>CM074723.1:394314257-395646132 GCA_037306005.1 Rhinophrynus dorsalis | reverse complement strand
CTTTTTTTTTTATATCCGTTTGACTCATTCTGAAGATACCTGTATCTTATTGATCTGACAGTGTGACTTTTGGTGCTCCATTTGTTACATTGTCCATTTTTCGGAGTGTATTTTATTTTTTCTTGTATGTATGTGTTTTATATATGTATAACAAATAAATATATTTGTACCTTTATATATAGTGGTATATTTTATTACATTTATTTTTGTTTTGTTTTTTTCTCTAGCTCTGTGGATTTTGAATTGTTTCAAGACAGAATAGATTTCTGCCTGATTTGTTTTTAAAATTCTATTAATTTAGGGCGGCAGACATAAAGGCAAGGTCAGCTCTTCAGTTATAGACTTAGTTTGACTGGTCGGTGTGGAGGAGGAGGAATAACAGGAGAGTTTGGAGCCACACGGCTGAGAGCTGCAAGACTAATCTGCATTTCTGTTGTGGTGTAATTTGAGCACCGTATTATAGACATATTACTGAATTTAAAGAACTCAGGGATTTTTGCCTTATATAGAGATCCAGGAGCGCTTCCACACGTCATAGTTTAAGCAGTTGCAGAGATATGTCCCATGAAAGTGAACTGAATGCAAATATGGCGGCAGGCTCTCGTGGTGAACATTCACATCCCCAAAAATTTTCACCATTGTTTTTAAAATATAAAGAAATAGAAGCGCTGGCTTTATTAATTTTCTATACTACCTAAGAATGGAGATATTAATCTTTGAAATATGCCACTTCCGGGTCTGCGGCACCGTGTATATGCAGCATGGAGCTGAAGGACTTCCCACCTCCCTCCCAGCAGCCCCTGGAGTGTGCGTTCGTGCTTCTCTTCGGCGCTGCATTTTTCTGGGCTAATGTGACACCGAGCTCCGTTTACCATGCTACTGTGGTTACAACCTCAGTAGCATGGTAAACGGAGCTCGCTATCATGTTAGCCCAGAAAAATGCAGCTCCGATGAGAAGTGTGAACGCGCACCCCAGGGGCTGCTGGGAGGGAGGTGGGAAGTCCTGCCGCTCTAACATGGTTCCCCAGAATGCGGAAGTGCCACATTTCAACTATTAATATCTCCACTCTTCGGCAGTGGAGAAAACAAATAAAGCCAGCACTGATATTGCTTTATATTTTAAAAGCAGTGGTGAAAATCTTTGGGGATATGAATGTTCCCCTTTAAAGCTGCCACCGCAGTAAGATCGAACACCGTCAAAAAGTAACCCAGAAACTCACAAACCCCAAGGAACATCTAAAGGGGGGGTTTTAAAAGTAAGGGACAAGTACAGGGAAAGTGACAACAGACCCCACAAGGTCTCAACAAAACCAAAATAGTCAAAATGGAAGTGAAAGGGTTAGCTTCAAAGGAAAAAACAGCCTTCCTTGCTCCAAAGCCCTCTACATAGATAACAGACATTGAATAAACATACTCAAGTGAGTGCAATAGCCTGCCAAGGCTCCTAACACCCCTGTATGGAGAGGCAACATGACAGACATAAGCAGACCAAGGCACTCAAAGGGTTACTCACCAATCTTCAGGTTACCATTGTAGGTAGAAACATAGCCTCAAGAGACCCTGCAAGGATGGAAAACTTGGCAGCAAGATTCTCTCCAGAGGGCTGCAAGGGTCCAGACATCACCTGCACACTGGTCAATCCATTCCAGGGAAGCCCTGTAATGGTAACCCGCCTAATGGGGGATTATACAGCCCCATATCTAAAATGTATATTATATACATACATATATATATATACTAAAAACTAAGAGGCTGCTTCTTCAAGCAGGACACATGAATTGCAGGCAGGGGGAGGGTTGGGGTGGAGGAGGAGGGAGTCTCCACCCATAAAAATCTGTCTTTGAGATGTGTCCTGCCCTACAGGAGGAGGAACTCAACCCCATGGTACCTGTGTTTCATATTGGATGTAAGAAAAAATTATGATAAAGCAAGCCATCCTCTAGCACATCCAGGTGCTGTAACAGTCTGCACTCTGTTCCTTATGCATTAAGGAGGCCAGGGATAGGTTCCCACCTAACAGGGGATTACACAGCCCCACATATAAAGTTAAGAAAACAAAATAGAAGGCCAGTCAAGAGAATCTTTGCCCTGATGCACCTCCTTTGTATTCAAATAGCATGTCTATTGGGGGTAGAGTAGAGTTGTAAAGGAGATTTCACCTCCAGAGAGCCTTTGCCCTCCTGCAGGATGATATTTTATCCTATTGTACCTGTGTTTCACACTGAATGAAAGTGAAAAGCAGATTTCAATTATCTGTTACACAATCTAGACTTGTCTCAGGATGACAGACCCACTTTAAATTTCTCCAAGGGTATAATTGCACCTTTAATAGTAGAAAAACATAATAAAACTTGTTCACAACTCAGTTCTTCTAAATCCACCTTGTTATTAGCCTTTGTGTTGATACCACTGAGAAAAACCTGCAGATTTCCATCACTTTGGGTGTTTCATAAATGTGTTACTATGTGTACAGCTGTCAAATCCCCTGAAGTAACAGACATGTTATTTCTAAAGTATTTAGCTTGTGCTGTTTACCTGTTCGGTGATCCGCATGTGGAAGTCATGAAAGTCACTGTAACGGCGATATGTTTTCCACATGTCCTCAACACCTTCTAAGCCTCGTCGCTGGACAGTGATGGCGTACAGTGCATAGGTTTTGCCATGTTCGTTACAAACTCCTGCCACAGTATATGGGTCAGTGTCAGCATAGACTAGTCATTTAATAAATAGCACAGAAACAAATCTAAACAAGAAAATAGTTAAGGGATATAAAACTAAAGAGTGAAATGGGAACAGGTCTGAAATTGGTTGTCCAATACCCATTAAGGACTACAGTGGGGTGCAACTCATTTTCAATGCGTTGCGTACCCCTCTGGCCCTTAAATAGCCAAATGAAGGTATAAGACTAGAAAATATATTACTCCCAATATCTTCACTTTAAGCAAACTGCATCAGGGGATGAATGTGATCTTATCACATTGAATACATGTTTTGTGATTTTTTAAAGTTTTAAAATGCACCTACATGTAAAACTATTTATTGCTCTTTAGCAATATAACGTTATATATATACAACATATAGGAGATTTTGAAAGCTCCGCCAAAACACAGGAGTTTAGTCTTACCTGTTAAATCCTTTTCTCTTAGTCCATACAGGTTACTGGTAACTTTGGATTGGCGATCAGCCCCTTTAATAGGCAAGAACAATTCTGAGACGTGACTGCTGGGTGGAGCCTACCTCCTCTCCTTAGCCTGCAGCTAGCCAATCCCCAGCCAGTAAGATTTGCAGATTAACTATTGACTAGGAAGTAAGAAGGTAAAGGAAGACTCCTGTGAGCATGAACCCGAAAGGACCCCCACGTTCTGTCGCAGGAGCGACAAGCATGGTCCCTTGACAAGGTGGGACACCAGTAACCTGTCGTCCAATACAGGTTACTGGTGACTTTGGGATGTCCAACCATTAAGTTCCCCAGGGCGGGAAGAAAGGCAAGGACCAGGCGTAGGCCTCCAAAGTCACCAGAGCACCAATGAACCTACAGATCACGAATAGCTCAACACTAACCGTAAAGTGTCAACGGACACTGAACAGGGGTAAAAGCAAACCCCATAAACTGTTGCACAGCACACGAATTAGAGCCAACAGGGCTCAAAAGTGAAAGAGTACTGAGAAACTAAGGAGATCCTAGACAGGCAAGGCTGCCTCCAGGATCTTTCTCCCAAAACTGGCATCAGCCGATGCCAGCACATCCACACGATAGTGTTTAGAAAAGGTGTGCACAGATGACCAAGTGGTCGCCTTGCACAACTGATCAGCTGAGGCCTGGTTCTTGTAGGCCCAAGAAACCCCAATAGACCTCACAGAATAAGCCGTGACCCAGAAGGGAACAGGCTTCTTCCGAAGTTCGTAAGCCTTACGAATCATGGACTTGACCCAAGAAGCAGGCTCCCCTGCCCTAGGACCCTCAGGAATGACAAACAGTGTGTTAGACTGCCTCAAGGACTCAGTGCAATGCACATAGAACTTGAAACAACGTGCAACATCCAACAACTGAAGATCCCTCTCTTTGTTGGAAGCAGGGTTATGACAGAAGGAAGGAACCACAATCTCGTGATTGATATGGAACTCAAACACAACCTTTGGGAGAAACTCTAGTGAGGTGCGAAGCCCTGCCTTGTCCTTGTGGAAAACCAGAAAGGGTGGTTTACAAGACAGGGCATGCAGCTCCGCAACTCGGCGAACAGAAACAATAGTCAGGAGAAAGGCCATCTTCCACTTCAGCAGACGTAGAGGAAGGGTAGCCAAAGACTCAAAGGGAGGACGCTGGAGTACTCCCAAGACCAGGTTAAGATCCCAGAGAGGAGAAGGGAACTTAAACACCGGACGGGTATGAGCAACCCCCTGGAAGAAAACCTTGACATCAGAAATGATAGCAAGATGCCCCTGAAAAAGGATAGAGAGCGCAGAAGTCTGAACCTTGAGAGAACTCAGCCTGAGACCCTTATCCACACCATCCTGTAGGAAGGAAAGAACTGTAGGAAGGTCAAAATCCTGAGACAGGTCTCTGTCAGCACACAAAGCCAGGGAGGTAGACCAAACCCGATGGTAGGCCTTAGATGAAACAGGCTTGAGGGCACTAAGCATAGTAGCCACCACCCCAGAAGAAAATCCTCTCTTCTTCAAAATTGAGGATTCAATCTCAAAGCCATCAAATCCAGATGATGAACATCTTATTTCCAGAGGTAACCTTGTAGAAGAAGATCTGGACGGGGAGGAAGTGGAAGAGGTTCCACCACAGAGAGGTCCAGAAGCCCCGGAAACCAAGCTTGTCGTGGCCAGTACGGAGCAATCAGAATGACTGGGCAGCGGTCCAGTTGCAGCTCCCGAAGAACTCTGGTCAAAGAGGAACAGGAGGGAAGATGTAAGCCAGAGAAAACGTCCATGGGATCGATAAGGCTATTTCTCTATGTAGCCCTGATTGACATGAGGAGCAATGAGCAATGGGGGACACAAACACTCCAGTATTCTTAGTCTTAGGTTTAGCCCCAAGGTCTAACAAAGTAGACATTTTCACAGAGTCAAAACAGTCAAAGTATCAAAACACTCACAATAAAGCATGTAAGTTAATTAATGCACCCCAGAAATACAAAATTAAGACTTATCTGGTAGGCAAAGGGTTAAGCTGCGGAGGAGAGGAGGAGAGTCCAAGCCCTGCGTAGGATACTCAATCTGCGACTACACAAAATGGCTGCTGCAACAGGAGCCAATCAGAAAAGAGTGCGCGAAGCGGGCGCTCATGGGAAACGTAATTTTACTGACAGAGTACCCCAACAGTGCCCGAAGCCCCCTAGAGCCCCCAACTTCCCCAGAACATTGACTGGATCACAGAGGAAGGGAAAACCCATAAAATGAGCCATCTCTGATCACGCTACGTGGAGCGGTTGCAGTGAAATGTCCCAAACTGTAAAGTCTCATAGACGTGAATGGAGCAATGGCGTCTATGCAGTAAACCTAAAGTTAATGAGGTGGATACCAACATGCAAAACAACACAAAAGCCCACTCAAATAAAACAGTAGACCCAATAAACACTGGTCCCAGTAGGGAAAGTGTCCAAACACCCCCCAAAAACATGCTAACCAGCAAAAAAAGGGTTAAGTTACCACAGAAACTTGCTCCAAACACCTCACAGACATACAGAATAAACCCAATGAGTACATGAGTATGTAACAGGAACTCCAATAGAGACCCCTGTGCGAGGGGAAGCTTGGGACATATGGACCTCTCAGCACTCAAAGGGTGCTCACCTTTTTCAGCAGGTCTTCTGTCTTCAGATTACCATATAGCAAGAAGAAGCCTCAGTGGGCAACTCCTGGGGAAAGAACTTGCAGCCAAGATTTTCCCCCCAAGGCTTAGGTCCCCAAAAGCACCTGGTAAACTGAGCTATCCACATTTGGGTGATGGGAATTATCAGTTATGGTAATCCGCCTAATGGTCGTATTCAATTTCTAACAGAAAATAATAAAAAGCTAAAACTATAGCAGAACTGTTCTCTTGCTTATGTCTTGACCAAGGAACAAATCTTACTGGTTGGGGATTGGCTAGCTGCAAGCTAAGGAGAGGAGGTAGGCTCCACCTCACAGTCACTTCTCAGAATTGCTGCTGCCTATTAAAGGGGCTGATCGCCTACCCAAAGTTACCAGTAACCTGCATTGGATGACAGAGAAACCTATTTTTTACATGATAGTGTTCCTTTAAAGGGAATCTAACTCCTTGTAATAATAACCACCACCCCACTTACCTTAGTCTGGTCAGGAAACCCTAGTGCCCAGTAGTAAGTAATTCTGTGTGGATTGGTTCTCATAAATGAATCTTTAAACGTATAGTATTGCCATGTTTCATAAACATTAATTTTGTAGGCATTAAAAAATAAAACTAAATGCCCCAGTCCCATCTCTCAAACCTTTAAGGTTTGAGAGATATTCGGGACCAAAGTTCCCCCCTCCCTCTCCTTTCCCTGACTTCAGCGCTCTAGCTGACTGCAGGGTAATACGGTCCCTGGACAAGCTCTTCAGCAGAGTCGAGATCGCATTATTGAACAAGAAATCCTTCACTGGAACGGTCTACAAAGTGTGGTTCCTGTGAAGGATTACTTGTTCAATAACGCAATCTCGGCTCTGCTGAAGAGCCTCCAACAGTCCTGGGACCGGATTCCCTGCAGTCTTATAAAGACTAGTTTTGGAGATGCAATCAACAAAACATGTTTAAAAGGGACCATTAGGATTTTCTGCCAAGAGTAATTTAAGTGGATGTTTATTATTCTGATGGGTTACTTTTCCTGTACCCATTTGAAAGGACACCTCTATGTCATTCAAAGTGTTAAACATTAAACATATCCATATTTCAGTATAGCTTCTTTAAACAAAAGTGCAATTTTTCAATAGCTACCATTCTCTTTATGTGGCTTATTTACACAGATATTCTTGTATCGAAAAATGGAATTCAGGGGAGGACTGGCAACTTGTGGCCCAGGGGGCAAATGCATTGTGGCCCATTACTATAATCGTTCGAGCCCACTGTTCCAGCCCACACCCTTTTGTTAATTTTAAAATTGGCATTAATGTTGTAATGTAAGTCAAGTGATATCTCATAGCTTACAGATAAACTGGGGCTACACTAGTGCGCTACTACAAAGCTTACAATTTAAGTAAAGCTTACCTAGAGATACTATAGAGCTTACAAGGGAAATGGTTTATGCTACTAGTTTAGATCCATTTATGTAGCACCATTTCAATTGTAAGCTCTGTGGTATCACTAGTGTAGCTCCATTTACAGCACCAGTCGAGAGATTTAGTGAGGTGCAGTGGCCTACCAGCCCAGATATATGACCAGCCCAGGGGGCAATTGCCCCCCTGCCCCCCAGGCCAGCCCTCCCCTGATGGAATTCCAACGTAGTATTTTGCAATGCGTTGCACATCATAATGGCTGGCACTTAAAGGGTTAAACGCTGTGACAATTCTCTCTCTCAAATCGTTTCATACACATCTACCAATTTTACCAGCCAAGTTGTAAGCGTTTTTTAAGAATATATAATCAATGTTTCCTTGATAGCATGCTTTTCACACAGATATGTTAACGTTTCATAAAAGCACAAATTAATAAATGTCTACATTTATTTTATATTGTAAGTGTAAATGGAACATATTAGTAGATATAGCCAGTGAAAGCATAGATATACCTCATACAAAACTACTAAATAATGGCTGGATAAAATTCAAGCCGAATGGCTCACTGTCAGCCACATATCCTGATTCTCTGGAGCCTTTTTTTTAATTTTAGTTGTCACATTCAGCAACTTGTGCATCTTAAAGATGTTACTCAGAGACAATGGGAGTCAAAATCTATAGAAAAGGCCATTCAATTGATCATGTCATCAGAAAAGCCTTTGCAATGCTACACTGAGATGCTTAGGAATCTCACGTTAATTGCCCTGCCAATTACGTAATGCCTATGTGGGCTGACCAGCTGATTTAAAGTGCATATGTCCCCATGTTCTTGGCTTGCATTGGGAGCATAGAGTACAGGACACGGGTACTACCCAAAGGGCGGCAGTGTTACCATGGGGTATCTCCCATGTGAACAAGGACATAATGTTCTCTGAACTTTAACTGAGTTTCCATACTTCTGTTCACATGAATGACAACTTTAATGCTGCCTTTAAAAAATAGTCTTTTAAAGGAAAATGTGGTGGAGAGCCCAAATACAGGTTCCACTCAGAATTATGGAGCTACCTGCTATTTCAATTATACATTATAGTGGGTATACAGTCTGTAGAGAACCGTAATTACTGGTGGTCTCATATTTGGTAATATTAAACAGTGTAGACTTAGGACACTACCTTAGACAGGTCCTCATACTGAATTTGCAACACAGAATCATACCTGACACTATGGACAGGAAACCTAGCACAAATTAAATCTTCATTCTGGAAAACAAATCCACACAGCATTGATTCACAGGGACTATCAGCATTTTTTGGAAAGATTAATTTAAGTGGGGGATTATTATTAAGAGGTGTTGGTGTTCCTTTATATCCATGAGTTTCGGAGACGCAGTTGACCATTCCTATTGTCTGTTGTATATTATGTTCATCTGCTTAACCACTAGGGGCTGTGGCGCTTGTAGGAGGTGGGATATGAAACCTGGGATAAACCTGTACAAACAAGGTGTGAGCAGCATCTTAACAAGAAAAAGCTTAAAGGGATAGTAATACTTCGTTTTAACTTTATTTTATTTTGTAGGCATGAAAAAAACATGAAGAATGATATAAGTCTTATCTCTCAAACCTTTATGGTTTATGAGATATTCACAAGCAAAGTTTCCCCCTCCCGCCCCTTTTACCTACTGTAAACAATCTCTTCTCAGATGTGGAATGCAGTCCATAGACTGGACAGATAACAGAAGGGGACACTCTTATTCCTATGAAAACAATGAAATCCCTGCCCCCCTTGACAAGCTTTTCAGGTTTTTCCCTTATCTTAATTAAAGATTGTCCCTCTCTGAAGTCTACCTGGGCAGCTCCCTTCTGGCCTGGTTGAGAAGTGTTACATCAGTAAAAGGGGCTGGAGGGGGACACTTTGCTTGTGAATATCTCTTAAACCATAAAGGTTTGAGAAATAAGACTTATATCATTCTTCATGTTTTTTAATGCCTACAAAAACAAAGTATTACTACCCCTTTAAACATTTTTTTGTTCACATTCTTTGCCCTTAAAGATTGCAAGTTTGTAACAAACACAGAAATAACGCAAGCAATTCATGGAATACATTAGTGCAGAAGTTCTCAACTATTTTTATGTATTTATTTTTATTTATATTTTTTAATTAAAGAGATAGTAATAGCTGCAAAATGTAGCTCCGATTGACCCTCATATAACGTGGGTCATGTAGTGCTGTATTTTATTATTTTAAATTTTTTAGTTCAACAGTAATTCCATTCTAAAGTATCCCTCTCCACCCCCTTTCACCTATATCATGGTGTCTCTCTGAGCCGCCTGGATGGTGAGCAGCGAAGGACAATCTTCATTGAGCATGAGGAAAATCCTGCTCTCCTTTGTCGGTGTGGTGGGGGGGCCCTTAGTGGATGAACATTGTTTCCATATCTGAGGGGAGGTGGCATATAGGAGGCAGAAGGGGTGGGAAGGAGATACTTTACAATTGAATTACTGTTGAACTACAAAACGTAAAATACTGAAATACAGCACTACGTGACCCATGTTGTTTAGGATCAATCGGAGCTACATTTTTTTTCAGCTATTACTATTACTTTGACCCTTTGAGTGCCAGTGAGGTAGCCAACGCAATACCTTCCTGGCAATCAAAAAGTTAAGGCACCCCTGTCTCGCAGTCTGGACTTTTAAGGGCACACCTAACATTTTAGAGTTCATTTGGCAAAGGGTACAAATTCAGATGCAGCAGTCCTCAACTGCCGTCTTTGTGAGGGAAGCCATTTTAATCTTATAAGCAATAGCCATTTATTACTTAATGCAGAAAGTTACAGGTAAGAGGAAAAAAATTATTCACAGTAAGTGATGCTAGATCTGTATATAAATATAGTTATTTTACATCTACATCAGTATAACAAAAGCAAGCATATTGTGAAAAGTAATTTCTATAAATATACAAGTGAAACGCCACGTAAACATTTTCATCAAAATTTTAACAGAAAATTGGGAGCCCTAAGTGAATGTCATGGCACCATGGCTCAGAACCGCTGCATTAGTGGTTCTAAATAAGAAAAGTGGAAATAACAATCTGCTTCTTATAGGGATAGTAATACTTAAATTTACTAATCCCCAATTTGTACAACTTACAATAAGAAATGAAATGCCCCAAAATCACATCTCTCAAACCTTTATGGTTTGAGAGAAAATCAATTTCAAAGTCTCCCCCTCACTCCCCTTTCCCTGCGATCAGCATTCTAGCTGACTGCAGGGATAGTCTGTCATCCATCCATCCCACGGCTCTGCAGCAGAGCCGAGATCACATTAATGAAGAAAAAATCATCCACTGAAACAGTCTTGTACATGTGCTTGGAAACCAAGCACACATACAAGACCATTTCAGTGAAGGATTTTTTCTGCATTAAAGCGATCTTGGCTCTGCTGCAGAGCCGCCGGATGACCCCAGGATCGGATTCCCTGATGTCAGGGAAAGGCGAGGGAGGGGGAGACTTTAATGTTTGAGAGATGTGATTTGGGGCATTTCATTTCTTTTTGCAAATTATACAAGATGGGGATTAGTAGATTTGAAGTGTTACTATCCCTTTAACACAGCATAACATGAAATAAGACAAGCCTGTGTCATGCCATGCTGTAATAGTTTCACTTAAAATAAAACTTTGGCAGAGTGGGTGTTAATTGTTGTAAATCAAATAAATATCTGGTGTTCTTGATAATTTCAGATAAAATAACACTAACCTAATTGATACATTTCCCTAGAATTCTCTCTCTACTTACATACATGACTGTAGACTAAGCCCAGATAAAACAAAAGAACTATTCTCACGAAAAGCAACTTCCAGAATGATCTGCAAATGTGACATACTCATATACAATTCCTACTAAAAAGGAGCCATTCTCGAGCAAACAAACTGTACCAGAAGGAGAAAACAACAGCACGTGGATTTAAATTGAGCTTTTAGGCCCTTGTATGCTAGAGAGGTCTCCAGTTAATTGTTTGTAGGCCTCTCTAGCATTCAAGGGGTTGTTAATCCCATGTAAAACTTTTAGTGCCAAAGGAATGTGTTGCATACAGTCTGGCACTCAAAGGGTTAAACTGATCAAAGTTTTGATTTCTCTGAATGGTGCAGTTGGTTTTGTTCTAGAATTGAACCTCATTTTCGTCTGCAAGTAAAGTCTAATGAACATATGCAGATGATTGTAAGAACATTTATAATGAAAAATGGACAGGCTAAATTAAAAAAAAAAAAAAAATGCAGATGAATCTGAAAATAATGATAAGAATGACAGAAAGAAATCAATGTGATTAAGAAACTTTAAGCATGTTATCACTCACCAGTGTCAGAAATATATGCATTAATCTGAACCAATTCATCAGAGCTGACATTTGATAAGTCATCGAGAGACTAGAAAACAACAAATGAAATAAAATTAGAGCTTTTTTTTTTTTTTTTTTAATAATTGTACAGATATATTATCCCTTTGAGTGCCAGAGGGCTACGCAACACGTTGCTTTGCAGTGCGTTGCGTAGCCCTCTGGCATTCAAAATGTTAACCAAAATTCAACAGGTTTTTTTTTTGTTTTCCTTTATGCTGGGTTCACAGCGGTGACTATATTTGTAATGAAATTGTATGTATGTAAAAATATGTTTTCCTACATGCAACTTACTTGCCGTTTCCAACCTCCTGGCATCCCTTTTTCCTCAATATAAACAGTTGTGACAAAACTACATTTGGGTTTGTGCGATTCCACTGAACCATTTGATACGAATTTGTGGGCACATGAACGTACTATCGAAGGAAAGATGCAGCAATGCGCTTTGACCAGCAGCAATCACTGGGACAGTCGTCCATTTGCACACCCGGCGTAGGACACAAACATTTTCTTGACACATTTTTGGTGGGTAGATATCATACAGATATTGTCACCATATGAACCCAGCCTTAAACCCCTTGAAAGTTAGAGAGACTGGCAATGCACAGGACACCTCTCTTTGATCCAAAGGGTTAATAAGCAACTTATCTGGCTTATACATTAAGCCCCTTAAGGACCCATGACGTGCCAGGGCCATCATGGGTAAAATGTGCAATAAGGACCCATGACGGTCCTGGCACGTCATGGATGTCATGGCTCCCCATGCGGCAGCACACTGTTCGGAGACCCCTGAATTGGTAGGGGAAAAAAATGCTCCGTGGTCCTTAAGTGCTAGCTTACATTGTTAGCGAAGCATAGAAAGCAATATATTTTAAAGAGGCGCTTTCCCCTCCCAATAGTAACTCCTTACATATCTTAATCTGGGCATCCTTACATATCTTACTCTGGGCATTTATTGGCTCCACAAAACTAATATTTTCTACTGTATATCATGTACATTGAGGCACATTAGGACTGCTTGTTACAAGATCAAGACCAAAACACTCTTCTTACTAGAGGCTTTTTAGGACACTTCCAGGTGGGAGTGTTTGGGGGCCTGTAGTTTGGCCAAAAACCATGTCTGCCTGCATGGACATGGTATCCATTATGAATTAAATATTAATTTTGGAGAACCAATCTACACACATTTGATTCATAGGGGCCATTAGGATTTTCTTTCCTGATTAAGATAGGTGAGTAAATCTACAGCTCTGTAGAAGACAATAAAAACTTTCCCCTAATTCCCATTGATTTAAATGGATTTTTAAACCCTTGAATGTTTGAGATCTCTCCAACACATTGCTTTGCAAAGCTCTAGCTTTGATTTGCTTATGTTGTGCAACTGTATTACTTCAGAATTGATCCAGTTCTTCCTAGTACATCAGCCCCACTGAACAGATTTGTTTTGTTCACAGGAATGAACTTCCCCACAAACAAAAAAGAGAGGAAAGTGCAGCGACTCTGAATGAGTTACAAATATTGCAACTCGTTGACCTTCAGAATGACCTTTTCCCCCTATTCATTGCCTGTTCTGTTTATTGTAACTGAGTGACACAAGGGAGCTGTATTATTTGAGTAGGCATTTACTCCAGACATGGATCCTTGCCAGAAACAACTAATCTGCTAGCGTTCAAACACCTGCACAAGCACGCCAGTCCCAGAATAGCACTAAACATTACAAACCCAGGGAAAGTAAAAAGTTCCTTCATATACACGCTATTGTTTCCCAGACCTCATACCAACACCAGTGTTTCCTTCTCACTCTGTGAAATGATCCTTTCGGCATCAATGACACAAAAAGTGCCATTCAAAGGGGCAATCTGACACTTGCTTTTACTAGATAGACATAGAAAAATAAAGTTATAAGGACCTAGGTTTATTTCTCTTGTTCTAGGGATCAATCACAGAGATCTAAATATAGATCTGCTTCTTAGATGATACCGCTGTTTGCACCACCCTCCATGCACTGGGATTAACCCCTTGAACACAAGAGGAAACTGCAACAAGTTGCAATGTATGAAACTGCTGGACCATCACAAATTTAAGTGCCTTATGCAGAAAGGTAAAAGGTACATAGGGGATAAATAAAAATACCCTAATTTCCACTGAATGAGACTTAACCCCCTTGAATGCTAGAGTTCTCCAACGCATTGCTCCTCTCCCCACTAGCTTACTGAAAACAGTCCTTAGAGTATATGAGAGGTTTAGCTAATAAGTGGTTCTAAGATTACTCGGCCAGGTCAGGTTTACTGAAAGAAGCGTGACTGTTAAATGTGAAATGTAATTAAAACATTCATCCTTAAATGACTCACTAACCACAGCCTGTGTTGGAGTCAATATCTGGTTCTCAAGGGCCACGAACAGGCCAAGATTTAACCCTCTGAGTGCCAGAGGGGTTCTAAAAGCATTGTGCACTCAAAGGGTTAAGGATTTCACTGCTTGAAACTGAACTACTAAGAAAAACTGGAAGGAGAAGAACTGCACACTAGGAGAGAAAATGCCCAAAGTGTTTACCTTATTGAGTGCCAGAGGGGTCTGCAATACATTGCAAAATCCTCTTACACCAAAGACTTAATGGTTTAAATAGGGATTTAATCTCTTGAATGTTAGAGGTTTCCAATACATTACCATAATGAAGTGGGTTTGCTACATAATTGCTCCAGTTCTAAGCATATCAGCCTAAATGAGTCTTTAATTACAATTACTTTATCAGGGACATACTTAAAGGGATAGTAATGTTTCAAAATAAATGCAGCTCCACCGCATCATCATTGTCTGCGATGTGTAGTTCCAGAGTAATTGAATTATAAAGTATCCCCTTCCCACCCCATTTACTTATTTAAAGCTGCCTCCCCCTCAGATATGGAATCTGGTCGCTTGACTGGACAGCTCACAGTGAGGGACAATCTGCTTACTTTGAGTATAAGGAAAACCCTGCCCACCTTGACAGGTTTTTCAGGTTTTTCCTTATGCTCACTGAAGATTGTCCCTTTCTGCATCCATCCGGACAGTCTTGCTGTGCAGCCTTACATAGGTAAAAGGGGCGAGAGGTGGACACTTTACTATTTAATTACTCTGGGATTACACATCGTAGAGAATGATAATAACGGTCTACATGGCCCAAAAACTATAAAGAATAATTGCAGCTGCATTTATTTTGAAACATTACTATCCCTTTAAACTCCTGGCTTGCTTGCAACCCTTGAGGAAGAACTTTGACAACTCTGCAATCTAGTCTACAATCTAAAATCTGAGATGAACAACCACTTGCTCCTGTGAGCCAGCCCCGGAGCCCACTGAAGCACCATTATGCTGTCCTCAGGACAGACGGTTAAGAAATCTTTGTTTAAAGGGATAGTAATACTTAAAATGTAAAAAAAAATATGTTGTAGGGTTTATCCCCCTGAGTAAAACAAAAGTACTCCCAATGCTGAAAGGTGTTTCATTCAAAAGTTATTAATTTTAAAAGTTTAATTTTTCTAGGTGCAATATCACAGTGGCCTGAAATTGTACAGTGGCGCTGTTGCTACACCATCCTATGGAGATTTATGGTCAATTGACCAGAGCTGTCCATAGGATCGTGTAGCAACAGCGCCACTGTACAATTTCAGGCCACTGTGATATTGCACCTAAAAAATTCAACTTTAAAAATTAATAACTTTTGAATGAAACACCTTTCAGCAGTGGGAGTTCCCTTGTTTTACTCAGGGGAATAAACCCTACAACATATTTTTTTTTACATTTTAAGTATTACTATCCCTTTAAAGGGATAGTATTGCTTGAAAATAATTTTATTTTATATTGTAGCCCTACAAAAACCATTAAAAATGATATAAGTCTTATCTCCCAAACCTTTATGGTTTGAGAGATATTAGCAAGTAAAGTTAAGTTCCCTTTTCCCAACTGTTTTAGCCAAGTCTGCCATCTAGTGGACAGATTTGGAATCAGGTCCACAGATCAGCAGGCAGCTCTTTAGCAGGTCCAAAATCACGATCTTTAAAAAGAATTACTTCATTGGAACTGTCTTCAAAGTGTGCCTGGCTTGCAAGCATACTTTGTAGACCATTCCAATGAAGAAATTCTTTTCAAAAATTTTGATCTCGGCAATTGCCCCCTGGGCTGGTGATGTGTCTAGGCTGGTAGGCCATTGCACCTCATTAAATCTTCCGATTTCTCCTGTAAATGGAGCTACACTAGTGATAACACAGAGCTTACAATTGAAATGCAGCTACATAAATGATAGCACAGAGGTACAATCCAAACGAAGCTAAACCAGTAGCATAAACCATTTCCCTTGTAAGTTCTACAATATCACTAGGTAAGCTTTACTTAAACTGTAAGCTTTGTAGCGGCGCACTAGTGTAGCCCCATTTCAACTGTAAGCTCTGTGGTATCACTTGACTTATGTCACAACATTAATGCCAATTTTAAAAATAACAGAAGGGGGTGGGCTGGAACAATGGGCTCGAATGATAGTAGAAATGGGCCACTTGAATGTATTTGCCCCCTGGGCCACAAATTGCCAGCCCTCCCCTGCCTACTAGTAGCAGAGACTTGTGGGAAGGGGAAAGCCATGTTCTTCCCCACATGAAGCCGGGAAGAGCTCTTGACTTCAATCTCTCCTCTGGAAGCATCGTCGGTAAGAGACAAAAGTCTCCCATTTCTTCAGCCACCTTACTGTTTTCAGCTGCCTTAGAGACACTTTTTTATGTTGTATTTGCTGTACGTCTGTATTATCAGCCAGATGCTCCTTTACATAGTTCTGCAGTCTGGTCTACTTACATATGATGCATCACATTGTCAACATGCTTTGTAACTGTATTGTTGTAATGGTGTGTCATTTTTATGTATTCTGTATTCTTACAGTTTGTAATGTTTGTTTTTCCCTCAGTTTTACCCCATCCCTACAGCTGGTTATTAAAGACACAGACTTCAACCTAGTCTCATTTATTGACCTGCAGGAGGGTGTTTAGCCGCCTGTCAAGCTGCACATAGACCCCGGGGGTACGTGTAGTGGGGGCAGGACAGTAAAACGACGAGTGTCCAGGAGGTGGGTGAGAGGACCAGACTACACAGAGGCCCACTACTGTCAACGCAGTCACCTGCACTCAGCTACCTCTATACAGTCAAACTATGTCAAGAAGCCAGGCACCTTCATGCAAGACAAGGTCCCAAGTAGGAAGCTCTACCAAGTCATCTGTCAGCAATGTGGCCATCACTGCCCGTGCAAAGGCCGAAGCTGCAAAGGCATGCGCCGCCTTCGCAGAACAGGAGAAGCAAACGAAAAAGAAAGCCCTCCTGGATGCTAGCCTAGAAAGGCTGGCAGTAGAGAAGGAAACGGCAGCAGCCATAGCTGAAGCAGAAGCCCTGGAAGCAGTAGAATACCCTGACACTGAGCCCAGCAGACGCAGCAATGTGCTCGGCACAGAAGGGGACCATCAGGATTCACTACTACGCACGGCACAGAAGCAACACTCCGGATCAACTGACAGCCCTCAGCCTGTACAAGTATAAAAGAATGTTGACAGAGAGACAAGTCAAACGTACCATACAAAGCAGCAGGCAGCTGACTTTGAATTTCACCGTTGCAAGCAGGAATACAGAGCAATCCCTTTGCACAGCAAGGAACTCAACCTCCATTCCAGCAATGTCTTTCACTCAAAAATGGTATGACAAAAGCTGGCCTAAAGCTGAGACTCCTAAAAGGTATGGTCACACACCATACTTTTACCATGGCAATGCACTGCCAACCTATTCTAGTGCTAACCAAGCCACAATAGACTTTACCAAGTTCCTTTCATGGCGTGAGCTAATCACTAAAGTACTTGTAAAGTTCAGTGATCGTCCGGAAAACTACAGAGCCTGGCGATCTACCTTTCAGAATGTAATCAGAGACTTAGACTTGTCATGCACTGAGGAGTTAGATCTCCTAGTAAAATGTCTTGGGAATGAATCTGCTGAATATGCTAAGCGAATCAGAGACATTAACATAAATTACCCAGAGACAGGCCTTAAAATGATCTGGGACAGACTTGACGAGTGCTACGGCTCAGTATAGGCTATAGAAAGTGCACTACTTAAAAGAACTGATGACTTCCCGAGAATAGCTAGTAAAGGTTATCAGAAAGTCAGAGAACTAAGCGACTTGCTAATGGAACTGCAGGTGGCCAGAGCAGAAAGAGACTTGTTGGGATTGCATTCCTTGATACAGCCATGGGTGTTAACTCTATAGTACAAAAGCTACCCTACAATCTCCAAGAGAGATGGATCACACATGGCTCTAGGTATAAACAAAGCTCACAATGTACCATTTCCTCCATTCAGTGTGTTTGTAGACTTTGTAAACCAACAAGCAAAAATTAGAAATGACCCCAGTTTTGATTTTACACTGTCATGTACCATGGTCTCAAGCACCATAAAGCACCAATGGCGGTTCATAAAACTAATGTTTCCTCTACAAATTCATTTTATAGGTCTTCAACTTCCTCACACCTAGAGGACAAAATCAAGGATACTAGTAGACAGTGTCCCAGGGATGTGGAATTTATATCATCCGACACACGGGCCATGTAGTTCTGGGTGCCAGGAAGGTACATTTTTCTCACATTTAGCCCTGCTTAGGGCAAGCAGAGCAGGCTGTGAATTATTATTATTTATTTATTTATTTATTAATGTTTTCCCATTTATTTTATATATATATCTGTATAGGTATTCAGGGGTCGGGAGGAGAGTGAGATTCGGCCCACTACATGTCAGCTAACGTTACGAGGTGATAAGGTGAAATAGAGCTTTAAGCACGCCTCACAGGCAAAGCCTAGCCAATTCCGTAACAGGAAGAATGTTGTTACGTCAGGTGGTTTCAGAACCCTATTGTCTTGGTCAACTGGATAATTGCATTGGGACGTTTCTTCATGAAATCTGATCCCTGGAAACATTCTGTACGTAATATCTGCAAACCCTAGTACCTTTCATCTTGTTTAATAGCTAAGGATACCGGGACTTGAAGGCGCAACTTGACAATCTCACGCTGTTCTCAGGTCGCCCTTTTAATCATGGAGACTTGCTGACTGCTCTCTGGAGCCGCGCTATTTAAAGTGCGACATATTAAAAGTATACCCCTTTCATCATGGCTCAGTAAGTAGTACAATAATGTACTTTGTCACTGCAAGTCTATTAGGGAAGTACGGTACACAAAAATATGCTTGCAATAAAGTTAGTAGTCTAAAAAAAATATATAATTTTCTCTGTCACGCTGTCTTGACTTGTCACAGTCAAAATATCAGTTTACAAATACCCTTGCATTAGTAACGTAATATGATTTGCTTTCAATCATACTCAAGTGCAGTCTTCAGAATATGAATGACTGGCTCTAGATTTATTATGAAAGGTCGTATTTAGTTCCTTAGTGTAGCTACTGGCAATCAGTGACTTTCCAGCATTTTTTTTTTTTTACTAAAAGAGCTGGAGACCCAAACACTCCCCACCAACCCCACTATACTAGAATTCATTCATTTGATCAGTGACTGGCAGAAGAAGAGATCGATATTTTGTTGTGCGCACTACACAGCAGCCCTAGTCCTATTCATTGGAATGGAATAGGAAATCAGCAAGGAATTTAGTAAAGACTATTAACCCAGTGAGGATCAGAGGGATGAGCAACGGCTTAAAAGCAAACTCCAAGGGAGTCTCTTTTCAGACCACGTCCTGTTTCTGTTTGTCTGCCAGGGTTCACAATGCAAATCATGCTTCATGGGTACGTCTGCTTCTTGCAGGGGAACAGATCTGCCCATAGGTAACTATTTGGATGATAGTTGCCCTTTAATTCTCACATCCTCTTCACTCACACATTAAATACTTACTACTACTACCACCTTGTCATGATTACATTAACTTATTAGTCCTGACATGCTCTTCATCCTTACCCCCACATTGAGCCTTTACTCCCTCTCTCATACCCCATACACATGCTCTCTTTACCCTGTCTTGGGGCAATGCTAAGTAGAAGACATGCATGCTCTTCTATCTTTGCACTGTGAGACCTGGCAGGCAACCCTACTCTACACATCTTGCTACCCGCTCTGACAAGCCGGAAATTCACTGATCCCTTTAGTGAATGCATTGTACTTCTCACATGCAGTACAGGAGGAGACCTCACAGGTATAATAAATAAAAACTGTACACTGACACTTTCAAGATTTTGCTGGTACAGCTTCCCAAAAAGGTTTTGTACCAGCCAAAACAGTACAGATGGAGTGTATGTGGTGGACAATAATTATTGCCATTTGTTTTATCTCACATTACTATTGATGTTTATCTGCAAATTTGTGAAAAGGTTTCATCCACAAGGGCCATTATTTGTTGTGATTGTCACAGTATTAATTGTAATATCTGGTGACCTGTATTTTGATTACATGTAATATTAAAATAAGAGGGATATGTTTTCATACTACATTGCATAAGGGGTAATCACCAATAATGTTTAAGTCTGCCAGTTGTTTAAAATGTTGTGTCAGGGCCATTTTTAGGGTAGGGCACAATGGGCACCATTAACAAGGGGGTATTATCATGCCTCCACCATTACCCATGCTGGGGGAAGGGACATTTGGTGTCAGAGAAGCAAACTGTCAGGCCTGGAGATCATTTTCAGTGAGGGGTGTGCTCACACAGATTAGAGATGCTGTACAAAGTCTGGCACCCAGATCACGAAAGGGTCCTGGATTACTCCCTACTGCATATATTTGTCCCAAAAAACTGTATGCGTCAAAAGGTTAAAAAGATAACACCCTGTTTAACTGGGTACACATATTTTGGTGGCTGTACTGAAATAATTATTTTGTGTATCAGCCAGTAGATTGTCATGAGGGACAAGTAGATTGGGCTCCAGTTTCAGTCACTTGGACAAGTGTTTTTTTTTTCTTTTTTCTTTTATTTCCACACCCCTGGGTGTCCCCTGCACAGGAAGCCACATCCGCTCCTGAAATGAAGGGGCTTCAGGAAGAAGCCCGTAGAAGACTGCAAAGCTTTCCTCAGAGAGCACAATCTGCTACAAATGCTGCTCATCGACAGCACACTTTGCCAGAGACTGTAAGGTCAGTGTAAAATGCACAGAATGCAACAGCACGGATCACAACACAGCTTTGCACCCTGGGTCACCCCCAAGGACTTTAACCCATACAGACAGTGCCCAAGAGCATGGCAAAGAGGAAAAGAACATTGGTACAGATACATCAGTAGTTACTTCACAATGTACTGAGGTCTGCAAAGGACTCATAAGTGGCAGGTCCAGCTCAAAAATCTTCCTAGTCAGGGTCTACCCAACAGGATGCAAGGACAAAGCTATAAAAGTCTATGCAACTCTAGATGACCAAAGTAACAAGAGTCTAGCCAGATCTGTCTTCTTTGACATTTTTAGCATTAAGGGCCCCAGCTCCCCTTACTCCCTAAGGACTTGTGCACGTACTGTTGAGACGGCAGGGAGGAGGGCGAGTTCCCCTTACCAACTATCGTAGAATGTAACAAGATCCCTGACAATAGATCTGAAATCCTTACACCAGATGCTGCAATACACCAACCCCATCTGAAACGTATAGCTCATCTCATACCAGAACTTGACCCTCAGGCTCAGATAATCCTGCTCAATGGGAGAGATATCTTACGAGTCCACAAAGTTAGAGGTCAGATTAATGGTCCTCACAATGCTCCCTATGCCCAAAGACTTGACTTAGGATGGGTCATTATAGGGGATGTCTGTTTAGGAAGTGTGCACAGACCCACCTCAGTCAACAACATGCTTACTAGTACACTAGAGAATGGACACTCCTCCCTTTTCCAACCATGCCAAAATTGTTTCCTCATAAAGGAACTGCCATACAGCACCCCTCTGTCCTGCCCCTTCATAGGCCCTTCCTGTGGCAATCATGCCTGTGACAGTGACCAAGATCACCTAGGGTGCTTAGTATTCCATAGCACTAAGGAGGGCAATCAGGTAGCAATGTCCTTTGAGGACAGACTGTTCTTAGAGATTATGAAACAGGGAATAGTCAGGGATGACTCTAATAGCTGGGTCGCACCTCTACCCTTTTGACCCCAAAGACAACTTTTGCCCAACAGGGAACAAGTCTATAAACGCTTTGCATCCCTTAGGTGCAGTTTCCAAAGAAACTCAGATATGAGAAACCACTTCTCCTTCATGGAGAAAATATTTGAGAATGGTCATGCAGAGATAGCTCCTACCTTAAATGACTCTGAGGAGTGCTGGTACCTACCCATATTTGGAGTATACCACATAAAGAAACCAGGTCAGATTAGGGTAGTGTTTGACTCCAGTGCCAAACAGTGTATCCTTAAATTATGTCCTTCTGTCAGGTCCAGACATTAATAACAGACTCCTAGGAGTACTTCTCTGCTTTCGCAAAGACTCTGTTGCATTTATAGCTAACATCCAACAGATGTTTCATTGTTTCCTCGTTAGAGAGGAACATAGAGACTTCTTAAGATTCCTTTGGTTTACAGACATGAACCCCTCATAGACATCATAGAGTATCACATGCGAGTACACATCCTTGGTAACAGCCCATCCCCTGCAGTTGCTATTTATGGACTCAGACATTCTGCTAAGGAAGGTGAGACAGAATATGGGTCAGGCGTTAGACACTTTGTACAAAAGGACTTATGTAGACAACTGTTTAAAATCACTGCCTACAGATGAGGCTGCTATCAGTCTCCTTAAGACAGCTCAGGGAATGCTCGCCTGCTCTAATTTGAGACTCCATAAAATTGCTTCCAACAGCAAGGAATTACTGAAAGCCTTTCCTTCCCAAGACCACTCAAATGACTTCAAAGTCTTGGATTTAGGTACTGTCTCTCCCCCTATGCACCGTACTCTTAGTCTGCTTTGGGACTTAAAATATGACACCTTTACCTTTCAAGTCAGCAATGAGGAAAAACCCTTAACTCGCAGGGGTGTCCTGTCTGCCATAAACAGCCTTTCACGAGGCAAATATAGTTTTTGATACCTTTTATTGGCTAACTAAGCAGATTTAAATGCAAGCTTTCAAGACCTTAGGTCTCTTCCTCAGGCATGGTATACAGATAAATATGAAAACATCTCTCTTAAATACAAGAACACATCACATTGTTTAGCATGGAAATCAGATAACAGAATGCAGTCCAGATCCAGATATCTTTGATCAGTCAATGGTAAATTGCACTCGTCCTCTGAGGCTTTAGAGGTATTTACATATCCAGTGTTAATAACAAAAAGACAGAGACACCAGTGGGAGAACATTTTTGCCAAAATGGGCACAGTGTCAAGGATATTAAGCTAACTGTATTGATGGGACTGTTCCGCACTCAGAGGGACAGAAAGGTATGGGAGGTAAAATTAATGTTAAAATTTAATGCAATTTGTAGTGGTTTGAATAGGGATAAGGAATTCCTATCAAAATACAATTTAGTTGATTGACCTTTCCAACAGACCCAAGAGCATCGTAAATACCTCTAAAACCTCAGAGGAAGAGTGCAATTTACCATTGACTGATCAAAGATATCTGGCTCTGGACTGCATTCTGTTATCTGATTTCCATGCTAAACAATGTGATGTGTACTTGTATTTAAAAGAGATGTTATCATATTTATCTGTATAATATGCCTGAGGAAGAGACCTAAGGACTTGAAAGCTTGCATTTAAATTTGCTTAGTTAGCCAATAAAAGGTTTCAAAAACTATTTGCCTCCTGTATTTCTACGGCTAACACGGTACCAACTCTCATCTATAAACAGCCTTTATGATCCTTTAGGATTTACAGCTACTGTTAACATTCAAGGTAAAGCAATACTCAGAGACTTAACCCGTGAGACATCAGACTGGGATAATCCACTTCCCGCTGATAAAAGAGATATGTGGGTGGAGTGGAAAAACTCTCTAATAGCCTTATCTAGACTTCACATTGCACGCTCATATGCCCCTGTGCCATCTACAGAAGTTCGAACTCAAAACCTCTGTGTTTTCTCTGATGCTTTTGTCAAAGCTATTGCTTCTGTAGCCTATCTAAAGGCTGTGGACATCAAAGGACAATGCCATATAGGGTTTGTTATGGGAAAAGCAAACCTTGCACCACTTCCTGAACATACAATACTCAGATTAGAACTTTGTGCCGCTGTATTAGCAGTGGAGCTAGCTGAACTGATCACTACAGAAGTGAACATTGAGATCAAGGGCACTGAGTTTTACACAGACAGCAAAGTAGCCTTAGGTTATATTTGCAAAGAAACTAGACGTTTCTATGTCTATGACAATAAAAGGGTGCTGAGAATCAGAAGGTCCAGTTACCCAAAACAATGGCACTTCGTACCTACTGACCACAATCCTGCAGACCTAGCCACCAGATCTGTTGCTGCTAATCATCTAAAAGACACAATATGGTTTACAGGTCCTGTATTCTTATACAATTCACAGCACACTACATCTGACTAATACATTTGAACTGGTAGATGCAGATATAGAAGAAGAAATCCACCCTCAGGTCTCTACACTACATACAGTGACTTCCCACACAAAACTTAAATCTCACCGTTTCAGCAGGTTCTCTACCTGGAAGTCACTTGTTAGAGCCATCTCCGGCTCATCCCACATAGCTCACTCTTTCAAGGATGCACCATGCTTCTTACTCACAAGACTAGCACTGTTGGTGTGCCTGCTGGAGAATTCAGTACTAAAGACCTTTATAAATGTCAGACAAGTACAAAGCCTTGCCAATACCTTCTGGGACAGATGGAAGAAGCAATACATCTCTACTTTACAACCTAATCTCAGACCTGATGATGTTGTGCTTATGAAAGACTGCCAATCACATAGGAATGAGTGGGCTTTAGGTCTTGTTAGTAAGACACTTCCAAGTGAGGATGGGAACGTCAGCAGAATGAGACCAAACTATTCCTCAGACCAGTAACTGAACTTATTCTACTGTTCTCATCTGGGGACTCTGATAGTGGCATTGGCTGACGCCAGGCGGTTAGTGTGCTGTCCTCAGGACAGATGGTTAAGAAATCTTTGTTTAATTATTTCTTTTAAGGTTTGCTATGTTGTGCCCTTTTTGACACAAATAACACCATTTATATCACACAGCGGCACCACAGGATTCCTCCCAGAGATTCCAGAAAATGAAGTTCCCAGGTATGGCAATGATGGGAGCTGTAGTCCCCAAAAGTTGGAGATCTGGCAAATGACTAACCCTGTTGTATGCCTTTAACCCCTTAATGACTAATGACATTCCTGGCACATGGAATCTGGGATAGCAGAGTGGCTGCAAGCAGCACTGTGATCCCATAATACAGCAGTGAAGAAAGGAAAAAAAAAAGTGCCATGGGCCTCTAGAGTGCCCACCCCCGGACAGTGTGGTCCCTAAGGTGTTAAAATAAAGGCTTTCATAACATTTTTCAAAAAGAATCAGTAGAAAGCAACAATAGGATGTTCAGAATGTTTATCTATCACACATGCACTGTTAGTCACAGAACTATATATATATATATATATATATATATATATATATATATATATATATATATATAGTTTTGTTGTTCAAGGACCGCACTCACAGGACTTCCAAATGCTTCAGGATTGTGCAAAGTTTATTATCTTGAAGCATTTGGAAGTCCTGTGAGTGCGGTCCTTGAACAACAAAACTGTATGTATCTTTTGTGGAACCAGGCACCCAGGCCATTGATTTTGATTGGGAGAGTGCTAGGACTCATATGTTTGATATATATATATATATATATATATATATATATATATATATATATATATATATATATATATATATATATATATATATATATATATATATTTTTTTTTTTTTTTTTTTTTTTATTTATTTATACTGTCACTCCAGCCTTGTTTATCTTTCAGCCATTACATTTATTTGCACTGCAGAACCCAGTTTAAATTGGGACTATTGAAGCAGCAATGGTAATACAAAGTAAAAAAACAAACAAACAAAAAAAAAAACATAGTGATACAATGTCCCATGGGCAACAGTGCAACATTTTTCTATGAGGATGTCAAAGAAAGTGTGAATATTTAATTTCAAATGTATATTTAAGGCATTTTAGGCAGAATCTGTTTTAGGAATTCTGATTGTAAGACCTGAAACTACTTATATATTTGTGTCTGTGTGCCCTTCATTATGTGATTGACAAATGACCATTAAACATTTGAGTGCCAGGGGCTTGGCCAATTTCTTTGACCCTGTAGGCCAGACACGTTTTCAGCATTTTTGCTATCCACGTGTTTAGGTAGGATTCAGAATGAACTGATGTTTTGCATAGTGCAGTAAATTTTGCATCCTGCAAAAAAAATATTACTGATTTGGCTAAAATCACACACTATATATTTAAAAAAAAACATTTGCTGATTGTGAAAGTTTCAGTTATTTGAAAAAGCCCTGAACCCCTCCCCCCACTACAAAAATACCAAATATATATAGTTTTACCAACATGCATGGCCTGCATAGACCCTTAATTTCCAGGAGTGCAAAATGGTATTTTCAGCTTTATGAACTGAAATGCACATTTCCGTGGTTACATCGCAAAACTACACTAAAACTGAAATAACTATATAAAACTATATATTTCTGTAAAGCAGATATCTCGCTGCATCTAATGAAGGTTCACATGGCTTTCTACCCATAGTCTGGTGTGCACAGATGTTTTCAGACCTTTCCACCAAAGGGGATTTTTTTTTTTTTTTTTTAACACTTCTAACCCTTCAAATGTACTGAAATCTTGGAAAACTATGGAATTTCCAGTTTTATTCATTAGATACTGCTCTTGCGAGAAATATGGCACCCCATTGGTAGGTGTTAATCATACAGTAGGGGGTGCCAGAAACACAAAATGACACCAACTACAGAAGTGAAGAAAGGTAGACAAAGCATACCATTTGGAAAGAAGAAGATAACCAACTACATCAAATGAGGGGTCACTTGTCTTTATACCCCTAGCCTGGTATGTACAAATTATTATAGGTGTTGCTAAAGGAAACATTGCCCTTTATTTTTTTTAAATTTCTACTTCTTCAAATGTACTGAAATCTTTCAAAACTATGGATTTTCTAACTTTATTCATTTATACTGTTCTTACAAGAAAAAGTCACCCCATTGGTACGAGTTACCATACTCTATAGGGGTGCCAAAAGCACAAAACGTCACCTACCTGTTTTCTTTTTTGAAAATGGCTGCCTGTACTAAAATGGTCATAATTATTAGAAATATGAATGAAAGGTATGCAAAATATACCATTTTGGAAATTGATATTCACTCACATCAAATTAGGTGAAATATTTCTATAAGTTGGAGCTATAGGAACCAAGTACAAGTTTTTTGTTTCTTTTTTTACATTTCCACCACGTCAAAGATACTAAAATCTTTGAAAACCATACAAATTTACGACTGTATTAATTAGCTGGTACCAGTCGGAGAAAAATGGTACCCCATTTGTAAAGGTTAACATACTGTATGGGGAGTGCCAGGAACACTAACCTACATCTGTCATTTTTCTTTTTTGGAATTACCTTCTGGTACTAAAATGGTCATAACCAAATATGCAGGTAAGGCAGGTAAGGTATAAAATTTAGTAAAGTAGACATTCACCCTCATCTAATGAGGGGTCACTTGCCTTTTTTTCTTTACCACTAGGATGGTGTGTACAACTGTTTCCAGAAGGTGGCACTATCGAAGGGGGGAAAATCTAGCTATTTTATATTTCGACCTCTTCAAAGACAGGCTTTGAAAAACATGGAATTTATGACCATCACTAGCTACTACACTTCCAATAAAAATTACACTTTGTGGGTATGAGTTGACATACTGCTTGGGGTGCCAGAAGCCAAAACTACACCAATTGCAACTATCATTTTTCAAATATGACTTGCCTGTACTAAAATGCTTATAAGATACTGTGCACAGCTATTTCCAGAATGTAATGCTACAGGGGAAAAAAAACAAACAAAAAAACCCCCACAAATACTTTTACATACCAATCACTTCAAAGATAATGCAATGGTTCAACACCATTGGATTTCCTAGTGTATATTAGAAATAATTATACCCTAGTGGTATGGGTTGGCATACCATATTGGAAGCCAGAAGCACGGCTAGCAGTTGAACAAGGATGAGGAAGCAAACAGTGTATCTGTGATTCTATGGGGGAAGCCACACAGTGTACGTGTGGATCTAAGGCAACCAGTGGCACAAGAAAAGGGGGGGGGGTCAAACAGTGTATGTGGGGATCTGTGACTTCCAGTAGCTAACGGAAGCAGGTTTGGGGGGTTCCAGATGGGTCTGTGACTACCAGGGGGCATTGTAACCAGGCTTGAGAGCAAGGCAGTGAATGTGGGGCTCTTTGAATACCGTGGGTAGTTAAAACAGGCTAGGGGGTCAGCCAGTGTATGTGGATACCTATGAAATCCACTGGAACAAGGCTGGGGGGAGGGAAGTCAGGGTGTATATGGGTATGTCTGACAACAAGACTAGAGGGTCAGATAGTGAATATGGGGTCCTCTGACTACCAGAGTGCAGTGTGTGCCACAGGGGTGTCCAATGATTTGAAAGGAGTTAGACCCCCCTGTGGCACAACACTCAGGGTTATTTTTTTATTCAGACCTCAATAGGGTAAATGCCCCTCCAGCTAATGATCTCCTAGCCTATGGTGCTGGGACATCAATACTGGCGACGCAGGGGAGCAGCAACTAAAGAAGTGGGCAGGATTGGGGAAGGCCTTCTCGCGTCACCGGTAATCATGTCATCGGGGATGAGGAGAGGCTTTCCCTGATCCCGCCCATACCTGGAAGTTCAGGTAGGAGTGGAAGAAGGGGAGAATGTTGTTCTCCGGTATCGCCAGTACTGATCTCCCACACCTATTGATTAAGAGATAATTTGCAGGGGGAGGGGGGATCCTAATACGCTCCCCTCAATGAGGTCTGAATAACATATAGTGGAGGGGGAAAAATAACCCTGTGTAAGCCACAGGTGGGACCAATGCATTGCAAAACACTGATGCACACAGAGTTAATTCATTTTTTTCTATAATTTTTTTATTCAGACCTCACTGCGCGGGGCATCAGGAGAAGTCATGACGCCCCCCAATGAGGTGTAAATAAATAATAATAAAATAATTTAAAGAAAAGAGGGGTGGGTGGGAGATGCGGGCTTCGCCATGCAGATACACATGGCCAAATCTGTATTCCTCATGTGGCTGGCACTCTGGGGGTTAAATGTTAGGGCTGTCCATAGAATTAAAATGGAGCGCTAGAGGTTGCCTTACAATACAGAACACAGAGCACTCTATGCTGCAGTCATAGAGTTACATTGCAATACTATCCCTTCATTTACTGTCACTAAATAGAATGCTCTCTGGAAACAGAACCAGGGAGCTCAATGTCAGACATAAGAGTATATAAAAACATAGGCAAAATAAAAAGTACCAGAGGGATTTGCCCCATGCACCCCCCCGCCACTGGTCCATAAGGAGTTAAAAAACATTGACACAGAACAATGACAACATGCATAGGTACAAAACCATAAAACCTACCACTTGCTTACCAAATTTATGCTGCCTGTAGGAGACCCATTAAATGATTCTGTGGAAAGAAATAAAAAAAAAACATATATAAAGATTTAGAAGATGTGTTCTAAACAGTTACTGTGTCTAAGGTTCACACACCAGGAATCAAATCACGTCAGCTGAGACATCACATGACATAAAAGAAAAATGCTGAATAATTTATGGCACACACCCAATATCTGAATCTCTAAATCCCCAAGGTGTCCAAACAAAAGAGCTCAAAGAAAATATGTGCACATCTGCAACAAGCAAAGGGCAAGGAGTTCATACAGGTGAGGATGCTTTGTCGTACCTTCACAACATGGTATAACATAAGGTTGTCACAGGCCAGGGCTGGGCAGCTGGAGACCATCCAGATGTTTCAGGACTACAGTTCCCCATCAACCCCAGGGAATTATGGGATATGTAATCATGAACATTGAGGGACCCAGGTTACCCACATACAGTGGGCCTTGTAGCATACCTCCCTACATTTATGATGGTCAAAGAAGGACACATTTGTTTTAAGAGGTGTTGCCAAGGGCATGACATATTAAAGCTTTTTAAATAATGGATTAAATGATTTAGGTCAAGACAAAAGTATTTGGTACAGACTAATTTACAGACACACATACTGAAGTTTAATTAAACACTACATTGAGTTGTATTGCTATGGAGTCAAGTGATACACTTATATACACACCACACAGTCTGATCTCCTAAACACAGGGACACCAGGGTGATACACTTATATCTCAACAAGAGGTTAAGTAACATTAACCCTTTGAGTGCCAGAGAGGTACACAACACATTGCTTTTCCCTCTGCCACACAAAAGGTTAAACACTTTGTAATAATAAAGGCCCACTTGTTTTAATCTGGGCTGAAAACCCCCAATTACCAATCTATTTTGTGTGTATTTGTTCTCCAAAATGAATCTTAAATGACTACTGAATATCATGCCCATGGAGGTGGACACTCTGGTGTGGAGATGCACTAAGGTGTGATAAAACATGCAACTTCTTCAGTGTGATAAACTCTCCAGTTCCTATGTTATACTATGGAGGTTATGCACTGAAATCTGTCTAGTTTGAGAGATGTTAAATGGTCAGTAATGCCCGTTTATAACTTTATCTAATATCGTAGACATTACAAAAATAAAGTATTTGGAGAAATTTCCACCTCTCGAACTCTTATGGCGTCAGCTCTCTACCGACAGTAGGAGATCAAGGTCCTGGAACCAGCCGGTGGCTCTGCAGCACAGCGAAAATCGCGTTATTTAAAAAGAATTACTTCGCTGGAAAGGTCTACAAAGTGTGCCTGGTTTGCAAGCACACTTTGTAGACCATTCCATTGAAGTAGTTCTTTTTAAATTACGCGATTTCGGCTCTGCTGAAGAGCCTCCTCGAGTCGACCGACTCTTATCTCCTGCTGTCAGCGTTACAGCTGACAAGAGGAAAATGGAAATTTTAGCAGTCAATATCTCTCAAACCATAAGGGTTTGAGAGATGGCATTTTCTCCAAATACTTTATTTTTGTAACCTCTACAATATTAAATAAAGTTATAAACAGGCATTACTGACCCTTTAATGCATAGGTTTCATAGAATAACATAGAAAATGGAGAAGTTACCTCCTGTATCACACCTTAGTGCATCTTCCATCGGAGGTCATTCTAGTCACATATGAATATTCCTTTCTTCCTTAGAAGCTTTCAGTGGGAGACGTTGGAGATCTTAGAGTCTAGCAACAAAGAATCATGACTGCCTCCGTGCACCTCATAGCCACTAGTGATGAAAGATTAATTTTAAAAGAACCAAAACATGGAATTGATTTATAGTCACCATCAAGAATTTCTCCTCAACTTAAGGTAAGTGGGAAGTTCATTATGGAGAGGTGTTAGTTTTTTGGATAGCTTTTTAACCCTTTGAATGCCAGAGGGGTACGCAATGCAATGCATACTCCTCTGGCACTCAGAGGGTTAATATCAGAGTGCAACTTCTTGCTGAGCAATGTGATGTACACTGCTCTCGTAGTCTTCACTTCTTCTTTAACCCCTTGACAATTAGAAGGACGTGCAATGCATTGCACACACTTAACTATAATACACATCTTATTTATAACATGGTATAAATGTATTTCCCCTACAGTCTCTGAAATTGAGTCATGTATTTATAGTGCCCCATTCCTTAGCGCTGCTCAGAAAGAGGAGTGTTTGCACACAGAGCTCTTACCACGTAGAATATCATTTTGTAACAAACAAAATACCCAGAGTACAGTGAAATAAACCTATTTATGGCTAGATTTATACTGGTTTATTCCTTTGGACACCAAACAGGATGCCTCTCTAGCATCCAAGGGACAGATTCAGTTGTAGTTGAAGTGTGTGCTGTTTTGCTTTAAAAAAAGAAACCCTACATGAAAACAAAAGTAAAGAGAAACCACTAGAGGGCACTAAAAGACAAGTTATCAATACTTTCAAGAAAATGCATGAGGTTTTGTATGCACATAAAAGTGGAACAGTTCATGTTAATTAACATGAACAGTAAATTGTACATGAAAGCCCCAATCTAAGGCTTTTAACTCTAGTACTTGAAGTTCAACAGCCACTTTATTATTATTACATTTTTGTGTTTGTTTTTCCCTTGATGTTGTCGTGACTCCTTTAGCAGGTTGCAAAAATTGTTATACCAACCACAATTCACATCTCCATGACACTTAAAATGAACCTTTCCATACCAAAAAGGTACACAATGCATTGCTGTGCAATGCACTGCATACCCTTCTTGCACTCAAAGGCTTAAAGGCAATGAAATGGCAATCCAGCAACGGCCAAACAAGTGTAATCTTTATAAGAGAAGATCATCATCTGCATTTAATATATACCCTTTTACATGAGAGCAAAAGTTTACATATCTTAAGAGACCCCAAGATATACGAAATGGCTTGTAACACTTTTCATCCATTTTACCTGCAGCCTTCATTCTGCTTGATCTGTGACAGTGAAAGGCAACATCAGGTTTCCAGCTGTTGGAGAGTACAACTCCCAACATCCGTAATGAACCACTGGCTGATCAGCAAGATCTAAGTGAAAGGACTGTCTGCCCCAAGGTCTATTTTGATGCTAAGTTTCAAGAAAACCCATTCAGTAGACCTGCCTAATTTTATTTTTATGCAACAAAGATTTAAATGGGCTTGACTGCATTTTGATTACGGATCCTGTCACATTTCTTTTTTTAACCAAGTCTATTTGGACCACAATCACTGGCTGGGTTTGTGGGAATTGGCAGTGACACTTTAAATTCAAAATTTGATATTTACTCTTACCAGAGTTAACCCAAGCCCCTTCAGATGTGACCAAAACACGCTATCGCCATATGTAAGAACGTACTACTCTTGTACAGACAACCTGTTTTCATGTGTTGTTTTCATACCTCCCAACATTTCAAATTGCCAAAGAGGGACACTTGTGTTTTAGGGGGAGTGGCTGGAGGTGTGGCTGGTGGGCAGGGTATTCGCGAGAATGTTTAGGCTATTTCATGACCTATTGACAGCTCCTTGTGTAACCTAATAAATGACTTCTAACAAGACCAAAGTATTTTATGTACACAACTGAAAACTGAGAGAAATGGATTGTCAAATTGAAAAAGCGCTCCTGCAATGCAACTTAATATGGCAGAGAATTATAATATGGATCAATACACCAATAAAACAAAATAAAAATGCAAAACCCCAAATAATGATCTATATATAGGGATGAAGTTAAGATATATGGTCTAAAAGAAATACAATCTATATAAATATATATAAGAAAGCAAATAGAAGAGTACAATATTTTCAATTTGTAAAAAACATGAAGATGATGATGAAATGGAAAAGAAAATGATGATGATGAAGATGAGGATGGAAGATGGTGATGATAATGATGAGTAGAGGATAATCGCTAGTCTCTTAATATATGCAGCAGGTGAGAGTTGAAAAAGTGGCCTTGTCCACTTATAGGGGAAATCTGGATCTGTAACAACTCAATAACAGCGCAAAATAATAAAAGAGAGAAGAACTTCCTCTAAGTGTAGTAATTTATTGAAATAGCAGTAGATTAAAAATAAGAGGTATTTCACTCACATTTTGCCCATCTTGGGCTTTATGCACTTGAAAAGGGTCTTTCTCCTGTCTGCCGACGTGCTTGGTATCCTTGAACTCTTGTCTGTATGCCCCTGAAGAAGCAGAGAGTACTCTGCGAAAACGTTTGGGATAGTCTGTATGTTCAACAGACAACGGGACTTTCTCCACGCCCTCTGTGATTATCCATTGCTCCACCCTCTATCTGAATATCCCGCGGCTCCGTGATGAACTGAGCCGCCGCCGCGTCCCAACAAGATCAGCGTGCACGAGGCAGTTAACTCGCAACATTGTATATACCTCTCCATCTCACGATTACATTGTTTCCTTTCATCGGAGAGATTATAATACTTTATCTGAACAACTGCCATATATACGTGCCCCGTTTATTGGGCTCACGACCGAGCTCTCTGGGACTAAGGACTGGGTGATACAGACAAGAGTTCAAGGATACCAAGCACGTCGGCAGACAGGAGAAAGACCCTTTTCAAGTGCATAAAGCCCAAGATGAGCAAAATGTGAGTGAAATACCTCTTATTTTTAATCTACTGCTATTTTAATAAATTACTACACTTAGAGGAAGTTCTTCTCTCTTTTATTATTTTGCGCTGTTATTGAGTTGTTACAGATCCAGATTTTATGTACACAGACTAATTTATAAACACATATACTGATGTTTAAACAAACAGTAATGTGAGTTGTATTGCTGTGGAGCAATGTGATATAAAAAGAGGGACATCAGGGTGGGAAAGTGGGACAGAGGGATTTGGGTCAAAAAGAAGGACTGTCCCTCCTAAAGAGGGACACTTGGGAGGTATGTGTTTTGTTCAATTAAGTGCACTTTGAGCATACAATCAATCTTTATGTCATTTAGGGTTTATAACTGTGTGTTTATTACTTCTACCCATCTATTTGCAAGCCTGATTGATGAAAGAAAGACTTCAACTGATTCCTACATGAGAAAAACAAAGTCTCTATAACATATGTGATAAAAAGAAAAAAAAAAAAAAAAAAATGAAATAAATGTTATCCTGGTGTAAAAATGTACAGGGACAGCACATCAACAACCAGCAAGTGAAAGAACCATGTCCCCCAACATAGTTATTTCTGTGACAAACTTAAAACAATTCTCTTCCATTGATTTTGCTGTAGCCCGGTCAGTTTGCAACACTATTTCAGTTTAAATACCCTGCCACTGTCCTTCCCCCCCCCCCCCCCAGTATGAGAATTGAATTCCTTTCTTTCAACACAAAAGGTAGTGCAGCTCTGCTGGGTTCATTCTGCAGGTAACAGAAAGAAACTCAGGCACTGAAGTAATCAAAGACATAATGATAAAGATATTTTATTTACAGGACAAAAATATGACGTTATATAAAGAAATCCCATTACTGCATCTGAGCATTCCTGTGCACACCCCCTCCTGTTTGTGTACATTTATCCTTGAGCAGAGCTGTATATAATGGGAAAATAAATGTGTCCAAAAAAAAAAAAAAAATCTCCCTATAAAACTGATTTTGGCCAAATATGTATGGTCTGTGGAGTTGACACTGACTTCTTAATGTCCAAATGTCTGCCTTATTCAGCAAAAAGTTCAAAAATAAGTGTTTAAAACCTGTCAAATCGACACAGGGCAGTATATTTGCCAAGAGGACAAAGTTCTGTCTCTCTTAACCCCCCCCCCCCAGGATAATCATTGCAGCGAGACACACTGGGGGTGCAATTTTAACCGGCGAAGCTCCCCAGGCCACTCCTGTCACTCATGTGAAATTCTCTGCACTGAGACTCCCCGCCATCGTCAAAATATGTCCATGAGGAATTAGTCACAATTACAGACTCAAAAATCAGGGTGCCAGCAAAACAAATATTCATGCATACATATTCCAAAGGATCACTGACCCAAGAATTTCCTCAGGAAAAACAGTGCTGGTTTATTTAATTAACACTGCAACCAAAACAGGATTGTTTGTCATGATATATTTATGCTACATATTACTCTGAACACCGTGTGTAACTGAGCAGTGATCCACAGAAGCGTGATTAGTGTCTCATGTTGTCCGTTGTACTCCATGCTGTACAAGGTGCAGCTATTCACGTGCTAATTCTTCACCATTCTGCCACAAAAAAAGTTCTCTCTGCACCTTGGAACCCATACAACATTAAAGGGGAACTATCTCCCCTATACAACTAAAAAGTAAATTTATATAGCGACTAGCTGGTATACTAGTGTCATTTTTAAAAATAATTTTTTGTTTTGCCGAAAGTAATCGTTTAAAGCTGATCCTGTGCTTTCCTTCTGGACCAGTGTTTCTCAACCAGGGTCCCGTAGCTCTTTGGTGTGCCACGGATATCCACTTAGGGTGCCCCACTGTATCTATAATGCACTGACAAAAATGTTAATGTAGACTTCCAGCTGTAGATTTAAGGATATTACTATGTACAATATGTTTATTTTAGTTGTGAGGTCTAACAATAATTATGTATTTGTAACCTTCATTACAACCTAGACAAATTACATAAAATGATATGGGTGCCCCGAAAATACCAGACTGAGTGTTAGATGTGTCTTGAGCACAAAAAGCTTGAGAACCACTGTTCTGGACAGACTGCAGGTACAGCTCTGCACCATAGTCTGTCATTCTTCCTCTGCTCCCCTCCCACGTAACGTCTGGATCCAGCCTCTCTTTTAAGCACTCATTGGCCAGAGAGTGCTCCATCTTACGAGAGGGGCTGGATCCAGACGTTATGTGGGAGGGGAGCAGAGGAAGAGTGACAGACTGCAGTCTAGAGCTGTACCCACAGTCTGTCCGGAAGGAAGGCACAGGATCAGCTTTAAACAATTAATTTTGGCCAAACAATTTTATTTATTTATTTATTTTTTTTAATGACACTATTATGCCAGCTAGTCGCTATATAAAGATACTTTTTAGCCAAAGATTTATAGTGGTGATAGTTCATCTTTCAATCATACAGCAAATTTCTATTAACATGAGAGTGCAGTTGGTATATCTGGTATATTTATATTACTAATAAGAATATTTTTTGCATACATAGCCACTAAGAACAGGTTATACCTGACATTAAGATTTAATAAAAAAACTGCCTTTATACAACTGACAATTCTTATTTGGACAAGACTATTTCTACTCCACTTTTCATAAAAATCTACTGAATGGATTTAGTACTTCGCAAAAATGCTGCTAAAAGTTATATTTTATATATATATATATATATATATATATATATATATATATATATATATATATATATATATATGAATGAAAATATATACAATAAGGACAGCGTTAAAGTGAATCCCCTGAAAAATTAGGACTAAAGGATACAAAAATAGTAGAAAATTATATATGTTTATTAATCCCTTAGCGTCCGATGACGTACCCAGACCGTTGCGTACCCCTCTGGCACTCAAAGGGTTAAATTCACCCGGACCTTGGCTTTTACACTAGTATATAATACATACACATATATACATATACACACACATACACACACTTATGTCACTTTGAGACAATTTTACAGACACTTTCTATTATTCCAGCTTTATACATCTCCCCAATGCACCATATTTTAGGTGACTGTACATTAGTTGCTGCCCAGCATCCAATGTGGAGACATAATAGGCATTTACTAGCAGCACAACAGATACATGCACTAAGATCTGTTACTTTGTTGGTCTGACTTCTACTTCTTCATGTCTTTTCACTGCAAAGCCATCTCTAACGAAGTAATATATAACAGTAAACAACAGAGCTGGGCAGATTAAAACGAACAGAAACCAGTGACAATTCATATATTTTACTAAAACCTTGATCTCAATTTTACCTGAAAAAATGGTACTTCTTAATGGGTACAAAACATAAAAAAAAAAAAAACACAATTACCTGTACCCAAATGTCATTATTAACCCATTTTTGAAGTAAGTAAAGGGTATGGCATATAAAAAGCTACTGAAAAACAGTCCAAAAATAAAAGCTGGTCCAAAACAAGTTAGGTTTAACCCCTTGAATCCAAGACATGGCCATCACTGCAAAGAAATGCACTGTTGAAGTCTCAAGCATCCAAGGGGTTAAGTAACAAAGTGGACATGTCACCTTAAAAGACCAGTAATGCTTACATTATTAAATATATATATATGACATTATTCTGCTAAGTTAAGCAAGGGTACTTCCACTGTTCAGACATGTTTCAATGACAATTAACTGCCGCTCCAACATGCGTTGTTTTGTGTGATATACTACCATGGCCTGAAACTGTACATTGCTACAGTATCCAATGGTGATTTCAGATAACTGAATACAGCTGTCCATAGATTGCTGTAGCAGAAACACCACAGCATTACAGGGCATGGAAATACTGCACCCGCAATATGCAAGCTTGAGCTACAACAACTTTTCAATAAAATCTCCCAGCAGTAGGTGCACCCATGTTTTACTCAGCAGGATAAACCCTACCCATATTAAGTATTACTATTCCACAAAGAAAATGTTAATTTTAACCCACTGAGTGCCAGAGGGGTATGCAATGCATTGCCTTGCATACCCCTCTCACACTCAGCTGCGTATATGTTCTACAAGCCATTGTTTGTAAAAGAGGATTTTAGTCTTATCTGTTAAATCCCTTTCTCTTAGTCCATACAACTCATAGGTACCATGGGGAGGCGACAGCTCCTCCCAGTGGGCTGGAATAATTCTCTAGAAGTGCAGGGGTGGAGCCTCCCCTCCTCCATATCCGGCTACCTAGCTAGCCCCCTGCCCAGATAGACTTGTGAAAAGCTTACTAACTAGGATAGCAAGAAGGAAGAGAGGAAAACTCCTGTGAGCAATGAACCCAAGAGGACTCCCACGTCCAGCCACAGGAGACCCAGCATGGTCCCTTTCAGTGGGTGGGAAACCTGTGAGTTATATGGACTAAGAGAAAATAGGATTTTAGTCTTACCTGTTAAATCCTTTTCACTTAGTCCATACAGGTCACTGGTACTCTGGGAGGCGTAAGTCCCCTTTAATAGGCAGGAACAACTATGCAAATAATTTGCAAGGGGCGGAGCCTCCCCTCTTACTTAAGCCACCTTCTGGCCAGAGCCACTTTAGATTGATTTGAGACCCTAAAACTGACCTCAGGTAAGCAAAAAGAAAGACTCCTGTGAGCATGCCCGAACGGTCTCCCACTGAATGCCACAGGAGAGCCAAGACTGGTCCCTTGACAGGGTGGGAGACCAGTGACCTGTATGGACTAAGTGAAAAGGATTTAACAGGTAAGACTAAAATCCTATTTTCACTGTCGTCCAATACAGGTCACTGGTACTCTGGGATGTACAAACATTGAGCTGATCCAGAGGCGGGAAGTAAGGCAAGGACCAGGCGCAAGGCCCAAGTCACTAGAACTGTTATGACCAGTTGATAACATAGCCCAAACTGTAAGTGTCAACGGACACCAACCAAGGGAACAATCCCTGAACTAACACAGCACACGGAACTAGAGCCAACCGGGCTCAACAGTAAAGAAGCACTAAGGATCACAGAGCGGAAGACCTACACAGGCAAGACTGCCTCCAGGACCTTCCTTCCAAAACTGGCATCAGCCGAAGCCAGTACATCAACTCGATAGTGCTTAGAAAAGGTGTGCACAGAGGACCAAGTGGCCGCTCTGCACAGTTGATCAGCAGAAGCTTGATTCTTGTAGGCCCAAGAGGCCCCAATAGATCTGGTGGAATGGGCAGTCACCCGGAAGGGAACATGCTTATTCCTCAACTTATAGGCTTCACGGATGGTAGCCTTAATCCAAGAGGCAATGGTAACTTTGGAAGCCGGTCTTCCTGCCCTAGGCCCCTCAGGAATGACGAATAGAGCGTCAGACTTCCTGATAGACTCGGTGCGATGAACATAAAACTTGAGGCAACGCACCACATCCAACAGATGGAGATCTCTTTCCTTGTCAGATGAAGGATTAGGGCAGAAAGAGGGAACCACAATCTCCTGATTGATGTGAAACTCAGACACAACCTTGGGTAAGAATTCCTTGGTAGTGCGAAGCACAGCCTTATCCTTGTGGAACACCAGGTAAGGAGGTTTACAAGACAACGCCTGTAACTCTGCCACCCGGCGCACTGACACAACAGCCAAGAGGAAGGCCATCTTCCAAGTCACAAGACGTAATGGAATGGAAGCCAAGGATTCAAACGGTGGTCGCTGAAGAACTCCCAGCACCAAATTGAGATCCCACTGGGGAGCAGGACTCTTAAAGGCAGGTCGAACATGAGTCACACCCTGGAAGAAGACTTTCACATCAGGAAGGACAGCAATCCGTTCCTGGAAAAACACAGACAAGGCAGAAGTCTGAACTTTGAGGGAACTCAGACTGAGCCCCTTATCCACACCGTCCTGCAAGAAGGCCAGGACAGTGGGAAGATGGAAGTCAAGTGACAACTTCTTGTCAGAGCACCATGTCACGAAAGTTGACCATATGCGATGATAGATCTTGGAAGACACAGGCTTACGAGCACTGAGCATCGTCGATACCACAGAAGGAGAAAAGCCTTTCTTTGCTAGAATCGAGGATTCAACCGCCATGCCATCAAATGGAGAGAGTGAACATCCTCTTTCCACAGATACCCCTGAAGAAGCAGGTCCGGACGGGCTGGAAGTGGGATTGGATCCTTCACTGACATGGCCATCAATTCCGGAAACCAGGACTGGCGAGGCCAGTGTGGAGCAATCAGGATGACAGGACAACGTTCCCTCTTCAACTTCTGGATAACTCTGACCAATAGAGGAAGAGGAGGGAAGATGTAAGCCAGGGGGAAGTCCCAAGGGATCGACAAGGCATCCACTGCTAGAGCAAGGGAGTCCCTCAACCGGGAGCAAAACACCGGAACCTTCCTGTTGTGTCTGGTAGCCATCAGATCCACCACAGGCATCCCCCACCGTTGAGTGAGCATGTGAAACACCTCTGGGTGAAGAGCCCATTCTCCGCTGTTGACGGTATGACGACTGAGGAAGTCTGCCATGACGTTGTCCACGCCTGGAATATGAACCGCAGAGATGACAGGCACGTGATCTTCTGCCCAAGACAAAATATCCTTGACCTCCCACCAGGCGGAACCGCTTCTTGTGCCGCCTTGCCTGTTGATGTAAGCCACCGCCGTGGCGTTGTCGGACTCCACTCGGACTGGAAGACCGGTCAATTGAGACTCCCAGTGCCTCAGGGCCAGCCGGACAGCTCGAAGTTCCAGAACATTGATGGAGAGCATGGATTCCTCCAGACCCCATTTCCCCTGAGCACTGAAGCGACCCCAGACTGCACCCCAGCCCCGAAGGCTGGCATCCGTAGTGACTGTGGTCCAAGGAGGAACTAGAAAGGATTTCCCTTTCAGGAGATGAGAGAGATCTAACCACCAGTGCAGACTCGACTCGACATGAGGAGGAAGAGAAACAGACAGATGTTGATGATCTGGATGATTCTTGCACGTCTGGATCACAAATCTCTGAAGATCCCTGGAGTGGGCCATGGCAAATGGTACTGCTTCGATTGTGGAAATGAACTTCCCCACTAAGGACGACAACTTCGGAACTGGAATCTCGTCCATGTCCAGAATTCCAGCCACTCTGACAGCTATCTGGTGAGCCACGTCCTCTGGAAGAAACACCATGCATTGGCGAGTGTCGAACAGGAGACCCAGGAACAGAAGCCTCTGAGATGGAATCAAGTCCGACTTGTCCAGATTCAGGATCCAGCCATGACGGTTCAGGGTGTGCATGCACATCTGTAATTGCTGAAGGAGAAGCTCCGCTGAGGAGGCCTTCAGAAGGAGATCGTCCATGTAGGGGGTCACTCTGATCCCATCCTGATGGAGCACCGCTATCAATGAGCCCAACACCCTCTGGAAGACCTGAGGGGCTGAAGTCAGCCCAAAGGGGAGCGCTGCAAACTGAAAGTGTCCCCTGTGGCAGGCAATCCTGAGGTACCGCCTGCTCTCTGGATGAATAGGGATGTGAAGATAAGCATCCTGAAGGTCCAGGGAGGCAAGAAACTCCCCTGGAGACATTGCTGCAATCACAGAGCGCAGGGACTCCTGGCGGAAGTGGGAAGTCACCACATAGGCATTGAGATCTTTGAGATCCAAGATGGGACGGGCTCCTCCGTCCTTTTTGGCTACCACAAACAGGTTGGAATAAAATCCTGAACCTGTGTCCCCCTGAGGAACCGCCTCCAGGACCTCTTTGTCCAAGAGATCCTGAATAGCGTCGTCGAACAGACACCTTTTTGTGGGTTCCTGAGAAGGACGAGTAAAATGGAACCGAAAAGGAGGAAGGGAAGAGAAAGGGATCCTGTATCCCTCTGACACCACCTGAAGAACCCATGGGTCCGCCACTGACTCCTCCCAAGTCCGGCGAAAGATGCGGAGACGACCGCCTACAGCCGGATGCGGACCCGGGTTCGGCGAGTCATGCCGAAGCAGTCTTGGAGGTCTTGGCCTTGGAGGCAACTTTGGGCCTCCAGGACTGTTTGGGCTTGGAGGAGGAGCGCGTAGTGGGAGGACCCGTTTGGGCCGAGGAGCGTGTCTCAGTCTGAAAGGAACGAAAGGACCGATTGCGTTTGGCTGGAAACTTTTTCTTAAAGACTGAGGGTAGAAGAGTACTTTTACCGCCAGTAGCCTCACTGATCATTTCTTTGAGTTCAGACCCAAAAAGCAAATTCCCCTGAAAGGGCAAGGAAAGCAAGGCTTTCTTAGAGGCTGTATCAGCAGACCAAATTTTCAGCCAAAGAGCGCGTCTAGCCACCACAGAAGAAGTGGAGGCCCTCGCCATCATGCGCACAGCATCAAAGGCAGCGTCAGCAACATAGTTCTGAGCTTCAGTGATATTAGCAAGAAGCTGCAACTGTTCAGATACAGGCGCATCCTGGCGAACCGCTTCAGTCAGTCGTTCAGTCCAGGCCGCAATAGCTCTATTAACCCATGCCACAGCAAAAGTGGGGCGCATGGCTGTGCCAATGGAGGCAAAAATAGACTTAAGAGAGAGCTCTAGTTTCTTATCCGTCCAGTCCTGCAAGGCAGAGGCATCTGAGACAGCCAAAGCAGTAGATTTGGAGAGTCTAGACACAGGAGCATCCACTTTGGGAGGATGAACCCATTTTGCCAGCTCCGCCTCAGGAAAAGGGTAAAGTCTAGCAAACTTTTTGGAGACAGAGGAAGATCTATCAGGATTCTTCCATGCCTCAGAGACCAGACGGGCAAGAGTAGGGTTAGTTGGAAAACAAACAACTGGTTTAGATGGCTTTTTCTGAAAAACATCAGTAGGATCATAAGTGGATTCCTGAGTCAGAGGAAGGTTGAGCGTATTCAGAACCGCTCTGATCAGACCCTCAGCCGAAACTTCAGGGTCACACTCATAGGGGTCCCCAATGGACCTGTTAGATTCAATAACAGTACGTTCCTCAGCATCAGAATCCTGTAAAAGTTCTTCTTCAGAAGAATCAGTGATATCAGGAGCTCCCTGTGGCTTAGGCAGGGAGGTCCTGATAGTAGAGGGGGTCTGCCAGACCTGGAGAGCCCCCTGTACCTGAGAGGGAAAGAGTTGAAGCGTGGATCTGAGATCCCTAGTGGCAGCTTTAAACTCCCTCACCCAAGATGGCTCAATAGCATGGCTGGGAAGCCCAGGGTTGCTATCTTGACCAGTACAATTAGGGCAGAGATCCCCCACATTATCGCCATCCAGCCCAATGTGGCAAGAGGAGCAAAACGCCATGGGGGTAGCGGACCCCCCATCCTCCTTAGACTTGGGTCTAGCCCCTAGCTCCAGTGAAGTAGACATGCTCACAGCGTCAATATACCCCACCAATAACACTATCACCCAGAAAAAGTGTTAAGATTAAAGTTTCACCCCAGAAATGTTCTAAAAACGGACTTATCTGGCCAGCGAAGGGTTAATCTGTTGAGGAGAGAGAAGGCTCGGTCCCTGCGTAGTGTACTCGCCTAGGAAAAGTACCACAAAATGGCGGCCGTCATGACAGCCAATCACAAACGAGCGCGAACCAAGCGCTCATGGGAAATGTAGTTTTCCTGTCCAAGTACCCCAAACATTGCCCGAAGCCCCCCTGAACACCCCACATGAATAAAACACATTCCGGATGATAGATCAGGAGCCTAGAATTAAAATGAGCCCTCTCTGAAGTTGCTGTGACAAGCGGTTCCAGAGATATGTCCCATACTGTGAATTCCCATAGAGAGTAAAGGAGCCCTTGCGTCTGAGCGGGAAAAAGCCGCGCTTAAAGGCACGGAACACCATTTTTAATAAAGTTTAGTAAAACATTAAAAAGTGCCCAAACAAGCATGAAACACATGAGAAACATAAATAAATGAATCCCCAATGCTCCAAAACTCAGAGAATAACACAGAAATTGCATAAACAGTAATAATGCAATAAAAACACCCTATGAGTGCTGGAGTGTATTAAAACTCCCAAATACAAGCCCATCAAAGGGACACTGTGGGGACAAGTGGACCTTCAGCACTCAATGGGTGACTCACCTTCCTTGCTGACTTCTGTCTTCAGGTGACCATGATAAGGAGGGAAAGAACCAGAGGTAAATTCCCCAACAGGGGAGCTGCTTAACACAAGCTGTCCCCTCTTCAGGGCATAGGTCCACAGAAAATCCCTGGAAGCTGCACCAGCCACTTTAAAGAGGGCAATTCACAGCCATGGTCACCCTCCTAATGGTGGTATTCCATATTTGAATAAAAAATAATAAAATACTAAGATGCATAGATGTTCTCTACCTGGTGTGGAAGCACACCAGGAACAAATCAATCTAAAGTGGCTCTGGCCAGAAGGTGGCTTAAGTAAGAGGGGAGGCTCCGCCCCTTGCAAATTATTTGCATAGTTGTTCCTGCCTATTAAAGGGGACTTACGCCTCCCAGAGTACCAGTGACCTGTATTGGACGACAGTGAAAAGGATTTAACAGGTAAGACTAAAATCCTCTTTTCTCAGTCGTCCAATATAACTCAACATTGAGCTCCCAGGGTGGGAAGAAGAAGCAGAGGACCAAGCGCCAGTCCCCATGATACCAAAGTTCCCATGGACTATCCAGGACACGGAACAACCCAAACTAACAAAGTGTCAATGGGCACTGAATAACATAACATAGCACACAAGAACAACAGCCAACAGGGTTCAACAGTTAAATAGCTATATAGCCCAGAAATGATAAAGTCCTTGACAGGCAAAAATGCCTCCAGGACTTTCCTGCCAAAAGCTGGCTGCAGCTGAAGTCAGAACATGCACACAGTAATGTTTGGCAAAGGTGTGCACAGAAGACCAAGTGGCTGCCTTGTAGAACTGTTCAAAAGAGGCCAGATTCTTGTAGGTACAAGAGGCCTCAACAGACCTGATGGAGTGTGCTGTAATGCAGAAAGGAACAGGTTTCTTTCGGAGTTCATAAGCCTTGCAGATAGTAGGCAATGCAGATGCAATAGTCACCTTGGACACAGTCAAACCAGCCCTGGGACCCTCAGGGATGACAAATAGAGCATCCATCTTACAGACACAGTACAGTGCACACAGAATTTAAGGCAGCATACCACATGCTACAAGTGGAGATCCCTCTCCTTGTCAGATTTAGGGTCAGGACAAAAGGAAGGTACAACAATCTCCTGACTGATGTGGAACTCAGAGATCACCTTAGGAAGAAATTCCTGGGAGGCACGGAGTACAGCCTTATCCTTATGGAACACCAGGAAAGGCAGCTTACAGGACAAGGCCTGCAATTCAGCGACTCTGTGGACAGACACCACAACCAAAAGAAAGGTCATCTTCCACGTCAAAAGACGTAGAGAAATGGTAGCAAAAGACTCAAAAGGAGGTCGCTGCAAAAACACCCAAGACCAAATTAAGGTCCCACTGTGGAGTGGGGGGCCTTAAAGGCAGGGAAAGCATGAGCGACACCCTGAAAGAAGACTTCAACATCTGGTAAGATAGCAGTGCATCTCTGGTAGAAACAGGGCTGCACCCTCAAGGAACTAAGGCTGAGACCCTTGTTCACATCATCCTGCAAAAAAAACAAAACAAAAAAAAAAAAACAGGACTGCCGGGAGATCAAACTCCTAGAGATCAAACTCCTGTGAGGACAAACCCTGTGGTAGGCCTTGGAAGAGACCAGTTTCCTAGCCTGGATCAAGGAGGAAACTACCTCAGGAGAATAGCCCTTCCTCCTTAGGATGGAGGCTTCAAGAGCCATGCCATCAAAGCCAGACACTCCACATCCTTCTTCCAGAGATAACCTTGGAGGAGGAGATCCAGTCTGTGTGGCAGAGGAAACGGATACTGAAAAGATAATGACACAAGTTACGGGAACCAAGACTGACCGGTCCAAATAGAGGGTGATCAGAATGACCGGCGCACTGCCCATCTAAATCTTCCTCAGCAGCCTGGGGATAAGAGGAAATGGAGGAAAAATGTAGGCCAGATGAAAATGCCATGGAATCGACAGAGCATCCACTGTGAACGCCAGAGAATCCCTCTAGCAAGAGCGAAATATCTGAACTTTCCTGTTGTCTCTGGTTGCCATCAGGTCTATCCAAGGGAGACCCCATTTCTGCACCAACAGGTTGAACACATCCAGATGGAGCTCCCACTCCACAGGGTCCACCGTCTGGCGACTGAGAAAATCTGCCAGGACGTTTTCTATGCATGGGATGTGTACAGCGGAGATGGCAGGAACATGTTCTTCTGACCAGGCCAAAATATCCTTGACCTTGGACAAAGCAGAAGCGCTTCTTGTGCTTCCTTGCTTGTTGATGCATGCCACGCCCGTGGCGTTGGCCGACTGGATGCGGACTGGATATCCCCTCAGTGGAGAGGACCAGGACACCAGAGTATGAAGAATCGCTCTGAGCTCCAAGATATTGATGGGCTGGAGGGTCTCCTCCGACCTGCACCCCAGGTGACCCAAGACAGCTCCCCAGCTGTAAAGACTGGCATCCATTGTCACCAGAGCCCAATACTGGACAACAAAGGGCTTCCCCTTCTCCAGGTGAGATCTGTCCAACCACCAAAAGAGGTCCTGCCTCATTTCCTGATGAAGAGAAACCAGATCCAAATTCCCCCAGCAAGCCCAGATGGTGAACTTCTGAAGCTCCCTAGTGTGAGCCATGGAGTACGTAACTGCCTCCATGGTGGATATCAAGCAACTCGCCAGAGACAAGAACTTGCGCACCAGAGCTGAGGTCCACTCCAAAGTCCTGTACACCCGACACAAGATCTGCTGAACAGAATCCTCTGTCAGGAAGACAATACCCTGGAAGGTGTCGAACCTGAGACCAAATAAAATCAGGTCCTGAGAAGGAACTGGAGCAGATTTGTCCATGTTCAGAATCCACCCATGATGGAGGAGAATCTGAGCACATTCCTGGACTTGACTGTCCAGAAGGTCCCTGTAAGGAACATTCACCAGAAGGTCATCCATGTAAGTAGTCACCTGAAAGCACCTGGTATGCAGGTAAGCAATCAATACACCTAAGACCCGTGCAAACACCAGAGGAGCAGTGATAAGCCCAAAGGGCAGAGCGGTGAACTGGAAGTGCCCCAAGGCGCAAGCGACCTTGAGGCATTTCTGACTGTCTGGATGAATGGGAACCTGCAGGTAAGCATCCTGCCGATACAGAGAGGCCAGAAATTCCCCTGCACACATTTCTGTGATGACAGAGCGCAAAGATTCCATCTTGTAGTAAGTATAGACCACAAAGGAGTTGAGATCCTTGAGATCCAGCAGAGAGACAGCCGCCATCCTTCTTGGGAACCACAAAGAGGTTTGAATAAAAACCTAAACCCCTCTCGAGGTGGAACCTGAGCCAGGACTCCCTTGTCCAAGAAAGCCTGCACCGTCCCATTGAAAAGATGCAGCTTTTCTTGGCCTAGAGGGGCCCTTGAAAGGAAGAATCTGAATGGAGGCAAGGATACAAAGGGAATCCTGTAGACTCCTGAAACCATTTGTAATACCCACTGATCCACAACAGAGCCTGCCCAAATGCTTGAAAAATGCTGCAGGTGACCACCCAAAGGTAGGTGCAGACCAGGGATTGGCAAGTCATGCCAAAAGAAGTTTGTTGGATTTGGATTTGGTGGAGGAGTGTTTTGACCTCCACTGCTGCCTGGGCTTGGGGGTGGAGCGCGGGGTGCTGGCATGAGACCCGCTTGCACTTCACCTTGGCGGGGATGAAAAAGATGCAGCTTCCTTGCCAGATTAGGGCGCTTGGGGACCTGGGGGCAAAAATGCGCTCTTACTCCCAGTGGCCTCACTGCTGATATGCTTCATTTCAGGCCCAACAAAGAGATGTGCCCTGAAAGGGAAGAGAAATCAGTGACTTCTTGGAGCAAAGGTCAGCACAAGGTGCGTCTAACAGCAACAGAAAAGGCAGAAACCTTAGCCTCAAGCCTGACAGCATCAAACAGAGCATCAGTAACATAGTGCTGAGCCTCTGACATGTTCGCTAAAAGGGCCAAAAGGTCCTCCTTAGGGACACCTTTGTGGAGAGCGTCAGTAAGCTGTTCAGTCCAAACAATAATGGCTCTGTTAGCCCAAACAGAAGCCAAGGTAGGCCTCAAGGCAGCAAAGACAGACTTCAGAATAGCTTCAAGCTTCCTGTCTGTCAAGTCCTTAAATGCCGTGGCATCAGCCTGAGGTAAAGCAGTAGACTTAGAATGTCTAGAAATAGGGGATCAACCTGAGGAGGTGTAGCCCACTGAGCCAAGGCTGCATCAGAGAACAGATACAGCTTAGAAAACTTCTTGGAAAGAGAAAGACACTTCTCTGGAGTTTTCCACTAATCCAGAATGACCTGTTCTAAAGTGGGATTAGGCAGAAACATAGTGAGGGACTTCTTGTGCCTTTGAAAGACATTAGAAGAAGACTGGCTTTCTACAGGATTAGTAGGAATCTGTAGGGTAGTCAAAACCTTCTTAATGAGACCCTCTGCAGAGGTCCGAGGGTGAACCTCAAAGGGGTCACCATATGCATGGGAAGAAGCCCCTTCCTCACACTCCCCTTCCTCCAAATCAGCTGCAAAAGACTCCTCAACAGAGGAATCAGAAAGATCAGGAATGCCAGGGGCCTTAGGGGCCACAAACCTGAATGAGGTGGGGAGCTCCCTGGACTGGAGAACCCCTTGGAGGGAACTGTGCCATAGAGGACTTTAAGTCCTTGACTCAAAGTGGCTCTTGTTCAAGGCTGGAGGGCCCCGTTAGAGTGTTAGGGGCCACAGCACATGACCATAAGTGTTTTGAGTACTCTCTAGGAAGCCCCGTGTGGCATGTGGAATGGTAAGCAAAGAGGGGTCAAAGATGTCCTTAGCCTTAGGTCTAGCTCCATGTCCCTTTTGATCCGACATCCTAACAGGAGAAGTGTCTAACAGTAATAGGGAACCCAAATACTGTCACGCAGTTTAAAAAATCACCTCAGAAAGCACAAAAGAACACTTATCTTGCTGGCGAATAGTTAACCTGTGGAGGAGAGTAAAGGAATCCAAGCCTCGTTGTAGGATCCTCCAAAAAAAGAAAGAAAACGGTGACCGAACTCAGAGCCAATCAGAGAAAAAGCCAGCGAAACAGGCATACTGGGTTTTGTAGTTTTTCTTTTTGTACTTCCCCAACAATGCCCAAACCCCCCAGGGACCCCCAAGACACTGAGGATGTGAACTGTGATGTAGGGCAAGGTAAGACCAAAAGAATGAGCTCTCTTTCAACTCTGTAAGTGTAACGGTTGCAGAGATATGTCCCATAGAAGTCAATGGAGCAAATGTGGCCGTGCGGTAAAGCATGCTCTTAAAAGTGTGGAATTCAAAAGAATGAAACGTTTTGAAAAGTGAATAAAAGTACCCAAAATACATACAGAACATGAGAAAATGAGACATGATCCCCAAAACCCAGTGAAAACAACAGGGAAGAGGTTAAATACCACAAAACAACTGAATATGCTCCAAAAACACAGAGATAAATACCCATCATGAATGGAGGAGTTATAAGGAACTCCAAAGCCCTTGTGAGGAGGGGAACTGTGGGACAAGTGGATCATGGCACTCAAAGGGTTGCTCACCTTTTTAGCAGGACTTCTTTCTTCAGATTACCATTAAGGAGAAAGGAGCCTCAGAGAGACTCTTTTAGGATAGAGAGAGAGACATGGATTGCATGATTCTCTCCCAGGGCTGCAAGGGTCCACAAACAGCACCTGATAACTGAGTAATCCTCCAGGGGATGCCAGTAATGATAATCAGTCTCATGGGGGAATCTGGACATCCCATATCGAACAATAAAATAATAAAAATACTAAAACTAAGCAGAACTGTTCTCAGCCTTCTGACCAGGACCGTGGAATGTCTGTCTGGGCGGGTACTAGCTAGGTAGCCTGATATGGAGGAGCATAGCATAACAGTTAATTTCTTAAAACCTATTACACATAAAAATAGACAAAGCAAATCAGCAGGCAGATTTTAATTATATGTAAAACAAATGTGACTTAGGGCAGCAGATCCACTTTAAAATATTTTTTTCTGAATTGTACACAGTAAACAATAGTTAGGCTTTTGGACGTATGCATTTGCTTTTCTTTAAAACATCAGTCTGAAAAAGTTGAAGTATCTATGTTGATAAACTGATGGCGATGTATGGACATAGTGTGAAAACAGACATTTCTGTTTGAATCAAAAATTTGCTGATCTTAGCCACACTCTTAAAAATGCTATATTTTACAGTTTATTTAAAGGTGCAGGCTTCGTCTGCTGAGAAAACCAGCTCAAACCCACTGCTGTCAGTTGTTTTACTGAAAAGTTATAACTGTGCAAACGGTGAGTAAGGAAGTAAAAGCATCATTACGTCAAGAAAGTTCAAACTTTCAGTAATGACTCGGAAGTTTCTATCAGATTCTATGGAGAACCATTTGTCAGTGACTTGCCTAACTAATTAAAATTTGACCACTAGAGGGGATGGTTAATGTAAAGGGGTAAAAACATAAAACCAACAGTTTAATTATCCCACTCCCCTTTATGTGAAACACACTTTTCCTTGGAAGGGGCAATTGCCTACTCACAGGCACTAGGGTTGCCACGCAACTCTACACAGCAATTTGCTAGTTGGAGTGTTTTAAACTAATCCTTAGGAGTAGCTAAAATTCAGCTCGTACTGAGAATTAATTTACAACACACAGACACAGGGAAGTGACTCAGTCCCTTCCTGAAGAATCTGCTTCCACATAAACTGAGCACCAATTAATGAATAATTTTGAAAAAACAATATACACAGAATTAAATCATAGCAGCTGCTAGGATTTTACGGCCAGACTTAAATAAATGGGGATTTATGATATTACTTTTTTTTTGGTTACGTTTGATACATTTTCTGAACCTAGCCATTGAGCTGCTAAAGTCCAAATATAATAATAATAATGATGTAAAATTAGGAACCATGAAGACTGTTTATATATAAATAATATGGGCCTGATAATTTACAGTTTAACCCTGTGAATTGGTAGAGTGGACTTCAATGTGCTGCTTTGAATCCAAGGGATTAGAAATGAATAATAGAATGGAATAGCAGTCATCTTTACCTCCGTCTCCATCATCTGATCCTTTGAAACTTGGCTCTTTCAACATGTCAAGCTCAGCAAGCATTCTGATATAGAGAGCATTGTGACGGAAGGAGGGGTAAAATTTTTCATCCCGCAGCATCATGTCGTAAACCTTATTTAAAAAAAAAAAAAAAAAAAAAAAAAAAAAAAAAAAAAAAAAAAAATCAGATAATCTTTAACAATGAGAATTGTGAATTTACATTTTCTATCTAAATTACATTTAAAAGGATAACTAAAATGGTAAATATGGTATAGCTTGTTTTTGTCCCACTTAACTGCTGCTATTTGAAACCTCTGGGAGAATCATCATAGAATTGCAGCTTTCAGTATATAGCTCTCTGTCTGGGCTTCTCTTTCCCAGAGCTGGTGCTGTGAGCTCCAGAAAGGTAGCTGATCATTCCCATTGGGAACTGAATAACACAGGGCAATCGGAATGACATGGGCCTGCTCCATTCTGATTTCTTCCTTGGAACACTGGGAGAGGGACCAAAGGAAACTTATGAGCAGGGGAAAATGCTATGGAATGCTCATTAGGTCTACCGTGAGAGCTAGAGGATCCCAGAACCTGGCACATAACTGAGCAACCTTGTGGTAGCCAAGAGACTATAGAGTCCACTGTCGGGAAACCCCATAGTTGAACTACTGAGTCAAACACATCCTGATTAAGCTCCCAATTTTGGTGATCTAGGAGCTGGCGACTGAGAAATTCTGTACCTCTGGAACCCCTGAGAAGCCAGCACATTAACACTGTAATTTTTGACGAAGGTGTGCAGAGATGACCACTTAGTTGGTTTACACATCTGCTCGGCAGTGGCCTGACTGCTATAGGTGTAAGAAACAAAATATCATATTCATTGAGATTGCTTTGAATGTAATAGAATATGTTGGCTTCAGGCTTTCATTCTTATGAAAATATTTAAATGATTGCTTCCAATGCTACGCATCCATGGACAGTACTTGATTGGGTCCAAAATACTGAATTTTGCTCACTAAATGTAGAAATCATAAGGAATCATGTAGTTACATAAGATCTTTAATAATAAGGTGTTTCCTAAGTCAAAATAATTCTTTATTGATGACATAGGACTATAATGTCAACGAGGGTTTTGTTTTTTTTTTTTTAGAGACTTAACATTACTGGAAACAGTGTACCATTTAGCAAGCTCGAGCGCTGACTTTGCCTTTAATTTTGCTGACCTAATTGCAAAGAAAATATGTATATACAAATCAGGCAGATATATATTCTGACCCAAAATTATATTCCACAATACTTTGGAAATACTGCAGATATCTCAAATACACGAACAATGAATGTATTGAATCTAAAATTGTATTTATTAAATATAAAATACATACATAGGCAAATCGTGTTAAACAGATCACTTAACCCTTTGAGTGCCAGAGGGGTATGGAATGCATTGCTTTGCAATGCATTCCGTACCCCTCTGGCACTCAAAAGGGGTAAGAACAAGCAACTATGCTGCAAATAATCCAAGCAACATGATAAAGCTAAAAAAAAAAAAAAACCTATCTAAAATAATATGTATAATAGAAAAATGTGTGTATACACAAAAAAATATATTTATAGAATGATACGAACAATAATGTGAAAAAAATCACTTACATAGTAGATTCAATTAATTTCAATCACCACATATGGTCTCCTGGCCAGGAACAAAGTAGCATCTCCACCAATACAATGCGTTTTACACAATAACGTGCTTTATCAAGCTTTAACAGTGAAGAAAGGTCTATGTGGTGTTTGAAAGTAACAGCTATTTAAATAGACCCACAGCTGCCCGTTGATTCGGTATTGCAGCTAAACTAACAACTGTGTATCTAAGGAGTCAAAGTTCAATACAATTAACTCTTTATCCATGCCGTTGTCATATATCTCACATACAGGCCAAATTGCCAAAGAAGAAAAAAGAGTAGTTCAAACAACAGTATGATCAGATGCCTATAATCGGACAGAAGATGTTCTATATGGGTATCTTAATATCTATCACACAGATTAAAACATGTGCCTTGAAGGAAAAGGACAGCGTTTCTTTAGTGTCTTCAGAAAATCTGTCATATGACTCCAATTGGAAAGGAATGTGAACATATCACATCCTAACATACAGTGGGAAAGATCTATCTAAACATACCATCCTGCATGGAGTTACTGTTGGACATCATACACAGTCCAAGTTTATGGAGCTGCTTTGCGACACGGCTCACTTCTGACAAAAAGGATGGGGAAACCGGTCAAGCACAAGGGAGAGACCAGTGCTCTCTCACCTATCTTTTTGTAATGACTAGTTAACAATAGCAATACTTTATTTCCAAGGGGATAAACAGGAACCAGAGATCATGCTCCGTAGTGGGTCTTAGCTGCATCTAGGGTATATGAGAAATCAGTCACCGGATAATCTACTGTACTCTGTAGATTCCAATCAGTCATGAGCCTTAACAATCCAGCAAGTTACAGTGTTATAGCAGGAAAGTTTAATACATGTAACTATTCCTACTAAAGAGTCTCACAACTTTTGGTGGATATATGATCATAATATCGCACCAGACCAATATGATACAACAGCTACAATGTGTTTCTCTTTTGTGGCATAGAACCACCCTCAACGCTGCTTACTTGATATGGACATAGAGTCCCCTCAGTTTAATTGCTGGCAACTGCAATAATACAATCACAAATCACCTTGAAGTAATCTGATCAGTTAAGTCCTAGGGATCAGCAGATGTACATCTGTCAATCTGTTTAACTCATTGCTGAGCTTTTCTACTGAATGCTTTGAACTGTATCTAGCATTCAAAGAGTTAATAATAAATATAGGGACAGGATACTAGAATTACTATACAGAAGTCAACGTACATAAGCTGACTTTTAAGCGTTCCTGCTACCATTTCTGTGTGACGTTGGTGTGCCGGGTAACACAAAGTGCATGACTATAATAGGAACACTTTATGATTTCCTCCAACCCTGAAAGCAGTAAACTCTAGAACACTAGCATATCATTAAATATGCTGTCTTCCCACCCCTAGATGTAGCTATTGATTCTCTCTTTTATTTTCATTTCCCCATTATTAGGTTTATCTTGTAACATTTATTCTTTTAATTATCTAAATAAAATGTGTTGGTTTTAAATTAAATTAGACCCTGATGTGTTCCACAATACAGGTTCTAATTGGTTTGGGGTTTTCTCTCTCTCCACAAGCCAATTCTTTGCAAAAGATGTACTTTTACCTGTAGGCACCACTCCTGAGACAATTATACTTTACACTCAGTTGCAAGGGTCCTGTTGGTACAGATACTCTTTGTTCTATGAACATAGGTGCAAGATGTGCCTACGGACCTGGTAGAATGCACAGTGACCCCAAAGGGTACAGGTATCTCTTCCTGAGAACATGCAAATGGGCATCTAAATCCAGGATGCTACTGTAATCTTAGAAGCAGACCGGCCAATATGATGGCCCTCAGGAATGATAACCGACAAATCCAAAGTTCAGCTACTCGCAGAACAGGCACCATAGACAGAAGAAAAGCAGTGTTGATCATCAAGAAGAAGTGCAGAGAAACCAAAAATAAATGTTAAAAAGGAGGTTTCTGAAGCACTCCCAATACCAGGTTCAAATCACATAGAGAGGTAGGATCCTTAAAGACAGGGTAGGCATGAGCTACCTCTGGGACAAAACTTTGCACTCCCAGGAGCAAAAGCGATACTCCACTGGAAAAGAACAGCTAAGCCCTGAAAAGAGGCCAAAATATCTGGAAGCTGAAAAGGTTGCGGTCCTGAGCCCTGGTCAGCACACCACTTGTAGAAGAAGGACCAAATTCTATGATAAGCCTTAGAAGAAACCAGCTTCTAGCCTGAAGCATAGTGGAAAAGCAGATTCTGAAAACTCCTTTTTCTTCAGATAGAACCAAACTATCAAAGCTAGCTTCTCCACCTGAGGATGGCACAATTGGCCCAGAGTCAGAAGCTCCAGACGCAAGGGAAGACGAAAAGGCTCCGTCACAGACAGAGTGAGAAGATACAAAAACCAAGCCCTTCATGGCAAAAATTGAGCAGTCAAGATGACATGAGCCTGCTCCATCAGAGACCGCTTTGGTAAAGTAAGAATCATCTTCAAGGACTTTGGAAAGCAACACCAGCAGATCATCCCTAGTAGGATACCTTGGATGGTATCCAAAAGTGGATCACCCCAGATCTCCATGGCACTAGTAACCCAGGCAGTGGAAAAAATAAGACATAAGGTGACATCAAAGCCCTCAAAATTCAGAAGAGTCCAGACATTTATTCTCCTGATCCTTAAGGGCTGTGGCATCTGGTAGCAGCAGCAATGCCATCTTCATGGCAAGGCGAATAAAAAAAATAAAAAAAAATTGAGGGGGATCTACTGCACTAAAGCCTCAGCCAAAAAGGGATAAAGATTAGAGATGTGCCTAATAAAGGGGAACTACCACCCCGCAATAACTTTACCTTAAATCAGTCTTCATCTGGCGACTAGCTGCTTAAAAGGGACTGACAGAGCAGGCGCACGGACGTCACTGTGACGAGATGTCCGTGCTTCCTGCTCCTGTGACCATCAGAAAAAGGCAGAAATCTTTTGAACCGGGTAATATTTCTGGCGACTAGCGCTACTAAACAGCTAGTCGCCAGATGAAGACTGATTTAAGGTAAAGTTATTGCGGGGTGGTAGTTCCCCTTTAAGGAACCATCTCCTCCAGCATAACATGGTCCAAGGGATGGTGAAGAGGGAAAATAGAAATCTCCTTTTAAAAATGTCAGGGGAAGAGTTAGTGGAAGTATCTCCAAAGTCTGCCTGGATAAGCCCCTCCACCAAGGTGCTAGAGAAATCCTCATAAAAATGCCCAAGGGAACAAAACAAATTTGTCATCACGGTGAAGCTCCCCTTCCTCCACAGAGGAAGGCCTAATGAGGTGTGCACCCCCCCCAACCTCACCCCCAATACATGATTCCTACGCCTGGTGGGGGGACCAGGGACTAAGATCTTGTAGAAGAGGGGATGAAGGGAATGAACAGATGAGAGCCTTAACCCAAACAGGTTCCTGGTCAGAAGAGGAGGGCTCTGGTGGTGGTGTAGAAGCCACAGCGCAAGAGAGACATAATATAGCAAAATACTGCCCTAGTAAGCCCAGTATGACATGAGGAATAATGGATTAAAGGGATCCTAGAATCTTTAACCTTGGACTTGGCCATTTGCTTCTTAGGTCCTGACACACAGATGACCCAACAAAGTAGAGTTAAAGACAGTGAAAAATAGTAGAAAGACAAAATAAAAGTACTTGAAAGAATGCAAAAGTATTTATCTGACTGTAGGGGGTTAAAGTGGCAAGCAGAAGGAAGAGATCAGCTTATGCGGAGTACAAAAAGGAAAAGGAGTAGCCTAAGACCTGCTCTTCTCATGTCAGAAAACCCAGGTAGAATGGGTTTCTGGGAAACCCAGTCATTTCCCTTTAAAAAGACACAAACACATCAGTAATGGAGAATTGATAGATACTGCAAATCACAAGGAGCACAATAAGCCCATCAACAACCTTCTAGGTGCAACCGGGGGCAAGAGACATGCCATGGAAGTGTTGTATAATAAAGCAAAAATGGACACCATGCAGGCACCTGGCTAAAAGGTACTGCAACCAAATTTGTCAAAAAAAAAAAGAAAAAAGGCTAAAAACCCCTAAAACTGTGGGAAAGCGAGCAAGTTAATATAACAACCCACTGCCTGAAGGGGACAGTCTCCCAAATGAGAAAACTGTGCCCAAATATGTACAAAGACAAAACCCTTAAAAACCCTTGCAATTTTAGAAATACACTATTATCACTTCCATCCCTGTCAGAGCAGCCAACAGCATATGTAGACAACAAGCCACATGAGCAAGTTTATTATTACATAATTGAGACATAATCACAGGATCAAAGCATCCAACAGATTCACTAACATGTAATCTTCAGGCTCCCATTAGAATGAATGAAAAGAGCTTCTAAGAAGCTACAGAGAGGTAAAGGCAAGACAAGCACCACAGTTTTGTGGTCTTAGAAAATCAACCTATACACTGGACAATCCACTAGTGAGGATGCCAGGAATAGGAGCTGGTATAAAGGGGGATTATAAAGCCATGGGTGTCCAAAGTGTGGCCCATAGGCCAAATGCCACCTGCCTAACTACAGTGTGTGGCTCCCCTGAAATGTTTTCAAAAATATTTTTAAATCTATTTAACTAGCCCACGTGAACTGGTAGGCAGTACCATACAGTTAAAAAATAGATATCTGTTAAATGTAAGTAATCTCACAGACTTGATCAATAAATAAGTAGATATTTTTGAACAGCTGACTGGCTACACTTTACCATCGTTATCAACAAAAAATAATGCTGCCCCCACACTTACTGCTTTCTGACCATGAGGCCTTTGATTGAAAAAACTTGAACATCCCTGTACTACGCAATCAAAAAAAACAAAAAACAAGTCTAGCTGTGCACATGCCACCTCCTTGGTCATGAGGTCACTTAAAAATGAGCTTAGCACGCAAGGTAATCCAGAAGGTAGGAGGAAGTTTCCTCCTCATGGTAACAATGTTCCACATTGGACCAGAGAAAACACCTTGAATAGATGAGGAAATACAACTGAATGAGGAAACTAGGGCCTTAACTCATATGCACACTCCTGTTAAACAGGTGAGGGCCCTGAAAGTTAAGTAGGGGCCATAGAGCAAGAGCGACACAGATCACTAAAAGATTCCATAAAAAAGCTCAATATGGCATGGGAAGCAGTGGTTTAAAGGGACTTCAGAAGCCTTAGACTTGTCGATATCTCCCTCTGTCATAGTCAGGATACCCTCAACAGTATATATAATAACAGTACAGGTAGTAGAAAAGTAGAATAGAAGTACTTCTAAATCCTTAAAAGTACTTATCTGACTGCAAGGAGTTAACGTGGCAAGCAGTAAGGAGACCAGCCTCTGCATAGAAAGTAGAAGCCCAAAAGGAAGATAGTCAAGGACCACCCTTTCTCTTGCAAAAAAGCCTGGGTAGAACAGGCTGCTGTGAACTGTGGTTTTCCAGATTTAAAAACTGTGTTGTGGCTCTCCAGTTATCACTAAATGGCACCCTCCAATATCAGGGGGAGGGCCCACAGGGTTCCAGTAATCGTGTAAGTTCAAAATCACATTCAGCCCCCTTACAGCATCCAAAACACACAGAAGCAAGAGAAGTCCCAGAACATTCTATGTTCTATCCAATATGGTCACAGTGAATGCGTGTTCTTAAAGGCACTGTAACCTAGAAAAAGTGAAAAATATTTAAAAAACTAACAAAGGTTAGCAAAAGTTACTTTAAAAAAAAATTAAAAGAATGACTGTAAACACAACTGCTAATAAAACACTGTTCTCAAATGAACAGAAAAGTCAGAAAGAACGAAGAACCAGGCATGGAATGCCCACAAAAAGGCAGTGCAAAAATGCTATAGGTTTCATACGTATTTAAAAGCAAAGTTTTTAAGGGGTTAAAGGCCCTTTTAATCCCCAGAGTGCCAAGACTGTATAGTGTTTGGGCTTGGACAACTGTTCCCACTGTGCCAAGCCTGTACCACCGAATTACGATCATGCATAAGCCAGTATCATCAGCAGCCTTCTTTGGGGATACATCAGGAGGGGTCCTGATGTCCCCACAATGAGGTCTGGACAAAGATTCTAAAAAACAAACAAACAACAAAACAAGAACAACCCTGTGTGTGTGCTGTACACTCATGTGGCATACACAGGGCGTCCTGTGCAGAAGCACATTTTTTATTCAGACCTAATTGGGGGCATCATGAGGGGTCCTGATGCCTCCTCAATTGGGGCCTGAATAAAAAAAAACAAAAAAAAAAACACACATCCTCTCCCCACCTCCACCCCGTACCTCACATAGGATTACTTTTTTCCTGATGCCCCCAATGAGATATGGAAATATAAAATAATAATAACCCTGTGTGTGCTTTTGCAATCAGGAGGTCCTGGTGCCCCCCCAGACAAGGTCTAAATAAAAAATAATGGGTAAAAACACCTTGTATGCATACCTGGGAACTTCTTGGTCTGGGGAGCCCTGTGGTGCTGATGAGGTGAGAGAAATTACATGATTTGTGTTATAAAAGGGGTGGGGCTTAATGCTCTGTGTGCCAGAGCGGTATGGAATGCATTGCAAACCAATGCATTCCGTTCCACTCTGGCATTATATATATATATATATATTATATATATATATATATATATATATATATATATATATATAGCTAGAATAGCCTGGGGAGACCTGGTAATTCAGAGTCAGAGTTCCCAGCTATGCTTGTATGTTCCACAGAGGGGTCCAATGCATTGGATTGTTATTTTTCCCTATGGCGCAATTGGTTTGCTCCAGGATTGATCTACTATGCCTTTATGCATGTATCTTTAGAGCTGTAGCAGGAACTTCACAGAATGCAATTAAGTAATGGCAAGCAGAAAAACAAGGCTGAATTTTCATGGTATTGTATATGTTAATTTTATTTTTTCCTTTATAGGTAGCTAGCTAGGTTATAGCTCGTCACACAAGAGGAATCTTAAAGAAAACACAAATACACTGGCTTCATCTAATTACACAGTAACAGCAGGTCATAGTATGACAGATGCAAAAACTTACTTTCCTTTGTATATCATCAAAAATCTCAGGAGTAGGGTCTTCATTGTTCAGGACATCTTCCAGCTTTGCCAACAAGTAGTCCTCAATAAGAACTCTGGGTGATGCCTATCAGATACAGCACAACACATGAGATAATCAGTGGGACTGTTCATCAAAGGACTTGAATCACAGGTATTGTCAGTTTTCTCTATGGGGCAAATTTATGAATGGGATTAGATAGGACGTGTGCAACCTGCAGTTCTCTAGCTGCTCTCTACCTAAACCACCATCATTCTCAGGGAAGCTTCAGTTTTCTCATTGTGTAGAATGCTATCTGCTCAGTAAATATGCCCCATAAAATACCACAGAGAATGAAATAAATAAGAACCCTTGAATAATAAGAATGAAAAGTTTGTAGAAATGTGCCTTAACTGATGTAGGTACAGTATCCTAAATATATACACTATCTGGCACTCACAGAATTTAAAATGTAAAATGACAGTTCAAGTTTATTTTATTTTGAAAGTTTTACCAGGACAAATACAGAGATATGTATATTTGTTTCATATAAGAAAATACATTAAAAGGCTCCTCAGATTCTCAATGATATTTAGATACACATGTTAAACACAAGTGGCCATATGCATAATGAAAGATTATTAATTCTGTGGCAAATCAACTGAATCGTAGGCAATGCAATGGAGGCACAGTCTTTGAATTCTATGGTTTTACATATCAGGACATAATAACAGTAATCTGTTCCTTAGCAGGTCTGAAAATTAGGTAAATACAACCTCAGATGCACATGAAACATTACACCTTGTCATGATTTATTTAACAAAAATAAAGCCAAAATGAGAAGCACTAAGTGCACCCTTACTGCTTCCATAGGTATTAAGATGCTAAGTAGCAGACAGGTACTGCTAATCAAATGCCCTTGATTAATTGATCTTTAGCAAGTGTGACCACCTCTATAAAAGCCAAAATTTTAGCAATTTGCTGGTCTGGAGCACTCAGGTGTGTTAACACATTGCCAAGGAGGAAAGACATCAGCAATTATCTTACATAAGCAATTGCTGATGCCCATCAATCTGGAAAGGGTTATAAGGCCATTTCCAAACAATTTTAAGTCCGTCATTCTACAGTGAGAAAGATTATTCAAAATTGGAAAACATTCAAGACAGCTGCCAATCTTCCCAGGAGTGGACGTCCCAGCAAATTCACCCCAAGGTCAGAGCGTGCAATGCTCAGAGAAATTTCAGAAAACCCAAGAGTTACATCTCAGACTCTACAGGCCTCAGTTAGCATGTTAAATGTTAAGTTCATGACAGTACAATTAGAAAAAGACTGAACAAGTATGGTTTGTTTGGAAGGGTTGCCAGGAGTAAGCCTCTTCTCTCTAAAAAGAACATGGCAGCACGGCTTAGGTTTGCAAAGTTCCATTTGAACAAACCACAATGTTTGGCCATAATGCACAGCGCCACGTTTGGAGAAAACCAAACACAGCATGTCAGCACAAACACCTCATACCAATTGTCAAGCACGGTGGTGGTGGGGTGATGATTTGGGCTTGTTTTGCAGCCACAGAACCTGGGAACCTTGCAGTCATTGAGTCGACCAAGGACTCCTCTGTATATCAAAGTATTCTAGAGTCAAATATGAGGCAATCTGTCCGACAGCTAAAGCTTGGACGAAATTGGGTCATGCAACAGCACAATGATACCAACAAATCTACAACAGAATGGCTCAAAAAGAAGAGAATCAAGGTGTTGCAATGGCCCAGTCAAAGTCCAGACCTCAACCCGATTGAAATGCTGTGGTAGGACCTTAAGAGCGCTATGCATAAACAAATGCCTGCAAACCTCAATGAACTGAAGCAACGTTTAAAGAATAGTGAGCCAAAATTCCTCCACAATGATGTGAGAGATAAATTCATACAGAAAACAATTACTTCAAGTTATTGCTGATAAATGTGGTTCTACAAGCTACTGAATAATAAGGTGTACTTAGTTTTTCACACATGGCATCTCCATTTTGGCTTTATTTTTGTTAAATAAATCATGACATGGTATAATATGACATGTGTTGTTCATCTGAGGTTGTATTTACCTATTTTTTAGACCTGCTAAGGAACAGATGATTGTTATTATGTCCTCATATGTAAAACCATAGAATTCAAAGAGGGTGTACTTTCTTTTTCACATGACTGTATGTGGCATTCAAGGAGTTAAAATACATTTAAACTGGAATTTGGGGAATTTCATTTGTCATCTATGGGCAGCTGGATTGCTCCCAAATGACCACATTTATTTAATGCATATGGTCCTATGGGTTGTATTCATTGAGCTAAAGAGGTGCAATTCTGGAGCAAACAAATGCACCCTGGGGGACAAATAAAAATTCCAAAATCACCAATAAATTAAATTGGGCTCTTTTAAACCCTTCAATGTTAGAAAAGTCTCCAATAAATTGGGATTCACTGAAATGTCCGTTAAAGCATTGAAAGCCCTCCCAGTTCTCCCCTAGGATTTATTTGGTTTGCTTGAGAATCACACCCCTTTAGTTAATTCAATACATTCCTATGTTCTGCAATGGCAAACATTAGTTGGTAATGACAGATTGAACTTCTATATATTGCCACGTAATTCATGCAAAAGTCCACAATAAAAATTAGAGGATTTTAGTGAAATTTGCCGTTAAATCCTTTTTGCTTTAGTGCATATGGAACACAGAAACCATAGGATTGAGCTCCCTCCTCTAGGAGGGCAGGACGCTTAGGAAAAAAAAAAAAAAAAAAAGACAGGGTCTTTATGGTGGAGGCTCCATACTCCAGCTCAAAATCCCAACCTTACCAGATTCATGTGTGGCAAATACCACAGAAAAAGAACCATAGAGGGTTCCCTTGAGGCTGTTGAATCTCATGCCCAGAACACCAAAACCTGGGATGGTATAGAAGAAGACTTCTTTAGGTTGGGGATCCAACCGTGATGTACTAGAATGCAGGCACACTCTTGGATTTGGACAGTCAAGATTTCGTCTTATGGAGCCTTGATCAGCAGCTCATCCAAATATGGCATCAGAGAAATTCCTTTAGGATGTACACGGCCAGGGCTGCAGTGAACTTCGTGAAGACTCGGAGCTGAAGCCAGGCCTAACAGCAGAGCAGCGATTGCACGTGAAAGCAAAACTCAGAAAGAGCTGGTGATCCAGGTGGATTGGGACATAAATATACAAGTCCCGAAGATCCAGGGAGGCTAGGAATTCCCCCAGGCACATTGTTGCAATGACAGAATCCAAATATTCAGTTTTGAAGTGCATCGCAAAGCAACCTTGTACAGATTGAGATACTTCAGGTCCAAAATAGGATGACAGGTACTGTCCTTTTTGGGAATCACAAAAAGGTTGGAAAAAAAAAATTAAAATTGCTCTTGGGGTGGGACCGGGACCAGAACCGGTTTTTCCAGCAGAGTGAAGATGACATCGGTGAAAAGATGCGCTTCATCTGGTACCGTGGAACCTTTGACAAAAAGAAATGATAGGGAGGAACAGACTTGAAATCTTCAGTACCCTTCTGATACCACACACAAAACCCATTGGTCCATTACAGAGGATGCCCAAGCATCTCAAAAAAGAAAGATGGCTCTCTACAGACAACAATGTAGCTCGACTTAGTAATGCCAAAATTGGCTTATCAAACTTACACTTGGCAGAAGATTTCTTGTGCTGCCAAGTCTGCCGGGGCCACGCTTGGGAGATCTGAGGGATTTTTGCCATCTGCTCCCAGGATTGGTAGGGAGGATGAAACCAATGTGTTTTCCTTGTCAGAAAGGACAGTTTGGTGGGAATCTGGGGAAACAGGCTTCTTTTACTACCAATAGCATCACTAATGAACTGTTTCAGGTCAGGCCCAAACAAAGCTTTGCCCTGAAAAGGCAAGGACACCAGTAACTTCTTAGAAGATTGGACCAGATCTTGAGCCACAAGGTGAGGAGCATGGTAACAGAGAAGGTTGTGGATTTGCCTGAGAATCTAGCCACATCAAACAGTGCTTCAGTAATATAGGTATTAGCTTTCATAATGCTAACTAGCAAAATCAGAATGTCCTCTCTTGGAACATCAGAACACATAGCATCAGATAGCTGTTCTCCCCAAACAGCAGTAGCTCTATTGACTCAAGCAGAGGCAAAAATTGGCCTCAGCACTGCCCCGGTGGCCGCTAAGTTGGCCTTAAGCAGATAATCAAGCCGCTTATCAGCCTGATGCTTCAGCCAAGTAGGGAAAGGGCTGTGTTCTTTGACAGGTGTGAAATGGAGGGGGAAGCATCTTGGGGAGAAGCTCATTGTTCTAGCGCCTCAGATGTAAAAGGGTATAGCATAGTGAAACATTTATTAAGGAAAAGTATATTATCTTGAGTTTTCTATTCTTCCAGAAGAATGTGGTCAAGAGTGTTAATGGGGGAAAACAGGAGAATCTTTCTTGCTCCTCTGGAAAATGTCCAGAGAAGCAGACAACATGCATCAGAGTCCTCACGACCTAAAGGGTCTCCAACACCACTCCCATGAGCTGTTCAACAGCAGGAAAAGGGGGGATTATGGGAAATGTAGTCTTCTCCTTGCCTAGTAACATGAGGCTCTTCAACCGCAGGCTGCATTGTGCTCCGTGGAGACTCACAAATTGGACCACATGGAGACAAAAAAGAGCCCTCTGACTATTTTAGCATAAATAGTTGCATAGATATGACCCAAAGAAGTTTTTCCCATTAAAGTCTACGGAGAAAAGATGTCCGTGGGTGGGCTCCAATTCCTAAAAGGAGGACTAAAACAAACTGTGAAAGAAAAGTACAGAAAAGTCCCAAACCCCATGGGAGGTACCAGGAAGAGGTGAAAAAAACATTTAAAGCAATGTGGGGGCTACTAGAAGCCCCCCAAACAATCAATAATGCATAACCCATATATATTTAGAAATAGCTGAATAAAATTCAGAACAGCAGAGGAAGGGTTAAAACCTGAAAACTACTCCAGCCATCTGTACCCACAGACTGATGAAAGAATAAGAGCTATACATGAGTGCATACACAAAACAGACTGTGGAAAGGCTCAGAATGGTACGTACAATGGACTAAGGCACTCAAAGTGTTACTCGCCAGTCTGCTGTCTTCAGGCTTCCATGTAAAAAGGGCAGAATATCTAGGAGACTCAGCCATGAGGAACATACTTGTCATAAAATCAACCTTCACAGAAAAAAGGTGAACAAAGCACCTGTGAACTGGTCAATCCAACTTCAGAGAAGCAAGTGAAGGGAGTCCACCTAAAGGGGGACTACAAAGCCCCATATCTAATTAACAATAATAAAGACCTAGAAAAAACTAAGAGAAGCTGTTCTGCTCACTCCTATCTTTGACGCAGGACACATGAATCTGGAGTGGGGGGTTGCTTTGGAGGGATAAGGAGGGAGTCTCCACCCCAAAGACCATGTCTTTTGAAGTGCCCTGCCCTCTGGAGGAGGTAGTTCAACCTCATGGTTCCTGTTTCCATATTGGACGTAAAAGAAATAGAATAATTTGTACAGTAAAGGTTTTACGCCTTGGATGCTAAAGAACTTACTAATGCACTGTATTCTTGGAAGCACATGGGACCCTCAAAGCCTTCTCCTGTGGCCCCAAGTTTGTTCTCTGGTACACTGGGGAAAGAATATGTCTCTACCTCAGCACACACATCCTGTTTGAACCCCCAAGTAGCAGACACCATCTTCTTCAGAACATACCATTGTTTACAACTACACCTCCGTACCTTAACCCACTGGGAGACAGAATGGTCTCAGACATGTGGCAAAGCAATACATTGGGCACCTTTTCTTGCATCCAAGAGATTATCTACATTTTCAACCTCTAGTTACACTTTTTAAGCACAATGCATGGCTTTTGCTGGTGGACTAGGGTGACCACATTTGCATCCCTAAGGTAGGTATGGGGTGATCTGGTTTCCTGTCACTGATGTAATGGATTTAAAAGCAGAGGAAGAGAGAGAAGCAAACCTCCTTAAATTTCAGAAAAAAAGAAGCATATTTAAAATGAAACTGTACTAACCATGTTCTATTTCCAGCTTTGGTTAGAGGAAATAGAATTTCCCAAATTCCCACTGAATTTAATTGGGTGGGGGTGTGCAATACATTGCATATCAATGCAGCACTCAAAGGGTTGACCCACTGAATACATGAGAGGTCTGGCCTCTCTGGCATTTTATGGAGCTAAATGGGATTTTTTTTTAAGTTGTCCCCTATGGTGCATTTGGTTTTCGCCAGAATTGCTTATGTTCTTCATTGATCTTCAACCTTAATATGTAATTAAGCAGTACAACACACTTCACCAGACATTTTCAAATATAATTTCCTACCTTATCAGATAAATACTGTTCATATATTCCTATTGCAGCCGCTCTTAATAGACCCTTGGTCTGGTTGGTCTGATGCTTCCCGTCTCGTTGTCGACTGTGTAAGACTTCGAGCTGCTGCTGTGCTGTAACTCTATATCCTTCTACTGTGAGCCAGAAGAAGAGATGCGCTTGCCCTCCAGTCTGCTGCATAAAATCTACACCAAGAAAGCAGACAGGTAAGATAGAAGTACAACTACTGCAGCAAAACACATTTAAATCAATGTAAACTTGCTTCCTGAATACAGCCCTTGGTGTATAAAACATTGCCATCTGAAAATGTGTTCAGGGTGATAAAGGAATAAAGAATCATGCATGTGGCTTAACTTTACAGAATGTTGTAATGTAGCCTGCTGACGCCTACAGTCTATTGTAAGAAACTTAACTAAAGGCAAATCAAAATGGGGCTCATGAAATACAGACCCCTGCAAAAGTAAATGCATTATATATACATACACAGCCCTGCACAAATGCTGCTTGCAATTAACTTATTTGTTGGGGGGGGGGGGGGGGCAGTTGTCAGTGCAATGTTTCAGTCACCCTCTCAGACCATTATCAAGACCATACAACCAACCACAATTGTCTCCATTTTAAACATCATAGTTCAGATGGTTTTGCCCTGGTAACCCATACAGTGTACATATTTACACAATGTCAATATCAATATGTTTAACTCGCAGGATGCCTTTAAAATTTAGCAGTCAGTTTTTTTGGACATCAGCTTTCACAGACAGGAGGGACATCATTCCACCTGTCTGTTTCATAACAAATTGGAAAGAAATACAATACTATAAGTAGGATGTTATCACCCACCTAATAACAAAATGAGGATACCCTCTCAGTTTCTGTGAACATTAGGAACAATATAGACTTTACAACTGCTGAAATACAGCCGTAGGAGATTAAGAAAAGGTTTTTGGAGAAAGGATATTAGCCATATCAATTGGAGGAAAATTGAGGGCGGCAAAATAATTTACCAAAGAAGATTCAATTCAAGACAAAATAGCAAAGAGTTGAGACACACCAACGAAGTCATTTTTTAACAACATACTCCACTGAGAGTATGTGAAGCAAGTAATAGAGTAAAAACGGGCCTATTATCAGTACCCAGTCCTTCTGATTCTATAAGAACGCATAGAATGGATGGAAGGAGGAAGCTCAGGAATCTGCTTGTATTGAAGGATATACCCAAGGAGATCAAACTTAAAAGGACATGGATTCCTAGGAAAGAAAATAATGGATGTTCAAAGTGTTTGCTCCATGGGGATGCATACTACAGGATACTACATTTGAACATACTCATATAAACATGTACTCTTTCAAATTCAGAATGTTGTGCACCTCAGAATATGTAGTATATTTAGCTACACATCCTTGTGGCTTAAACTACATAGGCAAAACTTTGACTACTTTTATTGAAAGGATTAGTAATCATAAATCAGCAATCTGGAAGGCAATGACCAATCAGAAAGGACACTTCTTATAACAGGACCACACACTGCCATTAAGTGCCATTAAGTGTCTGGCAACTAATCATATACCCATCCTCACCCCTTTACAAAAAGAGGAAACAGGGATAAGAAACTCAAGACTTTAATTTAAATGAATCTATACCTCGGACACAGTGTTCTCTATAGAAATTCAAATAATTAGTACCTTTATTTCTCTCTTTTTAGTACAATTCATAAAACTCAAATCAATCCTTTTTTCCCATGACCTTTATACTCCTTCCCAATATTGTCACCCATCTTGACTTCTTCTTACCAATGCCAGCCCTCCAGGCATGGATTTCCATACACAACACTCGAGGTGGAAATAAAAAGGCACTACACCATGCAAGCCTATGGATTCCAGGATATTTTTATTAAGAAAATGGCCTTTATGAATAAACAGGATGAAAACCACGAACCCCATTAAACCCTGCACAGTAAGCCACTGGGAATGTTTTGGATTTCACACTATAAGCCTATATATAGACTGCTAGATAAAGACATTAGCAAGTTATTCTGTAAAGCCAATTCAGAGACACTTATTCATACAAGTACAATTCTCTGTTAAGAACAATAAGTCTCTTTCCCGTTAACTTTGACAGGTAAGGGGTTAAAATTAAAGGAATAGTATACTTTTTTTTTATTAAACAGTACATATTAGAGGGCTTTTCCTGCTGAGTAAACTAAGGGCACTCTCACTGCTGGGAGGTATTTCATTCAAAAGCTAGTACACCTCAAACTTTGATTTAAACAAACAAAAAAAAAAAAACACCCACAATAAGGACAATGCAATGCCAATTAACCACATAAAATACATTAAAATACATATATGTATTGCTTAGGTGTGAAACTAGACAACATGGAAATAAACATTTAAGAATGAGCAGTTTCAAAAGAATAAGAATAGGCACCATGGAACTTAAAATCACAGCATTCATAGACCGCATGCTGCTCTTTATTAAAAATCCACAAACTGCCATACCAGACATTATCAACAAATATAATAACTTTAACCCCTTAAGGACCGGGAAAATCTGAGTTTGATTTGACTTAAGGACCGGAGCAATTTTGACTTTTTTGACTATGTCTTTGTTCAACCATATTTTCTCTTTAATTCCTTTTGTGCACTCTCATAAATTATATACTGTTTTTTTAAGCACAAGTAGGGCTTTCTTTTGATACCACAATTATATGAATACCTCATTGTTTAATTTGATTAAAATAGAAAAAAAGAGGAAAAAAATTGAAAAAAAAAACAACATTTTGCTTACATTTTTCTGTCAGGATTTGCATACTATTAGTTAATGAAAAAAAAATACCCCTAAATATATTCATTTGCTTCTCCTGAATATAAGAGTACCCCATATGCCTAGTATTTTAGTCCTTTACTCACATTTACAAGGTAAATATTACAAGATGGCTGCCGTTATTTCCAACTTGTGATTTTTCAACAATTGGCATGTGAGCATCATAGCTTAGCTGACGGTGCCAGAACCAAAAATGTCCCACAAAGGTATATGTTTCTGAAAACTACACAACATAAGGTAAATAATCAGGAGAATTTTGGAGTTTTTCATGCAGCTATTTTTCCAGAAAAAAATTTCAAAATTGTGGTAATATTTAGTTTTTTTGCAGTTTTCACACTTACATTTCAATACTACTGTTGATATCAAGCACATGATAGGTGAAGATTTTTAAAAATGCATTGTTTAGTGTTCAGCTCCTTCTTCTGAGTACGGCAATACCCCATATGCATAGGTTTCTCAAGGTTTGGGAGAGCTGCGGGGCCCAAATTGGAACATGCGCGTTTCCAGTTTCACACTTTGAATTTTCACAGCTTGCATCACTGGTGCCATGTCTCATTTGGGGCTGTGTAACAGTGCTCCACTCTAACATTTCCCCCCAAAAGTATATATTTTTTGAAAGTAGACACCCCAGGCTTTCATTTTATGTATGTTTTCAATTTTTTTACGCAGCCATTTTACCACCAATCGCTCGTAAATCTTGACGTAAGTTAAAAAAACAGCGTTTTTCACACTTGCACTTCAATGTTGATGTGAATTTCAAGCACATGATAGGTGAAGATTTTTAAAAATGCATTGTTTAGTGTTCAGTTCCTTCTTCTGAGTACGGCAATACCCCATATGCATAGGTTTCTCAAGGTTTGGGGGAGCTACGGGGCCCAATTTTGAACAAATATTGAATTTTCACATCTTGGTTAACTGATGCCATTACTCATTTTGGGCTATGTTCCAGTGCTGCACTTTAGAATTTCCCCCCAAAAGTGTATATTTTTGGAATGTAGACACCCCCAGCTTTCATTTTAGGTGTGTTTTCAAATTTTTTACACAGCCATTTTACCACCACTTTCTCATAAACTTGACGTAAGTAAAAAAACAGCGTTTTTCACACTTTGCCTTCAATGTTGATGTGAATTTCAAGCACAGAATAGGTGAAGATTTTATAAACTGAATTGATTAGTGTTCAGCTCCTTCTTCTGAGTACGGCAATACCCCATATGCATAGCTTTCTCATGGTTTGGGGGAGCTATGGGGGCCAAATTGGAACATGCGCGTTTCCATGTTCACACTTTGAATCTTCACAGCTTGCGTTACTGGTGCCATGTCTCATTTGGGGCTGTGTAACAGTGCTCTTTTTTAAGATTTCCCCCCAAAAGTGTATATTTTTGGAAAGTAGACACCCCAGGCTCTCGTTTTAGGTGTGTTTTCCAATTTTATACACAGCCATTTTACCACCAATCCCTCGTAAACCATGACGTAAGTAAAAAAAAAAAAAAAAAACGTTTTTCACACTTAGGGTTGGCGGCAGTATACTGGGCTGCATACAAATTGGTTTGGGAAACAATTTCACCTAAAATGTCTTCCCCCAAAAACAAATCAAAAAAATGATCATGGGTAAATCCTTCCACATCAATTTGAATCCCTGGGTTGCCTGTGAATTCTGAGATTTGTGGGCATAAATTGATACCCATTCATTAGGATCCGGAGTGGCAGGTGTTGGGGCATTTCTTTGGGCAGGTCTTTGGGCAGATCTTTTGGCAGGTGCTGGGGCAGTTGCCAGGGCAGCTCTTGGGGCAGAACTTGGGGCATTTCTTTGGTAGGTCTTTGGGCAGATCTTTTGGCAGGTGCTGGGGCAGTTGCCAGTGCAGCTCTTGGGGCAGCACTTGGGGCATTTCTTTGGGTAGGTATTTTGGTAGGTCTTTGGGCAGTTCTTCTGGCAGGTGCTGGGGCAGTTGCCAGAGCAGCTCTTGGGGCAGTGCGTCTTTTCTTGACAGAAGGCCCAGCGTCATCACTAGAGCTGCTCTCACTTTCTGAAAACTGCGCTATGTCAAAATCTGACGCAGTGTCTGTTGCCTCAGAGTCAGACGCCAAAAAGGCATATGCCTCTTCAACGCTGTACCTGCGCTGCATTTTGCCCACTAAGAAAACTTTTTTTTTTTTTTCTTACGCTATCCCTAAACCTAAATCTAACCCTAAAACTTACCCTAACCTACGTATATCCTGAACCTACCTAACCCAAGTGAACTACCTATCTAAACTGCACTTATTATATATATATATATATATATATATATATATATATATATATATATATATATATATATATATATATATTTTTTTTTTTTTTTTTTTTTTTTTTTTTGGGGGGGGGGGTTTGGGGTTTTTTGGGTTGTTTTTTTTTTTTTTTTCGCTATCCCTAAACCTAAATCTAACCCTAAAACTTACCCTAACCTACGTATATCCTGAACCTACCTAACCCAATTGAACTACCTATCTAAACTGCGCTTATTATATAGATATATATATTTTTTTTTTTTGGGGGGGGGTTTGTTTTTTTTTTCCCCTAAACCTAAATCTATCCCTAAAACTTTCCCTAACACACGTCTACACTAAACCTACCCAACTACCTACCAAAATACCTAAACTATATTTGCTATTAAAAAAAAAAAAAAAAAATTTTAAACATTTTTAAAAATTTTAAAAAAATCTAAAAAAATTCAAGGGGGATGGGGTGTGTCCCACAGATCAGAAAAAACTGATCTGCAGCAAATTGATCACTCCAAGAGTGATCAGATGGGGGGGCACTTATTGATCACTGCAGAACAGTGATCAAAGGGTTACATTTCTTTATTTAAACTTTTTTTTTTTACTTTTTTTTTTTTTTACAGTAAGGCTGGAACACCATGTCTCTCTGTCTCTCTCCACCTCAGCAGTATGCAAGGTGGAGTGAGGCAGAGAGATCTGACAGGGACAGTATTTACAAATACTGTCCCTGTCATTCAGGTTTTGCAACATGTGATTCACTTTTGAAGCGAATCGCATGTTGCAACAATGTTTCTGCCGCTTGTTACTAAGTGTCCCGATACCGGGACACTTAGTAACAAGCGGCTTGAACTCTTCCATCGCTCCGTGCGGCCGCGATGGAAGAGTTTAACCCTTGACGTACCAGGACCGTCAAGGGTCGTTGGATCACATTTACCCTTGACGGTCCTGGTACGTCAAGGGTCGCTAAGGGGTTAAAGCGGTCTCGAATATGAAGATAAACTTAGACAAATTGGAGTCAATATGGATAAGCTCAAACGACACCTTGAAATATTTAAAACCCAATCAATTTATGTGGGTAATAAGATACCACAATACACATATCACAAACAATATCAGTGATATTTACACTGCAACTCTCAGCACTTTAATAAATAAAATGAATATAAACTGCCCATTGAAAGAGACTCCCAGTTCCCTTTACCAGAAAAATAACCTTATCAACATGGTCTCTATTCCAAGCTTATTATGTATGTTGCAAATGCTTTTTAAATTCCTATCCAGAAACCAAATGCGATAATCTGCAAAACATTTCAACTTTGCATGGAATTTGAAAATAACCCAAAATCAAATCTTCCAAATTCAAGCTGATTCAACATAGCTAACATTTTAAGATATTGTAGATATTGGAAAAAAATGTACCAACATATTTTCTGAATGGCAGTAGGACAAAAATGTTTTTCCTCAAGTCAATTTTCCTCTTACACAAGTAAAGATACTATAGCCACATGCTGTAAATTCAATCCAATAGTCCATACATACTCCTGGTGAATGGTCACCTTAATGTAGGAAACAGTAACCTTAGACGCAACCTGGCCGGCACGCAGGCCCTCGGGAATGACAAAGTGAATCAGATTTCCAAAAAGGCTGCGAGTAATGAACATATTACTTCAAGAACCTGACCACATCAAACAGAGGAAGTTCCTGCTTCTGTCTGTTAGAAGAAGCCGGGCAGAAGGAAGGAAAAACTATTTCCTGGTTGATGTGAAAATGCAAAAGGGAGGCTTAAAAGAAAACACCTGGCGTTCAGTACCCACCAAACAGACAATAGCTAGATGAAATACCTGCCTTGACCATCAAAAGACAGAGAAACTGAGGATAGAGATTCAAAAGGAGGTTTCTGGAGCACTTCTAATACCAGGTTCAAATCCTACAGAAGAGTGGGGTCCGAAAGACAGGATATGCATGAGAAATCCATTGGAGAAAAAAGTTTGTACATCAGGGAGCAAGGTAATGAGCTGCTGGAAAAGAAAAGAAACTTGAAATCTGATCCTAGATGGAATAAATCCTTTCTGAATACCACCCTGAATGAAGGCCAAACCAAGATGAAAAGACTGAAGGCAGAAGTCTTGGCCGCCACTTGCAGAAGAGGGACCAAACCCTATGAAAGGCCTTGGAAGAAACCAGCTTTCTAGCTTGAAGCATTTTTGAAATAACAATCAGAAAAAAAAAAAAAAATTCTTCAGGATGCTGGCCTCAAGGGCCAGGCCGTCAAAGTCAAAGTTGAGCTAACGAGCCCCGAGTCAAAAAGCCTGGTATAAGGGAACACTAAAAGGTTCCACAGAAGACTGAGAGGAAGATAAGAATGGAGGAACCTTGCAGTTCAGATGAGAAGCCACGAGATCCACCATCGGAAGCTCCGAACAGTGAATGATAGAGTTGAACAAGCTCTGACTGAGCTCCCAATTTCCAGTATCCAGGCTCTGGAAACTGCAAAAGTATATCACTACATTTTCTGCCCCTGTCACAGTTCTGGTCCCTCCTTGGTAATTGATGTAAGCCACCACGTAGCACTGTCGGTCTGAATCCCCACTGAGGACCTCTGAAGTAAAACAACAACCACAGTAGTTTGTGACTCATTTGTATTAACCATTTGAGCACAAGAGGGATGTGCAATACACTGTTTTGAAAACCTCTGTAGCCCCCCAAAGAGATAATCACTAAACTGATAGGATTGTTAATCCTATGCAAAGTGGTTTTTTGTTTGTTTGTTTGTTTGTTTTTTTGCAAACTAGGGGCACAGCTATGGAGACACGCTTTGCCTAGCTTTTCAAACCTTTTTTTAGCTGTTTAGAAAGACTAGGTAATTTGGGCTAATAACTCCTTTGTACAGTATATAAAAATTTACTGATGCTATATCGATGATATAGTTTTGGTGTGGAAGGAGGGCTTAGAACTTCTCAAATAATTCATGATATACCTAAACAAAAACAAATATGGATCGTTTTTTATTTATAAACAGAGTGCTAAAGAAACTGAATTTCTAGACCTATGTGGAAGATAATAAAATTTTGTCTAGAACTTTTTAAATGTGTAGATCAGAATACATACAATCCCTTTTCCAGTAATCATCAGAAAATGTGGTTAGAAAATGTCCCAAAAGGAGAATTTATGAGATTAAAAGAAATTGTACCAAATTAGATGATACTGTGAACAGGGAATTTTTCTGATGAAAAGATTTTGGGAAAAAGGATATAAGTTTGATCTAGGTTGGTAAATATTCCATTTAAAGAAGTCTCAGAAAGGTTTAACGAGATATTGAGCAATTTCGTGATGCTAATTAAAGAGAGGCTTCATTAATGTACACTGAATTTCTAGATGGGGATCGTGACCACACTGCTGCTTTTGGGAAAAAAAAACTTTGAATAAAGTGGAGATACTTAAAAATATATTAAATAAATAAAGAATAATAATAGAATTTGTAAGAAAGGTAAAAAAATGAGGAATCAAGATAAAAAAACAAAATATAAACAGATAATAAGAAGAATAAAGGATTGGAGACTAGTAAGAAAATGTATATAAAAAAAAAAGTAAACAAAAAATTGAATACATTTAAGATAGTGTCAATGATAAAGTTGGGAAATTTAAAAACACTGATATGAATGAGAAATATGGTTTGTTTTTTATCACAGTGTTCTCCAATCAGTTATTTAAAATTAAGAATATTCTGGACAAGTTTTGGAGGACAAGGTGTTGAGACAAATCATTCCAAACCAAATAAAAATTATTTGGAAAAATCCAAACAAACAAAATATTCTGGTGAAGACTGCTAAAAATACATAAAAAGAAAAATGATTGTAGAAAAATAAAAAAAACTAAAATTGTAAAAAATATGGAAGAATCAAAGAATCTTTTAGGAAATTCATCACCGGTGATAGGTTGACACTACTGCGGACATTGTGCCACTTGTGCCAACTGCCCTAAAAAGACAACAACTGAAGTATGGGATAAAGAAATAAAAAAAAGCTGAATTAAAAGTTTATAACCTGCAACAGTGTGGGGCGTGAGCTATATCCTAGAATGCCCATGAGGCTTAAAATATATTGGGTGGACGAAACAAGAACGCCTCTATGAACATAAAAGAAATATCATAAGAGGCTTTGAAAATCACTTGTTGTCTCAACATTTTATGGAGGTAAACAACAGGGACGCCAAACTATTAAAGGGCTTTGCGTTCGATTTAGTAAGGTTGGTCTTCCGTAAGGAAGACTATGATAATTATTATTATTATTATTAATCTTTATTTATATAGCACCAACAAATTCCGCAGCGCTTTACAGTAGGGAGTAGACATACAGAGGTATTAAATAGTACAATCAAATGTGGAGAACAGAAGGATCAGAGGACCCTGATTGTGAGAGCTTACAGTCTAGAGGAAGGTAGGCATGACACAGGAGGAGTAAGTGCTATTGGGTGTAAGTGCCTCCTGCCACCTGACCTGCCAGTCAGTGGGTGGGAGTGAGAAGTGCTGTTGAGTGCAGTGGTCAAGGTAAGGGGTGATTCTTAGTGATATTGTTTATGGAGCCAGTTGATAGGCTTTCCTGAAGAGGTGAGTTTTCAGGGAGCGTTTGAAGATCTGAAGGCTGGGGGAGAGTCTGATTGGGCGGGGGAGGGAATTCCAGAGCTGAGTTGTATCACGGGAGAAGTCCTGTAGGCGGGAGTGGGAGGATGTGATAACAGCTGTGGAGAGGAGAAGGTCGTGTGCAGAGCAAAGATGGCGAGAGGGAGTGTATTTGGAGATGAGAGATGAAATGTAGTGTGGTGCGGTGTTAGTGAGGGCTCTATAAGTAAGTACCAGAATTTTGAATTTAATTCTGTATGCTAATGGGAGCCAGTGTAATGATTGACAGAGGGGTTTGGTGTCAGAGAAGCAATGAGTGAGGTAGATTAGTCTTGCAGCAGAGTTCATTATGGACTGTAGTGGGGTTAGTCGGGTGAGAGGAAGGCCAATTAGTAAAGAGTTACAGTAGTCAAGACGGGACATGATGACTATTTGGACTAGAATTTTGGTAGTGTCATGTGTGAGGAATGAAGGATAAGGCAGAGTCAAATGTGATCCCCAGACAGCAAGCTGTAGGGGTCAGTGTGATGGTAGTGTTGTTGATGGTGAGGGTAATATCTGGGGTAAGGCTTGTTGTGGTGGGAGGGAAGATGATTAGTTCGGTTTTGCCAAGGTTAAGTTTGAGTTGACGGGAGGACATCCAGGAAGACACAGCGGACAGACAGTCAGACACACGGGACAAGAGGGAAGGGGAGAGGTCAGGGAGGAAATATATATTTGAGTGTCATCAGCATAGAGATGATGGTGAAACCCAAGGGAGTTGATTAGTTTTCCAAGGGACGAGGTATAGATTGAGAAGAGCAAGGGTCCCAGGACTGATCCTTGAGGCACTCCAACAGACAGTGGGATGGGTGGAGAAGTGAAGCCAGAGTAGGAAACACTGAAGAAGAGGAAAACCAGGAGAGTGCAGTGTCACAGATACCTAGGGAGTGGAGGGCATGTAGGAGGAGAGGGTGAGCTACTGTGTCAAAGGCGGCTGACAGGCGGAGAGCAAGTCATTGGCCACCTTAGTGAGGGCAGTCTCGGTGGAGTGATGAGGACGGAATCCAGACTGCAAGGGATCGAGCAGGGAGTGGGAGCATAGGAATCTAGTGAGCTGATTATATGCGAGAGGCTCAAGGAGCTTGGAGGCAAATGGGAGCAGAGAAATTGGTCGGTAATTTGATAGTGAGTTTGGGTCCAGGGAGGGTTTCTTTAGGATCGGTGTGATGAGTGCATGTTTGAAAGAGGATGGCAAGGTGCCGGTTGAGAGGGAGAGGTTGAAAACGTGAGTAAGGATTGGAGTTAGTAGAGGGGAGAGTTCTTGATAAAGGATGATAAATGCTTAACAGACGAGATGCCTTTTGGATTTACATCCTAAGGACTCTGTACCCGGGAGGGGGGGGGGTTAATGAAAATATAGAACTGGCATCTTTTTTGTTATATGTCTTTCTGTGATATATATTTTTTAGAACATTTATTTTTTTTAGAACAGCATTTGTGAATAACTGGTGACAACCTAATGTCATGAGTCTTGTAAAAGTGTACTTTGAATAATTGTACTTTAAAAGATTGCATTTAAAAAAAAAAGTAATTCTGGTTTAGCACACTTTTGGTTTTGGGATTTTCTCCTTTTTTTTTGCATAATAATAATGTGAGGGAGAAATTAATGTACTCTTGTTATTGTCTCTTATTTTTTAACATGAGAAATGACTAAAGAAAAATAGGAACAGATTATAATACGTAATGTATAAAGTACCTGAAGTAGTTAAATCAAATAGTATAGCATTTAGACTGTAAGCTCCTTGGGGCAGGGACCTCTCTCCCATTGTTTCTATGAATGTCGCACTTATTTCATCCCCTCTTATTTATTGTAACATATGTCTATTGTAAGGCTCTGCGTACACTGTGTGGCGCCATATAAATAAAGATACATACATACATACAGTCCAAATTGTTAAACTGAGATCTATAATTTGGATACACAAGTCATGAGATTTTGTATATACATAATGAAGATACATTTTTGGGTGTAGTGACAGAAAGTCTCCCAATATTTATACTTTTAAGAATATCCATTTCAAGATATAGATAATTTTGGGGATTTTTCCATTAGATTTAAGATTTCATACTTATCGATTGTAATGATAAGTACACTTATATCTATCCTAATAAATATATGTTCCTTTTAATTATATCCCACGACAAATGTTCTTTTAAAAAGATCCCTTTAAGAATGTTAAAAAAAAAAAAAAAAAAAAAAGACGTTCTGTAGCTAGAGTTCGCATTGCCTGTCTTAATTATTTTGATTGTGATCAGCTTCCGTTCAATAGGTGAATGAGGAGAACCAATGAAAGGAGATTACAGCACTTTTTATAAACAACAGTTGTGTTCAAACACCACAGGGACATTCCAAATTACAAGCTTGACAAAGCACTACGTTGTGAAACACATTGCAGAGTTGGAATCTCTTTTTCCTGGCCGGGATAATTTATGTGATGTTTATATTAAGTGCTATATTCCAAATGTAACCGTTTTCTTTACGATTCAGTTCAATCTAATGTAACTTTGTGTACATATACACAGATAGATAGATAGATAGATATGTGTGAGCCATATTCGAGTCGAGGATAGAAGGATACACATATATTGTTAGGAATAGTATTGTTTTTATATTCTGTATTTAAAGAGGCTACTTTAATTGTAACTGCTTTTTACATATGGTGTTTGTAAGAATGTATTTATATTTTCATTAAATCCATCCATTTTTTAAGGGATATAGATTGTTTTTGTTGTTTTTTTGGTTTCTATATATATTTTTTATATTGATTTATTATTTCTTTGTTAGTTTTTATATTTTTTTCTGTATTTGATGCAGAGAACCTGTCTTATATTTTTTTTTATATAATTTTATCCTACTGGCGGTTTGTCTCCAAATAAAGTCTGCTCTAGGCTCAATTTTCGATCTATTCCTGGTTTTTGGTTTTTTTTTGTGTACACAAGAATGTTACAAGGATTTCATATATTATATGACCAAATTTTACTCACCCATAAAAAATTGTAGTGCAACATTGTCTATGAGAATTTTGTCCAATGGGACTGTGCAAAGTTTTCCAAAGTTTGCAGCCAATTTCACAGCATCAATTTCCTGTATGAAAAAATGAAGAGAGGATTATGACAGACATACATTAATAGCTATGCTAAAAAGAAAGTGGTCTAAATAGAAAAACTACAGCTCTCCATAGCAAGTGACAGGAATAGGCCACACTAGTATACTGTAGTTTACAACTTAGCTTAAAAAAGGAACAGTAATAACTTGTTTTTATTCAACAGGAAAAGCACTATAACAAAGTATTTTTTTAAGGAGTGTTTACCCTTCTGTTGCCAGAAGGGTGTTAAACATGATACCCCTCTGGCACTCAAATGGTTAACATCAATGTTTTACTGTAACTATTTAGATGTGGATTTAAAAAAATGATTTGTATTCCAACAAATGACCATTGCTAAATATAGTAATTATTTAGTTAAGCATTCCCATTTTCACTATCCTTATTACATCATCACACAGTATTGAAGCTCATTTAAATGAATAGTAATGTTCCAAAAAAACTATAAAGTAAATGGTAGATGCAATTAAAAAAGACTTAATGTGCTTCTTCGTATCTCTCAAACCTCTATGGTTTGAGAGATATAGTAACATAGTAGATAAGGCTGAAAAAAGACATGCGTCCATCAAGTCCAGCCCATGCCAATAACACCCCTGTTGATCCAGAGGAAGGCAACAAAAAAGCCCTCTGGAGCAACTTCCAATGTAGTCCCAAGTGTGTGTGTGTGTGTGTGGGGGGGGGGGGGGGGACTATTCCTTTCTGACTCCAACTGGTAGTCAAATAGTTCCCCGGATCAATATCCTATTTGCTTTGAAGCCATCTGTCAATATTGTTCCGTGCTAGATAATGCAACTGCATTCAAAAAAGCAATGGATGCCTATCTGCAAGCACAACATCCCGAGGCAAAGAATTCCATAGTCTTACGGCCCTTACTGTAAAGAATCCATGCCTATGTTTTAGTCGAGTCTTAATGGATGACCTCTTGTTCTTAGCTCAGTTCTTTGCATAAATAATTAATTGGATAGTTCTTTGTATTGACCTTGAATGTATTTGTAAATGGTAATCATATCACCCCTTAGACGTCTCTTCTCTAATGTCAACAAACCCAGTTTGGCTAGTCTCTCTTTGTAACTCAGATCCTCCAATCCCTTTATCTGTTTTGTTGCACGTCTCTGCACCTTTTCTAGTTCAGTAATGTCTTTTTTTAGAACAGGTGCCCAAAATTGTACTCCACATTCTAGATGAGGCCTAACCAAGGATTTATACAAAGGTAGGATAATATTAGCATCCCTTGCTTCTACACCTCTTTTATGCAGGCTAGTACTCTATTCTCTCTTGCAGCAGCTGAGTGACTCTGCACACTGCTGTGAAGTCTATTGTCTATCAGTACTCCTAAATCTTTCTCTAATGAGGATTTCCCAAGTTGTTTCCCATTTAGAGTATATGTAGCAAGTTTGTTTCTACAAACCAAATGCATAACCTTACATTTATCTACATTAAATGTCCATTCACTTAGTTTATCTAAATCCTTCTGTAGGGAAAAAACATCCAGCTCTGAATGTATTTCCTTACATAGCTTAGTGTCATCAGCAAAGATTGAGATGCTACTTTCAATTCCCACTTCTAGATCATTAATAAACAAATTAAAAAGCATTGGGCCCAGGACTGAACCCTGCGGTACCCCACTTATAACTCTAGACCAATTTGAAAAAGTTCCATTTACAACAACTCTCTGCCATCTATCATTTAACCAGTTCTCAATCCATGTACACATAACACAGCCCAAACCTAAGCCTTCTAATTTATGCAGTAACCTGTTGTGAGGCACTGTGTCAAAGGCTTTTGCAAAATCCAAGTATACTACATCAACAGCAATTCCCCTGTCCAAATTACTACTCACTCTTTCATAAAATGCAAGTAAATTAGTCTGACATGATCTGTTCTTCATGAAACCATGCTGATTCCTACTAATGATATTGTTTGTCTTCACATAGTTCTGACTACTGTCAGTTAATAACCCTTCTAGTATCTTACCCACTATGGAAGTCAAGATCACAGGTCTATAATTTCCTGGTTTGGATCTTGCTCCCTTTTTAAACAATGGAACTACATCAGCTTTCCTCCAATCACAGGGCACTATGCCTGATGAAAGTGAATCAATAAATATTAAGTATAATGGTTTTGCTATTACTGAACTAAGTTCCTTAAGTACCCTTGGGTGTATACCGTCCGGTCCAGGCGCTTTATTCACTATAACCCTTTCCAGTCTCTTTTGGACCTTGTCCTCAGTAAGCCATGTAGATGTTGGAGGAAATTCCATGGTTTTGTCTGTTTGCCCACAGCTTGTCATTGCTGCTTCCTTTGTATATACTGAAGCAAAGAACGTATTTAGGGTGTCAGCCATAGCTTTATCCTCACTAATCAATTCACCTGTTTCAGTCCTAAGAGGACCAATATCAACCTTAACTTTTTTGTTGTTAATATACTTGTAGAACCGTTTAGGGTTTTTCTTGCTCTCATTTGCAATGTTTCTCTCATTTTCTATTTTAGCTAGCTTAATTGCTTGTTTGCAGATTTTATTACATTCTTTATATTTTTTAAATGATGCATCTGACCCGTTTGACTTAAACACTGTAAAAGCCTGCTTTTTATTTCTCATTTCCCTGCTTACCACATTATCAATCCACACTGGTTTCGCTTTACTTCTCTTGTGCTTATTCCCCAATGGTATATATTGACGTGTATATTTGCCCAACAGCATTTTAAATACATTCCATGATTCTTGTGAATTTTTATCTTTGAAAATTACATCCCACTGGATATCCTTTAAAGCTTCTTTTAACTTTGTAAAGTTAGCCTTTTTGAAATTGAATGTTTTGGTTAAACTCTTGCTATTGGGTTTCTCATAACAAACTTCAAAGGATACAATATTGTGGTCACTGCTTCCCAAATGTTCCCTTACCTGCACATTGTTTACCATGTCAGAATCGTTTGAGAGCACTAGGTCAAGCAAGGCCTCTTTTCTAGTTGGCTCCTCTACTAGTTGGGACATAAAATTATCATTTATCATACTTAGAAAAATATTTCCCTTTGTTGTGTCTGAAGTCATATTACTGCAGTCAATTTCAGGGTAGTTGAAATCTCCCATTATAATTACCTTTGCTGACCTAGCAGCCTTTTCCATTTGCAGTAAAAGTTGGGTTTCCTCCAACTCCCCAACATTAGGTGGCTTGTAGCAAATCCCCCCCCAATATCTTTTTATTATGTGTGCCCCCCAGTGTGTGAATATAAAGGTCACTGCTCCCTCCCCTTTCTGCCTGACGAGCTGTAAAGCTGTCAGAGGCAGAATCTGGTTGGGCGACTATAAATACTTCATAGGAATGGTCTACAACGTGTGCTTGCAAACCAGGCACACCTTGTAGACCATACCGATGAAGTACTTTTAGTTAGATATCTCGATGACAGCACTCCTGAAGAGCCGCCGTGTGATTACAGAAGCAGGATCTCATGCCGTCAGCTATACAGCTGACGCATGAGAAGGTGGAAGGAGCGGAGACCTTTATTTTCGTATATATCTCTCAAACCATAAAGGTTTGAGAGGTAGGAAGTAGCGCATTAAGTGTTTTTTAATTTCATCTACCATTTAGCTTATCTTTTTTTTTGGGGACATTAATATCCCTTTAAAGGAAAGGGAAATAATACATTTCTAACACTTCCTCTGCATTTTCCACAGCCTCTGGTGCCTTTTTTGTCTTCTGTCACAAAAGTATGAACTTATGTGACATAATTTGCCTCAAAGACCAACTTCTGTAATTCAATCTCTTTGGACAACCAAAACACTATACCACCCACTACCAACAAGGTGAGTGTTCCTTGCCAAACCACCCAACTCTTTTAATCCTTTGAGTGCCAGAGGAGTATGCATCGCATTGCTTCGCAATGTGCTGCTCACCCCTCTGGCACTCAAAGGGTTAAACCAGAGGCTGATATGATAACCTTATTAAACAGGTGTGTATTGCAACCCAAATGTGTTTAAAGGAGCAGTAAACTTTTTTTATGAAAATGTATATGTTATAGAGCTTATCCTGCTGAGCAGAACAAAGGTAACTCCCACTGCTGTCAGCTGTTTTATTCAAAAGTTATAACAGTTAAAATAATCAGGAAGTGAATTTACTGTGTTTACTTCCTGATAGTTCTAACTGACAGGAAGTGACAGGCAGTTTCTATCACATTCTATAGAGAACTGTAAGTCACTGACTTTCCTCTCCATTGGAATGTAACTGAAAAACTAATGGGAATTTGACCACTAGAGGGCACTGCTAATGTAATAAAACACAGGGTTAAAGTGTAATAACTCTGGAAATATGCATCCCACAGCAGTGGGAGCTCCCTTATTATACTCAACAGGAAATGTCCTACAATATATATTTTTTCATAAAAAAAGTTTACTGCTCCTTTAAACTTTGAAGACAGCAACAAGGATTTGGCAATAAACTGATGAAAAGCACTGGATCACATCATTCTAAGGCAAGAAACAGAACCAAACAAATCTGCAGAAAAATTATTACAGTCATCATATTGCCATTTTACCGTGGAACTGTCACTTTGTAATAAACAAGGTTTTGAAAGAATAGTAAAAGTTACCTATAATTAGTATACTATTAATGTATTTAATTTATATTTTACTTAAAACAGTAGTTTAGAAAATATTTAGCTTCATTTGGCACTTTATGTAAATTAGGCAGTGCTGACTGGCATGTCAGACAGATACCAACATTCCCTACTACTCTCCATCCCATGCCCTGCTAGACAGTACTAATTTGCATAATTTAACCAACTGACAATCATTTAAAACTACCACTTAGGTAAGAATGCGAGCCGATGACAGTACCACTTTAACATAGTTAAAGGGATAGTAATACTTCGTTTTAACTTTATTTTATTTTGTAGGCATTAAAAAAAACATGAAGAACGATATAAGTCTTATCTCTCAAACCTTTATGGTTTAAGAGATATTCACAAACAAAGTTTCCCCTCCTGCCCCTTTTACCTAGTGTAAGCTATCTCTTCTCAGATGTGGAATGCAGTCCATAGACCAGAAGATAACAGAAGGGGACACTCTTATTCCTATGAAAACAATGAAATCCCTGCCCCCCCTTGACAAGCTTTTCAGGTTTTTCCCTTATCTTTATTGAAGATTGTCCCTCTCTGCAGTCTACCTGGGCACCTCCCTTCTGATCTGGCTGAACAGTGTTACATCAGTAAAAGGGGCGGGAAGGGGACACTGTCATTGAATTACTCTGGAACTACAACTCTGACAGAATTGAAATAACACTCTCCAAAGTCCAAATACTATGATGATTAATTAGAGCTGCTTTTCTTATGAAATATTACTATCCCTTTAATCCTTTGATTCAAATGTATGTGTTTCATGTACCGAACACCCTCTGACATGCAAAGGTTTAAAGATAACATTCAAGAATATTCACATTCAACCCCTCAAATGTGAATGATGTCTGTAACACATTGCTTTGCAATGCACTGGCAATTTCTTTAGCACCAAAGGGGACATAGCTTAACCCTTTGAGTGCCAGAGGGGTACGGAACGCATTTTATTTTGCAGTTAATACAAACAATTTATTTTTATGACTTACTTTTCCAGACTGCAATCTCTGTATTCTTGTTTCACATGCTTTCTTTACAAACAGTAAGCTGTTTATCTGATTTTTTATAGTGTTGATATCTGGTAAAAATAAGAAATTAAAACATGGGTGTCTTTGACAACTATAATTTTAAGCTGACAGGTAAAAAAAAAAAAAAAAAAAAGTTTCCACGAATAGAAGAAACACATTTTCTTGGTTACGTTTTTTTAGTTTACTATTCGTTTTAAAGAATTAACAGTAGATGTTTCCTGCTTACTTTTACACACTATTTCATGCATCATGGAAGCTCTAATATTAATATATTACATAAAATATACATTATGTCACTATAATTACAGGGTTTGGTCATGGCAGGAACAATTTACCATTTTTATTTATCCCAGTATGCAGAGGATTGACTTGGAATAAAGAACTCAATTTAAGATCAGCAGAAATTTAGTGAAATATGCAAGACACAGCTAGTTCACTTAGGGCTAGATTTAAAGCAGCCGTTAGACAAAAAAAAAAAAGACTAACTGGTGTCTTTACATGCAGTAGGCCATTCAAAGGGCCATGAAATGAACTGCTAACGGCATTTCATTCAGTGTACCGGCCGCTAAACTAACGTGTGTTTTGGCCCACAGAAACAAACAAACAAAAAAAAAAAAAGCTCCACTTTGCCATTCAAGAACAGCCGCTCGAATCTGGTTGGCTGGGATGTGAAGAACATCCCAGCCAATGGCAGTGAGGGCAATAGAAGTGAGCCTGCCCATATATAAAGGCAGGCTCACTTCAAATGCCCTCAGTGAGTTACGGGCATCGGCCCGTACACAGCTAATGAGGATCATCGTGGGACATTTCTGTCTCTGCCGCCGCCCTCGCGGCCGCTCCAAGCGGCAGAGACAACATATATAAGATAAGTGTCATTGTGCATGTGTGAATTACATTGATTGCTGTATCTATGAATCTTTTTATTCATGGGCATGTATTTTATTGAGCATTACATGGAGGCATATGTGGCTATATTTATGGGACACTAAAATTACACCCTTTGAGTGACAGTGAGGTACGCAACGCATTGCTTTGCAATGCGTTGCGTACCCCTCTGCCACTCAAAGGTTTCTGCAATGTATTTGTTCATGCTTAATGCCAATATATATTTTTTTTTCACAGGGAGAAGGCAGAAGACTGAAGAAAGAAGACAGAAGGACAGTGGATGACAGGTAAGTGTAACATGGAACTGTTAACGATCGGTGCTTGGCAGTATGTCAAGCACCGATAGTTAATTGATTTTCACTGTTCAGTTCCCAATATCGCTGCTTTTAGCTGCGTTTTGGGAGCTAAACGCACCAAACGGACGTTCAGCCACAAGACTGTTTTTGTGGCTTAACCTCCTTTGGAGTTCTAGCTGGTAGGGCCTTTGTATACCGCGTTAAACATGTTAGTTTAACAGCCGGCATTCACTTTGGCCTTACCAGCTATGTTAACGGCTGGCTTTAAAACTAGCCCTTAGTTCCTAAAAAAAGAGGATTTTACTCTAACCTGTTAAATCCTTCTTTCTTAGTCCATACAGGTAACTGGTAACTTTGGTTAGGCAATCCACCCCTTTAGTCGTAAGCAGGAACAATTCTAGAATTGTATGCAGGGGGTGGAGCCTACCTTCCCTCCTTGGCTGCAGCTAGCCAACCTGCTCCAGGAAGATTTGATAAACTAACTATTGACTAGATAGTGGAAGGGAAAGAAGACTCATGTGAGCATTACCCTGAAGAACCCCTACAATCTGCCAAAGGAGAGCCAAGCATGGTCCCTTGACAGGGTGGGAGACCAGTAATCTGTATGGACTAAGAGCAAAGGATTTAACAGGTAAGACTAAAATCCTCTTTTCTCTGTCGTCCAACACAGGTTACTGGTAACTTTGGGATGTCCAACCATTGAGTTTTCCAGAAGTGGGAAGTAAGGCAAGGACCATGCGCAAGGCCCCCAAAGTCACCAAAGCAGATATAAACCATCAGATCAGAGATAGTCCAACAACACTGAAGTGTCAACAGACAATGAAGAGGGGTAACAACACCCCAATTGTTACACAGCACACTGAACTAGAGCCAATGGGGCTCAAAAGTGAAGGAAGCACCAAGAACCGAAGAAAATCCTAGACAAGCAAGACTGCCTCCAGGATTTTCCTCCCAAAGCTGGTGTCAGTCGATGCCGGCACATCAACTGATCAGAGGAGGCCTGATTCTTGTAAGCCCAAGAAGCCCCAAGAGATCTTGTAGAATGAGCCGTGACCCGAAAGGGGACAGGCTTCTTCCTTTATATTTTATTTATTGTGAATTACATCTTTAATAGTACACTATTTTACACTTTATGTATTTTTTATGTTTCTACGTTGTGATATTCTATCCAGATTAGCACACCAAGATTTATTCTGTCTATATATACCATTCCATCTAGCGTATGTACTACTAATCTAGTTATTATAGATACATATTGCTTGTATTTACAGATACAATAGTAGCAGTAAAAACATAATATGAAAGTATTAATAAACTAGCATTTTACATTTACTACACTTAGATCCTACTGTGCGCTGTCTTTTCTTCAGCTTTTTTTACATGTTTACATTCCTCGAGAGTACTCTGAGTCCATTGACTAGCAGCATGGAGGATTCTGACTCCAATCGATACTATCTGACTAAGCAGCATTTTTCCACTACTTCATCTGATCTAATTTACATCATTTCTAATCAACTCATGCCATTTCATTGACTACATTCGATGATATACGTTATTTAAGGAACTACCAGCACGGCGGATCCTTGAGATTAATTGTCATTACTTGACTGGACTATATTTTTTATCTACTCATTTCATTTCATCCATATCATTTTTATCTGTTCCACTCCATCTCATTTACAATATCCAATGATATATGCTATTTGAGGGACTTCTGGGATTGTATAGTGTGACCACTAGGAATATTTTATACCATCTTTCACCTCTAGATTAATCTGCCATTCGTGGATTGCCCTCCAGCATTATCCTCTGAACTGTGAGTTTGCACATTATTATATTACATCATGTGGACTCTTACTGGTTTCATATCTGTGTATACTGAGTTTATCTGTTATATTATGTTATACATGTGCACATCTTTGTTGCAAATTCTTCCTCAGCTCGTAAGCTTTACGAATAGCAGACTTGATCCAAGAAGCAATAGACACTTTGGATGCAGGTCTTCCTGCCCTGGGACCCTCAGGAATGACAAACAGCGCGTCAGAATGCCTGATAGACCAAGTGCTATGTACATAAAACTTGAAATAACGCACCATGTCTAACAAGTGAAGATCCCTCTCCTTGTCAGAGGTGGGCTCAGGGCAGAAAGAAGGAACCACAATCTCCTGATTTACGTGGAACTCCAAAACCACCTTCGGGAGAAACCCCTGAGAAGTGCGAAATACCTCCTTGTCCTTGTGAAACACCAAATAGGGTGTATGTAGGTGTATGTAGACAGAGCATGTAACTCCTCGACACGGCGAACAGACACAATCGCCAGGAGAAAAGACATTTTCCACGTCAGCAGGCGTAGAGGAATAGTAGCCAAGGTTTCAAACAGAGGGCGCTGAAGAACACCCAAAACCAAGTTAAGATCCCACAGAGGAGTGGGATTCTTGACCGTAGGACGAGCATGAGCAACGCCCTGGAAGAAAACCTTGACAACAAGAAGGATGGCAATGCGCCTCTGAAAGAAAACAGAGAGAACAGAGGTCTGAACCTTAAGGGAATGCAAACTGAGGCCCTTATCCACACCGTCCTGCAAGAAGGCCAGGACCGTAGGCAGATCAAATTCCTGAGACAGGTTCTTATCAGCACACCAAGACAGAAAAGTCGACCAGACACGATGGTAGATCTTGGAAGTAATAGGTTTGCTACCACAACAGAAGAAAAACCTTTCTTCTTCAATATTGAGGATTCAATTTCCAAGCCATCAAAGCTAGCCGATGAACATCCTCCTTCCACAGGTAACCCTGTAGAAGAAGATCCGGAAGGTAAGGGAGCCGGAATGCTCCGCCACTGACAAATCCAGGAGCTCCGGAAACCAAGCTTGGCGAGGCCAGTACAGAGCAACCAGAATGACTGGACAGCGTTCCAGTCGTAATTTCCGTAACACCCTGTGAAACATTGGGAGGGGAGGAAAGATGTAGGCCAGAGGAAATAACCAAGGAATGGACACTGAATCCACCACCAGAGCTAGAGGGTCTCTCCACCGAGAGCAGAACCTAGGAACCTTCCTGTTGTGTCTTGTCACCATCAGGTCGATGTAAGGCAGACCCCACTTCTGAACAATGAGGGTGAACAACTCTGGGTGCAGTTCCCACTCTCCGTTGTCCATTATGTCGACTGAGGAAATCAGCCATGACGCTGTCTACGCCAGGAATGTGCACTGCGGATATGGCAGGAACGTGTTCTTCTGCCCAGGACAAAATAGCCTTGACCTTTAACCAAGCAACGAGACTTCTTGTTCCATCCTACTTGTTGATGTAAGCCACGGCCGTGGCGTTGGTGGACTGTGCCCGGACTGGAGAGTCCTTCAGCTGAGATGTCCAATGACGAAGGGCATGAAATATCGCCAAAAGCTCCAACACGTTGATGGGAAGGAGAGACCCGGAGCACTCAGGCGACCCAGGACCACTCCACAGCCGTAGAGGCTGGCATCCGTCGTCACTGTGGTCCAGAAGGATACCAGGAAGGACTTGACCTTCAGCAGATTGGAGAGGTCGAGCCACCAGGACAAACTCAGTTCCACATGAAGAGGGAGGGACACTAACATCTTCAGAAGGTCCTGCTGACTCTTGCAAACCTGGATCACAAACCTCTGGAGTTCCCTGGTGTGCTCCATGGCAAATGGGACCGCTTCTATGGTGGAAATGAATTTTCCCACTAGAGAGGACAGCTTCTTGGATGGAACTTGATCTTGAACAAGAACCACAGAAACCCTGTGGGCAATCTGGTGAGCTACCTCATCCGTGAGAAACACCATGCTCTTCAGAGTGGCGAAGATAAGGCCCAGGAAGACCAGACGCTGGGATGGGACAAGGTCTGACTTGTCCATGTTGATGATCCACCCATGATGGGCGAGAGCGTGAATGCATTGCTGAACCTGCTGATGAAGAAGTTCCGCAGAGGGGGCTTTCAGAAGCAAGTCGTCCATGTATGGAGTGACTCTGATGCCTTCCCAACGGAGGACGGACACCAAGGCTCCCAGAACACGGTTGAAAACTTGAGGAGCAGTAGTCAGACCAAAGTGAAAACTGAAAATGCCCTCAGTTGCAGGCAAATCTGAGATACTGCCGGCTCTCTGGATGAATGGCGATGTCTAAATACACGTTCTGAAGATCCAGAGATGCAAGGTATTTCCCCGGGGACATAGCAGCAGTCACAGTCCGCAGTGTGGAAGCACATCGCTGTTTGAAGAACGGCTTGGTAGATGGGAGGAGGTGCAGCCCATAAACAAGCAGCTGAATAATAGCTGCCTTTGAACTCTGGAGACACAGGGATGCCGAGTCTGAGGACAGAGAGGGAGGCCCAGATGATGGATTGATGTGCTGGGGGAGGACAAAGTGGGGAGGCGGACGTACGAGGAGGGCAAGTAAATGATGAAGCTGAGGTTGGGTGTACACACTTGTTACCAGAGAAACACTGGATTGTGACCGGCGGGGGGAAAGTAAGGTAGGAGGATGCTGACAGCCATCAAAATATTAAGGAAGTGAGAGAAGGAGGTGGCAGGCTGAATGGAAATGATTGTTTGTATCGTACAGAGATGCACTTAACAGAGTGGCTTGTGTTTTCTTGTTGGACGTTAAATAATAAAAGGGTGAATGTGTGTCATAGCGTTGAAAAGTGGTAAAACTGTGGGAGTGGGTACGGTGGGAGGGCTATACGCAAGAGAGTTAGCACTTGTAAATGGGAGGGAGTGGGCAGAGCATTTAATTTGTTATGTATCAGCAAAACGGAACAATGAGTGTGTAAAGTGAATGAACGGATGAAAATGGTATGCTGTGAGCTGTTAGGCAATGTAATATGTTTGAAGATATATGTTGCAATGTACTGGCGTAAGTGTCGGATGGTCATGAGATATGGGTAAAGTGAGGGGGAGGGGAAAGTAGAATGAGAAGTGTCAAAAGCGAGTGAGGCAGATGAGAAGCAGGTAAAGTGATAGTGGATGGAGGTATACTTTTCTAGGAAGGTGAGACTTGATGCAGAGATTTTGCCAGGAGTGGTGAGACTTCTGTCAAAATCCCAGCCCTTCATCTTCACAGGAGTGGACCCTGCCCACTACTGTGAAAAATCACACCCCCATGAATCACCCAGTCGGAGCAGCAGTTTAAAGGAGATATGAATAACTTCTCCTTTCTGCAGCCCTGGGTCTGTTTGCCATATATAAAATACACACAAATACATACATATACAAATATATACTGTAGGGCTTTCCCTGCTGAATAATACAATGGTATTTCCATTGCTGAGAAATGCATTGTTATAAGAGTATTGGGTTTTTTACATTAACCGTGCCTTCTGGTATGCAGACAGTTCACCTGGTGGTAAAACAGCTAATCGGTTGTATTCTATGGTACAGATGAGTCACCTGCAGATCTCCTTAGGATGTGAGAGTAACTGCTTCATCAATTCATGACATTTTAAATGGCAATAAACTTTTGAATAAATCAACTGTCAGCAGTAGCAGTACATGAGTTTTACTCAGAGAAACCCTGTAGTGTTTTGTTTGTTTTTTTGTTTTTTTTTTGTTTTTTTTAATGAAAACTTAGTTTACTGCTGGTTTAAATTTAATAAACACTAAATGGAAGAAAGCAAGGATTGATGTTATGGGCATGGGCGGATTGTCCTATCGGGGGATCGGGCATCCCCCGGTGGGCTGCTAGATCATAGGCCGGTGGGCGAGATCAGAGGATCTCACCTCACCATCCCACAATATTTTGAAAGAGAGGTCTGTGTTGCCACCGGCACAGACACTCTCTGTGACAGCCTTTGATGCCGCACAGGGACCACAAGGGGGCGTCGATAGGGACGTTGGTGCAGCTAGTGGGCTGCTTTATCCCTTTGAGTGCCAGAGGGGTGCGGAATGCATTGCAAAGCAATGCATTCCGTACCCCTCTGGCACTCAAAGGGTTAAAAAAATGCCCGGGCTGGTATTCACCTACAATCCGCCCCTGGTTATGGGCCCTATGTTTAAAAAAAAAAAGTAAAGCAATTCAGGGACAAACTAACTACACCATAGGGAGGAAAATATCCCAAAATTCCTACAAGTTTTAAACTGGCTTTTCACCCACAGCATTCTAGAGGTGTCTCTAACAGGGCCAAATTGATTTTTTTTTATCTCCCTTATGTTTTTTTTTTGTTTTGTTTTTTTTTATTATTAATTGTCAGAGATAGTGTCAATTGTGTGGGTCACTTGGGTCTATACAACTCAAATGTATACAAAATGCAGATGTACAATTAGCAAAACATTACAAAACCCTCTATTTAATATTGATTAAATGTACCACCCTGCTTGCTACTGGCCTCCAATGCATGGCTTCCTAACATGGTGGAGGACTTTCTAGCATGCAGGGTGGTTAAGGAGGCGACGTACACAAATGTCAACAGCTCAGAATTGGCACATTGTAATGCTGCATACCATCTCCCACAGTATCTAAGGAGCGAAGATACTGCAGTTCTTCAGCTGATTTGTCCCTTACAGCTTCCAATTCTCCAATATTGTCGCTTAATTTAATAACATTCATAAAGGCCTCATAGTTGCAATTGGAATCACGAATCTGAAAATTAAGGGAAACAGTTACTCTACTGCTGTGCCACCGTATGGTTACATATACCATATTAACCCTTTGATTGCCAGAGGGGGGTCCAGCGTGTTGCAAAGAAATGCTATGGATAACATCTCTGGGACTCAAAAGGATGAAAGGAAAACTTACACTGGAATCTAATAGTTGCATGCACTAGAAATGGAGTAATTAGTTGATAAGCCATCTAAACACTAGGGAACAAACCATCATTAGAAAGAAAGAGGTATGATAGGCAGATCAGTGGGAATGAACAGCACATTTACACTTTCTTGTTTTATGGCATGATAACCACTTAGGGGCTCACAGCCAGTTATTTGCTCTCTTATTCTATTACAGAGGAGAAACAACCATTGGAATATCAGCATAGCCCTGCCCACAGACAGTTTGGCCGCAAAATGCAAACAAAATGGCAAAGATTCCTATTTTTGTGGGAATTTGTTTTTTTACATGTGTGAAATCCCTTTTAATCCTTTAAGGAACAGAGGGATAGGAAATTCACAGCAAAACAATGTGGTGCCTTGCCCTCTGGTCCTTACAGTGGAACTACCACCTCTAAAAAAACACTTGAGCTCCAATAATTCCCCATCTGGCGACTAGCTGCTCAGTAGCGCTAGCTGCCAGAATTATTACCTTGTTTAACAGAATTCTCCATTTTTCCCGGGCTGACAGGCAGGACGGATCGCAGAAACCTTTCCCTAATGAAGTCTGCACACCTGCGCTGTCAGTCCCAGACGGCTCTAGGAGGTGTTGCTAGGAGCCATTCGGCTCCAAAAGGGACTGACAGCACAGGTGTGCAGAGGTCACTAGGGAAAGACGTCTGCGCTCCGTCCTACCTGTCAGCCTGGGAAGAATGGAGAATTCTAGTTAACAAGGTAATAATTCTGGCGACTTCTACTGAGAAACTAGTCGCCAGTTGGGGAAATACTGGAGATGAAGTTTTGTAGCGGTGGTAGTTCCACTTTAAACAATTAAACTTCTGTAACCCATATAATTTTGGTTGATTATTACATGTGCTGTTCATGTGACATGTTTCAAATCAGAGAAATACATTAACTCAAAAGCAAGAAGCTAGTGTTAGACAAATCCCACCACCCTCAACTGTTCAATGGCCAGCTGGGAATGAGTGAGTACAGACCAAAAACACTAGAGGAGCCACAGAGGTCTTCCTACACATTAGCTAAAGATGACTGAAATCACTGCGTTCTAAACACCTGGGGCTCGATTCTATTAGCCACGCTAAAACCGGCGTTACAAGAAAAACAAGTAGCGCGAATTTTGCAAACGAGTTACGTTGGTATTCTATTGCAGAACCACGGTAAAACAAAACTGGCGTAGACAGCACTTTTCAGAGTAGTAACAAAACTGGCGCGGTCTGCTTTTTACAACTACCATCTACAAAAAACGAGCAAAATGTCAAAGTCCAAGGAAATAGGCATACATTTGACGATAGAAAGATCAAGCTCAGTGTTAGATGTGTTCTCCACACAACAGAATCCGACAGAGTGCCCACCCTCAACATATTAACCCCCCCTTTTAAAAGTCGACTTGCAGTGCTTTCTTCCACCACATTAATCCGACAAATATTGTTCAGTCGACAATTAACCCTTCCCCTTCCAAATCCAACTTACAGTGCTTTCTTTCACCATATTAGACGAATATTGTACATCCAACAATTTAACCCCCCCCTTGAAAAGTTGACTACAGTGCTCCCATGACTTTCTTTCACCATTTTTAGCTTACATTTTTCTTCTCCTATTATATTCGACATGCCCTCATATTTTGTATTGTAAGATTAACACTATGAGTACCAGAGAGGTATTATAATGTATTTGCTACCCCTCTGGTACTCATATGGTTAACAGACAACCTGTATATGCATAAAAAGGTGTCTGTTTTAATTATATATGTAATTCGTGTGAAAATGTTATTAAATATTTAAATTTAAGTGTAACAATGATTTTTTTTAATTATATATGTAATTTGTATTAAAAAAAAGTACTTCAGACCTCAAGAGGAGTATCATGACCCCTTATGACACCCCCCTAGCATGGGGGCAACAATTGCCCCCTTTATTAACCCTTTGAGTGCCAGAGGGGTATGGAACGCAGTGCAAAGCAATGTGTTCCGTATCCCTCTGGCATTCAAAGGGTTAAAGAGCATATAACCTATGTTTCACACAGGTTATATGCTTTTTAATTAATAAAGGGGGCAACTGTCGCCACCATGCTAGGGGGATGTCATGAGGGGTCATGATACCCCTATTGAGGTCTGAAGTACTTTTTTAATACAAATTACATATATAATTTAAAAAAATCATTGTTACACAGAAATTAAATATTTAATTACATTTTCACACAAATTACATATATAATAAAAACAAACACCTTTTTTATACATATACAGGTTGCCTATTAACCCTATGAGTACCAGAGGGGTAGCAAACACATTACAATACCTCTCTGTTACTCATAGTGTTAATCTTGAAATACAAAATATGAGGGCATGTCGAATATAATAGGAAGAAAAATGTGGGATAAAAATGGTGAAAGAAAGTCATGAGAGCACTGTAGTTGACTTTTCAAGGGGGGGGTTAAAATGTCGGATGTACAATATTTGTTGAATTAATATGGTGAAAGAAAGCACTGTAAGTCGGTTTTGGAAGGGGAAGGGTTAATTGTAGACTATGAACAATATTTGTAGGATTAATGTGGTGAAAGAAAGCACTGTAAGTCGACTTTTAAAAGGGGGGGGTTAATATGTCGATTTCTATGCTGTATACTATATTATACACTGCTTTTGTTTGAACAACAATGGTTTTGAAACTGTCGTTATGGCTTCTACGCCTCAACCTCTGAGGCGCAAAATTTCTGATTAAATGTAACCACAAAACAGGCGGTAATACTGAGCGTGGGTAACAGGATACTAATTGCACATTGTTTTTAGTTGTTTCCTATGGGCTTTTTTCAGACTGGCAGTAAGTATAATTATTGCTGATATTTTGTTTTCACAAGTCGGGTAATAGGATAGCAAAAACAACGCCTGTTTTATTTTTAGTGCTGGTAATAGAATTGAGCCCCTGGAGAGGGAGAAATGTCCATTGATTGCTGTGACAAAAATGTATGCCTGTAATGGGCTACAAGAAAATGGTCACCAAGCCTTCTGCATATGTACATGTGGCAGTAATAGAAAACTGTATATGTACACATACATAAAATTCCAACACACTGACTTTATTACAGTAATTGTTAATGAGTATGCATCGGCCTTAAACTACAAAAAAAATTGCAGCTCCTATATTAGGTCTCAGTAGGCAGGGTTCAATTCTCCATCTAAGGTTGAGAACTTTATTAAAACTGTGCAAATAAATCAGATGCTTTACCAACACCATTAAACTACTGTTTTACACAAATCATGCAAATAAACACAAATTGCCAAAACATTCATAAAAAAAATCTGTTCTGTATCTGAAATACCCTGATAAATATTCTCCTCCTAAACAATGCACAAAGGAGTACTATATTCATGTCACGTGATTCTTTCTACATACCATTTTTTTTTAATTTATTTTTTTTTTATTTTTTTTTTATTGTCTAAACTTACCATCCAAATGATATACTGATTAATATAATCAGGATCACTGAGCTGGTTTATTAAAGGAAGAAGAATTCCTCGTGAAAGGATTTCCTAAACAGTAAGAAAAAAAGTCAGTTCTTTCCTGTAAATCTTCTTAAAACTAATTCATATGAATGTGAATCATGCATATTAATATTGTATGCAATCTGAAGGCAGAGAAACTTATTCTTAGTTCCAGTCCTCAGGATACACCAACATGTCAGATTTTCATAATATTACTAAATTAAGCACAAGCAGTTCAATCACAGAGACCGAGCCACTATTACTCACTTGTAATTAAGCAGGGATATAATGAGAAGATGACCTACTGGTGTGACCTTAGGACCAACATTGAGAAACAAATGCTATAAGCAGTATAATTTGCACTGATACTTTTAACCCCTTAAGGACCCCTGACTGTCCTGGCACGTCATGGGGTGGAGAGCCATAAGGACCCACGGCGTGCCAGGACCGACATGGATTTCAGGGCTCCCTGTGCGGCTGCACAAAAATCGCCCGTGGTCCTTAACCCCTTAACAACCCTTGACGGTCATAGTACGTCATGGGTCGATCTGACTTAAAGACCCATGACGTACTATGACCGTCATGGAATTCAGGGCTCCCCCCGCGGCTGCACGCCGTTTGGGAGTCTGGAAGCGGAAATAAAAAAAAATATAAAAAATGCTGACCGCACAGCGCCGATCGTTAAGGGGTTAAGTGCAGGGAGCACATCCTTAACCCTCTGAGTGCCAGAGGGGTACGGAACGCATTGCAAAGAAATGCGTTCCGTACCAATCTGGCACTCAAAGTGTTAAGGGATTAATGAACAGCACTGCTGTCTTTTCTATTGGAAGTGAATTAGGGCAGATTGAGCCTGAAGTAACAAGTAGGGTAGGGACAAACCAGCTGCACCATAGCGGACAAACAGAAGCCCCATTAAGGTGAGGGGAATTGTTTAACCCCTTGGATGCTACAGAAGTCTCCAATGCATTGTGAAGCAATACCTTGGAGGGAAATGCAACAGCAGAGTTCTTACTATGAAAACCTATGTTATAGGGCTTTTCCTGTTGAGTAAAACAATGGTATTCCCACTGCTGGAGCCAGCTGTTTTAATAAAAAATAATAGTTCAGACAAATATACAAGATGGAAACAGATCCAGAGACCTTATTTCCTGAGAGTTCAAACTAACAGGAAATGTCTGTTACCATAACATTCTATGGAGAACTGCTGTCAGTGACTCAAAACTCCCATAAAATGTAACAGAATAATCTGAAATCTGAACACTAGAGGGCAATGTTACCTTAAAAAAAACCTTAAACTTATATCATCTCTGGAAAGATATCCCAACAGTGGGAGCACCCCCTAAGAAAAGCCCTACTATTTATGTAATTTCATGAAAACTTTCACTGTTCTTTTAAAACACTAATGTTTCCGGTTTCCACCAGTACCATGTTCAAGATGTTCCACTTAATTGTTACTAATTATCATATAGTCTTACCCTTACAAAGTATCGCATGATCTTATTCTGGAAGTCTCCAGGAGGTAGCAATAAATACAGTAAAACTTCACACAAATCCTTTAGGCACCCTAAAATTCAGAAATACAAGTGTTAGCCCTGTCCAATACAAACCACAAAACATTATTTGAATACTAACACAGTTAGAAATTTGTTCATCTTACACCGCTCACCGATTTCAAACGATAGTTAAACAATGAACTTTTCTTTAATATGTGGGTGAAGGATTGTTCCATTTATTGTGCATCTTTCTTTATTCTTACTTGGTTAAGTAGCAACATAACCATTTGAGTGCCACAGGGGAGTACAACCACTAAGGTTTAAACTAATGGAAGCGGTGAGGCAACGCTCAGTCCTTCAGAGCAATGGATATTCAAGACTGAGATGTTCTTAATTAATAGTCTCCAATTAAAATTAGAATGTACTTAATTATTTAATTTGGGATTGTGTCCCTAAAAGAAGTCCTGCTTCGGGCTTTTACTTGACCTTTGACATTCCTGATCTAAATATACTGAATGTCAGTCCTACACCCATTGGTTGCACTAAAGGGGCATCCAGCCAATGGCAGGCAGATGGGGGAAGGCCTGTTGGGCCTCATCACTTACTGAACAGTGAGACTCTAGCAATAAGAACTAGAGCAAGTCTGTGCCAAACCAACTACATCACAGCGGACAAATAAAATGTTCCATTAATATACTGGAGCTTTAACACCCAACCCTGGAGAGGTCTCTGACGCATTCATTCTTATTTTGTTGAAGACCTTTCTAGCAGTCAAGGGGTTCAAAGCCACACCAAATCAATGGGAGTTAAATAAAGTTAAAACTAAGTATTACAATCCCTTTAAGCTGAAAACGAGTCAATTCACCTCAGAGTTAGGGTGTCTATTAGTGTATACTCAGCATCTATTAGGTGAAGCATTTATATAATGATCCCCTGTAGGAGTGCACTGTATTTCCTGAATTAGCATAATACCTTGTGCCAAAGGGTGAGCAAGCTTTGCATCAACACATTACTCAACCCCTCTGGGGCTCAAATGGTTAAAGTACTCCTTACATTATGCAGCCTGCTACATGCACTTGCCATATTCTTACATATTATACAAATGATAAAATGGTATATAGTGTGTTTTCTGGGCTCAATGACAACTTTAATGCAATTTTAATATATTTTTCCTAAGTGGAACACTTAAGGTATAATGGTATTTTAGAAATGAATTATTCAAACAACCTTCCTCATCTCTGGGAGAAGTGCAGACAAGGTCACGACACACACATTTTTCCATCTCAACTTCAACGTCAAAAAAAGTATCTACAAAGTCTTCGGCTGTATCTGTGCAAAAGAGTGGGGGACAACAAATGTTAAAGAGACTTAAAAGATGGGTGCGAAATAATGCCAACACAGTCAACGCATGTAATCCATCTATTGTCTATCTTTGTATAATACTGTACAGTAGCGTTTCTCAAACTGTGTTCAGTGGACCCCAGAGTTCCATGGAGAGGTGCAGGCATTCCACAGAATAAATATAAGACACAATGGAATACAGGGGAACATGGCTGGAGTGACGCAGTGTACGCTTGGTTCTGTGATCACCAGTGATCAGTGTGGATGATTGAAACACTTCACACAGGGCAATTTTCTCTTGCAATACACATTAAAAATCGATAGAAAATTATCAAATACAAATATCTGGTATTTATTACCAAATATATTTAAGCCTAACAATTTAATCTTAAATTTCGGGTAGCAACTAACATTCAAATACATTTAATACTGATAAAATGTTAACCACTGGAATGCAAGAAAGGTCTCCAACATACGGTGGAGCTAATGGCTGGAGACTTCACTAGCATGCAAGGGGTTAATGTTTTTTGACTTTTAGGGTTCCACAGGAATTTCATTTGCAAAAACATCTGAGAAGCACTTCTGCACACAACCATATACTGAATGAAGCAAATCCACACCTTTTGTGGACCCATGGCACTTAGACTAGCTCAGCCTGTAAAACACATTGGTTTTTAGTCCAGTTTCTGTTTTGGTGGCGCAGTACAGCACTAATTCTAATTCCACCGCGTGCAGTATGTTGATTTGTTCTGTTCAAAGCCAAGCATACAGATTGCTGTGCTACTAGGAACTCTTCCAGTGTGCGGCATCTCCCTGGATTCATTCATAGCACAGTGTGTGATAAAACTGTCCTAGCACAGAACACTGTGCCACCAACAAAGTTTAATTTCTCATAAACTATTTATCTTACAAATGGCTAGTACAACATAATACACTAGTACAATATGTAGGAAATTTTCAGTTCTCTTTAAAATGAACTAAACTTATCAGGTCCATTAAAAGGATAAAGGAAAAGGTTTTTAACAACTTTAAAAAAGGTTATCCTCTAAGATGCTAATGAGGTGCAATTCATTACTCTCAAGTGTCCAATGGTTTTACCATTTGAGTGCCAGAAAGGTATCCAACAATACCCATCTATCATTCAAAGTGTTAATAATTGCTTAATTAACAATGTACATATATATGTTCTTAAAAGGAAACACATTATAGTGTGCGTGGATGTATGTCTCCAACACAATGCTTGGCATTACTTAATCCTTTATTTATTGTTCACTTGTAAATTAATTTTAGCACTAAAAATGTGGCCTCAGTTTAGAACCTTTCAGATGACACGAAAGGCCTCTTCTGTTACCTTGGTACTAACTCCAGCTGCAGTGCTGTGAAGTGGAAAGCTGAAGTGTGAGATCTGCAGCCAGAAAATAAAATTACCATTACTATTCAATGCACTGAAGAGGTCGCCATCATCCAAGAAATTAACAGGACTTATTTGGGTGTGTGTCAGACAGTAGTTAAGTAGTGTTTCTTTGTTTGTTTTTTTTTAACTGGAACTATTGTTTAAAGGTACACTAATGTCCCATAAAAATGTTCTTGTTCAGTAGAGTTAAAAAAAAAAAAAAAAAAAAAAAAAAAAAATTATGTGGCACAAATCCTCTCTCTCAAACCATAGAGATATTCGCATCCTGGTCTTGGGACCAGCTGGCGGCTCTGCAGCAGAGCCGAAATAGCAATATTGGAAAAGAATTACTTCACTGGAAATGTCTACAAAGTGTGCCTGGTTTGCAAGCAAACTTTGTAGACCATTCCAATGAAGTAGTTATTTTTAAATAACATGATTTTGGTTCGGCTGAAGAGTCTCCTTGAATCTGCCAACTCAAATCTCCTGCTGTCAGCTTTACAGGTGACATGAGGAGAAAGCGAACTTTAGATGTGAATATCTCTCAAACCATAAAGGTTTGAGAGATAAGATTTGTGCCACTTAATTTATTTTTTTTAAAACTCTTCAAAACAAGAACGGTTTTTTAGGGGACATTACTGTTACTTTAATTATCTGAGAATAAGTGTGCTGAATATTTAGTTCTCTACAGAGCCTCTCATTCATACTGTTGAATCCCATACCTACCAAGTGTCCCTCTTTGTGTCCCAAATCCATCTGTCCCTCTTTACCACCCTGGTGTCCCTCTTTTTTAGGAGATCAAACTGTGTGCTGTGTACATAAGTGAATCACAGTGCACCACAGCAATAAAGCTCACATTAATGTTTGTTTAAACTTCAGCATAGGTGTTTATAAATTAGTCTGTGTAAATAAAATACTTGGTCTTGCTCTAAATAATTTATTCAGTTACATGAATGTGTTTTAATAGGTCATAAAACGACCTAAAAATTCCCAGTAATGTTCCACCCACCACAACACACCCCCAGCAACACCCCCCTAAAACACAAGTGGACCCTCTTTGGTCATTTGGTATGGAATCCTATTACTGTTGGGAAGAGGTGTGAATTACATAGAGCTCAATAAATACAGGCACTGCAGACACAATATGTACAATACATAAGTAGATATTCCACATACTGTATGACCGACCCATCAATCAGGCAAGTCTGTCAAACAAATTAAAGAACTACTTAATTCTATACACATCGTTCCCATTTAAAGCTATTTTCTGACTTAAAATCTGTGTCCTTAACCCTTTGCCAGAGGGGTATGCAACACATTGCAAAGAAATGTATTGTGTACCTCCTCTGGCACTCAAAGGGTTAATTTAGAATCTCTGCAATGATATGAGTGGCCCTCTTCTGTTATCCTCTAGTACTAACTTTAATTACAATTCTGCTTGAGTGTGAGATCTGCAAGCAGAAAATAAAAGTACCATTTCCAAAACTAAGGGCAATCAATTGTATTCCCCAGCAGCCGGAGGCCCAACAATTCCCATCATCCCCTATCAGCCGGTGGGGACCACTCCTGTTCTAAACTAGGAAAATGGACTATACAACAAACCAATGTAAATGTGATGGGAATAAAAGCAATTGATTTGTGTGGATTATAAAACACAAGGGATGCAGGTCACATTTTTCAAGAAAACACAAGTTTTATAAAGTGAAAATTAAAGTGGATCTGTCACCTTAATTCAATATTGTATATCTGAAAACTGCATTTACAACTGCATATTTTTCACATCAAAAGACCAGCAAACATACCGTTAAGGATATAGTAACACTTGGTACATATGCTAATATATGCAAATTGTGGTATCAGTGATATTGTATATGCTAATCAAGCTTTTCAGTGAAATTGCTAATGCTAAAGAATGTTTTCAGTGACTTCTCATATGCTAATGAGGCACTGTGCTGCACCAGTAGATTTCCACTTTTCCTAGGCAATTTTGAATGAGGTTTTCAGGCATGTTTAACCCCTTCAGTGCCAGGAGGTACACATCTGGCACTGAAAGGGTTACCAAAAAAAAAATATCTATCTATCTATATATATCAAGGATGAGGGGTCCACTTTATACTCTGTTACCATTTTAATTTAGCACATTTTCAATTTAACTAATTGCTTATCTGGAGTCATCATATGAACTGTCCCCACCCAATCCCCTCTATTTCATTATCATATTTTCAGTTCTGGAACCAAAGAGATGCTGTCAACAGTGCTCAGAGATTCTTATGGCAATGAAGGCAGGTGACCTAATGCACTGCAAGCAAAACCTGCTGCATTCGTTTGAGACATACATTTACACGTGTGATGGTTTTCAAGTAAAAAGAACGCTATTTAGAATTTAAAAAATGTTGTTTTAACAGAGAAAACAATTTGGAGTCATCAAAAGCAAAATGCTTAAGTTAAGTGCTTTACCAATGTAATAATGGAGTTTATGTATCAGTTTATCTTTCTTTATGCACTAAAGCTACCACTGGATCTGGATACAGACCATTTGAAGCAGTTTACAGAGTTTATATGAAAATATAATAGAACGTATCCATCTAAACCATGAGAAACTGATACTGAAAAAGATCTTACCCATATTCAGAATTACTACATTTTAACCCTTTAAGGACTGAGTGTTAAAGTGACAGTCCAGCTCATTTTTCACTTTGCATATTCTGCAAGTACTTACTCAAATTACAAATACTTTATTATTTTTTTCAACTTCGCCTAATTATTATTATTTTTTTATATACTATTAATGTAAATGACAGTGAGCTCCCTGAATTTCTGTTTGTTAGGGACCATGAGAGAAGAGATGGTGATAAACTGTAACACTATCCCTGCAGCACTGAGTGCTTTGCAGGATATTTAATGGACTACCGGTAGTAGTCTTCCTGTTGCAAACATATTATGCACTTGCATCTTATGGAAAATGAAAAAGAAGGCTGTCACTTTAAGAAAGAATGCTATGTTTTAGGAATTCATGGATGCTAGAGATGCCCCAAAAGCACTGTAAAGCCACATGTTGAAAGCCTTTTAACCCTTTTAGTGCCAGAGGGGTACGGAATGCATTGCAAAGCAATGCATTCCGTACCCCTCTGGCACTCAAAGGGTTAAGCATCCAAGGGGTTACAGATTGGTACACAAAATTATACTTTGTAGTAACAATATAATTTACCTTTCTTTTGCTCTTCTTTCTCAGCCATTCTTTGTTGGGCTTTTCTGAATACTCGAAGATGAGTGGCAAAGTCATCAACTAAACGGGTGGTAAAATAAGGCTGCCAGTCTATTTCTTTTGACCTTATAGAAGAATAAGATGTAGATATGGAAAGGGATACAAGATTAGACCCACATTTTTCAGACACATACACAGAAACATAATTTTGATGCCAGATAAGAACCCATTGATCCATCTAGTCTGCCTATTCTCCAGTGAAGACATTCACTCTTATAAGTTCCTCAAAACCAACTTTTGCCTGTCCCAGCCATTGCTGAATTACCATGTTGTATTATCCCCTACCACTTCCACTGGGAAGTTATTCCTGCTAATTGAACACTACTAATAAAAGCTATTTTGAGCTCATCAGGAACCTGTACATTTTATACTTTTTGTGTGTATATTTAGAAGTTTTGGCTCCTCCTTTCTTGGATGGGTGATAGCTGAATTAGGGAAGGTATAAATGCCTCCCTCAGTTCCCTCAAAAGGGTTTTGCTCACAGTAGAGGTAAGGTGGAATCACTGTTTTTAAATGCATTATACTAAATACATGTTCACATATTGGAGGTAAATAGGGACTTGCCTTAATCTGGGGTGCCTTGATGGGGCAGGCAAGCTTTCCATGTCTTTGGCCAAAAATATGACACTAAACCCCACTGTTTTATTTGCTTGTTTGTAAAACTCAGGTTTTGATGCGCAGACAAGCTTTTTTATTCCATGAATCTATCATCCTATCTGTAACACTGTATTAGTGCATAGTACATCTGAGTAATCACCTTCATTATTTCAGATACTGTGCTCTATGTCAGGACTGTCCAAGTTCAGTCCTCAAGGGCCACCAACAGACCAAGATGTACGGATTTCCCTGATTAAGCACAGGTGAGTCAATCAAAATGAATGAGGCACTAATTAACTCCCCTGTGCTTAATCAGGGAAATCCTTGCACCATGGCCTGTTGGTGGCCCTTGAGGACTGAACTTGGACAGCCCTGATCTGTATCACAAAAAAAGCTTCACTCAAGAATGCAATTAAAGTGGACCTGTTACCATATGAAAATTACTTGTTTTACATATAATTATGTCTGTATGTTATGCTAACCATTTTTTCTGTTTTAAAGAAATTCAGCTTTATGTTTTGGTGGCATAGTGTGTCACTTTATGCCAATTTCCTGCACATTATGCCAATAAATTATGTTTGAGGCTAAACCTACTGCTCACTGTGCTACGAGAAAAGACCCAGGGTATAGGCTCTGCTGAGACTCATACATATCACTGCATGGCAATACTGCCCCAGCTCAGGAACTAGTTACCATAACGTGCCATACTGTTCCAACAACAAATAAAGTATTTCTCATAAATATTTATATTACAAATAAATGTCTAATACAAGATATAAGTAGTTTTAAATTAGTTTTTCAATTAACTAAATGTATCCTAAAGTTACAAGTCCACTTTAATTAGTTTCTGACATATTACACCTCATCAGGTCTGTCTTGACAAGTTTTATCATGTAGACTTTACACCATTAGAGTTGCTTTTCTTTGAAAAATCTCTAATGTATTAATTTCCTTCTTGAGCCCATCTCCAGAATACTAGAGTAATCTAGATCTTTATTCAGGAAGCAAAACTGAGCAATTCTGGGACAAAACTACCACCCCAGAGGAAAGAAATGACACTTTCCTTTTATTTAAATGTTAATTTTACCCACCTTGAATGCTAAAAAGGTCCCCGATTCATTGCACCACAGTGTGTTGAAGGCCTCTTGAATTTAAAGAGGTTAAAAAAAAGGATACTTTTTTTAAAATAGCAGAACATAGAGGGCTATGTACGTTAGTATTGGGATTAATATTTAGTTAGTGCTTGTTGATCCAAGGAGAAATCTGATTGCCATTTCGAATCAAGAAGGAATTTTTCCCCCCATTCAAAGCAGAATTTGAAATTGCTGTATTGAGGCGGGTTCTTTGTCTTCTTTTGGATGAACAACAGTAAAAAGGAATAGGAAAAGTGTTGAACTTGATGGACGCAAGTCTTTTTTTCAACCTAAACTAGTATGTAACTATAACTGGTGAGACGACTCGGAATGAAGTTTGTTTTGTTACAACTTATAGTGCAGAATTCAATCAGATAAGAGAGATAGTTACCAGACACCTTCCTATCTTAATGAGAGATATGAGATTAAAAAAGGTGTTAAGTGGTGGTTGTAAATTTGTAGCAAGAAGGGCATCAACAGTTGGAAGTAAGCTGTCACAGAGTCTGTTTCACAGTAGTCCATCATCGACTCCCACATGGTTGACCATAAAGGGTATGTTTAAATGTGGTGCTAGGAGGTGTATCTCCTGTAATTATGTCAAGGTTGGGGATACTTTCCAGAGCTCTGTTTCTGATAAGAAGTTTAAAATAAGACAGTATATAAATTGTAAAACATTGTATGTGGTATACCTAATTACGTGCTCAACTTGTAATAAGCAGTATGTGGGACGTACAAGTAGATCACTGAAGGAAAGGATAAGGGAGCACTTATTGTCGATTAGTAAAAGAGATAGTACCAAGCCAATTGCCCGACACTTTGTTGCTTGTAATGATGCAGAACTCTCATGCTTCTCCTATCAGGGTATTGAGCGAATTTTATTACCTGAGAGGGGGGGGTGATATAGATTCACTTTTGGACAGGAATGAAATAAAATGGATTATACAATTGAGGACACGCATACCTGATGGTCTTAATTCTGAACATGATGTGTCCTTGTTTGTAAGACATTGAGTTATATATAGGCTATTGTTATAAATCTAGGCTTTATATACGTATATATTTTTTTTTAAATATATGTTTTTCCATTTATTTAGGTTATTTGTCCAATAACACAGAACACAATAATAATTCAAACTTCACTTTATTATATATATATATTTTTCTAGAAAATATTTTTATTTATTTTTCTATAGTCAATATAATATATTATGGACACAATATATATAATGGGATGCACTGATATTTATATTCATGTTTATATTCATGTCTTATTATTTTCATTACTCATAATGTATTAGGATATTTATTTTTATTTTTTCACGAGGTATTATATAGAATATGAGATTGTTTATTATTCTTTAGGGATTTACCTATGGTAGAGATTGTATTACGATCTTCTTAGTCTTCCGCAGCGCTATTTTGCCGACCATTTGCAGCGATCATGTGATCCTTTGGTGTAGAGGTCACGTGATCGCTGATGACGTTCTTTGTGAATCATGTACTGGCTCAACGGCAGTAGTGTTGGTGAGGTTGAATTCGCGCTGCGGGTAAGGCTTCTAGATTGGTTAATTGTTTTTTAAATTTTGTATAAATAGTTATTATTTGATTGGATATGTTGCAAGCCTATGATTAAGTGGTTGTGTATCGCCACGAAACACGTTAGGCAAGTCCTGCGCATCTTGTATATGTATTAATTCATGGATGCTTTTATGTGACTAAAATAAAGTGTCGGACTTTTAAAATTATTGGTTTGGCTGAGAATTTGTCGGTGGATCTGAGTGCGCTTTCCTCCTGTTGTCCTCCCCTGTAACTATATAACACCCAATTTGATCCCTTGAGTGCTAGAGGGCTTCAGCAATGTCCCTCTGGGTAATTTTTATTTCTCCCAAATAGTGTAGTCAGTTTGCTACTTTTTTTTGCCCTTTCAAGAATAAGGTCCTAGGTTACCTCTTCCTGAAGAAAATGTCTCTTCATAAACATGCATTAATTAAACTTTTTACATTTAATAGTCTCCTTTTGCAAGCGTCCTTTATTCAAACAGAGCATAAAATATAAATTTGGGAGAAATCATTAGTTAAGCCCATAAGGGGTTAATTCACTGTTTTGATGGAGCGGCTTATAGACCTTGACATTTTCAAAAAGAGCAGTAGCTGCTAGGTAAATAGTCTTAATGCCTGTGTGAAACTGCAGAGGTCACCAGGAGGGTGGTAGAATAATCCAACACCCTCACTAATCAACAAGAACCTGAAGAGGTATGTGAACCTCAGTCACAGATCAACCTGGATGATTTTTTTCTTGTAAATAAATTATCAGAATAGCGTTTTGGACTTCAGTGACCAGAGCTATTCATATGTTATAGCGACAGTATGCCCATAAAATAGTTTAAATGACCAAATGCAAAAACTTTTAGTTCATACTGTGATATCATTTGAATGGAATATCTTCAGAGAAATGGGAGTAACATTGTTAGTCAGCTGGAAAGGTCTGCAGTATTAATATTTTTCATGATAAGGGTTCAATATTTGTTGAAGTGAAGAGATATTTTTCACTAGAGAGCTGTTCATGGCCACAAGGATTTTCTGAAAGACTCATTTAGTGCTAACAGTGTTGTCTACCATCAAACTCACAGAAGCTTGTGTAAAAAACAAAACAAAAAAGGTATGTATATTGTAAAACCAATCTACACCATAGGTGACAAGCATATCCCCCACTGATTTAAAGCGGAACTACCACGTTAACAACTTTAGCTTCAATAACTCCGTATCTGGTGACTAGCTGCTTAGTAGCTCTAGTCTACAGTATTATTACCTTGTAAAAGAGAAACAGTCATTCCTCCCTGGCTGACAGACAGGAGGGATTGCCGACATCTTGGCACAGTGACGTCCGAGTGCCTGCACTGTCAGTCCCAGCCGGCTATAGGAGGCGTTGCTAGGAGATGTTCGGCTCCAGAAGGGACTGACAGAGCAGGTGCGTAGACGTCATTATGGCAAGATGTCCACGATCCATCCTGCCTGTCAGCTGGGGAAGAATGACCATTTCTCCTTTACAAGGTAATAATTCTGGCGACTAGAGCTACTAAGCAGCTAGTCGCCAGATGTAGAGTTACTGAAGTTAAAGTTGTTAACATGTGGTAGTTCCGCTTTAAATGTTGCATTTGACTGCATGACTGTTAGAGGTGTCTCCTTAATGCACTGAAGTAATCACTGGCATTTAAGGCAGTAGTGGTCAATGTGAGGCCCTCCTGCTATTGCCAGACTACAAATGCCATCATTCCCCATCAGCAAACAAATGATGGGAGATGTAGTATGGAAGCAGCTGAAGGGACTCATGTTAATCATTCCTGATTTAAGGTGTTAAAAGCCCCATTTAAAATCAATGAGGAAACTGATCATGTTTATTTGTCCCAAACAGTGCCAACTGTTCACTTCAGTATTACTCCAGTTCCTTTTATTACATCCGTCTAAGTGACAAATATGTCCTACATTTGGAGCTGACAATATGAACAAATGAGATTAGCAAAAAGAGGATTCTAGTCTTACCTGTTAAATCCTTTTCTCTTAGTCCATATGACATTCAGGTACCATGGGGAGGCGACAGCTCCTCACTGTAGGCTGGGACAATTCTAGAAGTAGTTGTGGGTGGAGCCTCCCTTTCCTCCTTATCAGGCAATCCCACTAGCCCCGCCCCAGATAGACTTGACACAAGCCTACTAAGTAGGACAGTATGAAAGAATGAAAGCTCCCATGTCCAGCACCTGGAGACCAAGCATGGTCCCCTTTGACTGGGTGGGAGACCTGTATGTCATATGGACTAAGAGAAAAGGATTTAACATGTAAAACTAAAATCCTCTTTTCTCGGTTGTCCAACATACAGGTACCATGGGGGATGTACCAACATTAAGCTCCCAGGGTGGAAAGAAAATGGAAAGGACCAAGTGCCGGTCCCCATGATACCAGAGTTCCCACAGACTATTAAGGACACCAAACAGCCCAAACTAAACTAACTGTCAACGGACACTGAATAACAATATCACAGAACATGACAACAAAAGCCAACTGGGTTCAAGAGTTAAAGAACACTAAGGCACAGGAAAGAAAGGGCAAGACCTCCAGGACATTCCAGCCAAAGCTGGCTTCAGCTGAAACCAGAACATCAACACAAAAGGGCTTTGCAAATGTGTGCATAGAAGACCAAGTGGCCGCCTTGCACAGCTGTTCAGCAGAGGCCTGATTCTTGTAGGCCCAGGAGGCCCCAACAGACCTGGTGGAGTGTGCTGTAATGAGGAAAGGAACAGGTTTCTTTCTGAGTTTGTAAGCCTTGCGAATAGTAGACTTAATTCCAAACACAACAGTGACCTTGCACGCAGCCATACCAGCCCTAGGACCCTCAGGGATGACAAATAATGCGTTAGTCTCATGGAACAACTCAGTACAGTGCACACAGAACTTAAGACAACGTACCACATCTAACAAGTGGTGATCCCTCTCTTTGTTGGATTTGGAGTCAGGACAAAATGAAGGCACCACAATCCCCTGATTGATGTGGAACTCAGAGACCAGCCTTATCCTTGTGAAAGGCCAAGAAAGGAGGTTTGCAGGACAAGGCCTGCAGTTCGGCAACTCTGCAGACATAGACCACAGCTAGAAGAAAGTCCATCTTCGACGTCAGAAGATGAAGAGGAATGACAGCCAAGGACTCAAAGGGAGGCTGCTGCAAGACTCCCATAACCAAATTAAGGTCCCACTGAGGAATGGGAGCCTTATAAGCATAAAAGGCATGAGCGACACCCTGAAAGCAAACCTTGACACCTGGCAAGATGGCAATGAGTCTCTGGAAAAACAAAGAGAGAGCTGAAGTCTGAACCTTCAAGACACTAAGACTGAGCCCTTTGTTCACACCATCCTGTAAAAAAGACAGGATCACCAGGAAATCAAACTCTTGTGAGGATAGGTCCCTGTCAACACACCAAGACTGAAAAATGGACCAAACCCTATGATAGGCTTTGCATGAAACTGGTTTCCTAGCCTAGATCACAATGAAGACCACCTCGGAGGAGAACTATTTCCTTCTTAGGATGGAAGCTTCAACAGCCATGCTGTCAAAACCATGCGCTCCACATCCTCCTTTCATAGATAACCCTGAAGGAGGAGATCCGGTCTGAGTGGCAGTGGAAACGGATCCCAAATGGATAAAGCCACAAGTTCTGGGAACCAGGGCTTCCTGGACCAGTAAGGGGCAATTAAGATGACCACTGGACCATTCATCTGAATCTTTAGCACCCTGGGAATGAGAGGAAGTGAAGGGAAATGTAGGCTAGTTGAAAATGCCAGGGGATCACCAGAGCTTCCACGGCGAAGGTCAGAGGATCCCTCCAATACAAGCAAACAGCTGAACCTTCTTGCTGTTCCTGGTGGCCATCAGGACTATCTAAGGAAGACTCCACCGCTGCAACAACAGGTAAAAAAACATCTAGGTAGAGCTCCCACTCTCCCGGGTCTACCCTCTAACGGCTGCCGCCAGGACATTGTTTACCCATGGAATGTGCACAGCAGAAATAGAAGGAACGTGATCTTCTGCCCATGCCAAGATAGATTTGACCTCTTACCAACCGGAAGCTCTTCTCCGGACTCCCTGCAAGTTGATGCATGCCACAGCCGTGGCATTGTTAGACTGGACGTGGACTGGACAGCCACTCGGTGGAGAGGACCAGTACACCAGAGCATAATGAATCACCTGGAGCTCCAGAACACTAATGGACTGCAGAGTCTCCTCCGCAGTCCTATGCCCTGAACCCTCAGGTGACCCAGGACAGCTCCCCAGCGCCAGAGGTTGGCATCCATCGTCAGTCCTGAATGACAAAGGGTTTCCCCTTCTCCAAGTTGGACCTGTCCAGCCACCAGAGCATGTCCTGCCTCTCCTCTGAAGGGAGAGACACATTGCGGTCCAAGAGATCAGGATTCCCATATCAAGCACAGATAGTGAACCTCTAGAGCTCCCTGGTGTGAGCCATGGAATACGGGACCACCTCCAAGGTAGACACCATGCAGCCCGGAGCCAACGGCCACTCCAGAGCTTGGGATACCAGATGCATAGCCTGTTGGATAGAAAGTCAGGAAAACCTTGCCTTGGCAAGTATCTAACCCGAGATCATATTCAGAATCCACCCATGGTGGTGCAGAATCTGAGCACAGTCCTGGACGGCTCCTTCAACAGAAGACTGTCCATATAGGGAGTCACCTGAATCCTCCAGGTGTGCAGAAAGGCAAATCAACGCCCCCAAGACTCTGGCAAACACCTGAAGAGCAGAGGTAAGCCCAAAGGACAGAGAGGTGAACTGGAAGTGCCCCAAGTTGCAGGCAAACCTGAGATACTTCTGGCTGTCCATATGAATAGGGACATGCAGATCCAGAGAAGCCAAGAACTCTCCTGGACACATAGCTGCGATGACAGAGTGCAAGGATTCCACCTTGAAGCATGCAGTCTCCACAAAGGAGTTGAGGTCCTTGAGGTCCAAAGTAGGACCTCTTGGCCACCATGAATAGGTTTGAATAGAAACCTAAACCTCTCTCTTGAGGAGGAACTGGAATCGGGACTCTCTTGTCCAAGAGAGCCTGAACCGCATCATGGAAAAGAAGCAGCTTTTCATGACTCAAAGGAGTTCTGGAATGGAAGAATCTGTAGGGAGAAAAGGATCTGAAGGGAATCCTGTACCCTTCTGAAACCACCTTTAAATCCCACTGATCCGCAGCAGAGGCTGCCCAGGCACTTGAAAAATGGAGCAGGCGCCCACACACAGGGAGCTGCACCAGGATTCTACAAGTCATGTGGAGGCAGACTTGGGCTTGGCAGTGGCCCGCTTTGAGTGCAACTGTTGTCTGGGCTTGGTGGCCAGGCACGGGAAGCTGGCCTGAGACATGCCTTTGCACTTTGTTTTGGCGGGGAATAAAAAGATGCCTTTTCCTCTCCAAGTTAGGGCGCTTGGAAACCTGAGGCAAAAGAGTGCTCTTGCCTCCAGTGGTTTCTCTTATAATCTGCTTCAGTTCTCAACTAAACAGAGATTTGCCCTGAAAAGGGAGAGAAATCAGTGACTTCTTAGATGAGAGGTCCGTAGACTAAATCTTCAACCAGAATGTGCATCTAGCAGAAACAGAGAAGGAAGAAGCCTTAGCTGCAAGTTTCACGGCATCAAAAAAGAGCGTCAGTGAGCCTCAGACATGTTGGCCAAGAGGGCAAAAAGGTCCTCCTTAGGGGAACCTTGACTGATGGCTTTAGCAAGTGGTTCATCCCAGATGGCAAGAGCTCTAGTGACCCAAACAGAAGCCAAGGTAGGCATCGAGGCAGCTCCAATGGTGTGGTTGCCAAGTCACCACAAATGGCAGCAAAGTTAGACTTCAGGATAGATTCCAGCTCCCTATCAGTCATATCTTTCAATGCAGCGGCGTCCATCAACAGTAGAGCAGTAGACTTAGAAAGTCTAGAAATAGGGGGATCAACCTGAGGAGGAGTACGCACTGAGTCAAAGCTGCCTCAGAGAAGTGGTACAGCTTGGAAAATCTCTTGGAAAGAGAAAGTCACCTGTCAGGCATCCTCCACTCATCCAGGAAGATCTGGTCCAAAGTGGGGTTGGGCAGAAACACAGTGAGGGATTTCTTACGCATTTGAAAGACATCAGAAGTAGACTGTCCCTCATCAGGGGTAGTAGTGACCTGCAAGGTCATTAAAACCTCCTTAAAGAGACCCTCAGCAGAGGGTACAGGGTCAGCCTCAAATGGGTCACTATAAGTATATGAAGAAGCCCCTTCCTCACACTCCCCTTCCTCTTTATCCTCCTCAAAGGAGTCATCCTCAGAGGTTTCTGTAAGATCAGGAATGTCATGGGCCTTAGGGGGACACAAACCTGAAAGAAAAAGGGGGGTTCCAAGAATGGAGGACCCCCTGGAGGGAAGGAGGAAACCATGACATAGAGGACTTTAAGTACTTCACCCAGAGTGGCTCTTGTTCAAGCTTACACAGCTTAGTGTCATCAGCACAGAATGAGACGCTGCTTTCAAATCCCACTTCTAGATCATTAATAAACAAATTAAAAAGCATTGGGCCCAGAACTGAACCCTGCAGCACCCCACATTACTTGAGACCAATTTGAAACGGTTCCATTTACAACAACTCTCTGCCATCTAAAATGTAACCAGTTCTCAATCCATGTACAGATAACACTGCCAAAACAAAGCCTTTTAATTTATGCAGTAACCTGTTGGGAGGTACCTGCCCCATTGAGCTTACAATCTAATTATAGGAACAAACACTCACAACACTTCCATTAATTTGGATGGGGCCTTTAATCCCTTGGAGATCTGCAACAAATTGCTCTCTAAAGTGCTGTAAACATGTAAAAGTCAAGGGGTTAAAAGCCACATTTAAAACAAATGGACTGTTTATTTATCCCTTGTGGCACAGCTGGTTTGCCCCAAATGAATTTCTTTTCTTTGTGCAAATATGTTCCACTTTCTTTACTTTGAAGAAGTGAGATGCGATGTGGTTTCAGTATTTAATTTGATTCTGCAGACTTTCACTTCCTCTTCTATGCACTCTTGTTTATGTCAGCTATGAAGCAGGCAGCCCAGAGATTACCAATGTCTGAACTAACAAAACTGTATGTGAAGCAAGATGGCCACTCATGGAAATGTCAGCGAAAAGTGTTGGTATGTGAATTTTATTCACTAGTGGCAGTAAAAAAAAAAATAATAATAAAAAAAAATGAATGGGATGTAACAGTGACCAGCTGCTAAAAAAGGACTTTACTGAACTTACCATTAAATCCTTTTCTCTTAGTTCATGTGGAACAGAGGAACCATGGGGTCAAGTTCCCTCCACCAGAGAGCAGGGTAATAAAAAAGGGAATGAAATTCCCTTAACGAAGACCCCTCTGTCTGGGGTCTTAACCCACATGGACGGAGAGAAAAAATGTAAAGGTAAGTTCACTGAAATCCTCACTTCTCTTACAGTTAGGGAAAAAATTATTTGATCCCCTGCTGATTTTGCACATTTGCCCACTGACAAAGAAATGATCAGTCTATAATTTTAATGGTAGGTTTATTTGAACAGTGAGAGACAGAATAACAACAAAAAAATCCAGAAAAACGCATTTCAAAAAAGTTATAAATTGATTTGCATTTACTGAGCGAAATAAGTATTTGACCCCTTTGCAAAACATGACTTAGTACTTGGTGGCAAAAACCTTGTTGGCAATCACAGAGGTCAGACATTTCTTGTAGTTGGCCACTAGGTTTGCACACATCTCAGGAGGGATTTTGTCCCACTCCTCCTTGCATATCATCGCCACGTCATTAAGGTTTCGAGGCTGACGTTTGGCAACTCGAACCTTCAGCTCTCTCCACAGATTTTCTATGGAATTAAGGTCTGAAGACTGGCTAGGCCACTCCACAGCCTTAATGTGCTTCTTCTTGAGCTACTCCTTTGTTGCCTTGCCTGTGTGTTTTGAGTCATTGTCATGCTGGAATACCCATCCACGACCCATTTTGAATGACCTGGCTGAGGGAAGGAGGTTCTCACCCAAGATTTGACGGCACATGGCCCCGTCCATCATCTCTTTGATGCGGTGAAGTTGTCCTGTCCCCTTAGCAGAAAAACACCCCCAAAGCATGTTTCCACCTCCATGTTTGACTTTGGGGGACGGTGTTCTTGCGGTCATAGGCAGCATTCCTCCTCCTCCAAACACGCGAGTTGAGTTGATGCCAAAGAGCTCGATTTTGGTCTCATCTGACCACACTTTCATGATCATTGAAACTCCACGAGGTGAGATCTTGCATGGAGCCCCAGACAGAGGGAGACTGACAGTTATTTTGTGTTTCTTCCATTTCTGAATAATCGCACCAACTGTTGTCACCTTCTCACCAAGCTGCTTGGCGATGGTCTTGTAGCCCATTCCAGCCTTGTGTAGGTCTACAATCTTGTCCCTGACATCCTTGGACAGCTCGTTGGTCTTGGCCATGGTGGAGAGTTTGGAATCTGATTGATTGCTTCTGTGGACAGGTGTCTTTTATACAGGTAACAAGTCGAGATTAGAAGCACTCCCTTTAAGGGAGTGCTCCTAATCTCAGCTTTTTACCTGTATAAAATACACCTGGGAGCAAGAAATCTTGCTGATTGATAGGGGGTCAAATATTTATTCACTTGGTAAAATGCAAATTGATTTATAACTTTTCTTGAAATGCGTTTTTCTGGATTTTTTTGTGATTCTGTCTCTCACTGTTCAAATAAACATACAATTAAAATTATAGACTGATCATTTCTTTGTCAGTGGGCCAGAATGTTCACTGGAAGAGTACTCTCCTCTCCCGGCCAGCAGCCCTGTACTGTTAGGGGACCCAGGGTGGTGCCCCATACTATCGGTCTGGAGTCTATGGTAACTACCACCAATTTTGGAATTACAAAGGGTCTCTTCCAATGTTAGGCGAGGACAGCAAAGCCACCAGAGAAGGTCCTCCCTTGCTGGCTGAGACAGGGACATGACATGAGACACGTAAGAGCATTGTCTTGATTACCTACTGAGAATGTCTAGCTGTAACTCCGTCACGTGGAGAAAAAAAAAAAGCCATGCATCTTCTTGGGAAGTGTCACTAATGACCTTGTCTGGGATAGGCCCTAAAAGTTGTCTTCTCACAAAAGGAAGAGACACCAAAGACTTTTTCGGAAGATTGGTCAGCCGACCATCTCTTCAGCCATAAGATGAGACATACAGATACTGAAAAGTGCAGAGACTTCCAGAAATCTAGCGGCATTGAAGGCCACCTTAGTAAGGTATGCATTGGCCTCCATGATGTTGGCTAGCATGAGTAGCGGTTAATTTTTAGGAACATTCTCTCTAATGGCATCTGACAGCTGTTCACCCCAAATAGCCATGACTTCAGTGACCCAGACTTTAGCAAAAACGCTTTTCAGGGTGGCCCCAGTGCCACAAAATTCACCTTTAAGAAGGAATCTAGTTGCTTATCAGCCTGATACTTAATAACCACGGCATCTGCCAAAGGCAGCATGGTGTTTTTAACTGGGGGGATGGGGAAATCAAACGCAAGTGGGGTGGTTCACTGGTAAAGTATAAAGGTGAGAAAGGCTAGTTGGAAATGTGTTTATTAAGGAAGAGTCTCCTATCAGGCATATTACATTCTTGCAGAGCAACCTAGTCCAAAGAACGATGAGGAAGAAAAATGGGTAATTCCCTTTTGCATCATTGGAACATATCCAGTGAGGAAGACACTGTATCAGAGAACACAGACACCTGAAGTCTCTAAAACTGCTCTGATAAGCCCCTCAGCCAAGTGGCATGGGTCATCCTCACAGGCATCCCTGAAAGAAAAGGAAGAATCCGTGTCCTCCCCCATCAGTGTCAACCTCCAACTCAGTGGAATCTTAAACCAAGACTGAACCCTAAAGACAGGGTCAATGTCAGGGGCATGGGACACCAAGAGTGGTGGAGATCCCCTTGAATAGATGAAGGGATAGGAGCAACTGAAACATCAAAGTCTTAAGCCAAACTGGCTCTTGTTCTGCAGTAGAGGGCGCACAAGGGGAGTAGAAGGGACCACAGTGCAAGAGGGACATAGGGTACCTGAATACTCCCATCCATGGTAACCCAGTTTAGCATGAGGAACAGTGAGCTAAAGGTGTAAAGGGACCCAGAATCCATAGGCTTTGATTTCCCCATGTGTCCCTTGGGATCTGACATGTTCAGAGAAAAAGCATTCAAACCTAGGACAAGTAGTCTAGAGAATTAGGAAAGTATGATAAAATACCCATAAATATCCAAATAGGTACTTATTTGACTAAAAACGGTAAAACTGGAGAGGTAAAGAGAGCCCAGTTTTTGTGTAGCCTATGTAATCGGACTAGTAAGATGGCTCCCAAAAGCACCTCCCTGTGCATAAAGCACAGGAAAAAAAAGGGATTAGGAGTAGTGTAGTTTACCATTGCATAAAACAAGCAAGCAGTAGATCTCCAGCCATTTTAAAATGGCAAAATGAAGTGATCTGAACACTGTCCCTACTCGGACCATACAATAAAGTAGGTCCAGCGATTCATTTTGAGCCCACTCTGAACCCTGTAGGTGAAATGGGCACAGAGATGTAAAGATTCACTATGCACTTCTATGGACCAAAAATGGCTGCCGTGCGGGCTTCCTTTATTAAAGATGAAGCATTCGTAAAACGTAAAAATGAATTAAGAACAGAAAGAAAGCCAAATTAAAGAAAATAAGAATAAAATAAGGCATTTAAAAAGGAAAGAGAAAGCCTATAAACAGAGCTTTAGTTACAATGCAGCACAGAAAGTGTTAAGCAGTCCATACAACTGAGGCAGCCACCTTTGAAGCATAGTATGCATGAGAAAGGAGAAGGACCGATTGCTAGACATGAAAGAACACCACTTTTTAGTGGGTGACAAGCAAAAGCAGGGACATTGTAGGAAGGACAGTAGCATAATAGGGTTAAAGGGATAGTAATGTTTCAAAATAAAAGCAACTCCAATTAATTTTCATAGTATTTGGGCCATGGAGAGTGTTATTTCAATACTATCAGTCGTATTTCAAAAGTAATTGAATGATAAAGTATCCCCTCCCACCCCTTTTACCTAGTGCAAGACATCTCCCTTCAGATGTGGAATCTGGTCTTAATACCAGACAGCTCACAGCAATGGACAATCTTCTTACTGTGATCATAAGGAAAACCCTGCCCCCCTTGACAGGTTTTTCCCTTGTACTAATTGAAGATTGTCCCTCTCTGCAAGTCATCTGGACATCACCTTTCTGTTCTGAGGTGAGCAGTGTTTTATCAGTAAAAAGGGCAGGAGGGGGATACTTTATCATTCAAATACTCTTGTACTACAACTCCGACAGTACTGAAATAACACTCTCCATGGCCAAAATACTATAAATATTAATTGCAGCTGCTTTTATTTTGAAACATTGCTATCTCTTTAACTTGCCAGTCTTCTGTCTTCAGATTCCTATTATTTAAATATAGTACTCAGTTCAGTAATGAAGCACAGACGTAATAAAGTCAACCTCCTGAGGGAAATGGTCCAGAAATACACCTGTGAACTAGGCAACCCAATTCCAGGGAAGCCAGTTAACGGGAGTCTCCCCAAATGGGCGATTATGCAGTTCCATATCTAAGGAAAAAATAAAAAAGAAGTCTAAAAACTAAGAGCAGTGCCAGCTTGACTTTTGTAGTGGAGGGGCGGAGGTCAAGCTCGAAGGGTGTTTCTGCCTTGAAGGCTCTCATTTTTAATGCCATATCCTCTGGTGGAGGCAATGCTACACCATGGTTCCTTTGTTCGACGTAAGAGAAATACATATTTTATATACACAATCACAATTATAATATACTTTGATAAAGTGCTGGTTTATATCTTGTCAAAGATAAGATATCAAAATGTTCAAATTTACATGAATAAAACAGAGAACCAAATAACGTGAGTTTGTAGACGCACTTGTTTTTAACACATTAGATCAGCGGTTCTCAAACTGTTTCATGGAACCTTCAGGGTTCCATTAAGTAGTGAAAAGGGTTCTATCTGACATTGTAACTGGGGACAAAGGAAAAGACAGCGGTTGCTGATGTACTAAGTAATGTGGAGCAAATGTGGACCACTCAACTGCACCACAGAGGACACACAAATTGCTGTTGTTTTTAAATGGTGCTTTTAACCCCTTGAACAATACTATGCTCTCCGGCAGATTTCAATGTGCTGGATACCTCTCACATTAAAAAGGTTAAGAGTCACATTTAAATTAGTTCTTATATGGAGCAGCCAATTTACTACATCAGCTACAATGTATGAGTGGTTCTGCATCTACCAGTGACTGTGGGAAACATTAAGTTAAGAATACCAAATACCGAAGGCACAATTTAGCAAGTACAATTCTAATATCCTTGGTACTAGTATGAACAAAAACCCTTGTATGTTATAAAATGTCTCTACCGAATTGCAGAGCAATTAACTTAAGACTTCGCTACCAAGGAGTTAAAGGTTTTAGGGTTCCACTGAGATTTTACGTGAAACCAAAGGCTACAACCACCACAAAACTGTTGCTATCCTCTACATCAGATGGTACGTACTGGAGAAGTGTCACATCGAAGGGGTTATATCACTCTCTGATATGCTCAATACATGGTTATGTACTGTAAAGCACACCATAAACTACCATTCAAGGAGCAAACTTTGCATAATACACAGGTGTATTAAGATGAAAAATACATTACCCTCATTCTATTTGCAGATATTTTGTTGTTGCTTGAGAATACTTTTTTAATGGCATCAATTAACTCCTAGAGATGAAATAAGTACCGTTTACTCATTTACTATCCCTTAAAGGGTTAGTAATGCCCAAAAGAAAGTTGATTCTATATGTTAGATTTTACAAAAATAAAGTAGTTGGAAAAAGCCCCATCTCTCAAACCTTTATGGTTTGCGATATCCTTCGCTAAAGTTCCCCTTTTCCCTCCCCTTCTCCTGCCGTCAGCTGTAAGCTGACGGCAGGAGTTCCTTGTTCGGGGACAGATAGGTAGCGCAATTTAAAAATAAATACAACCAACATCATTAACTCCTTGGATGAGAGAGATCTCACCACTTTGGAGGCCTGCCTAGTATCCAAGAAGTTAACATACACTAACACTGGGAAGTTAGTTTAGTACCAATAACATAAGAAAAGCTTATTAAGCAAAAATGTGCACTGTTTATTACAAGATGCCACTTGTAGAGTTTCCATCTTCCACACATCCACTGGTATTCACAGAAACAAACATTGTCGTCATTTAAATACTTGAGCATACCTGACATTTACCAAGGACCTCATGTTTCAGGGGGCCTCACCTTTGGAGCCGAACAGTTCCAGTTCTACAGAATGAAGCCTATTAAACCTGTAGTCTGAATGTGAGCGGGTGTTTCTGCTTTTTCTACAAACAGTAAGCGAAAAAGAGGAAAGCTACTACTAAACAAGAGGATTTCTAACTGCTTCCCTGTATTTGGGGGTCTCCATTCACAATTTTGCAGGGGACATTAGGGGTTCATAAAACTGCACTGTCAAAAATAAGTTAAGGGCCACCATAGTTTTGTTCCACTGTCTGGCATTATTTAAATGTGTTAAGTGGAACCCTCCTTCAGGGAACACCATTTGAGAACCATTGTTCTGGCATACAAATGTTTAAAAAGGACCTAATTTCACAAGACTGCTAACTTTTGTGCTTTTTATTTTTATAAATAGCTTTTCTGTTTATGGCTTAAAATAACACAAAGCAAAATTAGCTTACCTAGTGGAAAACTGAACAAGTGCATTTTGAACGGTTTGTCTGATTTCAAGGAGAAAGGATTCATCCTCACTTAGTGTATAATACCAATATTGGATGTAATCCCTCATGGAGAACTGTATTACCTGGAACCAAACACATACATCAAAATTACCACTTCAACATGAACACTGTTCAAAATGCCGCAGAATCCAGCACTAAGCTAGAATATTGTTCATGGTGTTGAGCAAGTATAGTTTGCTTTTATGAAAGGCCCTTTAACCACAGAAACCACTGGTGCCACAGATGCCACCTATCAAAACTACAGGCATTATGCAAAACCTAAAAGATAAACACTTCTATGTTAAATCAACTGCACCACAGGAAACAATACCCAAATATTCACTGACAGAGCTTTTAACATCTTGATTGCTATAAAGTTTGCCAATGCACTGCAAAATAACGAATTGAAGACCTCTCCAGCAACAATTTTTACTTGTCCCCTATAGTTCCATTTGTTTAACCCTTTGAGTGTCAGAGGGGTACAGAATGCGTTCCATACCCCTCTGGCACTCAAAGGGTTAAAGGGGAACTTTCATGCATATAAAAAGTGCCCTCAAATCATTTATAACAAAGCGTTAAGTAGATCAATACTTTTATTATCCTTAGTAAGTCCAGCATTATTTAGAAATGCAACTTGTTCGGAAGCTCACAGGCAGGCATCCTGAAGTAGAGGAATCTGTGTGTCTGTGCTGTCCTCCTTTACTGTACAATGCAACTCCAATCTTATCAATCATGGACGGACAGAGCAGGCGCACAGATGACTCTTCTGCCGGTGAGTCTCCGAAGAAGTTACATTTCTTTAAAAAAATAAATAAATAAAAATGTCGGACTTACGAAGGATAATAAAAGTATTGATATGCTTAACACTATGTTAAAAATTATTTGGGGGCACTTTAATATGCATCAAAGTTCCTCTTTAATCCTGAATATCTTCTTTTTCTTTTTTGTGCTGAAGGCTCTACAAGGGAAAAGAAAACATGCTTTGCACACACCCTAGGAACTTAATCCAATGAGTGGCAAAAAGGTATCCAACATATTGCATACTGGGTACCTATCTGGCACTCAAAGGGTTAACGGATTAAGAGTGTAGACTCCTTGGATGCTAGAGATATCTCCAATACATTGCAAAGCTATCATGTAAGGGGTTAAATCAGGTTATTGCATTTCAGAAACCCTTCATTCGCTTTACACAATACCAAAGGTTGAGTGAAAGTGTCTAGCAACTGAATCTTTATGGCAATCTTATCTCAGGTCCATTAACAAACAATACAAACTATTACTTCTGATATGCCTATAAGGATTGCTATTGCAATGTTGGCACTGGAAAAACAGTATTGGGAGCCCCCACATAGAATATGAAAGACTAGAGGTTAGGCCTCAGGAAACAAGTATTTTATTTATTTATTTATTTAATTATTTATTTATTTTACAGTGGCTAATATATAAAACAAGGTATTTAACCCTTTGAGTGTCAGAGGGGTAGCCAACACATTGCTTTTGCAATGCGATGGATACCCCTTTAGTACTCAAAGGGTTAAAGGTACATAATCTCAAACCATTTGTGTGTGTCAGTGTTCCTTTAACTGTAATGCCACAGGCAGCAACACAAGGAATTGGCTATTCCAATCCCTCAAGCTCATATAGAGAGTATAATGGAAGTAAACAGATGTAATTAAGGGGATACAAAAGAAAACTATGGAACCAAACCTTATGAAATGGCGTCAGGAAGCTTTAATTGCTGCTATTAATCTTTCATAGAAATTGTCCAGCAAATTGTATTACATTTCTTGGCTAGTGGGCAAACCTGTTTTCCAGTTGGTTGCTATGCAGCATTTAGTGGCAATACAAACATGCTTTATATATTTGTGTACTCTGTTCAATGGAAGTGAGAATGTTCTACATAAGTGTAAAACCTAAAGGTTACAGGGAATTTGGATTTGAAAGATTATTTCCAGGAGTTCAAAGAATTGGAGCTAAGCCTACATAAGGAATATACCTGGATCACAACCTCAAAGGCAGTGGGTAGGGGCTCTTAAAGACCATACTTAGCTTAACAGGTGTAAGATAACAATGAAACTATGCTTGTATATATGCTTCTTGTGTAGATAAACCATAATAAAGTTTAGAGATATTTCCTGTGATAACAGACCAATCTCACATGTTAAACTCCATATCTGTTTAATTTTCTTACCTTAATATGTCACTGTACCAAGTTTTATACCCTTTAAAAATGTAACCTATCACCATCCAAATTTATACTATATATTCCACTGTTTAACAAAACAAGTCCAATTTTACGTTAAAATCCTTTTCTACACTAAACACACATTTTATGATAGCCAAAATGTTGTAAGGAGAACACCACCATTCCTTAGTTTCATTACAGCTTTGTGGCTTTTCCGTTCCCTGCATTCATACCCTCCCCATTTATTCTAGTCTGCTCATTACTCAGAAGCATGCATAAGAGAAGTATTGTTCTTGTCTGCATTCACATGTGTATAACTGTGCTGATGTGTTTGTGACACTCAATGTAGTGATTACTTCCTAACAACTCTGTAACAAAGCACTCCTATTTAAAGGAGAAGTAAACTTTTTAATGAAAATATGTATTGTAGGGCATTTCCTCTTGAGTAAAATAATGGTACTCCCACTGCTGAGAAATTCATATTTTCAGAGATATTAAAGTTTAAACTCTTGTTTTTTTTTTGTTTTTAAATTAGTAACGCCCTCTAGTGGTCAAATTCCAATTAGTAATTCTTTTACATTGTAATGGAGAGGAAAGTTAGTGACATACAGTTTTCCACAGAATGTGATAGAAACTGCCAATTCACTTGTCAGTTAGAACTTTCAAGAAGTAATCACACAGTATATACACACACACACACACACACACACACACATAATCATTTGAATATAACAACTGACAGCGGTAGGAGTGCCCTTTTTTTACTCAGCAGGAAAAGCTCTAACACATATGTTTACTGGTCCTTTAACCCCTTAAGGACCGGAGGTTATGGGACATTTCCGTCCCATAACGTCCGCATAAGGGCACTTTGACGAGCCGGTACACGTGACCTGTCACGTGTATCGGCGCGTCACTATGGGGCTTGAAACAGATCGCTCCGATCTTGGAGCGGTCTATTTCATGCCCTATTTTTACTTACAGCGCTCCCGGTAGAGCGCTGTAAGTAAAAAGTACGTGACGTACCAGGACCGTCAAGGGTCGTTCGAGCAAATTTACCCTTGACGGTCCTGGTACGTCAAGGGTCCCTAAGGGGTTAAGAAAACACAATGAATGTACAACAGACTGTAATGCAAAACACTGCAAATCCCTATGGTCCTTAAAAGTTTATAATTATTATGTGTAGTGGGCAGAGTTTAAGTCCTGTGGTCTTGCAACCAAGTCCACCTTATGAACCAGTCATCCAGTTCACAGTGAAGAGGTCATCTCTTGAACAAGAAAACAAGGGAGAAATTCAACAGGCCCATCAGGGTTTTCTGTCGATATTAAACTGAATGTGAAGATTATTATTAGGAAGTGTTACTTCTCCTTTAAGGCACCACAAACAAGTATTCTTTTGTTAGTTTAGAAAACAAGTGGTTGTCTAGCACCTAATCTATGTGCGATCTGAAAAGAGATCCCATTGCTCTGTTTATGAAAACGTGTATTTTACTACTTTCAGTCATTGTTTAGATTATGCAAAATTTCTCCCTATATATTTATGTTGTAGATTATCTAGAATAAAAACTATTTGGATGGAAAAAACTCCCCTCACAGAGAGATAACAAGAAGTTAAGCACAGTGTAGTGATTTTTACTTTTCAGCGAGTTAGCAATGTGCAAATAGCAAGGACAATACTTTATTGTCATATGAAAAACATATACGTTGTTAGAAAAACAAACCTGACACGTAGAATTGTTTCCATAACCTATCGTATAGCCAACATCCTCCTCAGTTACTAAGGTGGCCTATTCCCAGTTCACTCCTTGAAAGTGGGGCTAAACCTACCTTACCTAACCTCTATGTAACTCCCCTTGCACAATGCTCCCCCCACCCGGGTCCAATATGTTAAAACTAGTCTAACAGCCCGTGTACATGGGCCAAGGTCCAGGTAATGTTAACCCTTTGGGTGCCAGAGGTGTACCCCTCTGGCACTCAAAGGGTTAAGAGGCCACTACCTCACTGCTCCACTTGATACAGTCTTGCATCGCGCCTCACTCACGTGATGCAATCCTGCGCAGTAGAGACTGTCCGAACATGGGCAGTCTCTACTGTGCATGACTGCATCGTGACAAATATCCTAGCAAATTATTATGCAGGATGGACCTTGCACAATATAGCATCTTATGCAATCATGAAAGGCTGTATGTTATGTTAGCCTTTTTTATTCAAAAGTGATAGTGATACTTTATTTTAACAAGTTTTAATATTGTCCTAATTAAATAAAACAGATGATCTCGGTCTTATTTACATAACTTGAATAGTTTGTGTGTAATAATGTTTTAAAGTTCCCCTCCCACGTCAGCGCTCTAGCTGACAGACATATTCTGGCCTGAGACCAGATGTCTCGTCTGCAGAGCCGAAATAGCATGGCATACAAAGATAATCTTCATGAGAATGGTCTGGTTTGAGCAGGCACACTTAGTAGACCGTTCTCGTGAAGATTGTCTTTGTATGCCATGCTATTCTGGCTCTGCAGACGAGCCGTCCGGTCCCAGGACCAGAATACAAGTCTGTCAGCTAGTGCGCTGACGTGGGTAAAAGGGGCGGGGTGGGATTTAGAACAGTATCACACGCAAACTATACATGTTAAGGAAATAAGACTATCATTTTGTTTATTTATTTAATTAGAATATTGAAGCTTGTTAAAATAAAGTATTACTATCCCTTTAAAACATTAGTAGTAGTTATGTAGGTAGATTAATTTTCATACTGTGTAAAAACAAACAACAAAAAAATACCTTACCTAGCAACTCTGTAACCTCCCTTCCCCAGTAGTTTCCCTCCCAACTCAGTTCCCTCACACTTATGTTAATATTTAATAATTAGAGAGGATGCTTCCAAGTCTGCTCTGTTTAGGCTAAGGATTCAAGGGAAATTGTCACATTTTATTAAGTCTGCTCCAATCAGAGCAGACAGTTAAAAACCCTTTGGCTACTTTGCCCAATCCCATAACAAACCGTATCGTGCGGGGGGGGGGGGGTGACAATGAAATCTGGAAGTCTGAGACTGAGCCCAATCTCCAGGTTTACATGTGCATCGTCCATAGACCCTCTGTGTCAGGCTGTCAAGTCCAATTCTGTGAGTATGTGGGGAATTGTATAGAGTAGAACGGGAAACGGTCCTGTGCGATGCAACATAGATAAATGGTGGGGCATAGGTGGGCTTCTTTCAGAAACCTGTTCAACCCCATTATGCGCACGCACACACACATGCACGCACCCACATACCTCCCAAGTGTCTCTTTTTAGGAGGGACAGTCCTTATTTGAGACCCAAGACCCCCTGTCCCTCTTTTACAGGAATCAGACTGTGCGGAGTGTATACAAGTATCACATTGCTCCACGGCAGATTAGTCTATGTAAATAAAATACTTTGGCCTAGCTAAATCACTTATTCAATTACACAACAAGGTGCCTATATGTCATGAAAATAATCTAAAAATTCCTGGTAATATCCTGCCCACTAACATCTCCCCCTCCCCAACTAGAACATAAAAGTGTCCCTCTTTGGCCATTTGAAATGTTGAGAGGTATGCACACACATATACACCTATACATATAAGCGCGTACATGCACTAAGGGCCTTATTCAAAAAAGAAGTTAGGGACAATTCTGGAGCAAACCAACAAATAAAAAACTTCCCATCAATCTAAATACAGTTTTAGCTTCTTCAGTGGCAGAAAGGTCTACAACACATTGTGAAGCATTCAAGGTGTTACAATGGGAGGGTTGGGGTGAAGATGAATTACTCTACATTTCTTTTGTGAATAAGGCCTTATATGTACTTCTCCTTTAACCTCCTCAGGACTAGAAGGGTGGGCAAACCATTGCAAAGTGATGCTTTTCACACTCCACTGGTCCACAAGAAGGAAAACCTACTAATTTATTAGAACTGGGCAGGTTGACCCCATACCTCTTGTCTCTCTTTGTAAGGTCTTGGTAGGCTTTCACAACATTAAACGGAGAAGAAGCAGAGCAGCAGTTATGTGACAGCACCATTACAGTTTATGCAACACTCTCTCCCCATAGAAATGAATGGCAGGAATCTTCCCCATAGACAGTAATGACGCTGTGCCTTATACAGTGTACTGGAGCGGAGTCAGTACAGTCTGTTGGGAACTCTCCACTCATTAATTTCCATGGAGCAAAAGTACCATATAAACTAATGACGTGGTCACCTGCAGCTCCTTTACTTATGAAGCAGAGTCAGGGGGTACAATCTCTGCCTCTCCAAAAGCTGATGTGACCATAAAGAGAAGGACAATTATAAAAAAAAAAAAAAAAAAAAAAAAAAAAAATTGAGAAATGTGGCATGTGTTAACCCCCCTTAGGACAAGAGCTGTGAGCAAAGGCATTCTGTAAAGGCATCAAGACAAAGTAGAACTATACTATGACAAACAAAAATGACCAAACTTTCATTGTATTGATTTTACACCTTGAGAGGTCTGGAGACATTTCTAGCACTCAAGAGGTTAAAAGCACCATTTCAATCAAAGAGTTTTTATTGTTCCGGATGGTGTACTTGGTTTGCTCCAGAATAGCTCCATTTTGCCGTTATACTTCAGGGGTTAGTAATACTTCTTTTTATCTTTAATTTTATTTTGTAGGTATTAAAAAAAACATGAAAAAAGGTTTGAGAGATATTCACAAGCAAAGTTTCATCCTCACTGACGTCACCGCTCTAGCTGTCATATTTGGAATACGGTCTGCAGATCAACCGGTGGCTCTGCAGCAGAGCCGAGATCTCAAGATATAAGAAGAACTACATCGCTGAAATGGTATACAAAGTGTGCCTGGTTTGCAAGCACACTTTGTAGACCGTTCCAGTGAACTAGTTATTTTTATATCTTGTGATCTCAGCTCTGCTGAAGAGCCACCGGTTGATCTGCAGACCGTATTCCAAATCTGACAGCTAGATGGCAGACTTGACCGTTTTGCTTGTGAATATCACTTAAACCATAAAGGTTTGAAAGATAAGACTTATATTGTTCTTCATTTTTTTTTAATACCTACAAAATAAAATAAAGATAAAAAGAAGTATTACTGTCCCTTTGCTCACAAGAAAAGTGAAATACTTCTACAGCAAACCATCCGCACTAAAGGTGACAAATGAAAATTCTCAAAGATCTAAACGGTACTTTTAATCTGTTGTGTTACAGTTCAGATATTAACCCTTTCAGTGCCTCTGGCACTGAAAGGGTTATAAGCCCAATTAAATTAGTGGGAATTAGAGGAATTTTTAACATGGGAATCTTACTAGATCAACACAAGAGTCCATCACTACTATAGCACGGAGCTTTCATATGCACAAATGCTCATTAGCAGCTCAGTTTAACTCTGAATAACAGAGAGGTACTCAGTGGTTTGCTTCACTGTGCCCTAGATACCTCTACAGCACTCAAAGGGTTAGAATTGCCATTAGAAGAGTAACTATATTTCTCACTTGTCCTGTCAGTATGAAATCATGAGAGGATCCATACCAAATTTTAAAGACAACCCTTCGGTCACCATAAGGCTTTATGGTTTCTGTGCAATTTTTTTCCTACTAATGAAAATATTAAGGTAAGTCTATCTTCTGGAACATAATGGTTACTTTCTCTTTGCTTTCACTTGGAAGAGAAGAGTTTGCTCTAGTTCCTAAGCTACTTTAGGGATCTGCAATAAGGTAGCGAAGAACAAGTTATGTAACATCAGAGAGATTATATCTAGTGATGGCAACCTGTGGCACTCTAGCTGCTGTTGGTGTACAGCTCAGAGCTGGTCAAGAACTAGATGATGATGATGAGGAAGATGAGAGTTTTAATCCAACAATAGCTGAAGGACTGCAGTTTTCACACCAAGGCAAGACTTCCCACTAGTCAGTGTACGCAACTGCCAAGAGCGCCAATTGTTAATGAGTGCCTGAGGTGTTCTTGTTTCACCCATTCTGTGATTTCTGGAGTGGTGAGACCAATCCCAGTGCTCCTGCACCAGACACGTACTCCAGGTTTAAGACAGATATGCACATTAAACGCTACAGTTGTCTCCAACACATATGTAAATTAGGCCCTGTGCCCTCTCATAGATCAGACAGCCTGTTGGGTCTGGAGAACACAGGCTCTTTTTCCGTCTGTGGTCCAGCCAGAAGACAGACTTTTCCCCTTCCTTTACTTCCTATGTAACTATGATATCTGCTACTGTTCATGTGCGAATTATATTGTCAAGCTGAAAGGATAAGCTTGGTTGTTTCACAATCCAAAGGCTTCTTCACGTCAACTTTACAGTAGCTTTTCCAGGGCATTAAACAAAAAACAGGAAATTTGTTAACATTTGGTAAAGTGGAATAATTCCAACCGTTCCAAAGGGAACGAAAAACTTCATGTTGATTTAAGTGGCGCTTTAAACCACCCGAATTCTAACCAGGACTCCAAAGCCTTTATAAAATGCACTGTAAACCACTCTAACATTCTGAAGGTTAAAATCCTCATTTAAGTCATTAGGAATTTCGAGAATTTTTATTTGTCCCCATGGTGCAGTGGGTTTTCTTCAGAATTACTCCACTTTTCATAACTGCCTCTACTACCTACCCATAAATACATCTACTTCTACTTACTGCCCTTAACCCCACAATTAGCTCTATTTACTGTCAATATATATAGGTACACAAGTATCTCTGCTTACTGCCAATACATCCACAACTACCTGTGCTTACCATTCACACATACACAGCTCTCTAGATCCCTCCCAATAAACACTTCTCCTCCTCTCACATACAGAACTTAGCATTTTTTTTTTGACCTTTCAACTTATGATGTACTCCTGCATTTGTGCTCATCCTACAATCAGGCACCTGTATATCATAAAATAATTTCAACAATATGAACTTTCTAACGGTAAACTCACTTGTTGCAAGGGCTCATCAATCATATTTGCACCTGTGACCCTCCTGTCAATCTTGATGGGCTTGGGGTCACGTTTCATCTCCTCCAAACACTGAAAAAAATAAAGTGACAAAGTTAACACTAACCATTACCTGTAGAGACAGCACAGTCCTGAAATCAGGTAACACCAGGAAAATCCTGGGCGGGTACTTGGACAAACATAGCCTAACAGAAGCAAGGATTGCTTAGCAATGGGCACTCCTCTAGCACACAAAAGGTTAAAAAGTCTAATGCATTCATAAGCGAAACAAGGAGTTTTCCTTCATGGAACAATTCCACTTAAAGGGATAGTAATGTTTCACAAAACAGCAGTAAAGTATCGCCCTCACGCACCTTTTAATGATGTAACACTGCTCACCTCAGAGCACCAAGACTGTCCGGATGGATCGCAGAGAGGAAAAATCTTTGGTGAACATGAACAACCTGTCAAGGGGGGCGGGGTTTTCCTTATGCTTACAGTAAGAAAACGGTCCCTTGCTGTGAGCCGTCTGGCCCCAGGACCAGATTCCACATCTGAGGTGAGCAGTGTCACACTAGTTAAAAGGGGCAGGAGGGGAATACTTTATCATTCTATTACTCTTGAACTACACCTCTGACAGTATTGAAATAACACTCTCCATGGACCAAATACTATGAAGATTAATAGGAGCTGCTGTTTTTGTGAAACATTACTATCCCTTTAAACTGAACCTGTTACCATAAGAGAAGTTTGGCTAGTTTTAACCCTTTGAGTGCCAGAGGGGTATGTAACATTGCAGGGCAATGCGTTCCATACTCCCTGGCACTCAAAGGGTTAAAAATCACCACAATGGTGTATATAATGTACTAGCCATTTGTTTGAAATATATTTTGATAAATTATTATTTAGCTGTTAGCAGTGTGAGGCATTTTATGCCATTTTGGGTGAGTATTAGCACACACTGTGCTATGAATGAATCTAGACAGAGCTGACACACTGGTGGTATATCTAATAGCACAGCAAGCGATACATTTGACCTCAGATTGAAGTAAGAATACTGTGCAGGAAGTTAGCATAAAATGCCACACTTTGCCATCAAGACATAAAAGATCTTATAAACCATTTCTTTCTCACAGAAAAATGACTAGAAAGCAAAATGTAATTCTCTGTAACGTGAAATAAACTCTTTAGGTGACATGTCCATTTTAAAAGGGGAACTAAACCTACAGAAATAAGCAGATCTTAATTTGTTCATGTGTTCTTCCTACAACAATCAGGTGCATGATTAACACCCCTGGGTGCCAACCTCATAAAATTCATGAAGTTGGTAACGTGGGCTTGAATGGCCAACCTCATGAGTTTTATTAGTAGTTTCTCAATGCACTTCCAGTATAGGGAGAAGCTTCAATCTGGCCCTGAAAATATGGAAGGCTTTTTTCCTACAACGCAGGTCAAGATTATAATAGTTAAAATGTATACGGCCATTCTAATGGCTATCAGAACAACCATGTGAATTAATAGCGCAGAATCTATGGATACAACGCTATGAATATCATTATATAATAATCAGATTTGAGGGAAACTTGAAGGTCTTCAAACTCAACCCAGAAGTTCACAGAACACTGGGTTGAACAAAGGGAGGTAAGGGAATGGAGTGAGTGCCTTCAAGGTTATTGATTGAGAAAAACCTGAGGGGGGGAGAACAGGTCCATCAGAGTACTGGTAAATGGAACATAAATAAATGAAACTATTATTTTCTTGCCTTTTTTTTTTTTTTTTTTTCTCTTCATGCAAAGGGAACCAATAAATAACAATCCAGTGATTTTGCCTTATGCTACGATAAGAAGGCCTTGATGTTTTATAATCTAAGGTTTTCCCTGATAGGTTAGTTGATCATGACATTTTTTGCTGAGGTTTTAGGCCATATCATACATAGTCAAACTGTTACCAGTTTTGTAGTTTTAGCAAGCGAATATTTTCATCTAGTCTCAAGTCTTGGAATGGATTTCTAACCAGGCAAATGAACTTCTCTGATTTTCCAGTGGGTGGTTACAGTGGCAAGAGTTTAGGGTGTCCTTTAACAATATGGCACCATGCTCAATGTCTTGGGAGCCCACTCTTCTGAACTGAAATGTGCTTGCAAATATATTGCTACACAAATGTAAAAATAGGTCTTATGGAAATCGCACAAGATGGCCAATTCTTGGCTATACCAACTGCACCGTAGAGGGGGAATAAATAGTCTCAACATTCCAATCAAATTAGGCTTTTAACCCCTTTAAAATCCCAGTGCTAAGCAATGCTTTGGAGACAGCTCAACCTTTAATAGTATTAAAAGTCCCATTTAAATTAATGGGTATTTTCTATTTCCCCTGTGACCAGACAGAGTAATTTAGAACTATAACATTTGAAGTATTGATCACTGTTCTGTACATTGTGCGACATTTGGTAATAGTGTGTGTGTGTGGGGTTATACTGTGAATCCTGCAAAGGGGATGGCAGTGGGGATCCAGAGTGCAGAGTGGGCTGTCCAGCACTCTGGCTTGTTTAAATAATATTCCATGTGCTAAGGAATGTTTGGAATGTGAATTGACTCCTGCTGTGTTTCATTGACCAGTCAGGAGAAGTTATTATGAACCAGTTAAAATGTCCCTTTTTCAAGCACTAATTTGTATTCTTATCTTGATAAGAAAAGTGTCTAAGTGTACATAAGCAGTGCGTTTTATCAATAAAGGCTGTTCTTTTCCACCCTCCTTAATACAAGTCTTGGCTGTATTTCTGGAGGGGGCTTGGGCTGGGGATTCTCTCCCTAGCTACTGCAAGAGCGAACTCACTGCCCCACCTAGGGTTCTGCAGCTAAATTCACTAGGTCTGCCAGTCGGCAGCGTCCAGTTGTTCTTGCCTGACTATCCAGGACCTCAGACACCAGGAAGTAGCAGGGCTCCAGTCAGCCGTGGAAGAGGGGCAGCAGCAGTGGCAGTTCAGGAACAGACGACCCCAAAAGGGTCCGGTAAATCCTGGTACCGTCACATCCCCATATAGTGCAATTGGAATTTTGTTTTTGCTTTCTGCACATTTATTGACATAGTTATGCCTAGTGAACTTTTATAAATAAAGCATGAAAAGACCACCAGGCATAGTACACATATTAATTATGCCACTCTACGTGTCTCTTTCTTCCTCACCATTCTATGTCAAAGGAAATAAATAATTAGACTGCCTCACCCACAAATAAGCAAGATAAAAGTTTTGAAAAACAGCTCATACAAGTGTCACTACTTTAGTGTGCAGACATTTTTCCCCAAAAGCAAAATCTAGAACAATAATCATGTCAGAAATTGACAAATCATGTTTGTTATTTTTGGAGACTGTAACTAGGCCTTCAGCTAAACACAAAAGATTAGGCAGCTTGCAGTCTGCAGAGACAACAGGCTTCCCTCGTGCTTTTCCCCAGGATAGTGTAAAACAGCTAAATGCGCCCACCCATTTCATCTGCACTTGAACAAAGTTTCATGTAGCAGTGACAATGTATAGGATCCTTTATGCTAGATATGAGGATAGAGCAGGGGCATCTGAATGTTGTCACTGATAGGCCACAAACAGAAATCAATGTGAGTGAGAGCTACAAGTTTTTTTGTTTGTTTGTTAATTTTTTTTAACCCTTTGAGTGCCAGAGTGGTACACAATGCATTGCAAAGCAATGTGCTGCTTACCACTCTTGCACACAAAGAGTTAAACAGAAAGTGATGAAACATTATAGCAGGTGAGCTATTCATAAATATGGGAATGATTTAGAAGTGATACAAAATCAGAACAAAAATGTTTAATCAACTTCATTAGTATAAAATTGCACATTTGTGGGTCTAGGGCTAGTCACTATTTTGCTGTGATCAAGTCACTGAGAAAAGAACATTGGTGATTAACAAACTGAACCATGTTTTAGGAATGGTAGGGTTTCAGTTACACAATAGTAGTGGTGAACAGCTGAGTAGGCCCCTACTGACATACTCGTTTCTTTTTTTTTTTTTTTCATGTACCAGGAAGGATACATTGAGATGTCCTGGGTACTCATTTGATCTACCTCAGAAGGGTGAAAGGCTGAGCTGCCTTTGCCGGGAGTAGAACTTGCAGTTTGAACACATTCTACAGCTGGTGTATTAACCAACTGAGTATCTCACCGGCACCGGTCCATGAGAATTAACTAATTCTATAAAAAATTTTAGAAAAAAATCTCAGATGGGGTAAACATGGGTCGCATTTGGCCCACAGGTTGCATGTTGGATGCCCATGGAAGAAAGCAATGCAGTGGAGACTACCCTAACATTCAAGGGCTTAAAAACGACATCTAAATCCAGATTCATTTTTACTTGTCACTATGGCCAGCCGGTTTGCTCCAGAATTGCTCCACTTTTTGAACACAAGTTTCATAGAGTACAAGAAAACTACCAAGTAAATCCATTTTTGCCTAATGTATTATTACAAAACTAGTATCTTTAAGAGATTAATCCTCTGAGTACAAAGAAATTGTGTAGTTCACTGTGAACGGTAATTAACACTTTGAGTGCCAGAGGAGTACAGGACACATCGCAGAGCAATGCTTTCCATGCTCCCTCTGGCACTCAAAGGGTTAACCTGAGTGCAAAACCAATGCACTGAATATCCTCTCTAGCACTCAAAGGGTTAAAGACTTTAGGGTTCCCTTTTTAAAGATGCATGTCCACTGCAAATCTGGTATTGTCACTGTGTCATTATTGCTACACATAGAAGTAATGGGGACACTCCACCAGGATCCTGACAAATACCATTGAAAGTTTGCACTGCTATGTATACTACTGCAAAGGACTGTACGTGAGGAGATCATGTGGGACACACCCATCATTTTATTCTGTACTCCGCACAAACAGGTCACAGAGAGGAATCATCTGTCATTTGCTACAAGGAGGGCAGGAAGCTAAAGGGATTGTCCAGGACCGATTCCAAAATAAATAAAATCTGAGGAATTTATCTCTAGGACTGGTATCCACCTCCAAGTTGGCATGGCCTTAATCATCAAGCTGAAGAGCAAACCAACAGCACCATAGGGACACAAATAAAACTGGTATTGATTTAACCCCTTGAATTCTAGAGTTGCTTTGCTAAAGTCTTTGCTTTGTAATGCACTGAGACCTTTGCAGCATTCAAGGGGTTAAAAGCCCTGATTAATTCTATGGGAGTGTGTGTGACTTTCAGTTCAACCCTATGGTGCAGCTAAATCGTTCCAGAACTGCCCCTCTGATGCTTAACCCTTTATGTTCCCAATTCACAAAAGAGAAGAGGATAAATTCTGGAGCATACCATCTGCTAAAGGTGAGGAAATCAATTCCCTAAAATTCCTTTGCTCTAAGTAGGGCTTTTTACTCCTGGAATGCTACAGAAGTCTGAAATACATTGTAAAAATGCACTGGAAACTTAACTTCTCTAGCATTCAAGGAGTTAAAGGCACCTCTTAAAATCAATAGAAAGTTATCCCTCCCCAGGTGCAGCACTTGGTTTGCCCCAGAATTTCTCCTCTTTTCTTTTGTGAACAAGGCCCAATAGTGTCCAGTGCAAATTCCCTGAACCTAGTACTCCTAAAATTGTCTCCCTCACCACCGTCACACAACTTCCTTCTACTCTCCCCCATGCGGATCCACCCCATTCCTTGCTCCTCTCCACATACTGGTCTGCCCCCTTTCTCCCATACTGATCCACCACCTTCTTTCCCACTCTCCACTTTCCGGTCTGCCCCCTTTCTCCCATACCGGTCTGCCCCCCTTTTTTCCACTCTCCCCATACCGGTCTGCCCCCCTTTTTTCCACTCTCCCCATACCGGTCTGCCCCCCTTTTTTCCACTCTCCCCATACCGGTCTGCCCCCCTTTTTTCCACTCTCTACATACCGGTCTGCCCCCATTTCTTCCACTCTCTACATACCGGTCTGCCCCCATTTCTTCCACTCTCTACATACCGGTCTGCCCCCATTTCTTCCACTCTCTACATACCGGTCTGCCCCCATTTCTTCCACTCTCTACATACCAGTCTGCCCCCCTTTTTTCCACTCTCCCCATACCGTTCTGCCCCCCTTTTTTCCACTCTCTACATACCAGTCTGCCCCCCTTTCTTCCACTCTCCCCATAATGGTCTGCCTCCCTTTCTTTCACTCTCCCCATACCGCTCTGTCCCCCTTCCTCCCACTCTACTCATACTGAATCTCTTTCAGCCTCCTTCTCCCACCATTATGATCCACTCACTGCCTGCCACCTGCCCCATACAGTTCATCCCACTGTCTTTCACCCACCCCATACGGATTCACTCACTCTCTCCCACTCTTGTCATATTGATCAGGTTTCTCCCTCCCATTCTTTCCATACTGACCCATTCTCTTTATGCCGCTCTCCCACTACAGAGCAGCTTGACCCCTACTATTCTCCCCGCGCAGACCCACTTCCTTATTTTCACATTCCCTATGATCAGCAGCTCCTTCACTATCACACTCCTCATGCTCTGCATTCTACCTTCTTTCTCATGATGGCAACTGACTCCTTCCTCATATTAGCCCCCTAAAGTCACGGGACAGTCATCTGGAAAGCAATTATCTGACCATGAAAGTGACTGCAGGAGGAAGTTGAGAGTGAGACAGTGACATAAGAAATCTGGCAGAGTGGATTCAGCTCCCTGTCCCTGTAATGGGGACCAGGTGGAAGGAATATTAACCCCTTAAGGACCACATGACGTACTATGACCTCATGATTCTTAAAGTAGTATCATTTTCCAAACAAAGTCTGTTTAACGGCTTGCCTTTGTGGGTCTAAACATATGTTTTTAATCATTTTGAGTGCCAGAGAGGCTCACAATGCATTGCATATCAATCTGGCATTCAAAGGGTTAACCTTACCTCAGACAAGACCTAGTAATACACATGAAAGAGTTCTAGTATGACCAAAACAAAACATGGACAAAGAAAGTAAACTCGTCTTTCTGGATTTATTTTCCTACACTTACCTTTGGAATTCCGACAGATGTTGGAGCAAGGAAGGAGTGTTCACACCTTTCAAGGTACTTCTCTGAATTTGTCTTTCCAAACAGAAGAGCAACTACAAAGCCCCTGTGACAAATAAAACACAAGACAAACCAACATGAATTAAAACACAGTTATGAATCTATGTCAGCAGCACAGTACATATGCCAGTGGCAGTACTGAAGTATATAATTGTGAAATCAAAAACCTGACTAGACTGTCACACAAAAAATAATCATACCACAGAACTCTAAGACTTTACTATAAAACATAGGGTATTAACCTAAATCTCAAGATCTCAGGGTGAAACAAACCAACATTAACTACTTTATGATCTGCACCAATTAACTGCTCCTTTAGTCTCTAAATCGGTACCATTTATACAAGGGGCAAATATAGTCAAGTTGATACATTTATTGGCTAACTAAGCAGATTTAGGATGCAAGCTTTTAAGAGATCTTAGGTCTCTTCCTCAGGCATGTTATACAGATACATATGAAAAGATCTCTCAAATACAAGTACACATTGCATTGTTTAGAACAGAAATCAGATAAGATAGCTCAGTCCAAACCCAAGTTCTTCAATCAGTCAATAGTAAAGAGTGAGATGTAAATTGCAGTCTTCTCTAGAAGAGTCAAAAGGTATTTACACTCCCAGTGGGACAGTTGTAAATGCTGATGATGTGATAATAGGACACAAATGCTCTGTTCCTGTTCAGACCATTATTTAAAGCATTAAACTGGAGCATTAATTTAACCTCCCATATTTGTCTGTCCCTCTGAGTGCTAAACAGTCCCATCACTACAGTCAGTTTAATGTCCCTGACACAGTGTCCATTTTGGCAAACATTTTCTCCCACTGGTGTCTCCGTCTATTTGTTTTTAACACTGGATCTGTGGGAAGTAAACCTTTTTTGTAATGGCTGGCCGGTTTCACCTATATAAAGAGCTGTTAGACATTTTGCACACATGATGCGGTATACTACATTGGATGATTTGCAAGTGAAGGCCTGGACTGAGCTATCTTAACTGATTTCTATTCTAAACAATGCAATGTGTATTTAAGAGAGATGTTTTCATATTTATCCATATAACATGCCTGAGGAAGAGACTTAAGGCAGCTTACATCCTAAATCTGCTTAGTTGGCCAATAAAGGTATCAACTTGACTATATTTGCCTCCTGTATTTCTATGGCTAACAATGTACCAACTCTCATTTATACAAGGAAACAGGGGGAGAAGTTCTGCTCATCTTGTGTGCATTCAAACAGTGATATCATCAAACTGCTGTATGATATTGATTCCGTGGGGAGTGATTAGAGCTTCTCTGAATTGTAGCAAACAGGGACCAATCACTGAGAAAAGATGTATTTTCAAAATGTCAGGGATAGATGGTACAGGAAGATCCCAGGGATGAAAATAAGCCACAATGTGCCATGTCTAGGCAAATGTGGAGCAATCTAGAGCTAAAACCAACTGCGCCATAGGAGGTAGGAAAACAACACTAATTAATATAAATGGGGCTTGAAATCTTAAGCATACAAGAGTTTTTTATTTATTTTTCAAAAAAAAAAAAAGTTTATTGAGAAAATTCAAAGTACAATGCAAGTAATCAAAAGAGACATTGGTAACATACAGAAAGTCTTTAACAGAAGCATAATAGAAAAGGTCAACCAAGGTAATAGGGAGAAGCCGAAGAGGAACAGGGGCATTCCTGAACTAGTGGTTATCAGGTAAAGGAATGGATGGTTGACCAGTGTTGGTGATTAAGACATCCGTAATGAGAGCGTGCAAGAGAGGAGTAGTGAATCAATAGGAGGAAAAGAGCATGAGAGAGGGGGGGGGGAAAGAGAGAAGGAAACGAAGGGAGAGAGGAGGGTGGAGAGGTAGCCACTCCCCAGTGGACTCAGCGGAAGCACACAAAAGAAATCAATTGTTGCAAAGGTCAGAGAAGGAATAATATCACAGAAGGAGCCAAGTAGAGGGTAATGCCATGGGTAATCTATGACTCTACAATCAGTACTAGATCAGCAACTGGAATCATCTGAGAGGGGGAGTGAGTCAGGAGAAGAGGACGGAAGGAGGTCCATCTGGACCACATTTAGTCATGAATAGAGAGAGCGTTATGCAAGATAGAATGCAAGAGTTCCATAGCTATGAGCGAATCTACATTGTTGGCCCACTGGGTAAAGGTGGGAACTATGGTTTGTTTCCAGTATTTGGGAATGAGGGATCTAGAAGCACTCAAAAGGATTGGGATTAAAGACCAGCATGCAGTGGGGGCAGGGGGGTTTATCTGAAGCTTACAAGAGAATAGGAAAAGGAGTGGTTCGTGAGGAAGGGAGATATTAAGCAGATTATTAATCGTATTAATAATATCCATCCAAAACTGATGAATTAAGGAGCAGGTTCATCAAATGTGGGAGAGCGATCCAGTCTCACGGAGGCATCTCCAGCGTTCAGGAGGGGTAGAAGGAGAGAATTTCATGAGTAGTAAAGATGTTCTGTACCATCCAGATATAATATTATAAATTAACTCTCGTGTGAGTATGTGTCTCTATGTTGTGAGAAGATGGAGCAGAAAACATGCAACCACTGTAGCATATCAGGATTGAAAGAGAGCTCCGACTCCCATCTAGTAAGAAAGTAAGGTTATGGTTGATGCAAGATCGAGTAAGTAAAGGAAAGTGGGCAAAATTTAGGGGGGAGTTTGAGTAGGGCCTCTTCCATACGAGTGAGTTCCCTATCAGGAGAGCCATGTGTAGAGCAGATCTGATACCAATGCCTGATCTGGAAAAGAAGCCATCATGAAGTAGCATCAGAGCCCAGCCAATCAGTAAGACAGCTCAAAGGGGCGAAAGGAGAATTCATTGTTAAGGAGTGGAGTGTGTGCAATTCATGGATTTGCCATTTGGAGAATAAGCGCAATGGTCTGCCAGGTGGAAAGGAGGGGTTCCCCAGGAAGGACTGGAGAGGGGAAGTTGACTGAGCAAGCCTGAATGCAGCTTTAACCTCTATCCAGATTTTCGAACCAACCTAACCAAGACAAGTATAGAGGGTTCCATATGGAAAGGTTGTTGGTGATCTTGTGAATTAAGGGTGTAAGATTGTGCTCAGGTAAAGCAGACAAATCAGGCGAGATGTGGATACCCAAGTAGGTGACAGAGTCCATCCAGTGTAGTGGGTATTCCTGTTTAAAGCAGAACTACCACATGTTAACAACTTTAGCTTCAATAACTCTGCATCTGGAGACTAGATGCTTAGTAGCGCTAGTCACCTGAATTATTACCTTGTAAAAGAGAAATAGCCATTCTTCTCCGGCTGACAAGTAGGATGGATCGCGGACATCTTGCCATAGTGACATCCGCGCGCCTGCTGTCAGTCCCTTCCGGAGCCGAACGGCTCCTAGCAATGCCTCCTACAGCCGTCTGGGACTGGAAGAGCAGGAGAGCGGACGTCATTATGGCAAGATGTCCGCGATCCGTCCTGCCTGTCAGCCGGGGACGAATGGCTATTTCTCCATTACAAGGTAAGAATTGTGGCCACTAGTGCTACTAAGTAGCTAGTCGCCAGATGCGGAGTTATTGAAGCTAAAGTTGTTAACATGTGGTATTTCCGCTTTAAGAGCGGCAACTGCAGAGCGGTCTAGATTAACATTGAGGAACTCCGACTTTGAATAATTAATTAGTGCTTGAGAAACCTCAGAGTATTGGCTTAGTGTGTCTAAGAGAGGAGGGAGAGAAAGGTCGGATGGGAGAGGAAGAAAATAACATCGTCCGCAAAAGCGGCTAGTTTAAATTGAGTTGGGCCGATTTGTAAACCCTGAATATCGGGGTGGGTCCGAACTATCTATTCTAAGGAAAGGACCAAGAGTAAGGGGAACATGGGGCATCCCTGTCTCGTGCCATTTGTAATTGGGAACAAGTTTGAAGTGGTCCCATTAACCAAAATTTTGGCTGTTGGGGCTGAATAAAGACTCATGATTCCCTTCAGCAAGATGGGACCAAATCTGTTGCAAAGTACCTCTTTGATATATTATATATATATGTATATGTCCAGTCAACTCTGTCAAGAGCTTTTTCGGCATCAGATGAAAGGAGTATTGTAGGGATATATGTCTCGTTTCTCTCCCAAGTACAAATTCGCTCTGGTCCACATGAGCAAGCTGTGGGAGGAAGGGGCGAAGTCTATTAGCTAAAATGTTGGCATACTCTCTTAAAATCTACCTTCGAAAGAGATAGGCCTACAATTTTCACATTTCGAGGGGTCTTTGGAGGGCTTTGGAATAACCAGTATGGTAGCTTCTAGGGATTGTTGTGGAAAGGGACGTCCTTGCAGTACCATATTGAATGTGTCAAGCATGTGAGGGAGAAGCGTGGATCTGAACCATTTACAATATGCTAGTGTAAAACAGTAAGGTCCCGGGCTCTTCCCAGGTGCCATCGAGTTTAGAGTGGAAAGAAGTTCCATTTCGGAAATAGGGGATTCTAAAGATAAGCTATCAGAAACAGAGTTTTGGAACTTTAGCTTTCGTGAGAAAAGCACGGATAGCAGCATGATGAGCCTGCTGCGGCTGGGGATCAGCGGGTCGAGGCTGTAAAGCGAAGCGTACCCCACTGATACATCTCTTAATGTTGATCAATCAAGCAAGGGACTTCCCATATTTATTCCCTGCTATATATCGATCATATTTGGACCACATTTGAGATCTGCAAAGGTCTTCCCTTAGAAGGGTGTTAAGCTTAAGTTTGGCATCTTTTTTCACATCCTGTGGCAGACGTGAAACGTTGTGAATGGATTCATATAACCTAATGTCGTTCAACAGTCCATCAAAGCATTTCCATTTTTCCCTCTTAAGGTGGGATCAAGTGACCCCGCATTACACATTTGTGGGCTTCACACACCACAGTAGGAGTTACCTCTAGCGAGGAGTTGATATGAAAATATTCTTCCAAGCTGGATTCTAGAGAGGCTCGAGCTGAGGGGGAGGAAAGTAGATGATCATTCAATCTCCAGTGACTAGACAAGGGGGCAGAGGTAAAGTTAGAGATGGTAACAGTAACCAGGGAATGATCGGACAAGGAAGTCACATTGAACGATGAATTAGATAGATGGGATTAATAAAGATTTTTATTTGTTCCCTTTAGTTCAACTGGTTTACCTGAGATATGCTCCACTTTTCTTTTTATACATATGCCCTCACTACTGTAATTGAAAATAAATAAAAACAAAGAAATAAGGTATTGAAATTGTGGAGGTGATGAAGAGGGTTGATTTTTTTTTTTTTTTAATTTAATTATTATTATTTTTCTTCTTAGTTGTACGAATCCCAGAAGCAAACCTGACTTCTCAAACAACTGGCTGTCTCCTGCATTTAATATACCTCACAAAGCACACATCCAACCATCCACGAAAACACTGGATCTATTTTGAAATGACTTACAGGAACATAACCAAGGCCACGCAGATAGCAAAACACTCAAGTGTGTCCCACTATCAGCAGAATAGAATTATGAGCTCTTTCAAAAAACACCAAACAGAAGTGTTATCAAACTTGTAAATAATTCCAAGAAAGAACAGAACATACACAATAAGAAAGATACCAAATAAAATACAGCAATATTTAATTACAGAACACCACACACATATTCATTAACTCCTTAATGACTTTAGGCCATTATTTTATTTATAGGAATATATAAATTATATATATATATTCAATCCAAGGTTGACACTCACTTCATTCCATGAACTGGCCTGAGTGCTAAGCAAATCAAACACTTCATACAGAAGGCGAGCACTCACAGGACGTAAAACAATAAGCACTTTTAATGCTGTATGACGTTTTGGTCCGGTAGGGACCTTTATCAACAACACAATGACAAAGAAACAAACAGTGCTATACATACCTAATCGTGTACGTGCTTACCTGAGGTGCACCTCATGGCAAACAATGTGATGTGCTTATACACCTAGTGTCCAGTGAAAGAAAGGTGAGGACTAACAAGTGAGATGAGTAAAGAGCCCCAGAGGTAACATGCCCTCCTAATGAAGCTACATTGTATCAACATAATTCAGTGCAATAAAGTTTAATTACTACACAATGTGAACAAGGTATCTTCATTTCATAATACAAGTGATTCCATTATACCATAAACAAGAAGTGACGGTGAGAATCTCCTTGTGATGTGTTAGCAAATCATCCCTATTCCAAGAGCGGTGTAGATCCATACAAAAGTGAATTTGAAGCCTCTGAATAGAAACACATCACCCAGCAGAACAAATGACACTGAACAATAATAACTGAATTAGATATCACCAGTGTTTAAGATCATATCTATGCACATCCAAAAGTGTTGCTACACAGAAAAAATGCATACAAATAATTCATATCCCATTATTAGGACAATACAAAAAATATTGTTAAACACCCAAAAATAGAAACAATCATGCCCATAAGGACGAAACACTGGAGCAGTCCATATTTTGAAAAACTTCAAAAACAGTAGAACCTATGTTTAATCCCAATCTAGGGCTTCTGGCAAAAACACCCCAAAAAGATTTTTTTTTTTTTTTTTTTTTTTTTTTATAGAAAAAACATTAAAACAGTTTAAGAAAAAGATTGCCATCTTTTTAGGATGACAATTAGAGATCATCCAGGAACATGGAAAAATGTACTGATTCATTCAATCCGCACTGTGTGACTGTTTCTTTGTCACTGTGTTGTTGATAAAAGTCCCTACCGGACAGAAACGTCAGACAGCATTAAAAGTGTGTATTTAAAGTCCTGTGAATGCTCACCTTCTATATAATATTAATATTTTTTTTCCTGAGGAGGGAGGGACTTGGATTAATGATGAATTAGTGTGTGCGCATTGGCACATGATTTTATAGCCAACACATCCAAGAATAAAAAAGCAGCACTAGCACTTTTATACAGTTTCCCCAAAACAGCTAAAAAACTACATACATACATATATATCCTCATATACAGTTGTATATAGGATAAACATTTATGAAAAGCCTTTAACTCTTTGAATGCCAGAACGCATTGAAACGCAACGCAGCGGATACCTATCTGGCACTTGAAGGGTTAAAGAAAAATTAGTAACAAGAGTACTCCCATAGTGGGATAAGAAGATTTTAGTCTTACCTGTTAACTCTGGGAGGCATCTGCCCCTGTAAGTAGGCAGGAACATTCGCTAAATATATGCAGGGGTGGAGCCTCCCTTCCCTCCTAGGCTGCAGCCTAGCCAGCTATCTCCAGAATGATTTGCGACAGTAACTATTGACTAGATAGTAGAAGTGAAGAAGACCCCTGTGAGCATGCCCCAAAGGACCCCCATGATCTGCCACAGGAGAGCCAAGCACGGTCCCTTGACAGGGTGGGAGACCAGTAACCTGTATGGACTAAGGATTTAACAGGTAAGACTAAAATCCTCTTTTCTCTGTCGTCCAATACAGGTTACTGGTAACTCTGGGATGTTCAACCATTGAGTTCCCCAGAGGCGTAAGGCCCCCAAAGTCAACAGAATCTCTATGCACTAACCAGTCAGAGAGCCCAACAAAACTGAAGTGTCAACGGCCACTAAACAGGGGTAAAAACACCCCAGGAACTGTTATACAGCACACTGAACTAGAGCCAACAGTGCTTAACAGTAAAGGAAGCACCAAGAACCTAAGGAGAAGATCATAGACAGGCAAGACTGCCTCCAGGACCTTCCCCCCTAAAGCTGGCATCAGCCGAAGCCAGTACATCAACACGGTAGTGCTTCGAAAAGGTGTGCACAGAGGATCAAGTGGCCGCCCTGCACAACTGATCGGCAGAAGCCTGATTTTTATAGGCCCGAGAGGCCCCAATGGACCTGGTGGAATGAGCTGTGACCCGAAAGGGAACATGCTTATTCCTCAACTCGTAGGATCTACAAATAGTGGACTTGATCCAGGACGCAAAAGAAACTTTGGATGCAGGTCTTCCTACCCTAGGACCCTCTGGAATGACAAACAGAGTGTCAGACTCCCTGACAGATTCAGTTCAATGGACATAAAACCTGAGACAAAGCACCACATCCAACAAGTGGAGATCTCTCTCCTTGTCAGAGGAGGGATTAGGGCAGAAAGAGGGCACCACAATCTCCTGATTGACGTGAAACTCGGAGACCACCTTAGGCAAGAACTACACAGAGATGCGAAGCACCGCCTTATCCTTATGAAACACCAGATAAGGTGGTTTACAGGATACAGCTAGCAACTCCGCAACCCGGCGAACAGATACGATCTCCAGAAGAAAAAACATTTTCCACATCAAGAGAAGTAGAGGAATAGTAGCCAAAGACTTAAAGGGAGGACGCTGGAGAACTCCCAAGGCCAAATCAAGGTCCCACTGAGGAGCTGGGCTCCGAAAGGCAGGACACACATGAGCAACACCCTGGAAGAAAACTTTGACATCAGGAAGGATAGCAATGCGTTTCTGGAAAAAGACAGAAAGCTCCAAAGTCTGAACCTTAAGAGAACTCAGACTGAGTCCCTTTGTCCACACCGTCCTGCAAAAAGTCCAGGACAGTGGGAAGATCCAAGTCATGAGACAGATTCCTGTCAGCACACCAAGAGACAAATGTTGACCAGACATGGTGATAGATCTCGGAAGAAACAGGCTTACAGGCACTATGCACAGTAGACACACAGCAGAAGAAAACACTTCTTCCTTAAAATCAAGGATTCAACCTCCAGGCCGTCAAACTGAGCCGATGACCATCTTCCTTCCACAGGTAACCCTGCATAAGAAGATCTGTACGAGAGGGGAGTGGAAATGGCTCCGCCACGGATAGGGCCAGAAGCTCCGGATACCAGGATTGACAAGGCCAATCCGGAACAATCGGGATGACCGGACAACGCTCCATTTTCAATTTCTGTAAAACCCTTATCAACATTGGGAGAGGAGGAAAGATGTAGGCCAGAGAGAATGTCCAAGGAATGGACATTGCATCGGCAGCCAGAGCTAGAGAGTCTTTCCACCAAGAGCAAACACCAGAACCTTCCTGTTGTGTCTTGTTGCCATCATATCCACTTGAGGCATCCCCCATCTCTGAACAAGGAGTTGAAACACCTCGGGATGTAACTCCCACTGTCCTCTGTCGACTGTGTGACAATTGAGGAAGTCTGCCATGAAGTCTACGCCTAGAATGTGCACTGCGGAAATGACAGGAACATGAACCTCTGCCGAGAACAGAATGGCCCTGACCTCTAACCAAGCGGCGAGACTTCTTGTTCTGCCTTGTCTGTTGATGTAAGCCACTGTCGTGGCGTTGTCGGACTCCGCTCTGACCGGACAATCTTCCAGTTGAGAGACCCAATGACACCAAGTTCCAAGATGTTGATTGGGAGAAGGGACTCCTCCATGGACCATTTCCCCTGAGCGCTGAAGCGACCCAGAACAGCTCCCTAGCCTGAGAGACTGGCATCCGTCGTGACCATGGTACAGTAGGGAATCAGGAAGGCTCTCCCTTTCAGTAGATTGGAAAGGTCCAGCCACCACTCAAAGCTCAGCTCAACATGAAGAGGAAGTGACACCGACAGCTTCTGATGATCTGGTCGATCCCTGCACATCTGTAACACAACCTCTGGAGTTCCCTGGTGTGTGCCTTGGCGAATGGAACCACCTCTATCATGGAAATGAACTTCCCCACCAGAGAAGAAAACTTCTGAACTGGGACGCGATCACAAGATAGAATCGCTAACACCCTGTGGGCAATTTGATGGGCTACCTTGTCCGGTAGAAACACCATGCTCCTCTTAGTATAGAGCAGAAGACCCAGGAAGATCAGTTGCTGGCATGGGACAAGATCAGACTTGTTCAAGTTGACAATCCGTGATGGATGAGGACTTGAATGCAGGTCTGAACCTGCTGATGAAGAAGGTCCGCAGAGGCTTTCAAAAGCAAGTCTTCTATATAGGGAGTCACTATGATGCCGTCCCGATGGAGAACGGATATCAAGGCCCCCAGAACTCGTTGGAAAATCTGATGGGTCGTCGTCAGACCAAATGGAAGAGCTGAGAACTGAAAATGACCCCTGTTTCAGGCAAACCACAGGTACCGCCTGCTCTCCTGATGAATTTGGATGTGCAAATACACATCCTGAAGACCCAGAGAAGCCAGGAACTCCCCTGGAGACATTGCAGCGATCACTGTGCGCAGAGACTCCTGACGATAGTGAGTCTTGATCACAAAGGAGTTTAGATCTTTCAGATCCAAAATAGGGTGGCATCCGCCGTCCTTTTTGGTCACCACAAAGAGGTTCGAGTAAAATCCTGAACCCCTGTCTGAAGGAGGCACCGGCTTCAGGACATCTTTGTCCAGAAGAGCCTGAACAGCTCATTCGAACAGACAGCATTTCTCGAAGTCCTGGGGAGAACATGAAAGATGAAAGTGAAAAAGGAGGAAGAGAAAAGAAAGGGATCTTGTATCCCTCTGTCACCAGCTATAAAACCCGTGGGTCCGACACAGAATCCTCCCTCTGTGAGTCATGCCGAAGCAGTCTTGGGGGCCTTGGGCTTGGAGGCGGCCTTGGGCTAGCATATCTGCTTGGGCTTGGAGGAGGGACGCGGAGCTGATGGAACAGCCTGGTTCGTCAAACGCGTCTTAGTCTGAAAGGAATGAAAGGATCGGTTACATTTAAACAGCAACTTCTTCTTAAAGACCAAGGGTAGAAGAGTACTCTTACCCCCTGTGGACTCGATAATTAGTTCCATAATATCAGGGCCAAACAAGGAAGTACCTTGAAAAGGCAAATCAAGACTTTTTTGGAAGCAGTATCAGCAGACCAAATCCTGAGCCAAAACGCATGCCTGGCCACCACAGAAGTAGTAGCGGCCCTTGCCATCATGCGGATGGCATCAAAAGCAGCAGCAGAGACATAGTGTTGCACATCAGAGATATTGGCAAGAAGATGCAATTTCTCCAAAGTAGGCGCATCCTGACAGACAGCCGTAGTGAGTTGTTCAGTCCAGACAGCAACAGCCCGGTTAACCCACGCAACAGCAAACGCTGGCCGCATAGCTGTACCAATAGAAGCAAAAATGGACTTGAGGGAAACCTCAAGTTTCTTGTCAGTCCAGTCATGCAGCGTAGAAGCATCAGAGACAAGTAAAGCAGTAGATTTAGATAGTCTAGCTATGGGAGCATCCACTTTAGGGGGATGAACCCACTTAGCTAGCTCAGCTTCAGAAAAGGGATAAAGCTTAGCAAATTTCCTGGACACAGAAGCAGACTTGTCTGGAGATTTCCACGCCTCAGAAACCAAAAGGCCAAGGGTGGGATTAGGAGGAAAATAGGTAAGGGGCTTTAGCAGGCACCTGTAAAACATCAGAGGGATCAGAAGGAACCTTCTGAACCAAGGGAATGTTGAGTGTAGTTAACACAGCCCTGATCAGACCCTCAGCGGAGGGTTCAGGATTAGCTTCAAAGGGATCCCCAAGGGACCTAGAAGACTCTAAAACAGTACCATCCTCAGCATCCGAATCTAGCAACAATTCCTCAGAAGAATCTGACACATCAGGTGGCCCCTGCGGTTTAGGCAGGGAAGACCTGATAGTAGAGGGGGTCTGCCACAGTTGAAGTGCCCCCTGTATCTGGGATGTAAAGTGGACCTAAGGTCGCTAGCTGCAGCCTTGAGCTCTTGCACCCAAGCTGGCTCAATAGCATGGCTGAAAGTCCCTGGGTTGCTATCAGGAACCTCAGAACATGCTGGGCATAAATGACCAGCAAATTTTCTAGGTAGCCCTGCGTGACAGGAAGAGCAATGCGCAATGGGGGATACTGAGACCCCAGCCTCCTAGTCTTTGGTCTAGCCCCTAGTTTTCAGCGGTATAGACATTCTCACAGTGTCAAAATAACAGGTAGGTGAAGGGTTAATCTGCTGAGGAGAGGAGAGTCCAAGCCCTGGATACTCCTTGAGAAAAGCTCCCAAAATGGCTGCCGCGACGGGAGCCAATCAGAAAATAGGCGCGAATCAAGCGCTCATGGGAAATAAAGTTTTTCCCAAAAAGTACCCCAAAACAGTGCCCGAAGCCCTTCAACACACTTGAACTATAAACCAGATGATAGCGCAAGGGTAGACAATTAAAATGAGCCCACTCTGAAGTCGCTGTGTGAAGCGGTTGCAGAGATATGTCCCAAACAGTGTTGTCCCATAGAACGTAAATGGAGCAATGGCATCTATGTGGTAAAGCGCTCCTTAAAAGCGCAATACACAATTTTAACAAAAGTTAAACTACAAGTTAAAAACATGAAAAACATACAGGGAACATGTGTGCATACTGAGAAAACACTAACTCAGTAAGGAAAGTGTCAGAAAGCCCACCCAAAACATGTCAAACCAGCAAAGGGTTAAGTTACCACATAACCTGCTCCAAAAACCCAACAGACATACACATATATACCCAATGAGTGCAGGAGCGCACAATGAGAACTCCCAAATACAAGCCCAGCAAAGGGGCCCTGTGGGACAAGTGGACATGCAGCACTCAAAGGGTAGCTCACCTCTCCTGCAGATCTTCTGTCTTCAGATTACCATGCAGCAAGAATTGCCTCAGAGGGTAATCCCTGGGGAAGCACTTGTACCTGAGCTTTTTCCCCCAGGGCTTAAGGTCCACCAAAAAGCACTTGGATACTAATCTAGCCACATTAGAGGGCATTTGTCAGTCATGGTAATCTGCCTAATGGTGGTATTCCATATCTGACAGAAAAATAAAAAAGAAACTAAAACTAAAGACAAATGTTCTCCACCTGGTGTTGTCGCACCAAAGGAACAAATAATTCTGGAGATAGCTGGCTAGGCTGCAGCCTAGGAGGGAAGGGAGGCTCCACCCCCTGAATACATTTAGAGAATGTTCCTGCCTACTTAAAGGGGCAGTAACCTGTACTGAAGGACAGAGAAATGATCCTTTGAAAAGTTATAATGGTTCAAAACTGCAACATAAGTGGAGGTTTTACAGTCATATTCTTCAGCCCTATTAGTGCAAGACGGTGCACAATGAATTGCTTTTGCAATCTGTTGCATACTTCTCTGGTATTCAGTGGGTTAACCATTAAATCACTCCTACCACAGAATACATAAGAATAACTGTCTGGTCAGAATGTGACACACTCTAAAAATATAAAAAAAAAAACATACAAGTTTGAACTATAATAATTTTTTATATATATATATATATATATATATATATATATATATATACATACATATATATATATATATATATATATATATATATATATATATATATATATATATATATATATATATATATAAAGAGATTACTTTTACTTTAAATAACTTTTATTAAGTCCAGATTCTGAAAAACACATTATCTTTAGTGCAGCTGTAAATTCTAGTACTCTCTCCATGAAAGTGCAGGCAGCCAAAAATGGCCCCGTGCCAATTAGATGCCTACGCATAGATAGGAAACAATTTCAGGGTTTATGTACCAACAACATTATTATCAGAGCGATTGCTGGCTAGGAATACAAGTTAAAGGGATAGTAATATTTCACAATAAAAGCAGCTCAGATTAATCTTTATAGTATATGGGTCATGAGTTGTAGTTCAAGAGTAATTAAATGTAAAGTATCCCCCTCCCGCCCCTTTTACCTAGTATAAGCCAACTCCCTTCAGATGTGGAATCTGGTCCCTTGACCAGACAGATCACAGCAAGGGACAATCTTCTTACTGTGAGCATAAGGAAAACCCTGCCCCCCTTGACAGGTTTTCCTTATGCTCACTAAAGATTGTCCCTCTCTGTGATCAATCCGGACACTCTTGACGAGTAAAAGGGGTGCGAGGGGGATACTTTATCATTCAATTACTCTTGAACTACAAATCTGACAGTACTGAAATAACACTCTCCATGGCACAAATACTATGAAAATTAGCTGCTTTTATTGTCAAATATTACTATCCCTTTAAAAGCCTATAAACAATTTTCCTTTTTAGGTGAGAGTGTATGAAAGAATGAAAAAGTGAAGTAATTCTAATGCAAAACAGCAAAAATGTATAAAGGAACCTCTTTGATGCCATGCACTAGAGACCTCCCTCTAGCACTCAAGGAGATAAAGGTCTCTTTACATTAATGGCCATTATTGTGTTACATAAATTACAGCATTTTAGCACTAAAATTGATACTCTTTTTATACATTTTCCTCATTGTTCCTTTACGCCTTTAATGGAGAAGTAAGCTTTTGTTACAAAAAATATATACATTAGAACTTTTCCTGTCCAGAGTTATTGCAGTTCAAACTCTTGTTTTTTTAGGTTAACAATGCCCTCTAATGGTCCGAGTAAAACAAAGGTATTCCCACCACTGTCAGTTTTTGTATTCAAAGATTCTAACAGTTCAAACTGTCAGGGAGTAAAAGTATCATTACTTCCTGAAAGTTCAAATGGTCAGGAACGACTCAGTAGTTTCTATCACCTCTCCCACAGAATAACTGAATTCTGACCATTGTATACACAAATAAGCAGTTTATCCCTTTGAGTGGCACAGAGGTATCCGATGCATTACCAAAGCAATGCATTGGATACCTCTCTGGTTCAAAAAGGGCTGAACTGTAAAAGCTCTGGAAAAATACGAGCCCCAGCAGTGGGAGTACCCTTGTTGTACTCACCGGGAAATCCATACAACATATGATTTACCATACAAGAGGCTTACTGCTCCTTTAACCCTTTAAGAACAAGCAATCCGGGAAGTGAATTTCCCTTAAGGACCACTTTGAAGTTGGTCTTCACGCCGGCACAAGTGACTGATTATACGTCCCACATGATGAACAGGAGTATGAGAGAGAGACTGCTCCGGTCTTGGAGCTGTCAATTTCATCTCCTACAGAAGCGCTATAAACACAAAATACGCAACATGCCAGGACTGTCACCTCTCCTTTGGCCAAGTTTTCCCATGACAGTCCTGACACGTCTCCAGCCGTTAAAGGGATAGTAATACTTAAAATGTAAAAAAATATATGTTGTAGGGTTTATTCCCCTGAGTAAAACAAGAGTACTCCCACTGCTGAAAGGTGTTTCATTCAAAAGTTATTCATTTTCAAAGTTGATTTTTTTAGGTGCAATATCACAGTGGCCTGAAATTGTACAGTGGCGCTGTTGCTACACCAGCCTATGGAGATTTATGGTCCCGGGACCAGAGCTGTCCATAGGATCGTGTAGCAACAGCGCCACTGTACAATTTCAGGCCACTGTGATATTGCACCTAAAAAATTCAACTTTGAAAATTAATAACTTTTGAATGAAACACCTTTCAGCAGTGGGAGTACTCTTGTTTTACTCAGGGGAATAAACCCTACAACATATTTTTTTTTACTTTTTAAGTATTACTATCCCTTTAAGGTGTTAAAGGGAAAAACATGAAACAACCTGTTGTGCTAAGGAAAATTGGAGCCGATCTGAAGTAAACAAAATGCACCGTGGGGAACAAATAAATACTGACACTAATTTCAATGGGGCTTTTAATTTCTTAAATGGTACCGCTCATCCAAGCATTTGAGACAACTCTAGAAGACAATGGGTTAAAAGCCCCATGTAAATCAAAGGGGTAGTTTATTTATTCCCTATGGTGCAGCTGCTTTTCCCAGAAGTGCTTGTCCGCCTTAGTATATAAGTCTCACTGTATGTGTATTAGTGGGTTTTCCACTAGATGTAAAGATTTTTTACCACAAAGCAATAGTTTGCAACAGTGTCCATCAAACTGTAGTTGGACTGCACCTCCCATCATGCTTCAATTACCAATGGAAGCCTGAAGATGATGAAGTCCCAGTCCAACAATGGCCCACAACCACACTAAAGAGTTAACAAATTTCGGGTTTGATTCAATTACAGGTAGTAACTTTATCACTGGTTTTAATCTACAACTTCTCCCATAGAACAGGAACATGTTCGATGAAACCCAGTGAAAGCATTTATCACATGCAATGGTACCAGGCCTTCACTGGCATCTAAAGTAAAAATATTCAGAGGTATAATCTTTGAAGAGGAGAAACTATTAAAGGAAAACTAAAGCCTTCTACTAATAACCCATATTTGCCTTACTATGGCCAGAAATTCCTAATGGGTCCTACACATTTTGCCCATCTACATTTGTTCAAGAGAGAGGGAAGAACATCTTCCATCAGTTCAGTTCAGTTCAGTTATTTTTTGGTTATTTTTTTTTTTTATTCAAATGAAAACAAGCAGAGGGCATCTTTGTACAAAGCAATGTGTTGCTAATCCCTCTGGGTATAGCAGGTTGGAGCTAGAGATCTCGTGGTCCTGATAGCAGCTGCCGTCTTCCTCCACTGACATGACACCCACACACTGAAGAGGTCATCTCTTTAGCAAACTTAAAAGGGCAATATTTATATGGACCATAAGGATTTTCTGGTCCTAATAAAGTAAATGGGGGTTGGATATTTATTTTCCTTTGACCGTTTAATAACCCAGTTTGCCCCAGAAAGAATTTTAGCTACACCCTGCAAGTCACAGTGCAATCTGACTTTGGTGTACTTACCCACCCACAAAGCAGAGGATGTAAAAGGCTAAGTAAAAGATGGCAAAAGGTCCAAACTTTACTAAGAAGAGCACAACTCCGAGGCTTCCCCATCCCCATATTGAAAGGCTTGCCTGCAATAAAGCACACATACAAATATAATAAAAACACTGACTATACATATTTACCAATACAACTTTATAGTAACCAGTTTGCTTACAAAAAAAAAAAGTGTGAAAAATTAAAATACCTACTAATATAACACATCACTTACCAGAAAATACCTATGGCCCCTATGCATTTTTCCCTTGTTGTTTTTTTTTTTTTGGTTTTGTTTTGTTCAAATGATAACTTTTTTTACTCAGTTCTGGATGTCATGTCCATGTTGGTGGCTAGACATAGTCTTTCAGTTTAGATGTAGTTTATGCCAATTAAGGAATACTATGCAGACACTTCCTCTCTTAGCCCAACATTACCTCCCCTAATCATATGCATTGCCTACCTCACCTAACACTAAAAGGGTTGTGTGCATCAGAGAGTGGAGGGAAATAAGGTATGTCTAAGACAGGAAGTGTCTGCACTGTATTCCTTAATTAGCATAATCTAAGGTTAAATAATTCAAAATCTACTTTTCTAACTAAAAACGTAATTCTTTTTGAAAGCGTTTAACCCCCTGCCCAATCAGTGGTGTAAACTTATCCTTAAACTATCCCTCTGCACTTAGAGGGGATTGCCAAATCTCTTTCATGCAAATTTGACCATATAGGTGGATAATCATAGAGTGAAAAAGAAATAAGAAAAACTTTTTTGACCAGCACTGCAGTTGAAATAATGGAATAGGGATTAATAATTATAATTCTTTGGTATGAGATGCAATGTTTAGTATTAGGGATGCAGTCTTATAGATACATTATTTACATTAAACTTTCAGTATCAGTCTAGACAGTAACATCAGAGATGCTTAGTGCTGCAGTTTTCAATCTCTTGATTTGAATCTCTAGAAATAACATGCAAATGAGCGATAGTTTGTTTTTTGCTATAAGCTGTAAAACGGATTTGAAACATTAGACAAATAACTTTTGAGGAATGTGGATACCTTCTGAAAATGAAATAATTTTCTCCAAGTTGTGAAGGCTATGCATTAGTGTTATTCCTTTGAGTGCCAGTGGTGTATCTTCTCTGACACACAAAGGGTTAAAGCGGAACTACCACCATAGTTAAAGTCGCCCTGCAATAATTAGGCAGATGGCAACTAGATTAATTATAGTTATCTTACCTCTAAAAACTACACAATGCTACAGAAATCCTTAATCTTCCGAGACCGGAAGCCAGGCATCAGCGCAGACATCTTGTCTGCACTGTCAGTCCCGGTCTCCCTTCAGAAGCATTGCACTGGCCCAAACGACACCGGAAGGGACTAGCGGCAAAGGCACGCAGACTGCACTAACCTGGCCATCAGTCCTGGGAGATTAAGGATTTCTCTAGCATCCTGTACTTTTTAAGCTAGTCGCCATCTGCCTTATTATTGTAGGGAGACTTTAACCAAGTTGGTAGTTCTGCTTTAAACCAACCAACCAACCAGAAATCACTTTCATGAAGAAAAAAATAATTAAACAGATCGAGTCTTCCTGACCAATGATTTCAATTTTTAAATTAACCAGATTAAAATCAAGTCTACCATAATTTAGTCAATTTCAGAACAGAAGAGTGCATCAATGCTTTGTGCTCTTAGTAAAACATGTATTGAGGGGTAGGAATGGTGCAATGACCCATGAGATTAGGGAAATGTATTTGTCTCCTTAAAAAGCATGCTTTCCTTGCCCATACTACACTGAGCGAGGCGGTACTGTCAGAGGTCAGAAGACTGTCAGTTTCAACTTCTCATAAAATTATGTCAAATGTGCTTGCTGAATATGCTGGGAGTTAGTGTGGTTCAGCCAAGACTGAAATAGCGGGTGAAAGAAAAAGGTCTTAGAATGTGACATTGGTATTAAAAAAGGTGTGATCTTCATGTCAGAATACAGTTAAACATAACCTATGAAAACATAATATGCCGTGTTCCAAATACACAGCAAACAGAAAAGCAATATAACTTGTCTTTTATATTTTACTTTCTGCAAATAATTGCCTTCAGGTCAGGGTTAGGAAGAAAGATGACAACAACTGCATGTTACTTTTCATCAACATAGTAGTTCAGGTTTGATAAATATGTGGCCAGTAGGCTGCAAGCAACCCTCTGGCTGCTAGCTGCAGCCCTCAAGAGGAAAGCTTTTTAACCCAGTAACGACCACCCAATCCAGAGGGAAGTGGCCATTAAGGATCATGGCCCTATTTTTTGTGATGGATTCTGGGATGGCAGAGCAGCGTGTTATGCTTGCCCAACCCCAGCACTGCTCTGAATTTGTTTGAATAGTGTAGATTCCACTTACTGCTACTATCTTGGTGTGTGGTATGGGATATCCTGCATGGGGTATGACCATCCTCTGAAGATACACCAGTGAGGGTACAGAAGCTACACCCTCACATATTGAGAGACAAAGAGTAAAAACATGCAACAGACACTATTCCAGTGGATGCCAAACATGGATCATTTGCATAAGCCTAGCTATAACATTTTGGACTACTTCACAATGGCAAGAATGTTGCAGACACAAATTCGACTGACAAAGGCAATGAGTAACAATCTTCAATGTATTATTCTTTGTGTAAAAAGAGCACATTTATCAGAAAATAGGGCTTAGAAACTAAAAGAGGAAGGACTTCAAAGTGCAGAATAGTTCAGTGCGTAGGCGATGGTGCCAACAGATCAATGCATTTTGCATGTCCAGACTCTCACGCATACGGCAAAAAACAATGAAAACAGACATATCTGACAACTACATCATAGTGCCAATGTGAAGACCACATTTTGGACTAGCCGTGATAGCTAAAGATTAATGATCTAAGACAGTCTCAAGACATTTTGCCAAACTCTCTACTTTCTTTACAGTAGGTATCTGTCCATGCATACATAAGAGAAGAAATTAAAGACATCTGATTCACTATGACTTAAAGCTAGCCACAAAACACAAAAAAGCTAGCGTTTGAGCAAAGGGAATCCCCCAATTAAGAATTCTTATTATTTAAAGAAGACTGATTTGGATGTTGGGTAGGAATTTGCCAGAATTGTTCCACTGGCATTAGGCTCCAACTCCAGCGCCTGCACTATGGGGTTTAAGTAGAATGTCTGATTGCTTTAGTATCTACCAGCACTTAATTTCATCATAGTAAAGACTAAAGCCAGGAAGCTCTAAATACCACCTCTATAGCATAAGCAGGATAAATTAGTAAAGTTACCTCATATGCTCTGCACCGCATAATACACCGTTTCAGACAAGGAGCAGAGAAAAAGAACACCTCAAAACACACACAAAGACAGACATACATTCACAGACAGACACACAAAACTGCACCTTACTCAAGTGCCTTTAAAGGGGAAAATATTTGCAGTAAGCAGCTTAGTAGAAATCTATTCTTTGTCCAGTTAACTGTGGAACTGCATTAGTACTACTGTCTTATTTAGACCTGGAGCGATTCTGAAGCAAACAAGTGTTCCACAGGAGCAAATAAAAAGTTTCTAAAACTTCCACTGACTTAAATTTGGTTTTAACCCCTTAAATGCTAGCAAGGTCTGTAAAGAATTGTAAATCAATGCACTGTGGATCTTTTCAATATTCAAGAGGATAAAAGTAATGTTTACCTCAATAGGAATCTCAGGACTTTTCACCCCCTATGGAGCGGATGGTTAACGCCACAATTGTTCCTCTTTAGCCTATTGGCTACAGCCTTACATTACTATTAAAATTTGTTTTAAAAGCAAAAATTTTCATTGTGGAAACAAAAATGAGAGACAGGCACAAGATTCCAGTAGAGGAACATGATAAATCTAGAGCAAAGATGTGTAGAAATTACAAAACATTTGAAACCAGAGTTCTGTTTGTGCGTCATACCTATATATATCACTTCTAATGTGCAGAATTAGCACAAAATAGCACTATATGGATCAGCAAAAGTGGTTTCACATTAGTCCTCAATTAGCAGCTCTTGGCTAGTAAGTAATGCAAGTTGTTTTTCATTTCTTCTTTATCCCGCTTTTTACTTAAAATTTAAAGCAAGACAGAACATTATCAGTTGCTTACTCATGGGAATTTACAGTGGTCACAGATATAAAATAAGCTTTTATTTAATAAATATTAAAGCTTGGTGTAGAACTTTAGCCCCTGGCGTTGGATACCTCTCCAGCAGGTAGCGCTATATACAAAGTAAATTAGCAACTCTGTGGCAAAATCAACCGAACCAGAGATGAGCAATACAATTTTCAGTTGATTTAAATGTGGTTTTTGTGTCTTGATTGCCACAGAGGTCTCCAACGCACTGTATCACAATGAGCAGATCATCTCAAGGGTTTAACCCCTTAACGACTGCTCGATCCAGGGCGGGAGGCTGTTAAGGACCACAAGACAATTTTTCCAGCAATTAATCCTGGGATGGCAGAACGGCAAGCAGCCATGCTGCCTTGCCAGAATTCCATTACATTCCAGGGTCATCACAGTTCCTCAACGCATATCCACCAGTGATGGTCCTTAAGTGGTTAAAAAGCCAATTTCAATCAGTGGGAATTTTTAGATGTTCCCTATGTTGCAGCTGATTTGCCCTAAAATTGTTCCTCTCTGTATTTGTCCATATGCTCTGTAGAGAATTATAGATGCACTAAGGCATCGAATAATATGTAAAAATAAGATCCAATAAGTACAAACCTTTTTATTTAAACCCATGTCTTGTGGACATACTGACAAGCTCATGTACAAGTACTTACTTGCACAGTGTGCATTTACCTCCGCAAACTGTAGATCACACAAAAAAAAAATGATATATAGCTAATACAGCAAGTGACTGGTAGTAATTTTGATTTTACGTGATGTTACTTGAGCCTCTGTAATTATAAATGTTACAGTATTCTAATGTGCAAGTAAATGTAGGGAAGTCTGTTTTATGGTGTTACTTGCCGTTTAAAAAGGTATGACTATACAGCCGTAGTGGGCAATGTGACACCCTGTTACTGCTGTCAGACTAAGTTCCGTCACCCCTCTCCAGCTAAAGATGGGTAGTCTGGCAGCAGATGTTGGGTATCACATGCCAAACTACTGCCACACAGTATTGTAAAAGAAGAATGACTCAGGCACATGCCAAGTAGTAGCTTCCTGTTCTTTAGTAGTGATTTTCTCACTTTTTGCTGTGATTACCATCGCATAACATGGAAATATACATATACACACATACAGTGGATATGAAGAGTCTGCACACCTGTGTTAAAATGCCAGGTTCTTGTGATGTTAAAGTATGAGACAAAGATAAATCATGTCAGAACTTTTTCCACCTCTAATGTGACCTATAACGTGAAGAATTCAATTGCAAAACAAACTGAAATCGTTGAGGGGGAAAAATAAAAAACTCACAATAACCTGGTTGCATAGGTGTGCACACCCTTAAACTAATACTTTGTTGAAGCACCTTTTGATTTTATCACAGCAATCAGGTCTTTTTGGGTAGGAGTTTATTAACATGGCTGAGTTCTAGCTGAGGAAAAACAGCCACAATGCATGATGCTACCACCACCATGTTTCACTGTGGGTATGGTGTTCTTTGGGTGATGTGCAGTGTTGTTTTTGCGCCAAACATACCTTTTGGAATTATGGCCATAAAGTTCAGCCTCGGTTTCATCAGACTATAACACATTTTCTCACATGCTTTTGGGGTACTTGATGTTTGTTATTGCAAACTTCAGCCGGGCTTGAATGTTTTTCTTTGTAAGAAAAGGTTTCTCTCTTTCCACCCTACCCCATAGCCCATTCATATGAAGAACATAGGAGATTGTTGCCACATGTAGCACACAGCCAGTACTTGCCAGAAATTCTTAAATGTTCCTTTAATGTTGCAGTAGGCCTCTTGGAAGCCTCCCTGACCAGTTTTCTTCTCATCTTCTCAGCAATTTAGGAGGGACGTCCAGTTCTTGGTAATATCTCTGTTGTGCCATATTTTCTCCACTTGATGATGACTGTTTTCACTGTGTTCCATGGTATATCTAATGCTTTGGAAATTCTTTTGAACATCTACTTAACATGAGATTGAATGTGATTGGTTAATTCTGAACACAGCCACATCCCCAAGTCTTTATTTCGTCCAGTGTGTTTGGTGTAGAAAAAATTGATCATCTTATTTTCAAATGTCTTCTATAAATAAATAGTCACTTTTTTTGCCAAAATCTTCATAGAAAAGAGGTGCATCCTAATGTGGTGCCAAGTGCCACTGATCCCTGAATTTTCCAGAGGGTTTACCACAAGATGCCAACCAGCAATAAGCCTCAAGAACAGAAAGGCCAGAATCCGGATTGTAGGTTTTTTTTGATGTAGTGTTTAGCAGAGTTCTAAAACAAAGTCTTACGGATAGACGAGACAAAGATTAACCTGCACTACAGTGGTGGAAAGAGGAAAGTGCATAGAAAAAAAAGGATCTGCACATGATCCAGAGCACACAAAAACATCTGTGCAACATGGTGGAGGTAGTGTTATCGCTTAGACATGTATGGCTGCCTCTAAAACTGGCTCAATTTATTGATGACGTGGCTGCCGACGACAGCAGCAGGATAAATTCTGTATACAAGAAATATACTATATGCTCAGATCCTATCTGCTCAGATCCAACTCCCTTATAAAGCGCTGCGTACACTTATGGAGCTATATAAACATATTCATCCCAAACATCCCAAACATGCTGCTAAAGCAGTTAATTAGTTTTTCAGGGCCAAAAAGTGGAATGTTCTTGAATGGCCAAGTCAAACACCCAACTTGAATACAAATGAGCATCTGTTTCACTTGCTGGAGTCAAAACTGAAGGGAAAAAGCCCTTCAAAAAACAAAAAGGAACTAAAGATAGCTTCAGCACAGGCCAGACAGAGAATTACCAGGGAAGATATCCATGTTTGATAAGGCCTATGGGTTGCAGAATTTAGTCAGTCAAATTCAAAGGATTTCCAAGAAAGTACAAATATGTTATGTTATTTGTCCAGTTACTTTTAGTTTCCACAAACTAGAGCTGACAGACTGCACTTTATCCTCTTAGTCATTGTTTCATGTTAAATCCAATGTTCTGGAGTACAGAGCCAAAGCAATAAAAGAAATGGTGTCACTCCAAAGACGTATTGACTGCAATGGACTGCAAGGATGAGTTGGATAATAAGCCAAAATCCTGGACATGAAGCTGGGAGAAGTAATGTGGCCAGTCCAGGGTCCACAACAGTCTGCTTTTTAGCAAGTCACAAAATGGTGCAATAAAGCATCTACACTATGAGGGACAAAATAATTACCATGAACTTAAATGGGGCTTTTAACCACTTGAATGCTAGACAGATAACATATCGCTTCAGAATGCACTGAAGAAGTCTAGCACTGAGGAGGTGAAAATTGCCATTTAAATCAAAAGGATATTTTGAGAGTTTTTGGTCTCTCCTATGGCATAGCTGGTTTGCTCCAAAAACGCACCAATTTACCTTTACACATACAGCAAACACGATCAAATAAAAAAATGATTTAAAACGGGATTTTAACCACTTTTATGCTAGAGAGGTCACCATTGCAATAGTGACATCTGTAGCATCCAAGGGGTTACTTTTCATTACGCCAATATGGAAATATATAATTTTGAAATGTACACAGTGGCATTGCAGTTATTAATGATATACACAAACCAAAATGTGTGGTACCAGGGCCTTTATTCCTGAAACCACAGAGAGGCAGTTCTAGCGAAACCAATTGTACCATAAGGAGCAAATACAATTGCTACAATTTTACATTCATTTAAATGGGGCTTTTAATACCCTGAATGCTAGATGGCTCCAGAACATTGTGAAGCAAGACCGCTCCAGCATTTGTAGGATCACAAGCCACATTTAAATCAGTGGCAATTTGAGAAAATTGTATTTTTCCTCATATGTCACAATTGGTTTGCTCCAGAATTGCCCCTTTAGCTTCTGAATAAGGCCTCAGGTTTGATGTCAAATATCACAGCAACATGAAAATTTCAAACAGCAAAAGTATAATGCAGTTCATTCCATCAGCACTTTCTATTAACCCTTTCACTTTCAGAGCGGTATCAACCACATTAAAACAGTGATGTTTAAAACTATGTGATTTTACAGAAGTTAATTAGCTCAATCTGTTCTGTGGGCGGTGCATGGTGACAGAACAAAATTAACAAATTAACACAAGGTTAAATCAATCATCATTCAACACTAGGTATAAATGCGATATTAACATGTGGATTAAAGGAGATTTCCATATGCACACTTAGCATGGGTAGGTGTGTGGTAATCATGCATTTTCAGGCCACAGTGAACATACAACAGCCCAATATTTCTGCCAAGGAAAAACAAACATAAGGTATGGATATGTAATAGAACTCACCCGGATAAATGAACAACATAATAAATGATGTACAGTCTTGTATCGCATTTAACACATTCAACCGTATTTGACCAGATCAATTGTATAGGGGCCAAAAAAAAAAAAAAAAACACATCAACTGCAGTCTGGAAAGTCATAGTTTGGTGGTCAATTAACTGTGCTGTGACCAAACAAAGAGTAAAATATGTACAACTGTTGCTACATTTGCTCCCATGGAAATCAATGAAACAGCCCAAGCCTTTGCCATTCTACAGTATGTAACAAGTGTTAACATATGTCGATGCATGTACTGTCAAGTATTTCTGCACCTCCCAAATCCAGATGTAGAGTCCCAAACACATCAAATTCCATTGTTGTACAAGTGAAAAGCACCAAAAACACACCCACTCATGCACTCCTAGGCATCTCTACACCAAGCACAGAGGACACCCTTCCATAACAGTAAAAACATTCAAAAAGTAACCTATTGGTTGATATATATTTCCAGAAGATCCCCTTCTTCTGTCTTCTGCTTTTAGACCAGTGGTATCTGAACCTTTTCACAACACCCCTCTTTTGGTTTTCAACAAAGCTTCATGTTTCCCTACCTCCTCAATCTGACGGTGATCACATTTTGGGAAATATGACTATTGTTATGTTACATATCAACTGTAATGTATGGTGCTGCAATAAAGCACTGCCCCCCTGCCCTGGGGGAGGGGGAGTTCTTTCCCCCAGTTTGGGAATCACTATTTTAAACAACTGATGGGAAGCCAAAGCCACTTCAGATATTGTACTACAGTACCTATAATTCTCAGCCAAACAATGGCTGCATAAGGATGGTTTCAGTCACATTCTTTAACCCTTTGAGTGTCAAAGGGGAGCACAACATATTGGCGCTCAAATGGTTTAAAACTTGCTAGTTTCAATTACTTTCCCTAATAGAACCTTTTATCCCCTTGTAAGTGGGCTCGCCAATGAGACTGAGTGGTTGCAATCTGAACCCACCTTGTATTTTGCTGATACCGGGAGCCGTTTCAATTCCTCCTGTTCACTGATGAAGATTTAATCAGTTCTCAGGATACATTAATACAAGTGTCTCAGATGAACCACTGGAGGACCATTCTGCTGGTGCTTAGGAGAACCAGCTGACATCAAGAAAAGGGGAAAGGGAATTTTAAAAACTTACTGAAACTAGCAAGTATTAACAATTGTGGCTGACATCAGTTGCACAAATACCTTACTTAGGATCACAATAAGGAAAAAAAAAAATGAACCATTATTATCGCTTTTAAATCAATTTTCATTTGCTCCAGAAACGCTCACCTTTCTCTTACATCCTACATGGAACACAAACCATGAGGTAAGTGCTCCCCTAATTCCAGAATGCAGGGCACTTCAAAAACTCAGGCCCATTGAGGAGGAGACTCCCATCCATGTCTTCCTGTAGATTTAACCCCTGCCACCCAGTTTCAAGTGACCTCATCAAGATGAGGAGCAAGCTGGCACTGTTCTTAAATTTTAGACTTTATTTTTTGCTTATATATGGCTGTATAATGTCCCATTAACTGGCTTCCCTGGAGTTGGATTGCCCAGTTTACATTTGTATTTCTGGACCATTTTCCTGTGGAGGTTTATTATGAATCTGTTCCTCACTACTAGATTTGAGGATCTGTATTTACAATAGGACTCAGAAGAAGGAAAACTGGTGATGACTTTACCATTTGAGTGCAATGGTCCTGTTTCTAAATTTCCCAGTTCTGTCTTTGCAACTACTAAGATGTTGTATTCCTGCCTATTTTGCATGTAATCCTACTTTACTGCCTATTTAATCCTACTTCATCTCCTCACATCCTAGGACTATAAAAGTGGTTGCTAGTCGGCATTTGCTTTGTTAACTCTTTCAGTGCTCGGCTGTTCTTTTCTACTCTATTACTAAGCTCCCTCCTTCTCCTGGATCAACGCTTTCATTTCCTTTATTTTTTTTTTAACACTTCACTTTGTCTTTATGTTTATTTTAGACTTTATTTATGTATGTTTGTTATATTGTACATGGTCCCTTTAAGAACAGGAGCCTACATTGTTGCCATCTTTGTTACAAAGAAATGAATGGCAAATCTCTTAACCTGTTTAACCTTGACAGAGGTTCGAGAGCTCCATCAATGGGCAGAATCGCTGCCATCTCAGCAGTTCACATCCCAGGCATGTAAATCATAGTCCCAGACTAAGTCATCAAGAGCTGAATCCCAGAAACTGGAAACTCAGTCAAAAGGTTTTCAAACAGATCTTTACTTGCTGGGGTCTTCCTCCAGTGGACCTCATGGCATGAGAACAGCAAGGTTCCACTGTTCTGCACCAAGACAAAGGATCCTCTAGCTTTTGTGATAGATGCAATGGTCATCCTATGGAACTTTAATCTGGCCCATGTTGTTCCACCAATTCCCCTGATTCCCAGGGTGCTGCAGAAGATCAAGACAGAGAAAGTTCAGATAATCTTGATTGCACCTTTTTCGGCCATGTCAAGCCTGTTTCTTAGATCTTCTCACCGTGTCCACCAAATAGCCATTTCATCTCCCCCTGAGACAGGATCTTCTAATCCAAGTCTACTTTGCTACCAGCGGGTGGAAAGATCAGCCTTCATGGCATGGCTCTTGAAGCCGACAACATGAAGGGTTTCTAGAACCTCTACCATGATTCAAGCTAGGAAGTCGTATCTTCTAAGGCCCATCATAGGATCTGTTTTTTTTGTTTTTTTAGCCAGTGGTGCTCTGATAGGTAAGCTTCTCCACTTTCATTCAGCTCCCTACAATTTGGTTTTCCTTGAAGACAGAGTTAACAAAGGTCTCAGCCTGAGCCTGACACAGAAGTTTACCACCTTTCTTCCTGATGTTAAGTTCTTTGTCAGGGATTGCTCAATCATTGCCCACCTGAAGAAGTGAGGAGCAGTCAACATGATGGTACTCATCCATTTTGACCTACCAGAGTAACCTGGGGAACAGAGGAATCAGAGGAAACACATAAGAAAGGTGGAAGTTCTACAGAATCAACATTGCATCCGTGGCAAAGGCCAGAGGGTCTCCCATCCGGAAGAAGAAGGTTGGCACCTTCCAGTTTTCCCTGGTTGCCATGAGATATATCGTTGGCGCACCCATCTGTTGCACAACCAGGTAGAACACTTCCGGATTGAGTTCCCACTCTCCTGGATCTACATCTGGCAACTGAGAAAGTCTGCCAGAACGTATTCTACCCCTGGAATATGAACAGCTGGCATCCATCATGACCAAGGTCCACTCTAGGATCAGGAATGGCTTCCCCTGCTCCAGGCTCAGTTGATACAACCACCACCAGAGGTCCCTCCTGGCCTCCGGAGTGAGAGAAATCTGTTGATGAGATACTCCGGATTTCTGTACCAATTAAGGATAACATCCCGCTGGAGTGTAAGGCACAACACCCAATGCCGACACCAGTCTGCCCAAAATTCTCATGAACTCCTTATTGTGTGTGGACCATTCCAGGGCGCGTGCGAACACACACACACACACACACACACACACACACTGCCCTCTGGTAGTCACAGATCCTCCCCATGCTGGCCTAGTTCCACTGTCCTCTGGACTTCCCCCACACGAGTCTGGTTCAACTGCTAGTCACAGGTCCCCCCATACATTTCCTGACCTCCCTCCAGCCTGGTTCCACTGCTCATTGGTACTCACAGATCCCCACATACAATAATCCCAGCCTTATTCCACTGGTAGTTACAGATCCCCACATACAATAATCCCAGCCTTATTCCATGGGTAGTTACAGATCACTGTCAGAGCAAACAGGCTTGTTCTCCTGCTTACTGGTGGCCACATATTCCCCAAATACACTGCATGACCCCCCATGCACCCTCACACCACCCCCAGCCTGGTTTCCCTGCCCATTGGTAGTCACAGATACCCACTAACACTGTCTAACCCACCAGTCTCTTAGCCACAAATCCCACATACACTGCCTGACCACCCTCACAGCTTGCCCACCTGCCCATGGAGGCCACAGATCACCACATACACTGCCTAAGCCCTCCCCCATCCTGGTTCCCTTGTCCACTAGTAGTCACAGATCCCCATATTCACTGCCTGAGCCCCCCAGCCTGATTCTCCTGCCCACTGGTAGCCACGGATTGCCATATACACTGTTTGATGCCACCTCCCCTTACCTCTATTTAAAGAAAAGAAAAAAAAAATTCTTCTGTAGGTATTGGTAGTAGAACCCCACACTGCCACTGGCTCTACACTGCCTCCACTGGTACTTCCAGATACACTGAAGTAACCTCACCTTGCAGTCAACACCTTTATGATCTGTAAGATAGTGTACTTTTCACAATCAAATATTATTTCCCTGTTAAAAAAAATAAACAAGCAAAAAAAACAACAACCTAATACAAAGAGGTGGATTTTTGAAAAATAGACGACCACTAACTATATCCCCTGATGAAGCCGGTTTAAACGGCAAAACACGTTGGGCCATTACACCCCCCAACAAATTGATATTTATATACTAATGAAGTGGAAATATCTTGTCAAGGATTTGGAGCCGGTGGTACAAGATAATATAGCCTTAGCTTGGAGGACGGCCTCGTGGCACCGTCCGAGGTAACTAGTATAGGTAGTTACCACCACCTCCTTACCAATAACGATACAGAGTGCATTTTGGAAGAGATATTTGGTGATTAATACAGCAGTATTATTGCATCAAGGATTTGGAGCCGGTGGTGCAAAACTACATAGCCTTAGATTAGAGGACGCACCCACAGCTTTCTCTAAGGGAACTAGCATAGGCAGCCACCACCGCCTCCTTACCAACAACGATAAATATCGAGTCTCTCATTTCTAGTGACAGATCACGGTTAAGAAGAGTTTACTAACACGACTCTCTATTTTCCAACTAATTAGCAATTGCTACATTATACAGGGTATGCAGAAGTCAGGTACACCAATGTCACAGTAATAGAATACAAGAAGCATTCATTAGCGGAACCCATAGGGTTAAAAATAACGATATAGGATGAATCTCGAAACTAATATCTGTACTAAGTAACTAGCAGTTGCTACACAATGGCAGGCATACACACCAGCACTAGAGTGATCAAATACGAGAAGCATTAGTGGAACCCATAGGGTTAAAACTATCATTGAACAAACAGCTGGACCATCATATTCCACAGGAAAGTGATATCCACTAATTAGAACAGTGGTATTATTTATTCAATGAACTGCACTTGGTGATTAGTCATCACTATTTCTGTATTAACATGATAGCTAGTGCAAGTGTACTCTTTAGTGACTAATATAAAGCAGCAAGACCAACTAATTATAGAAATCAAAAGAAATGTACTTACTTTCTTAACTACCACATTGAACTAACAATGTAACTAACATCTTGCGATATACTGATCTATTGCTATATAACAAATTTAACTTTTAGACCGGGATAACAACTACTTAAATTGTACAGGAAAGTACCATAGTAACACTTATCAGTGCAGGACATTGCTTTTTACTGTGTATTCATTGCCCTGCTTGCTCATTAAAGGGATAGTAATACTTCGTTTTAACTTTATTATATTTTATAGGCATTAAAAAAACATGAAGAATGATATGTCTTATCTCTCAAACCTTTATGGTTTAAGAGATATTCACAAACAAAGTACCCCCCCCCCCGTTCAACCAGATCAGAAGGGAGGTGCCCAGGTAGACTGCAGAGAGGGACAATCTTCAATTAAGATAAGGGAAAAAGCTGAAAAATTTGTCAAGGGGGGAAGGGCTTTCATTCTTTTCATACAAAGAAAACTGTCCCCTTCTGTTATCTGTCTGGTCATACAACCAGATTCACATCTGAGAAGAGATGGCTTACACTAGGAAAAAGGGGCGGGAGGGGAAACTTTGCTTGTGAATATCTCATAAACCATAAAGGTTTGAGAGATAAGACTTATATCATTCTTCATGTTTTTTTAATGCCTACAAAATAAAGTAAAGTTAAAATGAAGTATTACTATCCCTTTAATGTTGCTGCTGCCTTCAGACAGCTTTTCTAGACACACTCCTGGAGGAAACGGGGGAAGGTGGTGGGTGGGCATATGACTCATGGTGGACTGTCGGCATCACCTCTACATGCCTGCTACACCTGACGTCACACTAGAATTTAGTAAGTGCAATTTTCACCAAACCTGTAATGGAAAACAGGACTTTCTAACATTGTTGCTTCCATTTTCATATGGGAGCAACTGGTAAAGAGGTGATAGTCCCACTTTAAAGGAATAGTACTGGATCACAATAAAAGCAGCTCCAAGTAATCTTCATAGTATTTGAGCCACGGAGGGCGTTATTTTAATACTGTCAGAGTTGTGATTCAAGAGTAATTGAATGATAAAGTGTCCCCCTTCCTCCTCCTTTACTGATGAAACACTGCTCACCTCAGAGCTGCAAGGCTGTCCAGATGGATCGCAACAAGGGATAATCTTCAGTGAGCATAAGGAAAAACCTGAAAAATCTGTCAAGGAGGGTAGGGTTTTCCTTACGCTCACAGTATGAAGATTGTCCCTTGCTGTGAGCTGCCTGGTCTCAAGACCAGATTCCACATCTGAGGGGAGGCGACTTACACTAGGTAAAAGGTGCAGGAGGGGGATACTTTATCATTCAATTACTCTTGAACTATAACTCTGACAGTATTGAAAGAACACTCTCCATGGCCCAAATCCTATGAAGATTAATTGAACTGCTGTTTTTGTGAAACATTACTATCCCTTTATCTGAAGATTTACTGGTCTTTTGGCCTATGATACATAGGCAGTTTTTCTATCACGTTTTCAACTATGCAAACTTGAATCAAAGTGACAGGTCCAGTAGAATGGTCACTATGAAACAAATAATTGATATCTAATTTTTTCAAAAGCACCAATATTTATCTTAACCCCCTTAAGGACCCCCCACAATACCGGGGTAGGGAGCTCTAGAAGACCCTGGCACATTTGTATTTATTTTTTTGACGCAGTGTGGCGTGCAGCCGCATTACAAACACAAACTTCCATGATATACCACAACCGTCACTGGTCCTTAATGCCCAGACAGCTGTGACTGTCCTGGCATGTCATTGGGTATTAAAGGGTTTAACAAATGTTTGTTATACTTAACTGTAAATGCCACTAATTGCCAGAAAGTATAGCCAATTTACATAAAGTGACAAATAACTAAGCTATTATTTGAAGTAAAAATTGGATAACATTTAGATGCAATAGAAAGCGATGTAGAAAAGTGATTTCCAAATCTGAGCCCTCATTCATCCAACTTAATTAGTATCAGTTCTGCTAAATAAAAATACATGAACATTTCCATTGCAGATGAAAGCCTTATGACATTTTTAACTGGAGAGCTTTATGGTAATTTTAAACCTACGGTCATTAAAATTATAGTTTTAATCAAGTATATAACTAAAAGTGCTGCAGAGGACACAGTTGTGCTAGAGCCCAGCATCCAAGGGGCCCCAAAAAAAGTATAAACTGGGGACCACCAATGACTAGTTACAGCACTGGATTTAATATTGTGTCCCTGGGATCTTGTCCAAGTTTCTTGTTAAAAACAACCACATATCGTTAACAAATAACATTATTATGATCTGAGCAAAAGCGGAAGGATTGCATGCAATGAACAGTAGGTTATTTTTAAGCTATAATGGTTTTTCACATCATCCACCTGAAGAAGCTTGTTAAACAGGATGTAAGAATCAGACATTTAGGCCAGGGGTGGCCAAGGAGAGGCCCTCCTGATGCTGCAGGACTACAACACCCCAGATGAAGAGAGTTGTAGTCCAGCAGCAGCTGGAGGGCCTCATGGTGCCCACACTTAATTTAGGGCCATATGAAAGATGCTAAAGAAAAGCAATTTTGAAGTACACCAAATACATCATGACGCAAAAAAATGTGAAAATGCACCATGGGTATCAAATGAAAAAGAGGATTTAAAGGGGAACTACCACCCCACAAAAACTTCATCCTAATTAAGTCTTCATCTGGAGACTAGCTGCTTAGTAGCGCTAGTCGCCAGAAATATTACCTTGTTTAAAAGATTTTCTACTTTTTTTGGAGGCTGACAGTAGCAGGAAGAATGGACATCTTGCCATAGTGATGTCCGTGCTTTTGGAGCTGGCCGGCGCACGGACGTTACTATGGCAAGATGTCCATTCTTCCTGCTACTGTCAGACTCTGAAAAACTCGAAAATCTTTTAAACAAGGTAATATTTCTGGCGACTAGCGCTACTAAGCAGCTAGTCGCCTGATGAAGACTTAATTAATATAAAGTTTTTGCGGGGTGGTAGTTCCCCTTTAATAGCAGAATGGATCCTGATTAGATGAAATCCCATTCAAACAGAAGCAATAGCTTAACTGCACTTCATCATGGCTTGTGAACACCTTTTATTTTACTTTTCTTTAGAACATTGTGCCCTCTGAGTTAACCCTTTAGATGTCTGAGGGGTACACACTGCATTGAGTAGCAATGCAGTGTGTACCCCCGCTGGCACTGAAAGTGTTAAATTGTGGAGTGTCATTCTGGGGCAAAAATCCTGTAACATAGGGGATAACTTTCCCATTCATTTCAACTGTTTGACTGCTTGAATAGTAGAGAGGTCTCCAACACGTTTGGAGACCTCGCTAGCATTCAAAGGGTTAAACATTCTATTTCAAGAGTTAGTAATAGATGAAAAAAATGGAGCTTTGATTGCTCAACATCCTTTTTAAGCATGTAGAGCACTATGACATGGGTAGTTCAATAGCAGTATAACTATAAAGTATCCCCCTCCCGTCCCTTTTAACCATGTCACGCTGCTCTCCAAGCCGGTCCAGATGGAGAGCAGTGAGGGACAATCTTTAATGAGCATAAGGAACATCCTGCCCTTCTTCAGTAAGGGGGTATACTCGATGCGAGCTGTTTGATCCAATGACCAGATTCCACATTTGAGGGGAGGTGACTAGAGATAGGCAAAAGGGGAGGGAGGGGGATCCTTCATAAATAAATTGCTATTGAACTACTCATGACATATTGTAGTACTAGTTGAACAGCCCGTTACACGGGCCACAGTGCCACTGCCACCCGGTCGCGGGGCAGTCACGCGCAGTAGAGACTGCCCGCGCCACGACTGATATAGAGCTGGACGCTCCTTCGGAGCACCCAGTTCTGTATCAGCCGCGGCGCGGGCAGTCTCTACTGCGCATGACTGCAGCACGCGCAGCATTGTCTACTGCGCATGTCGCGGCCTTACACACAATTTATCAAATTATTATATAGGATTGTCATAGCACTGTACATGCTCAAAAAGTATGTAATCAGTGCCCCTTTTTTTCCCCTCATCTATTACTATCCCTTTAAAGTCAATGGAACTTTGTATTTGGCACCTATGAAGCAGTTTGCCTCAAAATTACTCCACTTTTCTTTTGAACACAGGGCCCAAATTTGTATTTTAACCGTTTAAAGGCCATAGGGGTATGCAACGTTATAATGCATACTCCTCAGGTCCATAAAAGGGTTAACAGCCTGCTTACATTCAGGGTATGCTCACAAAGTCGATTTTACAACCCCCAATGTGCTGTTAAGATGGGCAATTACCACCCCGAAGAATGCACAGCTCGCTGCAACGTGAGTGCACTCATTCATAGCGCACATCCATTTTACAACTTGCTGTTCTGCATGGCAGCATATGGCCCACAGCACAGATTTGTCACACAAATGATTTTTCATGATGCAATGCCATTTGCATCCTTCACTGACCAGCCAATCCACATGGGTATCAGCCAAAAATACATAGCAAATATCCGTGCTGGCAGCCATTTTTACATACCTTCTGCGTGCCCCACATGGGAGTGAATTGCAGGGGAAGTACAGGACAACTAAGATAAGCTGACACTGGTAGAGTGGCATTCACTATAACCGAGAGCAGAGAAGTCTCCCATGTGAATTTGTCTCCATCATCATCACTAATAATAATAAAAGGCTGGATGTATGTTTGTCCGATGCAGTCATGCGCAGTAGAGACTGCCCGAACGCAGTGATGCACAGTAGACACTGCAAGAAAGCACAGACTTTGGCCCGTGTACACGGGCTTTTACGCTAGTGTTTATATACTTTAATTTTTTGCGGAAACCCACCTGAACTACACCACATACAAATGATAGCTATTCTGTGAGACTCGATATTGCAAAACTCACCCATGTGAACTAGACCACACAAATAAAAATGTTATTCACTGACAGATCACTGAGCAAGAACAAATGTTTAACACCTTAAAGACCAGAGGGTTGGGCAATGCATTGCTTTGCAATGCTCTGTACACCCCTCTGGTCCTAAAGGAATTAAAAATGGAGTTCTTGAGCTTCCTCCTTTTGTGTCAGAGCTTGTATACTTAATTCAGACAGTCTAAATTAAGATACCTCAGCTGTGCGACTAGAGAAATCAAGTGACAAATCAGCTACCAAAAATATCTTCCTCCTTCCAATGTGCTTAGTAACTAAAAGAGTACAGAGATACTAAAATAGAGGGTGGCCCACATACACATTTCTCATCTGCAACTAATTAATCTTTTCACAGCTAGACTGACACCTGTAAGTAATGCAATGCATTGGAGCAATACATATTTGAATGTTAAATTCTTAATCCAAGTGCCACAAAAAAAATTTAGCAAAGTCTGGCACCTCTACTTAACTCTTTCTGCGCTGGTAGCTTGTGTAAAACATTTATGTACCCTGCTGGTGAGACACATCTAGGTATGAATCTCGTTGGTAACTTTCTAGTTAAATATGGAAAAGTATACATCATTTTTTCAAGAACAAATTCAGCTTTTTCATGGCACCAGAAAAATAAAATTTTGCATTATGCAATAACCTATGATATGTCATAAATCAAAAAAAAAAAATTGAACAGGAGTGTAAAATGCTATTTTCACTTTTATGAACTCTAATATACATTCTATTATTTACATGGTAAACCTACCCTAAATAGATCGTTAACCCTTTGAGTGCCAGAGGGGTACGCAACGCATTGCTTTTGCAATGCATTGCATACTCCTCCGGCACTCAAAGGGTTAACTATATAAAAGCATATATTTCCTGAAATTAGATATATATCCCATTGCATCAAAATGAGGGGTCACTTGACTTTCTACCCATAACCCTGTGTGCACAAATGTTTCCACAAATGCATTTGCCTGCATCTGTTTTTTCCATTTATACCACTTCAAAAAGATAATAAAATCTTTAGAAACCATGACATTTCCTACTGTATTAAGTACTTTCTACCAGCCCAATAAAAATGGCACTCCATTGGTACGACTAGCATACAGTACGGGGTGCCAGAAGCAGTAACCTACACCTGCCACTTTTCTATTTTGAAATTACCTGTGCCGCATTAAAATATTCATAACTATTAACCATTTGAGTGCCAGAGGTTTGGGGAATTTTGTCCAACGAGGTCACCAGGCACTTTTTCAACATTTTGCTCTACGTGTTTTTAGGTATATTATAACTCCCGGAAGTTTTTTGTTTGTTTTTTTAATTTAAACAAATTCATACAAAGCAGCATGAAAAGGCTGACGTAATTTTTCATAGTATGAGACTTGTGCTAATGCCATGCACTATATATCAAGAACATTTGTGTAACAAACAAACAAACAAACAAACAAAAAAAACCACATGAATATGTATGGTAAACAGCAGATAACATTTCTACTGAAATGTGCATGCAGGTAACCAGAATGCATATTATTTACTAGTTTTAAAGCTCGTATACATGGGCCAACACTGGTGGCACTGCAGTTATGAGCAGTACTGACTGCCCAAACACGCCACGGCTGATATAGAGCGGGGCACTCTGAATTCAGACCGGAGCACCCTGCTCTGTATCAGCCGTGGCACGGGCAGTCTGTACTGCACATGACTGAAGCGCGCAGCCGTCTCTACTGTGCATAACGGCTTCTGACAAACATACTTAGAGAATTATAATACAGGATTTATACACACACAAAATTGGAAATATTTGCCCAAGCAGTTAATAAAATAATAAACTGTTTTAATGACTGGCTTGTTGAATTGTCAGTGTTTAGCAATTTAAGCTCCAAAAAGGTGTGCAACTCATTGCAAAGCACTGAATTACACAACTCTCCATCAGTGAACGTGTGCGGAATTGTGTGCGTGAGCAAGCATGTGAGTTAATATGTGATCATGTATGTGAGCACTCTCATGCACAAGAGCACGATTGTGTGTGAACGAGATTGCATGTATTGTGTTGTGCGTATAACTTGGGATATTGTGTATAGCGTACAGTGCTTTGTGTATCATGTTTTGCTTGCGTATTGTGTGTGTGTGTGTGTGTGTGTGTGTGTGTGTGTGTGTGTGTGTGTGTGTGTGTTCATTGTAGCACCTGCATGTCCTTGCAGAGATTGAAAGGAGTATCACGCCCCATGCTTAGACAAATAGGATAGGCAGTACAGAGGAGTTTTGCATTACTCCTCCTTTATGCTGCCCCAGGGTGTGTTTGGCCTTAGAGAAACATAAATTAAGTCACATGATGCTTCCTCATTATTATATAAATTATTCTGAAATATACCCTAAATTAATACATTTCCTGAAAATAGATATTCAACTGCATCAAATGAAGGTTTTTGTTGTATTGATTTTTCAAGTATTTTAAAAGGAAGGATATATTGAGATTGTTTCTGGTTTTCAAGCATGTCCTGGGTGAAAGGGTCACAGGCCGAGTTGTGCTTGCCGGGACTAGAACCTGAGATTTTAAACAGATTTTAAACAGATTCTACAGTTGGTGCATTAACCATCTGAACTATTTCACTCAGGCCCTCTGTACCCCCTAGCATGATATGCACAAATGTTTCCAGGAGGTGGCAACAAGAAAAACATAGGCAAGATTTTAAGTTTCTGCCCCTTCAAAGTACTGAAAACATGAAAAAAATATTGACTGTACCATTGTATTCATTAGATACTGCTCTTCTGATAAAAATGACACTCCACTGGTATGAGATGAACTGCTGTAGGGTGGTACAAGAAGTAAAAAAACTGCACCATCTCCAGTCTCTCATTTATTTATTTTATATTTTTTTTTCAAATGTGACTTGCCTGTACTAAAATGTCTGTCAATGATTCCAGAAGATGGAGCTAAAGGTAAAAAATACACATTACTTTACATTTCAAGCCATTCAAAGGCACTGAAATCATTAAAAACTATGGAATGTCTACAGTATTTATCTGCTGTTCATCCAAGAAAAATTGCACCCGTTTTGTTTTTTTTATTGCATGCCTGACTACACTGAAATGACCGTATTAGAGATTTGAAGGAAAGGTATGAGACACATACAATTTTGGAAAGCAAACATTTACCTTCATGAAAGGAAGTGTTTTATGACTTTACACGCCTAGGAGGTGGACACAAATATTTCCATAAGATGGGGCAATAGGGAAAAAAATCTACCACTTCAAAGGTACTACAAATTTAGAAAAAAAAAAAAAAAAAAAAACATTTATTCAGTACCTCCTACCAACCTGAGAAAAATGGTACCCCATTTGTACGAGTTAAAATACTGTATGTGGTGCCAAGAGCACTAACCTACACCTGCCAGCACTCAAATGCGCATAACTATTAGAGATACGAAGGAAAGTTAAGGCCATACCATTTCGGAAAGCAGACATTTACCCACAACAAATGAAGGGTCACTTACCCTTTTTACCTCTATGCTATTTCTCGAAAATGATGCTGTTAGAAAAAACTACTGCGTTTTTACATTTCAGTCACTTCAAATACTAAAATCTTTAACACCATGAGATTTCCTAGAGTACACAGTACCTAGGCCAGCCTAAGAAAAATGATACCCTATTGGTATGGGTTGACATACTGTAGTAAGTGCCAGGAGCATGGTTACTAGTTGAACCAGGCTGTGGAAAATCTGTGTGCATATGTGATTCTTTGTCTGCCAATACAAAAGGGCTGGAGTATGTTTCTGTGGCTACCAGCAGAGCAAGGGGGGGGGGGCAGACAGTATGTGTGGAATCTGTGGCTGTCAGTGGACAGGGCAACCAGGCTTGGGTTCAGACAGTGTATGTGTAGAAACAATACCAACAAATGGTCATGAGAAAAAGTATGGGGAAGGTCAAACAGTGTTATCCGAGGAATCTGTGGCTACCAATGAGCAATAGAACCAGTCTAGCGAGTTCACACAGTGTATGTAGAGATCAGTGGCTACCTGTGGCAAGGGGAACCAGCCTAGTGGGTTCACAGTATGTGGGAAATCTATGGTTACCAATGGGCAGGAGAACAAGGCTGGGCTCGATCAGACAGTATTATGTGAGGATCACTGGCTATCATTTGGCAGGGGGAACAAGGCTGATGGGGTTAATTTTATGTGAGGAATCTGTGGCTACCAGTGGGCAAGAGAACAAGGCTGTTGACTTCCCTTACCATCTCATCTCAGTGTTCTATGAATGTCCAGGATGAATAGGAGAACCATCAAGGCTCAGTTTCGTCAAGTATGCATTGAAGGTCCTCCTACTCAACCCGGATGTTAACAGGATGAGTAGGAGGAAGTAGGGGAAGGTGGCATCAATTAAATTTTAGTGCTCTAACTATGGATGAACATTAGTATAGTTCCCTGCCATTCTTGACTTGTGGTGCAGACCTTCCAGTGTGCATATACTCATTTAATTTAATTTATACCGCATTGTGACAATGTTATTATAATCCATATTAACTTCATAATTGATTGCATCATTGTCACTTAATATCTCTTTTCCATGGTAGATAATATGTTTTTGAACTGGAGCAAATATTAGTTTTACATGGATATGATTTTTTTTTTTTTTTTTTAATACAATGAATCCTAATAAAAGTAATGTTTTAATAATATTTTCACCAGTTGGTATTACCACCTACTAAATGAAGTGATACTTGCTAGGGCATTTAGTGACATGTATCTATGTAATTTGAAAGCTCTTTTTGTTTGTCCCCTTTCCCACACCTCTACTGATCTCCTAACACTATCAGCTGAGAGATGAATAGCTGAGGAGACAACTGTAGGAATTCTCATGCCATTCAACAAGGTCTGTGAAACAAGGGGAGGGGGCTACTAATGTATTTATTTTAATTTGCAGCCACCACATGCCAGAAGTACTGACTTATAAAAGAGCTGCATTCCACATTTCATAGGGAATTTTAAAGGTGTTATGAAGGGGATAATATATAAATGTAGAGTTATTCTTAGGTCTCACAGTCAAATCTGAAACAAACTGCATATTGTACAAAATATGCTTCCATAAATACACAAAAGAAGATAAACTAACATTTTGTCAAAATCTTCAAGGAAATAGTGTTGAACCCGCTCTGGTGCCCACTGTAAAACAAAGTTCCATGGCACCTTGGTTGAGAGCCACTGCCTTAGTGGGATCATTGTTAGTCAGAAATTGGGGTTTGAGAGTCCTTCCAGCACTTCTGTGAACATGAAATCCAGGACTGTGAACATGCTATTGCTTCACTTAATGAGCAAGGGCAAAGTTCAGAGGCCTCTAGGATTTTATGGCCACTTTAAAGTGGATCATCAAAATAAAATTGACTCCCAAACCCTTACTAAAAGTGACTGGCATATGCATACTTTCATTATGCTGAATAAGCCCGGCATTATTGAGGAAAAACCACTTCTTCGGCAGGCACCAGCGGGCAACAGAGCAGCCATCTTAGGGAAAAGGTATCGGTGAGTCTGCTCTGTCTGTCCCATTCACCACCAGGATTGATGAATGGCGTTCCTTGGCACCTTAAATGGATAGTAAAGTTTCAAACTAAATCAGCGCCAATTAATCTTCATAGTATTTGGGCCATGGAGAATGTTATTTCAGTACTGTTAGAGTTGGAGTTCAAGAGTAATTTTATCCCGCCCCTTTTACTGATATAACACTGCTCAGCTCAAAGAAGCAGGGTGGTGTCTAAGTGGATTGCAGAGAGGGACAATCTTCAATTAACATAAGGGAAAAGCCTGTCAATGGGGGCAGGGCTTTCATTGTTCTCACAGTAAGAAGATTGTCCCTTGCTGTGATCATATCTGAGGGGAGGTGGCTTACACTAGATAAAAGGGGAGGGAGAGGTAAACTTTATCATTCAATTCCTCTTGAACTACAACTCTGACAGTATTGAAATAACACTCTCTATGGTTCAAATACTATGAAGATTAATTGGAGCTGATGTTTTTGTGAAACATTACTATCCCTTTAAGTTACCAGAAGGGATTGACAGTGCAGGCGCACAGAGCTTCTCTTGCAAGATCCGTGCAGCTAATGCCTGCCAAAGACGTTTTTTTCCTCACTAATGCCGGACTTGTTCAGCTTAATAAAAGTATGTATATGCCTATTGCTACGTTAGTAAGGGTTTGGGGGGCAATTTTATTTTGATGATAGTTCCGCTTTAAATTGTTCTCTGTTTTATGTTATGTCTCCAAAACTTTTCTTTGCAATACACTGAAAGCCACCCTAGTTTTAAAGTATTACTCTTAACCCTTTCACTGTCAGGGGTTGTGTGCACTGCAAATTGTGGGACAACTCTGGTACAGAGAGAGTCAAATAGATTCAAGCTTGTTTTACAAAGTCCGTACAGCACCAAAATGGTACCCATTGATCTTACTGAGGGTCAGAAAACAGACCTCCATGGATGGATTAACCCATTGAGTGCCAGAGGGGTGAACTCTGCAATGTGTTGCGTACCCCTCTAGCACTCTACTGGTTAAACGTGAAGTCCGGGACCTTGGGACTTTGCTCACAGACTTCACTTGATACAATAATGTTCCCATCAGCAACTGCTGCAATGGACCTGTCTTTGAGCTCCCTTTTTCAGCAGGAACTGCCCAGACAGCAGCGGAGGTAATTTTTCAGTGCCCCCCACCCACCCCAAGCCGGTCCCCTGTCAATCTGGCTAGACAGCACAAACAACAAAGCTCCAGTTAATTTGGCAGGGCAACAAAAAGGAGCTATCAGATAATCAATCCCCTCTAACCCCTTTGCTGCTAAAGACTTGGCCAAAAGTTTGGAGACATCTCTTGCATCCAAGAAGTTAATGAGGGATTTAAGTCTATATAGTTTTTATAACCAGTCATCAGAAGGTTCTTCCCCTTGAAAGGTAATAACTCTTGTGATGGTATTTGTAAACACATTTTTTTTTTTTTTTTCACTTTTTAGTTTAACCCAGTTATTCTCAGCTCCAGTCCGCAAGATACACAACATGTCAAGTTTTAAGGCTATCCCCAATTAAGCAAGACTAGTCCAATCAAATGAATGAGCCACTGATTACCCACCTGTGAACAAGCAGGAATCTACTGAAAATTTGATCTGTTGGTCTCTCCCGAGGACTAACATTGAGAATCGTTGGCTTAACCTTTGAAGGACCAAAGTGGAGTGCCAGAGGAGTACGCAACGCATCACACTCAAGGGGTTAAGGGTTTAAAATGCATAGGGCTTTATGGAGAAAGAAAATGAGAAGCAATTCTGGAGCATAGCAATCAAGACATAGGGGAAAAATAAAAATTACCATTCATTTAAAAAAGGTACTAGAGTTTGGATACACCCGCAAATGTTAATCTGTCCCCTGAGGTGTAATGGATTTCTTTCCTCATTACCCTGTGTATAAACTAATGTACGGGGGGGGGGGGGGGGTTGTGCTTAACCCTTTGAGTGCTAGAGTGGATATATATATATATATATATATATATATATATATATATATATATATATATATATATATATATATATATATATATATATATAGATAGAGAGAGAGAGAGAGAGAGAGAGAGAGAGAGAGAGATCCTTAAGCAGTGGGTTTCACGGTTCCAGATCCCTTATAGCAGAGATAGGCCAACCAGATTCACCCTATATGCTCCCAAATACACATCAAAAGTTTTAGAACACCCCCATTTTTCCAGTTTTTATTGAAATTTATGCAGTTTAATGTTTCAGTGTACTCTGAAAATAAAGCATATAACAAATAAACAATTGGATATTAAAAAGAAATCATGGAATCGTATTCCTTAATAAAATGTAATCTAAATTTTTGACTCAAAGTAGCCACCTTTTGCAGATATAAAGCTGAACACACTTGTGGCATTCTTTCCACAACTGAAATCAAATATAGTTCTGAAAGTTCTTCTCAACACTGTTGCAGAACTTCCCACAAATATGTTGCACTTGTAGGTTGCTTTGCTTTCACCCTTCAACAACTGGAAAAATGTGGGTGTTCTAAAACTTTTGACCGGTAGTGTATATGACCACACATTTTGGTTTAACCTTTAAGGACTAGAGGGGCGTGTAGCACATTGCATCACAATCCATTGCACACTCCTCAACTCTAAGGTGTTAAAATCCTAGAGAGGTGCAGAAAATATATGATAGACAGGACTCAAATGCTTTGGAGTCCTATCTAAAACCCCAAAAATGAAGGTGAAACAGTTAAAGTGTAAAGGGAGATATGATCTGAGGCAGCACTCTACTACAGTATCCACAAGAATCCAGCAGCCAGTGCCTGTCAGAAGATGATGGGAGTTGCAGTCCAGCAGCAGCAGCTGGAGAGCCTCACGCTGTCATCCCCAAGATCCGAGGAAAAATAAAGTGGATGTGTAAACAAAGTCAGCTGGTATAGATCATTAAGTAACAGAGGACTCTTGCCCTGAGAAACTGGCCCTTATCAGGAAATCTTAGATTTGGGGTATAAATCCTGAGTCTCAGGACCAAACTTTGAGGCTGGTTACAAAAAATGCACTTTGTGCACTTCATCCAGTACATGGGACTTCACTTTGACATTCCACTTTAAAAGAACGCTAAAAGACTTATTATATCAACTCTGCTCACCTTGTTTGTACGTGTGTATTGAAGTCTAAACCTCTCATTAGCCCTTTGCACAACACTGCACTGAATGCCTCTCTGGCATCAAAGGGTACATTTAGATCAGTGGGAATTTGTGAATGTCACCTATTGTGCAGTTGGTTTGATGCAGAGTTATTCCACTTCTGTTCGCAGGGCCCTAAGAACGATATGCTGAATTTCGTTTGAATTCAATTTTTGACATGTTTACTTTGGAAATTTCAGAACAGTGTTAATCCATCTCTAGACACCCCCTTACGAAGCCAATTGCTCCATATTGTTCACATGGGCAATTTTTGATTCACGGAAAGTATCCTAATGCACCATCTTGGATGTGTCCTGCAATAGAACTTTTCAGGCTGCAGCATGACTGATCTATACAGCAGCTGACAGGCCGCCATGCAGATCTTTCACACTATATTAATGGCTATGATGCTCACTGAAGTCTCCAGAGCAGATATGAACCATCAGATCAGAGATGGTTCATATCTGCTCTGGTGACTTTGGGGGCCTTACTTCCCGCCTATGGGAAACTCAATGGTTGGACATCCCAAAGTTACCAGTAACCTGAATTGAACGACAGAGAAAAGAGGATTTTAGTCTTACCTGTTAAATCCTTTTCTCTTAGTCCATACAGGTTACTGGTCTCCCACCCTGTCAAGGGACCATGCTTGGCTCTCCTGTGAAACCCAGTGGGGGTCCTTCGGGGTCATGCTCACAGGAGTCTTTTTTTCCCTTCCACTATCAAGTCAATAGTTAGTGTGTCAAATCTTTCTGGAGCTGGCTGGCTAGCTGCAGCCAAGGAGGGAAGGTAGGCTCCACTCCCTGTATAGAATTCTAGAATTGTTCCTGCCTACAATCAAAGGGGCGGTTCGCCTACCAAAGTTACCAGTAACCTGTATGGACTAAGAGAAAAGGATTTAACAGGTATGACTAAAATCCTCTTTTCTCTGTCGTTCAATTCAGGTTACTGGTAACTTTGGGATGTCCAACCATTGAGTTTCCCATAGGCTGGAAGTAAGGCCCCCAAAGTCACCAGAGCAGATATGAACCATCAGATCAGAGATAGCCCAACAAAACAATGAAGTGTCAACGGACATGAAACAGGAGTAACAACACCCCAAACTCTTACACAGCACACTGAAGAAGAGTCAACAGGGCTCAAAAGTGAAGGAAGCACCAAGAACCGAAGGGAATGCTAGACAGGCAAGACTGCCTCCAGTATTTTCCTTCCAAAGCTGGCATCAGCCAATGCCAGCACATCAACACGGTTTTGTTTCGAAAAGGTGTGTACAGACAACCAAGTGGCAGCCCTGCACAACTGATCAGCGGAGGCCTGATTCTTGTAAGCCCAAGAAGCCCCAATAGATCTTGTAGAATGAGCCATGACCAGAAAAAGGACAGGCTTCTTCCTCAGCTCGTAAGCCTTACGAATAGTGGACTTGATTCAAGACGCAACAGTCACTTTGGATGCAGGTCTTCCTGCCCTGGGACCCTCAGGAATGACGAACAGTGCCCTGGGAACCCTCAAGAATGAGCACTGCGGATATGGCAGGAACATGTTCTTCTGCCCAGGACAAAATAGCCTTGATCTCTAACCAAGCAGCGAGACTTCTTATTCTGCCCTGCTTGTTGATGTAAGCCATGGCATTGTCGGACTGTACCCAGACTGGACAGTCTTCCAGCTGAGATGTCCAATGACGAAGGGCATGAAATATCACCCGAAGCTCCAACATGTTGATGCGAAGGAGAGATTCCTCCGGAGACCACCGACCCTGAGCACTCAGGCGACCCAGGACCGCTCCCCAGCCAGAGAGGCTGGCATCCTTCGTCACCGTGGTGCAGAAGGATATCAGGAAGATTGGAGAGGTCAAGCCACCATGACAAACTCAGTTCCACATGAAGAGGAAGTGACACTTACATCTTCAGAAGGTCCGTCTGAGCCCTGCACACCTGGATCAAACCTCTGGAGTTCCCCAGTGTGCGCCATGGCAAACAGGACCGCTTCTATGGTGGAGATAAATTTCCCCACTAGAGAGGACAGCTTCTTGGCTGGAACTGGATCTTGAGCCAGAACCGCAGAAACCCTGTTGGCGATCCGGTGAGCTACCTCATTCGTGAGAAACACCATGCTCTTCTGAGTGTCAAAGAGAAGGCCCAGGAAGACCAGACGCTGGGATGGGACAAGACCTGACTTGTCCATGTTGATGATCCACCCGTGATGGGTGACAGCATGAACACATAGCTGAACCTGCTGATGAAGTTCCGCAGAGGGGGCTTTCAGAAGCAGGTCATCCATGTATGGAGTAACTCTGATGCCGTCCTGGTGGAGGACATACACTAAGGCTCCCAGGACACAGCTGAAAACTTGAGGAGCTGTAGTCACACCAAAGGGAAGAGCTGAAAACTGAAAGTTCCCTCGGTTGCAGGCAAATCTGAGATACTGCCAGCTCTCTGGATGAATGGCGATGTATAAATATGCATCCTGATGATCCAGAGATGCAAGGAATTTCCCCGGGGACACAGCAGCAGTCAGCACACAGACACAAAAGGGATCCTGTACCCTTCCGTCACCACTTGTAAAACCCACGGGTCTGCCACCGAATCCTGCCAGATGCTGTGGTAGTGATGCAGACGACCATCCACAGCAGAGTGGGGACCTGGGTTTGGTGAGTCATGCTTGGAAGCCTTGGGCTTGAAGGAGACCTTGGGCTTCCATTGCGTTTGGGCTTGGAGGAGGCACGCGGAGCTGAGGGAACAGTCTGGTTCGGACGTGTCTCAGTCTGAAAGGATCGAAAATACTGGTTACGCTTAAGAGGTGTTTTCTTCCTGGGGACCAAGGGTAATTGTGTACTCTTAACCCCTGTGGCCTCACTGATCAGTTCTTTAAGATCTGGCCCAAACAAGGAAGTACCTTGAAAAGGTAAGGAGAGCAATGCTTTCTTGGAAGCAGTGTCAGCAGACCAGATCTTGAGTCAAAGAGCTCATCTGGCAACCACAGACATGGTGGAAAACCTAGCCACTGAAGAGATGGCATCAAATAAGGCAGCAGAAACATAGTGCTGTGACTCAGAAATGTTGGCAAGAAGGTGCAACATATCCGAAGTAGGAGCACCCCGACGGACAGACAGGGTGAGCTGTTCAGTCCAGACCGCAATGGCCCGGTTCACCCATGCTGCAGCAAATGCTGGACGCATGGCAGTACCAGCAGTGGCAAGAGGGAGACCTCAAGTTTCTTGTCAGTCCAGTCCTTCAGAGCGGATTCATCAGAAACTGGCAAGGCAGTAGACTTAGATAGCCTGGAGATAGGAGCATCCACTTTGGGAGGATGACCCCACTGAGCAATCGCTGCCTCAGAGAAGGGATAAAGCTTGGCAAATTTCTTGTAAATGGAAGGTTTTTTGTCTGGAGATTTCCACTCTTCAGACACAAGGCGGTAAAGAGTGGGGTTAGGTAGAAAGCAAGTAAGGGGCTTTTTAGGCTCCTGAAACACATCAGAGAGATCAGAATGAACCTCCTGAACTAAGGAAATGTTAAGGGTATGCAAAACAGCCCTGATCAGGCCCTCAGCCAAGGGGATCAGGATCAGCCTCAAAAGCATCCCCAAAAAACTGAGAGAAGCACACAGCAGAACATTCCTCAACATCTGAATCCACCAGAAGTTCCCCCTCAGAGGAATCTGATATGTCAGGTACTCCCTGAGGTTTTGGCAGGGAAGACTTGATGGAGGACGGGGTCTGCCAAGAATGGAAGACCCCCTGTAACTGGGATGGAAAGACTTGCAATGTAGACCTAAGGTCCCTGGTAGCAGCCTTGAACTCTTTCACCCAAACTGGCTCTAATGCATGGCTGGAGGTCCCTGAGAGACTCTCAGGGACATCAGAACATGCTGGGCATAAATGACCTGAGAATTGTCTAGGTAACCCTGAATGACAGGAAGAGCAATGCGCAACAGGGGATACAGAGACCCTAAAATCCTTCGTCTTAGGTCTGGCCCCAACCTCCAATGTAACAGACATTCTCACAGTGTCAAATAACCTTACAGTATAAGAAATCACCCAAGTACAGTGTGTAGGATTAAGGTGTCACCACAGAAATCTCTAAAATAGACTTATCTGGCAGGCGAAAGGTTAATCAGCAGAGGAGAGAAGTCCAAGCCCTGCATAGGATACCTGTTCTGGAAATGGCACAAAATGGCTGCCGCACCGGGAGACAATCAGAAACGTGCGGCAAAGCAAGCGCTCATGGGAAATGTAATTTTCCCAGAAAAAGTACCCAAACAGTGCCTGAAGCCCCCTGAGCCCCCCAACACACTGGAAACATGAACCGGATGATAGAGGGCAGACAAGAAAAATGAGCCATCTCTGAAGTCGCTAGGTTAAGCAGTTGCAGAGATATGTCCCAAACTGTACAGTCCCATAGGAGTGAATGGAGCAATGGAGCCTATGCGTTAAAGCAAACTCAAATTTTACAAAATTGAAACCGTAAAATAAAAATGCATGAAACATCACTAGAACATGTTAGGATACCCAAAAAAACACTGAACCAGTAGGAAAAGTGTCAGAAACCCCCCCAAAAGATGCAAAACCAGCAGCTAAAGGGTTAAAGTACAACATAAACCTGCTCCAAAACACCCAACAGACATACAGATAGACCCAATGAGTGCAGAAGTGTGCAATAGGAACTCCAAAGGTAAACCTCTGTGTGGAGGGGCACTGTGGTGGGACATGTGGACCTGCAGCACTCAAAGGGTTGCTCACCTTTCCTGCAGATCTTCTGTCTTCAGACTACCATATATTAAGAAGCAGCCTCGGTGGGCAACTCCTGAGGAGAGAACTTGTAGCCAAGATTTCCCCCCCCCCCCAGGGCTTAAGGTCCACAAAAAGCACCTGGTTACTGAGCTAGCCACATCTAAGGGCATTGTCAGTTATGGTAATCCACCTAATGGTGGTATTCCATTTCTAACAGAAAAATAAAAAAAGTTTCTAAATCTATAGCAGAACTGTTCTCTTGCCTTTGTCTTCACCAAGGAACAAATCTTTCTGGTGCTGGTTGGCTAGCTGCAGCCAAGGAGGGAAGGTATGCTCCACCCCCTGCATACAATTCTAGAATTGTTCCTGCCTGCAATTAAAGGGGCGGATCACCTACCAAAGTTACCAGTAACCTGTATTGGATGACAGAGAAATAAAAATTCCTAAATTCCCATGCACTTGGATTAAGCTTTTTATCCCGTTGAATGCCATAGGGGTCTCCGGTGTATTGCTACACAATGCACTGGAGATTTCTCTAGCATTAAAGGGGTTAAAGCCTGATTTAACAGCAATTTTTACTTTTCCCCTACGGTGCGGTTGGTTTACTCCAGAATAACTCCAGTTTGCTTTTATAAATATGGGCCAAAGTTCCTAAGAAACCGACCTATATAATGTTGGTTGCACAGTGTGGTGCTTCCTGCTATCAATCTAGACCAGTAGTTTCAATCTCGTATCCTGAAGGGGGTCGGGACAGTGCGCTTTGCCATGATCTACCAGATTCTGAACCAATGTTGCAGTCCAAATGACTGAGCTAATTATTAATATCTTTGCAAGAACTGGGCTACTCCAAAATCCCACACTGTCATGGCTCCCTAGGAATGCAGTTTGAAGAAAGTGAACTAAATAGCACCTTGAGCTGCAAGTTTGGCTTCCAACATAGCTAATTAGCATACTATACACAGAATTAGCATAAAGAGACACACTATGCCACCAAACTATAGAGCAGTGGTCTTAAACGGCATTCCTAGATGGCAGATACTGCTCTTGCTTTAGAGAGACCCCTGTTTTACAAAGGGTTCAGTCATTAGCTCTGTGATTTTGAATGAACTGTGCAATATTGACTACAATATAATAAATACACAGAAAATTCAAGCACTGACTCAGCACTGCAACAAATGCAAAGCCAAAATGAATAATACATCAGATAACCACAAGGGCAAAGTAACAAGTTCCAGAACATATCTGTAGTGTAGAGTAATAAAAGTATATTTTGAACTTAGTGTTTTATCTTGTTTTTGTTTGATTGCTCTAAGCAATCAATACTACTTGGATTTATTCCTGGCAGCAGTTAAAGTGGAACTACCACCCATTTTAAAGTTTATGTCAAATAATTCCCCATCTGGTGACTAGCTGCTCCGTAGTGCTAGTAGCCAGAATAATTACCTGGTTAAATAGAACAAGACCCTGCGCCGGGGCTGACAGGCAGTAGAGCGCGCAGCCATCTATCCATAGTGACGTCTGTGTGCCTGCACCGTCAGTCCCAGCCAGCTCTAGCAGGCATTGCTGGGAACTGTTCGGCTCCAAAAGGGACTGACAGCGCAGACGTGCAGACGTTACTATGGAAATATGTCTGCGCGCTCAACTGCCTGTCAGCCCCGCCGTAGGGTCTCATTCTATTTAACCAGGTAATTATTCTGGCCACTTGCACTACTGAGTAGCTAGTCACCAGATGGGGAATCATCTGACGTAAACTTTAAAATAGGTGGTAGTTTCGCTTTAAGGAAAAAATAAATTAAATAAATAAATAAAACATATGCTGATGCACAAACAACATAGTAGACATCTAACACCCCTCAAATGATAGAGAGGTCACCAAAGCATAGAGTCTCAATGTGTTAGAGACCTCTGTGGCATTCAAGGCTTAACCCCTTCAGTGCCAGAGGCTTGGGCCATTTCTTGTAACCTGTAGGCCAGATACATTTTCAGCATTTTTGATATCCTTCTGTTTAGGCTTGATTTACTCTGGGAATTTCTAGTTCCATATGGAAAACTGTATATTGTTCTGTTTTTTTTTCCAGAACAAATTGAGCTTTCTCATAGTACCATACATGAAGAGAATTTTGCATTGTGCAAAAAAGCTATGATGTCAGAATGACAAAAAAATAATGACAAAAAAAGTGACAATTTACTTCTTATGCTAAAATTGCATAATATGTATCAAAACCATTTAACTTGATTGCAAAAGTTTCATTTATTTGAAAAAGCCCCGAGTCCCTGAGTAAAAAAAAAAAAACCAAATCTGTATAGTTTTACCTACGTCCATGGCTAGCGTAGAGCCCTAATCACCGGCAGCGCAAAATGACATTTTCAACTTTAGTGGTAAAGCTACCCTAAAACAGTGGAATAACTATAAATAACTATATAAATCTATATATTTCTGAAAAGTAGACAACCTGCTGCATCTAATGAGGGGTGACTTACCTTCTTAACCCAAGCCTGGCGTGCACAAATGTTTCCAGAAGTTGGAACTATAGGAAACAAATGTCATTTTCTTACATTTCTGCCCCTTCAAATGTACTGAAATCTGTGAAAACCATGGAATTTCCAACTGTATTCATTAGCTAGTGCTCTTAGGAGAAAAATGGCACCTTATTCGTGTGAGTTGCCCTGCCTCAGGGGGTGCTAGAAGTGCCAACCGACACCTACTGCAAATTCTGATTTTTCAAACATTTTCTCAAAGATTACTTGGTTATAACAACTAGAGAAGTGAAGAAAGGGTACACAAACCATAACATTTTGGAAAGAAGACAACCTGCTGCATCAAATGAGGGGTCACTTGCGTTTTTACCCTTAAATTAGTGTGCACAACTATTTCCAGAATGTGGTGAACAGTCACTTCAAAGATACTAAAATGGTTCAACGCCATGGGATTTCCTAGGAGGACCTCTTGCCAGCCTAAGAAAAATGGCACCCCACTGCTGTGGGTTGAGATACCAATTTGGCTACCAGTGGAACAGGGATGGGGAAGCAAACCGTGTATTTGTGATTTTATGGCTACCAGCTGAAAGAAACTAGGGGGCCAGCCAGTGCACGTGCGGACCTGTGACTGCCAGTGTAACGAAGTGGGGGGGGGGGGATGAAGGGTTAGGCAGTGTATGTGGTTATGTCTACTAGTGGGCAGTGGAGCAAGGATGGTGGTGTTGGGGGGGGGTCAAATAGTGTATATGGGGAATCTGTGACTACCAGTGTGCACTGTACGCCCCCCTCATATACAGTTTGATTCCTAGCCTAAATCTAGTGCATACTGGTACTCTGAGTCTACCAGTAGGTAGTGGAAACAGGCTGGGAAATGGGTCTGCCAGTGGGCTGTGGAAGCAGGCAGGCGGACAGGGTACGTGTGTGTGCATGCCACAGAGGTGCCCAATGCACCGCAAAGCAATGCACTGGACTCCCTGTGGCGCACAGAGAGTACTTTTTTTTTTAGTTATTTTTTATTCATACCTCGTTGGGGGGGTATTAGGACCACTCTTGATGCCCCTCTCAACAAGCTCTGATTATGCAGTAATGAAAAAAGTCCTGTGTGTGCGCCACAGGAGCAGAGGTCTGCATTGGAACCCCGTGACACACACAGTGTTAACTTGTTCGCTCCTGCCCTTCTCTCCTACCTCCGGAGTGAATAGAGTCAGGGAAAGTTTCCTAAGGTCACCGATGACATTAGGAGGCTTCCCCCGATCCCACTCACTCCTACCTGGAAGTTCAGGTAGGAGAGAGGGGAAGGGAGAAGCTGTGCTTCTCTTTTGGAGATATTGATCTCTCAGAGCGATTGGCTGGGAGATCAGTAATTGGGGGGGCATGAAGAGTGATAATCATGCCCCCGCCCCCAAAAGCGCCAGGCAGCATATTTTCTAAAATGCAGCCACTGCAAGACAGTTATAATGGCTTATGCAGTGACCACATTTTAGATGTACATTGTACGAGCTTGGCACAGCAGGTACACTTGTCTAACTCGTACAATGTACCCACATGGCACTCAAGGGGTTAAAAGGCCTTTTTAAAGGAATAGCGAATTTAAGGAATTATATATGACCAAAGGTTTAGAATACATGGATTTTTCTTTCACTATTTGGGATTTTTCAATGAAAAGTTTTTACAGTTCAAACTATTTTATTTAACCTCTTAATGACCCAGGGGCTGGATTCTATTACAGGTGCTAAGTTTATCTCTGCTTGTATCTCCAGTTTTCCCCAAAGACGTCAACAGGAAAATGTTGGATAAAGCCGGAAGTAACATTTATCTCCTGCAATAGAATCTAGACCCAGGTGTTTTGTGCACAAGAGGACTAGAGCCATTTTATTCACTGATGTGAGCCATCACATGTACCAGCTCACCGAAGGACGGCTCAAACTGACTGCTCTGGTCTGGTCTTGGAGAAGTCAGTTTCAAGCTCCCTGCATGATCACAGCATGCCTTCATTTAACTCCTGACGTATTAAGACCATCACTGGTCCTTAAAGGTCCAAAAGTTGTGAAGGTCCTGGCATATCCACTATCGTTAAGTAGTTAATAAAAACAGTGTCAACTGGTGTCTAGAAGCGTTTTTTTTTTTAATAATTACTTTATGGGAGAGCTGCAGTCACCCAATCGTTAACTCCATCTCTTTTTAGAATATCAGCCTCTTTATATACAACACATGCATATGGGGCTGCAAAGTCAACTAGAAAAACTGAGTGGAGGAGCAAACATTCACTGTTATTTATGCTCATGCAAATGGGTGGTTTATTGACTTTTCCAAATCACAGGAAATGTCTTTTTTTTCCATGACTTGTAAACTTACCCTGTGTATACACCTTCCCTGGAAAATATCAAAGGTTCGTCAGTTGTAGGAAGATGGTTACTAGTCCATTCTGTATTATTAATGAAGAACTATGATCTCTTCAAAGGAAAGCAACACTTAATATGTACAAAAATATATATTGTAGGGTTTTTCCTCCTGAGTAACACAAGGGTACTCCAACTTTTGTGAGGCTTTTATTCAAAAGTTATTGCAGCTCAAACATGATTTGTGTTTAGGTGTCAAATGTTACAGTGGTTGTTACTACGCCATCCTATGGAGGTTTATGGTCAACTGACCAGATGTCCATTATGTGATTTAGCAACAGCACCACCATAACATTTCAAGCCATTAAGATACAAATCAAGTTTGAGGTGCAATAACTTTTGAATGAAATACCTCTCGGCAGTGGGAGTACCCTTGTTTTGCTCAGTAGGATATACCTTACAATATATATTGTTTATATTTTAAGTGTCCCTATGACCTGAAAACAATAAAGGCTGCTATGAATTTTGCCCATTTGCCTTTGATCAAGAGAACTATTTCAGTCAGTTCTGGATGTCATGTCCATGGGGGCTGCCATGACAGATGCAAGGAGGACCACAGAACACTAACTCTGCCCACTGGACATTGTAATCTTAACCTTTTTAGGACCAGGAGGGGTGTGCAATGCATTGCACACTGCTACAGCCCATAAAGAATTAAGTAAGATTGTGCACTCTGCTAATTTAGCTTAAAAAATAAAGAAAAAATAAAAATGTCATGTCCACCTCCATGAACATGACACAGAGTACTGTCTGAAGAGGTTTTCTCTTGAATAATTTGCATGCTACATATATTTTCAAAGGAGTCAAATATGCCTTCATTTTTTAAACCACGTGAGTGCAACGCAATGCACTGGGTAACTCTCTGACATTCAAAGGGTAAAAAAAAAAAAAGACAGATAGATAGATAGATAATCCACTTTCCTGTTGAGTAAAGAAAAAGGCAGCCCTGCTGCTAGGCCATGTTTAAATGAAAAGTTATTACAGCTCAAACACAACCACACAAAGCATTTTATCTTTTGCAATTTTGTTTAGACATGTCCAAAGATACCACTACCCATAGGGCCACATAGCAGTGACTTAATAAAGGATTTATATAAATACAATACTACTAAAATAGCTTTTTGAATAAGGCACCATGCAGGAGAAAATGTGTTTATTTTATTCAAAATTAAAATAGCTACAATGCATGCTTTTACTCCATAACAAAACATTAAAAGCCCTTTAAATGCACCCAGAAATGTATGTATACTAGCATTTTCAGCATTATCATGCTTGTACATAATGCCGCACTTTTACTTTGCTTTTTTTTAACACGCACACTATAAATAGATATATCTATCATGTGCACACATACAGACTCCCCTATAGATGACAACAATGAACATTTCCAGATGCGTGTGAGCATGATTCCCATTGTCAATGAATACTATAAAGCAAATGCAATCAAACATTTTTAACTATGTGTACAGGTTTATGTTCAAAACACAGCCCAGTAAATATTTAAAAAGATTAATGCTCTATTATGTTTATATGAAATATGTTAAAGAAAAATATAGTGCACACAAATAAAAATGTCATTACATAGGACCATCAAACAAATAATGACAACTGTGGGTAGCAATACCATCAAATACAAAATAGAAAAAGAGCAGCACAATTCTGTATGCAGCACTTTAATTCTAAATTAAGCAGCCATGGATAGACTAAATATAACTTAATATCTAGCAGACAGACGAACCACAATCTAGAAGAGGATTGCATCAATAGAATTTATCTTTTGTACAAGCAAGCAACATCATGGCTCATATGTATTGAATAAGCGAAAATATTATCAGACCAAAGGCAAAACCCACACAATGACCAAAAAAGGAGGACGTACTTCCAGTACTTGCTGATTTGCAAGTGTCACTGCAAGTTCAAAACAGGATGCCGGGTTACACAACGTCTCATGAGATTGGACACAGAGTGCCAAACGAGTGTAGAGCCCACTGCAACTCATTTGGGTCTCAAAGGGTCAATATGTTGCTGAGATTTGATACTCAGAGATGTTTGCAGGGAAATAATTATTTGTTGCCAAATCATATAGTCCAAGGACTGGCAATTTGAAGCCCTCCAGCTGTTGTGAATTACAATTCCCATTATCCCTGGCCAGCCAGTTTAAAGCGGAACCATCACTGAAAATAAAGTGCCCACAGCATCATTATGCATATAGTGATAAACATATCCATACTAGTATTACACTGAATAAGTCCAGTATTACGGATAAATCCAACTCGTTCCCAGACTGACAGGCAGGTATCAGAGTGGACATCTTGCAAAATAGACATCTGTGCACCTGTGCTGTATGTCCCAGTCTCCTCTAGGAGGACTGCATTGTACCTTAAGGTATAGGAAGGGACTGATGGTGCAGGCGCATAGATTCCAATACAGCAAGATGCCTGCCTGTGCGTCTGGGAATTAGTTGGATTTATCAATAACGTCAGGCTTATGCAGAGTAATACTAGTATGGATATGTGTATCGCTATATGCATAATGATTTGGGGGGCACTTTATTTTCAGTGATAGTCCCATTAACCCTTTGAGTGCCAGAGAGGTATGCAATGCATTGGATACCTCTCTGGCACTCAAAGGGTTAAGAGAAAATCTATCTACTTTTTGACTTGGCATTATTCAGAAGAGAAATATGTAAAGTTAGAATGGCCTATACATTTTTTCCCCACTTTTAGATCCTTGAAATCGAGCTCCGTGTGGCTCTGTTTCCAGGGAGCTTTCAGTATGGGATTGTTAAAACAAAAATATTTATACAATGCTGAAGTCTCCCTGCATCACAGAGAAGCTCTGGATGCTGTACAGACAGGATCTTCTACACTGTTTCTTTTTGTACATGTTTGCACTCACTCTGCTTTAACAGTCTCAAACAGAAAGCTTTCTACAAATAAATTCAGATAACTCCCTGACAGAGATATCGTAATGGGATGGGATAGTAATGTTTCACAAAAACAGCAGCTCCAGTTAATCTGCATAGTATTTGGGCCATGGAGAGTGTTATTTCAATACTGACAGAGTCATAGTTCAAGAGTAATTGAATGATAAAGTATCCCCCCCACCCCTTTTAGTGTAAGCCACCTCCCCTCAGATGTGGAATCATATCACAACAAGGGACAATCTTCTCACTGTGTGTATATAAGGAAAACCCTGCCCTTTTTGACAAGTTTGTCAGGTTTTTCCTTATGCTCACTGAAGATTGTCCCTTGCAGCGATCCATCTTGCTGCTCTGAGGGGAGCAGTATTACACCAGGTAAAAGGGGCGTAAGAGGGATAATTTATAATTTAATTACTCTTGAACTACAACTTTGACAGTATTGAATAACACTCTCCATGGCCCAAAAACTATAAAGATTAATTGGAGCTGCTTTTTATTGTGAAACATTACTGTCCCTTTAAATATTATGCACTTGCAGAAAATGTAACTGCAAAAAGTGGTTGACTGTTACTTTAATTAGAATAAACAGAAGATTACAAATGTCTGATGATGGGAAACAAAGAAAATGCATAATCAAAACATTATGAAACTACACCAATTGTTCCCAACTTACAACATAAAATATTTGTTGTTGAAAGATGCTGACATTGTTTGTTATGATTTTTATGGAAGACAGGATTGCCTCTTCAAAAAATACTGCAACATGAAATTGACTTTTTATAGGTCTCTTTATAGCATGACATTCTTAAAAACAAGTTTCTCAGGTTTAATTTTATTCACAAAGGAACAATGGTATTAAGGAGGTAGTTCCCTGCCCTTGGGATATCAACAGGCCTGGATGTAAACATTTCCTTGCTACAGCATGTTAGGTAAGAATCAAAGCGACTGTTCATCTAAGGAAGGATTAGGCAACCTTGGTCTCTCCAGATGTGGGAGGCTTCAACTCCCATCCATCTATAAAGGTTGAATGGGGATGATGGGGGTCTAGCCCCCAACAACTGGAGAACCAAAGGCTGCTTATCCTTGGTCTAACCTATGTTCAAATGCTGCTCACTTTCCCTATTAAATTAACAGATATTGGCACCATTACATGCCCCAAACTGCCAACAAATGTCTTGGTTTTAACCATGAGAGCTACTGCAATAAATAATTCTATCACACTTAACCCGTTCAGTTCCAGAGAGGGCTCAAATGCAATGTAAATATTTTGTAATTCTCCAGCACCGAAGGTATAAGAAGACCAAAGAGTCTCCGTTTTCAGTAAAATAAGATGTTTTCCTATGCCTGGAAGCTATCCATCTTTTCCCAGGGGAGGTTAAGGTGTGAAAGGAACAAGAACAACACTGAGTAATGGACACATAAAGGGTACAAAACAATGGGCTGTATTCAGAAAGGTAACAGATGAGTAATTTCGAAGCACAGCAACTGCACCAAAAAGGGGGAAAATGGAAAGGTCCATTGATTTAAATAGCGCTTTGGACCCCTTGAATGTTAGAGGTCTCGAACACACTGCTGAAAGGAATTGGGGGAATATTTGTCCCCAGGGTGCAGCTGGTTTGCCCCAAAACTGCTCCCTCTTTAGCTTCATAAATACGATAGTATCAGCTTTATCATTATTTCCCACAGGAGCACTATGACATGCTTAAAGGGGAAGTAACACCTCCTAATACTACCACCGCCACACACTCACCTTGCCACGAGCAGAAAATCCTAAAGGCCTATGACACCAAGAAACAAACTTCACCCCTTGCACATGGTAATTCTAACCCTTTGAAAGGAGTCTGCAATGTTCCCTCTAAGGTCAGCAATCAGCACTGTAAGAGTTAAAGAGGTAATTAAAACTGGGCTGAGCTGCATGGTGCATGTGTTATTCCAATGTATCCCTTGAATAAACAGTCCTCTGTTTTAGTGCCAATTTACTAAATTTTGTTCACCACAGAGGCAGTAGTAGGGGTGTGCAACGTATTGCTTTGCCATGCACTTCTCACCTCTCCATTAACATCACATTCTCGCTTAAACAAGTTCATAAGGTCAAAAGTCTTAGGATGTTGTGGACAAAGCAAGGTAAGGGGGTGGGTTATATTTAGGAGGAGTTACTTCCCTTTAACATGTCACACCTTTTCAAATTTAACCCTTGACTTGCACTGTTTTCTACATACCTGTGTCTCCAGAGACGCAGTAATTATCTCACTATAAAACGAATCTGAAATGTTTTCAAAATAAATCACCATTTAAAACGCATAATGCAGAAAGAAACTGGAGCAATTCTAGAGCATATCAGGGACAAATACAAATTTACAATGATTTCAATATGGCTTTTAACCCTTAAAATGCCAGAATAGGATTATAACCCCAACTGCATCAATATAAATGTTTATTTGTCCTCCAAAGTTGGTTTGCTCTAAAATCATTCCTCTGTAGTCTCCTGAATACAGCCCTATAAGCTCTGTCACTGGACCACAACAGGCTTGTTTTGACACAATGTTTATTACAAAGCAAAGTTACTCTTTAACCCCTTAATGTCCATGGTCCTGGGAAGTAACCTTCCCTTAAGGACCACTTTGAAGGTTCCGACATGCCGGTACACGTGACAAGTACCTGCATGCCACGCTGGGGAGTGAGAGAGACTGCTCCAACTCTTGGAGTGGTCAATTTCTCTCCCCGTTTTTACTTAAGTAAAATGTAAATGACATGCTATGACCGTCACCGGTCCTTAACCCCTTAAGGACCGGGAAAATCTGAGTTAGATTTGACTTAAGGACCGGAGCAATTTTGGCTTTTTTGACTATGTCTTTGTTCAACCATATTTTCTCTTTAATTTCTTTTGTGCACCCACATAAATTATATACTGTTTTTTTAAGCACAAGTAGGGCTTTCTTTTGATACCACAATTATATGAATACCTCATTGTTTAATTTGATTAAAATAGAAAAAAAGAGGAAAAAAATTGAAAAAAAACAACATTTTGCTTATACTTTCGTGTCAGGATTTGCATACAATTAGTTTATGACAAAAAATACCCCTAAATATATTCATTTGCTTCTCCTGAATATAAGAATACCCCATATGCCTAGTATTTCAATCACTTCCTCACATTTACAAGGTAAATATTACAAGATGGATGCCATTATTTCCAACTTGTAATTTCTCAACAATTGGCATGTGAGCATCATAGCTTAGCTGACGGTGCCAGAAACAAAAATGTCCCACAAAGGTATATGTTTCTGAAAACTACACAACATAAAGTAAATAATCAGGAGAATTTTGGAGTTTTTCATGCAGCTATTTTTCCAGAAAAAAAATTCAAAATTGTGGTAATATTTTGTTTTTTTGCAGTTTTCACACTTACATTTCAATACTACTGTTGATATCAAGCACATGATAGGTGAAGATTTTTAAAAATGCATTGTTTAGTGTTCAGCTCCTTCTTCTGAGTACGGCAATACCCCATATGCATAGGTTTCTCAAGGTTTGGGAGAGCTATGGGGCCCAAATTGGAACATGCGCGTTTCCAGTTTCACACTTTGAATTTTCACAGCTTGCATCACTGGTGCCATGTCTCATTTGGGGCTGTGTAACAGTGCTCCACTCTAAGATTTCCCACCAAAAGTATATATTTTTGGAAAGTAGACACCCCAGGCTTTCATTTTATGTATGTTTTCAATTTTTTTACGCAGCCATTTTACCATCAATCGCTCGTAAATCTTGACGTAAGTTAAAAAAACAGCGTTTTTCACACTTGCACTTCAATGTTGATGTGAATTTCAAGCACAGGATAGGTGAAGATTTTTAAAAATGCATTGTTTAGTGTTCAGCTCCTTCTTCTGAGTACGGCAATACCCCATATGCATAGGTTATTCAAGGTTTGCGGGAGCTATGGGGCCCAAATTGGAACATGCGCGTTTCCAGGTTCACACTTTGAATCTTCACAGCTTGCGTTACTGGTGCCATGTCTCATTTGGGGCTGTGTAACAGTGCTCTTTTTTTAAGATTTCCCCCCAAAAGTGTATATTTGTGGAAAGTAGACACCCCAGGCTCTCGTTTTAGGTGTGTTTTCCAATTTTATACACAGCCATTTTACCACCAATCCTGTGAAAATTTGACATAAGTAAAAAAAATTCAGCATTTTTCACACTTTGCCTTCAATGTTGATGTGAATTTCAAGCACAGAATAGGTGAAGATTTTATAAACTGAATTGATTCGTGTTCAGCTCCTTCTTCTGAGTACGGCAATACCCCATATGAATAGCTTTCTCATGGTTTGGGGGAGCTACGAGGGCCAAATTGGAACATGCGCGTTTCCAGGTTCACACTTTGAATCTTCACAGCTTGCGTTACTGGTGCCATGTCTCATTTGGGGCTGTGTAACAGTGCTCTTTTTTAAGTTTTCCCCCCAAAAGTGTATATTTTTGGAAAGTAGACACCCCAGGCTCTCGTTTTAGGTGTGTTTTCCAATTTTATACACAGCCATTTTACCACCAATCCCTCGTAAACCATGACGTAAGTAAAAAAAAAAAAAACAGCGTTTTTCACACTTAGGGTTGGCGGCAGTATACTGGGCAGCATACAAATTGGTTTGGGACACAATTTCACCTAAAATGTCTTCCCCCAAAAACAAATCAAAAAAATGATCATGGGTAAATCCTTCCACATCAATTTGAATCCCTGGGTTGCCTGTGAATTCTGAGATTTGTGTCCATAAATTGATACCCATTCATTAGGATCAGGAGTGGCAGGTGTTGGGGCATTTCTTTGGGCAGGTCTTTTGGCAGGTCTTTGGGCAGATCTTTTGGCAGGTGCTGGGGCAGTTGCCAGGGCAGCTCTTGGGGCAGCACTTAGGGCATTTCTTTGGTAGGTTTTTGGGCAGATCTTTTGGCAGGTGCTGGGGCAGTTGCCAGGGCAGCTCTTGGGGCAGCACTTGGGGCATTTCTTTGGGCAGGTATTTTGGTAGGTCTTTGGGCAGTTCTTTTGGCAGGTGCTGGGGCAGTTGCCAGAGCAGCTCTTGGGGCAGTGCGTCTTTTCTTGACAGAAGGCCCAGCGTCATCACTAGAGCTGCTCTCACTTTCTGAAAACTGCGCTATGTCAAAATCTGACGCAGTGTCTGTTGCCTCAGAGTCAGACGCCAAAAAGGCATATGCCTCTTCAACGCTGTACCTGCGCTGCATTTTGCCCACTAAAAAAACTTTTTTTTTTTCTTACGCTATCCCTAAACCTAAATCTATCCCTAAAACTTTCCCTAACACACGTCTACACTAAACCTACCCAACTACCTACCTAAACTATATTTACTATTAAAAAAAAATAAATAAATAAATAAAAAAAAATTAAAAAAAATCTAAAAAAATTCAAGGGGGATGGGGGGTGCCCAACAGATCAGAAAACACTGTTCTGGAGCAAATTGATCACTCCAAGAGTGATCAGATGGGGGGAACTTATTGATCACTGCAGAACAGTGATCAAAGGGTTAATTTTCTTTATTTAAACTTTTTTTTTTTTTACTTTTTTTTTTTTTTTTTTTTTTTACAGGAACACTGGAACACCATCTCCCTCTGTCTCTCTCCACCTCAGCAGTATGCAAGGTGGAGTGAGGCAGAGAGATCTGACAGGGACAGTATTTACAAATACTGTCCCTGTCATTCAGGTTTTGCAACATGTGATTCGCTTTTGAAGCGAATCGCATGTTGCAACAATGTTTCTGCCGCTTGTTACTAAGTGTCCCGATACCGGGACACTTAGTAACAAGCGGCTTGAACTCTTCCATCGCTCCGTGCGGCCGCGATGGAAGAGTTTAACCCTTGACGTACCGGGACCGTCAAGGGTCGTTGGAGCACATTTACCCTTGACGGTCCTGGTACGTCAAGGGTCCTTAAGGGGTTAACACAAAAAAAAAACATGTGACAGTCATAGCACGGCACGGGGATGTTAAGGGGTTAAGATCCAAAAGGGGTGTGCAACGCATTGCTTTGGCATGCACTCTGGCCCTTAAAGTGTTAACACGCCACATGTTTCTAAATACATCCATTGAATTACAATGTTTTCCTCCATATATTTCACAGAAATTGTACATGTGTTACAAAATAAAAATGGAATGTCATGACTTAAAAGAACATTACTTAAAAATGAAATTGGGTTATATAATTTGAAATATTATGAATTTCCAGTTAGCATATGTGAAAATGAGATGATTCTTTGTTTAATCCCCAAGTCTAATTCTAAACAAGCAATTTTTAATGCATGTATAGACTGCTCCATTCAGACACCATATGAGTCTGTTTTTGCTGTTTGTAATGAAAGATAAACTCTAACACCATTGATATATTATAGGTACCCACTACCCTTACATTCAATAAGGTTGTGTTACCATATCTCAGACCATTGACAGGAATCTACCTAGGTAAATCTTTCTGTTAAATTTAGTAGCAATTTAGTAAATTCCTTTTAAATCCATAGAAAAACCTGCACTAAAACATCTCCTTTAACCCTTTGAGTGCCAGAGGGGTACAAAACGAATTGCTTTTCAATGCATTGCTACCCCTCTTTCACTCAAAGGGTTAATGTTCAACTTCCACTTGCTAAGGCCTAGTTCACCGTGGCAACAAGTTTCATGTAATATATAATCAATGGGAAGATGTGTAAATGTAGTATAAATATATATATATATATTTTGCCATTTTCACATAAAAATTGCCTGCACATGTGTATAAATGTGTTTGTGCGAGGAAAAGAAAAAAACAAAACAAAAACAAAAACAAAAAAAACCCTTCTTTGCTCCACATGTGCCAAGACTTATTTTCATAATTTGTGGGTGTGGATGAAATAAGAATTGTGTTTCAGATTATGTATAAAATTGTAGCATTTTGTGACAATCACAATGCTGTCAGTTTATATAAAAGAGCAGGGAGAGGATGTCAGAATGCTTGAAAAAAAAGTCACAATCTGAGGATTTTTTTATTAAGCTTAGTAGGCATGTATGAAACTACTGCAAACATATGTATACATATGATCTAGCGCAAACAGCACATAATGCATTTGCCTTAGCTCAGTCATCTCAAACATGCAACCAGCGATATGAGAGCTAGAAGTATGAGGTTCCATAGAGAAAAACATCTTAAATTCACTGCAGCCAAGCATCAAGGGTTTAATACCCCCACTTAAATCAATGGGATTTTTTTCCCTCGATTTAACCCTCTGAATGCCAGAGCGGGAGTCCAATGAGGTGCTTTTGCAATATGTTGGACACCTCTCTACCACTCAAAGGGTTTATTGAGCTCCCTGTGTGCCCGAGACAGAAAGAAAGATATTTACATGTGTTTGTGTGTGCATGTTTGCGTTTGTGCACAGGCGTGTGTGCATGTACATTTGTATGTATGTGGGCGTGTATGTGTATATGTGCACAAAGTCCTAGCAGCCCATGTGTCAGCCCTCCTTGGAGGGAAATTTGAGTATTTGTCCCTCTACTGTATTGGAGCTCGACATATCTGCCTTAGATATATTTTTAATACACACACACTTTCTATGGGACAGTTCACAAGAGCATCTTTTCAGGATTCAGTCATTTTGAATGACAATCTTGCGCTGCTACAACAAATTTGCCAGTGTAAACTAGGCTTTAAAGTCTCATATTCCAGTTTAACCACTTTTAAAGTAGTGACTTAGTTGGGATTTACCAAATGCAATCCTCAAAACAATCAACATGCCTGATTTTGAAGTCATCACATACAGTAGACAGATTTTTTTCAGTAGTAATCTGTTCTTGGGTAATTATTACGTATCTACTCAGCTGTTTACTCGTGTATGATAGGAAAAGTTCTTGGACATTTCTTTCTTCACAAATGCTTGAAATAGCAGAAACCCAAGAAGGGAATTTATTATGAGCTGCAATCTTAAATTTTAATGCAAGACACGGAGGCTCCTATTATGCAATAAACTCCATTCTTTACTACTCAGCAGCAAAGCTTAACAGTTTAACCCCTTAGTGACAGCCGCGTACATACGCAGCTGTCACCTTAATGCCCGTGGTATTTTTTTTTTTTTTTTTTTTTTATTATTATTATTTTTTTTTAAACATTTCCGGAGTCTCCGAATGGCATGCAGCCGCACGGAGACCCAGCCTTCTGTGATTTACCAGGTACGTCCTCTGTCACTAAGTGACAGTTTTTGTGGGAAGTACCTGGTAAGTCAATTGTCGCATTGGGGTTAAGTAAAACAAAAATGAACATCTTTTACTTAACCCCACTCCAATAACAGGTATCCAATCATATCTCCCCAAGGTGTATAAGTGCTATAACAGATATAATCATTTCCTCTTTCTTTGCTGCTCAGCCAGGGATATAAGTACTTTACATTCCAATTCATGATAATGCATTAAAAGCTTTGTATCTTATACAACTGAATTTTTTCCTATATACTTTCCAATTCAGGATAGTACATTGATAGACTTGTATCTTATCCTATTACCCTGTCTTGCCCGTTTTCTGCCATCTTTAGCTTAATATGTGACATATATAACCTAATACAGTTTCTGGGATTTGCTTTCCCTTTACTGAAAAATTTTAACCTATTTCAGTTATATTGTGATTATCATCTTTCCATTTTATGTTGCTTCATTCCCTTGCTTATTTTATACATCTTTTCCCTGTTAGGTTATTTATTACTCTCTCTTATGACTTGCTACGTTTTTATACACTTTATTATGTCTTTTCTGGGTTTTTCTCTCTCCCTTTCTTATTTCTGTGCAAACCGTTTCAATCTCTTAACGTGTTGTCCGCCCGATCTATTGTTTCATGCTCAGTATTCGCACTTAATTTTACTTTCCTCCGTCTCGATAGATGCACGGTGGTCATCTTTGTTTCGGATAGAATTTTCTTCCGTCCATTCTGCGCATGCGTGCTCCGTCTCAGGAGCTAGCACCATTTTGTTGGTTGCTGCAAATGACAATGGACGCCCTCTACTGTGCTCCTCCATTTCTGCCCATTTTTGTGGTGATTTCTGACTAAAAATAACCAATTATACTTAATTAATTAACATTAACATTTATTACCAGATAATTTATTTTGTTTCAGTGCATATTTTCAAATTAATTAATTACTTGGCCTTTTTCCTCAGTTATTCAATTACTTTTGAATTGTAAATCCTCTCATAGTCATAATTACTAATATGTCCCACAGAAGATTAGTATCTCCTTGCACCCCTTTAAAAAATAACAAGGTACCTCCTCATCTTATGGCAGAAGAGACTGGCTCTATTCATTTAGACTCTGAAGAAGTGAATATTATGGCTCCTAAAGCAAATAATGAACATTTACAGGCTATGGTAGACCTACCTGTGAATAAATCTGTTTCTTCTGTCATGTCTACCTACATAACTCAAATGACAGAGACCTTGTCTAGGTCAATATCAGAGGCTTAACAGAACAAAAATTTTAGATAACCTCATAAACTTAATGAAAACCAGTTTTATGGGACTCAGAATATCTCAGAATCATCCTCTGAGAAAGATAACAATGGCAAAATTGGGGGAAAAAGGAAACGGAAAACTAAACACTGTTCCTCAGAAAGAGATACTTACAGTTCTCACCGTGATCCCATTAAAAAACCAAATACTCAGAAATGTGGCTCACAACCACGTGTGAGAACCTCAACTCGGGAGAATGGGAAACCGAGCATGAAATATAGAACCAGGTCTAAACCGGATTCTTTTTGTCTAGATTTTTCATCTGATGAATCTTATTTTGAAAAGGAGAAACATTCTGGCTCATCTGCGACAGATGAGGATTATATCCCCAGGGATTCTGATTCTAATCCTGATGAGGTTTCCGATGATAATTTCAATAACACTACCATTCTTGATGAACAGGGTAAACCCCTGTTCGAACCCTATCACTATAAAACACCCCAGATCATCTTAGTGGGTCCCTAAGGACCACGTGGCCAAGTACATTGACCTCTGTGTTTGTAAGGCTCTGGATAACAAATCCAGAAATAAATTAAGATCAGAATGCCCCAGGTCATCAATAAACAAAACCTGTGACACACCTAGTATGGACCCGCAGATGGCTCAGTATATTGCTAAATCGTGTAGAGACCCCAGCACTTAAGCAGTGTCAAGTCAAACTGCTAGATGTTGTAGGACCCTTAGCAAAAATCTTTAATATTATAGAGGAAGCTCTCTCTAATTCCTCCCAGTCGATCTGAATATACTGAGAGGTTGGGTCCAAAGAGCCTTTTGTCTTATTGGCAAATGCGAACACTACCTTCTGTATGGAAAGGCTCAGAGTGATTCTCCTCCACATTGACCCTGAGTTGTCAGAGATGGCTTCCACGGAAGCAGGCCCTGAAGTCAATGGCCTCCTCTTTGGCGAGTCCTTCATTAAAAACTTAGGAAAATTTGTAAATCAAAAAAGTTTTTAAACGTAGGGGTCGCATTCCCCGCCATTCGACAGGTTCCTTCAGATTTCAGTATAGGAACTCCCAAGACACAACTTACTCTGGCAGAAGGACATTTCCCCAAGAGGCTAAACAACCATCCCACTTCTACCCACCACGTGGCAGAATTTGAAGATCAAAGAATAACTGAGGCTTCCCACGTTCCAGGCCTTTTTCAGGTAGGTACTTTCCCTCTCCACAATCCCGGGAAAAAAGTGGGTGGCAGACTCACCTATTTTTTCCACGCCTAGCTCCACATTACATCAGATCAATGGGTATTAAATACTGTACAAGGTTTTCAAATAGAATTTTACTCCAACCCCTATCAAGAAAAACCTTCCCATTCTATCCAGTTCTTGAAGGAACATTTCCAACTAATAGACTTAGAGATTCTAGAATTCCAAAAGAAAGGAGCCATTATTCGGGCTCCGTCAACAACTCCAGGTTCCATAAGCAACATCTTTCTAGTACACAAAAAAGATTCAGGAGTACGCCCGGTTATAAATTTAAAAGAACAAAACAAATTTATTCTTTACAGACACTTCAAGATGGAGGGCATTCATGGTCTCAGATATCTTTTAATGCCAGAAGACTGGATGGTCAAACTGGATTTAAAGGATGCCAATTTAACTGTTCCCATTGAAGAACATCAACAACACCTCCTTCGGTTTCTGTGGAAAGGAATCACATGGCAGTTCACTTGCCTACTGTTCGGCCTATCTTCGGCCCCGTGGTGTTTCACAAAACTTATGAAACCCGTGGTTTCCACTCAGAAGCAGAGAGGTACGCATGATCATAAATCTCTACGATATCTTGATCATGTCTAAAAATCCAGAAACTCTCGCAAAACATCTCCACTTAAAGATTCAAACTCGTATAGGTCTAGGTTTCATCATAAACTGGAAAAAAATCAGTAGTCCGACCCAGCATATCAAATTCCTGGGATTCGTTGTGGATTCCAGCAATTCGACATTATGTCTACCTCGCAACAAATTAAAAAACATACGCAAGGAAATCAAATCAGTTCTGAAGAGAGACTCTCTATCCTTGAGAATGAATGCGAGAATTGTGGGTCTTCTTTCGGCCTCGATTCAAGCCATCTTTCCTGCTCCTCTTCATTATCAAGCTCTATAAAGGCTAAAAACACTTAATCTCCGCAAAGGTTAGCATATTCCAATCTAATTTCTCTATCCATAGATGCGAGAGAAGAATTACTCTAGTGGCTCCAACACATGGAAGCGTGGAATGGAAGAGCGATTTTCGGGATGTCTCCGGAACGGATAATCGAATCCGATGCCAGCAACCTAGGCTGGGGAGCTCGGTGCGGAGATATTACCACAGGAGGAAAATGGTCCCTCTGGGAGAAGGATCTCCATATCAATTGCCTAGAACTTCTAGCAGGATCTTTCGCAATCAAAAGCTTCACGAAAGGCACAATGAATTGTTGTATCCTGCTGAAGACAGACAATATATCCGCAGTCAGATATATCAACCATCTAGGCGGTACAAAATCAAAAACCCTAGCAATTCTAGTGAAATAATTATGGCATTTTTGCCTGGACAGAAACATTACAATTCAGGCAGAATATCTCCCAGGTTTCTCAAATTCTATGGCGGACTGGAATTCCAAACATTTGACGGAATTCAGCGATTGGACCTACACAATACTACATTCCAAACACTCAATTCAATTTGACTTTAGACCTATTTGCCTCCAGATTGAACACTCATCTCCCAAAATTTTAAAAGCTGGAGACCAGACCCGGAAGCTCTGGCCTTAGATGCCTTCCTCCAGATTTGGCCCAAAATGGGAAGTTATGCATTTCCCCCCTTTATCATGATCCCCAGGGTCATCCTTCAAGTTCAAGAACAAAAAAAAAAAAAATCACCCTGGTTCTAATCATCCCTTTCTGGACAGCTCAGCCGTGGTTCACTCCACTTCTCGAGCAATCCATAGATTTCCCACGATACCTGATCCCTTAACCACAGCTACTAACAGATCCGTCAGGGAGATCTCACAATTTCTTACTCCAAGGCCAACTACATCTTCTGGCATGGTTCCCTCTCCAAAGTCCGCTGGAAAACATCCAGTTGATGGCCTTTGCACTGGATAGGGAAGAAATCAGACCTCACTCTGAGACCAGTCTCAACACATTTAACACGTTCAGATGTTAAAGTGGACTCCGATCTTAAAGACCTAAGGCTCCAAACTGTACATAAATCTGAGAAATTACCCTTAAAGGCCTTTGTGCCAGAAGAAATAAGACCCTCAGAATTACTAGGAACCACACCAAGGACCGATTGATTCCAGAAAAACGACACGCCCCTTGAAGATACGAATTCGGGAACATGTGTATCAGATATCTCAACAGAATCAAACATCTGCGGTAGCTAAACATATCTTTGATGCACATGGGGGTAATTCTCAATGTTTATCCTTCCAAGGTATCAAAAGAGTTAGGTTGCCAAAGAGGGGAGGTGATTTGCTCTCGCTTATAAATAAGCGTGAGGCATACTGGATCTTCCAGTTGCATACTCGCGACCCGGAGCGGTTAAATCATGAGTGGGATATTAGCCATATCATATAATTAGATTTGGATCAATATGAGCTTTGGATGATATTTGTGATATAGCTCCCATTGTATAGATGGTTTATTATGATTTTCTTTTTTACTTTTTCTTCATACGTATTGATGGATTTTCTGTTTTGTGTATTTATACACTTCATTCATTATTATTTTTTATTTTTATTTTTCGTTTTATATTTTGTTTCGCTCAGATTCTGCTTGGCTGTTAGTTGTGAAATATTTTATTTATGCCCAGTATGAGTATTTAATATTTGATTTATATTTCACTCCCACGCCTTTGCAGAGGTTAATGTTAGATCTATGGGTTAACTCTAGATGTCCAATTAAGGACGTCTCGAGTGTTTGGCCCAATAGGAAAGTAAATAGATAGGTGACTGGAATTATTTTAACTTTTAAATGTGTATATGTTTGTTCCTTTTATCATGGCGCTTTATGTCTATGATTAAGCGCAGTTGGACGCGCGAAACATGTTAGACGGTGCTATACCTGTCTAAGTTATTTTCCTCACTGCTTGGATGTATCTTCATGCCTTTTAATACAATCTTGCAATAAAGTTGCTTTTATACTATCTATGCTTGTATGTTGGAGGTGCCACCTGATATCTTTGATTACATATATTCAAGTTATATGGGACTGGAGGACCCGTTTAGGCTGAGCACTCCTACAATTGGGTGAGTCTTTTCCTTTTTTTGGACTTTCTTTGTGACATGAGTAACTGGAACATCTATTTTAATTAGCGGTGCAGCACGTCTTCTATTTCTATTTTACTATGCTCCTTTGCCTTATTTCTTTTCGGAGAGCATCTGACGTCCATGCTTTAGATGTCACTAATAGGATTTATGAACCTGAAGGAGTACGATTCCTGATTTCTAGACGCACTAAGTCTCTCTCTAAAGAAATCTTCTATCCGAGTTTCCCTCAACCTCAACCATATGTTGTCCTTTGTTTAAAAATGTATGAAAAAATTACCTCTAATCTTAGACCAATTGGTTCTTCTCAATTGTTAATTTTGTTTATCAAACCCTTCTTTCCTGTTTCTATGCCTACTTTAGCCAGATGGATTCGTTGGATCATGCAATCTGGCTGTATTGATACTACCCTGTATGGTGCTCACTCCTCTTGGGGAGCAATGGCATCCAAATCTTTCTCTGCCGGTGGCAGACTTGAGCATATTCTCAAAACGGCAGACTGGTCCAGGGAATCCACCTTCAAAACTTTTTATTATAAGCCTATTACTTATGTAACTTCAAATGTTATTGATCAGTTTTGAACTTGCATAATAGGAGCCTCTGTGTCTTTCATTAAAATTTTTAGATTTTCCTAACTAAGTGACGGAAAGTCAGGATTTTATTAAAGACACAGAGGCGACTATTATCCCTCCCTATGTTAACCCTCCTCTGTTTTAGGTCTCCCATTTTAGGCTGAACATCTTCACGGCTGAAGGATATCTTATAGCTGGTTTACAATGTTTCAGTATGGATACAGTTTTGGAAATATTTTGACTCACCTTATGATGTTACACCAAAGAAAGAGGAAATGATTATACCTGTTATAGCACTTATACACCTTGGGGAGAAATGACTGGATACCTGTTATAGGGGTGGGGTTACGTACAAGATGTTCATTTTTGTTTTACTTAAACTGTTAAGCTTTGCTGCTGAGTAGTAAAGAATGGAGTTTATTACATAATACTCGCCTCCGTGTCTTTAATAATATCCTGACTTTCTGTCAGTTAGGAAAATGTATGAATTAAAGAGGAGTAAATTTTCTCCTATCAACTGCACCATAAGGAAGAAATTAAAAATTACCTAGGATTTAAATACTTTCTTTAAGAACCAGAATGCTTGTGATCACAAACACATTGCAAAGCAATTCGTTTGTGATACCTCTCAAGCATTCAAGGGGTTAAAAGCACTAATTAAACAATGGGAACTGTGGTGATTTTTATTTGTCCTGTGTTACACAGCTGGTTTGCTCTGTAATGCAGTCCAATATCCTGGCCTGTTAATGTGACTTAAATGCAGGTTTCAGAGCCACTTGTATAACAATAGCTCCATGGGATATAGTAGGGATTGCAGAATTTTCTCCCACTGGACATATTTCTAACATATTAGTGACTAGCACTGGGAATTCAAGGTCTGCACATTACATTGTGAACACCTGTAAGACAGGTACCAATTTTGATTTTATATACATACACTAGTCTAAAAGCCCGTGTACACGGGCCAAGGTCTGGGTAATGTTAACCCTGTGAGTGCCTTCTGGCACTCAAAGGGTTAAGAGGCCGCTACCTCACTGCTCTACGCGATGCAGTCTTGTGTTGCCTCAATCCCGTGATGCAATCATGTGCAGTAGAGACTGCCTGAACGCTGTGCATGACGGCTTCTGACAAACATCCTAGCGAATTATTATATAGGATATATATATATATATATATATATATATATATATATATATATATATATATATATATATATATATATTTTTTTTTTTTTTTTTTTTTTTTTTTTTTTATTATACATATTTTAATGTCCATTCCAAGTCCACTTTAGATTTAAGTGATACCTTGTACAGACTATGGGCAAATATCCAGTGTGGATGTTGACTGAAACCAAGCCATTTTGTAAAGACAAGTCTGCCAGTGCACAGGGAGACACAGCTTAGGGCCATACGTTCAAATGAAAAGTGGGGGAGTTCTGAGGCAAACCAGTGGCACTATAAGGGAGAACTAAACATTTCTATTGCGTTACAGGAGATTTTAACGCCTTGAATACTAAATGTTGAATATGTTGGAGACCTCTCTAGCACTGAAAGCATTTAAAAACCATGTTTATATCAGAGGCAATTTTTAGGTCTCTGCTATACTGCAAAACTGGTTTGCCCCAGAACCCTTCAGTTTTCTTTTGAACATGTCCCTAAATATCTCAAATGAATGTACTTTTGAATACCAAGAGAAATTAACAGTAACCTATTTGCTGCCAGAAGAATTCACAATGAATTGCAGGGTCACCTGGTGGAAAATGATATTCAAGTTTAGCATTTATCAGCTGCTTATATTTATTATATATGTTATCATTTAGCACAAACATTATCACTAAACATACAATTAGATGTTAAACCCTGGATCCTAGATAAATCTCAAACACCACAGATGCCTCTAGCATTCAAGGGGTTAAACTTCATTTTGAGGAGAAAAAAAAATCCCAGAAAACGGTGACTTAAGCATGTCACCAAAAAAACAAGTATAGTTTTACATATAATTAAAATCTGCCTTGACGTTGTACTAGTCATTTTTCTGTAAAATAGTTTTTGAGAAAATTACCCTTTATGATTTGGTGGCTCAATACATCAGTTAATGTCAATTCCCTTAAAAAAATGCTAATTAGTTCAGTTTGATGCCAAATGTCTCATTTGCTGTGCTACTGGAAATGTCACCAGTGTGTGAGCTCTGTCTACATTAATTCATATATAGCACAGTGTGTAGAAACACTAGCCAAGCACAGATACTAATTAGCATAAAGTGCCAGTGTGTGCCACAAGTCTCTGTTACTTTATTGAAATCTATTTATATTACAAACCATTCACTGGGACAATTTTAATTTGAGTTACAAACTAACTAAGCTCTTCGAGTAGAGCAGAGAAAAACTATGTTCCCATCTCACTCCTCCCTGCCCCCCCTTTTGATTTTCACCAAACTCTGATGATCCCTGTATGTTTGTTTTTGTTGTTTTTTTAACAGATGTAACCATTTGCATGCATATTTAATTTTACTCATATGCATTTTTATTTACTTCAAAGAAACCAGCACAACTAAAACATCACCAAAATAATTAATTTTTCAGTTTTTAATATATGTCAAAAACATAAGCAAATAGAAAATAAATTATTTTCAGTTATTTGTTTTTAATAACAAACAAACATAATTGAATAAAAAAAAGTTTGAGTTAAACTCAGATTGTATTTTGTAATAAATTATGGTGGAAATTTAAAGGCAAATTATTTCATTATAATCCATTTTAAAATTCTCAATCAAACCAAAATAAACTTGGATGTGTGTATATATGTTTATGTGTGTATGTACATAAGCAAGTATTACATAGCTAATAAGTTTATCAAAATGTATTAACTTTCACCTAAGCACAAGTTTGCTTTAATTCATTTATTATACCGATTGTAACTGTGCTGGGTTTTGTTTTTTAAAAAACGCGAGAGAAATGAAGTTTGAGGGTTTACCTTTTCCCTCTTGATGTCTTCTCATTCTGATCGGAACAATTTGTGCCGATGAGAATACAGGAGAGATCCTCCTCCACCCTGCTGGTCTGTCAGTAAGCTGGAGAACTCTCATTGGCAGAAATCGATATCTAGCCAATGAGAGTACTCCAGCTTACTGACAGACCAGCGGGGAGGGGGATCTCCTGTATTCTCATCGGCAGGATGGTGCCGATCAGAATGAGGAGAAGAGGGAAAAAGTTAACCCTCAAACTTCATTTCTATCGCTTTAAAAAAAAAACAAAAGAAAAAAAAAAACAGTACAGATAGAATCAGTATAATAAGTGGATTAAAGCAAGCTTGTGCTTAGGTGAAATTTCTGCTTTAAAGGATGAGAGGTATTTTTTTTTATTATTTCTAAAAACACTCTTGCTAGGAGTTAAATGTGTTACTCTTGGAGAATATTGCCAGTACTGATGTGCTCCTCTAGACCACATTGCAGCACATCTCATTGTGACCCTGTCAAAGAACATTCCCCTGAACTCCAACTGCCAGTCTCAGAACAGATTGAGCGGTTGGACAGTATATACCATCTTTGGTCTGCTTCACTAAAGATCCTTTCAACGTGACCTAAAGAAACCCTTCCCCTCATCACGTGAATGTACTTATCACAGGGCACTGTTACCTCCTTATTGTGTGCAATCCTCTCATCATGTAACCCACCACATTGGCAATATTAAATCAGTCAAAGTGGCAGGAGCCAAACGTGTCTTTTTCATTCACACTTCCCTGATGCCCCCCCCCCCATGTCACTGTATTGTATTCTGATGCCCGAGAGGTCTCCACAGACACACTAGCTACATACTTGCATTCATCTTCTGCTCTGGAGTGGCAGATCAGTATGACTGTACAGAGCCCTAGGTTGTGCCCTCACTAACCGATTCATCTGCAGCACATCTGAGAATCAGATCTAGTGAGAGCTTGCTAACATAAGGGCACATTGTGAGTGTCCTCTAATTCTAAATACATTAGGGGAACACCAGTAAACAAAACCTTGCTCTCCAGCAGCAAGTGTCTCATAACCCCTCCCCGCTTTCCGGGGAACATAGTTTGGGAAACACTGTCTTACAGCGACATGTTCATTTTAAGAAACAGAAAACAAAGAAAATAATTAAATTAGGAAAAGTATGCTTTTTAATTAAATTTTAGGCCATGTAAAGACTATAAAGTGTTAACCACCTAGCTTATATTTTAATATACAGATTTTTGGTACAGTGATGCAGTTGTGCGCATTTAAATGCATAGCCATTAATGATTCTCCATCCTCATTTCTAGGTCCATGTCAGTGTCTGGCTGCATTGATCACAATGGTAACAGCAGACGCACAAATCCAATGGGACCATTTAAGTTTATGTTACTAAACTCAAGAAGCATAACAAGATATTTGAGAGTAACCGTGTTAAGCAGAAGTGCACCAAGATACCACTGTTTGAACTATCACTGGGTTGTACCAAAAAACTGACAAAGACTCGAAAAGTGGATAATAATACACACAAGGTAAAAAACACTAAAAAATCCTGTCCCATATGAAGCAACCCCCAACACTCTATTACAATACAGTCTATTTCTGTCGATATGAAAGAACATGTGCAATTTAGAAATAAAAAACAAACATATCCTAAGGGTCATATTCAGTAAAATAAACAGATGCAATTCTAGAGCAATCCAACTGCAACATGAGGGTCAAATGAAATGCCTAATTTATTGAACTGGGGCTTTTAAAACCATTTAGTGCTAGATATGTCTCCAATGCATTGCAAAGCAATGCAAAAGATCCAGGAGTTAAAACCCTTAATTAAGCCACCTGGACTTTTGAGAATGTTTGCATTCCCCTTAAAGGGATAGTATTGTGAGAAAATATTAACACAAAATATTGTAGCTATCAAAAAAACTAATCTAAAATGCCCCCACTCCTATCTCTCACACCTTTATGGTTTGAGCGATAATCGCAACAAAAGATTGCCCCTCCCCTTTCCCTGACATCAGCATCTAGCTGGCAGCAGGGAATCCGGTCCCAGGACCATCTGATGCTCTTCAGCAGATACGAGATCGAAAGACTTAAAGAGTTACTTCACTTGAATGGTCTGCAAAGTGTGCTTGGTTTGCAGGGGAGGAGGGGGGATTTTTTGCTGCGATTAGCTCTCAAACCATAAAGGTTTGAGAGATAGGAGCGGGGCATTTAGATTTGTTTTTTGATAGCTACAATATGTTGTGTTAATATTTTCTCACAGTACTATCCCTTTAAGGTAAAGTTTGCTTGAACTTGAATTGGGTCTATTTATCTTTTTAAATACAGCCCATATGTTCTCATACTGCTTTAAAACATGCAATTATCTGATCCACATACGGATAATAAAGGCATATTTGTAGGTTATGGACAAAAATACAAGAAAAGTATTGCAGTGCTTATCTGGTGACAATGCATAAGTTTAATGTTGCTGCAGCAGAAATAATTAATGAAAAGGAAAGAGTGCCATAGCCTTTCCAAACCCAACAGTTTATATCCACCAAGCCAAGAACAGATTAATTACCTGTGCTCTTTTGCACCCATCTATGCCATAATGCTAATATGAAGGTAGTTGAACTACTCATACTAAATGACAATGCAAACACTTTCTGGGAGAGAAAAGGTATTAAAGACTTTGTAGGGAGATAAAGACAGAATCCTCTTTAAGATAATTGTAAGTAATTGTTCTAGGATGAAAAAGGTTGGTTCACAAGTACTCAATTGCTCTTATAATTGTTCAGGGTAGGCAAAGTAAAAAAACTAAACAAACAAAAACAGTAGGTCTTATGTATAAAGTAATGTCAAAGATAACCTGGGGAAACCAACGTCACAGTAGTGAACAATTAAAATAAATACTTTAAAGCAGAAGTATCATGCTAATAACATTGCCCCCAATATATTTCTAACCTAGCGATATGCAGTCTTACTGTCCTTAAGCTCAATCAGTCTGCATTATTGCTGAAAAAACACTTCGTTGGCAAGCATCGGGCTGCACAGAGCTTACAAGAAAGAGACGCTCTGTGCGCCTCCGTGGTCAGGAACTTCCGATACCTTAAGGTAACCAACTAACGTTACCACCAATGCTGGCAGCGAACAGGACAGACAGTGCAGACTCAGTGGTAAATTTCCTCTTAGATGTCTGCGTTGTCTGTCCTCTGGTTCCTGCCAAAGAAGTGTTTTTTCAGCAATAATGTTGACTTATTGAGCTTAAAGAGGAACTTTCAGATAATAGCAAGTAGCCATGCGTTCATTAAATGCATGGCGACCAGCTTGAAAATAGACGTCTTACCATAAAAAAATATTTGTGTCTAATGGAATCCGTTCCGTTTGGAGACCGGAACTGAGGCTAGAGCGCAGACACACGCCGTCAGTCCCGGTCTCCATAGAGTAGACTGCTTTGCATCATATGGTCACCAGAAGGGACTGACGGCGCAGGCTCACAGACCGCACTGACCTGCCTGTCAGTTCCTAAACGGGACGGATTCCTTTAGACACATGTATTTTTTTACGGTAAGACATCTATTTTCAAGCTAGTCGCCATGCATTTAATGAATGCATGGCGACTGGCTATTATCTGAAAGTTCCGCTTTAAGGACAGTAAGACTTTGCATATAGCTAGGTTAGAAATATATTGAAGAGCAATGTTATTAGCCTGATAGATGCACTTTCAATAACTTGACTGACAGAATGGGTGACAATTACAATATGTTAAAGTCCTCTCTATCATTATTAAATGTTCTATTTAAATCAATGGGATTTCTTTGAGGTTTTACTCATTCTCTGTTATGCCACTGGACTGCCTCTGAACTTAGTGCTGCAATTTGCAATTATACATAACACCTACTGTATTTATTGTATGGTACCTTAATGAAGGAAACATCAGTTTATATTACAGCTTCATAATAACAGAAGACAGGTCAAGTTATTACTAAGATATAAAAATATTTTCATACTTTAAGCATGTTCAGTACATTATGATATTGTACAAGATTGATTTATGATATTCTGTTTGTCTCCTGTACAGTACAGAGAATATCAGCAGTATATTATTACATAATTATTTGTATATTGTGACACAATAACCCATTGTGCTGACATTTTATCACTTGGCAGATTACAAACACTTCCCCAGATAGCTATCTAAACAATCACCTAAATAAGGCTCCTTCTTACCCAATTGCAGTGTGTGCCCCTATGTTGTGCCACACACACCTCCCTCCGTTTCACATATGTTACATCCACAGCCTTCTCTAGGCGACCCTCACATCACTTGAATAGCTGGCAATTCTATCTGCTTTTTCCTTGTTTGATAACTCAATAGTGATTTCTAAACCCCCTCTAAGGAATATCTATCATTTGTCTCTATGAACCACTGATATGACATATCCAGCGGCCTCTGTCACCTTTCAAGTTCTTTATATGTATTTCGTACCTGGCACAACCTTTCCTTTCTATACGTACCTGGCTGGCCCCCTCACCACTGTCAACTCTTTCAGTTCACCTTCTTAGTTCTTCTTAGGTGGCATCCATGTCAGTCAACTCCGTATCTTTAATATCTGTCAATCTTTAAGCAGACTCTCAAGTCTGTCACATTTACTGCCAGTCATACGACTCCGACTGGCTGTCACATTTCAATGGCTGTCTCTCCTGTCGTGTTTATCTGTCTGTCACCAGTTCTTTGCCTGGCTCTCCTGACTGTCTGAATTCTCTTTTTCAGTCTTTCCTGTCACGACTCTCTAAACTGTCTCTGTTGTCACATCTCTCTTTCGCTTCTGTCACGTCTCACTGGCTGTCTCCCCTGTCATATATCTGGCTGTGTCTCTTACCTCTGGGATCATCCTTAAATCCGGGTTTCTCCCCTACCCGCACCACATGATAAACCTGTGAAGATGCGCTGGACCCCGCACGTCTGCCCCGCACCTCACAAAATTAATCCGGACCCTACTCGGACCCGTATTTCCACGGCCTCCGATAGCTTCACTGTCTGACCCGCCCCAGCCCTCCGGCCGCCTCCGGAAGAGCCGCCATATTGGAAAAGAAAAATAATACACGCGTGACGTGATTCTCGCTTTCCGATTGGCTGGTCCTGTCTCATTGCGTCACGAATTGAGGTAGGGCCTGAGGGATAGTGTGACTGTCTCCATAGAGCCAGCTGACAGGAGCTTGTGAGAGGTATTTGTGGCTGGTCAGCTGGAGCTTTAGTAATTTCTGTGCTAGAAGACATACAGCCCGCGAGTTTATTAATAAGGGATTGCATTTATATTGTATTCTAGTAATACCTGGAAGCTTTCTTTCAGAAATGGCTCAACCTGAGAGTAAAAAAAAAATTGTTGCATACGTTCCAACATTTCAAATTGCTAAAGAGGGACACTTGTGTTTTAGGGGGTGTTGTTGGGGGGCATGGTTGGTTGACTGGGCATTACCGATAATTTGTAGTCTGTTTCACGACCTATTGACACCTCCTTGTGTGACTTATAAATGACATTACAAGAGCAAAATATTTTATTTACACGGGCTAATTGATAAACACATATACTTATGTTTAAACAAACAATATGAGGGTTTTTTTTGCTGTAGAGCAATATGATACATTGATACACCACATACACTGATATGATACATTGATACACCACATACATTGATACACCATGATACATCTGATCTCTTAAAAAGAGGGACATCAGTGTGGGAAAGAGGGACAGAGGGATTTGGGTCTAAAAGAGGGAATATCCCTATTAAAGAGGGACACTTGGGAGGTATGTTATTGTGCAACTAAAGAGAATGGAACAAAAGTACTGATAACTATCGTCATCACTGATAATGAACGAACAGTTTTTATCAGTACTTTTGGTCCATTTTCTTTAGTTGCACAATTGATAAATTATATACAGGGAGTATGAGTGACCCGGCCTCAAATTTAACATGCTGCCTAGCTTAAAATAACACAGACTAGTAAGTAAGTCACCAACAGACAGGGGCACAGGGCTCTGCTAAACAGGTTGCCCCCTGTTTAGCTCCAACTTGCTCAAAACCTCAACTTTCTAACTTATTGTCATTTATCCTCCTCCGGCTCTGACATATTAAAATTATGAAGAGCTTGAATTAACTTACCAGCCAACACTGGCTGGAGTGAAGTGTAGTGGACTCAGAGGAGACTGGAGAGGTGGTGCACAGGTTTTCTGTTACAGCTTCGCTGACCACGCTCTGGCTCCACTCACTCCTGCTCCTTGTGCCCTGCAACGCCAACATGGGCGCTCTTCCTCAATGTTGCCAACAATTGTCTGCCTCGTCGTCAAGAGGTGGGTGAGGACGGAGGTCACATGTTGGCAATAATAACTTAGTGTTGTGATTAGGGAGGTGCAGGCAAGCCGTAAGTACTATCCGGTTGGTCACGCTGCAAAGTTACTTTTATTTTATTTATTATTATAGTAAATTTTAGTATTACAATAATTTTAATCTTCTCATCGCAGCCTACCCGGAGATTTGAAGGTTTCATCTGGAGAACCAAAGAGAGTGCTCTAAATCCGGAATCTTGGGTGAAACTCAGAAAGTTCCCATCTATGATTCTGTATTTCTACACAAGAATGGACCTTTATTATACTACAATTCTTCCACATCCAGGAAAGCATAATGGAAACTGTAGTCCAACAACAACTGGAGGCTCCAAAATCACTGTACCTCCCAACATTTCAAGTGGTCAAAGCGGGGCCCTTGTGCTTTAGGTTATTAGGGGCGGGACTGGTGGGTGGGGCATTACCAAAATGTATTTGGTTAATTCATTACATATTACCAGTTCTTTGATTAACTGAATAAATGATTTAGAACAAGGCCAAAGTATTTTATTTACACAGATGTTTTTATAAACTCATACACTGATGTATGTATAAAATGAATGTGAGTTTTATTGTTGTGGAGCCATGTGATGATACACTTATATGCACATCGCACAATCTGATCTCCCAAAAAGAGGGACACAGGGTGAGAAAGAGGGATTTGGACTCAGAGAGGGATTGTCCCTCCTAAAGAGGGATACTTGGCACAATGTAACAAAATATGCTCTTGTTTTTTTCACATTTTAGTTGCATAGCTGGCAACTGTCCCAATTTGCTCAGGAGAGTCCAGATTTTGGGACCCAATCCCACTGTCCCACTGCGCTGTCAATGTCCCACTTCCCAGGCTTCTACTCGCTTGTTGTCTCCTCTTGAGCTACATAGTGATTCCCATTCACTTTCTCCCATGGAGCCCTCAGCCATGTTAGTTACAATAGGTCCCCCTCAGGAGCTGCGGGGCACCCACCCTTGATGCAAGAAATATCCTGCAGAAATGCATGCATGCTCCTGTGGCTGAATAAGTTGATTGCCTGCATGCGCTCTGCTCATCATAAAATGAGCACATATGCAAGCAAGCTCTGGCTGAATAGCAAAAGAGCCAGAGATCCTGCAGCCTTTCCATGCTTCACCTCCCGCACAAAAATAGGAGCAAGTCTTTCACCCTCCACTGTCAGCTCTAGAAAGGGCTTCTGTCTGCAGCAAGGAGCCCCTGTGAATGGAGGAGGGAGATGATGGAGAGATGAAGAAGGGTAGGGAGACAGAGGGAGAGAGAGAAAGTGGTGGGGGAGAAAGAGGGTTAGGGAGCTTGAAAGAGAGGACGGGAGACAGAAAGAGAAGAGTAAGGGAAAGAGGTAGAGGAACGGTGGAACAAGAAAAGTGGTAGGGAACTAGAGAGAGTTGGGGAAGGGTGATAAGGAAGCACTAAGATGGAAGTTAGATGTATCCAGAGAATGGCGGAATAGGGAGCCGGAGAAGGGGGAGGAAGGTGGGGATGGGGGGAGCTAAATAAATCTAGATTGTGGAGGGAGTTAAGCTAGAAGAGTGCCACATGGGTAAATAAATGTGTTTGAAATTATAGCCCAAGTACCTGGAATGGACTGCTCAGAATGGGTGAGTAACCAGCTCAGTCCATCCCCACTGTACATGATTTGTGTCTGTGAATGTATTTTTTGTTTATATGGTGTATGCATATTTGGGATAACATACTGGTGAAGTTTTGTAATGGGAAACTATTTCAAGAATCTTAAAGTCTAATGGCATGGTGAGACACTCTGCCCCAAGGAGCTTACAATCAAGCCCTAAGAAATAGGAAGTCTGACTCATGGAGCTAGGAACTTACACACTAGTGCTATAATGGGAGACTTTCTCAAGGATCTTATAAACTAGTGGTGTCATAATAGATTTACCAAAGGAGTTTATAATCAAGTGATACAATGGGAGACCCTGTTCCAATGAGTCTACAGTCTGTTAGTACAATGCAATACCCCATCCAAAGATTAACATCTGTTTAACTTGGGAGACTGTGACCCAAGCAGAATACAATCTAGTGGTATGATGTGACATGCTGACCCATGGAGCTTACAGTTTTTTAGTATAATGTGAGATCTGATCCAAGGAGCTTACAATCTAGTGGTGCAGTGCATACCTTCCTGTTTAGGAGGGACAGCGCCTCTTTGAGAGGCAGTTCCCTATGTCCCTCTTTACCACCCTGGAGTCCCTGCTTTTAGGCGATCAGACTCTGTGGTGTGTATATAAATCTATCACATTGCTCCACAGCAATAAAACTAACCTTAATGTTTGTTTAAACTTCAGTATATGTGTTTATAAATTAGTCTATATACATAATACTCTTTGGTCTTGTTATTAATCATTTATTCACTTGCGTAAAGAAGGATTAATAGGTCATGAAACCTAACCTAAAAAATTCACAGTAATGCCCCGCCCACCAGCAACATCCCCTAAGACAGAAGTGTCCGTCTTTGGCCATTTGAAATGTTGGGAGGTTGCCCCCACCATCTCTATGTTGCCCTCACATTGCCTGCCTCCCTCCCATTGTCCGTTTCCTACCTCCCTGGCAGGCGATCTGTCATCTGTGCCTCCTTTGGCACAGTCCTGTAGTTCCTGAAGCTCCCACGCGGAGCAGTCTGAGGGTAAACAACGACATAATAATTAACAATTATTACAATTTAATTGTCATTTAAGCCCCTAGATACTAGAGTGGCCTCTAACACAACCAATTACTTTATTTTATACTATATATCCTTATATGTATGTTGTTACAATGGGCTTGTCACGTCAAATGTAGTTTGTTTTGCAAATAAATAAAATCTGCTTGTGTTTTAATAGATAATTTTCTGTGTAGTAGGCTACCACTCCAGGGCAGAGTAGGTGTTAAATGTCCTATTCTGATGTAATGTTGGTCCTGCCCAAGATTCTCTTGCCTTAATGGGATATTCATGAGCTGTCATGGGTCTTGGATGGTTGGGCCCTTGGGAAGGAGAAGAGGAGCATGTGCACACTGTGGAAATTTCATGGGAGAAAGCTCAGGATCCCATAGGAGGCGAATGACCAGAGTGCTCTCAGGGGCCTTGGGTGGATCACCTATGCAGCATAGCTACAGAGTCCAGTATAGGAAGAGAAGTGTGAGGAACTTCTTCAGAAGAACTAAATAAACAAAGGCCCTAAAGAAAGATATGGTATCTACCCTCCTGGCAGATAGGGTTGCAGAACCAATTGCAAGATTGGCCTTTACAGAATAAAACATAATATTGTTGAAAATCCTTTGTAACCTGTTTGAACCTTTACCATGCAACGCACTCGCATGTGTCCTGTGGGGTCCATACCCTGGAGACCTACAGAGTCAGGGTAAGATGTAGACTGGGGAGCAAGGCCCCTTAGATTCACAAGTTGATATGTTTCATGATTCCATTGTTGCAAAAGTTTTACATTTGTAAAACAGTGAACAGAAATTAACAGTTATGTTATGGTGGCAGTGTGACACTTATTGCTTAGTCTCTGGACAGTATTTTAATTACTTCTCTTCAAAGCCAATCGTATCACTCACTGTGCTGTTGAAAATGCAATGTGGGGTCTGCCTAGATTAATTCACAACACTGTGTGTAGTAATATTGGCCCAGCACAGAAACCGATTATCATCATGTGCCATCAACTAATAAACGTAGCTTTCACAGAAACTATTTATATTACAAGCAAATGACTAGTGCAATATATAGACATTTTCTAATTCTTTTTTAAAACTAAGTAAACATTATGATGGCAGAATAGAATAAACTAAGACAAAGAATAGACAAATACATAATGCTATAATGGTATATAATTTGGTCACTGCTTTATTTTACTGCAGTGAGGATGATGCACTAATAAGATTGTCTTCTACATCCTGGAACTGACTTTCTTTTGCAACTCTACCTATGTTATTAGCTATCTACGATGAAACATTCAGCTCTGCACTCTTCAAGCTAGATGAGTGCAATGGAGGAGTATACTGATGTTTCAGTTTACCTTGCTTCTTGCTATGTTCAATTAAGGCTCAGAGGGAATCTCCATAAAGTTTGTCCATTTTTCCTGCACATCTTATAGGGGTGGTTTACATGGCTTGCTTGTGTTAAACTCTTAGCTATGGAGTATGTTTGAATCGGTATGCCCTTTAGGGAATAGTAAACTTTAAACTAGCTTAATGCAATAGTCATGTGTCCATGACTCTCACAATAATATTCTGTTTGCACAAAAGTCATTATGTACCTAATTTTTCACCCAATTCCATGCAGATAAGTTCAGGGTTGGGTGAAAGCTTCATCTCCTTATGGCTTGATAAGCAAATGGTAATATGGGATCTGAGTACTGCTCAAACCCATTATTACAACTGTGACTGAACAAAAGCAAAATACAAGCTTCGTCCAATCTCATTAATAGTACTGCTTTTGAGTAATAAGGTAGTTTTTGCCTGGACAGAATATTACCAGTTGTCGATGAAGTTTGAAGAAGAATAAGCCTTCCTTCAGCCCTGCAGTTTTCAGCTTGGAATTGGGAGAGAAACTCAGTAATTAGTGATCTCTGTGCTACAGGAATAGCACAGTAGTAGTCACATGGCCATCCCATTAAGATAGTTTGGGGTTTACTATTCCTTTAAACTATCATACATGCTTGTATGTACCACATGGTGCAGGCATATGTTTGTATGCTGTCTAAGCAAGGACCAGGGAAAATGAGCTTAACTTTCAGATCTGTACATTAAAACCACAAAGTGAATTATGCAATCTGTGTAATGAATATTATGGCCTGGAACACACAATACCTGCTCATAATTATGGAATGATAGTCCAACAAAAGCCTCTACTTCCAGGGCCAGTGGGTACCAAGTTCTGAAAGGTATAATGTCTTGTTCATGGTAACCTTCACTTTCCATAATACAACAGGGTGCAAAGTGTAGTATGACAAAAAATACTGAAACATATCCTTTATTAGAAATAGTATTAAAAACTGTTTCTAGTATTAAAATTACTGTGGTTAGAAATATAAAGTATCAAGGTAGCATTTAATTATACAGTGACAAATCTCAAAAAGGACCCCATTCACAAAGATGAATCCCCATAAAAACATAATAAACTGCAAATATATTACACCCTATTATCAATAGATCTAATCTCAGGCAAAGTAATAGCTGGGCCCAAGCTACAAAAAATTGTATGCATACACCAAAAAAGATCTGAATTCAATCAATACTTAATCGTATTCCTCTTCCTCAGTATGGTGTGCATGTACACATATATCTTCAGCCACAAGGAATATATAGCCAGTTAATGTATCAAGTTGTGATGGTAAAAGCAACAATGTATAAGCACAGGCTTGTTAAGTAGTCATTAATGAAGCCCGTGAGATAGCAAGCTGAATTAGTGCAGGCATGTAACAGGTTTATTCTCCACAGCTTTCCAATTTGGAATCACAAGCATATAGCTCCGTAGCTCATATGGATGCATAAAACAACGAACACAGATAAAGTTCAGCAAGATAGCAAGAATAGAACACAGCAACTATCTCACCGCTCTGCTGCCATTCCTATTTTGTATAATCTTTCCTGTGTAATCAAACATGCAATCCGGGCACTTATGTTTGAACATGAAGTCGCGTCTCCTCTGCACTTAAAGCTCAGCGTGGCATTTATCAGCTGCTATCACCAGGGCCGGATTTGCAATAAAGCAAAGTAGGCACCTGCCTACAGGCGCACTCCACCGAGGGCGCCTGCCATTGTGATTTTTTTATTTTTTTAACTTTTTTTTATTCTTTAAAAAAAAACCTAGCCACCTCGCTGGCTGCGCCGGCACCCACTCCATGTCGCCCTCACATTGCAACCCCGCCCACCCCGTTGTCTATTTCCTACCTCCCTGGCATGACAGGTCTGTGCCTCCTTTGGCACAGTCCTGTAAGCGCTGAGCTCCCTCGTTGGCTCTGTAGGAATGCAGAGCTCTGGGAGATGACATCATCTCCCAGTGCTCTGCATTCCTGAATAGGAGACCGCGCAGGAGCTTCAGGAACTACAGGACTGTGCCAAAGGAGGCACAGACGACAGATCCCCTGCCAGGGAGGTAGAAAACGGACAATGGGAGGGAGGCAGGCAATGTGAGGGCAACATGGAGATGGTGGGGGCAAGTTGGAGCCGAAGGGGGGCATTGTGAGGGCAAGTTGTAGCTGGCGGGGGGGCAAGTTGGAGTTGATGGGGGCAATGTGAGGGTAAGTTACCCTCACATTGCCCTCCATCAGCTCCATGTTACCCTGGGTAACATGGAGCTGATGGGGGGCAATGTGAGGACAATATGGAGATGGTGGAGGAAATGTGGAGCTGATGGGGGCAAGTTGGAGTTGATGGGGCAATGTGAGGGCAATAAAGAGATGATGGGGGCAATGTGGACATTAGGAGCATTGTGGAGGTGTCCAGTGGAGATGGCCATTGAGGGGGGGGCGCTCCAGATTTCTGTGCCTACAGGCTCCTGAGATGTAAATCCGGCCCTGGCTATCACATATATACACCAAGCCGAACATACTGGCATCTCTCTACAAAACAATTGATACGGGTGTAGCATTGGGATGGTTCCCCAATACTTAATAATAAAGTAATTTCATATAAATTTGAATAACTGAGAGTGCCAGCAGTATGATCTCTTCTTTTTTTTTCTTTTTGGTTATCATGTCTTTTGGTGAGATCCATGTGCACCCATGCATGTTTGTGCATGGTAGACTTCTCAGGTGTAATTGTGATGAGCGCTCATCTATATATATATATATATATATATATATATATATATATATATATATATATATATATTGCTTAAAAATATAAAGTACCACTTACATAAAACTGACAGAATGTAAATGGCAGTGTAACAATCTCTCTTAGAACACAATGTACCCTCCATTCAACAGTAGTTTGTGGCCATGTTTAGTTAATAAACAGAATAACCAAAATGTAACAAATACACTTATCACACCAGTGGTAAAAACTAGGAGTATGCATGAAACTTGCTATATTGAAAAGGAAAAAAACATTCTCTAAATATGAACATTTTAGCAGCAATATCCAGTATTGACCATACAGCATTAATAGTGAGTCAGTTAAAATAGTGAATGATATCTACTGACGTGACAAAATGGTTGCTATTTTTTTCATGCATTTGGCACATTTGCTAAGTGTGGTTTTTTTTTGTTTTTTTTGTTTTTTAAAAAAGGTTTTTCCTGACATCCACACTAGTTTTAACTATGAACATTCTCAAACAGTTGGCACATGGTTGCTAATTGAGAAAAACATTTGTAAATCATACTGGTCGCTATTCCTAATACATTCCTCTTTTCAATGGAAATAATGATTCTGCGTGTTTCGTATATACCGCCAAAAGAGACTATTGTTCAGTTTAATTTTATGAATTGTGAGGATAAAATTGTGACAAGCAGATAAGCATGAGGGACATGGGCAATTGCATGCTGCCCATATAAATCACAAGTTTTGTAAGTATGTATCAAGGCAGATAATTACATTAGGTACTGCTGGTCTTTACAGTGGGGGATATCCAGCTTTCTTTTAAAGTTTTACAGTGGGGGATATCCAGATTTCTTTTTAAGTTTTCCACTAATGTATTTTCTAATGAATTTAATTTTATTTTACTGTATTATTATATTTATTAGTTTAGAAAACCACAGAGTACAGTACATTCTCTAGGTACCGTGCTCTAGCTGTAAAAGGCCTCTTCTTCTTTTCCATAGTTAAAGGGACACTCACACCTTCACACAACCTTCGTTACTATTAAAGCACACACAGTGTCCTTTAAAGATAGTAATACTTAAAATGTAAAAAAAAAAAATATGTTGTAGGGTTTCTCCCCCTGAGTAAAACAAGAGTACTCCCACTGCTGAAAGGTGTTTCATTCAAAAGTTATTAATTTTCAAAGTTGAATTTTTTAGGTGCAATATCACAGTGGCCTGAAATTGTACAGTAGCACTGTTGCTACACGATCCTATGGACAGCTCTGGTCCCGGGACCATAAATCTCCATAGGATGGTGTAGCAACAGCTCCACTGTACAATTTCAGGCTACTGTGATATTGCACCTAAAAAATTCAACTTTGAAAATTAATAACTTTTGAATGAAACACCTTTCAGCAGTGGGAGTACTCTTGTTTTACTCAGGGAGATAAACGCTACAATATATTATTTTACATTTTAAGTATTACTATACCTTTAATACTGTGTCAGTCTGACAAACCAGCAATGCTATCATGTAGTCATTATTGTGTTTTTTAATGTGCTACTTTAATTTCCCCAAGTTTTTTTTATACCAGTAAGGATACAGCCCCTATACCCATACCGATGCATGTTCAGAAGAAGACCCCCACCTCAAGGTGGACAATCTGAACGGGGCTTGTAGAGAGTGATGGTGCAGAAGAAATAAGCTATTTTGATATCTTCTGGAAGTAACTTGAGGTTGAGACACATGGCCCCAGCCTCAAACTACTGACAAAAAGTATTAGAATTTCTGTTATTTTCTGCATCCTCATTAATTGGTATGACCACTATGCATCATATTGAGTGTAGATATGAAGCTCCTTGGTGGCTTCTCCCAACATCCAATATCACAACATGCTTGTACTAACTACTGTGGAAGTCATTGTATGTGCTTTAATACTATGTAATTCTCAGGGGTGCTGAGGGAAAATGAGCATCTCTTTAAACAAATGAAAATTTTAAATAAAATACACATTTGAAAGAAGTAAGGAAACACTTGGGCTGCTATGCATTTTCATTCTTGCTGAGTCACCATATTAAAACTACAGAGAAGTTGGACAGAGGCACCATGAAATAGTTGCCTATATTTCTCATCCAAGGGTACTGGAAAAGCCTGTGAGCTGAGATGACCATTGGTGCCTATGAGCTCAGATGACCTCTGTATCCTTTTTTGTGTGTCTAACACCTAAAGGGTGTTTTTTTCTACATATGCTTCACCACACTTTCTTCTTTACCAATGCATTTTCAGCAGGATACCTGGCTGTTGCTTGTAGAGAAAGATAATTTTTCTATCATTTTATTTATGTCAGTGAGTAATGTTTATTTTTATAGCAAGTGTATCACATTGCTGCACCCAGTGGTGTATTTAGGTTCTGTGCTGCCCTAGGCCTGACTAAACTCACTCACCCCCCAAATCTTCATTTGCCCCACACCCTTCCTGTCCAGGTCACCCCTCTTCCTGTTTAGGAGCCACCCCTTCCTCTGTAAACCCCACTCCTTTATCATAACCTCTCAGCCTGGGTCAGGGTTAGCTAGTGTGTAGGGGATGTCAGAAGGTAGAGACACACAAGCATGGACAGGTCTAAGGTAGAAAGTCTGTTGGTCGTACACAGAAGAGGTGAAGGTAGTTGTACGACAGGCCAGAAGTTGGTACATAGATAGTCGAACAACCAGAGGTACACAGTTAGTCCATACCTTTGAGAGTAGCGGATAGTCATGAAGAAGAGCCGGAGTCAGGAAGCTAGATATCAGGTACAACTATAAACAGACAAATCAGGAGTACAGGTACAAGACGCTGAGTAATGACCATCCAAGGGCAAGGATAATGGGAAGGACCAGGGTTTAAGTAGGCAGCAACAAGGTGTGGATACTTAGCAATTAGTGCTACATCTGCCTACGAATAGGAGGCTGGACAGGTTGAGACAGTACTCCCCACCTCGAAGACCGACCCCCGGGCTGTTGGCACCAGGGAGAGTCGGTATCTCTTGTGGTACTGGTGGACAAGGCAGGGAGCATGAATGTTGGTAGCCGACAACCAGGATCTCTCCTCTGGACTGTATCCTTTCCAGTGCACCAAATCAGAACCCACTGAGGAAGCAGGAACCCACAATGGCCTGGACCCCAAATTCGTCCCCATGAACTGCCTCCACCGGACCAGGAGCAACAACACTCCGGCTATACTTGTTGCAAACCAGAGGTTTAAGGGGGGAGACATGGAAGACCCTGGGAATACAGAGTGCTCTAGGTAGAGAGGGTTTGTAGGCTACAGGGTTTATCCTTCTACTGATGCGAAAAGGACCAGTGATACGAGGTGCAAGTTTCATGGTGGGTACCTTGAGATGTAGGTTGCAAGTAGAGAGCCAGACTCTATCACCAGGAGTGTAGGAGGGAGCAATAGACCGCCTTTTGTCTGCACTCCTCTTTTGTCTTGCAGTAGCCAAGAGCAAAGCCTCCCTTATGGAACCCCAGCACAGTCTAATATTGTCCAGATGAGTATCCAGTGCAGGAATCCTAGAATCAGAGAAGGCTGTAGGAAGGGCCACAGGGTTCATCCAGTTAAGGCAAAAGAAGGGAGATGTTTGGGTGGAATCCTGTAGGGAATTATTCTTTGCAAATTCTGCCAGAGGTAGGAGTTCAGACCAGTCATCCTGATTCTCATTACAGAAATTGCTCCATCTCTTCATTGGCTTGCTTTGCTGCTCCATTGGATTATGGATGATAAGCAGATGAAAATGCAAGGGAGATCCCAAGCCTCTTGCAGAAGGACCTCCAAAATCAAGAGATGAACTGACTGCCACAATCGGACACGATCTGGGAAAGTAATCAGTGTAATCTGACAAACTCTCTGATGAATATTTGAACCAGTTCAGGAACAGAAGGTAGCTTGTGAAGTGGAATGAGATGTACAATTTTAGAGAAACCATCAATAACCATCAGGATGGTAGTATTCCCCTTGGGGGGTGGCAATTCCACAACAAAGTCTGGAGCAATGCATTGTGTTCCCCTCTGACACTCAAAGTGTTAAAAACTGACCATAAACAAAACAGACAAGTGCTAACATGCTGATACAGTCAGTCCATGTATATATGTATGTAAATGACAACCTGCAGGGGTGTTAGGAACTCACCGACAGGACTTGGGTGCAGGGCCGCCACAGTCCTCCCTCGACCGGAAGAGTTAAATATACAAACATATAGATGCAGCCGCACTCACAAAGTAGTGATGGAAGCACATTGGTTAAATAAAACTACTCTTTATTTGAAAAATGTAAACAATGATGCAGACAATCGTAGCAGGACACAGATGAAAGTGCTGGGTGCATCAAAGCACTGTCTAATGTGTTTCACGCTTTGCGTCATAGACTCAAAGGACACACTAAATGCCAGTGTGTTAAATAGAGTCTGATACCTTATTGATTGGTTAAAAACACAGGAAGTAAAACAATGTTGCACCAACTCCCATTCACCTCCTATGCTTCAAACAGAAAGAAAACCCATTCATCTGGATACTTATAACAGATAACAATTAACATTTAAAGTGAAAACAATGTCATGTATATATTATTAATGTAAAAGTATATAGTCCTATAAATACAAGATCCAAAAATATAATCAGCTCAACATATATGAATATCAATCAACGGCAGACATGAAAGCGGGATGATAGCAATTATAGACACCTCTATAGGGGATATATATCACCTATAAGTGGGGGAGTCTGAGCGGGAGGGTGGGGATGCCTTTTTATACCGTCCCCTGTAAAGTGCCACCCTAGCTGCACCGCAATAAAACTCACATTAATGTTTGTTTAAACTTCAGTGTATGTGTTTATAAATTAGTTTGTGTAAAGAAAGTACTTTTGTGTTGCTCTAAATAAGTTATTCAGTTACACAGAGAGGTGTCAATAGGTCATGAAATAATTTAAAAATTATCGGTAATGCCCTTTCCCACAAGTCACTCACCCAGCAACACCAACAAAATAAAAAAATTCCTTCTTTGACCATTTGAAATGTTGGGAGTTATGCTGTACTACATACTCAGTCCATGCCAAATAAAAATGAGTGAGGCTGAGTAGATTGGAGTATATTGCCTGAACAGTTTATACTCTCGTATGACAAGAACTGCCAAGATGGTGACAGAAATTGCAGTGCTTTTTTCATCCAAGGATCACACTGAGTATCCAAGGATCAAATCTCGCATGTGGAGAAGTTATGTACGTCTGCATTGTTGCATTGTGGCAGAGAAAGGGTTACCATATTTCACCATATTTTTTGTGCATAGGCCTATGAACTTCTATTATTAAGAGGGACAGAGCCAACTGACTTTCCCAGGCTCTGATATGTTTAAAGTCTGGATGAATCACAAAACAGAGTTTCCTACTTATAATCTATATCTCATACTAGAGATTTTCCTTAAATAGCTGATTACATAAAGGAATAGGGGTAAAGCATGGTACTGTGTGAATGCACAGTACATGACTTTAAAACGCATGCACATAATTTTAACGTCTAACATCTTGATTGCTAGAGTGGCATCCAACACATAGCAACATAATGCATTGGATACCCCTGTGGTACCCAAAGGGTAAAATTGTACTAGTAGAATATTCCTATCAATGTGGACCATAAACTATACTCTAGGCGCTAGTACAGTCTTTTTCAATTGGACTAGAAAATGCAAACAAGATTACCTTTTTTCACACTACAGTGAATTTAGACAGAGATGGCTAATTCTAAAGAATGTATGTGTTAACCTTCCAAACGCCAGCTTGGTAAACAACCCATCACACACAATGATACATGCAACTCCCTGGCTTCCAAAGGGAACAAAAATTTTTTTGGGGGGAATGATTTGACATAAATTCCTTGTCACGGCTCAAGCCACATTTCAAGTGTTAAGCTTGGTTATCAGTTTATACTCCTGTCTCTCTGTGTCTTAAAATTTCCTATCATGGCTCATTAAGTGTGACTTAGCAGAATGGAAGCATCTACTGGAAGGGTCCACTCACCCCACTACATATTTACCAGTCACTGTAACTTGGAGTATCTTCGATCAACACAAAGGTTATGTCCCAGACAGGCTAGATTCTCTCTCTTCTTCTTCCAGTTTCAAATCCACATCACATACAGGTCAGGTTCTAAGAACCTGAAGATAGATGCCTTATCTAGGATGTTTACGCCCTCTTCTGATATTGTGATTTCTCCTGACACTATTATACACCCTCATCACTTCCTGCTTTAGTCATTCTTTACTGTACCAAGTAATGAAGGCAACGGTACCCTCTCCTGCTTTGGTGCAATTACACTCCCTAACCTATACCAATGGTTTACTTTACAAACAAAGGCAGGTATTTGTTCCTTCTTCCCTGTGTCAGGAGAGTCTCTGTTTGTTTCATGACCTTCCCACCACAAGGCATGGGGGGGAATCGTCAAGACTCTGGATGGAATTCAGAGATATTTTTGGTGGCCAAAGATTAGACAAGATGTGTCTAAATATAACTCTTCCTCTGATATCTGCGCCAAGACCAAATGTTTACACTGTATGCCTTTAGCTTTCTCCATGCACTTCCCGTTCCCAAAGGAACCTGGTGGAAGGTTATGATGGATTTTATTGTGGATCTACCATTCAAATCAAATCATTGCAATACCATTTTGGTAGTTATCGTTCGATTTACAAAGATGGTCTATTTCATTACTGCTAAGTGACTTCCTACCACATCCAAAACAGTGTCTCTATATATAAGGAAAGTTTTTCATCTTCATGGGATACCAACTTCCAAAGCCACTGACTGAGGTTCTCAGTTCAGCTCCAGGTTCTGGAAAGCCTTTTGCATGAGTATATAAATTCAATTTAATCTCTTTTCTGGCTATTACCCGCAAACCAATGGTCAGACCGAGCGCACAAATCTGACTCTGAAAAATTACGTGCTCTGTTTTACCACCTATCTACAAGACAACTGGTATCACCTCTTCCCTGCTGCTGAATGTACTTTCTTATTTACCGGAACTATTTACACATCAAAAGGTTAATAAATGTTGTACCACTTACCCAGCTAAAGAGATGCTTCCCAGCAGAACAGCGCATTACATTTTTCACAAAAAGTGCGGATTTTCATCTTTGTTTCCACCTAGCTCATTGCTTTGAAATCAATGGTAATACTGAGTCACCCTCCCCTCCCCCCCCACAGGGCGAGTTTCCATTCTTTTGCTGTACCGAGAGTATAAAGGGGTATCAGGATCCCACAAGTTCCATGTTTGTAAGAGGTAGAGAAAGCAGCACAATTTTTTAGCTAGTTAAGATAGGCAAATAAAGCAAACTGGAGTATAGTTTAATAGTCTTGTAGGCAGGAAATGCTCTCAGTATTTCAGGGGTCTGAGGGCACTCTGGCGAAGTGTGGGAGAAAGGACATTTACCCAAAAGACGCCAACATTTTGGTTGACTGAGACAGGCATCTGTGATCCAAGTTCCTTCCTGATCTGGCTGTAATCTCTCTGTGTCACGGTTTTGTAAGAACACTCAGACAGTTAGATAAGGTTAAAAGCTTTATTGAAGATAAAGAACAATCACCCCACTCAGGTCCAGATGAGGTCCGTACCAAGTACTTCCCAGATCTGACTCGGGTCAGGATGAGGAGTATCACAGTAGCAATAATAAGAGATAAACTTGGACTTTGCAGGCTTAATCCGTAGGCAGGTTCAGGAACAAGAATATCCTCAACAGCCCCACATCGCAAAGAGGTGCATGGCAATCCCCTAGCAGACTAGGGATATTGGAGGCAGCACAGACAGTGTTCAGGTCGGCACCTGACCCTAGAATTCTAGGGTTAATGGAGGCAACACAGGCAAGACTCTGGCAGAGAACTGACCCTAGGGGGCTAGGGTTAACTGAGGCAACACGGACAGGACTCTGGTAGTGACTTGACCCTAGCACGCTAGGGTTAACGGAGGCAACACTGACAAGACTCTGGCAGCAACTTAACCCTAGAATGCTAGGGTTAACGGAGGCAACAAGGACAGGACTCTGGCAGCGACTTGACCCTAGAACGCTAGGGTTAACGGAGGCAACATGGACAAGACTCTGGCAGTGACTTGACCCTAGAACGCTAGGGTTAACGGAGGCAACATGGACAAGACTCTGGCAGTGACTTGACCCTAGAACGCTAGGGTTAACGGAGGCAACACAGACTGGACTTTGGCAATGACTTAGCTCTAGCACACTAGGGTTAACGGAGGCTACATAGACCAGACACTGGCAGTATTCTGACCCTAGACCACTAGGGTTAACGTAGGCAACACAGGCAGGAGTCTGGCTCAGACTGGACCCTAGTACTGTAGGGTTACTGGAGGTAAGACAGACACTGGCGAGTGATTGGGCTCCCACAAGCCCCAGGAGACTACTGGTGAGGGTAGGCCTAACAGGCGCAGTGCAGTATAGCGAGTGGGAGAGAGCAAGGTGCATAACGTAACTGATCAGTAGCCGGTGTCGCCCTAATCGGTACACACGGAATTAGTCAGCCAGTCCCATTGGCAACAGAACCAGAAGCTCAACCAGGTCGGCACACACAGAATATACAACCAGTCTAGATCGTACAACCAGACACTAGCCCAACCAGGTCAGTACACACAGAGTAGTCAGCCAGTCCTTAGTTGGTAACAGAATCGGATACTCAGCCAAGCCAGGTCGGTACACACGGAGTTAGTCAGCCAGTCCTTAGTTGGTAACGGAATCGGATACTCAGCCAGGCCAGATAAGTACAGACGGAGTCAGTCAGCCAGTCCTTAGTCGGTAACGGAATCGGATACTCAGCCAGGCCAGGTCGGTACACAAGGAGTTAGTCAGCCAGTCCAAGGTCAGCAACGGAATCGGATCACAGGAGCATCAGGAAACGAAATGTAGTCAGGCAAGCCTGGTCATACACGGAAGCAGGAACAAGTAAGTCTAATCGCTGGTTACGGGTACACCACGAAAGGGCACCGGTAGAATGACAGGAGGGTGTATATAAAGGCAAACCCTGTGAGGAGTCACCAACACAGAGCCAATAAGAATAAGGCCAGGGTAAACCCAGAAGTAACAATGTCGCTCAGTTACAGCAATCACGGGCACCGTGAGTGTGTGTGTGTGAAGGGAGTTTTACCTTAAATACCCCCAAAGTTGGTATGACTGAAAAGAGACAGGCAGTTGTGATCCAAGATCCTTGCTGCTGGCTGATCTCTGTATTAGGGTAGTATGGGGTATGTGTGAAGGGAGCAAAGGAGATTTAGCCTAAATACCCCAAAAATCTGTGTGACTGAGAAGACACAAGCAGCAGTGATCCACATTCCTTTCTGCTTGCTGTCCTCTGTGTGAGTAGAATGTGATTTTTCAGATGCCGATAGGGGCAGGTAATAATTAATAATATGTGTGTGTGTGTGTGTGTGTAAAGCTGCAGCCATTGTCAATCAACTGCAAGATGAAGGCTTCCTCAGGAAGCTGAGGGTATGGACCGTAATATGCTACACTGCTCCAGTGTGGGTTGGTAGATTTGTGACCTCGCTGGGGACTAGTAACTTTGACCTTGCTGTTTGAGCAGATTTCCCACAGCTAGTGCAATAACCAACTGAGCTATCTCACCGCAATATATATATATTTATATATATATATATATATATATATATATATGTGTGTGTGTGTGTCTGTGTGTGTGTGTGTGTGTGTAAAAATACAAAATTTGCTGACAGAGACTCTAGCGTGAGCTGTGACTGAGGTAGACATACTAGAATAGATAGGGTATTTTGTAAAGGATGAGACATCACACACAGCTCTGTTGCTTCACTATTTAATAATGTCCAGCAAAAATACTAGGATCAGGGGTAGGGTAAAAGCAGTAGTAGCAGTGCAGGCATGCGTTTCTGCAATAAATTATGATGATCCTTCTCCTACTGAGGAAGTTTTTTGTCAAAGGCACACAAAACTTTCCACCACTGATGGGTCATGGCCAGGCAGCCTAGTGAATGATCTCATAATGTATTAGGAACGATTTGTTGCTTATTATATTGCTTTCTCTGCTCTTTATTTGATCCCTGACATTTGGGGTGGACTTCATCTAGATCATGGTTAGTAGCAAACACATGAATTTAGATTTTCAGCATTTTTCCTGGCCAAGCTGAGCAGATCTTCCACATCTGAATGCTCAAACATAACAGACACCGACGACGCTGTGGACCACAGCCTCACTTCCCATGCTCTTGCCTTAGAAGCTTCTGGGAAACTGGTAGGTGAACCCAGCCCTGTGGACTCTGAGATACCCTCTATAAGACAGAATATTAAAAACCTCCCATCTGATTTAAAGTCCTTCTTGAAGGAAGAGTTGACCGAGGTGAGGCAAGAATTGGCCCAAGCTGGGGCAGGGTTGACTCTCTTGAGGATGAGGTGTCCCAGCTATTTTCTTTTAGAGAGGATTCTCTAAAACACCACATTTTTCTGAGGGAGAAATATTTAGGTCTTCTCAAGCTGGATGATTTTCACTATTGCCGCTGCTGCAATCTTAGGGTCAAAGGTATTTTGGAGTTGGTGGATCATGACATATATATATATATATATATATATATATAGAGAGAGAGAGAGAGAGAGAGAGAGAGAATAACCTAAACAGTGAAACCTAAACACAGAAAAAATACTGAAACTGTACCCTGTGACAAAGCTTCATAAAATGCCCCACTGAAAAGGTTAAAGGGATAGTAACACTTCGTTTTAACTTTATTTTATTTTGTAGGCATTAAAAAAACATGAAGAATGATATACGTCTTATCTCTCAAACCTTTATGGTTTATGAGATATTCACAAGCAAAGTTCCCCTCCCCGCCCCTTTTTCCTAGTGTAAGCAATCTCTTCTCAGATGTGGATCAGGTTGTATGACAGTACAGATAACAGAAGGGGACAATTTTCTTTGTATGAAAACAATGAAAGCCCTTCCCCCCTTGACAAGTTTTTCAGCTTTTTCCATTATCTTAATTAAAGATTGTCCCTCTCTGCAGTCTACCTGGGCATCTCCCTTCTGATCTAGTTGAACAGGGGGGGGATACTTTGTTTGTGAATATCTCTTAAACCATATAGGTCTGAGAGATAAGACTTATATCATTTTTCATGTTTTTTTAATGCCTACAAAATAAAATAAAGTTAAAATGAAGTATTACTATCCCTTTAAGAACTTTGGGCGGAATGCAAGAGACCTGCACAATCACTATTTATGGTGTATTTTTGATGGAGAAAAATGATTAGTGCAAGTATTTTACGGAGTTTCACATGTTTTTTATGAATTAGCAAATGTGTAAGCTTTTTTTAGTGAATGCATTTCATAAAGTGAGCGTGCCTAAAATGCCCGTTCCTTTGAAAGTAGAATAGCAATTGAGCCTAATTCAGCAAAGCAGTTAGGACACATATTCATATGTCTGACTAACTTTGCCATTAATTTATGAGCAGATACTTACTTTGCCATTAATTTAGTAGCATGTGCTACTCACCATCAACGTGTTAGTGTGTTTCTTGCATCAAAAAGTGAGCAATGACAAATAGTGCACAAATTTATATTTGGTTTTATATATTGTATGCTAAGGATGAAGTCTGGCAACCTGCATCCCTTCAACTAAGATGATTTTGATAAGAGAGGTTACTTAATAAGAACTAAATGGCAGCAATTTGACCATACTTGGTGTAAGGGTATTTTCTGTTCCAGGCAACCGTGGATAGGGTTGGAGTTATGGTCATGATGAGTGAGGTGTGACTAGGGATGGCGGAAAATATTCACCTCAAACTGAAATCGGTGAATAATGGCACTTCCCGCAAATAATTTCCCACGAAAAGTGCTGGTTTTCCTGCTTTTTGCGCTTAGCTCATTCAACGGGAACATTGAATTTACACACAACACATAGCAAATATTATTTTATTTCCCAAAGGTATAGTATAAAAGGGGCATGAGGGTGCCTGTGTTGGCGGGGTGTGGAGAAAGAATCAGTTGAACAGGGGATGGGGGTTGTTTACTGGGATTGGGGGTGGTTAATAAAAAAATAAATCCTAAATACAATAAAAACAAACAAATCATAAGACATGTACAAAAGGGGTCTGAGGAGGGTGTCTGTGTTGGTGGGTGGAGTCTGGGTAATGAATCAGTTGAACAAGGAATTTGTTTTGGGGGATTTCTTGACTGCTATTGGGGGGACAGTTAATAAAAAAATAAAATAAAATAAGAAATTGTATTGTATTGTATATTTTTATTTATATAGCCCCAACCAGTGTACTTTACAGTTTACATTTATTATAGAAGGGGTACAATAAGTGTGGTGATTAAGTGCTTATAAAGACAATCATAAGGGGAATGTCAGGTGAGTATACATTAGGATAAAAGGTCCCTGCCCCGTAGAGCTTACAATCTAAGTATAGGATGGGTGACATACAGATACGATCTGGTAGAGGAGGAAGTGCTGTTTTTGACATATGAGATAATGTTTTTATAATACTCTGTAGCTATATTTAAAAGTTGCTCTTTTAGCTTGGATTTAAAGTTGTTAAGGGTTGAGGCTTGGTGAATACTGGGTGGTAGGGCATTCCAGAGGTAGGGAGCAGCAAGGAAGAAAGCAATCAGTCATGAAACAGCGATAGTGGTTAGAGAGGCACAGAATCGTTCACCATGTGTGGTGCATAGTGGACATGCAGGTATGAGCTGGGATTTCAAAGATTAAATATAAGGTGGGGATTAGTGACGGAGAGCCTTGAATGTAATAAGGGGGATTTAGAATGTGATACGCTGCTTTATGGGAAGCCATGACAGTGATTTTAAAAGTGTCAGGGTGAGTGCTGTTCTGGAGGAGAGGAAGAGTATTCTGGCGGCCAAATTAAGAATTTATTGGAGAGGAGCGATATGGTTAGCAGGAAGACCAATACGTAAAGAGTTGCAATAGTCCAGGCAAGAAAGGATAAGAGCATGCATGAGGGTTTCTGTTGTAGAGTAAGAGAGGAATGGCTGGATTTTTGCTATATTCCAAAGAAAGAAGCGACAGGTTTTGGTTACTTCATTGTGGGTGGGTGGTGAAGGAAAGATAAGAGTCCAAAGTTAACTGGAGGCAGCGGTCCTTGCCTACATTGTGGGGCCCTCGACAGTTATAGAAAATGTAGGTGTTGTGCAGGATTTAGGAGGGAAGATAAGGAGCTCAGTCTTAGACATGTTAAGTTTTAAGCGATGATGAGCCATCCAGGAAGAGAGAGCAATAAGGCAATCTGAGACCCGCTGCTGTATTTTAGGTGATAATTTTATCAGTTGCCCCAGGGAGAGTGTATACAGAGAAAAGAGAAGAGGTCCCAGAACAGAGCCTTAGGGTACACCTATTGAAAGGGGGGTCGGAGGTGAGGAGGTGTTAGCGTATGTCACAGAGAAAGACCGTTGAGAGAGAGAGAGATAGCATAGAAGCCAGGAATGTGCCAGGCCGCAGATGCCAAGTGATTGGAGAACCTGGGAGAGAAGGGTATGGTCAACTGTGTCGAATTCTGTTTATAGGTCTAGGAGGATAAGAAGATAGAAATGGCCATTGGTTTTTGCAATGTGGAGATTGTTTGTTACTTTGATAAGGGCAGTTTCTGTAGAGAAAGTGGGCCGAAAGCCAGACTGCCACGGGTCCAGAGTGTTATGGGAGTTGAGGAAGGTAATACATCACGTTCTTATAGCGAAAAGGCGAAAAAAACGCAAATCAATGGGTGGAAGCTTTCTAGCCATTGAAAAAAATGTCGAAGAATTTTGGCAAATGGGCGAAAAATGTGATCTGGCCAGGACCAGCATGATATTGTTCAGGATATTTCTTCTCTGTGTACCCTGGCTAGGGTACCAGTTCTACCTAGTTGAGCATCTCACTCTGACTGTCATTTTGAATATGCTAATTATCTTTGGGCTTTGTCACTCTAAGGTTAATAGGGCAATCCAGATGAGGACCACTTGCTCATGAGTGTCTAGTGAGATCAGCTGCACCTAACTGATGAGGCCCAAGAAGGCCGAAAGTACATCTGGGTATTCCTGCTTTTCTTGTTCAGAGAGGAATTGCCTGGCATTTTTGACTGGACTGTCATATGGGCCAGACCGGTATGATATGCTTAAAGATCTTTCTTCTCTGTGTACAGCACTTGTGAGCTAAAAGAGATTCACCCATGGCTACCTAGCTGAAAATCTCTGACAGCCATTTTGACTTTGTATTGTAGATTACACTTTCACTTGATAACTCTCCCAGCTCTGCTGCAGAAGTAAGGAACATAATGCTTTTGACTTTCAATTACTGGATCATGTCAGAGCCCTATTTCTTTCCCCCTTTCTGAGGTTCTCTTGATCTGTGCAGCAGCTTAGAGCAAATGTTGGCTCTGAGAGGGGTGAAGTAATAAAGATGGTGACCTGCTAGGAAGGTGACCCATTTCCTTTACAGCATACATCACTGCAACTTTCAGCCTTTGGCTTTACCTCCTCTTTTAACCTCACATTGTTTTAGATCCTTGCTATTCATATTTCTATATCCCTCTCTCATAATGTTGTGATTAATCATAGGCCAACATCTACCTTCATTGGCTATTTTTACTTGCTAGACATCTTCCTTTCTTCATAATCTCTACCCTCTTAGGTGACTTTAAATATCGCTTGTCTCATTGCACATGCTTCCTCCTGTTGTCTACATCATTTGATTAATGGGTGCTTCCTGGATCTTTTTTTCATTGTGATACCATTCTATTAATACATACTCAAGATCTATTCTTTTTTGTTTTGCACCTGCCTAATGTATGTTTACTAAGCAATTTATCCCCAAAAGCCTCCTTTTTATCCCTCTAGTACCCAGAGGATGGCAAGGAAGGACTATATGTGCTTTTCAGTATATTTTGTTCTTCTGCAACATGTTTCTTATAATGTAATAACAAGGTGCAGAGGAAATCAGCAAAAAAATGTATTTTTCTTGTGCAGGTTATAGGGATTTTATTCAGCCTTTGCTCATTTAACCTATGATGAAGTGTGCATGCAATCATGCACTAAAATGATTGCGCATACGTACATGAAGTTGAAGTTACAGGGTTTTTAATGATTAAGCATAAGCAAAGAAAATAATCTACGCTGGTGGACTTGCTGATTCTCTCAGTATTAGTCTCAGTTAAATATCCTTACAAACGCAAACAACACTTCTCTGCTTTCTCTGTTATCATGCTTGCTTAGCTTTCATGCTCCAGTACTCAAAACAATCAAACCAACAGGAATAATATTACTATAAAGTCAAAAGTGGAGCTATTTGTCACAATCTCTCCTCCTCCTCCATTTTCTGATTGGTTGTGTCTCCTTTTTATACCTGTCCTGCCTACAGGTAGATACTTGATCTTTGTTCCTGACCAGACTTAGAATTGTTTCCCTCGATTGTTGACTCCATTGTTGATAACTCGGCTTGCCTTAGACCTTGCTCTCCATTTACCAATTTTGGTTCAGTTCTTCCCCTCTCCAGTTCCAGACCTTGGCTTGCTAGACTACTTCTTTGTCTCCAGATTTGGCACTAGTTCCTCCTTTCTCCAGTTATCAGACCACAGCTTGCTCTGTGTCATGTTCTGGCCCTTTTTCTGCTTTTTTTGTGATTTCTTGCCTGGATTTTTATTTTGTCCTTCTTGTTTGCAGGATCCTGGTTTCCCACCTTGCTTTCTGTATTCTCTGAGGCTTTATCAAGTGCCAGTACCTTAGTGCTGGCGATGATGAAAGCATTCCATTTCAGGACCTGTAGTTACTGTCTTAATCCAGAATGTTTACCTTGTGTTTTGACGTGGCTTTCTCTTTGACTTAACGCCTTCTCTATGATTTGGTACCGTGTGTATCTGATATCCTGTTACTGACTTTGGCTCCGTTGTTCGAACAACTCTTCTGTCTGCCGTCTTGTACTGCTTTGCCTGCTTGATTCCGATATTGGCTTCTTTGTCGACCATTCTGTTGCCTTGTACTGTGTTGCCTGCCTATTATCAACCTGGCTTGTCTGACTACTTGTCTTCTTCAACCTTTGTGGTTTCTGATTCCCTGCAGCCTCAGTTGTGCTTTGGCCACCAGGCGGACCTCGATCGCTAGGTGGACCTTGACCTCCAGGCAGACCTCGACCACCAGGCAGACCTCGACCTCCAGACAGACTTTGACCACCAGGCAGACTTCGACCATCAGTTGTTGAGGACATTCTGTCTTGTTTCGACTTCCTTGTCTGCGTTCCTATCTCATTGGTCGACCCTCTACTGATCCTGCCTGCCTGTTCCTATTCTGTCCCTTCAGTCGAGTCCCAGGTTTCATTGCTCCAATTCAGCAACTGTCAATGGGTACTCCTCTTTGTGAGGACTCTCCTTCACAATGTTTAACCATGCCGCTTACATTGGGTGCTCCAGCTTGTCACAACAAAACACTTTGACTTTGTTCTTCGTCTCACCCCTGTGATCAGTTGTCTCCCATCTGGTCCTGACCTTCTGGATCCTCCCTGGGGCTTGTATTTCTCATATTCTGGAGCTCTTCTGTCTTAGTGAGTGAGTCCTTCGTTGGACCGGCTCATCTCTCTATCTCTGAGCTGTTCATTCTGCCACCTGAATCCTGGGTTAGGGCTCCATCTACTGACACTTCTTGGTAGCACATGATTTCTCTGCCTATCCTCCTCAGCATCTGATTGTCTAGCTACCAGTCTGACGGTTCCCTACTTTGTTGCCTCAGTCCTCTTCAAACCTCCCAGGTCCATCATTCCTTGGTTGCTGTCTCCAGCTATCCAGCCTCCTCCATCATTCTCTGCACATGGTATCCGAACACCATAGTTGTTGGTTGCGCTACCTCCATGCAGCCATTGACCTTTTTCATCCTGGTATGGTTCCCAGCTCCTCTGGGGCTGGATATCTGGCACTGTGGCCAGCATCTTTACCAGCGGCTATAGCCACATCAAGAACAGCTCAGTGCTGCCAATGTTCCCAAGCCACACACCCTATCCAGTGCTCCCAAGCTCCATAGGTAGCTCATCCTTAACTGAGGGTGACATTAAACTTGAGCCAAACATTTGTGATCAACCACAAGATTCCCTTAACGGAGAAAGCTATCACTACGTTGATAGCCAATTAGGCAAAGTTGTTGCCCATCGCAGAATTCACCTTTAACAATCTCTGCAACTCCACCACAAACTTACGTCTCAGGCAACCCTCCCGTAAACTGGACCCAAGATTCTTCTCCGGTTGACTCCAGCAACATACTTCTTGTACCTACCATGGAACATGTGTATTTCTAATTCCTTCCATATCTCTCTTCTATGGTATCACGGTGCCCGTGCCTTTTGCAGCAGGTGGTGACATTCTGACTGCTAGTTTGCATTGCTGGTTATTGATTGGCTAACACCTTTTGTCGCCGCCTAGTGATGGCCTTTATATACCCTGTCATTTCCCCAGGATGATGCCCTTTCGTGGTGTATTTGTTCCTGCATTCTGATACGTTATTATTGACTGTGTATGACCCTGCCTGCCTGATGACATTCCTGATTCTGCTCTGCTTGCTGACTGTATCCGGTTGAGAACCTGCTCCGGTTGCTGACCTGGCCTGGCTGAGAACCCGCTTCCGTTACCGACTGCATCTGGCTGAGAACCTGCTTCCTTTACCGACTGCATCTGGCTGAGAACCCGCTTCTGTTGCTGCCCTGGCCTGGCTGATAACCCGCTTCTGTTACCGACTGCATCTGGCTGAGAACCCACTCCGCTGCTGACCTGGCCTGGCTGTGAACCTGCTTCCGTTACCGAGTGTATCTGGCTGCAACACTTCCGATTCCCGGTGCTGGTCAGTGCACCTGTCCTGATCTGACCCTTTGGGCTGCCAGTTGCCCTGTGCTCTTCCTTGTGTTGGTACCGTGCATTTACAGCTTACCACTGTGGCCTCGCTGTTGCCTCCGTAACGTTCAGTGGTGCTGTATGTTAACCCGTTGTGCCGCGAGGCTCTGTATCTGTCGACCGTTAGCTAGGCTTAGTGCCTAGTCTCTCTCCATACAGCTTTTGCAGAGTGTACAAGCGAGGTACCGGTGCAGTGTTCTACCACTGACTGTGTTACTCTGATCTCTCTGTGTCCACCTCTCATACCTTGCTGGGCTCACTCCCTCTGGGAGTTGCAGTATTCTGGGCGTTACCATTTAACCATTGGTGTACCTGGACGTTCCAGGTAGAGTTGCTATTCTCAAACTGCAGAAGCCTCCGGCTCAAGAGCCAGTGTTACGTTGCTCCATCCTCTAGAGGGGACATTGGTTGTTTCCACCACTATACGTGCTGTGCTGCAATCCACCCCTAGCGCTCTAGGGATATTCTGGGAGAGTTATCTCGGTCTGTTGTCATCCAGTGCCAGGGTCAGTGGTGACTTGATCCTTGGGTTCTAGACCACCCAGGCGTCTGGGTTGTGCCAGTAGTGTTGCCTTACTCCTTGGGTTCTGTGCCTCCCATGCATCTGGGTGTGCCAACACAGTTGCCTCACTCCTCTGGGTCGAGCCAGTCACCCTCATCTGGACCACCTTGATCTAGGTCCTGTGGTCAGTCCGCTGCCTACCGATTCTGCCAGCTGTCCTGATCCTTGCCAGGTCCTCTACTGCCAAGTGATTGTTATTTTCACTACATGTAAATTCCTATATTTGCATACACTGTTATATTCACGTGCCTGTATATCTACTCTGTTGTATGGGCCATAGGCCTATCTATGTCTTTGAACTTTTCTCTAATAAAGTTATTTTAAGTTTAACCTTACCAAACTGTTCTGAGTGTTCATCAAAAACCGTGTCATATTATCATGGTTCCCGTGATCTTTTTCTGTCACTCTTTGCTGTGGTGTGCTCCCATTGGCTGAGCTTGTTTGGCCTGCCCAATATGGCCTTTTTATACCCGGCCTTTGGCACCTGTCAGGTGCCATTTCGTGGTGTTCCTGAGCCAGTGTTGCTGTGTAGCTGTGTTCCTGCGTTCCTGTGTACCGACTTGGCCCGTCTGACTACGCTCCTTAGTTCCTGCTCCGTGATTCGACCCGACCTGTCTGACGTTCCTGCTCCGTGATCTGACCCGGCCTGGCTGACGTTCCTGCTCCATGACCTGACCCAGCTACGTTGACGATCCTGCCTGTGTTCCTGCTGAGATCCTGTTCCAGTGTCGCCTGGGCGACATTCTGACTTCTGCTGTGCTGTTTGCAGGGCTGACAGAGTTGTTGCCTCCTATGTACTGGGCCTTCCCGTTTACTCTTGCTGAGCACTGTTGCCTCCGTTACTCTGGGCCTCCGTTAACACTTACAGAGCACTGAGCCTTCCGTTTGCACTTACAGAGCACTGTTGCCTCCGTTCACTGAGCCTCGGTTAACACTTTCAGAGCCGTTGCCTCCGTTCACTGAGCCTCTGTTAACACTTGCAGAGCCGTTGCCTCTGCTACCCTGAGCCTTCCGCTTACACTTGCAGAGCCTTGTAAGTCTCCGTTACTAAGAGCCTCCCGTTTTACCGATTTACCTTGCGCATCCAGTTACACTTGTTGGGTGCAGTTGTCTCGTTAACGCACCGGTTGGGTGCGATTGGCTCCATACACATCAGCTCTTGCAGTGTAGTTGGTATCCGTTACAACACCGGAGAGGTGCTATTGGCTCTATACAGCTAAGCTCTTGCAGTGTAGTTGGTCTCCGTTACAGCGCCAGTTGGGTGCTATTGGCTCTATATTCCTCAGCTCTCGCAGTGCATTTGGTCTCCGTTAACGCACCGGGTGGGTGCTATTGGCTCTTAACATCTCAGCTCTTGCAGTGCACTTGCTCTCCGTTTACGCACCGGTTGGGTGCTAGTGGCTCCAAGCTCCTAAAGCTCTTGCAGAGTATTTTGGCCTCAGTTCCATGCTCAGCATAAGCAGTAGACTCTGTCCTGTTCTATTTAATGGTGTTCTCATATCTAGCACCACTATATCACTCCTTTACCAGGTTATGTGCGTGCCAAACACACCACAACAGAGACTGATGTGATTTCTATGAACATTAACCCTTGAGTACCCTGTATGCTAACTTATGCCTGTCCTGTGACAGTATATATTTATTTCCCTGTATACTGGGCCTGAGAGGTCATCTGTACTTTACTGTCTATTTCAGTCATTCTGTATTGCCTATAGAGGGCAGTCTCTCTTGTCTTTTAATAAAACTGTGTTTTATTCTAACCTGATGGTCTGAGGCTTGCAGAATATGAAGTCGCTATATTTTGGACTCGCAACAAGTGTGTGGTGTCCTGCAGTACCAATACCCAATGGTATACAGGAGTATTTGCTGAGGAATTATATATATAACCTTGCATATCAGCGTGAGATTTTCATGTTGCTTCTTTTAACAGCGCCATTGCCTGTGGGGTTGGTTTGGACAAAAAAAGGAGCACAGTGTCCACTGCCTTGCCTGTAATAATAGACTGCTTTAGCGTTGCAAAATGTTGTGAAACTTGAGCTGCCTGCCTGTGTGTGTGTCATTAACAGTTAATATGCATATTTTTTATTGGGCAGCTTCACTTTTAATTAATGACACACACAGAGGCAGGCACGCATCTATCATTAGGAAATAGCTTGATTATACTTTTTTTTTTTTCAACCCAACCTCTCAGGCGATCTTGCTGTTAAAAGAAGCAATATGAAAACCTTGCACTGATATGCAGGGCGAGATTCTCATGTCTCCCTTTTCACCTACTTAATGCAGCTCCAAGCCGTGTGCTCTTAAAAATGAGCTATTTTAAAAGTGTAACCTCCACTTCAAAGGGCTACTTCTAATAACACGTCTCCCTTCACAGACCAGAATTCAAGCACTCGAACAAAGAACACAGAAAGTGCGCCCAAAGGTATAGTACGGTCAATGATATTTTCAAAGACTATAAGTAGTAGGTGCATACTCACACTTTGGATTGGTTAGAGTTTCAACCCAACCTCATGTGCATATGGGGATCATAAACCTGTCCCCACACAGGTATCTGTAATGAACTTCCCTGCTCCGGTTGTGTACGAAAAGTATAAACTTTTAATAATGTATTGAAAAATACATACAAAATTAAAATTACATATATGTATAAGGCCCACTGACGCATTTCGTGACTTCCCCAGTCACTTTCTCTAAGCCACTGGCCCAAAAAATTAAAAACATACAAACCAACCTCTTTGCTGTGGTGCGCTCCCATTGGCTGAGCTTGTTTGGCCTGCCCAATATGGCCTTTTTATACCCGGCCTTTGGCACCTGTCAGGTGCCATTTCGTGGTGTTCCTGAGCCAGTGTTGCTGTGTAGCTGTGTTCCTGCGTTCCTGTGTACCGACTTGGCCCATCTGACTACGCTCCTTAGTTCCTGCTCCGTGATTCGACCCGACCTGTCTGACGTTCCTGCTCCGTGATCTGACCCGGCCTGGCTGACGTTCCTGCTCCATGACCTGACCCAGCTACGTTGACGATCCTGCCTGTGTTCCTGCTGAGATCCTGTTCCAGTGTCGCCTGGGCGACATTCTGACTTCTGCTGTGCTGTTTGCAGGGCTGACAGAGTTGTTGCCTCCTATGTACTGGGCCTTCCCGTTTACTCTTGCTGAGCACTGTTGCCTCCGTTACTCTGGGCCTCCGTTAACACTTGCAGAGCACTGAGCCTTCCGTTTGCACTTACAGAGCACTGTTGCCTCCATTCACTGAGCCTCGGTTAACACTTTCAGAGCCGTTGCCTCCGTTCACTGAGCCTCTGTTAACACTTGCAGAGCCGTTGCCTCTGCTACCCTGAGCCTTCCGCTTACACTTGCAGAGCCTTGTAAGTCTCCGTTACTAAGAGCCTCCCGTTTTACCGATTTACCTTGCGCATCCAGTTACACTTGTTGGGTGCAGTTGTCTCGTTAACGCACCGGTTGGGTGCGATTGGCTCCATACACATCAGCTCTTGCAGTGTAGTTGGTATCCGTTACAACACCGGAGAGGTGCTATTGGCTCTATACAGCTAAGCTCTTGCAGTGTAGTTGGTCTCCGTTACAGCGCCAGTTGGGTGCTATTGGCTCTATACTCCTCAGCTCTCGCAGTGCATTTGGTCTCCGTTAACGCACCGGGTGGGTGCTATTGGCTCTTAACATCTCAGCTCTTGCAGTGCACTTGCTCTCCGTTTACGCACCGGTTGGGTGCTAGTGGCTCCAAGCTCCTAAAGCTCTTGCAGAGTATTTTGGCCTCAGTTCCATGCTCAGCATAAGCAGTAGACTCTGTCCTGTTCTATTTAATGGTGTTCTCATATCTAGCACCACTATATCACTCCTTTACCAGGTTATGTGCGTGCCAAACACACCACAACAGAGACTGATGTGATTTCTATGAACATTAACCCTTGAGTACCCTGTATGCTAACTTATGCCTGTCCTGTGACAGTATATATTTATTTCCCTGTATACTGGGCCTGAGAGGTCATCTGTACTTTACTGTCTATTTCAGTCATTCTGTATTGCCTATAGAGGGCAGTCTCTCTTGTCTTTTAATAAAACTGTGTTTTATTCTAACCTGATGGTCAGAGGCTTGCAGAATATGAAGTCGCTATATTTTGGACTCGCAACAAGTGTGTGGTGTCCTGCAGTACCAATACCCAATGGTATACAGGAGTATTTGCTGAGGAATTATATATATAACCTTGCATATCAGCGTGAGATTTTCATGTTGCTTCTTTTAACAGCGCCATTGCCTGTGGGGTTGGTTTGGACAAAAAAAGGAGCACAGTGTCCACTGCCTTGCCTGTAATAATAGACTGCTTTAGCGTTGCAAAATGTTGTGAAACTTGAGCTGCCTGCCTGTGTGTGTGTCATTAACAGTTAATATGCATATTTTTTATTGGGCAGCTTCACTTTTAATTAATGACACACACAGAGGCAGGCACGCATCTATCATTAGGAAATAGCTTGATTATACTTTTTTTTTTTTTCAACCCAACCCCTCAGGCGATCTTGCTGTTAAAAGAAGCAATATGAAAACCTTGCACTGATATGCAGGGCGAGATTCTCATGTCTCCCTTTTCACCTACTTAATGCAGCTCCAAGCCGTGTGCTCTTAAAAATGAGCTATTTTAAAAGTGTAACCTCCACTTCAAAGGGCTACTTCTAATAACACGTCTCCCTTCACAGACCAGAATTCAAGCACTCGAACAAAGAACACAGAAAGTGCGCCCAAAGGTATAGTACGGTCAATGATATTTTCAAAGACTATAAGTAGTAGGTGCATACTCACACTTTGGATTGGTTAGAGTTTCAACCCAACCTCATGTGCATATGGGGATCATAAACCTGTCCCCACACAGGTATCTGTAATGAACTTCCCTGCTCCGGTTGTGTACGAAAAGTATAAACTTTTAATAATGTATTGAAAAATACATACAAAATTAAAATTACATATATGTATAAGGCCCACTGACGCATTTCGTGACTTCCCCAGTCACTTTCTCTAAGCCACTGGCCCAAAAAATTAAAAACATACAAACCAACAACCGGAGCAGCAAAATTAATTACAGATACTTCTGTGGGGACAGGTTTATGATACCCATATGCGCATGAGGTTGGGGGTGACTCTCGAACCAATCCAAAGTGTGAGTATACACTGTCATGGTTTACAGGAAAAGAAGGACAGACACAATGATATAATACAACCACCTTTATTTACAATATACAGCAATAATAGAATAGCCCACACAACCCCAGACACAGGATGATAGGACTCAGGCTCCTCTCCGGAGCTGCACACTGTGCTGTGCACTGCACTACTGTGAGCTACCGAGACTAGGAAAGAGGCTCGAGTGGAACACCAGTAGAAATTGTAATATGCTTAAGCAACACATCGGTCACATGACCGGAGGCAACAGGGGGCGGAAGCAGGCCAGAGCCACGGAACACGGAATCTACCGGTCTGGCAAGCTAGGAGTGCACTGAGCGAGTAGGCAGCCAGAGCCACAGAAATTAAGAAAAGAAAAAGATGAAGAGTATAATAGCTTCTATAAAGGTATTTATTATCCTAGACTAATTTATGAAATACCACTTTTCTAAGACTACTTCGATGATTTAAAGTTGGCTCACACATGACTAATAATGGTAAATTCTTCCAGAATGCATCTGCTATGCCATTTTAATCAAGGTCAGGGTCATAATACTTAACTTTTAATAAGATATACACATAAAAGGATATCCGTGGATATCCAAGATTTCATCAATTAAGATAAATAAGATCAAAATGGGATAAACTGATCTAAGATCTCGGTGGAACAAGAGATTATTACTCTGTTTCCCTATAATAGGTCGTGGTAACTGGGTCCTATCGAGTGGATAGTTTAATGTTACTAATAGACCCTATTAATCGTAGATAGTGACTAAGTACCAGTAAGACCTAGGGAACTCACTCAATCTAGAATTGAAGTAATATATAGAGAGCAATTTCTCGTTAATATTTGACTACAGAGCAGGACAAAACCCAGCTTATTAATATTCCTCCTTACTAAAGTCCTAACCAGAAAGGTATGTGCAAAAACTATTGATATTGCACATTCAATTACTTTTGGCTAGTAAGACTAAGGAATTGGGATGACCTGGTAGCTTACCCAGTACTGGGACATGGATATGTGAAACAATTACAACTCCAACATCCTGTGCTACCTCTTTGAGTGAGACCAAATACACAGTGCATTAACTGTATTGACTAGGGGGTGTATTTTGTTTTTAAAAAGATCAGTTATTATTAAGATCTGTATCTAACTATATTTTAATCACTTTGTGCACTAATATAACGATAAGAAATCTTGGCTATCCACGAATATCTTTTTATGTGTATATCTTATTAAAAGTTAAGTATTATGACCCTGACCTTGATTAAAATGGCATAGCAGACGTATTCTGGAAGAATTTACCATTATTAGTCATGTGTATATATGTTAGTGAGCCAACTTTACATCACCGAACTAGTCTTAGAAGAGTGGTATTTCATAAATTAGTCTAGGATAATAAATACCTTTATACAAGCTATTATACTCTTAATCTTTTTCTTAATTTTTGTTATTATATATTATCGAGACTTGCAGTGAAATCATACTAAATCGAATTAGATATTTCTAGCTAACATAGTTTTCTATATGAAGCCAGAGCCACAGATCAGACAAGCCAGGAACTACATGGAGCGAGTTAGTAGCCAGACCCAGAGGTTAGACAAACCGGGGACTACATGGAGCGAGTAGTAGCCAGAGCCAGAGGTGAGACAAACTCAGGACTACATGGTTAGTCAGCCAGAGCCACAGGTCTGAACTGATGAGGGTAGTTAGATAAGCCGGGGTCATACACAGAGCGAGATAGTCAGCCAGAGCTACGGGTCAGAAACGATGTGGGTAGTCAGACAAGCGGGGTCATACACGGAGTGAGTAGTCAGCCAGAACCACAGGTCAGAACTGATGTGGGTAGAATAGGCCCATAAACAGGCGTCCGTGCCAGTGCCTGTTTCATGACGTCAGCAATGTGGAAGTAATTACAGTCAGGCGCCCTTTCTGTGTTCTTTGTTTGAGTGCTCGAATTGGCTCTAGTTCCTCCTGTCTCCGGTTACCAGACCCCAGCTTGCTCTGACTTTGCTCTCCGTCCCATTCCTGTGGCCAGTTGTCTCCCATCTGGTCCACACCTTCTGGATCCTGCTTGGGGCTTTCATTACTCATCTTCTGGAGATCTCCTGTCTTGGTGTGTGACTTCTCTGTCAGACCGGCTCTCCTCTCCATCTCTGAGGTGTTCCTTTTGCCACCTGAATCCTGGGGTTAGGGATCCATCTACTGATGCTTCTTTGTAGCACATGATTTTCTTTGACTATCCTCCTCAGCATCTGGTTGCCTAGCTACCAGTCTGCCGGTTCCCTTCTCTAGTGCCACAGTCTTCACCAGACCTCCCAGGCCCATCATTACCTGGTTGCTTTCTCCAGCTGTTCTAGCCAACTCCATCATTCTCTGCACTTGGGATCCGAACACACTAGTATTTGGTTGAGCGATCTCCACACAGCCACTGAGCTTGTTCATCCTGGTCTGGTTCAAGGCTCCCCCAGGGCTGGACATCTGGCATTGCAGCCAGCATCTTTATCATCTTTGGCATCTTTACTGCCAATGCTCCTAGGCCATGCACCCTATCAGCACTCACAAGATCTATAGGTAGATCATTCATTCCTTAACTCAAGTTAACCAAACCTCGACACTATTCAAGCACAACTTGTTCCATAGGATAAAATACAAATTCCCATGGTTTTTTATTATACCTATCTTTAATCGAGTTTTTGCAAGCATAACAAGCAGATGTGTATTTGAAACACAATGTAATGCTAGCTGATTACCAGATAAACATAGAAAACCAATATGGATCAAATTGGCTACTACCCCTTGAATAGTAATAACAGAGGTACCCAGTGCATTTCTTCACAAAGTGTTGGAGACCTCTCTAAATTTCAGGGAGTTGAAAGTTAGTGCCATAGTCCCCACCAGACCTCCCAGGCCCATCATTCCCTGGTTGCTTTCTCCAGCTGTTCTAGCCACCTCCATCATTCTCTGGACTTGGGATCCAAACACCCTAGTTTTTGGTTGAGCGACCTCCACGCAACCACTGAGCCTGTTCGTCTTGGTCTGGTTCAAGGTTCCCCCAGGGGTGGACATCTGACATTGCAGCCAGTATCTTTATCATAGGCTACAGCCACAGCAAGAACAGCGCGATACTGCCGATGCTCCCAGGCCACGCACCCTATCCAGGGCTCCCAAGCTGTATAGGTAGCTCATCCATTCCTTAACTCAAGTTAACAAAACCTCGACACTATTCTAGCACAACTTGTTCCATAGGATAAAACACAAATTCCCATGGTTTCTTGTATATGTTTATTATACCTATCTTTAATCGGGTTTTTGCCAGCATAAAAAGCAGATGGGTATTTGAAACACAACGCAATGCTAGCTGATTACCAGGTAAATATACAAAAACAATAGGGATCAAATTGGTTACTACCCCTTGAATGCTAATAACAGAGGTCCCCAATGCATTTCTTTACAACGTATCGGAGACCTCTCTAACTTTCAGGGAGTTTAAAGGCCATTTAATGCAATGGGAATTTTTATTTGTTCTCTGACAGGAACCTGGATTTTCCCCAAATTACTACATTTTGCATTATGAATTTGTCCCTTAATCTCATTCTCTCTACTGAATTTACCTGGAGAAAAACATACTTTCGAGCTTAACTGCTCCACTACAGATTTATCACGTCATGTTTTACCTCTGTTCTATTTCTGTCAAAGCAAAACAATTTTTCACATCTAATCAATAAGCACTAATCTAACATATTGCAGGTCCTTGCTGTGTTTGAATCATTAATCTGGCCTCATTCTACAATATTATCGCCTTCATTATATCAGAAGTCTTTGCAGATTATTTCAAGACTGAATCTGTTCACAGGGAAATCCCTTCTGTTTGTCATAGGCTTTTCATACAATGTGATAACAGTGCAAAGCTGATGTTGCTGCTGAGGAAACAATACCCTTTGTTAAATAGGTGCTTTCACACCTTCAAAAATCACCACTTGGCCTGCATTCCTTGGCCTGCTGAGCTGTAGCAGGGCTAATCTGTATAGATGTCTATTGGGATGCAATGTAGTTATTTCATACAGGAGATTGTGATGCTGATTCTGAATAGGTAGGTATAACTGGGAACACAGAAACTCAGGGTTTTGACCCAAATCTCAGGGCAAATTCTCAGGGGGAGAGTGGTCATTGTTTCCTGCTGTCTCATCTGTAACAATTAACTGCTTATTTAGTGTCTAAATTGGTAACAATTGTACCAGAAAGGCAGAGGGAGAAGTCCTTCCGGTCTTGTTAGTATTTAAGAAGTGAAATCTCACAAATGTAGAAAGTTGAAAGTTCCTTGATGACGAAACTGAATCACCTCTGGGTTAGAGTAAACAATGACATAGCACATAGAATCTACTTTCTTCAGAATGTTAAGGGTTAATATTTAAAAAGTGCAGGGTGAGCTAATTTCAAAAGTTCCCAGGTATGTAGATAGGGCACATAGGTACCAGTCATTCATGTCTGGCTTATGTTAATATGTTCATCATCCATGCTCTGCCAGTGTCTGGATGTCTTGGGGGACATACTGGTTTACATGTGGCACACAGCTGTTATATTTCAATCTCAGTCATGAAAGGGCCCTTAGGACGTTTTCACTCAAACAACATTAGTGAAGAAATAGTGACTACAAAATGTTACCCTTGCAGAACAAGAGCTGTATACTGGGTTAATACATCAGATTGGTGAATAAGTAGTTCCTCTATGTGTTTAGATTTAGTTACGCAGCTATACTGAAAGTTAGATTTGAAAGAAAAATAAGGGGAACTGGAAAATTATTAGACTGATTTATTAAGAAGAACTATAAGGATCAATTAAGTGTTCCCATTGGCTTAAAGGGATAGCAATACTTAAAATGTAAAAAAAATATATGTTGTAGGGTTTATCCCCCTGGGTAAAACAAGGGTACTCCAACTGCTGAGAGGTATTTTATTAAAAAATTATAACAGCTCAAACTTGAAATTTTTAGGTGCCAAATCACAGCGGTCTGAAAAGCTTCAGTGGCGCTGTTGCTACACCATGCTATGGACTGCTCTGGTCTGTAGACCATAAATCTCCATAGGATGGTGTAGCAACAGCTCCACTGTAAATTTTCAGGCCACTGTGATATTGAACAGAAAAAAAATCAAGTTTGAGCTGTTATAATTTTTTTATAAAATATCTCTCAGCAGTGGGAGTACCCTTGTTTTACTCAGGGGGCTAAACCCTATATATTTTTTTTTGCATTTTAAGTATTACTATCCCTTTAAATTGAGGTATTAACCCATTGATAACTAGAGTGGTCTCCCAGGCATTCTGAAACAATGTTTTAGTCATCATCATTATCCCCAACTTATTTCACAACTCTGAACAATAGGGAACAGACTTACAGATATATTAAACTGTACAAATGAGACAAATGGATCAGAGAGCCCTGCTTGTGAGAGCTTACAGTCAGGAGGATAGTAGGTGAGACACAGCGGGAATAAAGCTCTATTGGGTATAAGTACCTCCTGCCACAGGAACTCCTGGTCAGTGAGTAGTAGAAAGAAGTGCTTTATGAGTGCAGTGGTCTAGTCAAGTAGTGGGCCTGTTTGTGAATAATTAGGTCATGATGGAGTTGTAGGTGGGAAACATTTTAAAAGGGAACAAGAGTGAATAGAAGTTGGACAGGTTGTTGATCTAGCCTTGCTCATAATGTTTATGATGGCAGATCATAGGCTTCCCTGAAGAGGTGCGTTTTCAGAGAAAGTTTAAATATCTGAAGGTTGGGGGAAAGTCTGATGGGATTGGGGAGGGAAGTCTAGAGCCCAGGTGCAGCACAAGAGAAGTCCTTTAGGTGGGAATGGGAAGATATAAAAGAGAAAAAGATCATTTGCAAAATGAAGCTGTTGAGTGGGAGTGTATTTAGATACAAGAGCTGTGTTGTAGAAGGGTGGAGTATTAGTAAGGACTCTGTAAGTTAACACCAGTATTTTGAATTTAATTTTAAATGCTAATGGGAGCCAATGTAAGGATTGGCAGAGAGGAGTGGTGTTAGAGAAGCAATGTATGAGATAGATTAGCCTGGCAGCAATGTTCATTATGGATTGTAGTAGGGTAAGTCAGGTGAGAGGAAGGCCAATTAGGAGGGAGATAGAATTGTCAAGATGGGACAAAATGAGTTTATGCAGAGCCGGGACATGGGTCCCAGTGGGTCCATGGGAACCAGGCAGCATTTTAACAGGGGTGGCAATTTGCTCCGCAGAACCGTCCTGTTCCTGACTCTCTAAACAAAATTGGAAGCAAGGTATGGATGACATTAGCTAAGATGTGCAGTGACATCCAGTACCTTCCATACAAATTACAATGCCACTGCAGCCAATGAGAGAGGAGAATTTTACCAAGATATGCCTCTCTCATTGGCTGTCAAGTGTGTATGATGACCGCGTTGAGCTGTTGCTCATGGTCAAGAAGAGGATCTGTGCAGCTCGTGAGGCGGGCCCTTTCAGGCTTGATGCGGCTGTCATCCTCTACCATGCTGGAGAGAAGATCAGGGCTAGAGCCACACATATGCCACTCAGGGGATACCTTAGTGCAGCTGTTCTGTCAAAGTAGCAAAGGTTATTGGTTCATGTTAGCAGTGTTCTGCCCATGTACATTCAGGGTTTTGTGGTGGGTAGGGGTGAACTGTGTTCATGGCAAGCACTGCACGGAGTGAAAGGGGGAGATGCTGGGGTCAGATTTTGACAAGAGGTTGGGAGGGTGGTGGAGAGTCTTGGTATTTCAAGACAATAATAAAATCAGAATGATTGCCCTTGCTTTTGCCTCTCCTGTGATGTGGTTTGCTGTGGTACCGGCCCATTGCCTGTTGCGCATAATCATAAAGAGGAGCAGGGCAGCATGTGAGACGAGCCCCAACTTGGAGGCTTGATTCCCAAAGCCCAGCTCAACAAGTGAGTTATTATTCCTTCAGGAATCTCCCATTGATTACATTGGGCTTTTTAGTACCCTTATATCAAAGTATTTATTTATAGTGGTTATTGATTAGTATGTCTTTCATTTTAAATACACAATCAGGAGACATATTCATATGGATTCTATCATGACATAGTTTATTATCTGTGCAGGGGTTGTTCATCTTTCCCTGGGTTACATTGCACAGTTATTTTTTTCTCGTTTGATTTAACAGGGGGTTTTTAACGCTATGAATGCTTCACAATGCGTTGGAAACCTTTCTAGCACTCATGGGCCATTCATAGCGTTAAAAACCCCTGTTAAATCAAATGAGAAAAAAGTAGCTGTGCAACGTAACCCAGGGAAAGGTGAACAACCCCTGCACAGATAATAAACTATGTAGCGATCAAATCTGTATTAATGTGTCTCTTAATTGTGTATATAATATGAAGACATACTAATCAATGGCCACTATGAATAAATACTTTTATATAAGGTTCTAAAACAATATGAGAAGAAATAAAGAATAAAATAATTTCAATGAAAATTTAAAGAAAATGTGGGTGTGGTTTTGTTGGGGGAGTGGCAGCATTTCATCCTTGGACCCAGGCAGCACAATGTCTTGGGCCGGCCCTATGTTTATGGATTACAATTTTGGTAGTCTCCTGGATGAGAAAAGGTGCAATCCTAGAGATGTTACTTAGATGGAGGCAGCATGAGTTGAAGATTTACTGAATGTGTGAAATGAAGGATAGGGCAGATTCAAACGTGACCTCCATGCAATGTGCTTTGGAGGTTGGAGTGATGGTGGTGTTGTTAACAGTGAGGTAAATATCCAGGGTAAGGCTGGTTGGAAAGGGGGTAAAAATTAGTCCAGTTTTGATTCAGTTAAGTTTTTGATGATGGGAAGACATCCAGTAAGAACCAGGAGAGAGACAATTAAAAACACGGGACAGGAGGAAAGGGGAGAGATCTGGGGAGGAAATATAGATTTGGGTGTCATCAGCATAGAAATGATGGTGAAACCAAAAGGAGTTTAATAGTTTGGCAATGGAAGAGGTGTAGATTGAAAAGAGCAAGGGACTCAGGACTGAACCAAAGTGAGGGCGGTATCACAGAGCCTAGGGTGTGGAAAACTTGGAAGAGGGGCGGGTGATTCATTGTGTCAAATGTAGCTGACAGACCTGGAAGAATGAGTAGGGAGTAATGGCCTTTTGACTTAGTGGAGAACATGTCACTGGCCACTTTAGAGAGGGCAGAATTCAGATTGCAGGAGATCTAACAGGCAATGGGAGTAGATTAATTTTGTGAGACAATTGTAAACTAGGAGCTTGGAGGTGAATGGGGGAAGAGAAATTGGACAGTAGGATTGTTTTTAGATGGTTGTGATAAGTGCATGCTTGGAAGAGGATGAGAAAGTGCTGGTAGTAAGAGAGAGGCTGAATGAGTTAGTAAGGTTAGTAGAAGAGAAATTCTTGAATGAGATGTGATGGAATTGGGTCAAGAGGTCATGTGATTAAATGTGAATGTGAAAGGAGAAGGGAAACCTCATTTTTTCCTGATACACAGCATTCCCATTGATTGAAATAAGACATATAAGCATTTGAACGTTAGAAATGTCTCCAACACATTACTTCTTGTTGGTGACATGTCTGTATAGGGATTTTAAAAAGGAATTAAAATCCCATTTAAATTAATGGAAACTTTTATTTGTCTCTTTTGGTGCAACTGGTGTGCCTCAGAATTGCTTCACTTTGTCTTTATACATAAGTTTATCTGTGTGTTATACAGCCTCACATTGTATGTATATATGTATGTATGTATGTATGTATATCTTTATATGGTACCACACAGTGTATGCAGAACCTTACTACTGTAGAATGTTACAATAAATAAATGGGGATAAAATGAGTGTTACAGTCACAGAAACAATAGGAGAGAGGTCCCTGCCCCAAGGAACATACAGTCTAAATTTATGTTAAAAATTGTTATGACTGATTCAAATGCAATTCAGTTATGAAATTATGTATATATTCATAGTTTATTTAATGAAGCTATTTATTCATTGCTTGTTTACAAAATATGTAAATGATTTCTTATAGAAAGCACAAATAAGTCACAGCAGCTCCTTTTATTATAGCAAAAATGTAATTAAATTATTCAAAAATGTCATTAAATTATTCAACACTAGGTGGCAGTTTACTCCATACAAATGTCAGACAGAGATTTATTATAAATGTCTATTTACTGGGAACCTTAAAATAAAGCAGATTTCAAAATATAAATAATACCTAACTGTGACTTTATCTCCATCATCATGTGTCTTAAAAGAACAACATACATTTTAACCACTGACAAGTTTTCGTGGACAGTTAATAAGGGCCTTGTTTCTTGGGCTCGAAAATGTGTGACCCATGGTTCCCAGACGAGCACTGTGAGGCCCTCCATAGAGTGAAACACACACACCAGCATCAACGAGTTGAAAGTCCCATTTAGATAAATATGATTTTTCTCAATCACTTTTAACCATTTGAATGCCACAGAGGTGTCATATATCACCCCAGCAGTATACGTACACAAATGTGGTATGCTTTTAAAAGGTCGCATGAACATGACACATTAACTATGTAGCCACAATAATAATGGTGACATGAGAATCTCGCACATTTAATATTAGTCGACATTGTACTACATGTTCTCCTGGATCTTCCGTCATTCTCTACACCTCCCAGCCACTCATCGGGTGGCAAGAAGAGGCTGTCCCGAACCATCTGCCGCGGAGAAGATGGATCGTTCTGCTCTCTCCTACATTCTGCTCTCTAGCAGTTTAATCAGTGAGTCAACTAATATGCTTGGCTGATGCCCAACTGAATGCAGAGATAAGCGGAGAAAAGTGAAACTGAGAAGCACTGCACTGCTGTTCAAATTGTTAGTGTCAAGTTAGCTCTGCTCCTGGCTACCGGCACTTTAATTATTCAAGGTATGCGACGGTTCAGTAAGCAACATGAGAATCTCGAGCTGTCAAGCAGTGCGAGATTCTCACGTTGCCATTATTATCATGGAGATATAGTTAATGTGTCATGTAGTCACATGCTCTTTTGTGTGTAACCTTCTAAAGGTGAACCCACAAATGTAACACACCTGATTTTATGAAATACACAAGTTACATTTACATATGTATTTTGGTGGTTATTACATGGCCTCCCTATTGACCATTTGTAAGTAGAGTGTTGACGTTTTGCATATGGTGATTGTAGCATTTATTTTTTTTTTATGTTTTATGTGCTAATTCACTTTGCCTTCATTCTGGTTTAAGCTATTTGAAAGTAAAAAAAGAACAAACACATATTACATGTCAAATAATAGAAAGCCAGCTATAAAAAACACTTAAAATCTAACATCTAAAATCTAACAGATCTTAGCAGATGTTGCCTTCCTAGTATTTGTGTATGTTACCATAACTCAGGACAGGACACAGTTGCTCTGGATACATCTAACACACTGGCAGTTTCTGCCGCAGATACTAAATTTGCACCAACAATATGTCATCTTTTAAAATTAGACGTCTGCCATTTTACAATGTTTTCATATGCTTTTACACTTCAATCTGTAATTTATTGAAACTAGCTCTAAACCACATAACCTAGACAAAGAAAACAAAAGAAAATCATTAGGAGTGTTATTTCAGGGTTGGCAACAAAAAGCATATTTGTCACTAAATTCTCCATTGTTTCTATTTTTTGTCCAAACCCTGTAAACCTAACAACCTGACGTGAGACTATATAGAAATACGTTTCTTTTTGCATTGACGCTCTGTTTTATTCTATAGCTGGTCACTTTTAGTTTCACAATGGGATTATAAACAATCTGAAGAATCATGAGTGAGGCTCTTTTTCCATATCCTAAACCTACATTTTGGCAGATACGGTATATTTTTTAGCTTTTGAACCATATGAAATGGCCTTTGCCTTTTGTAGTAAGTAAGGTCTGTAATGATATTTTATTTAGCGAAAAATATGGTCATGTAAAGAACATGTAATTATTTTTTCTGGGAGCACATCACTGCACACCCCTCAAGTCTTCGTGTCTGTCCTTTACGTATACACAGAGTATGTGTGTGTATTAGGACAGCAGCTTAAGTTTAACTTTTTCATTCGTGAAAATTTAGAGTTTATATTATTTCTCTTTTGAGCTGTTTAACCCCTTAACACCCGCATGCCTTGCTATGACCGTCACACGGTTTTTGCGTTAAGGACAGGTGACGGTCATAGCACGTCACATACATTTTACTTACTTCTCTTGACCGATCCAAGACTGGAGCGGTCTCTCTCAGTCCCCAGAGCGGAGTGCAGGTACGTGTCACAGGTCACGTGTACCGTCACATCGGTCCTTAAGGGCAGGTTACTTCCCAGGACAATGGACGTTAGGGGGTTAAATACATGGTGTTAAGATATCTTAGAGAAATTCTGTGGCAAACCAACTGCATCAAAGAGGAAAAGCAAACTTTTTCATTGGTTTACATGGGGCTTTCAACAATGTGGATGCTATAAACATCTCCAAATCAATACTCTGTAATTTGTTGGAGATCTCCCTAGCATCATGGGTTAAAAAAAATTCAAATCAATGGGAATTTGAGGAATTTTGATTTGTATGCTGAAGTTGCCTTGGTCCATAATTGCTGCAGTCCTTAGCACATCCATCTCTGTGGGTAGATGGGAATTAGACACAGACTCCAAGTAAGATCATTAACCCTTTGAGTACCAGGGTTACCCAATGCTTTGCAACATAATGCATGGGACACCTCTGTGGCACTCAAAAGTAATGCAGATACAATGTGACCAAACTAACAAATAAATAATACATTAGACTTCTGTATGAAGCTCACCTATACAAATTGCTGTATTTCTGCAAAGAAAATAAAGAACCACTCAGTCCTACAGGTACAGTTAGGAGAACACAGAAAAGCAGAAATCAAGCAGTTTGTTATGTCAGCTAGTGCAGGTCAGACCTGCACTGAGTTCCTCTTCATTGAAGGAACAGTAATGTTTCACAAAAAAAGCAGCTCAGATTAATCTTCATAATATTTGGGCTGTGGAGAGTGTTATTTGAATACTGTCCAAGTTGTAGTTCAAGAGCAAAAGAATGATAAAGTTTCCCTATCCCGCCCCTTTTACTGATGAAACATGCTAACCTCAGAGCAGCAAGACTATCTGGATGGATCGCAGCAAGGGGTGATCTTCAGTGAGCATAAGGAAAAACCTGAAAAATCTGTCAAGAGGGGCAGGGTTTTCATTATGTGCACAGTAAGAAGATTGTCCCTTGCTGTGAGCTGTCCAGTCAAGAGACCAGATTCCGCATCTGAGGGGAGGTGGCTTACACTAGGTAAAAGGGGATGGGAGAGGGATATTTTATCATTCAATTACTCTTGAACTACAACTCTGACAATACTGAAATAATTCTCTCCATGGCCCAAATACTATAAAGATTAATTGGAACTGCTTTTTTGTGAATCATTACTATCACTTTAAGATACGGAACTAAATTGAGGAATGCCCGCCATGGGCTCTAACCTGTTTAGGAAACTATGGGGGCTATTCAGTAAGGTGTGATAAAGAGGTTCTTCTTGTTGCACCATCCACACCCTCTGCCCTCTCCCGTCCTAAACCTTTCTAACTTTCTGCTCCATACATGTGGAACTCCATACCCCTCTCCCTACCTCTTGAAAAATCCCCCTCTGTCTTTAAGTCTCCCCTGAAATCTTATCTTCTGGAGCACTAGGACCATGCACTACCTTTGGCCAAACTCAGCACCTGACACCCTCTTACCCTGTTGTCTATCTCCTATTACCCATTTAGACTGTAAGCTGCTTGGGGCAGGGACCTGTCTCTCCTATTGTTTCTATGAATGTGGCACTTATTTTATCCCCTCTTATGCATTGGAACATACATCTATTGTTAGGTGCTGAGTACACTGTGTAGCACCGTATAAATAAAGATACACATACATACATATACATAAAGTGGAGATGACTTCTCCAGTTATATCACTTCTGTATCCTATGTTATTCTATGGAGCCTATGCACTAAGATCTCCAAAACGTAAGAAATGTTAGTGAATTGGCTCCATAGAGTAACATAGGAATTGGAAAAGTGAAATCACTGGAGAAGTTATTTCCTTTTTATCACATCTTTATCACACCTCAAGTATCAGGAAAATATTGTGATGAGACTCAATAACATATGACATATTTATGAACTTTTAATCTTCACCTGGAATGTAAGAGAATAAGGTAAAGATAAGCCTTGACCTGGTAGGAAAGTAGATGTGGATGGAAATATCACGCCATTACAGACATAGAGTAGAAAGACAGACATGCTTTGCTGTTGAAGAAAAATGACTCTGACCAGTGTGCAGCTACATTTAGAGTCATATAAATTATATATTAGCCCATTTTATATTTAGAAGTGTAGGTTTTGAGTTATTTAGATATATAGATTGTGCTATTTAAGACATGCCATGCAGGCACTTCCTATGAAAGCTCAACATAACCTTCCAGACCTTCGATGCCATTTAGTCCTTTCATTGGTAGGGGAGGTGGTCAGTTTGCTGCTGAGCAATGTCAGTGAGTGGGATAGGTAATGTAGGGCTAAGACAAGAAGAGCCTGCAATGAATGCTTAATTAAAATAACTTATACATTGAAAAAACTCAAAAATGATGTTTCTAAAAAATAGCTTTTACAACATAATAGGGTATTTTAAAGGGATAGTATTGTTTGTTAAGCTTCAAGCATACATCATGCTTTTTTAAGGATGCAGAGTGTTATTTATTAGTATGCTGGAACTTGTCTAGCTGATATAGCCTTATATTGAAAGAAGATTGTACCTCACTGAGATCTGTTTGGTCTGATGAGCAGATTCCAAGTCTGAGGGGAGGCAGTGTTACATAGATAAAATGGGCAGGAGAGGGAAACGTTATAAAATAATCTCACATGAATTAGAGCAGTTACATCATTCTAATAACGCTCTGCATTGTTGCTATTTATTTATTTAGAAAAGTCAAAGTTTTTATCCTCACTGTGATCTATTTCAAGAAAATCTCAGCAATAGCCCAGTATAGAAGAAAAAACAGCCAGAAAGTGTTACAAGAAAGTAATACAATTCTAAATAAAGTCACATTACAACAATATATAAATCCTTATCTAAGTGTTGTAGGAAAAATAAAATCAAAGTTAATTAGTGCATAGAACATCTAAAGATAATAAATGAAAACTCGCCAGTGTCTGGGCAGCCATCTATTGCCCCATAAGTGTATATAATCACAGGTGTGTTATATTATCATATACTGGTGGGGTGTTACATGGCAAAGCAAAGCATTGGATACCTCTCTGGCATTCAGAAGGTTGATGTGACGGAAAGAAAAAAATCCCATTGACCAGTGTCAAATAGCAGTTGCAAAAGCAAACAAAATCCTGTCTTGCATAAAAAGGGGTATTGAAGCAAGAGTGGATAACATTATTTTGCCATTGTACAAATCATTAGTAAGACCTCACCTTGAATATGCAGTACAGGTTTGGGCACCAGTTCTGAAAAAGGATATACTAGAACTGGAGAGAGTACAGTGAAGAGCAACAAAATTAATTAAGGGAATGGAGGACTTGACGTATGAGGAACAACTAGATAAACTTGGTTTATTTGCTCTAGAGAAAAAACTAAGAGGAGATATCACACTGTACAAGTGTATGAGAGGTCAATACAAGTATCTCTGTGGTGAGCTATTCATTCCAAGGCCTGAACAAGTGACCAGGGGACAACTCTTAATGGGATAGTAATACTTAAAATGTAAAAAAAAAACTATGTTGTAGGGTTTATCCCCCTGAGTAAAACAAGAGTACTCCCACTGCTGAAAGGTGTTTCATTCAAAAGTTATTAATTTTCAAAGTTGAATTTTTTAGGTGCAATATCACAGTGGCCTGAAATTGTACAGTGGCGCTGTTGCTACACGAACCTATGGACAGCTCTGGTCCTGGGACCATAAATCTCCATAGGATGGTGTAGCAACAGCGCCACTGTACAATTTCAGGCCACTGTGATATTGCACCTAAAAAATTCAACTTTGAAAATTAATAACTTTTGAATGAAACACCTTTCAGCAGTGGGAGTACTCTTGTTTTACTCAGGGGCATAAACCCTACAACATATTTTTTTTTACATTTTAAGTATTACTATCCCTTTAAGATAATAGAAAAGGAGGTTTAGACTTCAGCAGAGGAAGGTTTTTTTTACAGTCAGGTCTGTTAAATTGTGGAATTCATTGCCCAAGGAGGTGGTTATGACAGTTACAATGAATACATTTAAGAGAAGATTAGATACATTTCTTTCAAAAGGGAACATACATGGGTATACTGTATATTAGTAGGCAAATCAGGAAGGTCTGAGAAATGACTAACTTAATTGGTAGCAGGAAAGCTATTTGATTCTCGTGTCATTGGAATATGAGGCAAAAGTTGAACTTGATGGACTTGTGTCTTTATTCTACCTAATTTATTATGTTACTATGTTAAAATGGGGATTTAACCCCCTTAATGCTGGACTGCAGGGCACTTAATACATTTCATTATATGGAGAGGCATATTCAGCATATATTTGTTCTATGGGCTGCATGTTTCACATGCTAGTGTATGTTACATCTTCAAGGAAACTGGATTGATTCAAATGATTTACAAGTATTGGATGAATCTCAGAGGCATAACTAGAACCCTCTGGGCCCTGGTGCAAGAAGTGCCATGGGCCCCCTACCCACTGACCACATTGGCCCCCGGACCCTCCACAAAGCCCCCATCTCTTACCTCCCAAACCCTGTTGGTCCAGTGGAGTGGCAGGAGAGATGGGTTGGCACGTTGAGCTCCCGATCAGTCCTCTTCTGTAATGCAGAGCACCAGGAGAAGATGTGTCGGGCCCGGTCTCGGCTGCGACCCCTATAGTTACGCCGCTGATGAATCTAATACATATTTATGATGTATTCAGCAATATTTGGAGACTGTTCTATTTGTCAACATCTCTATGGTAAACTGTGTTAATAAATCCCAAGTGGTGTATTTTGTTGCATGGTATCCAGGGGGAAATATCCTAGACTTAGGGCCATATTTTCAAAAGTAAGTGGAGCAATATCGAAGCAAACTAATTGCATCACAGAATACAGATAAAAGTACCCCCATTTCTCATTGATTTAAATGGGCATATTAACCCACTGAATGCATTGGAGACCTCTGTAACTCTCAACATTACTGTATATATTTTTGATGATAGGGCCCCTTTAAGAACTTTTTATTTCTATATGCACAGTTTCCCTTTAAAGTGGCGAAGGCATTTAAACAGGATATAGCTAATGCTGGCTCACTGACAAGGCCCGGGAAGACTGAAACGTACATCTGGGGTTTTCTGATATTTTTGTTCAGAGGGAAATTGCCCTGTATTTTTGGGTCGGGTTGCCCTTATGGATGAAGTCAGCTCAATATCGTAATGGGTATTTGTCGTATGTATTGGGATTAGAGAGTAAGTAGTGAAATACCAGAGTGATGACTAGCCAAAGAACAAGCAAATGGTGTGCCTTTGTTAGTTCTCAGTGAATATTTATGTTTGTCTCCTCTTTGACATTACAGGAAGTCTTCCTAAGGATAAAGGTTATACCAGACGTGGGTCCCTTGATCTCAATGCCTAGAGGAACCAACTACACTTCAACAAGACCAAAAAGTATTTGTGGGGTTTGCCAGTATTCCTGTGCAGAGGGGAATGTCCCTGCATTTTTAGGCTGGGCTGCACTTATGGGTGGAGTTAGTTCCATAAGCAAATAGGTATTTCTCCTCTGTAATGCTATTAGAAAGCTAAATAATGCTATTCCTGCGTAGGAATGGGTGAAATCTTTTGCCTCAAAACAAAATCGACAAACAAATAGCCCTTCCATTAGGCGAATAGTTACCTGCAAAATGTGCCATTTTTCTGCTTTTTTTCGCCTAGGTTATTGCATTGGAATCAATGGGAAGAAAAAATGTTTCCCCAACACATGAAGGTTTTCTCTAGGTTTATACAGCCATATAAAAGGCTGCAGGCTCTTAGAGCATGCCATTCTGTGTTTGTGAGAGGAACACACTTTTTAGCTAGAGAAGATAGGAAATAAAAGGGAATTGAACCTTACATTAGGGAGTTTTTTAGGTACAACATTTGCTCTCTGTATTAGGGGAGTCTGGGGGCACTCTGGGAGAAAAGAAGGGAGGAAGAAGGTTGACCCAAAATACCCCCAAATTTGGTGCGACTGACTGGCAAGACACAGGCAGCTGGGGTCCAAATTGCTTGCTTATTTAGGTTTTATTGTCTCTCTGAGGAAGTCTGGGGAAAGAAGTTGTTGATTTTGTTTTTTAGTTTTATATTTTTTTTTTGGACTAACTGTGATAAGATATGGTGAACAATTTAAAAAAAATAAAATAAACTTAAAAAAACATAAATAATTAAACAAATAAATATATTAGACAGCTGACTAGGAGCTCTGTGACTGAGGAAGACTTGATAGACAACAGGCGAGACATCACACTCCATCAGTTGAGTAATGTCTATCAAATGCACATGGGCAGGGGTAGGGCGGAAAGGTGGAGCAGTGCAGGGACATGTAAGTTAAGCGGTAGTTCAGAAGCTGACTGCAGCAATGGCTGCTGCAGCGTGTGCAATAAATGATGACGATCTCTCTCCTCCTGGGGTCGATGCAGTTTGTCAAGGTCCCACCAATCACACCATGCCAGTACCCCACCACCATACACATCTGCTACATTGTAGGCTGTACTTTATTTTTTTTTTTTGTTATTTGACATCATCATGAATATGTGCCATTGTCATTTAATCAGGAAGTTAGTATTGTGTGCAAAGGACAAATACATGCTAACACATTTTTCAAGGTTTATCTTGCTGTGGGACTCACAACTTCAGCTACTTACTTCTTCACTACAGTCCTCAGAAGAAGTAATATTGTGCTGGGAAATGTTGCACTATAGGAAACATAGATGAAAAATGGGTTGAATAGGAGAAACGTGTTAGGAGAAAAATGTGTTGGAATAGACGAACAATTTGCTGGAACAGGAAAAAAGGAGGAACATTTTGCATTGGAGAAAACTTTAGCAAAAAAAAGAGAAAAATCTGCCGTTTTTTGTAAAAAGTAATCTGGAAAATTGTTCTCCCTTTTTGCTCTCCCTTGTTCCTGAGTAATGACTAGCTGAAGAAGAAATAAATGACGTGCTATTGTTCATTCTCAGTAAATATTTTCAGTCAGACAAGAGAGCAGCTATCAAGAGTTCTAGAAATCTCCAGCTGTATGACATTGTAGCATAAAAACTTGAAATGTCATAAATGTCCTTAGGGTTTCATATTCAAAGATGTGTATTTTTAAACTAAAAATCTATATTTTTAGAGTTACCTTGGAGACAAAAATACTGTTCTTCAAAGCTTTTAAAATAATTAGCATTGATTTTTACATTGTTCAAGTAAATTTCCCTACGAAGGATTGAAAAACATTAGTGAACGTTATATTCAATTCAGCCTTTTTAATTTTAGAACATGTTCTACCCAAATGCATTTTGATATTTATATTATTAATTTATTTTATTAAACTGCATTTCAGATATATATATATATAGTTAATGTGACAATGTGTGGAGCTTTTAACCCTTTGAGTGTCAGAGGGATATCCAAGGCATTGCCAGGCAATGTAATGGATACCCCTTTGGTAATCAAAGGGTTAAGATCTATTCTCTATATGAACACATATAAAGAGGGGGCAATTCTGCAGCAAACCAACTGCACCAGAGGAGAACAATGCATATTCCAAAATTGCCACTGATTTGTAAGTGAGTTTTAAAGGGATAGTAATACTTAATATGTGAAAAAATATATAGTTCAGTGCTTATCCCCCTGAGTAAAACAAGGGTACTCCCACTGTTGAAAGATGTTTTATTCAAATGTAATTATAACTCAAACTTAAAATGTTTAGGTGCAGTATCACAGTGGCCTGAAATTGTACAGTGGCGCTGTTGTTACACCATCCTATGGAGGTTTGTTGTCAACTGATCAGAGCTGTCCCTAGGCTGGTGTAGCAACAGCGCCACTATAAAATTTCAGGCCACTGTGATACTGCACCTAAAAATTTCAAGTTTGAGCTGAAATAGTTTTTGAATAAAATATCTCTCAACAATGGGAGTACCCTTGTTTTACTCAGGGGGATTAACTCTACAACATATTTATTTTTACATTTTAAGTATTACTATCCTTGTAACCACTTGAATGTTAGAGAGGTCTCATGGCATTCCAAGGCCTAAATGCCCCATTTAAATAAATGGGGAATTTCATTCCTCCCCAGCTGTATCTCTGGGTTGCCCCAAAAAGACTCCTCTATTTTTGTGCTTACAGCACTGTATTTCTGTTATATTAACCCTCAAGAGGCAGAGGGGGTATGAAATGTATTGTTTTATAATTAGTTAATAATGTTAAATGATAAAGAACATGGTTCAGATGGCCATATGCACAAAAAGGAAGTGTAGAGAGTCTGGAGTAAACTAACTGCATATAAGAAATAAAAGACAAATCTCACAATTCCTATTAATATGAATGGGATCTTTTAACCCCTTGAATGCTACTGGGGCCTTCAACACATTCTATGTTAGCTTCCTTCAGTTTGTGCAATTGCAGTAACAATATATTGTTATTTTATTCTAGAGAATACTAGTAATTTTGAAGTTAAAATCACATGAGGGGGGTTTGGGGGGGTTTAGGCACTAAGATGTGATAAACAGGTGATCAAGAGGAGGGGGCTTACGTAACAATGGGTAGTAAATGGGTTATCAAGTGGAGATAACTTCTACAGTGAGATCACTTCTCTAATTACTCTGTTATTTTATAGAGCCTATAAATTAAGATTCTTCCACTTGAGAAATCTTAATGCATTGACTTCACAGAATAACATAGGAAAGGGGAGAAGTGATATCAGTGGATAAGTCAGTTACACTTTATCACCTATTTATCAACCCTTTCTGCATCTCCCCATTATGTTGCAAGGGGAGCGAAAGATGCAAAAGAACAAAGGTGTGTGACCTTACCTATTTCATGTACCATGGAACTTCATTGTCAAAATTCAAAGTCATGAAAACACGGTTGTGAATAATTGTGATTACAATTATAATCTTAATAATTACCCCCACTTACCAGATGGTTCTTGTAATTTTGCCATTATATCTTTGATAAAATGATGTTGGGGGACATGCACTAAGGAGTGAAAAAGAGTTGATGAAATGGAGATGACATATCCAGCTTTATCACTTCTCCAGTTCCTATGTAATTCTACAGAGCCTATCCACTAAGATCTTCAAAGCTGGAGAAATCTTAGTGCATTGGCTCCATATAATAACATAGGAATTAGAGAGTGATATCACTGGAGAAGTCATCTCCACTTTATCACCACTATATCACCCCTTAGCTCATCTCTCCCATCATCTTCTTTCTGTCCTGAATGTCATGCCCAAAGAGGCGGACATAACAACTGACCACAAGACCTCAACCTCATCTCACCACACATAATAATCTTAACCCTTTCAGTATCAGAGGAGTGTGCAAAGCATTGCTTCTCAATGTTTTGCAAACACTTCTTCTCCTGAAAGGGTTTAGTAGTTTCATTCACTCTACCTGATTCATTTTGAAAAACTGGCAGCAACTGTCATGTCTGACTCCATGGACATGATATTCTGGACTGATTAAAAATGTGCCTCTTGAACAAAGGCACAAGGGCAACATTCAGAGCAGCCATTAGGATGCCATTGAGATTTTCTGCACACTAACTCAGGCACAGTGAGGCCAATGTTACATCATTGGGGGTGTATTTACATATATTTCTTCAATGTTGTAAGTTTAAGGAACAATCTCTATGGAGAACAAAGTTGATAATAGATATTATTAACCCCTTAGAATCTGCATTGTCTCCAAAGCAATATGTTAGTGACATCTCTAGAGTACAAATAGTTTATACAGTTACTTGATTTAATAATTCTGTTCAGATAAAAAAAACAATAATATAATTACCTTATCCCTAAATGTATATCTTGTCCATGAAGTTAAACTTTGCATCTGCACTGGTAGATTCATTCCTTGCACATTCATAGTTCTTGAGCATGGAAATTTTGGAGTGTTTGCGTTGTATGCAGAAAGGGAAAGTGTCTGCCTTCGTCACTACATCAGCACAATTAAGAAATGCAATCTCAAGGAAAAGGTATCCTGTGTCTTCTTTTAAGGTCAGTCTTCTAGACTGTCACCTATGTAATTACAGATACCTGGTCCATTGCAACTAACAATAACATGTAGGCTGTATTCAGAGAAGCAATTCCCGAGCAAACCAAGTGCACCATATATGACAAATACAAATTACCTAAAGTCCCATTGATGTAAATAGGGCTTTTATATCCTTGAATTGTTCTGCATGCAAGGGCTTAAAATCCCCTTTTAAATAAATGAGAATTTTTCATCTGCTCGGGTACAATTGGTTTGCTCAAGAATTACTTCTCTTTGGTTTCCTGAATACAGCTCCAATAGAGTAATTTGTCTAATGTTCTACAGATATTTCTCTGTTTTCTGATGATTAACTAGCTTTTCACATATCTTTCAATATAGATTAACATGTACATTTTGGACAATTTTGTTCACATTGTTCCTATAATTTTAGTATATTGTATGTTCATTTAAAAAGCTTAGTCAACCTATTAAAGATATAGGCCATTTTACACTTTGGGGACAGAGTCAATTTTAACATTTTTGTGTTTGTTTAACCATATTTTACTTCTTGTTTAATAATCATGAATATTACATAGATATTTTATTCAGGGTAGATTAAACTTTCTTAAAGTACTGTGTCTATCTAGGAGATGTCCAACAGCCAGTTGCGATCACCTTGCCCTAATTCCTAACATTTCCATTGAGCCAAACTGACTTGAGTGACCTCGGGCACTCTGTTGGTAATCTCTTATCAACAAAACATTTTGACCATGTAAATGCCTTCATAGGGAGCCTGAATCATAATCACAATCATCATCCAATTTGCTTCCAGCCTATATAAAGGCTTGCATAATTTTGAAAGGAGAGAACCAGCCCCTCTATAAGTTTTAAGGGTCCCAGAAGCCTAAAAATATGCAGTGCTGGAAGAAGAGCTGAAGTAGAAGGATCATAGATACCCAAAGAGTTAATCTTCATGCCCTGAAGTACTTTCAGCCCCTTGATTTCTCTCCTTGTGCTTCATGACTGAAATCCAGGTGGCCCGTGCCCTAGTACCACAAAAAAGATATCAGGTAATAGATAAGATGACTTTAGTATTTTGAGTCATGCAGAAAACAGCACATTTGTGCAACTGCTGTTCCTAAATGAGTTAGGCTTAGTTAGTTGTAGGTCAGGCCAGGGGACCAAGTATCTGGAATCGACAGGCATGAATATGAGATTAATCAAATAAATAATGTGATTCAAGCACTATACTTTCTCTTATAGGAATAAGAATAATCAGGGACTAATGTATAAAAATAACTACATTAATCAAAATCCAATATCTAGGAAATATATCAAAGAAGATAATTATTCTGAATAAAATACAATATATAGGGCTCTCTCCCTCCATAAGGAGACAAAGATGACAAGTCCAATAAACTAGAATTGCACCCATATGTATCCTCACCATAAGGGGTAGGTAAATATGTCCCACCATAAAAAAACGGTAGAATACCTGACGTTACACAAATAGTTGTGTAAAAAAGGATAACTCACAAGTACATTACCAGTCCACGAACCGGTCCTCAGTGTCTCATAATGGAAAAGTGCAAAGACCTAATAAGCAATATTATTCCATAGAACATATATTTCAAATAAAGGGACACCAAGATGTAATATAAAAAAAAACATGCGCTGTGCATCCAACTAAAACCAAAAAATATATTACTCCATTTGTTGCACAGAACACATGACAAGAGAGAAGGATATATAAAATATATGTATGAGACAACCGCATTCCTCACCAGATGCCAAGAGACCTTGGAATTTGTTTGGCAGGCAAAACAAAACAAAGGGAAAAAAGCAAAAAGCAGCGCAAATAGTCCTCTAAGAGTAGTATTTGATGCTAGGACAATCCTTTGCCAACACCAATAAAATACTACTCGCAATTTCAAGAGGCCACAACTTGCTTCTCAGTATAAAGGCTTGAACTGGTTCACACTCCAGTTCAGTGGAAGAGTGGAAACAGCCACTCTAACAATGGGTAATACTAGACCCAATGCAATGCTGGCTGTTCCTATATTGATTCTTTTTATCCCTTTACTATAGAGTATGCATAGAGCTTTTCTCACAGGCCAAAACTCTCAAATTCAAACAAACAGTACACAATAAAAAGTATTATACCAGTATACAATGCTTAAAAACAATGAGTAGTAGGTAAGAAAAGAAAATAGATAAATCTGTCTGCATATAAAATTGTCTAACGTGTTTCGTGACTCTGTAATCACTTCTTCAGAGGCTCATTGTATGTAAGCCTTTGAAGAAGTGACTACAGAGGCACAAAAAAAATTAGGTGATTTTATATTCAGACAGATGTATCTGTTTTCTGTGTCCTAGTCTCAAATACTACGCTTAGAGAACTGTTTGCACTGCTTTTTTTTTTTTTTACTTTTTTACTTTTGTTCTATATTCAGAGTGGAGATCCAGCTCTTTGGGAGCCTATGGCATCGGTCTGACTGTCTTGGACTACAATAAGAACTGCCCTTTGGGGGAATAATATTGGCTGTATGTTTTAATATTTTTTTTACTCTCAATTGATCATCTTTGATACCTGGAAGGGTATATATATTTCCCCCCTCTCTTTTTGGGGATTTGGGGTTTATATAGTGTACTTTACTGATCAGATTAAGGTGCTACCTATTAGATTGTTTGTCAGTTGTTGTAGACATCCATTCTTGTTTTTTTGTATAAAACAAAACAAAGGCCAATGAATCCAATATCCAAAATATAAGGGAACAACTACACAGGTCATTGGAACATGCTCAATGTGCCACACACCAGCTCACACAAGAAAATGACCAGGTTGATCAGTGTGTGGCACCAAGGACCATAAACCAATCCGATGTAAACAACAACTAAGCCCATAAACAACATGTGCTTATCAGTATATCATAATCCAATAAACATACATAAAAAAATCAAAAGAAAAAAAATCTATACAGTAATGTGCAGAAGTAAGAATGCTTTCAAAAATAGACATGTTAATAGTTTGTTATCAGTTAACAATATGTATAGTTAGTGATCAGAAGAAAAATCGAAATCAAATCAATATTTCCTTCAAAACAGCAGCAATTGTTCTAGGTACACTTGCACAAAGTCAGGGATTTTGTAGGCAAATTGTTAGGTGTATGATTAAACAATTATACCAAACAGGTGCTAATGATCATTAATTTAATATATAGGTTGAAAAACAATCATTAACTAAAACAAAGACAGCTGTGTTGTCGGAAAAAAAAGTAGGTGAGGAACAGCCAAACTCAGCTAACAAAGTGAAGTTGCTGAAGACAAGTTAATGTCAAAAGTCATACAACATGGCAAGACTGAGCACATCAACAAGACTCACAGTAGTTATACTGCATCAGGAAGGTCTCTCCCAGGCAGATATTTCAAAGCAGACAGGGGTTTCCAGATGTGCTATCCAAGCCCTTTTGAAGAAGCACAAAGAAGCGGGCAATATTGAAGACCGTAGACGCAGTGATCGGCCAAGGAAATTTAGTGCAGCAGATGAAAGGCACATCATGATTACTTCCCTTTGCAATCAGAAGATGTCCAGCAGTGCCATCACCTCAGAATTGTTGGAAAACAGTGGGACCCCAGTATGCCCATCTACTGTCCGGAAAAGTCTGGTCAGAAGTGGTCTTCATGGAAGACTTGTCACCAAAAAGCCATTCCTCCGACGTGGAAACAAGGCCAAGTGACTCAAGTATGCACAAAAACACAGTAACTGGGGTGCAAAAAAATGGCAGCAGGTGCTCTGGACTGATGAGTCAAATGTGAAATATTTGGCTGCAGCATAAGGCAGTTTGCTCACTGAACACTGGAGAGCAGTACAAGAATGAGTGTCTGCAGACAACAGTGAAGCATGTTGGCGGTTCCTTGCAGGTATGGGGCTGCATTTCTGCAAATGGAGTGGGGGATTTGGTCAGAATTAATGGTATCCTCAATGCTGAGAAGTACAGGCAGATAATTATACATAATGCAATACTACCAGGGAAGCATCTGATTGGCCCCAAATGTATTCTGCAACATGACGATGACCCCAAACATACAGCCAAAGTCATTAAGAACTATCTTCAGCATAGAGAAGAACAAGGAGTCCTGGAAGTGATGGCATAGCCCCAACAGAGCCCTGATCTCAACATCATTGAGTCTGTCTGGGATTACAAGAACATACATTCAAAGGGAAATTCGCACCACTTTCATTAACCTCCTCAATGCCAAGAAACAGTCTATAGATAGAACTATGATAAAAGCATTTTATTGGTGATACGTATCTAAAACTCCACATACCTTCTTGGCAACATACACGGACAATAGCTCTTTCATGGTCAAAGACAAAGAGCTCTTTCATGATCTCACCTTTTTAAAACCGTACTAACCAATCAATTCCTGGCTCTCAGCCAAAAGCCTAAAATTTTAAAATGACCAGTAAAGGCTCTCAGTACTTCAAGGATTGGGTTTCTTAAAGGTGAAATAGTCGGAATCCAACATTCAGACTCTATCTCTAATTCAAGAGAGGGACACTCCTTGCCCTTAAATATGTAGTCTTTCTGCTATTCCATATATAAATAGTGGAGGGCAGAAATAAATATATATGGGTTTTGATCACACTACACACACCTAAAATGCTCAAAAATAAACATTTAGTGAGCTAGATGTGTGTATAAGTACCAAAACCTGCAGTCTATATAATCACGAGCATAGGAGTCAGTCAGATCCCAGACAGGTCACCCTCCAGTCCCAGACCCTCTGTGGAGTCATAATAATGAGAGACATACAGGAAATGAAGGTCCCCATGATTCGGATAACAGTCATAAAGTGATTAAGAGATCTCAAATATTAAAACATTTTTTATATATAAACATCTATGGACCCCTTACACGGGATGCATAAGGAGAATTGCTTTATTTAAGGAGATAGAGATTCACAAATATCCTACATGATCTCAACACATATAGATACTTTAATTCCAAATGGAATATTGATCTTGTCACTATAAGACAAACTCCATATATAGAAGAGGCTAAACATAGCACATAACATCGTATTCTTTATTAAAGCCTTTGGGGTTCCTGGTATCTAATTTAAACATCCAGTAAACCTCTCTTCTCAAAAGGAGTGTATCCAGATCACCACTCCTCACTCCAACTTTAACTCTTTCAATCCCTTGTATTTTAAGGGTATCTGTATTTCCGGAGTGTAAATCTTTGAAGTGTGAGGAGACATTCGATCTGAAATCCCTACTCCTAGTGTCGCTTAGATATTTATTGAGCCTTTCTCTAAGTTTTCTCAGGGTCTTTCCTACATATTGCATGTTACGTGCTATACAGCTAAGAACATATAACTCTCCCTTAGTAGAACAATTAGTATACTGTTTTATTTTAAAGGTTTCACCAGTTATGGATGAGGTAAACTCCTTAGACACAGTCATAAATTTACAACATCCACAATGGGATCCTCCAAATTTGTATGATCCCACTTTTGAAAGCCAATGTTCATGGCTTCTCTTGTCGCTGATAAAAAGACTAGGTGATATTAAGTTAGCTATGGTTAGCGCTTTCCTCGGTACAAATTTGAAACCATTAGCAACTACTTTCCTGAGTCTTTCATCCCCATTAAGTACTGGCAAATATTTTTTTATGATTTTCACTATATCATTATACTCTGCACTATATGGGGTAGAAAAACTACAGAGTCACTCAAAGCTTCTTTAGTGTTATTGTGTGTTCGTTCTTTTTTTATATTTCAAAAGATGTTCTCTTTTTTTCTTTATAGCTATATCATAGGCACTACTGATCATCCAATCTGGATATCCTCTTTTCTTTAGTCTCTTTTTAAGTCTTTCTGACTGAGATACAATCTTCTCCTTTGTCGAACATATCCTATGCAAACGGATAAACTGACCAGTAGGTATACCTTTAATGGTATGGAGGAGATGGCAGCTATCTGCCCTCAGAAGGGAGTTTCCTGCTATTTTCTTTCTATAAACATCTGTCATCACTGACCCATCTGTGGTGTTCCCCTCAATCCTTAGATCCAAAAAGGAAATCACATTTGGATCACAATCACTTGTGAACCTTAGGATCAAGTTGTTATCATTGAGGTACTTCTCAAAGGGATCGATGTTTTCTCTACTTCCCCTCCACACAATCAAAAGATCATTGATATATCTGCCAAAAAATAAAATATTATGTCTATATGGATTAGTATCTCCAAAAGATGCGGGACTCATGAAAGAGCTCTTTGTCTTTGATCATGAGTAAGCGCCGATAGGCGTGCAAAGCGTTGATCGGAGCAGCCATAGATCTGCTAGTGTTTCCCACTCTCCTAGTGTTGCCTCTGTATTGTCCGTGTATGTTGCCAAGAAGGTATGTGGTGTTTTAAATATGTATCACCAATAAAAATGCTTTTATCATAGTTTTATCTATGGACTGTTTCTTGGCAATGAAGAGGTTAATGAAAGTGGTGCAAATTTTCCTTTGAATTTATGTTGCTGTTTTGAAGTATCAAGAGAAGACTTCATTTTTGCACACCGTCAGATACTTCAAGTTACTATTTATTATATTTTTTCTTTTTTGGTCACTGAATCTCTACAACGGTGCCTGTGATTTGCTGCCTTTTCCTGTCAGTTACCTGAATAGGCTCTCCATTGGCTGTCTGCTTTCAACCCGCCCAGGATTGCCTATTTAGACTGGGCTTGGGCACCCTTTCGTTGCCCTTTCGTGGTGTCTCTATGTCGCCTGCACCTGCATTGTGTTCCTGAGCTTCCTGGGCCGTTTACTATCTATGCTCTCCAGCGTTCGCCTGAGTTCCTGTCTGACAGCTTCCTCAGTTCCAGCTTCCGTTCCTGATCCGGTTGGGGTTGCTGTCCCTGCTGCCGTTCCTGCTCCGGTTGACTGCCATCGATGGTCCTGTTTCCTGTCCTGTACCGGCTGTGTTCCTGCTCCTGGATGCCTGCAGAGTGTCTCCTTCCTCCAGTCTCCATTGGCGACATTTTCATTCACTTTGTTTGTGTAACTCCAGTACGCGGGTACTGGTTCGCTCCTTGCTATCCGGCTGCTTGCTGCGTTCCTTACAGCACCGGTAGAGATTGTTTACTCCAATACGCGGGTACTGGTTCGCTCCATGTTCACCGGCTGCTTGCTGCATTCCTTACAGCACCGGTAGAGATTGTGTAACTCCAGTACGCGGGTACTGGTTCGCTCCATGCTAACCGGCTGCTTGCTGCGTTCCTTACAGCACCGGTAGAGATTGTGTAACCCCAGTACGTGGGTACTGGTTCGCTCCTTGCTAACCGGCTGGTTGCTGCGTTCCTTACAGCACCGGTAGAGATTGTGTAACTCCAGTACGCGGGTACTGGTTCGCTCCATGTTCACCGGTTGCTTGCTGTGTTCCTTACAGCACCGGTAGAGATTGTGTAACCCCAGTACGCGGGTACTGGTTCGCTCCATGTTCACCGGCTGCTTGCTTCTTTCCTTACAGCACCGGTAGAGATTGTGTAACCCCAGTACGCGGGTACTGGTTCACTCCATGCTAACCGGCTGGTTGCTGCGTTCCTTATAGCACCGGTAGAGATTGTGTAACTCCAGTACGTGGGTACTGGTTCGCTCCATGTTCACTGGCTGCTTGCTTCTTTCCTTACAGCACCGGTAGAGATTGTGTAACCCCAGTACGCGGGTACTGGTTCGCTCCATGCTAACCGGCTGCTTGCTGCGTTCCTTACAGCACCGGTAGAGATTGTGTAACTCCAGTACGCGGGTACTGGTTCGCTCCATGCTAACCGGCTGGTTGCTGCGTTCCTTACAGCACCGGTAGAGATTGTGTAACTCCAGTACGCGGGTACTGGTTCGCTCCATGTTCACCGGTTGCTTGCTGCGTTCCTTACAGCACCGGTAGAGATTGTGTAACCCCAGTACGCGGGTACTGGTTCGCTCAATGTTCACTGGCTGCTTGCTGCTTTCCTTACAGCACCGGTAGAGATTGTGTAACCCCAGTACGCGGGTACTGGTTCGCTCCGTGTTAACCGGCTGCTTGCTGCGTTCCTTACAGCAACGGTAGAGATTGTGTAACTCCAGTACGCAGGTACTGGTTCGCTCCATGCTAACCAGCTGCTTGCTGCTTTCCTTACAGCACCAGAGATTGTGTAACCCCAGTACGCGGATACTGGTTCGCTCCATGTTAACCGGCTGCTTGCTGCGTTCCTTACATCACCGGTAGAGATTGTATAACTCCAGTACGCGGGTACTGGTTCGCTCCATGCTAACCGGCTGCTTGCTGCTTTCCTTACAGCACCGGTAGAGATTGTGTAACTCCAGTACGCGGGTACTGATTTGCTCCATGCTAACCGGCTGCTTGCTGTGTTCCTTACAGCACCGGTAGAGACTGGTTACCCAGTATGCGGGTACTGGTTCGCTCCATTATTCGTTTGGTGTTTTCTACATCTTGATACTCAGTTGGCCTCTGTCTGCCCATCATAGGCGACTGGCTAGCTACACCTTTATGCCAGTCGCCGAGGCCATCCCTGTCTGTGTTCCAGTACTTGCAGTCTCCAGGCTGCCTTGCCCGGTATATTGGTAAGTCCGGTATAACCTATTCCATCTTGTGCCAGTCTAAGGTTGCCTTACCCGGTATTGGCAAGGCCGGTAGAGCCTCATTCCTCGTTGTACCATCCTCAAGGCTGCCTTTCCTGGTTTACTGGCAAGGCCGGTAGAGCCTCATTCCTCGTTGTACCAGTCTCAAGGCTGCCTTGCTCGGTATATTGGCAAGGTCGGTAGAGCCTCCATCTCCTCGGTTGCTAGCCTTCCAGGCTGCCTTGCCCGGTATATTGGTAAGGCCGATAGAACCTATTCCATCTTGTGCCAGTCTAAGGTTGCCTTACCCGGTATTGGCAAGGCCGGTAGAGCCTGTCTTACATTCTGTATGCCACTACTCACTATGACTATGTATTGAAGATATATGTTACATGTGTATGCTAACCCGCGAGGGTTCCCTTTAAACTTTTCAATAAAGTTGTGTTTTTATCTTAACTCTGTGTCTGAGAGTCATAACAAACCGTGACAATCTCATATTTATATGTGTGGTCATAGCTTTAAATGGAGCTGCTTTTTTGCTGTATTGCTACATATTGTTTCACTTTGGGATTACAAGAAGACAGAGAAGCAACTGAGGCTAGCTAAATCCACAAAAGAACTGTGTTTAGTTTTCCAAGATGTTTGCAACAACCTACCTGCCGAGTTTCTTAAAAAACTATGTACAAGTGTACCTAGAAGAATTGATGCTGTCTTGAAGGCAAAGGGTAGGCACACCAAATATTGATTTGATTTAGATTTTTCTTCTGTTCACTCACTATGCATTATGTTAATTGATAAAAAAACAAAACTATTGACATGTCTATTTTTGAAGCATTCTTACTTTACAGCATTTTTTCTTACCTGCTTGCACATTACTTTACTTTACCTACATCTTATGTTGCAAGATACATATGAGTGCAGTTCTGGTTTACTGGACTTGTTTTCTTTGTCTTCTTGTGTAGGGGGAGAGCACTATATATTGTATTTGATTCAGAAAAATTCTCTTATTTTAAATATTTCCTGGATATTGGATTTTGAGAATAAATTTTGTTATTTTTCATATTAGTCCCTGATTATTCTTTCTCCTATAAGGCAAAGTATAGCTCTTGAACCACATTATTTATTTGACTTTTCTCATTTTTTGTACTCTGGGAGTGGGGGGCACTTGTATTTGAGCTGCATGCATACCCTCTGGACTAGTTGTCTTGTTGTTGTGTGCCACAACTATGATACATTATGTGTATCATATTCCGGTGGAGAATTGTAGAGTTGATAGGTATCCTGAGCTCCAGTAGGGTACAACTAGAAGGTTATTTGCCTATAGGATCTGATAGAGCTGGTCCTCTAGCCCTGGACAAAGCCATGTTGTGTTATATAAGCTAGCTTCTGTGTTGTGGTACAGTGAGTTTTCTGTCTAGAGATCCATTCCATCTGGCCACCTTAATAGCACTCCACAGCTCTGCAGATCATCAGAGATATCCTGCGTATATGTAGAAGCAAGAAATAGCACTACCTATACCTAACACACACATTCATGGTAGGTGACATTACATGAACAATGGAACTATACATACTGTTTCCATATTCATACATGTGTATTGTAACATGTGGTCTAAGTTAATACTGTGTTCTCTACACGAAGTGTATAGTATGATATTATTATTATTATTAGCAAGGGGTGAAAAGTCAGAGAAATTTCCCGCAGGACTTTTCATGAAAAAACAAAGATTTATAGCTTTTTTTGCGAACGTTGCCGCACATAGACAATACATAATATGTTCTCCTTTTAGCCACCGCCAATAAATTTCCCACCAAAACTTTGCCATTTTTCTCCTATGTTTCTTATGACTTCAACATTTCCCACCACAATATTACTTCTTCTGAGGACTGAATTATATAGCTGAAAGTAAATGTTATGAGTCCTACAGAAACATATGCCTTGAAAAGACTGTTAGCAGGCTGAGTGCCTTTTTCCTTTGCCCATAATACTAAAGTAACATTGGCACAACCATCCATGAAAAATAACTGCTGCTTGGGATATTCCAGCAGGTTGCAACACATGACATCAGTTCATCAAAGGCTGTTTTCAACAAAAGAAAAGGACAGTATGTCAACCGCCAACATTTTGGCAAATTTACTATTCTATCGGTGTACTTTTGAATTATATTTGACTTCTTTCTAAGAACTTAGTAAGTGTGGGATGTCAGTACATAACAGAAGACCTGTGTAACAGATAGAAGCATGCTTAGCTTTTGGACTATTAGTGACGTGTCTTCATACTGTGGTCTTCATAGACTGTGGGGTTCCTGAGAGGCTACTACTACTACTACTACTACTACTACTACTACTACTACTACTACTACTGGGGCTAAATGTTGTACTATACTTCCAAGAGCATCAGAGGCTGTAGATTCTGATAACATACGTTGTTACTGGTTACTTAACACAAGTGTGTGTGTGTGTGTTTGAGTGCAGCGTGGACTTGGAAACAGTGATGATGCTGATGATGACCAACAGGATGACTGTGTATTTTTAGACATCTTTGCTTGTACAGGGTCAGAGTTTCCAATGTTTTTCACAAACAGTTTATAGACATGCACAGTGCTCCTTTTCAGTGTTGGAAGACTGAACTTTTGCCTTTAAGCTAACTTTCTGACCATGTCATAATTTCTCTCACACTCAACTTCATTAGTATCTGAAGAAGGGGAGGATGCTGGAGGGATATATTCTAGATCCACATCATCATCATCAGTCATCAGTAGGTCATCCTCAGCATCGGCTGCTGCTTCTTCCCCACTACCTTTTAGAGGTATAAAACAATGTATTTTTACTATCCCCTTTGACAACATTCGCTACTACTTTTAGGACAAGTTATTATGTGCTTCTTTGTCTCACTGACTGATGCAGCAGTTGGTTCAGCTGCTACACCTTCTTGCATTATGTCATCAACACTGGAATGTGACTCGTCATTTTCAGTGCTTTTAGATGGTTTATTAATAGTACTGGTGTTGGTGGTGGTGGAAATTTTGGCGGGATTTTGACCAACTATATCTTCCTCGTGAGGGGGATCTCTATTATTTATTGTACACACTACCGGTACCATGGCTGCAGTCAGTTTTTGGACTATCATTTAACTCTTGTACCTGTACTGCTCTTAATCCTTCCTCCCTCCCCCTACCTTTTGTGTGTTTTCTGGACATTACGCAACTATTCTGTGTGTTTTTACTATAAAGTACCCAGTATAACTGATTGTGTACAATGTCTTGCCTTTCATCTCTACAAAATACCCTATCTAATCTAGTATTAGTCTACCTCTGTGACAGATCACAACAGGGTCCCTGTCCCTGTCACCTCTATTTTTATTTCTTTATTTCAAATATTTATTTTAATTAACTGTCCCCTATCACTATCAACAAAAAAACATACTCTCTGTTCAACTGCTGCTTTCCCCAGACTTCCCTAGGACACTGTAAAGGAAGCTAAGGACGCCGGGTTATCCTTAGCCATCCTTCTGGGTCTCTCCCTCCTGGATGCGGCTACAAATGGGTAGCCTGGCCGGTGAAGCAAGATGAAAGGCTGGAGCTCCTACAGTGCTGGAAACAGATAACTCCTGGATGGGGGGCAAAGTGGCCCCTTTCTACCATCCAAAATAAAGACTCTTTACTCCTTCTTAGCTCAGAACAACTAACTATCTTTATTCCATAACCCAGGGTTTTTTATACAGGATTCTGGGAATTTCACAACATAACAACAAATGGTCACATAATACAATCACATAGATACAACAGGGACAGCAAATGGTGTAAACCTAACATGGCAGCAAATGGTCACATAATACAATCACATAGATACAATGGCACACAGCAAATGGTGAAGACCTCACATAATGGGGTACAATGGAGGGGCTTGCAATACCATGGGACCCCCCGGGGTTACTGTACACACCTGATCAAAGGTAGTGTGATTGATATAATCAATACCACAGTACAATGGAACCAGGTGTTACATGCAGTCATAACCTAAGAATAATCCTATCACACAGACAGTGATACCACACAGCTTTGAAGTATCATTGCACACACACAAATAGGTAACCCCTAACTGCCCAAGCAGGATTGTAGGCCCAGAACTAACACAGGACAGTATATTACCCAGTCCCTTTAGAGCAAGCCAGGCTTTGATTTTAGTCTTTTTGGCAGAGCCGTCCTCTGTTATAATGTCTCAAAATTGTCCATAGCCTGTGATAATGGGCTGCAAATCCATATGCCCAGAGAGGGCTTCCAGTAACGGACTGTGGTTACAGACACATATAACAGTCAGATCAGGAATAAACTTGAATAACAGTTGCATGTGTATTCCCAGTCTGTCAATCAGAATTTTGGGATATTTGGGAAATTCTCCTTTGCTCCCTTCTTACACCCCCAGACTCCCTTTATGACAGAGACTGCAGCCAGATCTGGAAGAAACGTGAATAACGGTTGACAGTGTATTCCCAGTCTGTCACACAAAAATTTTGGGGTAGTTGGGATAACCTACTTTGCTTTGAAAAAACTAGGATAGGAGGATAGGTGCTAAACGTTCCCAACTGTAGAAACACACTCTTAGGGGTTAAGATTGACTTACTGAATCTTTTGAGGTGCTTCACCTACTCAGCTCTCCAGCGCTGAACAACGGGTATTGACACAAGAATCAAATGGTATGGGAGCATCCTTTGTTTGGCGTCTTGTTTGTAGACTGAAAAAAGCTGTGACTCAGAGATAATAAAAAACTGCAAACTTTATTCATATCTTTAAAAGGACAATCCAGTCCAACACGGAGGGAGCAGAATACTAAGACACATACAGGTTGGTTAGATTGAGAACCATCTAACGCGTTTCACGCTGCAGTAGCACTTCATCATAAATACAATGTAACTCCAAGCACCTACTTTGCTCCCTTCTCACACCTGTAGACTCCCCTAGGGCAGATATAACCCACAGCAGGAAGAAACTTGGATCACCCCTGCCTGTGTGTTCCCAGTCAGTCACACAGAATTTTGGGGTATTTGGGGAAATTCTCCTTTGATCACTTCTTACACCCCCAGACTCCCCAAGGACAGAGATAACAGCCAGATCAGGAAAAAACTTGAATAATGGTTGACTGTATATTCTCAGTCTGCCACAAAAAATATGGAGTATTTGGGGTAAACCTCCTTTGCTCACACCTGCAGACTCCCCTAGGACAGATATAAAAGCCACAGCAGAAAGAAACTTGGATCACCTCTGCCTGTGTGTTCCCAGTCAGTCACACATAATTTTGTGGTATTTGGGGTAAAGCATCTTTGATCCCTTCTTACACATCACATCACATACACAAGGGCATTCACATGATTAATGTAATCCCAGCTTAGCATGGTCATTAGACACAATAAGTATGTCCCCATTATATATCATCCACATAACCATGTAGTCCATGTGTCACGATAGAATGTTCTTTTCCACAAGAGATGCAGGACATGGGTGAAAACTGCGAATCCTCATTCCTGCCCCAAATCCACAAACACCTGTACCAACCCACAAACACCACTACAATGAGGCTCACATTAGGACCAGGAATACTATAGAACACACCTTTGGCCTCCTCAAAACCAGATTTTGGTGTCTGGATAACAGAGAAAGTTAGCAATATCATACTAGCGTGTGTGCCATTCTCCACAATATCGCAGTGGGCACACATTTAGTGTAGGATTTGGATCCTGAAGGAGGTGCCTGTTCCTCAGCCTGAGGATGAGGAGACCCTGAGAGGGGTGGAAACACAAGACAGGCTAAACAGGGACTTCTTTCATTTTGAGTACAATAGATGAATCAAACATAATGCATGTATGACCATGATTATGCATGTGGAATGTATGGAAGCATACTCGCACAATACAATGACAATGCCCTGGCACCAGACACCAGCTTCTGCTTTTTGGCAGACATTTTATTTACTAGTTTATATATTGCTGTAATATCCAGTTCAGACATTCACTTGGCGGGCTTAGATCCCCTTGTTCTTAATCCTTTGAGTACCAGAGAGGTATCCAGTGTATTTTCTACTCCTGTCATTCCTTCTTATAGGCATCCATGGCATGACCCATCATAGAACATAGGGATGTTCAAGTTACTCTGTTAAAAAAACCCAGAGTGCCCCTCTGGGTTCCCAAGAGTCCCCTAAGACTCCTCCACCACCCACAAGGACATCTCTGATGAACACAGATCCTAGGGGATGCACACTCGTTGCTGAAAAGGATATGTTTGTGTCTTTGACACTGTGTATTGTGAGAATTGTGAGAGTGGAGTTTGCACAGTGTAATCTCTCTGCTACTTGCTTGATATGATCCTATGTTAAGGAGGTGTACCTATGTGTTGAAGTGCTACAGTCCCTGTGTGATAACAGTGATACTGTGGGTGACCAGAGTTAGATTATGAAATATTTCCCATCAGCTGTTGTTGAACTTCAAGTAAAATTGAAAAGAGTTGTGTTCAGTGCATTGCTATACAATGCATTGGAGACATCTCTGTCACTGATGTTATTAGATACCTGAAGGAATCACAGACATGATTGGTATCAAAAAAGTGCACTTTTATTTTGGGAAAACATGACACATGGGGCTTTGTTTTTTTTTAGGTTTGGTAGGTGTGTAAATGTGGATGTCGTCATTGATTGTCTGGTTACTCTTGGCTGTCTTGGGGTTGTTGTGGGTGTCATACTTGAGGGGGTTGCAGTTGATCCCTCAGTTGACTGTTGAACTTTCTCCACCAGCAGCCTCTGGATTTGATTATGTTTGTGTATTTCAACAAGCAGCAGACCAAGCAAGTCACTGAGTACAGTCCAAAGATGGCATATTTCTGTGTGGAGGATGGCATGCTGTGATTCCAGACAGCTGACACTGGCTTCAGTTCTCTCCATGGCACGCAAATACCTCCTGTTGAAGCATCTGGTCTCCCTCAGTTGCCTCCTCTGGATGCTGATGTGCTCCTCATCCATTATACAGGTTCTGGTAGCTGTGGCACATGATGAGGGCTTGATGGTACACATGGAGGTGCTGCTAATGCCTCTTCTCCATGGTCTGTGTCTGTACCTTGATGGGTAGTTCCCTCATGGTTTGAGTGTGCCTCTGATGCTGCAGCTGCGGGTAAAAGTATACACAGGTGTGAGGATGTCAGCATGTGATGCATTTGATGGGGATCACCCAACCACATGTATGGTCTTCTCACTGACTGCAGATTCGTGTTCACCTGGTTCAGTCTGTGAAGGTGGTGTATAGTGAGTGAGTGATTGTGATCTCTGAGGCTCACCTATGATGCCATGATGCTGAAAATAGAGTGGCCATGGGTGATACTTTGGTCACTGGGATGTGTATCCTTCCCAAATGGATTGTGGCTGCAGGCTGCTGTGTAGGCATCCAGCTGTGTGCCTGTGGAGGTGGTGTGGGGCCCAATGACCCATATTGCTGTGTGGTGGGCATCCAGTTATGTAACACTGGTGGTGGTGGGGGGCATCCAGTACTGGCCAGATGTTGTTGGGATCCATCTCTGTTATAGAATCCACTGCTGGGACTCCTGCAGCATCCACTGTTAGGCTGTTTTGGGTGACAGCCCGTACTGTGAGTGTGGTGGTGGTGGCATCCAGCTGGTACCTTCTACTGGCTCCTGAGGGGCTGTGTCACTGGGGGTCATTGTGTGCTTGTCCTCCTCACTCTCCTCCTGCTCTGCTGCAGGCATGGATGCTGTATGTGGAAAATTATATTGTGTGATTAGTAACACATGGCAAGATAAACAAAAGCTGTGATGCACGTTATCAGGCTATATCTGTTTGTGCGTCCTATGCTTGTTGTCCATTCTGATAGACGGCTTATTAAATAGCTGCAGTACCAGGGTATGGGTAACGTTCGGTATTGCTTTTTCTCTTACCGACTGTTTTACTGTGCCTTATTGAATTGAGCACCTGACCTTTCAAACACATCTCCAAGGATATCCATATGATAGTACTAAAACTTGATTTACGAAAAAACAAAATTGAAACAAGTTATTTGGAATGTGACATCAAACTCTACTGTAATGACCGATATGCACATAAGCAGTCATTGTTTCATACATCTCTAACCTATTCAACCCTGACTACTGTCATCAAAAATAAAAAGTTATAAATTGCCTAAGTTTTCCAGTCCTATAACTTGCTTTTATCCAACTACACTAATGTTAAGCAGTTATAACAAGTACAACTGTCATTAATAATCTTAATGTTAAAACCACTGAAAAAACATAACGAGAGACCTAAACGAAAATACAATCCTCAGTTATTAGTATTTAAAGGGTGAATTATGTGTTGTTCTCAAAATGTTCTCTATATTACCTATTCCCAGTCATATATGTTTATACTTAATGTTTTCAATATGACAAAGTGGATACTGAGCATTATGTTGAATTACCAGTCATAAACTGTGCATGGTGCCACACTCAGCCTATCACAGTGTTAGATCTTTATTACAACACATTTTATCTATAATTATACTTTATTGCCAATACTTAAAGTCACTTTATGTTGGTTAAACTGTATATGGTCCTCAAATGAATATCTTAGATTGGCATATTGTTTGTTATTCAGGAAATTGCAATGCTCATATTAAATCCCATGCAATATTAATTATGTTTATTGTAATCATGATATTACTGTGATCTTCCAGTTTCCAGTAGAAAAGCGTTTGGTGCTAAAAGGCTTTCAGATTGTTAAATGCCTTTGGCGAAGTGCTCTGAGTCTGCAATTACACTTCCCATCAAACATTTAACCTTTTAGTTAAGACTTTGTTGAACATTTTCTGTTCAGGTTGTCAGACGTTTATCAGTGTGAAAGCATGAATGGACAATTATTTGTCTGTTCAAAATGCTTTCAGAGGCCCACAAGTTCGTTGTGTGTTTGTGTGTGTGTGTGTGTGTGTATACATGCATACTTTAGATCCTTGGCCCTTTACTAATCCCCTTTACATCTGTATAATTCCAAACACCATATTGCTTATTTTTATTCATATTTTTAGTTTAGTGTGGAGGGTGAGGGATAATGGCAATAACACCTCCTCTACATTCCCTTTGTCTGTGGGGGTGCCTCAAGGCTCCATTCTGGGTTTGCTACTTTTTTCACTGTACACCCTTTAATTGGGTGAACTTATTAATTCATTTGGATTCAAGTATCATCTATATGCTGATGATACCCAAATTTACATGTCCACTCATGATCTTTCACCTCATATCCAGTTTTAAATTTCAGACTGCCTCTTGGCTATATCCGCCTGGATGGCACACCATCAGCAGAAGATAAACATGTCCAAAATTGAACTGCTCATTTTTCCTCCAAGACCTTGCCCAACACCTAGCTTGGTTTGCAAGCACATGTAGAAGACCATTTCAGTGAAGGATTTCTTCTTCCATAACGCAATCTCAGCTCTGCTGAAGAGCCTCCTCTTGCTCATGGACCGGATTCCCCTGCTGTCAGCTAGAATGCTGACGTCAGGGGAGAGGGAAAAAAGTAAAACTTTGAAAGCGGATATCTCTCAAACCATAAAAGTTTGAGAGAGGCCGCTGGGCTAATTTAATTAAGTTTTTTAAGGGGTACAAGATGGGGGATAGTAAACTGTAAGTATTACTATCGCTTTAAACATCAGGTGTTTTGTCTACTTACTTTTTTCTTTTACACCCGATCTCTGATATAATTCACTGCAAGCTGTATCAGTTTCAATCTGTTTCAATATGATAACAACTAGGGTCACAATCCATTCAAGTCTATTGTAGTTCATTGTGAGAAGATGTGACCTAAAGGCACGCTTCAACAGACATAACTCCATACAGGAAACTACAGATATATTGCAAATTGTAGATAGATTTAACTGCTGTATAAGGTACACCTACCTAGGTACATCAATGTGTTTAATAAATTAAGAATGAGTTATTCCTAGAGTACATTTCCTCTTTGATGGCACTAGTGAGATACAATTTGAAGCTCCTGAGCTCTGGCTAGCTATAGAACAATCAAATTATGTCTATTTTTCTGGGAGTATTTCACACTTCTTTGGTTTGAAAACCTGTATGATGCCGCCCTAATGGTATGAAGTAATTCAGACATGGACCCATTTCATTCAGTCCTGGATAAACCAACAATGCATCTCAGATGACACCTAAGAAGGATGAAAGGGATATTTGCAGAGGAATTTTGGACCTGGAATGTCCTGGTCAGTCTGATATGCATATGGAAATGTACGTTTTGTAATAGCAATAGATATATATAAATTTAAAGCTCTTGAATGGTGATTAAGTGTGGAAAAGGCATATTTGCTTTTGTTTTCTGAGTATTACACACATGCACACAAGATCATGCACAATACTTTCTCTTTTATACAACTACAGAGACTATTTTACACATACATAAACTTAGAGTTGTACATACTTTTAATAATATGCATATATGCTCATGCACACCCACATGCACATGTATACTCACGCATAGTCACACACTCATACTCCCCTGCACTCTTTTTGCACATACACACTAATCCACATATACACTGTGAAGAACCTTCACACCTCTATGTACACATGCTTTTATGTACCCGCACACACACATACACATATATACACTGTCGAGCAAACTCACACACATATATACACATACATAAAGCACATTCCTACATATTCCCTGTTACATACACACACACACAGACACACTAAACTTGTATTACCCACTGTTAGCATTTCAAAAAGGTTCTGTGGCTTTAGTCTAGTGTTGGCGTTGTACAGCTTAAACATACTCTATTGCTGCTAGATAAGAAGCACTTTTAAGCTGTGCTTGCAAACACCAGCCTAAATTTTACATACAGGAGGCACCTCATCAAACCATTAAATGCGCCCTGCTTTTGTCACTGCTTAGATTCATGGGACTGTGATTAGCTGGTTTTAATTGGGTAGTGAGTATTAGATGAAAAACTGTACTTTTCTTAATAAACACAGTATGGATAGCATGTCCTTGACGTTCTTAGGTGGCCTCGTGAACATTAAAATGTGCAGTTAGATTCTGATATTGTCACAATTATCTATTATCATTTCTCCACTGCCTCTAAATCCAGAAATTCAGATGATGAGGAAATATATCAAACCTAAGTGTACATTTTTAATGAGGCCACTCCCAGGGTAATACCCCTTTTGGGAGATATTTCATTAAAAATGTATAACTTTTATTACTGTTCAAACTGTTATCAGCAGTCAGTGACTACGGTGCTCCATCGCAAGTACTACAACCAGCACCACCTGGTAACCACAAAGGGAAACTACAGTTTAATGTAAAAAAAATTAAAACAAAACAAGTTTAAGCTGTAATCATTTATAATACAAAATCAATCAGCAGTAGGTATACTTTTTATCTTAATCTGATGGAAAAACCCTATAACATATGTTTTCATAAAATAAAAGTATTTTTACTCCCTTAACCCTTTGTGGAGTGCATGTGCAGTGCATTACTCTTCAACATGTTTCACACTCCTGTGGCACTCAAAGGGTACTGTGACTTTTAACTCTTTGAGTGCCAGTGGGTATGCAACGCAGTGCTACGCAATGCGTTGCATATCCCTCTGGCACTCAAAGGGTTAAAATTGTCTAAGTTAAATATGTAATTCTTTTGCTGAGTATAGCAAAATAAAAAAATATAAATGGAAACATACAGTAAAGCTGATTACCTAAATTCCAAAATTAGAACTATTGTTTGGCATGTTTTAGTGTGTGAAGATGATAACTTTTAAATGACCTAGTTTTATTTTTAAATAACTGTATCTGTGCTTGCTAAGTATGAAAATATAAAGGCATTCAACACAGCTGGCAAGGTCACTTAGAAATAAATCTGCAACTAAAGGAAATTATAGCAACTTCATTCTTTTTTGCTTTGAATAATGTTTCATTTCTATGAAGTAATCAATTTCTGGAATCATTAATTTTATTTCATAGTGATGATGATGAAGTACAGTGAACTTACATGTAATTCGTATCTGTCAAGGTTAGAAATGTAACACAAAAAAGAAAGAGAGACACAGCAGAAAACCTCTTCTAAGTGTAGTATGGTGCAGTATAGCGATAGGAAGGCCCACTTATCCCATATATTCTACTAACTGGTTTGGGAGGTTCCCTTGCCTCCCAGTATATAGTGTTCTCAGCGTTGACAACTGTAGTACTTCAATATGGAGTAATGATGTAATAATGAAGTAGTGTAATTCCCAAAGTTAAAAAGACCACATATATGTAAGAATATGTGGACTGTAATAAGGGAATTTTGATCGCAATCTGAGTGAATATTTATACACAGAAAGAGGGTACACAGTCCTACTGCCTATAAAAATATGCAGAGGACCAAATACGCTATATACGGATATTTATTAGAGAAAATACAAGAAAAAACACAAAAACGGCAATAGCAAAACCATGCCTACACGGTCACTATAAAAAATGCTACCTATGGCTCTGCATGCAGTAGGTAGAACATACAAAAAACATAAAACCAATAAATTAATATTAAATAGATTAAATAAAAATACCACGATATCCAACACAGGAAATGGCTCTTCGCGTTTCGTGACTTCCCACAGAGTGGATGTCACTTCAGATGAAGTGTATAAATATTCACTCAGATTGCGATCAACATTCCCTTATTACAGTCCACATATTCTTACATATTTGTGGTCTTTTTAACTTTGGGAATTACACTACTTCATTATTACATAATTACTCCATATTGAAGTACTACAGTTGTCAACACTGAGAGCACTATATATTGGGAGGCAAGGGAACCTCCCAAACAAGTGAGTAGAATTTATGGGATAAGGGGGGCTTCCTATTGCTATACTGCACCATACTACACTTAGAAGAGGTTTTCTGCTCTGCCTCTCTTTCGTTTTTGTGTTAAATACTTGCTGGTCCAAGTGATGTGGGTTGGACAGGGGATACCCTCTAAGTACAGCTGCAGAAGTAAAGAAGAAAACCTCAACAAGAGACCTCCGGCTTGCGCTGGATAAATATACTACTAAAGGTTAGAAATCCCTTTAAGAATTATGGATTTAATTGCAGTTAATACATTTATCAAAGGTTTTATTTAGCAATGTCTTGATAGACCTCAGTGGGAATCTGTTAGAAAAGATCAGACCAGTGAAAACCTTTATTACCTGCAATGTAATCTAGTCCTATATTTGAAATATTTAGTTCGTTTTATGAAGAACCGTATATATTGCAGGGCTTCTCCTGCTGGGTAAAACAAGGGTACACCAACTGCTGGAGAATGCATATTTCCAGACTTCTTACAGTTAAAACAGATTTTTTTTTTAATTAACCATGCCATCTAGTGGTCAGATTTCAGTTAGTTATTCTGTTGAATTCTACAGAAGAGGTGAGTCACTGACAAACAGTTTTCCATGGACAGTCACAGTATTGCTGAGTAATTACTGACAGTTTGAATTTTCAGGAAGTAGTGATACTTTTACTCACTTGTTGGCAATTTGAAGGGTTATAACCTCATAGAGGTTTTCACTAAATAGTTTACTGCTTCTTCCTTTAAAAACTTGTATGTATTAGCCTTTTGCAAAAAAGGGAGGAGCAATTCTGGGGGAAAACAAACGCACCATAGGGAACACATGACACATTGCCAAATACCCATTGATTTAAATGCAAGTTTTAATCTCTTGAGTGCTAGAGAGGTTGCAATGCATTGCTTTAGCACTCAATGAATTAAAAGCTATGTTTAACCGTTTGCATGACAGAGAGGTACCCCCTCTGGCACTTAAATGGTTAAATCAATGGATATTTTCTATCCCTTACAGTGCAGTTGGTTTGCTCCAGGGAAGGTATTACAGTGTGGTCAAGTAGCATGACTGGTCCTCCTCTCAAACAGTGCTCTGTAGACTCCTCTTTTATTATTGTGTTTAAAATGCTTTCCTATAATGTATACGGCCCCCTTATACCCATCCATTGTGAATGCATATACCCATGTATCCATTTTAGTCTGTACAGTGTTCTGTTGTCTTTTCAAACTATTGTAAACCTCTGATGAGTCTGTTGCTACTTTATAAATAGCTGATAATAATTACAATAGTAATTGAATAGTGATAGTAAAGAACATTTAACATTTGTTCAGGAGCAGATAAAGCCCTGCGGTATAAATGTTTTAAAAAGAGTACACTGTCCCTTTAAGGAAAAAGTGACGAGAAAGTGTGGGGACAAAATAGGAGACAAGAACTGAGACACAAGATGGTACATCACTGTGGTTCCACAAAACACTTAGAACCATTGCTTTAGAAATATTTATAAATAAATTATCATATGGAACATTTATATTCAAGTTGAACATTTTTGCTAACATGCTAATAAGTATGTCATTTTAGTATTTAAATAAACATGATTTAGTTGACATGGTGGAATCCCTTTCTTAGTGTTTGTTTATAAATAACTAGTTGAAGAGCCCGTTACACGGGCCACAGTGCCACTGCCACCTGGTCGTGGGGCAGTCACGCGCAGTAGAGACTGCCCACACAGCGGCTGAGACAGTGCCAGCCGGTTGTGGTGCAGTCATGCTCAGTAGAGACTGCTCGCTCCGCAGCTGATACAGAGCTGGACGCTCCTTCGGAGTGCCCCGCTCTGTATCAGTCTCATCACTGGCAGTCTCTACTGCGCATGACTGCAGCGTTATAAACGTTCTAGAGAATTATTATATAGGATGGGAGGAATAGGGGGGAGAAAAACACAGCATGCTTTCTACAGCAACATAATAGGACTTCTATCCAGTCAAGATGCAAGGACCATTACCAAGTCACTCATTAGCTATTATACTGTGTCATGACGACTGGACAATTAAACAGTCAACGAACATTTGATGTATTATTACTTATCATGGATGGACAGTAGACTTTTCATGCTGATTTAGATGACATCTGTGATTTACAAACTCCTCCAAACCATCATTTTTATTGGAAGCTGTTTGCCTCTCTTTCTATCAGGTCTCCCTCCCACTGCTCCCCCTACTCCATCTCTCTACCTCCCCTTCCCTCCATCTGTTTCTCTTCCCTTTTTCTGTTTATTTTTTGTCTTCTTCCTCCTGTGTCCCTGCCTTCATACATTCCTCTCACCTTCCTTCTACTTCTGCTGTTTGTCCCTTTTGCCTCTTCCCCTTTTTATTCCTTCTCACTCCAGTGCCTCTGCTTCCCGCCACTGTCTGTGTTTCCTCTAACCATCCCTCACTGTGTCTATTCATCCTTCACTACAATAACACCATCTTCCTCTTTGTTTTCAAATCTCTGCATGTTCTCAATTATGTTCACCATCTCTCTAGTAATCCTGTCCCCATCATACCTCTTGTTTCCATCTGTTTCCACTCCACGTCTGCCACATCTTCCCAAATGAACCCATCTCTTTATATATGTCCCCATCTCTCCAACTGTATAGGCCTCCCATCTCCTTCATTGTGCTCCTCTCTCCAGTCTCCAAACCTTCACTATCCTTCTATTTACACCAATGTGTTATAACCGACACTAACCTTTAGACCCTCTACATCGGTAGGTCTCAAAGGATTTTTTCAGGTGGTTGCCTCTGTGTCCACAGCAATTTTCTTGTGGCCATACTAGCAAATGATATATGCAAATGGTACAATGTGACTAAGACATACAAAATTGCCTATAAATATTTGCAACAACAATAAATCTACATCCTATTACAATTTAAACATTCCAGAATACACACAGATTACAAACTACCCCATTAAAGGTTCTTAACCCCTTTGTGAGGAGGCCTTTTTGACAGAAGATTACAAGAGCAATTGTGGCCTTTTTACTATGCCATTGTTCAAGCATATTTTTTCTCTAATTCATTTAGTCCACTCACACAAACTATATACCATTTTTAAGCATAAGTAGGGCTTTCTTTTATACCACATTTATATATGTATGACCAACTATTTCATTTCCTAATTTAAAAAAATGAGAAAAAAAACCCACAACATTTTATAGGTTTTCCTGGCATCATTTTTGTTCAATTGGTTCAAGTTTAATAGGGACTGGACAAAAGGTATGAACAGTTGTTCATATCTCCCAAATGTCACTTTATAGCGGGGTACTGTACTTCTGAGGTAAAAATCTTCATGTCCCTCTTTCCCACCTTGGTGTCTCTCTGCACTGATAGCCTTAGAATCACACAGACAGGTCCCCCAGTCTTATGCCACTGCACTGGTAGCCATAAAATCACCCATACTGGGTTCATTTTCAAAAGGGCACATTTAAAATATTGTGTGGCCACATGCCACATTAACCATGGAGCTGTGATGAAAATGGCGACATGAGAATCTCGCCCTGCATCAAAGTGCGAGATTCTCATGTCGCTTCCTTAAATAGCACTTCAATTCTGCATTTAGAGAAGGCAGAGAAGACTGCCGACGAAGATAGAAAGTGTCCAGAATGTTGAGATATTGCCTAATGTTTGAACAAATAAACCCGGTTTAATCATAGCTCAATGGCCCCCTAACTTTCCCATGCTATGTTCCCTCTGTCATCTGATATTATTATAAACGAGCGCTACTCCGGACTGGGGATGACGGGAGTTGTAGTCAGCTGTCATTCTGCATGCAGAGAAGGGGTGAGCGAGAGACCCATATCTGAGCACTGCGCCGGGCACTCAGACATATTAATATCAGATGATAGAGGGGACACAGCATGGGAAAGTAAGGGAGCCATTGAGCTATGATTAAACTCTGTTTTTTTTATTCAAACATTAGGCAATATCTTAACATTCTGTATAATTTCTTCCTCGGCAGTCTTCTCTGCCTTCTCTACATGCAGAATTGAAGAGCTATTTAATGAAGCGACATGACAATCTTGCGCTTTGGTGCTGGGCGAGATTCTCATGTGACCTCCTATAATGCCACAAAGCTGCTCCTTCTTGTAATTTATTTCTTGCCATAATATTGTTGTGAGATATGACCGCTAATGGTACAAAAAAATAAGCAGAGTATGACCTCACAGGTGGCAGTAATGAGGTAAGCTGCCCAGAATACAGTAGCATTATATGACCACTAATGGTACGGAACAGAAGCGGAGTATGACTGCTCAGATGGCAGTGGAGCGGTAGGCTGCACACTACGGTTCTGCCATGAGAGGGAAGCTGGGAATATAGCAGGGCCGCTAAGAGTACAGCAGTGAGAGCGCTGCAGGGAAATATATTGGGTATGGACTGCTCATCCGCAGAGCTTTGGAAGGCTGACAGACAGCAAACATGAAGGGGTGTTGACAAAACCTGTACAGAGAGAAGCAGAGGAGAGTGGAAGGGAAAGTTTAGCGGAGTAGGCCCACTCTAAGGCTCGGCACCCAGCAGACCAAGACTGAGACAGTCCGCACGATGTAGCAGCGGAGGCCAATGCTATGCTGTGGCATTTAAGGAGGCATGAGAATTTCATGCTTATATGCAGGGTGAGATTCTCATGTTGATTGCGGCATGCAGCTGCACAATATTTCAGTTGCAACCTTTTAAAGGGATATCCACACACTGACCCCCCTCAGCCTTGTCCCACTGGTAGCCATAGAAGTACACATGAAGAGCCACATTATTGTCCCATAGCAGCCATAAAACCACTCAAACATTAACCCAACTGCAGTGGTAGCCATGCACCCAGTAGACTTTTCCCACTGCCACTTGTAGCCATAGAATCATACATACTTACTGTTAAAAAGTTTTAAAGCATCAATAAGCCTATCATTTAAAAAAAAAAACAAACACCCTTTTGTAGCTCAGTGTGCCATGGCGCAATCTACCCTGGCGCACTTTGCTTTGGTGCGGTGCCACTATGTGAGACGTCTGACCATAGCTGCACTAAAGCAGCTTGGGAGAGCTAAATATTATACTGAGTATGGATTGGCTGGTGGGCGAAATGTCCCGCCACCCAATGTAGACACAGCTGTGTTAAGTCTGCCCCAGTTGCTTTATTACTGCTCTTTTTGGCCTGATCCAGATCAGCATGTATGAAAAAAGTTTCAGGTGGCTGCTCACGACTGGACTGGAGGCTGTATCTTTCTACCGTCTCCCATTGTCGCTTCTTCTGATTCTCTCACTCATTGGACAAAGTTGCAAGGCCAAAGTTTAGTAAATCTGGAGCAATGTATGCATCAAAGAAAAAAATCCTACTGCTTTCACAGTGTTCTTTTTTATATAAGATGCAAAAGTTTTACGGCAGAGTTTATCTTGTGCCATGACTCATATGCCCCACTGTCTCTATCCATCCGTATTTGCCTGAAAGTATCTGCCCTAACCCCACTGTCTCTGCCCCATCTCCCCAACTGTCTGTCTTCCCATCTAATTAACTGTATCTGACTCATAAAAAGTGTCCCCCAATTTCTTGCCACCTTATTTCACCAACCAGTGGCTCCCAAGTTGTTGCTGAACTATAATTACCCATCATACTTATCTTCATCAGCTGTGGTAATGAGAGTTGCCATCTAATAGCTGAAGGGTCACAGGATTATTACATCTGCTTGTCTCCCCTCTGTAGACTCAGGGTGGCTACACAGCTGTCCAGGCTTAAGGACTGCTGGAGCTGGTGATTGTGAGGGCACTGGTTTATGCTCTGCAATTATCAGCAGTATATGTAGGGTTAATGCAGAGGGGGTAAGCACCTTAACACACCAGCATTTAAATGTAACCTTAATAACCATACTTATCCCACCAGTCAGCGATATCCTGCTTGCAGAATTTATTCAAATAGAAGTTTAAGGCACATATTCCTAACCTAAAGAAGTACAATTCTGGTGCAAATCAATTGCACTGTAGGGAACAAATACAAATTTACTCTGATTGAAATGGGACTTTCTAACCCTTTGTGTGCCAGAGGGATGTGCAAAGTAATGCACACCCCTCTGGCACTCAAAGAGTCACACCCCTCTGGCACTCAAAGGGTCAACCTCTTGAATGCTTGATATGTCTCCCTAAAATCCCCTTTGAGTAAACTGGAGGAGCAATTCTGGTGCAAACCATCTACACAACAGGGGAGAAATAAACATTTCCAATATATCCGGTGATTAAAATGGGCATTTAACCCCTTGAATGCTAGAGAAGTCTCCAATGTATTGTGAAACAATGTGCTGGAGATTCTAGCATTGAGGGGTTAAAATCCCAGTATAACTCAGAAGGAATGTGTATATGTCCCCTTTGGTACAGTTGGTTTATCCAATAATTATACCTCTTTACCACATTCACACCCAGGACATCTCATTTGGGACCAGTCCTATACAATAGCTTAGTGGAGGCCCTCATGGCCCCTATGGGACCCCTGTGTTAAAAGAGGCCCCCTGTCCCTGATGGTCAGTCTGGCCCATCAGGAAATCCCCCAGTAGACGTGTTTAGTGTGCATGCTTCTCTTACTCAATTTCTTTATTTTCTGTAGGTAGTGGGGATACTATCCTGTTGTGACCTTTTAAATGTAACATATGTCCAATCTACCTCCACCTCTACCCTGGTAGTCACAGAACCACACCTACGCTGTCTGACTGGTGATCGCTAATGCCTTGCTTACTGGATTGACCTACAAATGATGGAGAGGAATTACCACTCTGAATAGGCTACAGACTGCCCCATTTCCCTCCTTTTGGAATAAGTGGCATTGTGGGGAGGCGTATGGGCATATGCAGTTTAATAGACTTGCTTCTGCCAGACATATTGGCAAAACATGAATTCCAGCACTTTTTATTGCTCAGAATCAGTGTGGTACATTTGCCCCATTGTCTTGAAAAATTTGTTTAAATAAAAATCACTCCACTTTTTATATCTAACCTCTGGACACCAGGGAGCTGTCTAAATATATATATATATATATGTATAAAAGTGTGTATGTGTGTATATATATATATATATATATATATATATTAGGTATTTGCATTTGCACTGTGGTAAATAAGCTGAAATAGCCAGTACAGCTGCACCTATGGTATGTATTTTCTGTGTATGTAAATGATCAGTAGACCAGCCGGAGTGCCAGACAATAATATAAAATGTCCCCTCCCTTGGTGGAGTGCAGGGGGAGTTGCCCTGGTGCACTTAGAGGTGGGTGAACTGATGTTCTCAGCCCCGTTGCCCCTGCTCTTGTTGTGAAAGCGATCCTCGATTGTTGGCTCAGCCAGCCTCTCCCTCTCTCTATTGAGTTGCTATTTTTAGCAAATCCTACTCGTGTCGCCACAGGCTGTGATCACATCTCTCTCTGCTTGCTTCTCCTCTCTTCTCCCTATCTATCTGCACATTTCAAACATCAGCACTGACTCCTCTCTCCATATGCACCTCACTGGTCATGCAAATTGGATAAGCAACCAGCAGTGCCAAAAACAACTTTTATGCATTCATTCTGCTGTGTTTACACGTCTTTCTGATGAAGATGGCATGTTTGGATGGGCAGCATGAAAGTTCACTGAGCATCTGCTAAATAATACAGAAGGTGAGTTCCATTAAGCATTATCCAGCTGGGCAGCCCCTGAAGATGTGGTCTAGTTATGGGCATGGTAAGACTGTCTTCTCCTGTGCACTTCCATGTGTTAGTGTTTTGTGTCAGTATGTCTTACTCACATTTTATGTCAGTGTGCCCTGTGCACGTTTCTGTTACTTTTATTTGTTAGTGTGTGCTGTGCACTTTTACTTGTGACAGAATGCCCTGTCCCTCTTTTCTTGTGTCAGTGTGCCCTGTGCACTTTAACTTGTGTCAATCCACCCCCTGTGCATTATTACTTGTGTCAGTGTTACCTGTCCATCCTTATTTGTGTCAGTGTGCCCTGTGCACTTTAACTTGTATCAATCCACCCCCTGTGCATTATTACTTGTGTCAGTGTTACCTGTCCATCCTTATTTGTGTCAGTGTGCCCTGTGCACTTTAACTTGTATCAATCCACCCCCTGTGCATTATTACTTGTGTCAGTGTGACCTGTACTTCCTTCTTTGTGTCAGTGTGCCCTGTGCACTTTTACTTGTGTCAGTGTGCCCTGTGCACCTTTACTTGTGTCAGTGAGCCCTAAACACTTTTACTTGTGTTAATATGTCCTGTCCCTCTTTGTGTCAGTATGCCCTGTGCACTTTTACTTGTGTCAATCCCCCCATGCACTATTACTTTTGTCAGTGTGCCCTGTCCATCTTTCCTTGTGTAAGTGTGCCCTGTGGACATTTACTTGTGTCAATGTAGCCTGTGCACTTTTACTTGTGTCAATGTGCCCTGTGTACTATTACTTGTGTCAGTGTGCCCTGTGCACTTTTACTTGTGTAAATGTGCCCTGTGCACTTTTACTTGTGTCAGTGTGCTCTGTGCACTTTAACTTGTGTCAGTGTGCTGTTTGCACTGTTACTTGTGTCGGTGTGCCCTGTGCACTTGTGTCAGTGTGCCCTGTGTGCTTTGTGTACTGTTGCTTGTCAGTGTTTTGTGCTCTCTCATGGTGCCCTGTGCACTATTACTTGTGTCAGTGTGCCCTCTGCACTTTTAGATGTCAATGTTCCCTGTCCAAGTTCACTTATCTTTGTTCCCCTGTTTGTGCCACTGTGTCCTGTGACTGATTTCAATTACTATGTCACTATGCTTTTGTATTCTTGTGTCACTATGTCCTTTATTCCGTTTTATGTCATTATGCCTTGACCACTTTTTCGTCCATTGTGTCCTTGTGCCATTGTTTGTGTCATGGGGGGGTGCAGTAATACTATTTGGGGAAAAAAAAACAGGAAATGAATCCATGTTGTAGACTTTATTCTGATTAAAGGCAATTAACTAAGCAGCATAAGTGTGCACTAAGGGGGAGGGCAGTTCACTGGATTTTAGGGGAGTTCCTTTCCTCTATTCCTTATTTAATGCTATGTAATAAACAATGTGCAGAGGACATTGTGTAACTACACAATTTTCCTGTTATTACTGTAAGACAGGTGTAAGGAGTTTGCTGGCTTTAAAGTGTTAACAATAGCGGAGTGTGCCTTCTGGTATGTGCTACAGTGATCAGAGGGGTGGGCAATGTGTTGAGAAGCAGTGTGTTACACAATACATATCCAACTGATCCTTAAAGGGTTTAGAATGTTGCAGTAGTCTTATTTAACCATTTGAATGTCCGAGGTACATGCAATGTGTTACACACCCCTCTGACATTCAAGTGTTTAACACATGAAAAGCAGAACAGCAAAGACATTCTCTTATACATCCTGAAGTGGAGAAGAAAATAACTATTTCCTAGCCACAATGGTTTTACTGGGGAAGGACATATGACCTTCTAGCTGAAGGAAAGGAAATAAGTCACTGGTACCCAGTTGCTGGATCTCCAGCTGTTGGAAGTGGGGCTACAATTTGTGTCATCCCCAAATTGTGTTTGATTATTTGGGGAATGATGTGAGTGGTTGTCCCCAGCATATGGAAGTGCTACAATTCACTACTGCTATAATAAGTGATATGTTAGCACATGTAATTAAACCTTCCTGTGGCGAGTCTCACTGGGACCTACAGGTAGGAAGCAGGTGATTCATCTCTCCTGTTAACTCATCATCTCTCTCTTAAACTCCTGTACAAATAAAGGAGAAGCGATCTTAGGAGGCTACAGGTGTTTGTAAGTTAAAACATTTTTCGCAGATTTTGCCTTAACCCTGTGGATGCTAGAGGTATATAAAGCGTTGTGAAGCATCCTAGAGGTAGAAAACAAATATAGGTATATTGTGCACTTTCATAAAATATAAAATATAAACCATTTTGCTTGTATTTCTAGAAATTAACATGAGCATAATTATTTGAGTGTCAGATGATTGTGTCATCATCCTTAGGCGCTTAACCCTTTGAGCGCCAGAGGGGTACACAACACATTGCTCTGCAATGCGTTGCTTACCCCTCTGGTGCTCAAAGCGTTAACAGGGCTCTGTAGGATTGTCAGGGAGGTCTCCATCGCATTGGAGACAACTATAGCATTCAAGGGGTTAAATGATCCATTTAAATCAAGGGGAAATTGGGTGATTGTTTCCTCTGTCCTATGGTGTGGTTGCTTTGCCCAGAATAACTCTGAATCTAAGAAGTAATATTAACACCTTACTGACTGTGAGTTGTTAATGATGCCTGTGTTTTATGCAGACATCACATGCTTACCTAGAACAAGAGAAAAAATACTTATTATTACTACTGGGTCCTTCACTTTCGTGAAAGATGTACAAGAGCCTTGACAGAGATATGTATTTAAATTCTGTTTTAGATGGAGATACTGAACAGGTTAAAATTAAGTTAATTGAACATGTCCTTGCATGCCTGGAAATGATACCGATTTTTTGTTTCATAAACACAGAAGATATGTTACATATGTACTGTTACTGTTATACCTTGTACAGATTTCAGTGAATTATTTATATATCAAAATGCTTCTTAAAATGATAAATGGAGGGGGAGGCACTTTGAGTCTATTTTTGTAATTTTTATATAATGCATATGTGTGCGCGTGCACACACTCACATACACTTACACGTGCACACGCACACACACACACATACACTCTCACACACATACTTACACATACACACTCACATACACTTACACGTGCACACACACTCACATACACTCTCTCTCACACACACACACACACACACACATACTTACACATGCACACGCATACACATATACTTACACACACACACACACTCTCACACACATGCACACTCACATACACTCTCTCTCACACACACACACACAGACTTACACACACTCTCACACACATACACACACACTTACACATGCACACTCACATACACTCTCTCACACATGCACACACACAGACTTACACACACTCACATACACTCTCACACATACATACTTACACATGCACATGCACACACTCACGTACACTCTCACACACATACACACTCACATACACTCTCACACACACTTACACATGCACACACACACACACACACATACTTACACACACACACAGACTCACACTCTCACACATACACACACAGACTTACACACACAGACTCACACACACATGTACACAGACTCACATACACTCTCACACACATACACAGACTTACATGTGCACGCACACACTCACATACACATACTTACACACACACACACACACACTGAGAGAGGGCTTTCAGTTGCCCAGAAATTCACCTTGCATTCTATTGTCACTGGAGAAGCATCTGCAATATCAGTGTATGTCTATGCCATGAGTGGGTGGGGCAGCATGCTTTCTTCAGCTATTATTGGCCTACAACTCCCATCAATCTCAGTCAGCTGTTGGCAGGGCTGGATTTACATCCCAGGTGCCCTTAGGCAAGGCACTCTAGATGCCCTTAGCTCTGCCAAGGCCACCCCCCACTCCTCACACGACCCTGACCCCAATCCCATCCACTGTTTCCTGACACAGAAATTACCCTTGGCAAGCAAAAACAAGAAGCTCTAACCCCTTGGTTGCTAGACAGCTCTCCAGTGCATTGCTCCACAATATATTGGAGATGCCTCTAGCATCCAAGGAACTGAAATAATAGCCTGTAAAGGGGCATAAAACTGGTTCTGGGACATTGAGATTTCTCCACACCTACACCTTATAATGTGTGTGTGACCAGTATAGCTGAGACTCCTCTCAAAGTCTGGAATGCTAAGTAGTTGCCTACTATTTGCTGCTGGCCTTCTGAGGATATTGGCGATTGTAGTCCAACAACAGCTAGTGGGTCGCAGGTGGCTAATGCTTTGCTTATTGTACAAAAATTTGAATGGAGACTAGACAAAACATCTCTTCTAAGAAATCTTGGATTTGCCCTTGTGTGTGTATGAGTGCATGTGTGTATATGTGTGTACACATTTTATTTTACTTGGGTGCCTGAACACTTGTGTATACCTCAATGAATAACAGAGCAACACACCTAGGATTTTGTAACGGTGAACAATGGTTTATTATGGCAAAGCAATTGTTAAGGCTTAACTTGGGCCTTTTTCCACATTCATCCACCAACACAAAATCCCAGGAGTACCCCTCTGTTATTCATCATTTCATATATATATATATATATATATATATATATATATATATATATATATATACACACATACATATATAATATTGTACAAATAAATGTAGTAGTATATAATGCATTTTTATTTTTTGAGGAATGTGCCATATAGGATAATATATATATATATATATATATATATATATATATATATATATATATATATATATATATATACAAGAGGAGGTTTGGTGTACTCACAGGTCTTAACAATATGTGTTTTATTTAAATTGTATTCTGAGATGATCAACATTTTGGTCCACCTATGGGACCTTGAGCAAGATAAAGGTCTCACAAATGGTCATGGACCAAAAGGTTGATCAATTCATGTACAATTTAAATACATAATTTTTCATTTGCACCTGTTTTACTCCAGACTATTTGCACTACATGAACATTACCTTCTGTACAAACACCCAGACATGAATACAGTTTATATTGTGTGTGCAGGATAACTGGTTTAATCACTCAGCCTGTCTGTCTAATTTGAAATGGTTTTGTTTTCTATTCTGTTTCACACTTTTTTTTTGTTGGTTATTGGAATGGAAAAGCAGGCAACATGTATGGAAAAGCAGGCAACATGAATCAGGTGTAACTCCATGGTGACGATGGCTTTTTTACAATAGACGACAAAAGCAATTTTGCTGTTTTACTATGCCTTTGTTCAACCATATTTTCCCTCTATTAAATTTAGTACACACCAACACAAATTATTTACCAGTTTGTTAAGGATAATTAGGGTTTTCTTTTGATAACATATTTATAGGTATAACCCATCATTTAGTTGGATAATAATATAAAAAATGTAAACATTTTTTGAAGGCCGCCCCCCACTTTTTTATAGGTTTTCCTTTCACGATTTGTGCTCAGTTAGTGCATTTATTTATCCAGAACTGGATGAAAAGTATGAAAGTTTGCTCATGCCTCCCAAGTGTCCCTTTTTAGGAAGGACTGTCCCTCTGGCGCAAATCAGACTATGTGGTATAAGACACAAATCCTCATGTCCCTCTTTCCCATCATGTTGTCCCTCTTTTTACACGATCAGACTATGTGGTATAAGGCACAAATCCTCATGTCCCTCTTTCCAACCATGTTGTCCCTCTTTTCACAAGATCAGACCATGTGGTGTAAGGCACAAATCCTCATGTCCCTCTTTCCAACCACGTTGTCCCTCTTTTCACAAGATGAGACCATGTGGTGTAAGGCATAAATCCTCATGTCCCTCTTTCCAACTATGTTGTCCCTCTTTTCACAAGATCAGACCATGTGGTGTAAGGCACAAATCCTCATGTCCCTCTTTCCAACCATGTTGTCCCTCTTTTCACAAGATCAGCCCATGTGGAACAAGGCACAAATCCTCATGTCCCTCTTTTCAACCATGTTGTCCCTCTTTTCACAAGATCAGACCATGTGGTGTAAGGCACAAATCCTCATGTTCCTCTTTCCAACCATGTTGTCACTCTTTTTACATGCTCAGACTATGTGGTATAAGTGTATCACATTGCCCCACAGCAATAAAACTCCCATTAATGTTTGTTTAACCCCATAACAACCGGGCTCGTGGCTGCACTGTCAGCAGTTAAGGACCACGGAGCTTTTCTTTTTATTCGCTGATGTGCAGCCATGGAGGGATCCCTTAACGCAAGATTACCCATGATGGTCCTGGCACCTCATGGGTCCTTAAGGGGTTAAACTTCAGTAAATATTTTTTACATTATTCTGTGCAAATGTACTTTGGTTTTACTCTAAATCATTTATTCAGCTACACAAACAGGTGACATATAGGTCACAAAGGAACCTAAAAATCATGTTAAATGCTCACACCATCAGTCCTGCTCCCTTGCACCACCACCACCACCTAAAACAAAAGAGTCCCACCTTTGGCCATTTGGAGGCACCGGGATACATATTCTCTGCCTCACAATCACAGTGAGAGGGAGAGAGGCAGAGAACAGTGAGATGTTTACTTGCATTGTGTTTGTCATGTGGCTCCATTTGCGCATGTAATTGCTGTAGCAGTGAACACGTGTGGAGCCACTGTGGAAAGTCTGGAACTGTCTGCTCCATTCATCCTGTCTATATCAATGAAGATTATCCCTGTCTGTATAAATGAATATTAACGCTGTCTATATGAATGAACATTAGACCCATCTATATCAATGAACATTAGCTCTGTTTATATCAATGAGCATTCCCCCATCTATACCAGTGAACATGTATTGTTTCTGTATCAGTGGACGTTTCCCTATCTATAGAAATAAACATGTTTTTTGTCTCCTATAGTGTAGCAGTTTTGTTACCAAATTTCCCTGTCTTTCTATTTAGTCTCAAAGTGCACTTGTTACTTTCAAACAAATATGTGATTTTGAAAATGCGTTTATAAATACAGAACATGTTGCAGGTTTTTCACAATAACCTGTATTTTTGGTAGCCATTTGCCATTACAAACAATAGTTTATGAGATATTTAGCTGTATATATTTGTCAGTTTATAAAGCTTTAGTACTTTTTGGTAGGAAGAGGCAGTTGGTAAGGTGAACAGTTTGGAATGTTTGAATATGTCTGGCAGATTTGCATTACCTGACAAAATAAAGATAAATATCTTAATCTATTGTTTTAACTAAAAAATGGATAATAAATACAATTGTGTCTGAAATATCTTTCAAAATCATCTGTTACAAAATGACAGTTCTATTTTAACTGGGTATTGCCTGATCCGTGCATTCTGGAACCTGCAGATGACTTGTCCTGTTTGATCTAGTGTTTGATAAAATTAATTTTGTATAAATCAGATATACAAGCACAGAGTACAGAGGGCTGTTCCTGTTATAAGGAAGTGCTGTCATCTTTGTATTTATAAGTCTGCTAGAAAACAAATGACTCTTCTTCCTTATATGGTACAGTGGCTTTAATTAGAGGTTTTTGCATGTGTTAGTTGAAATACACCTAACCAAATCAGCACCCTTATTTTAACCCCTTGGATGCTAGAAAGTGCTCCATTATTTTGCTTTCTCTAGCATCCAGTGAGTTCATATCATTTTATATAATTACGCATTACATTTTTCCCCTTTGCCCAATAATTTAGAATGTTTTTTTATCTAGAACATGTCAGCAGAGGACTGGTCTCTTGTTAGTAGAAAATACACTTATGGTCTCTCATTTTTGCTTAGACTATGCTGACAGATTCATTTAACCCTTTGAATGCAACAGTCATTTCCAATACATTGCTTTGCAATGAATGTGAAAGCTCTCATTCATCCACTGGGTTAAAGTGATACTAAATGTATGCAAAATCAGTTTGCCTGTGTTTCAGCTTCACTTTTTTTTTTAACTTTTATGTTCCTGACAGGGAACTCCCTGGATATCTGTCCCCAGGGAGGTTTCTGGTCTGTATTTTTTTCAGCTTCACTTTTCTTTTTTTTTTTTTTTTTTTGCTTTTATGTTCCTGACAGGGAGCTCCCTGGATATCTGTCTCCAGGGAGCTTTATGGTCAGTTACCAGGCAGCAGTCAGATTTCTGTTTGCTGTATTTAATAGGATTGATGCAGGCTTTCCTACATTATATCCACCATCTATTTTACATTGTATCGTTTTTTTTATAACCATTTGAGTGCCAGAGGGGCTCACAACGCATTACTTAACCTCTCTGGTACTCAAAGGGTTAAATCATTATCCCTATTTTTGCTTTCCCTGACAGAAAGCTGTCTGAAAACAGATCCTATGAGCTAATAATCAGCAATATAAAGATGTAAAAAAAAATAGGTTATAGAAATACTAATAATAAAAACAATAAAACATACAGGCAGTTTGACTTTATGTATGCTCTTATAGAATATGTAAAGTCAAAATAAAAGGTTATCTCTTTAAAGGATAATCGTTTGATATGAAAAAATACATATATATTGTATATATATTATATATTGTAGGGTGTTTCCTGTTGAGAAAAATAAGGATACTCACACTGCAGGGAGATGCATATTGCCAGAGTTATTGAAGTTTAGACCCATGTTTTTTTTTTTACATTTACAGTGCCCTCTAGTGGTCTGATTCCAATTAATTATTATGTTACATTCTATTTAATAGGAAAGTCAGTGACAAATATTTCTCCATAGAATGTGATGGAAACTGTTGAGTCATGCTGTCAGTTAGAACTATCAGGAAGTAAATGCACATTAAATTCACTTCCTGATTATTTGAACGGTTATACATTTTGAATAAAACAACTAACAGTGGAGGGAGTGCCTTGTTTTAGCAGAAAAAAACGTTATAACATAGGTTTTTCATTAAATAGTTTACTGATCCTTAAAAGGCAACGCAAACACGTAAAGCGGAACTATCACAAAAATAAAGCCCCCCCCCAATAATTATTCATATAGCGATAAGCATATAAATAGTAGTATTATTCAGCATAAGTACAGAGTTATTAAGAAATCCTACTTCTGAGACTGATGGCCAGGCTTTTTGCTTTAGAGACATCTGCACGTCTGCGCATCAGTCCTTTCCTCCTCAATGAGGAGACCAGAATGGACAGTGCAGGCACGCAGGTGTCTCTAAGGCAAGATTTCTAAATAACTCTGTACTTACGTTGAATAATATTACTATTTCTATGCTTATCATCATAGCTGGGAGCGCTCTGGTTTTGCCCCGGAGACTCTGGTTGTCACACTGAATTACCGGGTCTCCGTGGCAGAGTCTGATTCTTCAGATGTGTGGAGTTTCTGCTGAATTTCTGCCCAGTTGTGCTCAATCCCACCTTGTTCCTGTCACTCCCTGCCCCCTTCTCCTCCTTGAAGTCCATCCCCCATTTGTGATTAAGCTCCACCCCTTTTATGACCCCAGTTGTGTAATTTCTCTCCCCATGGGCACCACAGGGCTCTCCTCCAGGCAGCCCCAGCCATTCAGTTCCCAGGTATGCTTATCGTTACATGATTAATTATTGGGGGGACTTTATTTGGGGGTGATAGTTCCACTTTAAAAATGAAGTGAAATTAGTTTTCATTTGTGTTAGATCCCTAAAATCCAGTCCTAAACTTTTATATGCATATGTGAATGATCCCATACGGACATTATCATACCTCCTAACATTTCAAATAGCCAAAGAGGGACACTTGTGTTTTAGGGGGTGTTTCTGGGGGAGTGTCTGGAGGGTGGGGCATTACTGAGAATTTTTAGGTTACTTAGTGATACTATTGATACCTCTTTGTGTAACTGAATAAAGGATTTAGAGAAAGACCAAAGTATTTTATTTACATAGATTCATTTACAAACAACTGTACTGAAGATTGATTAAACATTTTGTGAGTTTTATTGAAAATAGAAATGTGATACACTTATATACACACCACACAGTCTGATCTTCTAAAAAGAGGGGCACCAGGGTAGAAAAGAGGGGCGGGGGATTTGGGCCTCACAGAGGGACTGTCCCTCTTAAAGAGGGACACTTGGGATGTATGCATTATCATACCTCCTAACATTTCAAATTTCCAAAGAGGGACACTTGTGGTTTAGGGGGTGTTGCTGGGGGCGTGGCTGGTGCACGGGGCATTGATGAGAATTTTTAGGTTATTTCATGACCTATTGTGTAACCTAATAAAAGACTTATAACAAGACCAAAGTTTTTTTATTTACACAGACTAATTTATAAACACATATACTGATATTTAAACAAACAAAAATGTGAGTTTTATTGCTGTAGAGCAATATGTTTCACTTATTTACACACTACACAGTCTAATCTCCTAAAAAGAGGGCCATCAGGGTGGGAAATAGGGACAGAGGTATTTGGGTCTAAAAGAGGGACTGTCCCTCCTAAAGAGGGACACTTGGGAGGTATACATTATTTGGCAGATTGTTTGCACAGTTTGAAATGAGAAACAAGAGCTAATCCAGTTAATGTATTGAGATTGGTACCAAATGCTCTTTGCACTTCTGAGTCATTCTATCATGATTGTTGTGTTTTAGGAGTCAGAGAGCCCTGAAAAACACCCAGTTGCATGTAGCAGCATTCATGAATATGCACATAAATATTTCCCTGTGAACTTTTCACTTACTGCTCAGGGTACTGGACTATACTGTGTTAGACATAGCAGGAAGTAAGGAGTGCAAGAAAAATTGCTACCCGCTGTGATCCATAGAACAGCACATTGAATATCATTTAACTACAGGTATGGAAATCTTTAAATCAGTGTTATTCCATCTATGGACCTCCAGCTGTTGGGGACTACAGCTCCCATCATCCCCAACCAGCCTTTGCATTGTCTGATTGGGGATGATGGGAGTTCAACACCTAAAGATCCAAACAGAAACTGACTAGCCCTGCTTTATGTTATGTTCACCTAGGTGGCTTTGTTGCAGTGATAATAAATTATTGAAAAAAATGTACGAGTGAGTTCACTAGGGCAATAATACTTTTATCACATGTTACTGGGAGATGTTGTAAGCTGCATCTTTCTACAAAAACATTTGCTACATGTGTTTCAATGGAATGACACAAATATATAGAGAAAGGTTTGCTACAATATCACACTTAACCAGAGATATTTGTCTTTCATATGATAGCAAGTTGTATTGTAGCATGATGCTTGGTTAATATAATACTATGCATCGCAGAGCTTATTGAGTGCCAAAATATTCTGCAGCTATGTAAAACAGCAAGACAAATATTAAACCCTTAAGGACCAGTGGCCCCGGGGTATGTGGTCCCTTAAGGACCAGATTGGAAAGTTTGGCGTGCCGTCCCACGTGACTGTTTACTTGTGCCGGCACGCCGAACAGGGGACTGAAAGAGATCGCTCCGGTCTTAGAGTGATCAATTTCATTCCCTGCTATTACTCACAACGCTCCTGCAGGACCGTGCCAGGACCGTCACTGGTCCTTAAGTGCCGGACAGCCGTGACGGTCTTGGCACGTCACTGGACGTCGAAGGGGTTAAAGACACAATTTGTAGCAATAATTGCATTGCACTGCATACCCCTCTGGCATTCAAAAGGTTAAGGACAGGAGTGGTGTCCAGAGTTTGAGGTCCTGTGGTGTGGGAACTCCTTAGATATTATACCATGGAGGGTAAATAAAAAATTCCCATTGCTTTAAATGGGGCTTTTAACTCTTTTAAAGGTAAAAAAGTCTTCAAGTCTTTAGTTTGCAATGCATTGGGGACTTTTTATTTCATCCAAGAGGATTAAAACCCCATTTAAAAGGGATCTATCACCCCTATACAAGTTTGTCTTAAAGGGATAGTAATACTTTAATAGTACTAATCCCCATAGTGTAGCTATTTCAAGAAGAATGCAGTTGTTCCCAATGTCATCTCTAAACCTTTATGGTTTGAGAGATAACTGTAAGCACAGTTCCCCCCTCCCTCCCCCTTCCCTGAAGTCAGAGTTGTACTGACTGCAGGAATATCCGGTTTTATTTTCATCAGGCGGCTCTGCAGCAGAGCTGAGATCGCGTTAGTAAAAAAAAAAAATATTTCACTGAAATGGTCTTCTGCGTGTGCTTGCAAACCAAGCTCGTATAGAAGAACGATTCAGTTAAATAATTATTTTTCACTAACGCGATCTCGGCTCTGCTGCAGAGCCGCCTGATGAAAATAAAACCGAATATCCCTGCAGTCAGTACAACGCTGACTTCAGGGAAGTGGGAGGGAGGGGGGAACTTTGCCTTCGGTTATCTCTCAAACCATAAAGGTTTGAGAGATGACACTGGGGGCAATTGAATTCTTCTTGAAATAGCTACACTATGGGGATTAGTAATATTAAAGTATTACTATCCCTTTAAATGGAAGTGTATATAGCGACTAGCTGGTATAAAACATACATTTTTTAAATTCAGTTTTTGGCCAAAATTAAGCATGTTAACATGAACCTGTATCTTCCTTTCGGAGAGACTGCGGGTACAGCTCTGTGGAGACCACTCCAGCTTACAGGCAGAAATCCTCCATCATCGGAGTAGACTGGATCGAGGGAGAGGAGCAAAGGAAGAGTGACACTGCACTCTAGAGGTGTACCCGCAGTCTGTCTGGAAGGAAGACACGGGATCATCTTAACATGCTTAAAGGGATAGTAACACTTAGTTTTAACTTTATTTTATTTTGTAGGCATTAAAAAAACATGAAGAATGATATAAGTCTTATCTCTCAAACCTTTATGGTTTATGAGATATTCACAAGCAAAGTTCCCCTCCCCGCCCCTTTTACCCAGTGTAAGCCATCTCTTCTCAGATGTGAGTCTGGTTGTATGACAGTACAGATAACAGAAGGGGACAATTTTCTTTGTATGAAAACAATGAAAGCCCTTCCCCCCTTGACAAGTTTATCAGCTTTTTCCATTATCTTAATTGAAGATTGTCCCTCTCTGCAGTCTACCTGGGCATCTCCCTTCTGATATGGTTCAAAAGGGGGGGGATACTTTGTTTGTGAATATCTCTTAAACCATAAAGGTTTCAGAGATAAGACTTATATCATTCTTCATGTTTTTTTAATGCCTACAAAATAAAATAAAGTTAAAATGAAGTATTACTATCCCTTTAATGTCAGCCAAAAACGGAATAAAAAAAAATTATATTTGTATACCAGCTAGTCACTATAAACACTTCCACTTAAGACAAACTTATATAGGGGTGATAGATCCCCTTTAAATAAATAGGAATTTGGGAACTGTTTGTCTCCTGTTGTACTGCTAGTTTGCCCAAGAATTACCTCACATTTTCTTTAGTACATCGGCCTCCGTATATTATATACAAACCCCCTGACTAATACCCCACCCCTGTATAAGTCCCCCTTCCTGAAGGAGATGCAAGCAAAAATGACAACAGCGTTATGCTTCAGATCATCTTCACACAGATAATGTATCAAATGTGTCTTTCTGCAGTCTGGTAGAATACATGGGTTTATGCACTAAGGCGTGATATGGCTCCATAGAATAAGATAGGAACGGGAGAAGTGATATCACTGGTTAAGTCATCTCTTCTTTATCATGCCTTAGTGCATAACTCCCATTGTGTCAGCGTTATGGTGTATGAGAAAATGTGTAATTTTTCTTCTACAGAAAAAGGGATAAGTAATATGTTCTCACAAAAGCAGCTCTGTTGTATGTTTACAACCAGCCAGACTCAAGGGCCACACTGCATTGACCTGTGGCCCTTACCCAGCCACAGTTTGCAAAAATGCTGAAAGATATTACATTTTCCTACAATATCCAGTTAAATTGCAGTTTTGGTAATAATTACTCATTAAGTGGCAATCCTATATAATATTTTGCTAAATGTGTGTTTGTCAGAAGCTGTCATGTGCAGCACAGTCCGCTGCGCGTGATGCAGTCATGCGCAGTACAGTCCACTGCGCGCGATGCAGTCATGTGCAGTACAGATTGCCCGCACCGCTGCTGATAACGGAGCAGGGCGCTCCAAATTGAGACCATAGTCCCACCCTGCTTCGTATCAGCCACGGAGTGGGCAGTCTGTACTGTGCATGATTGAACCTCAGCGTTGCTGGGTGGCACTGTGCCTCTTCAACTAGTATATTATAAAATATGATTTAATTTGCAAACTGGTATGTACAGAATGGTCTAAATCAGTATTCTGATTTAAGTTGGTGGTTTTTCTGATTAAACAATTATATTTTGGTTAGGCATTTTAACCCCTTTATAACCAAAGGGCTGTGCAATGCATTGCATTGCATTGCTGTGCTCATCCCCTCTGCAATGCATTCCGCACCCCTCTGTCACTCAACGGGTTAAAAGCTTTCAATAATATTACACATAGCTTATTTACCTTTATTAATTGGATCATTAGTAACACAGGGATCATTCATAGAAAACTGAACACAGAAAGATCTCAAGAAAATTAACTCAGGAAAGGTTCACTATACTAGTGATAGGCAAACTGTGGTCCTTTAGCTGTTATTGGACTTCAACTCCCATCATCCTTAGCCAGACAGTAAGTGACCAGCTGAAGATGATGGGAGTTGTAGTCCAACAACTGCAGGAAGGCCTCAGGTAGTCCACCCCGTGAATTTCAGTGAGAGAAATTGCTCATTAAATAATATATATTATTATATTCTTTATTGCTTGTTTCACTAAATAATACATAAAGTGATGGTGTTAGTTTTACCTTTCAGCTGCCCATATATTGAGCTTGTGATTAGATATTATAGCACGTCACTAGTCATTTTTTCTCTAAGCGAAAGCTCTCATGCTGTTTTTGTGTTCTTTGGCATGGTCTGGCAAACTGTGGGGATGCCTCTCCCCAGAGGACCGGCTGGAGGTCTTGCAGTCTGGTAGATTCTGATAACTGGGACTGATTTACTAATGAGAACTGGATCAACCCTGGAACACCTCAACTGCAACATTGGGGACAAATATGTTCCCTTTGATTTTAATGAGGTCTTTAACACCTTGAATACTGGGAGGGGGGTTCAACGCATTGTGGAGCAATGCATTGGAGATTACAGTAGCAGCATTCAAGGGGTTAAAAGCCCTGTTAAGATAAATGGAAACTTAGTGAAATGTTTTGTCTCCTATGGTGCAGTTGGTGTGCTCCGGTATTGCTCATCAATCTCTTTGTTTGGTGCATGGAGGTTTTTATAATAAAAAGGGGGGAGGATTGTTTTATAATAAAAAGCTGGGAGGGCTGTGACAGAAATCTTTGACTATCCCTACTCTAAGGATCATGTGCCTGACCACTCTCTCACTTAATAAATGTGGCTCTTTAACCCTTTGAGTGCCAGAGGGGAATGCAACACATTGCTCTGCAATGCGTTGCATACGCCCTCTGGCACTCAGAGGGTTAAGGCTCCATTTAGGAAAAGTGCAGAAGGTGCATTTATCTGCAATACAGGATTTAACTGAGTAAATAGCAGAGAGGTGCCCTGCGTGTTGCTAAACAATGCCTTGGACACCTTTCTGGGAGTCAAAGGGTTAAGCGAGCAAACTCTTGCTCTTTTATCACAATTTACGTAAAGAACTTCATAGGGGACCTGGGGGCTTTTGACCAGTTTTGTACATTACCTCGACCCCCAGTGAAGTCATACTGTAGCCAATGTGCCAAAAAAGACTTCAGTCTGGGTACAATGGTGGCTATGTGGGTGATAAACTAATTATTACATGCAAAACCTCATTCCAGACATTTCCCCCAGGATTCTCTTTGCTCCACATGGAAATCATACTTATTATTGGTAAACAGAAGATTTTTTTTTTTTTTGGCTTAGACCATTAATTATTATTCTGTTGCAAGAGCTGAGTGTAATATGTGCTGTTTTCCATCTCTGTCTGATCCCTTGTGTTGCCAAGCACACTCCGCACATCCAGTCTAACCTCATTTAACCCTTTTGTTGCTGGACTACAAGGATTTCTCTGTACTGGTAGGATTTAACCAACACACCATCCCATCTTAAAATATAATGAACCCCTCCGGTGCCAGTGTGGCTAGAATTAGTTACACTGATAATTGAGGGGTTACTCAGTTTTAAAATAAGAATAAAAAATAAAATAAAGGTCAAAATTACCCTTTAAATGGAGTGATAACACTATCCCCTAATCTTTCCAACCTGATGATATCAGGATAGAGAGTGTGACAAAAATATAAGGTTCATTCCCCCCAAACAGTGTTTCTCAATCTTTTTTGCTCAAGGCACCCTGAATATGCAATCTGGAATTTTCAGGGTACCTATCACATTTTCTATGTAATTTTCCAAGTTTAATGAAGGGAATATATACATACATATATACATATACATAAATATATATTCTTAGGTGTCACAGTCAGAGCATATTGCACGTAATACCTTCCATAAGTATGTATTAGAAATCTAACTACATCATTTTTGTCAGAATTCTTAAAGGAAACATTTTCTATTTAAAAATAAATACACATGGGGTCCAGAGCACACTTATGAATTAAAAAAATGACCAAGAAAGGGGTCCAGGATCCCTTCTGCTACTCTCCTAATGGAGAACAAGTAATACAAAATGTATTAATATGGGTTCCTGAGATACAAAGAAGGGGTCCTGGCCCTCTTTATCTACCCTCCATAAGAGAGGAGCAGTTATTAGAAACAGATGACTATGGGGTATGGAGGCCTTATATTAATCTTGGAATTCTCCAAAGTGAGGGGTCCTGGAATCCCTTCCTCGTCTCCATAAGAAGGCAGGATAAAGTGTGTGCCCATACAATAGAACATACTTGCATGGTTGTAGAGCTTCCCATGTTGTCAGCAATGCACTGGTTCTCACATCCAAAGTATAAAATAATATAAAGCAGAATAAATAAACTGGAACCCTAAAAAATGTTGCCAATACCACCAATGTATAATTACAATAATAATGATAGTAATAAAAAACAAGGATCTCCTTAGTCCTTCCAGGGCCGATGTTAAAATGGTCCCCACACTGTGGATGGGAGTAGGGGTTATGCATGGCATTCTGCATGCCCTAGAGTAACCATTTCCTTCCTACCAATCAGAGGCTAATGGGAATATGTTGTCCCTTCCTCCTAAGCTTTCAATAGCTTATAGAAAGCTGTTTTTTTTCTCGTTTTTTTGCCATCTGATGACCCATTCTGATTGAATGTAATCTAGGCCCTGGTTTGTTCCAGGGAATAGGATTGTCACCTAGTCCCAGCACCATACCTTTCTGCTTTGTTTATTTTGTAGTTGCTTTCCTCTTTCAGTCTCCAACATCGGTTAGTCTTTGGTTCTAAAATGTATTAGCAAACTGAATTTTGACATTTGAAAATATTATCAAATCTCTAGTTGTCTTAGATATTAACTTGACCAGATACCCCAATATGTAGAGTAAACAACACCTCAGAGGACCTGAATATGAGGTGGCCTCAATTATGCTGACCATATCAACTGTGTCAGATTATGGGAATGCTGAGGTCAATCATAACTCTCCTGCACCAAATACACACACTCCAGGTTTAAAGTTACCCGCTTTTTTATACCTGTTTATAATTTACTTTAATGTAAAGGTTTTTATACAAATTTAGATGGCATAAATGCCCCTATAGTTGTTAGTTTATTTAGGGACTTTACATTTCTTTTTATTTTTTCCCCTTTGAGGGATTTTCGCAATGTTCCTTATTACTTTCAGGACACGTGTTTTTGTGCTTGTCTCACTGTCAGATACAGCAATTGGTTGATTTTCTACACCTTCTTGAGCTTGTTGTTGTGTTCAGTGGTTTTAGATGGTTTATTAATAGTAATAGTGTGGGTGGTGGTGGACCTTTTGTTGCAACTTTGACAAACTGCATCCTCCTCAGGTGGAGAGGGATCACCATTATTTATTTCACACGCTGAAGCAACCATGGCTGTAGTCAGTTTTTGAACTACCACTTTCCTCACACGTTACCGAACTGGTCCTAATCCTTTCACCCTCACCCTACCCCTTGTGCGTTCCTGGACATTTCTCAAATACTGTGTGTGTTTTTGCTGAAAGTTCAAAATAGAACTGATTATGTGTGATGTCTTGCCTTGGTGCTCTACAGAATATCTTGTCTAGTACCAGTCTGCCTCAGTTACAGCTCACGGCAGGGTCCCTGTTTCTGTCACTTAACCTTTTATATTCATTTATTTATTTTTTTAATTAAAACTGTCCCCATCCCTATCACTGTCAACAAAAACACACTTCCTGTTCAACTGATTATTTCCCCAGACTCCCCTAGCAGAGAGAGATAACAGCTAGATCAGTAAGAAACTTGCATCACCTCTATCTGTGTGTTTGTAGTCAGCCACACAGCAATTGTGGAGTTTGGGCATAATTATTCTTTGCTTCATTCTCAAACAGTGCAGACTCCACTGACAGAGATAACAGCCAATCAGGAAGGAACATGGATCACAGCTGCCTGTGTCTATACTTGGTCATACAAATTGTTGGGGTATTTGGGGTAAACTTCCTCTGCACCTTCTCACTCCCACAGACTCCCATAGCACAGTTATAACAGCCAGATCAGGAAGAAACCTGGATCACCCCTGCTTCTGTGTTCCTAGTCAGTCACACAGAATTTGGGGGTATTTGGGGTAATTCTCATTTCCTCCCATCTTATACTCCTAGACTCCCCTAGAACAGAGATAACAGCAGATCAGGAGGAAACTTGGATAACCTATGCCTGTGTGATCCCAGTCAGTCACATAGAATTGTGGGATATTTGGGGTAATTTTCCTTTGCTCCCTTCTCACACCACCAGACTCCCCCGACATAGAGATAACAGCCAAATCAGGAAGTTAGTCACACATTGAATTTTCCCTTCCCGTCCCGCAGAGTCTCCTAGACTCCCCTAATATAGATAACAGATTTTTTGCCTACAAGACTAAGTTTCAAGTCCACTTTATTATCCTGTCTTCTCTAGCTGAAAAATGTGCTGCTTTCTCCTCATCTCACAAACACAGAATGACATGCTGCGGGAATCTGACACCCTTATATACAATCTCTGCAGGAAAAGAAGAGAAACGTGCCATGTGGTGGGGAGAAATTCAGTCTTCACTGATTTCAATGTAATGTGCTAGGTAAAAAAAATGCACTTTTTGTGAAAAATTTGCCGCTCTACAAAAAATGCCATTTTTCTCCATGTAACCTCAAAAAGTGAATCCATTATAGGCCATTACAACTGACTTTTACTATAGAATGACTATTTCTCACTTAGGAAGAAAACAAAATTAAGACTCCGAATGATTACATTACAGCAGAGTGTGCCATTGGGTTTCCGGAAAATACAGTATCTTCATGACAAAGCTACAACCTGGGAACAGGTCATATGTGCTAAGAGTCCAATAAAGGGTTTAGTGAGCCGTGGACTCTCCAGCTGTAGGGGAATCAGGCTTGGGTGCAGGGGAGTCTGTAGAAAGTTTTCCAGGGGGGGTAAAGCCATAATATGACCCCCAGGTCATATTATTAGGTTCACAAGAATATTTTATTGTTTAAGGACAGGGTCGGTGAATCTGAGGCCTCCAGCAGTGTTGGACTATTCCTCCAATCACCCCTGTCCTGCCAATGACTGGTAGTGAGCCCTGAGGGCATGGAATGAGAACCATTGCCCTATGGCAAAGATGTGTTGACTCAAGTACATAACATGACAAACTATGTTTCCTCTCTTTTTTCCTCTCACAGCCTTGATATCACATTGGGCCTAGCTGCAGCAACAGCAGCAGCAGCAATAGTTGCTGGTGCACTCTGTGGGCCTCCAGTTGAAGATGAGGAGACCAGTGACTAGGATGAGGCTGACGAGGAGAAGGTCCAGAATGTGCTGGTGTTTTCTTGTCCTGAACCTAGCTCAGCCTCCTCTGGAGAGTCTCTTCCAAGGGATCTTCCTCCTGCCTCAGCTCCAGTGGTGTCCACTACTGACATGGGCCCTGAAGATTACCCCACCCCTGGTATCACAGCCACTCACCTTGACAACAAAATGTCTTGGAACAGCCTCTGGTCCTGGCACTGCCATAGCCAATGCTAAGCTAGGCTGACAAGAGTTCCCTCTGGGAAGATCAGGAGGTAGTAGTGCCCCATCTACTGTATCAAGAGCAAAATCTACTAAACCAACCATGGTCTATGCACCAAACACCATCTGCACCACTGCCCTCCTCATCCATGTCCCCCAGTTTCTATGGCCACCTATATACCAGCAACTGCCCACATCTGCACTGCTGCCTGATGCCCACCAGTCAGACGTATATACTGTAAGTGTACACTAGCAGCCAAAAGTTTTGGGACACCTCAATTTTTGCTACTTTTCGTTATCGCCATACAACTTGATAAAAACATTAGAAAAACATGTCAACATTGGGTATTTCTTAAATCAAGACAAATATTATAATCTATTTAGCAGGTGTTTTTTTATCGTTTGTAGATGTGTAAAAGATTTTTAGTGCCAAAATTAAAAAAAGTGCATTTGTTACATTTGTTTCTTCATATTTTATACATTGTTTTACAGAAAATGTGATGAAAATAATATCTTTCGAAAGCCCATCTTACGGCAAGAAAAACAGTATATAATATATGTGGGTACATTAAATGAGTAAGAGGAAAATTACAGCCAAACATAAACACAGTAGAAGTGTTAAAAGAGCCATTGTCCTTCTGGAGGGGGTAATTGTGGTAAATGCCCCCCCTCCGGACACCCATGCTTGGACGCCAGTGCTACTGAGGTCCACAACTACCACCATCAACTGTTAAGCATTAGTTAGTTCAGAGCTGTAACTTCTGACAACTGGAGATACCATTGCTCAATACTCTTGATATATATGGCCTATTCATGAGTCATGGTATATCTAGCTGTGGGCTCCACAGCTGTTGGGGCCAACAGCTATCAGTTAGCCATTGGCTATTAGTTGAGGTTAGGAGTTTTTAGATCCCAATAGCTTTTGAGTCCAAGGCTGAATTCTGCCTAACTTAAGAGAGCACACAGTTGACTACACCCTATACTAGGCACTTAGCACATATGGCCTACTCCTAAGTCATGGTGGAGTCAGCCTTGGACTCCACACGAGTCGTGGTTTACCACTCCTAACATTCTCTGCTAAACAATGGCTTTAATGGCTTGCTAGTTCTTAAGCATAATAATTATATCAGACAAAAACTTATATTAGTGGGAACATATACTGTAATTTTTAGCACAGGGAGTCCCTTTCTGTCCTTTTGTTTCAGTGCATTTGATTATGTCTTGTAATAGTCTTGGTCTTCTTATTGTACTATGCTGTAAAATGTGTTGTTGTCACGGTTTCTCAGGAACAAACCAGGAGTCAGTACGGTATAGTAAAACAATCTTTATTGAATAAATATAAATACAGTAAATCACAAAACAATGAGTAAGTAAATCACAGAACAATGAGTAGAGGTCCTTCTAGTGGCCAACGACTCTATCAGAAATAAGAGTCTGCCAAAAGTTGGAACGCTCTTAAAGAGACCATCAGAAGCCTCTGGAGTCTCTGTATAATGAAGGCCCAGAAGGAATCCCAGTAGATCTAGGGATCTCCCTAAAGATGATACGGTAAGGGAGAAGTACTGACTCAAGTCTGCAGCCAGTAAGGAGACGGCCTTCTCCTTTCTCAGAAGCACCAGAGTGATCCTGACTCACGCCTGCAGTCAGGGAGTAAGGTCTTAGAGCCGCAGGTCTGCACCAGATTGGGTGTCTACTACACAATAGGAGCAAGCAGGAGAATAGTCAGACAGAGCCACAGGTCAGCACCAGATCAGATAGTCAGACAAGCTGGGTAATACACAAGTCGGGTAGTCAACCAGAGCCACAGGTCTGCACCAGATTGGGGGTCTACTTTACACAAGGAGCGGGCAGGAGAATAGTCAAACAGAGCCACAGGTCAGCAACAGATTGGATAGTCAGACAAGCCGGGTCTTACACAGTTCAGGTAGTCAGCCAGAGCCACAGGTCCGCACCATATTGGGTGTCCACTACACAATGGGAGCAGGCAAAAGAGTAGTCAGACAGAACCACAGATCAACACCAGATTGGGTGGTCAGACAAGCCAGGTCATACACAGAGCCCAAGGAAACCCAACTGTGTAGAACAACAACGCAAGGGCAACTGAGTCAGGACTCAGACTGCCCTTTAAACTCCTCCTCAGGAAGTAGGTAGGAGGAGTAGGCTCAGAGGAAGGAAGTAGGACGTTGCTCTCCGTCCTTTTTTCTAAAAAAAAAAATTTGGCCCCTGTCGGAGATTAGGACTTATGGATTATGCCTCTGTCCAGCGCATCAGAAACATATTCCTCCATGACTCTATTCTCTTCTACCGACAAGGGATAGACACAACCCCTAGGAGGTGATGTGTCAGGCATAAGCTCCAGAGGGCAATCATATGGCGTGTGTGGTGGTAAGGCCCCGGCCTGACTTTCACTAAACACCTCTTTAAATGGTAAATACTCCTCAGGTAATTCTGGAGCGGTAGCATTATTCAATCTCCCAGGACAGGAGAGACATGATTTATAACACTGTGGAGACCAGGCCAAAATGTCGCACGTGTGCCAATCCATCCTAGCGTCTGCAACCACGGAAACCCCAGCACGATGGCGTAATGTGGGGAGTTAATTACCTGAAACTTCAGAGTTTCAGTGTGAAGGGCTCTCATCTTCAGGGTTAACAGAGTGGTTTCATGTGTAATGTGAGATGGTAGCAGGGGTCTACCATCAATAGCCTCCACGGCCAGTGGAGAAGAATGGGACTGCAACGGAACCTCTTCACTGGCTGCAAATTCCGCATGAATAAAACAGCCCGCAGCACCCGTATCAAAGACCGACCTGTCCACCCAAGAGATGCCCACCCTCAACATGGGATTATCTGAAAAATTTTCTGGGGACTGAGAAATGCCACCTAAGGTCTGTCCCTGACAGGATCTTAGGTGCAAGTGTTCTCCCGGACGTACTGGGCAGGAACGCAACATATGTCCTGGTTTGCCACAGTACAGATAAAGTCCTTCCCTCCTTCTGAAGGCCCTCTCCTCCTTCGAAAGCCGGGTAGCACCCACCTGCATAGGTTCACTCCCTTCAGAGACAAGCCCAGGAGGCATGGGAGGCGAGGGAGGTTAGGGTGGGCCAGTATTATGAGGAGATAGTCTGCCCGGAGCCCTTCGCAGGTGCTCCCTAAACGAGGGTCTTCTCTGAGTCTGGTATCTATTAAGATACGGAATTAAATAAATTTGTCAAGTACGTCAGGTAAATCGTGGGCTGCGTTTTCATCCTTCATAGCATCATTTAGCCCCTGGAAGAAGGTGGCTGCCAGGGACTCGTTTTTCCAGCCTACTTCGGCTGCCTGAGTGCGAAACTCAGTGGCGTACTCAGCAACAGTACAAGCACCCTGGCGAATGGTCATGAGGTTTTTTGAAGCCAAGACCACATGGCCTGGCATGTCAAACACACTTTTGAATGATCTCACAAATTCCATAAAGTTATGTACAATTGGTTTATCTGTCTCCCATAATGGATTAGCCTAGGCCAACGCTTTGCCATAAGGAGAGAAATAAGGAAACTGACTTTACTGCACTCAGTCGGAAAAGCATGCAACACCATCTCTAAGTATATGCAAATTTGGATGAGGAACCCACTGCAGGACTCTGGGTCTCCCCCATACCGCTGACAAGGCTGTGCAGAACCAGACAACCTCTTAATCTTGCCCTCAACAGGAGAGGTAGAAACCACAGGTGCCAAGGGTGGAGGGGGGGATACCGTTTGTGGGTTAAGGTGTTCGAGATGGAGGAGACTACATGAAGCATGGCATAAAACAGAGGCCTGCTTCACTCTGAAGCCTCGTGCTGCAGATGACGCGTGGAGTGATGCCGAGCGTCGCTGAAGCAGGGGGCGCTGGAACCAAGGTAAGCTGTGACAGTTGTCCCTTTTTGAATAAACTTTGAAAAAGCCTGTTGTTTAAAATTACAATGGAACTGAAAAGAAAGAATATTCTGCCATACAATCAGAATGCACCTTCCATCACCCAATCCATTTAGCATAGTATTTATCAGCTACTCTGATAGGCCAGCCATCCTAATCTGAGTGCTTGCTGCACATTCTGAGTGGAAGGGGGTGGATGTGTTTTGATTTAGATGTAAGTCTGCTTTCGACTCAGCTGTTTTACCCTTCCAAATAATTGATAATCTATGCCCCTATATTTGCTCCTTTTCCCTCTCCCGGTACTTTATAGTCCTTATACGTTGTCTCCTCCCCTTGCCTGTGCTTTCCCCATCTGTCTATCTAATTCCCTCCCCTTATCCCCTACCCCTCAAACCCATGTCTTCCTATCAATGATGTTTTTGCTTTGTCTGTTCCTTCTTTCCTTTTACCGTGTTTTCTCCCTCCTCTAACTCTTTGTCCCTCCAGTCCATATCCCCCTCCATGTTTCTCTTTCCATCTCATAATCTTTTTATCCTTTACCTTTCCTCCATGCTTCCATTCCTCCTCTTTGTCCTTAAATCCCTGTTTCGCCATCTCTGCTTATCTGCCATCATATCTACATATCTACACCCTACCAATTCCCATATTTACTATGTTCTCCACCTCTCCCACTATCTTTTACCCCTTCATTTTTACGCTCTGTTATCCCCACCCCCATGTCTATCAGTTACCTCTGGTCCTTCCCCAGATGGCTAGCCCAGCAATTGATTGAAGTGGAACTCTCATCAGTACAAATTCTCACCTCAGCGAGAGCATCCATTTTGAAAGGATTTGCCTGACTGTCAGTTTGTCTGTTTATTCAAATGAACTGGTATTATCTGGTGGGAATTGGTTGCTGAAAGGAAGAGAAGAGTGGAATGTTAGTATCTGGATGGCACGTATTAAACCACAAATAAATAAAGCTAAATATCTCGCAAACTACTGTTTCAAATATAAAATGGCTAATATAAGTACAAATGACTTAATCCAACCCTTGTGTTTTTGATTTTGATTGTGTTTTTGATTTTGACTGCTCTGTTGCTGTTTAGTCAGATTTCTTTTATAAACTGCAGGATTTTTTTTTGTTAAATCTAATACTTTATGTTTTTTGTAGAATTCAAAATTTGATTGATGAATTTTCTCTGTTGATTATTTTTCTTTACAACCCCAGCTCTGTATCATGCAAGAGTGATTAAGTTGTTATCACTAATTATTTTGTCACTGGGAGCTATGTTTTATCTGTTTCAATATAAAATTCCTTTTCACTCTACAAAACAGCTATATAATTACTCCATCTAAAATTTGGATAGAAATCAATTGGGAATGCTTTGAATAATGCAAGAACTGATTTAGTTTCTTGTATAACAAATGTTTGACTTTAAGTAGACAATATAGGCAGCACATTTATTAAACTAGATAAATAGGTAAAGAAAATGGTTATGTGTTGTGTAGTTCTTTTAACCTCTTAGTGACAAGGACTTTTTAAACCAGAGGAGAAGAGCAGTTTTGGCCTTTTTACTATGCCTTTGTTCCACCTTATTTTCCCCTCTAATATATTTAGTCCACCCACACAACTTATATACAGTTTTTTAAGGATAGGTAGGGCTTTCTTTTGATGCCAAATTTATATTGATAAACCACCATTTAATTTTATAATAATATAAAAAAGTGACAACATTTGAAAAACCCACAACAATTAGTTTTTAACAGGGACTGGATACATGTAATGAATGGTTGTTCATACCTTTTTAGGTGGTACTGGCCATCTGAGGCAATAATCCCTATATCCATCTTTCTCACCCTGGTGTCCCTCTGTATAGGTAATCAGATTATGTAGTGTGTGTATAAGATCACATTGCTTCACAGTAATAAAACTGACATTAAAGTATGTTTAAATTTCAGTATATGGCTGTGTAAATAAAATACTTTGGACTTCACTAAATAATTTATTCAGTTACACAAAGGGGTTGAACTGTAATGTATTTTCTGAAGTCCCCCGCCCTCCAGTCCTGCTCCCAGTACCTCAAAAGTGCCTCATTTTTGGCTATTTGAGCTCTGTTCTCTGCTTTTCTCTTTACATGTACTGAGCCACAGAGGAAAGGCTGAAACTGACTGCTCCAGTACTGGAGCAGTCAGTTACACCCTCCCTGGCATGATCACAGTGTGTAAATGAGTGAAATGGTCCTCATCTACATACTTAGGTATACTTCTACAAATAACTGTCAGTTATATGTGTATATATTATTTTTTAGTTGTTTGCTATCTCTCTTTTTAGCCTGCTGTTAACTTTTGTCCCTTATATTTCATTAAAGTCTATTGAGGCCTAAAATAATAGATAAAGAGGGAGCAGTTGATATAGCTTATTTAGATTTCAGTAAAACATTTGACACTGTCCCTCATTGCAGTGTTTGGGTCTGCATGTAAAAACAGTTAAATGGATAAGTCAATGGCTGAGTGACAGGAACCAGAGGGTGGTAGTCAATGGAGAATATTGGGAGGAAGGGAGTGTTACTAGTGGGGTACCTCAGGGATCTGTACTAGGTCCGATTCTTTTTAATATTTTTATTAGTGATATTGCAAAAGGTCTTCAGTTTAAGGTATGCCATTTTGCAGATGATACAAAGATCTGCAGCAGGGTAGACTATCCTGGGGGAATAAGCCAAATGACAAATTATTTAGCTAAATTAGAAGAATGGACAGGAGTGTGGCAGCTGCAGTTTAAAGGGATAGTAATACTTAACTTTTACTAATGCCCTTTAGGTTTGTCTTGAAAAGTTATGTACAGTGTTACCTTTGAAATGCTCTGATACAGTCTGGTTCGTGGTAAATTTTACATAAAAATGTCCCCAAAATCCAAAAACGTCCACCATGTCTTTTACTCCAAGGATAAGTGTGCTCTCGCCATTATCCTCCAAACGTGCACGATCCTTTGATTTTCTGTTTGGGAGGGGGTGGTCGTGTCTCTAAGGAGGAGGTGGTGAAGTCCAGCGAGAGTGAGGCACCTATGGATCAATGTGCTTGACTGAGGTTAAACGGCGCTTCAGTCTGCATTGATGGTGATTCATTCCCTTCTTCATATAGCTGAACCCTGTATGCACTGTCATTTTCATTTCCTCCTCGATCTCGTTTCACTTTTATTTCCCACTATTTTGTCTATGTCTGTGTATATGGAAGCGCATCATCATCTTTAGCTCTCCCTGCCTCGTATGTGTAGATCTACACTGGCGGTGTGTAAGACACAGCAGCTGGGAGGAAAGAGACATCAACTTATGAGTGTCAGTCAACTTTACTGAACTGCGTGTTACAATATCCAAAAGAAATAGGGGTATTCAAAACAATCAGTTCACACTGCAGGTTAAATAATATATACACCTACAAGAGAAGAGAGATGGGACAGGTCTTAAATATCCCCAATAATGAATCAACTCATCTGAATCTCACCACTTCAGGATATATAACTTTTATTCATATTTGTTAAAAAAAAAAAAGAAGAACATTGATTCCCTTTTAATCCGGATAACTATAAAACCATTTTAAAAACAAAAATAACTTCCCAGAAATTAATTTATCCCAAGTAATCACCACCAGGGTATTTCTATGGGAGTAGGGATAAACAGGTAATATATTTGACCGTCTACATGCTCTGTAGCTCTAAACAAGTACCTAACAAGCCTATATCCCTCTTCTCATGAATGACCTAAACTCTAATCGGTATAAACCACCCATACACTGCTGGTCACTGTGAGTCTTAGGCTGTAGAAGCCTCAGAGTTCTCACAGCAAGCGCGTCTAGGTTTGGCGTGCTGCCAAAAGCCGACAATAACTTTCAATCAGCCCTTGCAACAATGTATTTGTGAGTCCCGTGACTGACTGCAGTGCTCTAGCAGTCTAAAGCTAAACCATCTAGTGCAGGAACTGCTTTTTAGCCATACCAGTTTTCCCCCTGAATAGACAGAGGTGGCCAGCTGTCCCTCCAAAGAAAATTCCACCCCTGCTTCACTGATATTACTATACTGGGCTGCACACAGACAAGGAAGAAAGAGCCCAGCTGCTTGATGCCTACAGACAAGGTTACACACGCACACACACACACACACACACACACGTGTTTCAGGCGCTAACTTATATGCCGCATTGCACATGACATGACAGAGAGGTGCACAGAAGGATTAGAGGTTAGCTTGGGCACCAGACACTAGTTGCACTTTAGCAGTAGTAACAGCAAGAGGCAGGAACATTAGCCTGAAACATAAACCTGACTGGATAATATCACCAAATAAGAATAATAGCTAGTGAGAATCATTGTAAAGTGGCACTTCAAATTTTTTTGCTTCCACATGAAATCGGATGCAATCAGACTCGTTATGTGGGCACAGGGATTTCCTTCAATTCACTGACTCCAAAGCGCTGACAGCAACAGCAGGCTTTCAATTTGTTCTATATACACACAACTGGAAAGCCCACTGTTGCTGTCAGCGCTTTGGAGTGCACAGTCAGTGGATTGAAGGAAGTCCCTGTGCCCACATAACAAGTCTGACTGCATCCGATTACAGCTCTGTCCGCTTTCACTTGTGTCTAAAACATTGTTAGGCATAGCCCTGGGATCCACCTAACCTACAGGGCTGTCAAATTCATCCATCTAACCCACAGGTCTGTGACATTCATCTGCCTCTCCATTATAAATATCACTTCAATGGATGAACTACGAAGTGCACCAATACCCAACCAAAATAACTAGGAGAAATTACAGAACAAATTGAACTGAACTACATAAGTAGAAAATATTATGTGTAAACCTTCTCTTCCAGCAATCAGCTACACAGCTTTTCATGTGACAGAAAGAAGTTCCGGTCACTGCAGGCAACTTATTACAAATGGGAGCATGACGTAAAAAGGGGGCTGGGATTTACATTGAAACCTAATACTTTTGTCTTTCTGTGCTACCCGTCCAGTCGTATGTCCAGAATTCAGACCAAGAGGTAAACCTGTGACGATGTGGAAAGGGGCGGCGAGGGGAAGTTTTAATGTACAATTAAAATTACAATTACAAGGGCATTAGTAAAAACGAAGTATTACTATCCCTTTAAAGTTGATAAATGTAAAATAATACACTTGGGACATAGAAATCCAACAGAAAAATATACTATTAAGGGTACTTTGCTGTCAGAGACAACAGTGGAAAGAGATTTGGGAGGAATTATTTCTAATGACTTATAGGTAGGTGGTGGTGAATGTAAGCAGGGTGCTGGGTTGTATAGCTAGGGGCATTTGTAGCAGAAAAAGGGAAGTAGTCATGCCACTGTACAGATCTCTAGTTAGACCTCACCTAGAGTATTGTGTACAGTACTGGAGACCCCATCTCCAGAAGGATATAGATATTCTAGAAAAAATTCATGGTGACTGGTTTACAGGAAAAGAAATATCAGGATAGTCTAAAGGATCTGAACATGTATAGCTTGGAGGAGAGAAGAGAGATAGGGGATATGATAGAAACATTCAAATACATAGCCTACCAGCAGAAGTGGTAGAAGTTAATACAGTGAGGGAATTTAAAGTGATAGTATTTTGAATCCTGCTTGCACACCAGGCACACATTGTAGACCGTTCAAATGAAGTCTTTCTGTCTAAATAGCATGATCACAGCTCTGCTGAAGAGCGCAGAATGGTCTGTTGAACGAGATCTCCTTCTCTAACTCGGAAAGCTGACGTAAGTGCAAGGGGAGGGAAAGGGGCAGACTAGATGGAACGAATGTTCTTTTCTGACATCAGATTCTGTGTTTCTATCATTTGCTGCAAGTAGGTATGACAACAAAGCAAGTCATCGTATTGATCACTACATAAAGGAAACTGCAGCTATAATGCAAAAAATATGTTGATAGATACAGCCGACTGATGTGTGATCGTCAATTGAGGTTCCAAATGGCAAACCCCTCACAATCCTCCGAACAGAACAGATGGTCGGTGAAGGGCTGCGCGGGGATAAGCTGAGAGAAAGTAGCAGTGGCCGGAAGGATTTGCAGTACAGATCTGCATCGGCAGGATTGGAGATCCGTGGACTACACAACGTATGATAAAGGAAAGACAACAGAGGAGAGAAAAACATCACTTCGCTGGAGGACTTTATCTCTCTGTGTGAGTAGATATTTTCTCCTTATTATCCCTTCTTTAAGTTTGTGACATAACGTTGAAATTATTTAATCGCATCCTGAGGATTGTGAGGAGTTTGCCATTTGGAACCTCGATTGACAATATTAGGAGATTTAAAAAGGACGCTAGTGAGGAGAATATCTTCTCGGATTGTGTGTTCTGCGCTGGATATAAAGATTTTAACCAGTAAGTGGATATAACTGTTTGGGAAAAGATATAACATACAACGTTACTGACGAAGCGTTTCCATATATATCTGCTTCATAAACTAAATCGGAGAAAACTCACGGGATACAGAAGAGACAAAAAAAGGGGGAGGAAACTCTAACAGATGTGGGAAAGTCTGGAGAAACAAGTATAAACTGTGGTTTTGAAGAAGAATTTGGAACATTGACTGTATGAACTAATTATTTTAACATACACAATTGTGATAAGTATATAGATTGTGGACTCGCTAGGAGAATTTTGTGTGGGTGTATTGTTTATATCTAATAAGAGTTAGATTTTATCTAGGCTGAAACCACAATAATCTATAGCAAGGTGTTGCTGGTGAAATTCTTTATTCATTGCACATTGGTAACATTGCGCTTTAGGTTTTTCTTCTAACTTTTGATTTTAACAATGCTTAATATTGTTCATATTAAGGTCCCCCCTCCCAACCCTTTTACCCATGTCAGCACTCTAGCTGACAGACTTGGATCCTGGTCCTGGGACCGGACGGCTCATCTACAGAGCCAAAATAAAATTATATACAAAGAAATTCTTCATGAGAATGGTCTACAAAGTATTCCTGGTGAATACAGTGCTTGCAAACCAGGCACACATTGTAGACCATTCAAATGAAGTATTTATTTCTATATCTTGCTATTTCGGCTCTGCTGAAGAGCTGCAGGACAGTCTATGGACCGAGATCTCCTGCTGTAACCTAGGCAGTGACATCAGTGCAAGGGGAGGGAAAGGGAAACTTTGTAATCTTATATCTCTCAAACCATAAAGGTTTGAGAGATTGGACTGGGCTCAATTCATTTATATTTTTACTATCTACAGTATTACATTTCATTAAAACTATATATTGCTATCCCTTTAAGTGATTTACAAAAGGCATCTGTTATTGTTATAATATACACTTTAAAATAGGAGAAACATATTTTAAGTACAGTATTCTTTTAAGCTGAACAGCTAATACATTATTATGATTTTTTTTGAAACAGAGCATACTAAACCTATATAATATATAAACAGTAGAAGGTCAGAAGCTTACATGTAATGTAAGAAAGTTTTTCTTTACTGAGCGCGAGTGAGTAGATAAGTGGAATAGAGGGGTAGAGATGAATACAGTGAGAGAATTTAAGCATGAATGGGATGGGCATAAGGCTATAATGAACATAAGACAAGATCAATGGCCAAGTAAGGCTGGAGGCTTATACAATAGATAAATAGTAGATGGGCTGAATGGTTCATCGCTGCCATCAAATTCTGTGTTACAAATAAAAGGAAAGTGGCCTTCCTACTCATCTTTCACCTATGCAATCTGTTTTAAACTCGGCTGCACGAATCACCACACTCTTCCCAAAAACTAAACCTGCTCACATAATTCTTAGACATCTGTCATGGCTCACTATTCAGCAACACATCAATTACAAAGTCCTTTTTCTCACCTTTAATGATTTCCACACTGCCACCCCTCCTTATATCTCTTCCCTCATCTCCTCTTATGTTCCTGGCAGCCTCCTCCTTCGCTCAGCGCACATCGCACTTCTTGATGCACCATACACACCTTCTGCCCTCTCCTATTTCAAATCTTTCTCGCTTTCCTCTCCATAACTTTGGAATATCATACCCCTCTCCCTACGTCTTGAACAATCCCCATCAGTCTTTAAGTCTATCCTGATATCTTATCTTCTGGAGCACTAGGACCATGCACTACCTTTAGCCAAACTCAGCACTTGTAACCTCAGCGCTTGACACCCTCATACCCTGTTGTCTGTCTCTTATTACCCATTTAGACTGTAAGCTGCTTGGGGCAGGGACCTCTCTCCTAATGTTTCTATGACTGTGGTACTATGTATGCTGTGTGGCACCATATAAATAAAGATATACATACAATTCTAGAGCAAACCAACTGGACTACAGGGGACAAATAAACATTCCCCAAATCCCAACGGAATTAAAAGGTACTGTTAAACTCTCTATCATTTGAAGGGTTAAAATCCTAATTTAAAACAATGGTAATCTTTTTTTCCTCATAGAGCAGTTGGTTTATTCCAGAAATCCATAAATATTCTTTTGTGCTTAAGGCCCTTAGCATTATTTTGCCCTTACTGTGCATTTTGTATCCTTTATGACAGTCATATTTTAGTGCCATTTTACACAGTGTATACAAGTGAGTTAATCCTTTGCAATTTTATATAATCTGCTATCCAGCTACTATCAGACATACAGGATATGTTTAGCCCTTGGCTACCAGAAGGGTACTTCATTCAACCCATTGCTTTGCAATGAGTTGGAGACCTTTCTAGCATCCAATGGGTTAATACCCATTTCACCTGGTGACATCTATTCTTAAATATCACCGGGTAACCATGAGACAACATGGATCAAGAGAGTTTGAAAACTCATATTGCCTGTTCTAATGATCACTTTGCACTTCAGTAGAATAAAACACAGATGGACTGCTTAGGGCTAGCAGGAAAACAGAACAATTTATTTGCAAAATCATAGTTATTTTATGTTGATTCATACGTTGTTAACTGTGTTACATTAATCTTGCTGCTTTTCAGAAATATGGCTGAATGAAAGAAAAAAGGGATTGTAATCCATTAGAGAGCAGCTGCATCATCCTATTTGAGTCATCATATAAAACTGTGTTGCTGGCCCTGCATTATGGTGCTGGAAACAGCTGGTACGTGCAGGTAGAATACAATACGAGAATCCTTTATCAACACTTTGGATGGCAGGGAGGTCTCCAATGTATTGTGGAGCGATGCATTGGAGATCTCTTTAGCATTCAAGTGGTTAACCCTTTGAGTGCCAGAGGGGTATGCAAAGCATTGTGAAGCAATGTGTTGCGTACCCCTCTGGCACTCAAATGGTTAATACAGAGCACAGAATATACACATAAAATGAATATGCACTTTAAGGAATAGTTAAGAAAACTGTGGACTTTCTCTTTTGCATTTATCATAATTACACTGATCTATTAAACAAGTAAATTAAAGTTTTAGTAATATCTATATTTTACAAGTGCTAATATTACAGCTATTATAAAATGAAAATAAACAACCCCAGTCCCATCTCTAAATCCTTTATGGTTTGAGAGATATAGAAGGCTAAAGTTCCCCACTCTCTCCACTTTCCCTGACATCAGCTCTAAGCTGACGCCAGGATATCCTGGTCCCGGGACAAGCAAGCGGCTCTTCAGCAGAGCCGAAATAGTGCAGTGTAAAAAGAAATCCTTCACTGGAACAGTCTACAAAGCGGGGAACTGTAGCCTTCTGTATCTCTCAAACCATAAAGGTCTGAGAGATGGGACTTTGGTTATTTAGTTTCATTTTATAATCTCTGCTATATTAGTGTTTGTAAAATATAGACATTACTAACACTTTAAATAATTAAAGTGATAGTAACACTTGATATTGAAATAATATATATTGTAGGGTTTATCCTGCTGAATAAGCTTCTCCCATTGCTGACAGATGTTTTATTAAAAAGTTATGGCAGCTTAAAGGTGCATTTTCTAGGTTGAGTAGTTCCATGGCCTCAAAATTGACAGTGGCGCTGTTGCTACACAGTACTATCGAGGTGTATAGTCAACCGATCAGGGCTGCCCGTAGAACGCTGTAGTTACCACAACACATCAGGCCATGGAAGTACTGCAACAAAAAAGGCAAGTTGGAGCTGCAATGACTTGAATAAAATACTGCTCAGCAGTAGGAGTAACCTTGCTTTACTCAGTAGGTTAAACCCAGCAATATATTTTCCATATGTTACTATTCCCTTTAAATCATTGTTTTTTATTTTGTCTCCAACAGTCATTTTTTTGCAGTGACTAGGTGACGTCATTGATATTTTTCTTCCTGCTCCCAGTAAAGTCCCTGATTTTACAGTGTCTATTTGGAGAGAAACCATCTTCTTATTTAATTCTACATACACATTCATGAAGGATGATGTCAAACTGGGCCCTGTTCCAAAGACAGTCTTAATAGCAGTGATTTAAAGTGACAGTCATCCTCCTCTGTGACTTTACATTTTCTCCAAGGGCATACTATGTAAAGTTAAATTTCCTATACTTTTTATTACTTTTTTTTCATGTTTACATCTTTTACATTTTGGTCCCTGACAAGGAGCTTCCTGAATTTCTGTTTCCAGATAGCTTTCTGTCAGGAACTGTGAAAGCAGAGATGGTTGTACTATGTAACACTATCCCTGCAGGAGAAAAGCCTGCATTTCATAAACTAAATGCAACATATAGAGCACCGACTGATGCACAGATAGTGTTATATTGTATCAATACCCCTGCTATCACAGTCCATGACAGGAATATATCTGGAAACCAAAATTCAGGAAGTTCACTGTTAAGGAAAAAGTGTAAAAAAAAATAAATAAATGTATAGTAGCATGACTTTACAGAATAGGTAAAGTTAACTAGGAGTCTGACATTGCACCTGTAGAATCATGCAGTATCCAACAACCCAGTCTGAGCAGAAATTACATTTTTCCATATTCAGACATAGAAGCCAGAAAAGGACGTCACCAGCCCCTGGAAGAACAAACAGGTCATAAGTAGAATAACAAGATAAAGGTTTGTTTTATTGTCTTTAACCCTTTGTAGAGCAATGCTTTGCATATCCCCTGGCACTCAAAGAGTTCAGCAAAGTTAATCAAAGCAAAATAACCTAGAAAATATACTTAATTTTATTTACACACCACTCCACTTCTTCATTAATACTAAATTGATCCAAGAGAGGAAGTTGTGTGCAAATCCTGCAAGTTCCTTGCCCACTGTGAGGGTAGACGTTTACCATTTTCCTGATGCTCCGGGGATTGTTGTGAGCGTCGCAACGACTCTTGGACCTGCACCCATGTGGATCGAATTCGCTGGAGATGATCCTCCAATGCTGGAATCCCCTGGGTACAGAACAAATCTGATACCCATAATTCACCATGAAGGGGAAGAGCCAGGTAGAAGCCGAGACAGCACTGTTATGAGCAAACTCCGCCCAGGTCCGATCAATTATTCTGATGGTCTGAGATGTAACACCGCAGGAATTGCTCCAAGGCCTGATTAGCCTTTTCTTGGCCCCATTCGATTGAGGGTGGTAGGCGAAGGAGAAGGAGAGTTGGATCCCTAGCTGCGCACAGAAAGCCCTACAGAATCTCGAGACAAATTGAATACCCTGGTCGGAAACAATGACTTTGGAAACCCCGTGTAGCTGATAGACCTCTTTAACAAAGACCATAGCCATCTCTTTAGCGGATGGGATTTTTTTGAAAGGTATGCAGTGAATCATCTTGGAAAATCGGTCAATGACCATGAGGATGACAGTGTTACCGTTAGACAAAGGCGGTCAACTATGAAGTCCATGGCAAGGTGTGACCATGGCTTCTACCCATTGGGTATGGGTTGGAGAAGGCCCACTGGAAGGTGATGGGGTTATTTGGTCTGCTCACAGACTGGACAGGCAGCAACAAAGGCAGCAATTTCTTTGTTCTGGCCACCAGAAAAGACAGGAAACCGTCCAGAGAAGCTGGTTCTTACTGGGATGCCCTGCTGACTTTGTATTATGATATGTAGAAAGTACTTTGGTACAGAGGTTAATAGGTACAAAACGGCTCGTGAAAGGAGTCTCAGCAGGTGCATCTACCTGGGCGGCCCGTATTCTCTCCCCGAGAGGAGATGTTATGCTAATACGTACGGTGGCCAGTACTCGGTCCGGAGGGATAACAGGACTAGGAGGACTCTCCACCTTAGCGCCCGAGAACTGTCTGGATAGGGCATCAGCCCTGACATTTCTGGTGCCTGGCAGGTACGAGATCATGGGACAAAAATAAGACCCATCGGGCCTGTCTTGGAGTCAAGCGCTTAGCTTTGGACAGGTATGTGAGGTTTTTATGATCTGTGAGGATTAGGATTGGCACTGAAGTTCCCTCGATCAATTGTCTCCATTCTTTTAGACAGAGCATTATTGCCAGCAACTCACGGTCACCAAGATCATAGTTGCACTCCGCAAGACTTAACTTCTTTGAGAAATACCCACATGGGTGAACTGGCTCTCAGGATTAGGATGTTGAGACAGGAGGGCGCCTACTCCTGCCTCAGATGAATCGACCTCAAGTATGAATGGAATCTTGGGTTTCGTGCGCTGCGGCAAAGGCAACTTTTAATGCCTCAAATGGCTTTGAGTTACCATCTTTTTTGGTCATGTCGGTAAGGGGTTTTACAATCGAGGAAAAGTTGCGGATAAATTTCCTGTAGTAATTGTCGAACCCAAGGAAACATTGAAGGGAGTGGAGACCTACTGGTCGCGGCCACTCGAGAACAGCCGAGAGTTTCTCAGGGTCTATAGTGAAACCGACCTCTGAAATTACATACCCAAAGAAGGTGACTTGTTTGCAGTGGAACTCACACTGTTCTACTTTGCAGAATAGATTATTATCTCTTAATTTTTGCAGAACTCGGGCTACATCTGCATGTTGGCTTTCCATGGAGGAGGAATGGATCAGAATGTCATCTAAATATACCACCACGCATTGTTGGAGCATGTCCCAGAGGACGTCATTTAAGAATTCCTGGAAAACCGCGGGAGCATTGCAGAGACCGAAGGGCATTACGAGGTATTCGTAATGTCCGTTCCTGGTGTTAAACGTAGTTTTCCATTCGTGGCCCTCCTCCATCCGTACTAAATTGTACACCCCTCGCAGGTCGATCTTGGGAAACACCTTGGACCCTTTCAATCGTTCGAATAGCTTGGTAGTAAGGGTAGGAGTTTTTGACTGTGATATGGTTGAGCCCCCTGTATTTGATACAGGGTCTCAGTTCTCCACTCTTTTTCTTCACAAAGAAGAATCCGGCACCAGCGGGAGAGGAGGACTTGCGGATGAACCCCCTGGACAGCGCATCTGCAACATACTATCATGGTCCCCGTGATTCCCTGTCAATCTCTCTTGTTGTTACCTGTGCATTGGAGGAGGCTGATTGGCCCGCCCAGGATGTTCCTTTATATACTGGGTTTATGGCACCTGTCAGATGCCCTTTCGTGGTGTTCCTGATCCTACGCTTTGTTGCTGTGTTCCTGAATTCCTGTGTACCGATCTGGCTCTTCTGACCATTCTGCTGATCCTGCTCGTGATTTGACCCGGTTCTGGCTGACGCTCCTGCTCCGTGATTGACACGGCTCTGGCTGATGTTCCTGCTCCGTGTATTGATCCGGTTCCGGCTGACGTTCCTGCTCCATGATCGTTCCTGTGTTCCCGTATGATCTTGGTCGCCTTCCGGAGACATTCTGAACTGTGTTGTTTGTGTCGCTCTGGCTAATCATCTCTCTATACTACCGAGCTGTTGCCTCCTGTGCACTGAGCCAGTCCTCATAGCGCTGCTGAGCTGTAGTCTCCGTTATTTTGAGCCTGTCCTTGTACACTTGCCAAGCCAGTGTGTCCCGTTCAAGCCATTTAACACTTACTGAGCCTGTGCCTTATAGACCTAGCCTATCCATTCACACTAGCAGAGCAGTTGTCCGTTCTGGTGCTCGGGCAGCACCGTGGTTGCGCCGGTTGGCGTTAGTACCTCCAGTTTGCTCTTGCAGTGTGTGCTCCGTAACGGCACCGGAAGGGTGTCCCGACTCTGGACTCCAAGTGCTCAATGTGTTACTCTATCTACCGCACTACCAGTGCTTTGGCTCCCTGATTGCTTGTGCAGTGTTGCTCCGTTCTGGCACCCAAGGGGTGTTTAGGGCTCTGGTCCTGTTGGCACACGCAGGGTTACTTCCGTGAGAGTGTTGAGGGTGATTCAGGTTCTGGTCCCATTAGCTCCTGCAGTGGCTTTCCTCCTTATTATCCCATGAAGGTGGTATTGGCTCAGCTCTGGTCAGTCTTTGCTGTTCATTTTCATTGCACAGCTATCTGAGAGTGATTCAGTTCAGTCACACAATACACCTTCCTCAGCACCATCAAATGACTGATATTACCTCCTGGGCATTACCTGGACGGTAATACACAGAACCTCCACTGGAGGATGGATGTTCATGAGCAACACCTGGACCAGTTGGCACTGGCCATGCAAACCTTACTAGAATGTACGGTACACCTTGATAAACCTAACCAAAATCCGTTGGTCCCCCCAGTTCTGACACCGGATAACGCTACTGGGCAAATGGCGGCTTCCTCCAGAAGTTTAACGCGGCGGCGCCATTACCGTTAAGATAAAATGGCGAACCCACTCTGTGCAGGGGGTTTATTAACCAACTAGAGATATTCTTAGAACTGACACCTCATGCCTTTCCGAACGACCGTAGCAAGGTGGGGTTCATGATATCTCTATTAACTGGTAAAGCCCTGGCGTGGGCTAATCCTTTATGGGAGGAGGCCAAACCATGTACTCTGAACTTCGATGAATTTGTCAAAAAGTTTCGGAGAGTATTCGAGCTACCTGGGAGAGCCACCTCTGCTGCCAAAAGATTGATGGAAATACAGATGGGTGATCGTACTGTAGGCGATTACGCGATAGAATTTCGGATACTGGCAGCAGAGGTAGGTTGGAATAATGAGACACTGGTGGCAGCCTTTGCCCAAGGGTTATCAGACCCTATTAAAGATGAGATTGCGGCCAGAGAAGTGCCTACTGATTTGGATGAGTACATAGACTACGTAATGCTCATTGATACCCGCATGCGCGAGAGATGCCTGGCAAAGAGGGCAAGATCCAGAACCTATGGGCACAATAGTTCTTTAAACCCACCCTCGCCTCCCAATCCTCCTGACCGGGTACCCGAAGCCTATGCAAATCGGGTTCACTAGACTTTCTAAGGAGGAGCGGGCATACCGCAAAAAACAGGGGTTATGTCTATATTGTGGTAAAAATGGGCACTTACTACGTACATGTCCGGTACGGCCGGGAAACACACGCACCTAGGGTACCTTGGGGGACAGGCCCTAGGTGGTGTTCAATTGTCCCCAGATCCCTGTTCCAAGAAACCCACCATCCCGGTGAGTTTTCTCCTAGGTGACCAAGCTGTGGCGGTACTAGCTCTGGTAGATTCTGGCTCAGCAGGCTATTTCATGGACCGGGCTTTTGCTGAAACGCACAATATTCCTCTGTCTAAAAGAGATACTCCGCTAGCCATTGAGGCTATTAATGGCAGACCTCTAGAACCAACTCTCACCACTATGGAAACTACTCTCATTACTATGTCTATTGGGGTTCTCCAAAAGGAGGAGGTACGTTTCCAGATTATACACTCACCCCATCACGCGGTCATTCTGGGGTTCCCTTGGTTATTGCTGCACAATCCCCAGTTTGACTGGCAAAGATGTGAGGTTAAGTCTTGGTCTGAGTATTGCACTGGTCACTGTCTGTCTCATCCAGTCAAGATTATGTGTACCTCTCCCTCTGTGCCAGCTGAATACAGCAAGTTCAGTGACGTATTCAGTAAAGGAGAGGCTAGCACATTGCCGCAACATAGGCCGTATGATTGCACTATTGATTTGCCCACTGAGGGGTAGGACGTACCCATTGTCCTGTGAGGAGAATAGGGCCATGGAGGAGTACATTGAGGATGCCCTCGAACGGGGGATCATTCGCAAATCTCCGGCAGGTGCAGGGTTTTTTGTTTGTGAAAAAGAAAAGTGGCGAATTACGACCATGTATTGATTACCGTGGACTTAATAAGCTCATGTCCCAGAATGCGTACACCATTCCACTCATTACGGAGTTATTTGACAGGTTGAAAGGCTCTTCTATATTTATGAAACTCGATTTACGTGCCGCCTACAACCTGATAAGGATCAGGGCCGGAGATGAGTGGAAAACGGCGTTCAATACTAGGTCTGGTCACTATGAATATCTAGTAATGCCATTTGGATTATGTAATGCACCTGCCGTATTTCAAGAGTTCATCAATGATATCCTCCGCGATATGTTACAGTCTTGTGTAGTCGTATACCTTGACGATATATTGATTCGCTCTGCCAATTTAACCCAACACATCCAGGATGTCTCAGAGGTGTTGCTTCGGTTACGCAAGAACAAATTGTTCTGTAAATTAGAAAAATGTGAATTTCATTGTTCCAAATTACCCTTCTTGGGTTTCGTAATATCTAAGGATGACATTGCCATGGATCAAGAAAAGTTGGCAGCAGTCCTACAATGGCCACGACCAAAAGGGTTAAAAGCTATCCAACGGTTCTTGGGCTTTGCCAATTATTACAGAAAATTCATTCAGAACTTTTCCACCATTGTAAAACCTCTCTCTGACCTCACGCACAAGGGCGCTAATCCCTCTCAATGGTCTGAGGCAGCTGAAAAGGCCTTTGAAACTCTCAAATCTGCATTTGCTTCTGCTCCTATACTGTCCCACCCTAATCCCACCCTGCCGTTCACGTTAGAGGTCGATGCCTCTGAGGTTGGGTTAGGGGCAGTTCTTTCCCAACGCCCCAAGGAGGGTGGCAACCTGAGACCATGTGGGTTCTTTTCCAAGAAACTATCCAGTGCCCAAAGCCATTACGAAATTGGTGATAGGGAATTGTTGGCTATCATCCTGGCATTAAAGGAATGGCGACATCTATTGGAAGGCACAAGAACCCCGGTATTAATTCTTACAGACCATAAGAACTTGATTTACCTTTCAGAGGCTAAAAGGCTGTCATCTCGCCAGGCTAGGTGGGCCCTATTCCTGTCAAGGTTCAACTTCATAGTGTCCTACTTGCCTGGGTCTAAGAACATTAGGGCAGACGCTCTATCTAGACAGTTTTGCATGGACATTGAGAGGGATGAAGCCCCGGTTCCTATAATTCAGCCAGATAGGATTCTGGCTATGATTCGCACCAGTATCACTTCGCCACTGGGGGAGCAAATCTTGGCATCTCAAGCTCGGGCACCTCCTGAAACCCCAGTTGGCAAGTGCTTTGTGGATGAACCTTTCCGTACCCGTTTACTCGAGACCTATCACTCATCTAAAGCAGCTGGGCATATTGGGAGGGATCAGCTGGCATGGTCATTATCACGAACATTTTGGTGGCCCTCTCTGAAAGCTGACTGTTCTGCATTTACTGCTGCCTGTGCCACCTGTGCCCGTGCTAAGACTCCCAGACATCTGCCAGAGGGGCCGCTCCAACCAGTGCCTAATGGCAAACGCCCTTGGTCCCACATATCTATTGATTTTTTGGTAGAGTCGCTGGTATGTAAGGGCTATACGTTTATCCTGATGGTGGTAGATAGGTTCTCTAAGATGGCTCATTTCTTGCCCCTCTCTGGCCTTCCTTCGGCCCAGGAATTGGCTATAATTTTTGCCAGAGAAGTATTTCACTTGCACAGGGTTCCCAGAGTGATAGTGTCGGACCGAGGGAGTCAATTCGTGTTGAGATTCTGGAGGGCATTCTGTATCCAAATGGGCATACAACTGTCCTTCTCCTCCGCCTACCATCCCCAGATCAACGGGGCCGCTGAGCGTGCCAATCAAGGACTGGAGCAGTTTTTGCGTTGCTTCGTGACTGATCATCATGATAATTGGGCCGACCTGTTGCCGTGGGCAGAGTTTGCCAGGAACTGTGCAGTTAATTCATCGTCTGGGAGCTCTCTATTTCTCGTTAATAATGGGTTCCAGCCTTGCCTGCTCCCAGACTCGTTCCAGTCACAAAAGATTCCGGCTCTGGATGAGCACATGGAGCAGCTCCACTCCACTTGGGCACAGGTGCAGAGGTCTCTCAGCCAGTCCTTCCAGAGACATCAGCGGCATGCCAATCACAGAGGGCTGACAGCGGTATCCTTCCAGATTGGGAACAGGGTATGGCTTTCCTCCAGGAATCTCAATCTGCAAGTGCCTTCCAACAAATTGGCTCCCTGGTTCATTGGTCCGTTCAAAATTATCCGCAAGGTAAACCCCGTAGCATACGCACTGGAGCTTCCGAATTCTATGCGCATTCACAATGTGTTCCATGTGTCACTATTGAAGCCCTTGGTTTGCAACCGCTATACTGCCACTCCGGTGGTTCCTGGGCCGGTGGATGTTCAAGGCCAAGAGGAATACGAAGTACAGAGTGTTATTGACTCCAGGAGATTTAGACGCAAGTTGCAATATTTGGTCCACTGGAAAGGTTACGGGCCTGAGGAGCGCTCTTGGGTCGACCAGAGGGATCTCCATGCTCCACGGCTACTGCGCAACTTTCACTCTAGATATCCTCAGAAACCGAGACCCTCTGCCAGGGCAGGTGGTCTTTGAGAGGGGGGTACTATCACGGTCCCCGTTATTCCCTGTCAATCTCTCTTGTTGTTACCTGTGCATTGGAGGAGGCTGATTGGCCCGCCCAGGATGTTCCTTTATATACTGGGTTTATGGCACCTGTCAGATGCCCTTTCGTGGTTTTCCTGATCCTGCGCTTTGTTGCTGTGTTCCTGCGTTCCTGTGTACCGACCCGGCTCGTCTGACCATTCTGCTGTTCCTGCTCGTGATTTGACCCGGTTCCGGCTGACGCTCCTGCTCCGTGATTGACCCGGCTCTGGCTGACGTTCCTGCTCCGTGATTGACCCAGCTCTGGCTGATGTTCCTGCTCCGTGATTGACCCGGCTCTAGCTGACGTTCCTGCTCCGTGATTGACTCGGCTCTGGCTGACGTTCCTGCTCCGTGTATTGATCCGGTTCCAGCTGACGTTCCTGCTCCTTGATCGTTCCTGTGTTCCCGTGTGATCTCGGTCGCCTTCCGGCGACATTCTGAACTGTGTTGTTTGTGTCGCTCTGGCTAATCATCTCTCTATACTACCGAGCTGTTGCCTCCTGTGCATTGAGCCAGTCCTCATAGCGCTGCTGAGCTGTAGTCTCCATTACCGAACTTGCATTAACCCTTGCTGTGTTGGTTGCCTCTGTTATTTTGAGCCTGTCCTTGTACACTTGCCAAGCCAGTGTGTCCCGTTCGAGCCATTTAACACTTACTGAGCCTGTGCCTTATAGACCTAGCCTATCCATTCACACTAGCAGAGCAGTTGTCCGTTCCGGTGCTCGGGCAGCACCGTGGTTGCGCCAGTTGGCGTTAGTACCTCCAGTTTGCTGTTGCAGTGTGTGCTCCGTAATGGCACCGGAAGGGTGTCCCGGCTCTGGTCTCCAATTGCTCAATGTGTTACGCTATCTACCGCACTACCAGTGCTTTGGCTCCCTGATTGCTTGTGCAGTGTTGCTCCGTTCTGGCACCCAAGGGGTGTTTAGGGCTCTGGTCCCGTTGGCACACACAGGGTTACTTCCGTGAGAGTGTTGAGGGCGATTCAGGTTCTGGTCCCATTAGCTCCTGCAGTGGCTTTCCTCCTTATTATCCCACGAAGGTGGTATTGGCTCAGCTCTGGTCAATCTTTGCTGTTCATTTGGGGCGTTCTATTGCACAGCTATCTGAGAGTGATTCAGTTCTGTCACACAATACACCTTCCTCAGCACCATCAAGAGACTGATATTACCTCCTGGGCGTTGGCTAATTTATTTTACTGAGACTGTTCAGTTTCTCTACATTAACCCCTGAATGTATGTTATCCTGATCAGTATATTTTTCGCTATACATATTTGGGCCTGTATATTGTTATTCCCATTTATACCTGTCCTGGCCCCCAGGGGCGCTGTTCTTTAACCATTATTTCAATAAAACTGTGTTTTTACTTTTTACCGGTGTCTGAGTGTCAGAAAACCGTAACACATACTCCTTCATGGCCTTATTCTCTGTGACAGAAAGAGAGTAGACTCGACCTCGAGGGGGTATAGCCCTCGGTTGCAATTCAATGGTACAATCGTTTGAGCGGTGAGGCAGGAGCTCACCAGCTCGGCCCTTATCAAATACATCCTGGAACTCTTGGTACTCGTCAGGCAGCGAAGAAACCGGGGATGTGGTTAGTACCTACACCACTTTTGCTAGGCATGTCTTGGAACATTTGGGTGACCATGCCATTACTTTAGCCCTTGCCCAGTTGAACGTGGGATTGTGTTTGCACAACCATGGATAACCCAGGACCACAGGATAGTGGACATTTACAGTGGCGCTGTTGCTACAATAGCCGGTGGAAGTTTATGGTCAATTGACCAGAGCTTTCCATAGGACAATGTAGCAAAAGAACCACTGTAACATTTCAGGCAACTGAGATACTGCAGCTAAAAAATTCAAGTTTGAGCTGCAATAACTATTGAATAAAACAACTCTCAGCATTGGGAGTACCCTTGTTTTACAGGGATAAACCAAACAATACATATAAAGTTTTACTATCCCTTTAAGCTCTATTTTATGACAACTTTTTTTGTCAGCCATGATATTTTGTGTGCTAAACAGCCATATATTTTAAGTTGCTGCACTCTAGCAGCAAATGGAATCTAAATTACTAGGGTTTTGTAAGTAATGGAATATAATTGTCCTGGTGAATACAAGCAAGTTTGGAAGATTTTGAAATGTGAAGACGACATGAATCAGTGTGCACACAGATGTATACTTTACGAACTTACTAATATATTATATTACATTACAACAAAAGCCATCTGTCTTTCTTTAATTTATAACAGAATGTCAATACCAGCCTGCTGTGTCTGAGAACATTCTGATTTATATGTTTTTTTTTGGGAGATTACATTATTACATTTGTAATGAATATTTCATATTCAGAAAGCAAGCAAGCAATGCTTCTGGGGAAGTGGTTATTATATGTTTGCAGTAAATAACAATTTGACTGTATATAAAGTAACTGCTGTGTGAACAAGCTAATGGAACTTTGTTACGTTAGTGTTATGGAAATGGTCCGGAAAAGGTTTGTAGTCAATAGATTTAAGAAGAAGAACCCCAGGGAATGAAAAGCTACCATTAAGCATTTCATGCTTTTCTATTTTTGTTTGTTTTAATTCTGTTGTTTAGTAATTCACCAATCTGCATCTCTTCTTATTATTAATATTATTATAATTTATTTATAAATTTATAACAGATTCTACAGCGGTGTATGGTTTAAGGAGATACTAGCACAATGTACTGTGAAGGAAAATAGATAAAGGATATTTACAATTAACATTAACCTTTAAGGACCAGTGGAGTGTGCAAGGCAATGCGCTTTCATGTGTGGTCCTGCTGTGAGAACATTCAGGAAGTAATCACTCTGTAATTCACTTCCTGACAATTTGAACAGTTATAACATTTGAATAAAACAACTGGCAAAGTTGGGAGTACCCTTCTTTTACTCAGCAGGAAAATTCATGTAACGTGTAGGATTTCATAAACAAAAGTTTACTGCTTTTTTAACTCGTTCATGATGGGAGATGTGCCAGGACCTTAAGGATGTGTGACGGCCCTGGCACGCCAAAGTTTTCATGATCACAGTGCTCCTCAGGGCTCATTGTGATCATTCCAGGGAGGCTGTAACTGACTGCTGCAGAACCAGAGCAGTCAGTTTCAGCCTTTCCCTGTTGAGCTGGTACATGTGATCGCTTCTACATCAATCACATATGCTGGATGTTCCAGTGACAAAGCAATGAATTCTATGCATTGCTTTTGTCACTGTTCTTTGCCTCTCTCTTCGTCACTGTGATAGTGAGCAAGAAAAAAGCAGAGAACAGAGCTCCATTTGCCTCAAATGGCCATAAATGAGGCACTTTTGAGGTACTGGGAGCAGGACTGAGGGTGGGGCACATAAAAGGCAAAAATATATGTAAATATATTACATTCTGTCCCTGGACAAATGATTTAGAGCAAGCCCAAAGTACACAGATTAATTTATAAACATATGTACCGAAGTCTAACATACATTAATGTGAGTTTTATTAATTTGTAATTTGATGCAACATGATACACATATACATACCACATAGTCTCATCTCCTAAAAGAGGTACACCAGAGAGGGACATAGGGATTTTTGCCTGAGGCACAGTACCCCCCGTTAGAAAGGGACAGTTGGGAGATATGAACATCCTTTTATCCAGTCTCTATTAATAATTAACTTATTGAATGCAAATCATGACAGGAAAACCGATAAAAATGTGTTTTTAAAACAAAGTTCTCATTTTTTTTAACTTTACCAAATTAAATTGGGGGTATCTATATAAATGTGGTATCAAAATAAAGTTGTACTTATGCTTAAAAAAATGGTATATAATTTCTGTAGGTGGGTTAAATGAATTAGAGGAAAATACATTTGCCCTCTAGTGTCAAAAAGCCCTCGTCACTAAGAGTTTAAAGGGTTAAAACGCATTGGAAACAGGGAGATAAGAGTCCTGCTCGTTACACATAAAATCTGAAACACAACTGTACATAAGTGTATACAGGACCTTGGGTCATATTCAATAAGCTAAATAGTGTCATTCTGGAGCAAACCAATTGCACTATAGGGGACAAATGAAAACATACAAACTTCTTGACTTAAAAGATACTTTTAACTCCTTGAATGCTAGAGAGTTCTCCAGATTGCTTCCCAGCTGCATTACAAACCTCTCTAGCATTCAAAGGGTTAAAATTCCTATTTAACTTATTGGGGATTTTAACCCTTTGGGTGCCAGTTATATCTCCAGTGCATTGCGCTACAACACATTAACCCTTTGAGTGTCAGAGAGGTACGGAATGCATTGCTTTGCAGTGCATTCTGTACCCCTCTGGCACTCAAAGAGTTAAAAACCTTTCTAGCATCCAAGAATTTAAAAGCCCAATTTCCGTCATTGTGGCCCCTTATTTATAACAGCAGAGAGGTGTCGGTGTGATATTAATGTGAATCAGCTGTACTGTAGCAAACTAATAAACATTTCTCAAATTATTTTAGCTTTAAATAGAACTTTTAACCACTAGCAAGTTTTTCAATGAACTAGTTAAATGCCCCATTTAAACCAGTGATAATTTGTATTTGCCCCTTATTGGGTGCAGTTTGTTTGCCCCAAATAGTTCTAATTGTCTTTATACATGTGGCCCAAAGTAGTGTTCTCTTTGGTGGTAATTTACACAAATGCCAGTCATGAGCTGAACTTGACCATTCTACTGGTTTGTTACTGATATGCATGTAAACTGGGACATACTGGAGCAAACTAACTGCACCACAGAGGGCAAATACATGCTCCTGAAATTCTCAATGATTTAAATAGAACTTTAAACCCAGAGAATGCTATAAAGCCCCCTTTAAGTCATGGTATTCTTTATTTTTCCTTTATATTTCCTTTGGATTGCCCCAGAATTGCTCCTGTTTGCTTTGATACATTATTTGTTAAGCTGAAGAGGAGCATATCTAGAGGATACCATCTGTACCATAGTGGAACGGCAGCATAAAAGAAAACAGTGGTGCCCACAAGCAAACTCTATTGTTGGAGCCCCTTGCCCCTCTCCTGTAAATATGCTCCCCAGCAATAATAATAATAATTACAAAAACAACAATAATAATAATAGTAATAATAAAACATATAATTACACAGAAACCCACAGCCCCTGTATAGTTGATATGAATGGAGGGCAGAAAGAGGGAGGAAGAAGTTGGAGGAAGGAAGGTGTAAGGAGAAAGAACATGGAGGGAGGAAGAGAGAATAGGGAAGGAGGAATAAAAACACCAATTAAAGGGAGAGAGGAAGATAGGGGAAGGAATAATGTGGAGGGGTAGAGAGAAGTGGAACATAGAGGGAGAAAAAAAATGGATAGGGAGATTAAAAGATATAAAATGGAAGAAGAGGGAGGAAACATATGTAGAGAGGGAAGAAGAAAATGGAGGGAACAAGAAGAGAGAAGGAGGAAGTAAGATGGAGGTGTGTCAGAAGGAAGAATATGTACAGGAGAAGTTACAAGGGGGTGGATGGGTGAAGATGGAGAAGTGGAGGAAGGAAAACATGGTGAGACAGAGGGAGGAAATAATGAAGGAAAGAGATGGAGGGAGGGAGAAGGTGAAAGAAGGGTGGAAGAAAATTGAGGGAAGAAGAAAATGAAGGATGACTGGTAGGGAATGAAGGAGAAAGAAAAATTATATTCTGCACCCCCACTCCAACTGTAGTTGTCCATACATTTAGCAGTTACGGGCCACTTAGAGCAGAACGCTAACTGCAGCCCAAGTAACCATGAATAGATGCACACAGCAGATCTGCTAGGAGATGTAGGAATGAGGATCTTGAGGTGTGTGTGAACATAAACATCCATGTTGCTCAGTCTGTATTCCACATGTGCACTTGCTGAACCTCCCTTCCTGGTTGAAGTATCTGCAGGGTACTATACTGCACGTACCTAGGATTGCAAGGCTAAAGAAGTTCTCTGGGGAAGCCAGTTGTCCTTATATATAATTGTAAACAGGTGCTATTTTGGGTCAAACCAAGTACACCATAGAGGACAAGTAAAAAAAATCCCCAAATTCCCATTTATTTGAATTGAGGGTCACCATGAGTAGGAGATCTTTTCAGCTTCCAAGGGGTTAAGAGTTCCATATACGTCAATTGGGCTTTTGGGGAATGTTTATTTTTCCTACAGTGTAGTTGGAGTACACCAGTATTGCACCTCTTTACCCTGGTGCATAAAGGCCCACATTCAATAAGCTGCAGGAAAGAAATAGGGGAAAACAGGGAGCGCCCCTGTGTACATCAGTATGGGTGCATATTCACAAGAAGATCAGTTGGAGTGAAATCTTATGCCACCTCCAACCTTAAAACAGCTGGGGAATTGGAACTGCCCCCAGACGCAATGTGAACAGATGATTCTCTTTTAGAACGGCTGCTCTCAATATCACACTCTCCCAAGCGGCACAAAGATTCCCACTCCAAACCAGAAAAGAGAGCTAATACTGAAGTACCACCATAAACTCTTGTTTAAAATTAAAAGTGTACTCACATGATTAATTGGTCAGACAGCTGATATCAGACAGTCTGACTGAATGCGCATGCAGGGAATATTAACCCATCTCTGCTCGGGTGCACCTTAACAGGAACACTTCTTTCAACAGAACTCAGATGGGGGCTCCAAATTAAATACAAATTTATTAAAATATGAAACAATTCCAACATATAAAAGTGGCTTTAACGCTGAAGTGTTTCTCTGGTGTATAACAGCTTTCTCAAAGCTTACAAGCTTAATTTAAAAAGCAAACAGATGAACATTCAATAAACTGAAGAGGATCAATTCTGGAGCAAACCAGTTGCACCGGAGGGGATAAATGAAAATTACCAATGATTGGAATAGGGGTTTTAACTCCTTGAATGCTAGACAGGTCTTCAATGCATTGCAAAGCAATGAAAGGGTTAAAACATGTCCCCTTTGTGGCAGATTGTTTTGCCTAGAAGTCCACCACTTGCCCTTTATACATAAGGCCTAGGCCCATATTTCTAAAAGCAAAATGGAGTTATGTTGGAGTAAACCAACTGTGCCATAGGGGAAAAATAAAAATTCCTAAATTTTCATGCACTAGAATATAACTTTTTAACCCCTTGGGTGCTAGAGAGGTACTTCAGCTTCACAGTCTCTAGCAGTGAAAAGATATTGAATTACAAATAAGTGGCACTGAGGAGTACAGGATTATAGGCAAGCTGAGAATCAGCAAATAGGGCTGCTAGATTTAATTAAGTAAAAACAATACCTACAGTGGGCCATCAGGAAAAGGGGAAGTACTACCATGATTCAACTGAAAACTAGTAGCTGGAGCTAATTTGGTCCTATGCCCCAATTTACTAAACCACTTACACTGAACATTCTCTACTGTACGGCTTTTGCTCCAAGAGGAGCAGTGGGAAGTATATGTATATTTCAGGTAATTTATATTCTCTGTGCAACAAGGAACCCTCTATTTCTGCAAGTCTGAGATCTCACTGCTTGAACAGACAGAAAACATGCAGGACTTCTTTCTATGCCTTTATAACAGAAATGTCACCACTTTATGGGTTGAGAGATATCGCTTGGTAAAGTTACCTCTTTCTGTCTGTTTTAGTCATGTCAGCTCTCTATGGGACAGTTGCAGATTCCGGTCATTTGACGAGACAGAGGCTCTTCAGCAGAGCCGAAATTGCGCTATTTAGAAATAAATACTTCACTGGAATGGTCTACAAAGTGTGCTTGCAAACCAGGCACACTTTGTAGACCATTCCAATGAAGTATTTATTTCTAAATAGCGCAATTTCGGCTCTGCTGAAGAGCCTCTGTCTGGTCAAATGACTGGAATCTGCAGCTGTCAGCTAGATGGCAGACTTCACTGAAACAGACAAGAAGAGGTAACTTTATCAAGCGATATCTCTCTAACCATAAAGTTTGAGAGATAAGACTTACATCGATCTTCATCTTTTTTTAATGCTTACAATAGTACATCAAAGTAAAAGTAACCATTACTATCCCTTTAATAAATTGCAGTGCTTGGGTCTGCATGTAAAAACAGTTAAATGGGTAAGTCAGTGGCTGAGTGACAGGAGCCAGAGGGTGGTAGTCAGTGGAGAATATCTGGACGAAGGGAGTGTTACTAGTGGAGTACCTCAGGGATCTGTACTGGGGCCCATTATTTTTTATATTTTTATTAGTGATATTGCAAAAGGTCTTAAAGGTAAGGTATACCTTTTTGCAGATTATACAAAGATCTGCAATAGGGTAGACATTCCAGGGGGAATAAGCCAACTGACAAATGATTTAGGTAAATTAGAAGAATGGACAAGAGTGTGGCAGCTGCAGTTTAATGTTGATAAATATAAAATAATGCACTTGGGACATAAAAATCCAAATGAAAAATATACTGTTAAGAGTACTGTGCTGTCAGAGACAACAGAGGAAAGGGATTTGGGAGTAATTATCTCTAATGACTTAAAGGTAGGCAGGCAATGCAATAAAGCAGCGGGGAATGTAAACAGGGTGCTGGGTTGTATAGCTAGGGGCATTAGTAGCAGAAAAAGGGAAGTGGCCATGCCACTCTACAGATCTCTAGTTAGACCTCACCTAGAGTATTGTGTACAGTACTAGAGACCCCATCTCCAGAAGGATATAGATACCCTAGATAAAATTCAGAGAAGGGCTACTAAAATGGTGACTGGTTTACAGGAAAAGAAATATCAGGATAGTCTAAAGGATCTGAACATGTATAGCTTGTAGGAGAGAAGAGAGAGAGGGGATATGATAGAAAAATTCAGATACATGAAGGGATTCAACAAAGTGCAGGAGAGAAGTACATTTCAAAGGAGTAAAAATGTTAGGACAAGAGACCATAGTCTAAAACTAGAGGGACACAGGTTTAGACATAATGTAAGAAAGTTTTACTTCACTGAGAGGGTAGTAGATAAATGGAATAGCCTACCAGCAGAAGTGGTCGAAGTTAATACAGTGACAGAATTTAAGCATACATGGGATAGGCATAAGGCTGTCCTTAACATAAGAAAAGACCAAGGACCAAAAAAGGGTTGAGGTTTTTTTTACAGTAGGAAATTGGGCAGACTAGATGGTCCAAATGGATCTTATCTGCCATCAAATTCTATGTTTCTATGTTTCAGGTATTTAAATAGTGCAGATTAAATAGTGGAAAACACCAGACTCTTCACCCTGAGAATTTGCTCTGTCACACTGAGGCCCTGAGATTTAGGACAAAACACTGGGTTAGATGCACTGTGTGATAAAAAGGAGATATAATCTCCAATGTGTTATATTATCCATTACCTATGTTATTCTATGGAGCGTATGCACTAAGATCTTTCACGTTGGAAAGATGTTAGCGCTTATGCTCCTTAAAGGCACATAGGGTCTGGAGAATGTATCCTCTTTATCATACCTTTTTTGTGCCCTATTAGATCCCCCTCCCCCTAGAGTACCCAGTTATGTCAAAACGCAGTCTTAGATCTTATATAAAATTGTTCAATAAAAGCCATGAGCAGTAGGAGAGATAAACTAGAATATGGGAAGTTCAGCGATACAGTTAAGGTATGATAAAGGCAGGGGCATAAATACATGGGCTGCGGAAGGTGCAGTTGTGATGGAGCCTGGTATGGGCCCAGTTGGCCCCAGGGTCCAGTAGATTCTAGTATTGCCCCATGTAGAATATATTTGTTTTAGGGGGCCCAAAAAACAATCTGCACCAGGCCCTCTAATTACTAGATACACTATTAAATAAAGGTATGATAAAGAGAAGATAAACTATCCAGGGAGATAAGCTCTCCATTCCGATGTTATTCTATGGTACATACTCACTAACGGATCTCAGGCTGGAGCAAATGTAGTGCATAGGCTCCATAAAATAGTGCAGACTTTGGAGAGTTTATCACACTGGGGAAGTTATCTCTCCTTTTATCACACCTTAGAGCATCTCTCTGCAGGTGCGTTTAGTATATTGCTGAGCAAATCCCATCTATATATGTATTTCCTAATACATATTCATGTGGCAAAATGTAGAAATAATTGATTTTAGTTTGTTCATTTCATATAATCTGTACAGAATTCATAAACATCAGATTGTGTCTTTATAGATGTTACTAAAAATAACAGAAAGAATTGTGATATTCCCTGAGAGATAAATTAGGCCTGCTCTTCAGAAACAGGAAACAACTCTGGCCTTGATGATGGGATCAGAAAGAAAATATGGATGTAATATTCATACATTTCACAGCCTGGAATAATTCATGCAGTGTCCTTGTCCAGCGAAACTAAGGCTATTTATAAGAACAAATTTCAATTCTGACATTAAATTATATTTACAAGAGTCTTAGTGAAGATATTTTAACATACTTATAGGGAGTCAGAGCATAACGGGAAATTATACCCTTGTATTTAGTGGTACTTATGTTGCAGAAAGACTTACATAGGCAGATGTCATTCATACAGCAGTCAGGTATGGGGGTATGTTTCCTCATAGTCTATTAGAATAATTGGCAGGACTGACTCTCTATGGCTAGATTATAGACAAAAAAAGGTCCTCCATTGATTCTAAATGGCCAAGTACATACTATCAAGATTGTAAAATGCCCCATTCGTTTATAACTGTCTGCTACACTGATGACATCTGCCTAGGTAAGTCCTTCTGTTAACCATCTTAAAGGCCACATAAACCAAGGGTGAAATTTTCAATTAAAGGGATAGTAATGATTCACAAAAAAAGGAGCTCTGATTAATCTTCATAGTATTTGGGTTGTGGAGAGTGTTCTTTCAATACTGTCCATGTTGTAGTTTAAGAGTAATTGTCTCCCTGCCGCCCCTTTTACTGATGTAACACTGCTCACCTCGGAGCAGCGAAACTGTCTGGATGGAATGCAGAAAGGGATGATCTTCACGGAGCATAAGGGAAAAACCTGAAATACCTGTCAAGGGGGGAAGAGTTTTCCTTAATGCTCACAGTAAGAAGATTGTCCCTCTCTGCAATGTGTCTGGTCCCAGGACCAGATTCCACATCTGAGGGGAGGCGGCTTACACTAAGTAAAATGGGTGGGAGGGGGGTACTTTATCATTCAATTACTCTTGAACTACAAATCTGACAGTATTGAAATAACACTCTCCATGATCCAAATACTATGAACACTAATCAGAGCTGCTTTTTTTGTAAAACATTACTATTTCTTTAAAGGAGGGCATATACAAAGAAGAAGTTGAGCAATTCTGGGGCAAACTGATTGTGCCATATTGGCAAATAAATCTCCCCATTGATTTAAATTGAACTTGTATCTTTTTGGATACTAGAGAGATCATTAATGCATTGCAGAACATTGCGGTCGTGTACAAGATTCTGTGCGTATTCAGGAGCTGGAATGAATTTGCTATTGCTATGCCTGCATAATGCCATCTTACTAAGATATGTACTCCGAATGCTCCCCTTAACAGTCTATGGGTGTTCATTTTCTTCCACGCATTAACCCTTTGAGTGCCAGCGAAATATCCAAAACATTGCAGCACAATGCCAGAGAAGTATCCAAAGCAAAGCATTGTAGCACAGTTAGTTAGATACCTCTCTGACACTCAAACGGTTAAGCAAGGCACAGAGGGAAGGGTATAACTTTGCACCATTTCCCTGTACATGCCACTGGGCAGGGTATTAAAGTCTTAATGACTGAGAAGTGTGTATGTACTACAGTGATTATATGCTGTAAAATACATAATCTGGCATTGGAGTCTAATGTAATTGAACTATGGTGGCAGATTCATACATATCCCCAATGTGTTTGAGACCTCTCTGGCATTTAAGGGGTTAAAAAGCCCCATTTAAATCAATGTGAAATTTGGGAAGTTTTTGTTTCCTACAGAGCAGTTGGGTTGTCCCAGAACTGATCCAATTCTTTCTGCATGTAATTTGTTGAATTGTAGAGAGGTCCCCAATGCATTTGAAACCTCGCTAGCATCCAAGGGGTTAAAGTAGCGCTATAATGTAGAAAGGGTTTATTTAATCCAAGGGATTTATTTATCAAGCTAAAGTGGTTCAATTCCAGAACAAACCATCTGCATCGAGGGTAAGGATGGGTGAAAACTTTCACCTCAAACCAAAATTGGCGAGAAATGGCACTTTCTGCTTGGTGAAAAATTTCTCACGAAAAGTGCCATTTTCCTGCTTTTTTCGCCTAGCTCATTCCATTGAAATCAATGGGAAGAAAATTTTCTACAGCCATATTAAAGGGTGTCAGGCTCTCACAGCAGCCATTCTGTGTTTGTGAGAGGAGAAAGCAGCATGTTTTTGAACTAGAGAAGACAAATAAAGGGGAATTGAAGCTTATATTAGGAAGTCTTTAGGTAGGACATTTGTTCTCTGTATTATGGGAGGATGGGTGCACTCTGGGAGAGAAGATCTCTGTCTTAGGGGAGGCTGGGGGCACAGATATATATATATATATATATATATATATATATATATATATATATTTTTTTTTTTTTTTAAGATAGGATGGACAACTTAAAAATAAAAAACAAATACATATCAGGCAGACTTGATAGACAGCAGACGACATTGAGACTTTTTTTGAGGTCTAAGGTAAGACATCACACTCCTTCAGTTGTGTACTGTAGAGAGTAAAAACACACAGTAGTTGAGTAATGTCTAGCACATGCACAAGCAGGAGGGGGAAAGGAGGAGCAGTGCAGGGAAGTGGGAGTAGTAGTTAAAAAAAATGCCTGCAGCAATGGTTGCTGCATCAGGTGCAATAAATGATGATGATCCCTCTCCTCCCGGGGTGGATGCAGTTTATCAAGGCCCTGCCAATCACACCACGCCAGTTCCCCAAGACCACTACCATACATATCTGCCACATTGTAGATTGTACTTTATTTTTTTTAATCACTTGACAGCATCATGAATATGTGCCAGTATCACTTAAGCAGGAAGTAAGTGTTGTGGACAAAGGACAAATGCACTCTGCATACTAACACACTTTTCAAGGTATATGTTACTATAAGACTCACAACTTTGACTTTCAGCTACTTATTTCTAAACTACAACCCTCAGAAGAAGTAATATTGTGCTGGGAAATGTTGCACCATATCAAACATAGGAGAAAAATGTATTAGAATAGGAGAAAAATGTGTTGAAATAGGCAAAAAAATTGCTGGAATAGGCAAAAAGGAGGAAAATTTTGCATTGGAGAAAAGGAGAAACTTTCGCGAAAAAAGAGAAAAATCGCCCGTTTTTCTAAAAAAAAACTGACAATTTTTCTCTTTTTTCGCTAAAAGTCATGTGTTAAATTTTTCTCACTTTTTGTCCACACCTAATCGTGGGTGACAAGTGAAAATCCCCATTGATTTAATTGGAGTATTTAATGCCTTTAATGCAGGAGGGGTCACCAACACATTGGTTCACAATGCAATGAAACCATTTCCTTGATTTAAGGTGTTAAACATCCCATTTAAATCAATGGGAATATAGAACTTTTTTAGATCCACCCTATTGTGTAGATGGTATGCTCCAGTATTGCACTTCTTTAGCTTATTGAATAGAGCCTATGTGCCTTGCTGAGGTATCCATTCACACTGTGTATTGCTATGGGGGATAATGATTGTCATGGGATAGAGTTGTATTAAACAAGTGCTAATATAAAGTAAACGTGTATGTGTCAATTAACCATTTGAGTGTCAGAGTGGTACAGAATGCATTGCAAAGCAATGTATTCTGTACCACTCGGGCACTCAAAGGGTTAAAGTCCACTTTATTTACAGTGGTTTCTGCAACTCTATTATGCCATTTAATATACAGTGGTTAGAAGAGAAGTGCCTGCCTATTAAATAAGTCTTGAATTATAAGAACATATCAGACATGATATGCGCATGATTAAGGAATAGTAGTCTCATAATCCTTAATCCACCCTCATGGGACCGTTATTATCTCCTCACTTAAAGCTGATAGTTATATCCAACCCATGGCTCTTACTATTAATACAGTGTTGCCTTGCGTAAACTACAAGCAGAAACCACTTATCATATATAGGTGACATTGAATCTTTGTGTTAAAATTGTGTGTCAGAAAGTGATAGCAGGAGGCTTGATATGTTGTTCATTTTGTATTTATGATTTCTTTGGGTCTCAGTATTATTATCAATTAAACACAATAAGGAAAATGGACATTGTAGATTACATAAGCAAACAATGTTAATTTGTAAGACATGGGAGGAAAGCTTGTATAAGCACCACTATGGAGCTAAAAGTTTTATTCTCGTTAGTCCCACTACTGTGTATGGATGAGACTAAAATGAAGAGGAGAGTAAGGGCAAAAATTACACTGCACATCTACCAATTTCCGCTCCCATGAGCTATTATCAAGCATACGTCCTTGTTTTATATTCAGGGCAAATTTATTTAGCCATAGAGGAGTAGTGTCAATGTACTAACTATAGTTGGAGTAGCTAAAATAGGCAACAATAGAGAGCTGAAACTCTGATTCCCATTAACCCCACTATGAATTCATTCCCTTAATAGATAGTGCATGTTGTACAAGGAGAGGAAAAAAGAAACAAAGGAAAAAGAAAAATACATCCAGAGGAGAGATTGCCTCCTTCCAGAAAGCTTGACTGGTTTCGTATCAAACTTTTTTGTGTTTGATTAATTGAGAGATATTCTGTTGATTGATAGACAGATGGTTAAGTACTGATATGGTTTCAGGCAAGACAGATCATGTCAAACAAATTTACTTGCATACAATGACAAGGTAAGTGGTAACTTGCTCAGATTTTACAAAAGCGTTTGACACTGCCTCGCAAGAAGTTGTTAGTATCTACCTTAATTAAAAGACGTATGCTTGGGAGATGATATCTGTGCATGAACAGGAAACTCTATAAATGATAGAATGCAGAGAGCCTTTGTAAATGGAACCTTTTTTAAGTTCGTCTAAACTGGTAATTACCTGAGGATTCAGACTCGCACCCAATGCTTTTTAATTTGTTGATTACTGATCTTGAAGTGGGTACTGAAAGTAGTAGCTCAATCATTGCTGATGACATAACTCTATTCTAATTATCAGGAAAAATTTTCCTAGCCTCTGTATTTTATTATGGTCGATTCTGCAGTCACATTCTGGCCGAGGCCCAGAATCTGATTGCCGATTTGGAATCTAATTGCCTTCAGAATCCTTTTTCAATGCTGCAAAATGTTGCTTCCAGAACTACACTGAGGGGTGGTTCTGGTGTTACCAATTTTGTTACCAGTGTTTATTTTTTTAACAGCTAACCTCTTCGTTGACAGCGAGCTTGAAATGCATTGCAAGCTTTATGGCATTGGATGGGGTTAAGGGGGACTTGGGTGAGAATATGGCAGGTATTTAAAGCTACTTGAGGTGGGGTGAAATGGTGGTAATGTACTTTTTGAAGCAGTTGGCTTTTTGCCAACTTTGGCAGCTCTGAGCTGCTAACAAGGCTGGGAAGGTCCCTCGGGGTGCAAAACGGAGCATTTCAAAGAGCATTTAGCCACAATGTGATGGCTTAAATGGTTGTTTGCATTGCTTTTCTTAGACTATATAGACTAACGCAAGATGCATAGTGGTTAGAATGTGATGGCAGGAGTTGTAGCGTTTTGAGGCTCTCTTGGCAGCTGATGCTCCATTCTGATGGAATGCAATGTGGAACTAAGTAAGGAAATACAGAGATTACAATAATTTTTCTCTGGAGAACTATTTGGATAAACTTAATGAATAGGAGAAAAAATGCATGTGAGGTATAATATGGACAATAGTAAATTTATGCTACGTACACATTAAAATGGAACAATTTTTGGACATTCCTTGTTAGAGAAGGATTGGGGTGCTAGTAGATAATAGACTTTACAACAGTGTGTAGTGTCATTTGGCTGCTGCATGAGCTAATAGGGCACTATCATGTATAGAAAAGGGTATAGATACACAGAATAAGAATATAATTCTACCTCTCTATAAATCCTTAGTAAGGCCTCACCTGGAGTGTGGAATACTGTTTTGGGCACCTGTTCCTAAAAATACATTATTAAACTGGATGAGTTGTGCAACAAAGTTGTATAACAAAACTGATAAAGTAATAGAATATTTTGGTTATAAAAAGAACCTAGAAAAACTGAAATTGCCCATATGTTAATCCTTCTTGCACAGATTTTAATACAATATAAAATGTGCTATATCATCATATCCTCTAAATCATATTTCATTGAAATAGTGGAAATAATCATAGTCATATACAAAGGAATTATTTTGATAAAATGATATGTAAAAAGACCTTTAACTAAACTAGTTTTCCTCTGAATTTATAGGTTTGGATTTTGAGTCACCAATCATTAGCAAAGATTTGCATACCTGTACAAAATCTGGGATTTGATCTGCACCAAAGCTGGGTAACATGTCTTCTCCAACAATGAGCTCCACTGCAAAGCCAGGTCAGCTCTTTCACATATTGAAATTTTTAAATTATAGATACAACTGTTAACCTTTTGAGAACCAGAGGGGTAGGGATGGCATTGCCTTGCCCTACAATCTGGTCCTCAAGAGTTTAGAGTTATATATGTCTATTTAGAAATTAGGAGATATTAGTGGTTGAGTCACGTGGCACATTGCTGTATCACAGACATCTACTTAGGGTGCCCATTTTTCCATGACGACTTTGACAAAAGTGTGACTATTGAATTTCAAATAATTATTTTTGGACATTTTTATGCAAACTATGTTTATTTGTATTGTTCTAATTGTAAGACCTAAGAATAATTATATATATATATGTATTGTACCCATTTTACATCCTTGAAAAATAACAGATAATATATTAGGCATACTCCGATAGTTCCTGGTTGTGTGTTATTGATGACTTTGAGCACAAAAAGATTGTTGTCCATTGGTGTACCGTATGTACAAATCAAGAGGAATAACAGATATGTTTCACTTGACTTGTTACTGTTACATGAATTGTTTTCACAACCTTTGATTCAAAATGAACTGTATAATCCATAGGATATCAGTTATTCCTGAAATCCATAATGCTCCCTGTGCAGTCAAGCAAAAATACCATATCTTTGTACCCTGTGTGTCACCGCAAAGGACATGATTTTCATCATCTTTTAATGGTTTGGTTGTATGATCCGTAGGGTCCTCAGGTTGTGACTCTTGAGTAATAATACTGGGGATGTGGGGAAGAAATAAGTAGTGCTTCCTTATATTAGGACATCTGTGAAGGCTTTTGTGGGCACTGGAATATTTTGAAAGTGATCCAAAAAAATTGATCAAGAGTGGTCTATGAAAGGGACACTAAAAACTAAAATAAATATTTCAATATCATGTATTTCCTGCTGGCATCTGTAAAATGTAGTTTTTTATGTTAGATCCCTAAAACGTAATCCTAAACCAATGTTTTTAATGCTAAGTAGACTACCCTATACAGATACATTTTGGTTAGTCATGGATCATGCTGTTCATTTATTGAGATTATTAAGATTAGGACCACTGCTCTGCTGTTCAGAGAGATTGTTACCTTATCTCAATGCATTAAAGATAATGCGGAACAGTCATTTCTTAAATACCTTATCAAGATCAAGGTGAATGGCGCCTTGGAAAAAACATAAATGGGGGCCACCACAAAACATTTGTAAGAGTAGATTTTAGGCCTCTGAAAACAAACAAATAAATTTACAGATGCTAGCTTGGAGTACAAGATACTTAACCCTTTGAATCTCAGAGAGGTATCCAACGCATTGCATCACATTGCGTTGGATACCTATCTGGCATTCAAAGGGTTAAGTGTGTATAACCCTTGATTATTTTTCTGTGTTAGTGTTCCTTTAAGTGAGCCAGTGAGAATCTGCATCAATAAATGAATTTATTAACCTCTTGAAGACAAGAAGGGTGTACAGTGCATTGCTTTGCAATGTGATGCGTAACCCTTTGGTCCTTTTGAGGTAAAGGTTAGCATACCTCACATATGTCCCTTTTTTACTAGGGACAGTCCATCTTTATGACCCAAATCCCTTTTAGATCTGACTGTGTGGTGTATATATAAGTGTGTCCTATTGCTCCACATCAATAAAACTCACATTCGTGTTTGAGTAAACTTCAATATATGTTTTTATGCATTAATCTGTGTATATAAATCCATTAGTCTTGCTCAAAATCATTTGTTCGATTGCACAAACATGCCTTTTCTGAAGGACGTCTGCGCTTTTGCCAGCTGATGCCTGCCGGACGAGTTGTATTTCTCACTAATGCCAGACTTATACAGCATAATAAAAGTATGTATATGCGTATCGCTATGTGAATAAGGATTTAGGGGGCAATTTAATTTTGATGATAGTTCCACTTTAATACAGACAACATAATATACACATAAAATGAATATGCTCTTTAAGAAATAGTTAAGAAATCAGTGGACTTTATATTTGAAAGGACATTTATAATGATTACACTGATATATTAAACAACTAAATTAAATAATTAAGGCCTCCAAATTTGGATCAATCTTAGTGTATTGGCTCCATAGAATAAAATACGAATTGGAGAAGTGATATCACTGGAGAAGTCAACTCAGCTTTGTGACTTCTTTATCATGCCTTGGTGCATCTCCCCCATAATTTCTTAATTATTCTCCAACTTTGGGGGAAAAGAAGGGACTAACCTCAGCTTCTAAAAATGTATGCAGACATTTTTGTGAACCTGGAACCTTGCAGGAATTCTGGACTAAAAGTGTAATAGTTCTTCAATGGGCATGTGAAGTCAGTATGCATATAGCAGGAGGAGGTTATATTCACTATTACTAGGCAGTGTTGAAGTCCAACAACAGAAGAGCAAAAGGCTGCACACCATATAGTTAACAATATGAGAATATTAGTCCAGTATCAGCAGTTGAGCCACACATTTCCAAGGTCAGTTTTACTGTTTAGATTGCTTAGTCCTAGGTGTGCAACCTATGACTCTCCAGCAGTTTGGGACTACAACTTGCATCGTCCCCAACCGACCAAAGGCTGGAATATCAATGGTTTACTACCCATGGCATAGTCATATTAATAGTCATACTTACTATGGCTTTGCCATAAGCCTCATTCAGTTTTAATATTTTGGATTCCAGAGGGGTATCCTATGCATTGCTTTGGATACCCATTTGGCACTCAAAGGGTCATTAATCAGACAGAATTGTACAGGGATGCAATAGCAGTAGACTACTAGATAATCAATATATTTGTAGCGAGAACAGGATGTTTATAATACTTTTATAAACGGATGAGTCCTTAGATTTGTTTGGATTTGGACTGGTAAATATGTGCTTATTTCTTATTGTTATAAAGATGCAAAACATTTAACCAAGTATTAAAAACAGCAATTTTGTTTGCATGGAAAAAAAAGACAAAAAAACAAGCCTTTAATTAGAGTTTTCATTTGATGCCAGCTAATTCACATTTGAATTACTGTTCAGCTGAGATCTGTGTAAGATTTTCCACAGTGTTGTTTGGCATCATAATACAGAATCAGAGTCCTGCAGAATCAAAGCTGCAAGTCATTTTGGGCAACCGATATAGTTTGTTTTGTTAAAAAGATACGTACAGTGGGCATTAACCCTTTGAGTGTCAGAGGGGTACGTAAAAATTTGCAATGCATGTCATATTTTGTATTTGCTTTCTTCTCATTTTGAGAATATTGGTAGAGAGTTGGTTTATTGTGTTACTTCATTTAAAGTGATAGTAATGTTTCACAAAAACAACAGCTCCAATAAATCTTCATGGTATTTGGGCCATAGAGAGTGTTATTTCATTACTGTCAGCGTTGTAGTTCAAGAATAATTGAATGATAACGTTTCCCATCTCCCCTCAGATGTGGAATCTGGTCTTAAGACCAGACAGCTCACAGCAAAGGACAATCTTCTTACTGTGAGAACAATGAAAACCCTGCCCCCTTGACAGGTGTTTCAGGTTTTTCGTTATTTTCACTGAAGATTTGTCCCTCTCTGCGATCCATCTGGACAGTGTTGCTGCTCTGAGGTGAGCAGTGTTACATCAGTAAAAGGGGCAGGGGGGATACTTTATCATTCAATTACTATTACAGTATCCATGGCCCAAATACTATGAAGATTAATTGTTGCTGCTTTTATTGTGAAACATTACTATCCCTTTAAAGGGATAGTAATGCTTAAAATGTAAAAAAAAATATGTTTTAGGGTTTATCCCCCTGAGTAAAACAAGGGTACTCCCACTGCTGAAAGGTGTTTTATTCAAAAGTTATTACAGCTCAAAGTTGAAATTTTTAGGTGCAATATCACAGTGGCCTGAAATTGAACAGTGGCGCTGTTGCTTCACCATCCTATGGACAGCTCTGGTCCCGGGACCATAAATCTCCATAGGATGGTGTAGCAACAGTGCAACTGTACAGTTTCAGTCCACTATAATATTGCACTTAAAAATTAAACTTTGAGCTGTACTAAGTTTTGAATTAAACATCTTACAGCAGTGGGAGTACCCTTGTTTTCCTCCGGGGGATAAACCCTACAACATTTTTTTTTTTTGCATTTTAAGTATTGCTATCCCTTTAACACAAAACATGTTCTCTGTCCAAGATTGTATTTTCAGTACTCAGAATCACCTACATGTTGAATGAGCCATTTTTTATTTGTAAAACGAATTATTTGAGTTATTCAGATGTATAGATGATGTTAATTAAGCATGTGTAGGCACTTCCTCATTTAACCCTACATTACCTCCCGCACTCACTGACACTGTTCAGCAATGCTTTACCCAGCTCCGCTAGCATTGAAAGGCTTAAATGTCAATGAGTGTCAGTCACCAATGTTATTTTTTAGGTGACAGGGTCCCTATAAATACTTTCTCCCTGGTCTACCAACTCTACTGTCTGAGACTGGTTACAACTTTCAAAATTTCTGTATTATAGAGAGAGTATTGAGAGACTTTTGTAAGCACTGGGCTGATCATAGCTCACCTTTAAAGCAGAACGTTCATCAGCTATAAGGTCACCCTGCTATAATTAAGCAGGTAGCGACTAGCTTCTGAATATATAATTTACCTTTCACAAGTAGCCTGATCTGAAGAAATCCATCACTGAAGGAGACCAGAACCCAGGCTACAGTGCAGACATCTTGTCTGCATGCCTGCGCTGTCAGTCCTGGTCTCCATTGTGTAGACTGCAGTGAAGGGAGTGACGGCGCAGGCGTGCAGACTGCGCTAACCAGCCGGGATCATGAGTAAGCGCTATACCAGCACGAAACACGTTGATCATATGGAGTAAAGATAAGTGGCTCTACGAATTCCCTATTTACTGTACTGACCTTTAATATTCCTCATCAATGTGCAGTTATATTAATGAATCATTTTAGAATATGGAGTTAATAAAGTAATGTTTTCCTAGTTGCATACTGCATGATTTTTTGCTGTTTATAAGCACCTCATTGCGATCCTTTCATGTTTTGTTTGATCTTAGAAGAGGATTGAGAGATACTCTGGACTGCACGAGATGTTTTCAAGCATGATCATATTGTGAGAATATCATTATATATTGGAGTGGGTTGAATCTGAATTTTTGTGGTGTATGTGTTTTTTGGAGCCACCGTTTCTCGTGATAATTAGTGTTCAAGTGCTTATTTTAAACACGTTTAAATTTATCCTTAAAACCTTGGGTATAATTTACTCCTGCATATTATACTCAGGTGTGCATTATACCTACAATTTTAGATAAATATTTGTTGAGTATAAGCCCACATAGGTAGGTCTCTTAGTAATACCTTCTCAGGTGCCACCCAGCTAATTTCATCCCTTTCAGGCATAATAGTGGTTTCCTGATAGTCCAGGACTTCAGTTACCCTCTGCCAAAGGCCTTCCTTTCCCAGTGCCCACCTAATACTGTAGTTCTTCTTATACTAGGCTCCTTATAGTCCAAGAGAATAAGTGAAACTACTTGTAAATTACTGCATAGGCAAGAGTATAGACATGGCCTGTAATTCTAAAGCCACATTTATATGCTTGGCTTTTATCTGAACAGCCACTGCAATGGTTGTTCAGATTGATTAGTTATCCTATATCATGCTCAGTAGAGACTGCTGCGCGTGCTGCATTCATGTGCAGTAGAGACTGCCCGCTCAGCGGCTGATACAGAGAGCGTCCAGCTCTGTATCAGCCACAGTGCGGGCAGTCTCTACTGCGCATGACTGCCCCGTGACTGGCTGGCAGTGGCACTGTGGCCCGTGTAACGGGCTCTTCAACTAGTAATTCTATATTTATTCTACAAGTAATTATAGCAATTAGAATTTTTGTTAATTCATTTCAGTTGGCATTCACAATATTAAATGCTAACATACTGTCTACAAAGTATCACTGTTGATATGTGCCTAAAATAATTTAATTGTGGAGAAAAGTGTTACTGCTGATTAGTGTCACAAAGTGATAAATGAGGCATATGCATATCATACTGATTATTATTGGCTGGTTTTTGTAAGTGCTACTGCTAAAATTACATACTGAAACCATGGCATTTATATAACTGTAACCTGAGATCAGGGGTGTCCAACTTCATTACAAAAAGGTTGACAGTAGAGCGATTAATAATATACTTATCCATGCTATTTTACAAGTGTCACATCAAAACCGCCAAGCCAATGATGATGGCATCTGTGCTGAAGCAGGAATTTTATTCTAAAAGCCCACAGTTTTAGTCATTCCTGATTGCTGATTTACCCTCCTTAGATTAACCCCTCAAGGACACTTATGCAGTACATAAACTGGGCTTTTAGTCATTGTGCTTTTTATATACTGAATTGGCTGCAGGAGTTCCCATCTTATTTGCAGGAGACTGGAGTAGACTGTCTCATGACAGCCTGTGTCTGCTGCAAGTGCAGAGAGCTGCAATGGCCTCTCTGCATTTTTTCTTAAAATTAACCCATTGTGATCCAGATGATCATAATTGGCAGCCGCACAGGAGCACTGCCAGCTGTGACGCCACACTCCCGTGTGTGACCATGAAGAGAACCATGCTGAAAGTAACAGTATGGATCCCTTCTATCTAGTGTGAACCAATTCATTCAGTTCCCAGTAGAGAGATCTCATGGGAGACCTCAATGTGCTCTGTTTGACCAGGGGGGATATTCACTAAGTGGTGATAAAAAGGTGATGAAAAGGTGGAGAAGACTTCTCCAGTTTATCACTTCTGAAGTTTCTATGTTATTTATGAAGCATATTCACTAAGATCTCCAAAGTTAGGGAAATCTTTGTGCATAGGCTCCATACAAAAACAGGAACTGGAGAAGTAATATCACTGGAGAAGTCATCTCCACTTTATCACCTGTTTATAACACCTTAGTGAGTCTCCCCCTAGTGTCACAGAGAACACAATTAAAGGGACAGGGTCATGTTTAAATGCACATCCCAGGAGCAGGTTATGGTTACAAAAATATTAACAAAAAATACACACACATAAAACAATGTAATGTTTTATCCTCTTTTTATTGTATTAACAATAATGGCTTAATCCTATATTTTAAAAATTATGCAAAAAAGCAAATCATATTGGGTATTTCTGTAAACAGTAGAGCTAGTGGAATTTCATTAGACTCCTGCACTAACTGAGTGCAAACAATATCGGACAAAATCATGAAAAAATGTTTATTTTAGTTCTTTTTGTTATATTTCTGTATATTACGGATAGAAAACTACTGGGTGATATATATAGTCTATCCTGAAAAACATCTATAGTCTGCATGGGTCCACTTCATAATAAAATGGTGAAACCACATGTAATCAGCGCATACATAAACCTGACATTTTTCAGGTTCATAAAGTTGAAAACAGTACAGTTCTTATGGGGTTAATCCAGTGCTCTTTTGTTGGCAATACAAAACAGGCAATAGATGGCCAAACACTGTATGTTAAAAAAGAAAGACTGACTTTAATCTGGATATGGCCTGCTACCAATCCTCCCTTTAAATAACAGAGATTGTGCCCATACAATAAAAATAACAATCCCTTAAAAAAAGACACAAAATATACAAAAATGTACATACCATTCTGTATAAAAAGGTATTAACAAATGACAGACTGACTTATCCCAGTGTTTCAGATTTTTGCCGCTCTCAACGGATAAACCACTTTGCGCAGCCTTTTGAAATCAAATTTAAGAAAAAAAAATCCAGACAAAATTTCATATTTTCCACATAAACAATTTGTTGAACCACTAGGAATTTTGACACGTCTGAGCTTGCAATCTGTAGAGATTTTCCCAGACGACTCCTCAGAACTTGCAATCCACAGGTTGTTCCACAGATAGTAAGTGACTTATATGACACAATGAAGCTGATAGTCTGCAGAGAGTCAGTAATCCACACAATACAGAGCTTGCAGTCTACAGGGAGTGAACTACTTGATATCCACAGATGATTCAAGGAGGACTGACCCATATAATGCAAGAGTTTTCAATATGCAGGGAGTTCTTAACAGTAGATCACTTCTTATAGATTTCAGGTTCTGTGATGCCTTATGATTATCCCACAATACGCAAAAGAGACTGTAATATACTGGAAGTTACTCACCGCAAAACACATAGCTTTAAATCTACTTAGCAAAACTTAAATAACACCACACAACTCTGCAGTCTGACAGTAGTGACCCATATATCAGCACAAACATAAGTCATTAGACACACACAGGCTACCAAGCACCACTGATGCAAAGTTCATGGACACTGTTAGCTAATCCCCAGTATACTGGTATTGGTATATATCTGTGCTGTATATTGGGTATTGGCTAACAGTATTTATTGGGTTACATTTGTAGTATCTTTCTTTGATTTTTACATGTGGTGCAACAAAATTGAATCTCATCATTTTTACATACATCTTGTTCTGTATTTATGATATATATATACAGAAGTCATGGTCCATAGAACCATGTGTACAAATCAGCACTCAAAGGACTTTAAACAAAAGATTAATTCAAGGTTTATTCATCTGACGTTTCGGCTCAAACTTGAGCCTTTATTTTAGGAGTGCCCATCTATAACATTTATATATATATACCTGTATATATCTATATATATCTATCTATCTATATATATATATATATATATATATATATATATATATATATATATTTTATATATATGGTGTCTAAAATGATACGTGTTTATTAAAATTATGACGCTATAATTATCTATATTGTGGTCATCAACTTTAACATAGGGGACAAATAAACATTAAACAAATCCCAATTGATTTAAACTGGATTTTTTACCCATTCAGTACTAGTAAGTTCTCCAACTCATTACTTCACATAAATAAATGGGAACTCTTACATTTTCTCCCTATAGTGCAGTTGGATTGCACCAGAATAGCACCTCTTTGCGCCCGACATAAGACCTATAGGGATGTATCCGACAAGCTAAAGAGGTGTAAATCTGGATCAAATCAGCTAGGGGACAAATAAACATTGCCATTGATTTAAATGGGACTTTTAACCCCCTGAATGCTAGAGAGGCCTTCAACGCATTGAAAACTAAGGCTTTGGAAGCCTCTCTACCACTCATTTGATTGAAATGCCCTTTTAAATCAGTGGGGATAATTTTAGACATTATTATTATTTGTTCGCTGTGGTGCAATTGGCTTGTTCCATGTTGCCCTGACACTTAGAATAAAGGATAAAGAACAATCTTATATTGGCATTCAAACTTCTCAAATTTATGAATGAAATATCCAAAAATGGCAATTGGTATAAAAAATACATAATGCCCGATCAAAAATATCTTCTCCCCAAATGTCTCATAAATACCCAATAAAAACTATAATAAAGCAAAAAACCTAATAGCACCCTAAATGCTCTCATCAAAATCCTTCGTAATGGATCCAAATATTTTGGAGTACCTTATACATAAGAGCCATAGACTATACTAGCACCTTCCAGAAGGATAACTTCCTAGCTTAGATACTGAGATATTCACATAGAAGATTCTCTGAGATCCACATATTATTTCTTCCACGGAAGGATCTACCGTGAAGAAATGTTTCTATAGTCATGACGTTAAAGGATAAGCTTCTTCTCCATTAGTTATGTAAGTCCCTGAAGCATCCTGTTCTAAAACAGCAACTCCTCCTTTAATTACAGCTGGGCCCTGTGGATCAGGTAAGAGATGGTATTTTTGTCTTCCTATTCTCACGCTGTTGATACCCCAGAGCCTGCTGTATCAGACCTGTACATAACAGCAAACTCATACATCACAAGAAACTTTTTACATTGATGTTTTCTGTTACAATAATGCCATATATTTACATAGTGTTTTAATCTGTTCAGGGCTACAATTGCTAAGCACATGACCTTGGAATTATCTGACTGGCAGCAGTTGATAAACAGTTGGTACAATTACCCAACACTACTCATTTTATAGCCCTGCCTGGGGCTAGAAGCAGTTTTTACACTGGAGGTCTATAAACCAAATGAGCTATTTCAGCTATCTAAACTTATGTCTCTTGTTTACAAATTATGGTATTTTTACTGTTTATGTCTTTACATGTAATAGAATGAACATTAAGTTTCCAACTCCCATTTCATGCTTTCTTTTCTGTCAGTTATTAACTGGACTTAAAGCAATGCGGATGGATCACTTTATAGGCAACATGTGCAAATGAAAAGTGGAACAATTCTGGAGCAATCCAACTGTATCCTAGGGAACAAAAAAAAATCTCCATCAAATGAAATGTAATTTTTAAACCCTTGGATGCTAGAGAAGATTCCAACACATTGGGGACCTCTTTAGCATTCAAAGGGTTAAATTCCCATTTAATTCAGTAACAGTGTTTTATTTTCCCCTAGGGTGCAGTTGGTTTGCTCCAGAATAATTACATATTCATCTTTGCTCATTTTGGTAGCTAAAGAAGAGGAAACCAACTGCCCCACAGCATATCTCCCAAGTGTCCCTCTTTGAGGCCCAGATCCCTCTGTCCCTCTTTCCCACCCTGGTGTCCCTCTTTTTAGGAGATCAGACTGTGTGGTGTGTATCACATTGCTCCACAGCAATAACATTAAAGTTTGGTTATACCTCAGTATACATGTTTATGTTTGTTTGTATAAATATAGTAATTTGATATTGTTCTAAATTATTTATTCAGTTACAAAAAGAGGTGTCAACAGGACATGAAAAACCCTAAATATTCTTAGTAATGCTCCAACCACCAGTCACACCCCCAGCAACAACACCTAAGATAAGTGTCCCTCTTTGGCCACTTGAAATGTTGGGAGGTATGCCATAGGGAACAAACAGACATTCATAAAATGCTCATTGATTTAATTGGGAGGTTTGAGCCCTTGAATGCTAGAAATGTCCCCAAAGTTTTACTTCATACTGCCTTAGAGACTGCTCTAGCAATCAGTGGGTTAAAATTCCCATTAAATCAGTGGGATTTATTTGTCACCTAGGGTGCAGATGGTTTGCCCTGTAATTCATCCACTTATGCCTTTGTGAATCATGTCTGTACAATCTGATAAAGTGAAATTGGCCAAAATCATACCAGGGTAAATACACAATTTGAAAAAAAAATACTTGTTAACCCCCTGAGAACCATATTGATATACAAGGCATTGCAAAGCATTGCTTTGCACAGTTCTTTGGTCCTCAATGGGTTAAGCTATGTATATGTGTTTTATAAATGTGTTCTTGTTTTAATAAAATATACCAATGGTAATTAAATTGCCAGAGGGGTACGCAAGGCATCGCAAAACAATTCAATGCGTACCTCTCTGGCACTAAAAGGGTTAAAACATAAAAGGAAAGGCAAAGAGAAAAGTAACTCAGATATTGGTGTGGTACAAAGAACGTGTAACAACAGGGGTGAATTCAAGACTTCGTACTAGAGATGAGTGAAACGACACTATACGAATCATGCCATTTTGCAATACACAAAACACACTTGCAGACCTGCGTGTTTCATTGTGTGTTTTATTCCGTGTTTTATCCAATAATTTCACAATAATTTCTGGGTTTCGATTTCACAGAAATGTATTTAAAAATCCTAATCATTTTGTATTTTTATTTATGTAATGGGGTGGTTCAGGCCCTGCAAAAATAAATTTTATCTGTGCAAAAACATTATCTTATTTACTGTAAGAAAATGTTTCTGAATGTCATGACATTTCTTCAACTTTGTATATAGGACAATTGTGGTCTCCTCATAGCAACAGGAGAGACCAAATCCAGTTTCAGAGCTTAATTAGCATGTGAAACCTCACTGAGACTTTCAGTTTCTCATTTTTAAAAAAATAACATTATGAATATCTCCTAAACTGTGCATCTGCTAGTCTTTTAGCTAATTGTGAATTAAAATATGCAAACTTGAAATTAAAGCTTACAGGTCCACTTTAATAAGAGTGGAGAAGATTTGAAAAAAAACACAAGATGAACAATATTATTACAATAATAAACCATTCAAAAACATAGCATTTTATGGCACCAATATTAAGCTGGAAACTACATTAAAGAAGCATCCTTGTCAGGGCAGAAACTAGTAATTGCCACTGTTCTGTGTGGACTGTTTCTCCAGAAGTAATGTTGAATTAGTATTCAATATCATGTCCACAGAGGCAGACATAATTCTTTATGCAGAACTCCAGGCCCCAATCTCCTCCTCCCGAAACGTTCTTAGGACTCATTCAGTTGGATAAGTTTATGGTCCTGAAGTCCTGCAACAAGAAATCCTATCTGGCTTCAGGGGAATGATATCCAATACTAATTAACCCTTTTAGTGCATTGCGTACCCCTCTGTCACTTAAAGGGTTAAGTATTCATTTTAGAGACTCAGTTCACACATAACTGATTCATAGTGGCCATTAGCAATTTCTCCCCAGATTAAGATAAATGGGGATTATTATTAGGATGGTTCAGTGTTCCTTTACATCTGGGTTTAAAAATAAAAAGGATTATAACAATTTTTAATGGTAGATTCCTTTATTGTTTTTAATATTTGGGATGGAAGAAGCACATTCTTCAATCAAATAGCAGGAGAATTAATTTAGTCTATAAATGTATTCCTAAAATAAGCCTTTTTATAGGCCATAAAACAGCTACCTGATGTACATTCTAGAAGGGATGTAGCATATTCTAGCTTTAACATGTTATTTCCTTGTCATAAAAAGACATAGATTGTATAAACAAAGAATGTGCCACAGGGAGCTGGAACACATACATAATTATGGTTCGGTACTGTTGTTACAACGTATTCTTATAAACTGAAAAGGAAGATCATGTGCTAATAGAAGCTGTTCTTCACAGCCGCTAGGAAGATGGGCAGGTTACAGGAGATGGGGCTGTTGTCTATTGTCCATTACTGTGCTTCTGGGCAAAAATAGAATATTAGACAAATCCTGACTTAACCCTTTCAGTGCCAGAGGGCTATGCAATGCATTGCTTTACAATGTGTTGCATACCCCTCTGGCACTCAAAAGTTAATCTGTATTAAACAGGAAGGACCTTATTCAGAATAGAAAACAAGAGCAATTTTGGAGCAAACCACCTGCATCATAGGGAAGAAATAAGACCTTATTTTTTAAGAGGTGTTTTAACCCCTTGAATGGTAAAGTGGTCTCCAATACATTGTTTCTCAATACACTGGAGATCATTTTAGCATTCAGTGGGTTAAAAAACCCCATTTAGTGCAAAGCATATTTCTTTCCTTTGGTGCAGATGGTTTGCTCCAGAATTGCTCCTTTTTTGTGAATAAGGCCTTTGTTGTGTTGACCTTATGATGGGTCTTATGTATAAAAGTAGAGGGGTGCAATTCTGGAGTACACCAACTTCACAAGGGGGCAAATAAAAATACCAATTTCTTTGACTGGAACTTTTAACCCTTTGAGTGCCAGAGGGTCATGCAACACATTTCTTTGAAATACGTTGCATAACCCTCTGGCATTAAAAGAGTTAAGCCCTTGAATGCTTGAGAGGTCCCCAAGGCATTGCAGACTAACATGCATTCCCAGGAACTTTCTTGTCCCAAGTCCCTGGAGAAACACTGTAGAAATGAGGATGGGAGTGTCCAAATGATGGGCATGGGTGGGTGGATGAATGCAGGAGTTTGCCAGGAAATGGGTTTGGAAAGTGGGTGGAATGGAGCAGGATTGTGATTAATGGACTGGAAAGTGGGTTTAAGGAGTGAGCCTAAGGAGCCACTCCACTGTACTGTACTCCACCACTACCTACAGAAAATGTTGAGAGGGGTATCAGACAGTGGGTTTGGAGACCTGTGGCTTCCAGTGGACAGGGGAACAAGGCTGGGGGGCATCAGACAGTGAATGTGGGAATTTGTAGCTACCAGTGGGCAGGGGAACAAGGCTGTGGGGTGTGGGGGTTGTCAGATGGTGTATTTGGGAGTTTGTAGCTCCCAGTGGTGAGGGGAACAAGGCTGGGTGTGGGGTCAGAGATATGTGCCTCCCTGTGGGCAGGGGAACAAGGATGGGGGGTGTAAGTGTATTTGGGGACTATGTGGCTACCCGTAGGCAGGGGAACAAGGTGTGGGGGGAGTGTATGTGGGGATTTGTGACTACCAGTGGGCAGGGGAATAAGACTGGATGGGTTCTATGACAATGTGTTTGGGAAATATGTGGGTACCAGTAGGCAATGGAATATGAAGGGGGGGTAATAATGCATGTGGGGATTTGTGTCTACCTGTGGGCAGGAAGCAATATTTGTATTTGGGAAGGCTACTTGTACCTCAGAAGGTCTTAAAACAGCCTTAGTCCAGATTTATTTGTCCCATCTGGTACAGTTTACCACATAATTTACCCACTTTTAGTATGTAAATGTTTTTTTTAGCTAAGGCACAATATGACTAGGCCACTTAAGGGGATTTGTACAAAGAAATCTGATCTAATTTCCGGGAAAATCAAGGGACACATACATTTTCCTATTGATTTAAATGGGGCTTTCAAACCTTGTGAGACCTCTTAAAAACATATTATTTATTCATGAAAATTAAAAAAGGGCAATTGTTCAGTATACCATATAATCTGATACTGTGGCCCAATGCATTTCTCCATTCCTTTACTGCTTCATCAGGTCTCTCAACAGTTATTACCTCCCTTTATCCACTTATTCCTCCTTGCAAACAGCTGTTGGTGATGTGATCTGGTTGGAAATCATACAGATATGGAGCTGATTTTTGCAGTTTAATAAAGTAGGACAATTGTTGGGCCATACTACATAAGTAGACTCCTCTCATCACCTGACTGGATATTTCGAGGGGCTTCTCAAGAAGAATCACACACTGCTCATACACTGTTCTAGTGCAAATTATGATTTGTTAGCTTACTAGTAAGCCATCATGCCTAGACTCCTCCTCCAGAATGCTGACTGGGCATACAGATAGACTCGTCCAAACAGAATGTCCACAAACATTACCAGTGGAGAAGGTTATTTGGAGGCTTGTATCAAAGGAACCAAAACAGTACATAATATGCTTACATCAGTCACTGTGATCACTATTTTCTTTAGATTGGGTGAATACTTGGTAACTATAAAATAATATATCAGACTGAACATGCAAATAAATTCAGTTTAAGGGTGTATATATGAAACCACAACTGTACCCTCTTAATTAGGAGCTGTAATATTCTTGTTATAACTCCAATATAAGCAATATACATGTGCTGGGCTTGTCCAAACCTATTGGACCAGGGTAGGCGAGCCTCATTGGATGCTGACCCTGTATAACTGTACCTTGTGCGCTCCATGTAGTTACGCCCCAGATAGTAACCATTAGGATGTTGTGGCCATATTAAGATGAAAAATTATTATTATTAGCAGATATTACTTCTACTTAAATGACAAATTAAACTATTTTAATCTGCAATATGGAAATTGTGCAGTTTTTTTCAGGCTTCCCAAGCAATATTCGTTAATGGTGAACGGTTATTGGGAGCATGGGGGATTCTGTGAAAATCTGCCACACAAACATCAAGGCTGTCTTTGGCAGGTCTGTGTAGGTATTTGTAATCTTGGTCATTTCTGTAGCACAAATGAATGTCAAATGTTTCTTTGTAATAAATGATGCTAAAAGAGGGCCTATTGTGTAGTTACATCCACTTACAACATGACACATTCATTTAAAAACAACTGAAATTCACCTTTGAGAGCCAGGTTTACGAAACGAAATCCCCACAGCAAAAAGTAAATGCCATGTTTTGTCAAGGGAAAAACAGTTAGGGTCTTTGTTATTTGTTTTGCTTATTATAACTACAAGACCATTAAGGAAATGTTTACATCCTGTTATGATCACATGTTTTTTGAGTATGGTGTCTTGGTATGCACGACAAGTGAACATGGAATATTTCTCTTTACTTCCTATCCTCTGCTTTTAATGTAACAAGATTATGGATGTTTGTGTGTATGTGTATTGCACTTACATGTTTATGTAGACAGAGCAAAATAGATATATGGATTTATAATTAATACATTTGTATATATAGTTTAATTATATATGTGCAGGACCACTCTTGAAAAATTGAAAACATTATTTCCTATATTATTGGTGGAATGTTTTTGTTATCCCTGTTAGATTGGGTATCCATTTCATATGTCAAATGTTGTTTACATGTGATTATAAATGCTCATCATTATATCTTAGGGTGGGCAGCATGTGGCTTTCCAGCCACATGTTGGACTTAAACTCCCATCGCTTGCAGGGGCTGTTGTTAGCACATGTGGAGATGATGGTGTGAAATGGGGTTAGGGATATATAAACACCCATAGGTGGTACTAATAATGGATGTGGGTTGAAGCAACGTTTAAAGAGGCAACATGAGAATCTGTTGCTTTTCATGCAGGACGAGATTCTCATATCGCCCTTTCTATCACAGGGACATGCTTAATGTGCCGTTTACTTCCATTTTGCTTGCAAAATTTTTAAAGTGAGTTGTAAGATTTTATATATTTGACAAATAAAACGGATGCAAATGCTCATACAATTACAAGCCTGGCCATTTAAAGCGGAACTACCAGACAAAAACACTAACAGGTATCAGTCCGTCTGCATGGTGGCTCCTCTGTATATTTCCAGATGCGCTACTGTTTGCCTTTAGATTGAAAGAGTCACAGTGTAGCAATAAAATATAACATATAAGTCTCAATTCACTAGTCCTTAGAGATTTTGAGTGGTCTCAGATCCCTCTTTGTCGAGCTGCTGCTGGGCTCCTTCACCTGGTTGCGTGACTAAACAGACCTCGGTATCTGTATAGAAAAGTAAAAAAAAAAAACAAACCCAGCACAAGAGGACCTCTAAGAGCGATCTTTCTCGATAGGTTGACCCCACTGACTTTCATTCTACCCCCTTAGGATGTACACTTACTGGAAACTGAGGCTTTGACCAGCCTCTCGGTGTAAACGCATGTAGTATATATATTACTCCGTTCTCGTCCTTAATCTCCCTTCTACCTGGTCGTGTATTCCACAGCAATCATGAGAAGTATCTCCCTTCTCTTTCCACATGTGCTCCACGACAATTGTAGAAAGGGTCTCCGGGACTTATATCAGTAAATTTGTTTATTTAAAATATATAGTACAACTCATGTACTTAAAAATATGTATAAAGTACAACACCTGTACTTAAAGCAATTAAAACACCTTACGTGTTTTGTCACACAAAGTGACTTCTTTGGAGGTGAATAACTTTAATTAAACCAATCATCCCTTTTATATGTGTGCACAAGTCTCTTACCTGTCGTACCTGCACCTCCATCCTTCACCCATTTCCGCCACCACTTGAGCACTTCCTCTTTCAATCTAGCAGCCAAATCATCATGGATGCGTTCCAAGTACTGGAAGTCTCAGCTTTCACCGTAACCTCCAGTCCCGCATCACTTACCCTGGTGACCCTAGACTCTCAGGAAGCCAGAGAATCTCCAATGGGCTTCCTTCGATCCGCTTGTCTTAGTTCCATGGGCCATTTTTTAGCCAGTACATATGTAATATGCTCTTCCAGCCTATATCTCTCACACTTACCTCTATACAGAGTTAATTCACACTTATACATCCGTACGCACTTGGTTTATACCGGCCCGAAAGATCCCTAAGCCAGTGGGTCAATCACGGGGCTTGGTGCCATACTGTTCCTAGATGCACTCATATTGGGCGATTGGATAATACATAAGTACATTGTAACAATAGTAAAAATCATAAAAACAAGGAAACTTGAACCAATCGTACAATAGTCTACACTAAAATCTAATAAAACTCATAGTCCCTAACTAACCTCAATTCTAATGCCACCTATGTTTTCAAACTATTTGACTCATATCTATATTTTCATTAAAACCTGACGGGGCTAAGGTACTCATCTTAAAGATCCACACGGCAGAGGGCGCGATACCTATTATTCTGTTTTGACGGAACAAGATCTATACCAATAATTGTAAAATTATTGATACCACCTTGGGGACATGCTCCAAAGTGTCTAGAGACACTATGGGAATTATCCTGTTTTGTAATATTCCGACGGTGTTCCTCTATACTGGGCACCGCAACTGCATGCAGTAAGGTAAATGACAAATTTAGAGTTGCAATTAATAAATCCCTTGACCTGATATACTGTTCCTGTAGAAGAACTCGTAAAATCTTTACATTTGTTTCTAATCAAAGGACAGGTTAAACATCTTGATGAACCACATTTATAATTCCCTATGTTCGGAATTTCTATTCCCATATTTCCAAAAAATAGATTTTTATCAGAAATTTTGTACATTTCCTATCTTATTTTGTGAAATATTTTTTGGTTTACTCTTGGAGCTATACGCCCAAACATTTTTTGCTTTTCTGAAAATAATCTTAGGGGCCTTGCCTAAATAGGGTCGTAATACTGGATCCTGTTCCAGAACTCCTCAATGCTTCAGGATTCCTGCCCTGGCAATGATTCCAGCCCTGACGTAGTCAAATGCAGAACAGCAGCAAACATTTCTTAGTTATGGGGAAAGTTTGGCCTTATTCAGTAGTAGGAAAGGAAAGTAACATGGCTTCTTCAAGGACTGAGTATGTGCACATACATTTATGTGGGCTGGACATGCTGTTAGTACTGACAGAGAGCTCCAGGGATTGCAATCACAATTAGTTAAGTTTGAACCTAAATTGAAAAGAGACAATAGGCTCCTTTCAGTGGCAGGATACTATAGGCCGTCACTAACAGCCTAATCAGTTTCCTGATGCTCAAAGGAAGCTCTCTGATGACTAACAGTGTTCACTGTCATTTTAAAGGGTAACTACCACCTTTAAGAAAGATGTCCCCAAATAATTCCTCATCTACCAACTAGCTGCTCATTAACGCTAGTCGCCAGAATTATTACCTCCTTAACGCGAATGATCCACTGCTCTGGGACTGACAGGCAGGATGGAGCGTAGACATCTTTCTATAGTGACATCTGTGCACCTGCGCTGTCAGTACCAGTCAGTTCTAGGAGGTGTTGCTATGAGCGATTCGGCTCCAAAAGGGACTGACAGTGCAGGAGTGCAGATGTCACTATGGAAAGATGTCTGCGCTCCGCCATGCCTGTCATACGTGTCATCACCTCAGAAGGCACACTAACACCATCAGCAAGCAGAGGCAGCTGGCCTGTGCTGCTGCTGCTACTAGTATCCAGTGGACCACTTTTTATTATACTTTCCCAAATCCCAAGAGAAGATGTTGGGGGCTTGCAGCTCTCTTGAGCAGAGGGAAGTGGGCTCCCTTCACTGCTGCTACTGTTGGATTCATCCACCTCAGATTCAGCAGAAGCACCCTTCAGCTTCTCCTGCTGCTGATCTTGTGCTTGCAAGAACACCAAAACAACTTTATTTTGTACTTATTTTTCTCTATTTCACTCTCTCTCTTTCCTCTCTGCTTCCTTTCTTCTTCTTTTCTGTTCTACAACATGCTGCATGTTGGAAAGTTCCAGATTCTTTTAGTATGTTGGTGAGAACTTTCACTGGCTTTGAAAAAATAGGCAAAAAATGGAACAGTTATTGCAGGAAACTCTGTTGTGTTATTGAAACTGTAGAAAATGTGAAAGTTTCTCTGTGGATGGGAATTCCTGTGGAAAAAGGTGAACATTTTGCATTTTTCATAGAAATTCCAGCAGGAACAAAACAGTCCTGTGCCTACTCCATGTTGTAGATAAGGCCTTACCAAGGATATATAGGTATTTAGAATTACATTTTCATTCAAAGCATCTATACCCATTTGTGTGTATAATAGCGACCTTGTAATGACACTTCAGTCTGCTAGTCTACTGTCTATCAGTATTCATAGATCTTTCTCTAACAATGATTCTCCATGTAGATTACCATTTAGTATATATAGCATGTTTTTTTCTGCAACTCATATACTTAAATGGTTATTAAGCAATAGTATATACTGTAAGGAACAATCATAGCATCTGTTGTTCTGAAACATTACTAATACTTCAGTACTTAAAGGGATAGTAATACTTAAAATGTAAAAACAAATATGTTGTAGGGTGTATCCCCCTGAGTAAAACAAGGGTACTCCCACTGCTGAAAGGTGTTTTATTAAAAAGTTATTACAGCTCAACCGTGAATTTTTTATGTGCAGTATCACAGTGGCCTGAAACTGTACAGTGGCGCTGTTGCTACACCATCCTATGGAGATTTATGGTCAAACGACCAGAGCTGTCCGTAGGATAATGTAGCAACAGCGCCACTATACAATTTCAGGCAACTGATACTGCACCTAAAAAAATCATGTTTGAGCTGTAATAACCTTTTAATTACACACCTTTCAGCAGTCGGAGTACTCTTGTTTTACTCAGTGGGATAAACCCTAAAACATATATATATATTTTTTTTCATTTTAAGTATTACTATCCCTTTAGGTATTAAAGGATTAGTAATGTTTCAGAACATTAAACTTTAATTTATCTATATTAAACTTTATCTGCCATGTTCCTGCCCATTCACACAGAGAACAAAATTCTGTTCTGCAAATACTGAGACACTACTTTCAATATCCACTTCAAGATCATTAATAAACTAATTTTGGCCCAGGATGAACATTGTACTACTCCACTTACAACTTTACACCAACTTGAAAACGTTCCATTTACACCAACTCTACATTCCGCCATTTAAATAGTTCTCTATCCATGCACAGATATCACCTCCTAAGCTGAATACTATTAATATATTCAATAACCTGTGGTAACACTCAGTAGCAAAATCCAAGTATATTACATCAATAACAATATCCTTGTCTTAATTACTACTTACCATCTTATAGAATACATGTAAAACAGTTTGACATTATCTATTTGTCATATAACTAGGCTAACTCCCACAAATAATGTTGTTGGTCAACACATTGTCCTAAATACTGTGATTAGTAATCCTTCTAATGTCTTACCCATTATAGAAGTCAAACTCACAGGTCTATATTTTCCCAGTTTAGTGTCCTGTTTTTCTGAACAATAGTACTGCATCTGCTTTGCTCCAATCACCTGGCACTAGGCCTGTGGATAGTGAATCAATAAATATTAAGTATAATAGTCTTTCTGTTACTGAACTAAGCTCCTTAAAGGGATAGTAATGTTTCATAATAAAAGCAGTTCTGATTAATCATCATAGTATTTTGACTTTGGAGAGTGTTATTTCAATACTGTCAGAGTTGTATTTCAAGAGCAATTCAATGATAGAGTATCCCCCTCCCGCCCCTTTTACTGATGTAACACTGTTCAGCCAGAGCAGAAGGGAGGTGCCCAGGTCGACTGCAGAGAGGGACAATCTTCAATTAAGATAAGGGAAAAACCTGAAAAACTTGTCAAGGGGGGAAGAGCTTTTATTGTTCTCATAGGAAGAAGATTGTCCCCTGCTGTTATCTGTCTGGTCTATGGACAGCATTCCACATCTGAGACGAGATGGCTTACAGTAGGTAAAAGGGGCGGGAGGGCAGACTTTGCTTGTGAATATCTCTCAAACCATAAAGTTTTGAAAGATAAGACTTATATCGTTCTTCGTGTTTGTTTAATGCCTACAAAATAAAATAAAGATAAAACAAAGTATTACTATCCCTTTAAGTGCACTTGGGTGTATGCCATCAGACTCAGGTACTTTATTCAACATAATCATTTACAGTTTCTTTTGGTCTTTGTCCTCAGTAAGCCATGTACATGGTGGAATAATTTCTTTGATTCTCCCTTGTTTTCCCAAAGTCTGCCATTCTTTCTTCCTTTGTATGTAGGAACCTAGTAAATATGCAATTAGGAAGGTCTTCATGGTGGCCTATGGGACATCCGCAGCTCTGTCAAACAAGGGATGCTTGAGATTGTGATTTTTATTGCAATCTCCAATGAATTGTCGACATACATAGGCGCCAGCAAATAATATTGGATGACATGACATGGTCTAGCAGCCATCAGACACCCTCTCCGGTGACTCAATCAGTGGTGGAACACGGGAGGAGATGAGAGAACACAGTCAACAGAACAGGGGGGTGCTGCAGTTCTGTCTCCCATGCCAAAGAAACCCTGTACATCAAAATTAGGGAAAGTGCTGTGTTTTTTTTACATTTCTTACAAAATGTTGTCCATTTCTGATAACAGGAGAGAATATAATTTCAACAAGGATCTTTAATGTTCTTACAGGAAACAGAAGGTGATTCATTATCCCAGTAATGGAATATGCTATACTTATTATTATCTGAGCTGACTTAGTTCAAACTGCTGCTGTTCAATCAAAATTGTGTTTTTGCATTTCTGATTTGGTTATGAACATAATGGCTATTTCCTGTCAGATGGATTTTCTGAAAACATTTATGTATTAAACATGTCCAAACATACTGCTGCTCTCAGAAAACAGTGCATTAACCCCTTAACGCCCTCCAAACTTTTTTTTCATTCCTTAAAATGATTTCTGAGATGTACATGTACATCCTCTGTCCACTTGGGACATCCGCTCGGGACATACATGTACGTCCTCGAGCGGTAAGGGGTTAACCCTTTGAGTGCCAGAGGAGTACGGAACGCATTGCTTTGCTCTGTGTTTTGTACCCCTCTGGCACTCAAAGGGTTAATAGTAATGTAATATTTAAAGTAAAAGAGAAATGTTTACAAACCACATGTTCTCACAGGCTGTAAGTTAGAGTTCATTAAAATGCATTTCAGAATAAATGCAGGAAATAATAAAAAATGGATTGTTGATAAGGCTTTCCAGTATAAATGCTGTTATCTGAAAAACACACAGTTGTCATGCTTCTACACTGTGAGATTAAAGAGGAACTATCACCCTGAATAAAGTCCCCCCCATAATTAGGTATATGACGATATGCTTAGAAACAGCGCTATTATAGTGCACAAGTACCGCGTTCTTCTTCTGAGACTGACAGCTAGGCTTCTTGCTTTAGAGGCATCTGCGCTCCAGCCCTGTCAGTCCCTTTCTGTTACCCTGAGGTACCATGGAGGAGACTGGGAAGGACAACGCAGGCGCCCAGATGTCTCTAAGCCAAGATGTCTACGAGCAAGCCTGGCCGCCGGTCTCAGAAGAAGAAGGATTTCTTCATAACAGGGTACTTGTTCATGATAATAGCACTGTTTGTAAGCATATCGATATATGTCTATTATTATGGGGAACTTTGTTTTGGGTGATAGTTTCGCTTTAATTTACTAAGACGAACTGGAACAATTCTAGGACAAACGCACCACAGGGAAAAATAAAATCATGGAAATCTTAATTTATTCAGAAGGGATTTTTAACCCACCTCTCTAGCATTGAAGGGGTTAAATGGACCCTGAAACCTAAAAACAACGTTGGTGTTTTGAAAGAGTTTTTAAAATCACCTATATGTTGTATTAGCCACTAGTTTTTAACTTATATAAATGTATAGATTATGCTAATGAAGGCATGCCACACAGGCACTTCCTGTTTTAGCCCACCATTAAATCTCCCACTCACTGACACAGCTCAACAATTCATTGCCCTCCTCAGCTCCTACATAGCACCGAAAAGGTTAAGTGTCAATGAGCGGAAAAGATAATATAGGGCTAAACCTGGAAGTGCCTGCACGGCATGCCTTAATTATCATAATCTGCTTAGCTAAATTACTCAAAAACCTTCAAAATACAAAATAGCTAATACAATAAATAGGTAGTTTTGAAATATGTTTTCAAAATCTCCAAAGTTGTTTTTAGGTGATAAAGGGCCATTAAATCAATGGGAATATTTATGTCTCCTGTGCTGGTAAATTCCAGACTTTCTCCAGCTCTACTTAACACATCAGCCTCTGTCTTTCAATGTTGCACCTCTTTTTTATTACTGACTGCCAGCTAAGAGGTCCTAGATTAGCCCCACAGGGGCCTCTTCTTGCAGCGCAATGCACTGAATACCTCTCTGGTACACAGAGGGTTAATCTCCAGCTGGATGAAAGAGCTACGGGAAACTGTATATTGTGAATATGTCAACATATATGTAAAATATTAATGTCCATAAATATTGATATATTTGATATCACTACTTAAAATCAGGTCGAAGTAGGATTAAATAGCCCCAGGGGAGGGGAAGTTGAGGTCATTTTTAGAAGTCGAGGTGCATCCTGAAGACATTTTTATGCTGCGAATCTAGAAGTCTTCTTGGATAAATTGTACTAACCATAAATAATTCTCTTTTTATTTTCTTTTGTAGGACACTGGTAGAGTAAAAGTGATTCCTTTATTGGCTGAGTAGCTTAAGCATTAAAATGCAAGCTTTCAAGACAAATGAGGTTCTCTTCTTCAGGCATATTTGAAGGCTGAATACAAAATACATGACAGATTATACATTCATGCAAAATATTTTAACATTTACATTCCAGTGGAGATGAACCGCTTATCACCATTTTTTGTAGCTCACCAAGCGGTACAAGATTTATTTCCCTTTTGATGTGTGAATAGTTCCAGTAAATGTAGTGTTGAGTTTGAATGAAGGGAATGAATAGGTTAACCCTCAGTGCCAGAGGGGTGAGCAACACAGCGCTTTGCAATGCATTGCACACTGCTCAGGCACTCAAAGGGTCCAAGACACCCTGAAATCTTTAATTATATGACCAATTTTGGAAACATTTTAGCCCTCTTTTCTTGTTTACATTGGACCTATGAGAATTCACCCATTTTCTTAGGGTTTGTCCTGTCTCGCCTACACATAGTACTGTGTTGGGACATCTCACACAGATGATGTGGTAGACAATATTAGATGATCTGCAGGACAATTTGCCCCTGATGTTGTTCTTTTGGTAGGAATGTGGTATGGGCATATTATCTGCATACCTGGGAACTCTCTGGATCTGCCCCGGAGACTATGTTTTTTTGCAGCTGATTACCGGGTCTCTGGCTACAGACACTGATTCTCTGGTGGTGAGTAGTTTCATAAGAAACTTTGCCCAATTCTGCTCCTTCCCACCCTGCTTCTTCTATTTCCCTCCCTGTTCTCCTCCTTCCCCACCCAGCTCCTCCCTCTTCCCATTCACTTTTGTGACACTTCTGTTAAGCCCTGCCAAACTCATGAGTAAGCCCCACCCCCTTTTGCCATGAATCATGTCATATATATGTCCCAATATCATATATATATATATATATATATATATATATATATATATATATATATATATATATATATATGTAAACTTGCAAATAAATCTGGGTGCCAATCAGAAGAAAAGATACATACAGTACATGGATGGAGAGACGGCTCTCTCAGGAATAGTAATGATGAAAGTTCAAACAATGTTTATTTCAACGTTTTGGCCACAGATCTCTGGCCGAAACCTCAAAATAAACATTGTTTGAACTTTCATCATCATTATTATCCCTGTGAGTAGAGTTGCCACCCAGCCGGTAATAAATTGGCTTCTGTCCAATGTTAAGTCTATGGAGGGAATGCCATGGCCGGTATTTTTTTGAAGAAAAGGTGTCAACCCTACCTGTGAGTGCTGTCTCTCCATCCATGAACTGTATATATATATATATATATATATATATATATATATATATATATATATATATATATATATATAAACACAGTATATGAGGGCATGGTTACTTATATTCCTTTCCTGATCTTTTTACACCTTTTAAAATAAATTTTGGCACAACAATGTTCATGCTTTAACAAGAAAGCCCCCTTTTTGTTGGGTTGCTATGTATAGGTTATGTCACGTTATAAATCCACTAAATCCTTTATCTGCAGACTTTCGAATGACATTGGTAGGCTATTCAAAAGGGAACCAGCATGATTGCACTGACTGTAAACAGTACAGTGATGTCATTTTAAATTTATGCTGAGGAATCACTTGGATGGGAATGAACTGCATGGCAGATTTGTATATTTACCCCATCAATTCGGGGCTGGTACTCATGGGGTTAATATGTCTGATGCAGCCTTATTTGAATCTGCCAATCAGTTTTCAAGCAGAAATTGTTCAATCATAAAGAGACAGTATATTAAATTCTGTGGATTCACGCAGTGATTGCCTCCTGCTGAAATGATCAGTTTGACCAAAAAAATCGTACTTACAGTGGCGTTAGCCTCCAACTTCTGCACTTTGAGGTATGCACTAGAACAGGGTGTGGAGTTTTAAGACTGCCAGCTGTTGGGGTTCTACAACCAGGCCCAGACTGGGTCAAAAAATAGGCCCGGGCATTTAAGGCTGAGTGGCCCATTTTTATTTTTTGAGCAGACCATGGGTGGGGTGGTGGGCGTTCATTCGTTAATTTTTTTTTAAACGCCCGGACCAGCCACGGACCGGCCCACCGGCCAAATGCCCGGTATGCCCGATGGCCAGTCCGGGCCTGACTACAACTGCAATTTCTGCTTGGGGATAATAGGATTTAGTAATCTGTGTATCTGTCAGTCCTTGCAATAGTGTGTATGATCGTGTGAGTGCATATTGGCGTACAATCCACTATTGTTAAGAGTTTAAAAGGTTAGTAGTCTATTTACAAGTAGTTTGCCACGTCTTATAATAAACAGGTTGCACTATCTGTAACACTTTACTTTTGTGTCGTTCAAAAGATATTAAGCGATAAAGATCCCCCCACCCGCCCCTTCTGACCACCTCCCACTGAAATGCCAGAAGTGTTGTGCAACTCGACGGCTGCAATGAGGGACAAACTTCACTCAGTAAGTGTAAGGGAAATCCTACCCCCCTTGATGAAGAAGGGCAGAATTTCCCTTTGCTTACTGAAGTTTGTCCCTCGCTTCATCTGTCCTGACCAGCCTGCAGCTTTGCATGACGTGTCAAAAAGGGGCGGGAGGGGAATCTTTGTCTCTTCATAGCTTCTGAATGACACAAAAGTAAGGTGTTACAGGTAGTGCAACCTGTTAATTTTAATATACAGAAGACTCTGCAAACTACTTGTAAATAGACATTACTAACTGCTTAATAACAGCAAGCCCCAAAAGCATTGCTTCTCTATAATATTCATGGTATTAACAACCCCATTTAACCCCTTGAAGACTGGTCACGTGGTGCACAGCAATTAAGAGCCACGGGGCATTTTTTTCCCTGCATTGGATTCAGGGGTCCCCGAGTGGCGTGTACCCGTGCAGGACACCTAAATTTCATGATGTGCCAGGACCGTCAGTGGTCCTTAAGTGCCAAACTGCCGTGATGTTCCTGGAATATCGTGGGTATGTAATGGGTTAAATAAAATGAACATTTACAGAATGTTCTCCCCCCTGCCTATGGTGCTGTTGTTTTGCTCCAGAATTGCACCTGTTTAGCTTGGTGAATAAGGCTGTGTACATATAAAACCCTCTGCGTGCAAGACGGGTATCCAGCGCATTGCAGCACAATGCGTTGGGTACTTCTCTGGCACGAAAAGGATTAAATGATTAACCGTTTCAGAGCCAGAGGGGTACGCAATGCATTGCAAAGCAATGCGTTGCGTACCCCCTCTGGCACTCAAAGGGTTAAAGAGCCATGCTATTTTATTATACAGTTCATTTGGTAACATTTTCCATTAGGACACACTTGTAAAAGTATATGGCTTCTTTTTTTCCTTTTCATTTCACATAATAATCTACCACACCATAATTTTTTTCTCTAATTGGGAATATCTGCTCTCATCAAAAATGTTTAGCAAACAGTACGACTTGTAAAATACATTTCTGCAGCTGTAGCCGTTATCTAATTTATGTGCCGTCTGAAGCAAAAAGGGTAAAAGCCATCTGGATTATGTAACTTACATTTTCTAGACAGCTTGCAGCTGGTTTACATTCAACAGTGTCTTATAACTATCAGAGATCTATTTTTACTTCTCTAGGTTTATTTTTCACAATCACACATCCAAAGCACATTGTGTTTACATTAATAAATGAAATATTGTTGACAGCTGAAAAAGGCTTGTATGATTTCCTAGATGTAGTGTAGTGTTGCGATTCCAACTGTCTATACCTGCAGTTTAAAGTAGTATGTTGAAAAAGAAAATCTAAATGTAATAAATATGCAGTACTTTAATATTAATTCAAATATATGAGTGCTCTGGTATTGGTGAGGCCTTATAGTTGAAGTGAACTTGTCCCTTAAGACAAGTTTACTTTGTTTTACAGAAAAATGAGCCCCTTAAGGACCAGCGGTTCCAGGGTGTGTGGTCCTTTAAGGACCAGATAGGGAAGTTTGACATGCCATCCCACGTGATTGATCATGTATGCCGGCACGCCGAACGAGGGACTGAAAGAGATCACTCTGGTCTTGGAGCGATCAACTTCAATCCCCGGTATTACTCACTGTGCTCCTGCAGGAGCGTGGTGAGTAAAAGTACGTGATGTACCAGGACCGTCACTGGTCCTTAAGTGCCGGACCAGCATGATGGTCCGGGTACGTCAATGGTCCTTAAGGGGTTAAAATGTGCCTATATTTTTGTAAAAGAAATCATTTTAAGACCTTTTTTTAGGAAAAAAAAATACATTTACAGAGCTAAAATATACATATATACAAAAAACCCCAAGTGAACAAATATGAAACTCAGCAAGGAATGAGGGTACCTGTCACAGTCCCCAAATGAAAAACAAACCAAAAACAGATGACCATTCCGGTGCTGCTCCACTGCTACCACAGTGTGGTACTTTAGGCTAATTCCCTGCATGGTATGCTACTGAGCTATGTTTGAGACTAAACGTACCGTTCGCTTTGCTATAAGATGTAAGCATGTAACCAAGTGCAAAACAAAAATACCACACACACACCCTCCCACATAATATGGCACTCCTGAGCCATGGCATCCTGGCCTGGGAATAACACTACCCACAAAACCCCAGCAAAGGCAGCTACTTAGGTAAGAGGCCTTTTACTAGACATTTTTAGTCCAATTCCCCACCATCTGCAATGGCACACAACTTTGTGTCCTTGTGTTGGAACTTGGTAATTCCCTTTCCCCCTTAGGATATGCTAGTTATGGAACCAGGGATCTGAGCATGACCAAAACCTTAAGGCATGCCATGCCATGCCACCACAGTCCCCAGGAGAGCCACATTATAGTTTACCTGAACAGGTGGGTTTCTTAAATTCAGTAAGCCTCTCCCCTTTCCTTCCCCAGGGGGAAAGGGACAGGAGAACAGCCCCCATTTCCCAGTAATTGTGACGGCCAGACCTCTTTCCTGTGTTTCAGGGTCTGGCCTTCACAATGAGGGTGAAGAGAGCAGGAGGGTCCTGCATCTTACCTGTCTTCAGGTGTACATAACCACCTTCTGCCATTTCTAGAAATTACCCATGTGTGAGTTCTGCCTAGATTCATTCTTTACATAAAATGCAACAAACTGTCAGCAAGAAACAAAGGTTACTTTCTAGAAAACTGTTTATATTACAAAAAAATGCCTAGTACAACTTATAGGTAGTTTTTAACTAAAATTGACTAGATTTAACTTAATGTCACAGATCTACTTTTAATAAGTACTAGCAATTAGTATTTTTCAGATGAGCTTTTAAAAGGGTCTTTCCTTTCCCTGGGGTCAGATGATATGAGCTATTCTTCTTCACACTATAACTTTAATAAAAAATACCTGTATTCCACTTGAAGACAACATTAATGGTCCAGCAAAACAAGACAAACAATAAATCATAAGTGCAGAAGAGAAAGGTAAGGGGGGGGGTGAGAAAGAAGCAAAGAGAGATATAGGAAAGAATAGAAGGAGAGAAGTAAAAATACACAAATTACAGCAGAAATGTGTTTTATATCCAAGATCAATATTTAATGTATTTTCCTGGGTCTTAAAGATAATTATACTCAGTTGAAATGTCTTTCTGTCTTGGATGACATGAAAATTCCCTTTTGGATCCTGACTGTAAAACTGCTCATTGATTGGCCTGATTATGAGAAATCGTGTCTAACTGTAGTGCAGTTCTTCACTGCTTTATCTTGTGTTATTGTATGTCTGTGCCCATTCATTTGGGTTTGTAATTTTTCTCTCCTGTTTTATCAATGTAGCATTCATGCACTTATTGTACTGAATCATATACGCTACATTCCTAGATGTGCATCAGTATGATCCATTGATGTTGAATACCCTGTATTGTGCATTACGTTTCATTCATGTGTCTTCCAAGTATACAGTTTGGCATTGTTTAGTATTTGTCTTATTTGTGTTGTCAGTGTCATAAAGTAGTTTCATTTTTTTTGGTGTTTGTCAGAATGCAAGGATTGGAGGCTTGGTGAATATTTATTTTATAGTATTTAATCCGCTGTCATTATGGGTTGTAGATCTTTCATGATTTTCTGCATTTTTTTCTTGTACCGGATTGTATGTGGCTACTAGTGGTACTAGTGGCTAGTGGTTCGTTTTTATAGTTTAGCTGGTGTTATCTAGGAGAGATTTATGGGTAGAATTGGTGTTTTTGTTCATTGTGTTTGGTCTGTAATCGTGTTCTTTGAATGATTCAGATATAATTAATGTTTTTATTCCTGTCCTTAATATCAGAACATATACTATGGTACCTAGCGGTCTGGTTGGGAATGATGGCTCTTTTAATATGTGGTGGATGGAAGTTGGCGTTATGGAGGTAGCTACATCTGTCTGAGGGTTTATTGTATATTGATGTGTGAAGTTTTGCGTTCATCAATGATACCGTAGTGTTCAGAAAGCATGTAGAATTCATCTTGAAATTAATCGATGGGTGTAATGAACTGATTAAGATTTGGAACTTATTCAGGCTTTTTGTTCTCTCTTTCTGTCCATAGGATGAATATATAATCAGTGTAGCAATGGTATATGTAGGGTTTTTCTTGGGGTATGGCTATAAATTTCCCTTCAAACATATACAGATTGGTGCATTGGGTGAAGTATATAAACATAGATTAGAAAAAAAATCTACATGGCCCATCCCATCTGCCCATTTCCCTAATTTAAAATACACAATCTTACATATTTCATAGACATATCTATGCCAGGTTATTTTAAATATAATAACAGAATATGACACTATGTCCTCTGCTGGGAGGTTGTTCCATACATCTATCACCTTTCCATTGTTTAGTTGTGTGAAAATGAATTAAATCAGATTGGTTACAACTTTACCACTTTATTGATTTGGGGAGACTGCATATACCAGCAACAACAAGATTTACAACAACTCTTTATATATAATTTTTAGACTCTAGTGAGCAGGGCCCACTTATCCTACCATTTCAAGGTTGCACTTTTTTTATCTCTGGTTTTAGATATCGTTATATGCATTGTCCCCCAACTGTACAGAATCTTTGTGTGTTTCTACCCTCTTGTACAGCACTGTGAGGAGTGCTTGTACTATATAAATACAAGGATAATAAAAATTACCCCTTAAAAAAACTTCAAAACTTTTCTTAAAGGGATGGTAATGTCCCAGAATTTTTTTTTATCTATCAAACCGCTATGATTTGAGAGATATTTGCATTCAAAGTTTGACGTTAACTGCTGTCAGCTGTAAAGCTGTCAGCAGGAGATCCGTGTCGGCTGACACGGAGGCTCTTCAGCAGAGCCGCAATCGCAATTTTAAAAAGAATGACTTCATTAGAATGGCCTACAAAGTGTGCATGGTTTGCAAGCACACTTTGTAGACCATTCCAATGAAATCATTCTTTTTAAAAAATGAGATTGCAGCTCTGCTGTAGAGCCTCCGTGTCGGCCGACATGGATCTCCTGCTGACAGCTGACAGCAGAAAACGTCAAACTTTGAATGCAAATATCTCTCAAACCATAGCGATTTGAGAGATATGCTTTTTTGCATTTAATTCAAGTTATTAAGCAATACTAAATGCTAAAAAAATTTGCTGGGACATTACTATCCCTTTAATTGCCTTCTTACCACATGAATGCTAGAGATGCTTTAAAGCAATTTAAAATTATGGAGAGGTTTAGATTGTAAATACCCCTCCGCCATTTGCTAACAGAGAGTAAGACAATACATTTAGGGCCTTTATAAAACTGGAGTTATAAAGAAATGTTTGTAAAATTGTCTTGAAACAATGAAAGGATATTAAAAATGTTTAGCAACATTTTTGCTAATTGCCAACTCCAGTCAATCAATCTCTTTTAAAAGTGGAGTACAAATGGTTTTATCCAAATAAGAATTGGAACATATGCATAAAGAAATTCACTAGTTGTGCCAAAAATAAAGGCAGTTTTAGTGATAAAATCTTAACGCCAGGTATAACCGTTCTTAATGGAAGTGTATATAGTGACAGCTAGGTATGTCAGAAAGTGGTGGTAACTGAAATTGTCTGTAATCAGAATAAAAAAGTTCTTACTCCATGATCCGTCAATTCTCAGATATGTTTATGTTATTTTTTGCATCCAATTCCACCATCTCCATCAAAGGGAAAAAGCTGCCTTAAAAGTGGGTGTCGTTTAATCTTCTGTCATAATGTATAGTATTTTCAGAGAAAAATATTTGTTTGAACATCATTTTTTGTCTGATTAACAACATTTTTTCCCGACGTAATAAAAATGGTCTAAACTTGGAGAAGAAAAATTAAAGTACTGAGAAGCAATTTTTTGTTTCAAAGACAAAAATAATTCTTTGTTTCTTTGAAAATTTTTGTTTCAAAGACAAAATGAAAGACAATTTTTAAGATCAGAATTTTTAATGGCAATGTTCAATGAGAGCTTCTTACCGTAATTTTTAATTCTTTACATGTATTTTCAAACGTGACTAGCGCTACTGACAGTTAGTTGCTAGATGGGGGATTATTTGATACAACGTTTTTTAAGGGTGGTAGTTCCGCTTTAAGATTCTGGTTGAAATTATGTTGTTAAGTTGTCTCAGTTAACAAAATTTCTTCATTAATTTGCATGACCAGAATTTTCACCACAACTATGTCTTGTTACGGCTTCCAAAACTGGCGTAAGTTTCTTTTTAAATGCTGAACTTCAGTTTTAGAACAAATTACAATAATTTCTCTCTCTACTTTACTTTTATAAATCTCCCCCTATATACTTCTGTCTGTTAAGAATATGTTATACCTGGTGTTAAGATTGAATCACTAAAACTGCCTTTATTTTTCTTGAAATTAGCAAATTTCTTTAGAAATACCTTGGGGGAGATTCACTAAGCAGTGATAAAGAGGTGACAGAGTAGAGATGACTTCTCCAGTTTATCACTTCTCCAGTTCCTATGTTATTCTGAGGAGCCTATGCACTAAGGTTCCTTCAGCTTTGGAGATCTTAGTGCATAGGCTCTATAGTCATCTCCCCTTTATCTCCTCTTTATCACGACTTACTGAATCTCAGCCGATGTGATACAATTCTTACTTGGACAAGATCATTTCTACTCCACTTTTCCAAAAATGTCTACTGACTGGAGTTAGTTCTTATAGAAAATGTCACTAAACATTTATACATATCCTGATGACACTTTGTTACAGTTTTACAAACACTTTCTTTCATTAAGCCGTGATAAAGAGGTGATAAAGCAGAGATTACTTCTCCATTTTATCACTTCTTCAGTTCCTAAGTTTATTCTATGGAGCCTGTTCACTAAGATCTCCAAAGTTGAAGAAATCATAGGCTCCATAGAATAACATAGGATTTGGAGACGTGATATCACTGGAGAAATCATCTCCACTGTATCACCTCTTTATCACCTCTTAGTGAATATTCCCCCAGTTTTATAACTCTCCCTAATGTGCTGGAGACCTCTTTGTTATAGACATTAAAAGCCCCATATAAACCATTGGAGATTTGTACTTCTGCTCTGTAGTGCAGTCAGTTTGCCCCAGAATGACTCAACTTCTTTTCTTTTGAAGATAGAGCCCTTTAAATGTTTCTTTTTTTAATATATCTCCTTAGTGCTGTTTTGGGATGATTTGTTGTGAGATGTGAAGGTGTCTGTTGAACACAAGCTGTTAGAGAATCAGAAGATTAAAAATAGAGTGAGAATTTTAAATGAGGTGCAATGAGGGATTATTTTCACATTTATTAGATGTATAACTAAAATTGTTCTCTTTTTTTTTTTTACACTTCCAATACAATTAACCCTTTGTGTGCCAGAGAGTTATCCAAAGCATTGCGTTGCAATGTGGTGAATACCTCTCTGGCCCTCAAAGGGTTTAACCTCTTAACTTCCAGTGACGTGTCAGGACCGTCACTGCTGTTTTTACCTAAAGGACCAGTGATGGTCCTGGCATGTCACATATGTTTTACTCATAGCTCTCCTGCGGGAGCACTGTGAGTAATAGCGGGGACTGAAATTGATCGCTCCAAGACCAGAGCAATCACTATCAGTCCCCTGTTCACCGTGCCGGTGCACGTGATCAGTCACGTAGGACGGCACGTCAGACTTTCCTATCTGGTCCTTAACCCCTTAACGACCCTTGACGGTCATAGTATGTCAAGGGTCGATCGACTGAACGACCCATGACGTACTATGACCGTCATGGAGTTCCGGGCTCCCCCCGCGGCTGCACGCCGTTCTGGGAGTCCGGAACCGGAAAACGGAAAAAAAATGCTCCTCGGACGTTCAGTTACGTTGCGGCGCCGATCCCCCGGTCGTTAAGGGGTTAAAGGACCACAAACTCTGAACCTCTGGTCCTTAAGAGGTTAAAGCCTACTCTGCACTGTCAAATAATTAGCTTAATTTCCTTATTTTATTCAGGTCCTTGGCTACGGGATGAAAGCAGTTCCTATAGATGAACCTTAAGTGGAGCATGACATTGGCTTTGGAGGCCCAATCAAAGCAGCTGATAAAGTGATTAGGTGGGTGGGATAGATCTGTTGAAGTGGGTTGATTTATAATAAACTTTATAATAATAAATTAAACAATAATAACATAATTTATAATATTCACTTGGGGTATCTTTTTTGTTTGCTTACAAAGTGTCTCCATGTCCCATTTCATAACTCTGTATAACTCTGTATTGTTATTTGTTGTAATCTTGTATGTTATGATTTGTGCTGTGGGTCATATGCAGATAGAAAAGAGGAGCAATACTGAAGCAAATTAATCCTAAGAATGCCACTCAGAGGGTTAATTACACAAGGGTCTGTGTATAGAATAAAAATTCCCATTCGTTTAAAGGTAATATAAGTGGGGCCTTTAACCCAGTGAATGCTAGAAAGGTCTCCTTTGCACATTTCTGGCATTCAAGACGATAGAAGTCCCCAATAAATTCAATGTAAATGTGCCATACTCATAATCTGCTCTTCTGCATAAGGCCCTATGCATACCTGGAGACTCTCCAGATTTGCCCAGTAGACTGTAGAATATCACGCTGAAACCCTGCCCACTGGTGCTCCTTCCCACCCTGTTCCTCCCACTTCTCCTCCTTCCCCACCCTGTTCCTCCCACTTCTCCTCCTTCCCACCCTGTCCCTCCCACTTCTCCTCCTTCCCCACCCTGTTCCTCCCACTTCTCCTCCTTCCCACCCTGTCCCTCCCACTTCTCCTCCTTCCTCACCCTGTTCCTCCCATTTCTTGTCCTACTCAATGGTCAGGGGCATAACTATAGGGCATACAGAGGGTCAGGTACTATTGTGATGGGTAGCAGCATCTAAGAAGACCCATCAGAGCAAAGGCACAATAGGGTATGGTTACTCCCATGGAAGAATATTGTTGTGTTAGGGGCTCTGCAGTGACTAGTTATACTACTGACAGTGGTCCTTATGTATAAAAGCAATTCTAGGGCCAACCAAGTGCACCATAGTGGACAAGTAAAAATCCCTGGTGATTTCAAATGGAGCTATTAACCCTTTGAGTGCAAGAGAGGTACGCAGTACAGTGTGTTACATACCCATCTGGCACACAAAAGGTTAACCTCTTGAATATTAGAACTCCAGAGCACTGCAAAGCAATGAGTTGGAGACCCCTCAGGCATTCAAGGTGTTAAAAGTCCCATTTTGCATTGTGTACCCCTCTGGCAATCAAAGGGTTAATAATACACAAGACCCAAATAAATTATTTGAAGGATGCTAACGGGAAAGAAAGAAAGAAAGAAAGAAAGATAGATTTGTTCACCCAGACTTGTAGTCTGTATAGCTGTATGTTATTTGGGACATCTGGCCTGTCTCTATAGGCTCGGTATAATTGCACCCCACTATCTTTAGTTGCCATTTGAGACTTTCTTTTATTTATTGTCTGGTTTATCCTAAGCTAAGGCCTGTTGGGGTCACTGTTATGTGTTTAAATTGCAACCTTCAATTATTTGTGCTAATTGCTATGTATCGGGTAACATGCTACAATTTATTATTATTGCTACTTCCTGCACCAACTTGTATGGAAGAGAACTATAACCCTAACCGATTATTATACATGGATTTCAGTGATGTGCCCACAGGAGTAAGACATATATGGTGTGATGATGACAATGGTTCTTATGTAAAACGGCCAAGAGGAGCAATTCTGGGACAGACCAGCTGTGCTATAGGGGAAAAGTAAACAATCCCAAGATTTCTATTCATTTAAATGAACCTTTTAACTCCTTGAATGCTAGCCTCATTTAAATAAATGGTGATTTTTATTTGTTTCATATAGTACAGATAGTTTGCTTGACACCCGTTCCACTTTTGTCTATATGAATTAGAGACCCTCTTAGGATTTAAAGGAACACCGTTGCCTGCAAATGAACTGAGATTATACTCTTAAATACCCTGTACTTTATGCTAGCAATGGTTTGAGTGAGCAGACATTCCTACCTTTTCTAGGACCCCCACCAATTCCCCAGGATGATCCATAAATAGACTGAGATAAGGTAAAACCTTTCTGAATACAGGAACAGTGATCATTAAAGGGTTAGTAATGTCCAATGATAATTTTATGCTGTGTTGTAGATTTAAAAAAAAAAAATTATGTGGAGCAAATCCCATCTCTCAAACCTTGATGGTTTGAGAGATATTTGCTGCTAATGTTCCCCCCTCACCTCCCCTTCTCCTGATGTCAGCTGTATAGCTGACAAAAGGAGATCAGTGTCGGCCGACTCGAGGGGGCTCTTCAGCAGAGCCGAAACAGCGATATTTAAAAAGAACTACTTTGCGGGAGCGGTCTACAAAAGTGTGCTTGCAAACCAGGCACACTTTGTAGACCGTTCCATTGAAGTAATTCTTTTTAAATATCACTATTTCAGCTCTGCTGAAGAGCCGTCAGCTGGTCCTAGGACAGTGATCTCCTGCTGTATTTTTTTTTAAATCTACAACACAGCATAAAATTATTATTGGGCATTACTAACCCTTTAAATGGACAGTAATGTCCCATAAAATATTTTTTTGTTTTGTAGATTAAAGAAAAATAAATTATGTGCAGCAAATCCTATCTCTCAAACCAGCCAATTCATTTTGGAACTACTAAAAATTAAAGGTACATTCTTGCAACTAAACAGGTGCAAATCTGGAAACAGCCAATTCCACCATGTGGACACATTTCCATTGATTTAAGTGGTGCTTGTAACATCTGGAATGATAGAGAGGTGTCCATCGTGTCTGAGACTTCTCTTGGATTCAAGGGAGTTTAAAGCCCTGTTTAAATCAATGGAAGTTTTAATAATCAACAAGATGCACAATTTGGCGTTCCTTCATTTCAGGCTGCTGAAGAGGATTGTCTTATCCTTTATATTAGCACTACTCTTGTTTTTTATATTGAAGTTTTAATAATGTTTATTTCTCCCCTTATGGGACAAAATGGTGCAAGGATAGACACAAGTAACTTGATATGTATAACTTGGAAGATAGAAGGGAAAGGTGGGATATAATGGAAACCATTAAATATATTAAAGGATTTACTAAAGCTCTGGAAATGTGTTTTAGAGAAAGAGAAATATTAGAAGAAGAGGGCATGACATAATGTTAGAGGGTGGGAGATTCAAAGGCAGTGTTTGTAAGTACTAATTTGCAGAAAGAGTGATAGATTCATTGAACAGCTTCCCAGCAGATGTGGTAGGGGCTAATACAGTAAAGGAATTTAAAAATGCCTGTGATAGACATAAGGCTAAATCATGCATTTTATCTGGAAACCAACTGGCAGACTGGATGGGCTAACTGGTTCTTATCTGCTGTCAAAATCAAATTTAAGTTTCTGTATTTAATTGCAACTCTTTAGCTTCCAGAATTGCACATTTAAAGGGATAGTAATGTTTCACAAAAACAGCAGCTCCAATTAATCTTCAAAGTATTTAGGCCATGGAGAGTGTTATTTCAATACTGTCAGAGTTGTAGTTCAAGAGTAATTGAATGATAAAGTTTCCCCCTCCCACCCTTTAACCTAGTGTAAACCCCCTCCCCTCAGATGTGGAATCTGGTCCAAACAGCTCACAACAAGGAACAATCTTCTTACTGTGAGAACAATGAAAACCCTGGCCCCCTTGACAGGTTTATCAGCTTTTTCCCTTATCTTAATTGAAGATTGTCCTTCTCTGCAATATACTTGGACACACGCTGCTGCTCTGAGCTGAGCAGTGTTACATCAGTAAAAGGGGTGGGAGGGGGATACTTTATCATGCAATTATTCTTGAACTACAACTCTGACAGAATTGATATAACACTCTCCAAGGTCCAAATTCTATGATGATTAGAGCTGCTTTTATTGTGAAACATTACTATCCCTTGAATATATAAAATATAAAACAGCATTTTCCAAATATGTGTAATTAATTAATATTAATTAAAAATATAGCCTTGAGCATGTCAGAAAAATATCTCTTTTATTTTTCTTAATTTTCTTAAATAAGTTATACATAGAAAAAAAGAAGTAATAACTCCACATTGTCTCAACCCTTTGAGTGCCAGAGGGGTAAATGTGTTCTGTACACCTCTGGCACTCAAAGGGTTAATATTCCTTGAGATAGGGAAGAAAAATAGCAAGTAGCGCCCTTCATATTGTATGTAAACTCTTTAAATAGCTTGTTAGAAGACATGGTATAAGCTTTACTGTATAGATCAGTACTTTCATACGCACGTTCTTGGAGTACAGACTGAGGTTAATGTACAAAGTAGAACTGGAGAAATTCCGGAGCAATGTAACAATGTCATAATAATTCAAATCATTTACATGGGGCTTTTAAGTCCTTAAAGGGATAGTAATGTTTAAATATAACAAAACACAGCAGCTCCAATTAATGTTCATAGTATTTTGGGCCATAGAGAGTGTTATTTCAATACTGTCAGAGTTGTAGTTCAAAAGTAATTTAATGATAAAGTATCCCACTCCAGCCCCTTTAACCTACTGTAATTCGCCTCCCCTCAGATGTGGAATCTGGTCAGACAGCTCACAGCAAGGGACAATCTTCTTACTGTGAGAACAATGAAATCCCTGCACTCTTTGACAGGTTATTTAGGTTTTTCCCTTATGCTAATTGAAGATTGTCCCTCTTTGCAAGCCATCTGGACACCACCCTGCTGTTCTGAGGTGAGCAGTGTTACATCAGTAAAAGGGGCAGGAGGAGGATACTTTATCATTCAGTTACTCTTGAATTACAGTACTGAAATAACAATCTCCATGGCCAAAATACTATGAAGATTAATTGGAGCTGCTTTTATTTTGAAACATTACTATCCCTTTAAGTGTAGAGGTCTCCATTGCATTGCTTTGAGTGCACTGGCGATCAAAGTGTTAATACACCATATTTTATGACATAGCTAAAACATAATTTACTGAAACTTCCATTTGAAATTGTAGATCACATCCTCTTTAATAACCTATTTCCTCTTTAATTACAATATAATTGTGAAGGATGTGGCTAATTAAAAATAGTTTAGCATTCACTCAAGATTTTCCTAGTTAAACACAGTACAGTACAATTCAGTACAGAAAAGGCAGAAAGGTGTGTTGCAGTAACTGTTTGAGTGCCAGAGAGTAGGGATGGATGGAATGTTTTGCCTCAAAGTGAAACAAGTAAAAAAAATGGCAGTTCCCAATGAGTGGGAAATTTGCTATGGAAATTGCCATTTTCCCACTTTTTTCCAATATTATTGCATTTAAATTAATTTCTCCCCACATGTATCCCCACTGTGACAGTATAAAAGGGTTGCCAGATTCCCACAGCTTGTCATCTTTGCATTTGTGAGAGAGAGAAAGATGCACAATTTCAATGCTGCGTTATAACAGAATGATTGTAAAGCCCCACACCTTAGCATAGACCTATGCTACAAGAAAATGGAGCTGCACTCTAGTTTGACATCAGTAGGGATTTGTGTTTCCTCATCAAGTTCTGCATTGACTTGCAATGAAAGCATCGTAGAGGTGTGAGTCACATATACGTGAATGGAAGAATGGAAATGTGGTCACTTTACTTTGGATGCAGTGGTATACAAATCAAATTCTGTGGGACCTTTTCAATAGAGTAGTGCCATGCGGGTGCTGCACAAGCTGTTTTTTTGCTATAGTAAAGAAGTTACCTGTACTTAGACTCTTTGCAGAGAGATGTTTCACATACCCCTCTTTCTTTCAGACAAGAACTCCCCGTGAAAATAAGAAGGGGAGGCATGTCTGAGCCGGGGGATGACAAGGAAAGTCAGTAGGTGGGACAGGAAGTGATGATTAGGAGGTCTTGGTAAGGTATATATATTGAGCAGAGTTTTGGATGTACTTCCTTTCAGTTGACAACGGAACAGTGTACCATGTGCAGCTGGATTATGTACCTGTGGGTCTGGCGGCTGGTTCCGGGCGTTTGCAGTTTGGAGAGGCTCCTGTCTGGGCTACACTTGGTGCAGATTCGGGTGGTGGTGCTGTGGCGGTGTCAGCGTGGCCAGGGCGCAGCTCTCATGCTCGACCGCTGGGCAGGGTGAGCCCTTCCTCTGGCAGCGTCGGCGGGACCCGGGACTGGTGCAGCGGGGCGGCCTGTGGCTCGGCATGGCCGTCGGCATCTGGCTTGTCTCCCAGCAGGGCCTGGTTATTCGGTGGAGGGAGCGGCGGTTCCGGACTGCGGCCGGGGAGGTCTGACCAGCTGGAGGGGTGTCGGTCTTTGAGTGCCTGATGTCCCTTTCCCGCCTTTGGAGCTTCCAAGTGACAGTGGTGTGGAGATCCGGCGCTTTGAGAGTGGTCGCGGAGGCTGTTGGTGGTGTGGGTTACCGGAGTGCTGGTCCTGCGGCTCTGTGATTCTGCGTGAGTGCCCTTGGCTGCCCTCTCCTTTTTGTTTTTGTCTCCCCTGTTAGTTTCTGTCTGTCCCATGGGCTGCTTCAGCCCTCTTATCTTGTGTACCTTCCTTCTCTTCTGGTCCAGTCCTCCATGTGTCCTTTGTCCCGCTGGATCTTCAGTTTTCTCTACTTTCCCTCTACCCCTCTCTCCTCCACCTTTTTTCTCCTCTCCCCCCCCTTCTCTCCTTTCCCTCCCCCCTTCCTCTCCTTTCCCTCCTCCCTTCCTCTCCTTTCCCTCCCCCCCTTCCTCTCCTTTCCCTCCCCCCTTTCTCTCCTTTCCCTCCCCCCCTTTCTATACTTTCTCTCCCCCTTCTCTCCTTTCTCTCCCCCCCTCTTTTTTCCTTTCCCTCACCCTCCCCTTTCTCCTTTCTATCCTTTCCCTCCTCCCCTCTTTTTCTCCTCCCCCCCCTTCCCCCCCTTTTTGCTATAGTAAAGAAGTTACCTGTACTTAGACTCTTTGCAGAGAGATGTTTCACATACCCCTCTTTCTTTCAGACAAGAACTCCCCGTGAAAATAAGAAGGGGAGGCATGTCTGAGCCGGGGGATGACAAGGAAAGTCAGTAGGTGGGACAGGAAGTGATGATTAGGAGGTCTTGGTAAGGTATATATATTGAGCAGAGTTTTGGATGTACTTCCTTTCAGTTGACAACGGAACAGTGTACCATGTGCAGCTGGATTATGTACCTGTGGGTCTGGCGGCTGGTTCCGGGCGTTTGCAGTTTGGAGAGGCTCCTGTCTGGGCTACACTTGGTGCAGATTCGGGTGGTGGTGCTGTGGCGGTGTCAGCATGGCCAGGGCGCAGCTCTCATGCTCGACCGCTGGGCAGGGTGAGCCCTTCCTCTGGCAGCGTCGGCGGGACCCGGGACTGGTGCAGCGGGGCGGCCTGTGGCTCGGCATGGCCGTCGGCATCTGGCTTGTCTCCCAGCAGGGCCTGGTTATTCGGTGGAGGGAGCGGCGGTTCCGGACTGCGGCCGGGGAGGTCTGACCAGCTGGGTGTCGGTCTGGAGGGGTGTCGGTCTTTGAGTGCCTGATGTCCCTTTCCCGCCTTTGGAGCTTCCAAGTGACAGTGGTGTGGAGATCCGGCGCTTTGAGAGTGGTCGCGGAGGCTGTTGGTGGTGTGGGTTACCGGAGTGCTGGTCCTGCGGCTCTGTGATTCTGCGTGAGTGCCCTTGGCTGCCCTCTCCTTTTTGTTTTTGTCTCCCCTGTTAGTTTCTGTCTGTCCCATGGGCTGCTTCAGTCCTCTTATCTTGTGTACCTTCCTTCTCTTCTGGTCCAGTCCTCCATGTGTCCTTTGTCCCGCAGGATCTTCAGTTTTCTCTACTTTCCCTCTACCCCTCTCTCCTCCACCTTTTTTCTCCTCTCCCCCCCTTCTCTCCTTTCCCTCCCCCCTTCCTCTCCTTTCCCTCCTCCCTTCCTCTCCTTTCCCTCCCCCCCTTCCTCTCCTTTCCCTCCCCCCTTTCTCTCCTTTCCCTCCCCCCTTTCTATACTTTCTCTCCCCCTTCTCTCCTTTCTCTCCCCCCCTCTTTTTTCCTTTCCCTCACCCTCCCCTTTCTCCTTTCTATCCTTTCCCTCCTCCCCTCTTTTTCTCCTCCCCCCCTTCCCCCCCTTTTCCCCCCCCCCCTTTTTTCTCTCCTTTCCCTCGCCCCCTCCTTTCTCTCCTTCCCCCTCCCGTCCCCCCTCTCCTCTACTTATGCCCCCCCCTCTCCTTCTCCTCCTCCTTCTCTTCCCTTGCTCCCTTTCTGCCTTGCAGGGATGCGGACTACCTACCACCCCTGGTTCCAGTTTTTGCTGTTGGGGGTGAGCGGCTACATGTTGCTGGGGGGGGGGGACCTTCTTTGGGGTGCTCTCCTGTGCGGGCTGGGTTCCTCTCCGCTGGGGGTGGTGAGGGGATGGAGCTTGTCTGGGGGGCTGTGCTCCTCCAGAATACCATTATTTGTGTTTGCATATCTCAATATGGTCTTTCTATTGTTTCAAAAAAAAAAAAAAAAAAAAAAATAATATCCTTTGTATCTTTATGTTCTTTTGTACACTTACGGTTCCTGTTTGCTAGTCAGCTGTTGTTTGGGTATCAATGTTGTTTGGGGGGGGGGGGCAGTTGCTTGGGGGTTTTATTTTGCAGGTTGCCGTACGGTTCCTGGACTGGTGGCTGCTGATCTCGGGGACGGTGGTCGCCTGGTTGGGGTGCGGGCACTGTGTTGACGCAGTCCATGCTGTTATTCCTCCAACGGGGCAGGTATGGTGCGGTCCTGGTTTTGGACTGCGGCTGGGTTCGGCTGATGAGGGGGGGTTCCTTCATCACTTGTGAGGTCCTGGCTGGTCGGGCCTCTTGGGAGTACTGGTAGGGAGCTCAATCCTGTCGGGGTGTGCGGGCCATGGGGCTGGCACAGGACAGGGGGGTGGCTGGGCCTGTGAGTTTTGTCTCCTGGAGTGGGGGGGTCGCCCTCTGTGGGGGGGAGGTGACAGTACAGGTGTTTTCCCTACTGGGGGTGGTGGTCAGTCTGTGTTGGTCCCAACCTGTGGGGGCACCTGGGGGTACGTTTCCCCTGACCCAGGGGAGGGGGCTCTGGGGTGTCGGGGACTAGCGCAGCGTGGTTATGGCTTCCTTGCCTTTCGAGCACGTCCTGCTGTTTGGCTTTTGGGTGTCATCCTGATTCGGTTTTTGGATGAGGAATCTTAGTGGGGTTGGGTTGGGTGCATCTGGGGGTCTTTGCTGGGACCGGCTCCCTTGGGTGGTGTTTGGGGGTTTTTAAATACTGTGCTGTAAGGAATGACTGGGGAGGAGTGTGTCGGGCACGGCGCTGTAGAGTCACGTCTGGGGGGTCTCCTTCCCATTGTTGGATCGTATGGGTTTGTGTGTTGGGGTTTTGGCGTTTCGGGTTTCGGGTGTGTGACAGCGGGTGCCTTTAGGTTTCCGGGTGTTTTGTGGTCTGTGGTCTCTTGGAGGTGTGGGAGCTCTGGGGGTTTTGTCCGGGTTTGGCTCTTTTGCCGACTGTGGCGTTTGTGCTGTTTGTATGTGGTTTATTGGGGGGCCTAGGTACCTGCGGGTTCGAGTTTGTGGGTGCTTTGCTCCGCCGGGGTTTTGGGGGCATGGTGTCTCACGTAGGGGCGGTTGGTTTTTGTCAGCGTCATGTGGGTTGTCTGCGGCGTTTGGTTCTGGGGTACGCGCTTTGCTATCCTGGATTGTTTGGTTGGTATTGCTTTTCTGCTCCGGGGTTCCGTTGTTGCCTTTCTTTTCAAGGGGCTAGGGGTCTGGTTGTGTGCAGATGGCGGCTTCTCTCTTTACGTATCGTCCGTATCGGCTTGGGGGTTTCTTTGTTCCGCTGCCTGCGGGTGCGTCGTCCGTTGGCGCATTGCGGGGATGGGGCTGAATTCAGTATGTATGGAGTGTTGGGGGTGGGTCTCGGTACCTGCTGTGTTGGTGGAAGGTGGTGTGGGCTGGTGGGATTGGGAGCTTCCCACCAGGCCCTGTGTCTTTTGGTCGGTCCCTTCTTTCTCGGCCGGATTGTGTCGGTGAGTGGTGTTCTCCGGCAGTTGGAGCGGTTCGCTGCGGTTCGGTCTTCTCTCTCCATTATTTCGGGATTGTTTTACACTTGGAATAGGTTTTGGGGTGGGTCTGGTGTTGGTTCCTCTGTCGGCGTTCATCCTGGTAGTCTCCGGTGACTTTGGTTTCCGGGGTGGGTTTGCTCACTGTACCTCTGGGTGTATGGGCGCTGGGGATGCTTTGGACTGTTGGTGGTCTGGGCAGTGTCTGGCGTTTTGGGGTATCGGTCGGTCTGGCATTTCTTCTTTGTTCCTTTGTATTGTTCCCCGTGGGGGTGGTTGTGTTGCTTCGGGGGTACGGTATGTGAGATGGCAGTGTGGTGTTATTTCCTGTAGTGTGGGGTTCGTTCCAGAGGTGGGTACTCTATCAAGTTATTCTCCTCCCGTCCTCGGTTTGGTCGGCGTTTAGTGGGGTGGTGTCTGTGTCTGGCTTCCTTTCGGGTGGGTCTTGGGTCCCTATTCTGATTGTTGTGTCTGTCGTGCTGCCTTGCTTGCGTTGGGTGGCATTTTGGCGGGCGTTTCCTGGGGTGCAGGTGTCCGTTTCGACTTTCCCTCTTCATTGTTGGACGGTCGGCTGCGTGCGGTGTCTGTGGGGGTTGGAGACCTTCGTGGCATTGGTCTTGCTTGGGCATGGGGAGGGCTGCGTGGGATTCTGGATCGGCATGGTGCGTTGGGGGTGTTCCCGGTGACCGTAGGGTGTTGACGGATGGCGTAGGGGTTTGGTGGACGGGTATGCTTGGGGGGTTGTCTTCGGCGGTTACTCTGTGTCGGCGGTGTTGGTTGCCTCGGCTTTTCTGTATGGGCTGTGGGGGGCTCGGGGTTTTTTTCCAACCTTGGTCGTTGGGGGGGGCGGCATTGGTTCCTTCCATTGCGGGTTTTTGTCCCGTCTGGGTCGGCTTGTCGGAGTTCTGCTAGTTTTCGCCGTGGGATTGTGGAGTTCGTATCTCTACAGGTGACTTTGTATTAGCATGTTTCGGGGGGTTTGATGGCGATCTAGTTTTTGGGGTCCCATTTTGACCTGGGGGTGTTTGGTTGTGGATTCGCGGGTTGTACCTGGTTCCTTGGTCTCCTGTGTTTTGGTGGTAGTTGGCTCTTTGCTGTCTCTTGAGTTGCGGGCTATGCTTTTTGTTTGGGGCTTGGTGGCTCCGCGGGGGTTGATCAGCGTTGTTTCGGTGTTCCATATTACGGTTGGTCTGTTTCTGTCCTTTGTGCTGGGTGTTTGGTCTCAACTTCCATTTCTGTGGGTTTTCGGTGGGGGTTGGCTTGTCTGCTGGCTCCTTTAGGCGATTTTGGTGGTTCCTCTTTGGATTTGGGGGCAGTGGCAGCTTGGTGGTTTTGGGGTCCCGAGTATCTGTGGGTTCGTGGGGAGTCCTGGTAGTTTTGGTCTGTTGTCCGGTTTGGTGTGGCGATTGGGGAGTGTGGTTTTTTCAGGTGGGGGGATGTTTGTGTCTCTGCTAGCCTGGTTGTTCGGGGGACTTCCATTGGGTGTGATTTGGTAGTTTTGCTGCAGCGTTTTCCTGGCTGCCAGTTATCATCGGGGCTTCGCTGCGCCGGTGCGGGGTGGTGGTTCTGGTATCTGGGGCTTAATTTTTCTTCTTGGCTGTGTTCGGCTTGATTGGCCGGTGTCGCATTTTCTTCTGGATTGGGGGTTGTTGGCGGTCAGTGTGGTTTGTGCAGCTCTGTACTCGGTTTTGGGTTGCTGGTGAGGGTCCCTAGGATTTGCGGGGACTTCTACAATCTAGGGCTGCTGGGGGCTTTGTCTCAGGCCTTGGTTTTTTGGGGGGGAAGGGCCTGAGTGAGTAGGTAAACTCATCAGGCCCTTGTGGCGCTTTGGGCCCTTGCCAATGTGGAGAAGGTCTTTAAGTTGGTTATGGTTACATGAAGTTGGTAGGCCAGCGGCCTAGGGGCAATTGGCACCCGGACTATGTCGCGGGTTTAGACACCGGCCTCATTGAGCTACATTGACCGGCTAATGGGGTGCGGTATGGTGGAACAAGTTTGGAGTGAGCCAGCGGCTCAAAAGGGGGTGAGCCAGCGGCTCAAAATGGGGTGAGCCAGCTGCTCAAAAGGTGGTAGGCAAATTTTGGCCTATCAAAATGGAGATTGGCAAGGGCTTAAAGTCTGGTTGTTTTTGGAAAAGTTCATTATGTAAGTTTAAATAAAGCTGTGGCCTGAGTTAAACCCATAATTGGTTGTTGTGTCTTTACTTGAATCATTCCCCCATGCATAAGACAAGAACTCCCCGTGAAAATAAGAAGGGGAGGCATGTCTGAGCCGGGGGATGACAAGGAAAGTCAGTAGGTGGGACAGGAAGTGATGATTAGGAGGTCTTGGTAAGGTATATATATTGAGCAGAGTTTTGGATGTACTTCCTTTCAGTTGACAACGGAACAGTGTACCATGTGCAGCTGGATTATGTACCTGTGGGTCTGGCGGCTGGTTCCGGGCGTTTGCAGTTTGGAGAGGCTCCTGTCTGGGCTACACTTGGTGCAGATTCGGGTGGTGGTGCTGTGGCGGTGTCAGCGTGGCCAGGGCGCAGCTCTCATGCTCGACCGCTGGGCAGGGTGAGCCCTTCCTCTGGCAGCGTCGGCGGGACCCGGGACTGGTGCAGCGGGGCGGCCTGTGGCTCGGCATGGCCGTCGGCATCTGGCTTGTCTCCCAGCAGGGCCTGGTTATTCGGTGGAGGGAGCGGCGGTTCCGGACTGCGGCCGGGGAGGTCTGACCAGCTGGAGGGGTGTCGGTCTTTGAGTGCCTGATGTCCCTTTCCCGCCTTTGGAGCTTCCAAGTGACAGTGGTGTGGAGATCCGGCGCTTTGAGAGTGGTCGCGGAGGCTGTTGGTGGTGTGGGTTACCGGAGTGCTGGTCCTGCGGCTCTGTGATTCTGCGTGAGTGCCCTTGGCTGCCCTCTCCTTTTTGTTTTTGTCTCCCCTGTTAGTTTCTGTCTGTCCCATGGGCTGCTTCAGCCCTCTTATCTTGTGTACCTTCCTTCTCTTCTGGTCCAGTCCTCCATGTGTCCTTTGTCCCGCTGGATCTTCAGTTTTCTCTACTTTCCCTCTACCCCTCTCTCCTCCACCTTTTTTCTCCTCTCCCCCCCCTTCTCTCCTTTCCCTCCCCCCTTCCTCTCCTTTCCCTCCTCCCTTCCTCTCCTTTCCCTCCCCCCCTTCCTCTCCTTTCCCTCCCCCCTTTCTCTCCTTTCCCTCCCCCCCTTTCTATACTTTCTCTCCCCCTTCTCTCCTTTCTCTCCCCCCCTCTTTTTTCCTTTCCCTCACCCTCCCCTTTCTCCTTTCTATCCTTTCCCTCCTCCCCTCTTTTTCTCCTCCCCCCCCTTCCCCCCCTTTTTGCTATAGTAAAGAAGTTACCTGTACTTAGACTCTTTGCAGAGAGATGTTTCACATACCCCTCTTTCTTTCAGACAAGAACTCCCCGTGAAAATAAGAAGGGGAGGCATGTCTGAGCCGGGGGATGACAAGGAAAGTCAGTAGGTGGGACAGGAAGTGATGATTAGGAGGTCTTGGTAAGGTATATATATTGAGCAGAGTTTTGGATGTACTTCCTTTCAGTTGACAACGGAACAGTGTACCATGTGCAGCTGGATTATGTACCTGTGGGTCTGGCGGCTGGTTCCGGGCGTTTGCAGTTTGGAGAGGCTCCTGTCTGGGCTACACTTGGTGCAGATTCGGGTGGTGGTGCTGTGGCGGTGTCAGCGTGGCCAGGGCGCAGCTCTCATGCTCGACCGCTGGGCAGGGTGAGCCCTTCCTCTGGCAGCGTCGGCGGGACCCGGGACTGGTGCAGCGGGGCGGCCTGTGGCTCGGCATGGCCGTCGGCATCTGGCTTGTCTCCCAGCAGGGCCTGGTTATTCGGTGGAGGGAGCGGCGGTTCCGGACTGCGGCCGGGGAGGTCTGACCAGCTGGGTGTCGGTCTGGAGGGGTGTCGGTCTTTGAGTGCCTGATGTCCCTTTCCCGCCTTTGGAGCTTCCAAGTGACAGTGGTGTGGAGATCCGGCGCTTTGAGAGTGGTCGCGGAGGCTGTTGGTGGTGTGGGTTACCAGAGTGCTGGTCCTGCGGCTCTGTGATTCTGCGTGAGTGCCCTTGGCTGCCCTCTCCTTTTTGTTTTTGTCTCCCCTGTTAGTTTCTGTCTGTCCCATGGGCTGCTTCAGTCCTCTTATCTTGTGTACCTTCCTTCTCTTCTGGTCCAGTCCTCCATGTGTCCTTTGTCCCGCTGGATCTTCAGTTTTCTCTACTTTCCCTCTACCCCTCTCTCCTCCACCTTTTTTCTCCTCTCCCCCCCCCTTCTCTCCTTTCCCTCCCCCCTTCCTCTCCTTTCCCTCCTCCCTTCCTCTCCTTTCCCTCCCCCCCTTCCTCTCCTTTCCCTCCCCCCTTTCTCTCCTTTCCCTCCCCCCTTTCTATACTTTCTCTCCCCCTTCTCTCCTTTCTCTCCCCCCCTCTTTTTTCCTTTCCCTCACCCTCCCCTTTCTCCTTTCTATCCTTTCCCTCCTCCCCTCTTTTTCTCCTCCCCCCCTTCCCCCCCTTTTTTCTCCCCCCCCCTTTTTTCTCTCCTTTCCCTCGCCCCCTCCTTTCTCTCCTTCCCCCTCCCGTCCCCCCTCTCCTCTACTTATGCCCCCCCTCTCCTTCTCCTCCTCCTTCTCTTCCCTTGCTCCCTTTCTGCCTTGCAGGGATGCGGACTACCTACCACCCCTGGTTCCAGTTTTTGCTGTTGGGGGTGAGCGGCTACATGTTGCTGGGGGGGGGGGACCTTCTTTGGGGTGCTCTCCTGAGCGGGCTGGGTTCCTCTCCGCTGGGGGTGGTGAGGGGATGGAGCTTGTCTGGGGGGCTGTGCTCCTCCAGAATACCATTATTTGTGTTTGCATATCTCAATATGGTCTTTCTATTGTTTCAAAAAAAAAAAAAAAAAAAAAAAAATAATATCCTTTGTATCTTTATGTTCTTTTGTACACTTACGGTTCCTGTTTGCTAGTCAGCTGTTGTTTGGGTATCAATGTTGTTTGGGGGGGGGGGCAGTTGCTTGGGGGTTTTATTTTGCAGGTTGCCGTACGGTTCCTGGACTGGTGGCTGCTGATCTCGGGGACGGTGGTCGCCTGGTTGGGGTGCGGGCACTGTGTTGACGCAGTCCATGCTGTTATTCCTCCAACGGGGCAGGTATGGTGCGGTCCTGGTTTTGGACTGCGGCTGGGTTCGGCTGATGAGGGGGGGTTCCTTCATCACTTGTGAGGTCCTGGCTGGTCGGGCCTCTTGGGAGTACTGGTAGGGAGCTCAATCCTGTCGGGGTGTGCGGGCCATGGGGCTGGCACAGGACAGGGGGGTGGCTGGGCCTGTGAGTTTTGTCTCCTGGAGTGGGGGGGTCGCCCTCTGTGGGGGGGAGGTGACAGTACAGGTGTTTTCCCTACTGGGGGTGGTGGTCAGTCTGTGTTGGTCCCAACCTGTGGGGGCACCTGGGGGTACGTTTCCCCTGACCCAGGGGAGGGGGCTGTGGGGTGTCGGGGACTAGCGCAGCGTGGTTATGGCTTCCTTGCCTTTCGAGCACGTCCTGCTGTTTGGCTTTTGGGTGTCATCCTGATTCGGTTTTTGGATGAGGAATCTTAGTGGGGTTGGGTTGGGTGCATCTGGGGGTCTTTGCTGGGACCGGCTCCCTTGGGTGGTGTTTGGGGGTTTTTTAATACTGTGCTGTAAGGAATGACTGGGGAGGAGTGTGTCGGGCACGGCGCTGTAGAGTCACGTCTGGGGGGTCTCCTTCCCATTGTTGGATCGTATGGGTTTGTGTGTTGGGGTTTTGGCGTTTCGGGTTTCGGGTGTGTGACAGCGGGTGCCTTTAGGTTTCCGGGTGTTTTGTGGTCTGTGGTCTCTTGGAGGTGTGGGAGCTCTGGGGGTTTTGTCCGGGTTTGGCTCTTTTGCCGACTGTGGCGTTTGTGCTGTTTGTATGTGGTTTATTGGGGGGCCTAGGTACCTGCGGGTTCGAGTTTGTGGGTGCTTTGCTCCGCCGGGGTTTTGGGGGCATGGTGTCTCACGTAGGGGCGGTTGGTTTTTGTCAGCGTCATGTGGGTTGTCTGCGGCGTTTGGTTCTGGGGTACGCGCTTTGCTATCCTGGATTGTTTGGTTGGTATTGCTTTTCTGCTCCGGGGTTCCGTTGTTGCCTTTCTTTTCAAGGGGCTAGGGGTCTGGTTGTGTGCAGATGGCGGCTTCTCTCTTTACGTATCGTCCGTATCGGCTTGGGGGTTTCTTTGTTCCGCTGCCTGCGGGTGCGTCGTCCGTTGGCGCATTGCGGGGATGGGGCTGAATTCAGTATGTATGGAGTGTTGGGGGTGGGTCTCGGTACCTGCTGTGTTGGTGGAAGGTGGTGTGGGCTGGTGGGAGCTTCCCACCAGGCCCTGTGTCTTTTGGTCGGTCCCTTCTTTCTCGGCCGGATTGTGTCGGTGAGTGGTGTTCTCCGGCAGTTGGAGCGGTTCGCTGCGGTTCGGTCTTCTCTCTCCATTATTTCGGGATTGTTTTACACTTGGAATAGGTTTTGGGGTGGGTCTGGTGTTGGTTCCTCTGTCGGCGTTCATCCTGGTAGTCTCCGGTGACTTTGGTTTCCGGGGTGGGTTTGCTCACTGTACCTCTGGGTGTATGGGCGCTGGGGATGCTTTGGACTGTTGGTGGTCTGGGCAGTGTCTGGCGTTTTGGGGTATCGGTCGGTCTGGCATTTCTTCTTTGTTCCTTTGTATTGTTCCCCGTGGGGGTGGTTGTGTTGCTTCGGGGGTACGGTATGTGAGATGGCAGTGTGGTGTTATTTCCTGTAGTGTGGGGTTCGTTCCAGAGGTGGGTACTCTATCAAGTTATTCTCCTCCCGTCCTCGGTTTGGTCGGCGTTTAGTGGGGTGGTGTCTGTGTCTGGCTTCCTTTCGGGTGGGTCTTGGGTCCCTATTCTGATTGTTGTGTCTGTCGTGCTGCCTTGCTTGCGTTGGGTGGCATTTTGGCGGGCGTTTCCTGGGGTGCAGGTGTCCGTTTCGACTTTCCCTCTTCATTGTTGGACGGTCGGCTGCGTGCGGTGTCTGTGGGGGTTGGAGACCTTCGTGGCATTGGTCTTGCTTGGGCGTGGGGAGGGCTGCGTGGGATTCTGGATCGGCATGGTGCGTTGGGGGTGTTCCCGGTGACCGTAGGGTGTTGACGGATGGCGTAGGGGTTTGGTGGACGGGTATGCTTGGGGGGTTGTCTTCGGCGGTTACTCTGTGTCGGCGGTGTTGGTTGCCTCGGCTTTTCTGTATGGGCTGTGGGGGGCTCGGGGTTTTTTTCCAACCTTGGTCGTTGGGGGGGCGGCATTGGTTCCTTCCATTGCGGGTTTTTGTCCCGTCTGGGTCGGCTTGTCGGAGTTCTGCTAGTTTTCGCCGTGGGATTGTGGAGTTCGTATCTCTACAGGTGACTTTGTATTAGCATGTTTCGGGGGGTTTGATGGCGATCTAGTTTTTGGGGTCCCATTTTGACCTGGGGGTGTTTGGTTGTGGATTCGCGGGTTGTACCTGGTTCCTTGGTCTCCTGTGTTTTGGTGGTAGTTGGCTCTTTGCTGTCTCTTGAGTTGCGGGCTATGCTTTTTGTTTGGGGCTTGGTGGCTCCGCGGGGGTTGATCAGCGTTGTTTCGGTGTTCCATATTACGGTTGGTCTGTTTCTGTCCTTTGTGCTGGGTGTTTGGTCTCAACTTCCATTTCTGTGGGTTTTCGGTGGGGGTTGGCTTGTCTGCTGGCTCCTTTAGGCGATTTTGGTGGTTCCTCTTTGGATTTGGGGGCAGTGGCAGCTTGGTGGTTTTGGGGTCCCGAGTATCTGTGGGTTCGTGGGGAGTCCTGGTAGTTTTGGTCTGTTGTCCGGTTTGGTGTGGCGATTGGGGAGTGTGGTTTTTTCAGGTGGGGGGATGTTTGTGTCTCTGCTAGCCTGGTTGTTCGGGGGACTTCCATTGGGTGTGATTTGGTAGTTTTGCTGCAGCGTTTTCCTGGCTGCCAGTTATCATCGGGGCTTCGCTGCGCCGGTGCGGGGTGGTGGTTCTGGTATCTGGGGCTTAATTTTTCTTCTTGGCTGTGTTCGGCTTGATTGGCCGGTGTCGCATTTTCTTCTGGATTGGGGGTTGTTGGCGGTCAGTGTGGTTTGTGCAGCTCTGTACTCGGTTTTGGGTTGCTGGTGAGGGTCCCTAGGATTTGCGGGGACTTCTACAATCTAGGGCTGCTGGGGGCTTTGTCTCAGGCCTTGGTTTTTTGGGGGGGAAGGGCCTGAGTGAGTAGGTAAACTCATCAGGCCCTTGTGGCGCTTTGGGCCCTTGCCAATGTGGAGAAGGTCTTTAAGTTGGTTATGGTTACATGAAGTTGGTAGGCCAGCGGCCTAGGGGCAATTGGCACCCGGACTATGTCGCGGGTTTAGACACCGGCCTCATTGAGCTACATTGACCGGCTAATGGGGTGCGGTATGGTGGAACAAGTTTGGAGTGAGCCAGCGGCTCAAAAGGGGGTGAGCCAGCGGCTCAAAATGGGGTGAGCCAGCGGCTCAAAAGGTGGTAGGCAAATTTTGGCCTATCAAAATGGAGATTGGCAAGGGCTTAAAGTCTGGTTGTTTTTGGAAAAGTTCATTATGTAAGTTTAAATAAAGCTGTGGCCTGAGTTAAACCCATAATTGGTTGTTGTGTCTTTACTTGAATCATTCCCCCATGCATAAGACAAGAACTCCCCGTGAAAATAAGAAGGGGAGGCATGTCTGAGCCGGGGGATGACAAGGAAAGTCAGTAGGTGGGACAGGAAGTGATGATTAGGAGGTCTTGGTAAGGTATATATATTGAGCAGAGTTTTGGATGTACTTCCTTTTCAGTTGACAACGGAACAGTGTCCCTCCCTCCCTCCCTGTTTCTTTTCCGGTTTGGTGTTGGTGTTTGGTCCGGGCCTTGTGGCCTTTGGTGATGTCTATTTATTTTAGTCACAGCTTTGGGGCGCTTTGGGCCCTTGCCAATGTGGAGAAGGTCTTTAAGTTGGTTATGGTTACATGAAGTTGGTAGGCCAGCGGCCTAGGGGCAATTGGCACCCGGACTATGTCGCGGGTTTAGACACCGGCCTCATTGAGCTACATTGACCGGCTAATGGGGTGCGGTATGGTGGAACAAGTTTGGGGTGAGCCAGCGGCTCAAAAGGGGGTGAGCCAGCGGCTCAAAATGGGGTGAGCCAGCAGCTCAAAAGGTGGTAGGCAAATTTTGGCTTATCAAAATGGAGATTGGCAAGGGCTTAAAGTCTGGGTGTTTTTGGAAAAGTTCATTATGTAAGTTTAAATAAAGCTGTGGCCTGAGTTAAACCCATAATTGGTTGTTGTGTCTTTACTTGAATCATTCCCCCATGCATAAGACATGAGTAGTGGTTGTTTCTTTTACTTGCAGACAAACGTGTGTTTATGCACTTAGGCATGATAAAGGGGTGATAAAGCAGAGAGGGCTTCTCCAGTGATATAACTTCTTCAGTCCCTGTGTTATTCTATGGAGCCAATGCACTAAGATATCTAAAGCTGGAGAAATCTTAGTGCATTGGCTCCATAGAATAACATTGGAGTTGGAGAAATGGTCCCTTTACCTAGGGGTAATAGAAGTGCACCATTCCATTAGACAAGTATACACTATACATATTTCAGTATTTTTTTATTATCTGAAAAGAAACACATCCAAATAAGGTTTCTAAATTCTGTGTTTTCTGGATTCCACTGTAAAGGAAATCGTTGCTAACATCCAACTCTGGCTTAGATTCTATTGCAGGTGATACATGGAATTATCTTAAAGATTCCAGTTGAAGTCTATAGGGAAATGCGTAGCTGAACCCAGTTATACAGATAGCTACAATGGTATTCAGTTTTCAGTTTGTCCTAAGGAGAAGTAACAGCTCTTATTAATAACCCCTCCCCAATTAACTTACTAAAACCAGAAAATCTTAATGGCCTCTGTGAATTTTGCCCTTGTGCCTTTGTTGAAGAGTCAACATCATCATTTAGTCTTGTATGTTATGTGTATGGAAGCAGACATGACAGTCACTGGTCATTTGCTTCAGACTGAAGCAGGCAGAAGGTGTGAGCATATATAATCCTTTCAGCATGAGAGGAATTCACAATGTATTGCTAAGCAATGAGTGGCACCTCCCCCAGGTCCTGCCATGTGCAGTGAATAGAGTCTGAGTCCAATGGTCCTGTTAGCAACTTTCATGTTTGTCTCCATGGACTTGACATCCAGGACTGACTGAAGATGCCTTCTCACCTTGATAAATCAGCTCTTAGAATGCTATTTGAACTCTCAGTTATATTTGAAAATTGCTAAACTGGCGATGTGCTATAATTTTATTTATTTGTATTTATTTTTGTAAAGAATTATCTGGGAGGGTTATCAAGTGAAAGGATCGGCAGATTTCCTTTCGTCTCATTAAAATGTATAACATTTGCTCTAGCTGTTGGTAAATAGCAGCAGTTTATCATTCTCTTTGGATCTTTGGAACTCAATGACAGATACATACATGAGAGGACTTTATGAATCTGATGTACTAAAAAGAACTGGAATAATTCTTGAGGAAAAACACCGGCACCCCAGATTCCTCAGGGGCATTTTAATGCATGGGTGTACCTGACCCTCTAGTCTCAGGGAACCTCCCCTAGGGCTCCCAGAAGTCCCAGTTTTACAAAGAGGAACCAATGTGACACAAAGGTCAGATGGTCATAGAGATGTGAGTCTGTTTTGGTCACAAGACACCGGTTCTCCCTCAAAGGGTAGCAATTGTAAGCAACTCAGTACTGAAATGGTTAAAAGAATAATTAAAACTGTGCATGACTGATGGTGCTTCTGGTTTTAACAATGTAGCCTTGCAAAAACACTCTTTTTCTGCTTTCCCTACAAATATGGAGGGAAACAATGGAAACTTTCATCTTAAAGCTGGAGGATCCAAATAGTTTTCCTATAAAAGGGGGCATCCATTCACAAGTCTGCCAGGGTCCTCAATGATTCTTAAAACGGCCCTGATTATTAAAAAAACAGCAGAAAAATTAATCAAATGGAGTTTTTCTCTCCAAGAATGCTAGAAATGTCTCGAAAGCATTCAAGGAGTTAATCCTCTGAGTGCCAGAGGGATACGCAACGCATTGCTTTGCAATGCGTTGCGTACCCCTCTGGCACTCAGAGGGTTAAAAGCCCAATTTTAATCAACAGGAATTTTTACTTGTCCCTTATAGTGCAGTTGATTTACTCCAGAATAACTCCAGTTCTGTACACATAGTACACAAGCCTCCATGTTCCCAAGATGACATCCTTCTAGGTGGACAGCAGCCTGCATTGACTGGCACTGAATAAGGAGATCTATAGTATATAGCAGGATCATATTTTGTCCATTATGATAACATTAGAAATGCCACATATAACTTCCCAGCTGGAGTAGAACATATATATACTTTTTTATCCTTTACTACAGGACATATCCTCAGCATGGGATAGCCATATTCAGTAAGCTAAAAAGGATCAATTCTGTATTAAACTAACTGCACCACAGGGAAGAAATGAAAACTACCACTGATTTAAATGGGGCTTTTTAACCCATTGAATGCTAGAGAGGTCTCCCTGCTTTGCAATTCGCTGGAGACCACTTTAGCATTTAAGAGTGTAAAAATCATATTTGAGTGCCGGATTCGTGTGCATAGCATTGCTCTGCAGTGCACTGCATACCCCTCCGGAACTCAGTGTTTAAGCAGTTGGAATTTGGGGATTTTTATGTGTGCATAACCATACCTCCCAAGTGTCCCTCTTTAGGAGGGACAGTCCCTCTTTTTGACCCAAATCCCTCTGTCCCTCTTTCCCACCCTGATGTCCCTCTTTTTATATCACATTGCTCCACAGCAATAAAACTCACATTATTGTTTGTTTAAACATCAGTATATGTGTTTATAAATTAGTCTGTGTACATAAAATACTTTGGTCTTGTTAGAAGTCATTTATTAGGTTACACAAGGAGCTGTCAATAGGTCATGAAATAGCCTAAACATTCTCGCTAATACCCTGCCCACCAGCCACACCTCCAGCCACTCCCCCTAAAACACAAGTGTCCCTCTTTGGCAATTTGAAATGTTGGGAGGTATGCATAACTTCTGGAACTCAAAGGGTTAAAGCAACGGGAACTTTTAATGTGTGCATAACTTTCACAACTCAAAGGGGTAAAGCAGTGGGAACGTGGGGAATTTGTATGTGTTTATAGCCGACGGAACGCAAAGGGTTAAAGCTGTGGGAATTTGGGGAGTTTTTATGTGTGCCTAGCTTCCGGAACACAAAGAGTTAAAGCAGTGGGAACTCGAGGACTTTTTATGTGTGCAAAGCTTCCAGAACACAAATGGATAAAGCAGTGGGAACTTGAGGAATTTGAATGTGTGCCCTATGGTGCAGTTGATTTGCTCCAGCACTTTAAATTACTGAATACAGCCCTAAGTTAGTAGTTGGAAATTGTTGAGAAATAGTGGAAATTCAGCTGAGATGATATTACATTCTAACAAGCTGACTATGTTAAACCAAGCAGTCACAATTCATTATTTGTATTCTGGGCAGTGAATATGAAGAGTGGTGAGATTCTCTAGATTATCAGTGACAGTTTGTGCCATTCCAGGATTTATATGTTTCACTGATAAGATATGCCAGGAAAGAACATGAAGTGTCTGCTGTTCAAGTTTCACAAAAGCTGCAAAATCATGACTGACTTCACAATGTCACTGCAAAATTTGGTCCAGGCTGTCACTAGGATTTATATAAATAGCAAAAACTAAAAAAATAGAACAGAATTTTCATAACCAAAAGGGTCATAGATGCCTTCACATATCAGTGTTATAATGATATTGTTAGCACTAAGTAGCAAAGTTACTGCTACATATCACACTATACCACAATCCGGGCTCCTGTCAGATTTTCAGTTCAGTTGCTAACCCCTAAAAGGGTAGGCAACACAATGCATTGCATATCCCTATGGTCATCAAGGGGTTCATTTATAGTTAAAACAATATTCATTGTCAGGTTGCAGAATAACAGGTTGGAGTGAGAATCATATATTTAAAATGGCTGAAAAAAACACAAAGAAAAAGTTCAACTGTGTATGACCTGGCTTGTCTGACTACCCCCTCTGGTGCTGACTTGTGGCTCTGTCTGACTATTCTTATGTTAGTTCCTTGTACCAAGCAGACACCCAGTCTAGTGTGGACCTGGGGCTCTGGTAGACTACTGGTAGATACTGACTGCAGGCGTGAGTCAGGTTTCCTTTTCCTTATACGGACTGCAGGCGTAAGTCAGATATCGCTCCCTACTGGCTGCGGGCATGAGTCAATACTCTTGCTTCGTCGGATCAAGATCCAGTGTTCCTGTTCCTGCTCCTTTTCCTTCTCCTGCTTCCTGTAGAGACTACCAGTGGCTGAGGCCTAGTCTCCAGCAGAGTGGTCAGATTTGGCAGCCTACTATTCCTGATAGCAGTGCTCGTTGGCTTGTAACCCTCTGCCTGCTACTTGTGTATATAGTGTGCTCTACTTTTCTATTATTAATTGCATTTAACTATACCGTACTGACTCCTGAACATTATTGGTAAACCCGGACACAGGTCTTTGGAGAGCCCTTTGTATGGGCCCTGAACATATTTATATAGTGTTTAGTGATGAGCGAGCATGCTCGGCCGAAGCTCGGTTCGGCTCGAGCATCGCTCTGCTCGGCACATGGCGGTACTCGTACGAGTACCGCATGTGCTCGCCCGCCATGTTCGGGTCTCCTCCCCGCACGTTTCGCAGCTGCTGCGCAGCCAATGAACGTGCGGGGAGGCTCTGACATCAGTGTAATGCCAGCAGCCATGTTGGCTGCTGGCATTACACTGATTGGCTGGCCAGAACCCGTGATCGGGTGCTGTATAGCACCCGACGCGCGAGTTCGGCTCATTCTTAGCCAGGGAGAGATGCGCTTAGGCAGGGAAAGTCAGTGTAGGGAGAATAAAATTGTTGAAACTCTTTCAAGACCCAAAAGTCCTTTTTAGGACTGTTGTGTGTGGGGGCAGCATTTATATTTTGTTTGGGGGGGCACAATTTCCTTTTTTTTGTGGGGGGGATATTTGTAAGGTGACATATAATACTAGATGCACAGGAAGTCAGTGTAGGGAGAATAAAATTGTTGAAACTCTTTCAAGACCCAAAAGTCCTTTTTAGGACTGGTGTGTGTGGGGGCAGCATTTAATTTTTTTTGGGGGTGGCAGAATTTCATTTTTTTGTGGGGGGGGCATGTTCTAAGGTGACATTGTACTAGGTGCACAGGGACAAATATTTCACAGTGCAGTGACAAGCTGACATATTCTGTTAGGTGCACAGGGCCAATGATTTTACAACGCAGCGACAAAAAGGGCCATTTTAAACGTGTTCCTAGCCATAGATTATTGTCACATTCTGTTTAGTGTGCAAATTCACAAATTAACGTCACATATTCCGTTCACTGTGCCTAGCCACAGATTAGCGTCACATTCTGTTTCGTGTGCCTAGCCGCAGATTAGCGTCACATTCTGTTTCGTGTGCCTAGCCGCAGATTAGCGTCACATTCTGTTTTGTGTGCCTAGCCGCAGATTAGCGTCACATATTGTTTAGTGTGCCTAGCCGCAGATTAACGTCACATATTGTTTAGTGTGCTTAGCCGCAGATTAGCGTCACATATTATTTAGTGTGCCTAGCAGCAGATTAGCGTCACATTCTGTTTCGTGTGCCTAGCCGCAGATTACCGGCATATATTCCGTTTAATATGAAGAAGGCGGGTAAAAAGGGACGGGGAAGTGGACGTGATCCTGATAGTTCAGGGCGCGGGTCAGGACGCGTAGAAACTGTGCCTGGTGCCAGAGCACAAGAAAGAAAGACATCCACCATACCTAGCTTCATGTCTCAGTTTACAGGGCGTCGCAGGACATCACTCTCGAGGTCAGACCACTGCGAACAGGTGGTCGGTTGGATTTCAGCTGATACTGCTTCCAGTCGGTTAAGCACCACCCTGTCTTCCACCAAGTCCACTCTCACTAGCCAAGAGTCTGGTCAACATAATCCTCACCCTGATCATCCTTCCTCCCACCATAGAGGGTCTGGCCAAAGAAGTGATCCCACACTGGGATATAGTGAGGAGCTCTTCTCATCACCAATCCTTGATTTGAACCTCTCTCCAAGCACGCTTGCAGAGGAACATGACATCTTGTGCCCTGATTCACAACCTCTAGAGGGTACCCAATCACAAGAAGATGACAGAGGGGAACGGCATTTAAGGTCAAAGGAAGTGGATGATGATGATGAGACACAGTTGCCATCAAATCAACCACAATTACTGTCTCAAGACCTTGATGAGGAGGATGATACACAGTTGTCAATGACTGAGGATGTGGTGGGATCAAGAAATGAGGAGGATGATCAGAGTGAGGAAGTGGAAGAGGACTTGGTGGACGATGAGGTCACTGACCCCACCAGCAGTCCTGAGGGTGAGCCATCTGCAGCACCGCAACAGGCTGGAAGAGGCAGTGGTGTGGCTAAAGAAAGAAGGCGGACCGCACCAAACCGGCCCGCAAATGTTCCACGGAGCACCCCCTTGCGTAAATCTCCCTTGCCAAGGGCTAGGTGTTCCGCGGTATGGCGTTTTTTTAAGGAAAGTGCGGACGACAAAAGAATTGTAGTTTGCAACCTGTGCCACACCAGAATGAGCCGAGGCATGAACACTAGCAACCTCACCACCACCAGCATGATCCGACACATGGCATCCAAGCACCGTAATAAGTGGGAGGAACGCCCGGATCGCCAATCTGTGTCTGCAGGCCACACCACTGCCTCCTCTTCCCCTGTTTTCGGTGCCGGCCAATCGCCTGTCGAAGGCGCAGGCCCGCATACCTCCCGCCCTGCACCTGTACCATCTGAAGCACCATCAGCGACCACATCCACTTCCCTGTCCCAGCGCAGTGTCCAAATGTCGTTACCCCAGGCATTTGAGCGCAAGCGAAAATACCCAGCACCCACCCACAGGCCATAGCACTAACCTCACACCTTTCCAAATTACTGGCCATCGAAATGCTGCCATTTAGGCTTGTGGACACTGAGTCCTTCCGCAGCCTGATGGCAGCAGCTGTCCCTCGGTACGCAGTCCCCAGCCGCCACTACTTTTCCCGGTGTGCCGTCCCCGCCTTACACCACCATGTGTCCCTTAACATCACCCGTGCCCTGACCAACGCAGTTACTGGGAAGGTCCACTTAACGACTGACACATGGACAAGTGCTTGTGGCCAGGGACGCTACATTTCCCTGACGGCACACTGGGTGAATGTCGTGGAGGCTGGGAGCGACTCGGACCCTGGGATGGCACAGGTGCTACCCACGCCGAGGATTGCGGGCCCTACCTCCATCAGGGTTTCCGCCAGCACCTACGTTATTGGCTCCTCCTCCTCCGTTTCCACCTCCGAATTCTCTGCGCGCAGCGCCACTCACCCATCAGCCGGTAGCTGGAAGCAGTGTAGCACTGCAGTGGGGAAGCGTCAACAGGCCGTGCTGAAGCTGATCTGCCTTGGGGACAAACAGCACACGGCCTCAGAGCTGTTGCAGGGGATTAGTCACCAGACCGAGCAGTGGCTCTCGCCACTCAACCTGCAACCAGGCATGGTTGTGTGTGATAATGGGCGTAACTTGGTGGCGGCTTTGGAGCTCGGCAAGCTCACACACGTACCATGCCTAGCGCATGTATTTAATTTAGTGGTTCAGCGATTTCTAAAAACCTACCCTAATTTGCATGATCTCTTGACGAAGGTGCGCCGCGTGTGTGCACATTTCCGTATGTCATCTACAGCTTCAGCCGGCCTGTTGACGCTGCAGCAGCGCTTACAATTGCCAGCTCACCGGCTGCTGTGTGACGTGAGCACGCGCTGGAACTCCACCTTCCACATGTTGGCCCGGCTTTGTGAGCAGCAGAGGGCAGTAGTGGAGTACCAGCTGTTACACGGTCGTCGCCTCTCCGTTCAACTTCCTGTAATCAGAAGTGAGGAGTGGGAATGGATGTCAGACCTCTGTGAGGTTTTACGCAATTTTGAGGAATCGACACAGATGGTGAGCGGCGATAACGCTATTATCAGTGTAACCATCCCACTTCTGTGTCTACTGAAACGCTCGCTGCTCACAATTAAAACCGACGCTTTGCATGTGGAAGAGGTGGAAATGGGGGAGGAAGAGCTTACACAAGGTGATAGCCAGAGCACCCTCACTTCGTCTTCTCAGCGACAATTGGAGGAGGCGGAGGAGGAGGAGGAGGAGGAAGACACGGTTGCCTCCGCTACAGAGGGTAGCCATGGAACTTTATTTCCATCTCTTCAGCGTGGGTGGGCAGAAGAGGAGGAAGAGGATGAGGAGATTGAGAGTCATCCTCCTGGTGAGGACAGCGAAATCTTGCCTGTTGGTACTCTGGCACACATAGCTGACTTTATGTTAGGCTGCCTTTCCCGTGACCCACGCGTTATACGCATTTTAGACAACACGGATTACTGGGTGTTCAGCCTTCTGGACCCCCGCTACAAAGAGAATTTCTCATCTCTCATTCCTCCGGTGGAGAGGACAAGCAAAATGGTGCAATACCAGAAGGTTCTTGTCGAAAAATTGCTCCAAAATTTTCCATCTGACAACGCTGGCTGCAGAGTACGTGCTACCTTGGCCAACCGAGAAGGGGAGAAAAGGGGAGCACACAGCAGTTCCGACAAAGGCAGGGCAACACTCTCCAAGGCGTGGGACACCTTCATGACACCCCGCCAGCACCCTCACCCTGATGCGCGGCCTAGTGTCACAAGGAGGGAAAAGTTTTGGAAGATGGTGAAGGAGTATGTAGCAGACCGTGTCAGCGTCCTCACTGATCCCTCTGTGCCTTACAACTACTGGGTGTCCAAGCTGGACACGTGGTATGAACTGGCACTCTACGCCTTGGAGGTGCTGGCCTGCCCTGCCGCCAGCGTTCTGTCTGAGCGGGTATTTAGTGCTGCTGGTGGCATCGTAACAGATAAGCGTATCCGCCTTTCCACCGACAATGCTGATAGGTTGACACTTATAAAAATGAACAAGGCCTGGATTTCCCCTGACTTCTCCACTCCACTGGAGGAAAGCCCCGGTGGAACATAAAGTCACTTTAGATATGTTATTTACAATGATGGGAATACTCTGTATTCCCATTCACCCCTTCCACCCAAAAAACAGGTATATGGTTGACTCTTAATCTTCTCATCCTCCTCCTCCTCTTCCATATGCCCTGTGATATAATTTTTATATAGGGCCAGCTCACCAGCGGGCCCTGTGATATAATTTTTATATAGGGCCAGCTCACCAGCGGGCCCTGTTTGACAATTTTTGTATAGGTCAGCTCACCAGCGGGCCTTCTCATATAATGTTTTATTGGGTCAGCTCTCTAGCGGGCCCTCTCATATAATGTTTTATAGCGTCAGCTCACTAGCGGGCCTTCGCATATAATGTTTAGGATGGTCAGCTCCACAGCAGACCCTCACCCATAATGTTTTAGATGGTCGGCTCAGCAGCAGACCCTCATTCCTAATGTTTTAGATGGTCAGCTTAGCGGCATGCCCTCGCCCCTAGTGTTTTAGAGGGTCACCAGCAGGCCATTAATCCTAATTTTTCAAGGGTGTGTATGATGCCCTCCTTTATGTGTAATAAAGGGTGTATTGGAGTGACATTTCAGTCTAATTTTTGGCAGCCCTTTCACTTAGTGCATAGGCTTTATGAGTGTTGGACCACTACCTGAACTATTGTACCACAATGTGAATGAGGCCCTCCATTTTGTGATATACAGGTTGTATCGGAGTGCCTCAGGTCCTCCCATTGAATTAAATAGGGCTGGGGTGTTCGACAGAGCAGAAGGTAGTTCTTGGCTTCATCCACTAAGTCACTTCGTCACTTTTACTCAATGGATCAGACCCCACTGTTCCGACTATAAATTTTGGACTTAACAAGGGCAAACGGACATGTTGTAAAACCTGTGGTAGCTGCGGCCTCCGTTCCTGAATGCTGTACCTTACCCGGGCCATAACCACGTTGAACACCTGCTTTACGCTGCGCACGTTTCCTTTTAATCATGGCCCCAGTTCCGAAAAATCGATGAAATTTTTTGCAGAATTTGCAGATGATATACAAGTAAATATACAGCAAATACTGTTTGGTAACAATTTTTCGCCTAAAATCGTTTTTATCTTCCTTTTTGTGTGTTTTACGGTCAGTCTGTAAAAATGGCATACTACGGGCGAAACATCGTTCCCAGCAGCGACGTTGGAGTCCAAGATGCATCCAGACATCCTCCCTATGCTGTCCCTGAACCATTTCTGTGGTGTTTCCATCATTTTCTGACCTTTTCCTATGAACCAGGCACCCTCCCCTCATCAGAGCAGGGGGTGCCTGGTGTAATGCTCGAGTCCTCCCATTGACTTCAATGGGGCTCGGGTGCTCGGCCGAGCACTCGAGCCTCCGGGGGCGCTCGGCCAGAGCAGCCGAACACCCGAGCATCGGGGTGCTCGATCATCACTAATAGTGTTATCATATCCCCTCTAAGATGCCGTTTTTCTAGTGTGTACAATACCTTAGAATATAGTTCTGATGTTTGTGATGGGATGATAGTGAAAGATATCTCCCTTGGTCAACATCATGCCTCTCTAATGTTTAGAAATGTTCACTAGTTTGCACAGAGTTAGAGCCCAATCATTTTTTTCCACCAGGGGCCTCTATCATCAGGCCTGCCACTGAATGGCACATAACAACAAATTGGTCTATTTTGTCAGCCCATTTCCATATCTATTTAAAAAGATCATATTTATTTTATTCTTAGAATAGACATACGTCTGTCCCAAGAGTTCTTAAATGTATTTACTTTTTTAAAATTCATCTTATAAGAAATGTATAAGATTCACCCAGTATACAGAACAATACAGTAGTACCACAAGTCACGTAACTTCGCTGACTATTTATCACTTCAATAACACACAGAGACCAGTTCAATACATTTAATCAAAAATTACCAAAGTGAAAGACTAAGACTTAACCTTTATTTATTTAGGTACTTTAAAAACAAATGTGTCATTTGAATAAAGTGCTGTATAGTTTTATATGTAGTACACTTTGAATAAATTCATGTTTGGAGACCCATCCGGGTAAACCAAACTTTAAAACAACTTTGCACTGTGCTTGTAGATTTGATCTTAATGTCAGACAAGTGTGGTTGGTAAACAGACAGAATTTAACCTTCTCTGTTCCGAATTTGATGTATGAGTGTATCTGATCATGATAATATAATTATAGTTTTATTAGCGTATGAAAGTTGTATTTGTATACTTAGTGTACCATATCAGAAAAGTATTTAAAACAATAGCACTAATGTATCTCAGATTGGGGATCCATAGAAATGGGAGCTGTTGAAGTGGTAAATAGTCAGCGAAGTTACGTGATGTAACAACGCATCACTTTAAGAATGCAAATTTTCTCTCTTTATTGTTAAATTATATTCAGACCTGCGGTACTACTGTACTGTTCTGTATACTGGGTGAATCTTATACATTTCTAATAAGTTGTTCATTTCTATATAGGTTTAATCCTTTTCCATATAAGATTCGATATAACTGAGAATGAATAGTTAAAAATGATGGGATTCTTATCAGGACCTCTAGATTTTAATAAATGTCAGAATGAGGCAGGAAATTTATTTACAAAAAATGAAACATTAAAAAAAAACAACTCAGATGAGACAGAACTGAGAAAGAACTGGCAAAATCAATGTGCAAACAAGCAAGATTGTGGTGGGACATAACGACCCTACAGAATTATGTTCTAAATAAGAATATACCACAAGGCCTGCATATAAACTTGATCCCAGTTATGAGTCTTTCATAAAACTTTGGGAAGATAAACTAAGTAGATGCTCATTGGAATTAATTATAGATACAGAAAAGGAGACTGACAAAAACAAATACTGAGGTTGATGAGAAGCTAAAGTAAGTACTAAATAAAACACTGAAAACAAATTGAGAAATTAACTAATGATTTCATAAACAGAAATTTTATAAAATTTCAAACGGATAAAAGTGACTTTCAAGAAGATAGAGTATATAAAAAACCCTTAAACTTATTAGCACTTTTGGATCAGAATGTTTCTGAAAGTGCTGAAATCTGTGTTCCTTTTACAGATTATAAAATTAACCAAAATTTTGGAATATCACAGCAGGTTAAAGTTTTTATTGAACAGGTTGCAAAAGACCTTGAACAATTATCCAAGAAACTATGTTACACTAGGTAGCAATTTGTCACACAATGAACAGATAGCATTAAAAGAACTGAGCACTGATACCCATATAACCATAAAACCTTCAGGGGGAACATTGTGCGGCAACTTATGTACATAAAATGTTATAGCAGACTAGCACAACATCCCACAAGTATTTTTCAAAGTGAACTCAAAATTATTTTAGACAAAGGTTTGAATCACGGCTTAATAAATAAATCAGATTATGAATTTGTATATAAGAAACATCCACAAATATCCACTTTTACACAATACCAAAGGTGCATAAAAGTGTCAGTGAAGTGTCAGTGAAGGTTCTGTGTTATTTGGTTATATCTATTTAATGCAGAATCTAACTAATATGTGTTGTTTAAGCAAACACAACTCCCAGTGGTAAAGATTTCCAGATCTTCATTAGTCTTACAGTAGAGAAGATTTTCCTTTGCTGCAGGAGAAACTTCCTTTTCTCTGATCTCATGGGGGACCTTGTGTTCTCTGTACAGCCCTAGAGAGTAAAGGTTTTCCACTGAGTTCCGTGTACTGTACTTGGAATGTAATTGTACATTGTAATCCAGTCCTCTTGTAGGCTAGTCTTTTCTAACTGATTTAGCTGTTGCAGTTTGTGAATTTGTGCGTAATCCATAATGCCTTCTTCATGCTTTGAGTTTAATATATTATATTGGGGTCGTATGTACAAAATTAACCCATTGAGTGCCTACTATATTTAGGATTTTTGTCAATTTTTAAAATATTACCTTAATAACTAAGTACCCTATTTCACTGCCGAAATGAAAATGGCATGAGCTGTCTCTCCTAAAATCTATGCTGAGTCCTGTAATATTTTCCTGAATATATAATATATAAGTATCAGTTCATGAACCTTATATACGTATAATTAAATCAATGTGGATCAACTGGTATTAGCTTTTAACACAAGTGGCTGTTCTTCAACGTATACACTACAGTGAATGGTCACTGTAATGTATACTGGTGGACAGTCTCCACAAGTGATAAGATTTAATACCAGCAAGTACCTCAGGTCTGCCATCAAGGGGTTACAGGTAGTGCCCATGTATGAAGCATGACCAAACACGGAGGCCTGCTTTACTAGTCAGACACAGAGGCCCCTGCAACCCCCACGATGGTGGTGGGGGCTGTGTCACATTGGGTCCCAGACAACCACAGTGACCACTGGGATCCTGATTGGCCCCATTTTTAAGTATATTCTGTAGGTAGATTAGCATCTCTGCTGTTCAGTCATCTGTTTCATATCATACCATATAGTGGATCAGTTCCATGGGCTCTGTCTTTAGATATACTTCCAGTCTGCAGTGCAAATACATGGGTTGCATTGTATATTTGTGGGGGGTGAGGGTTGGTTATGTTTGCACTTGGTCCCATGACTCCTGGTGGCAGCCCTTTCATCTACCCCATCACATACACAAGAAATTGGAGTATGTCACTCCATCTTCTCTATGCCTTGTTTAGTACAAAGATTAAGCAAGAAGTAGAAGTAGAAGAAAGGAACACCTCAAAACGTCAATGTACTGTCCCATTACACTCTCCTTGGTGCAAGAAGCATTAATGTGAGATATTTTGTCACACTTAGCCTGGTAATTTGGTGTTAGGCAGGTGCAGAGCCTAAAAATCAATTCCACTTCCTGATTTAGCATGGAGAGACTGTACCTCCTATGTATGTAATAACAGCAGATCTCTAATTCCCAGTTTCAGATCTTTATATCTTCACTACATCTGTTTTTAAGTTCATTGAAGTGAAACTAGTGGTTTAGTTGTGACGAAAAAGATATTTAAACCCTTTGAGTGCCAGAGAGGTATCCAATGCATTGCAATGCAATACGTTGGATACCCCTCTTGCACTCAGAGGGTAAAGAGCCTTTGGGTATAAATCATCTGGGCTAGGAACATTATTCACCATTTGCCCACTTGTGTTTGAATTTCATCTTGTTTCAGGAAAGGAGGTAACATTACACTGCACGTTTGGTTCCTCATTGTATACTGAAGAGAATCATTTTACTTCTTCAAGCTTCAACCTACACATTGAGGCTGATGCACTAAGTATATGTGGAGTAATTCTTGTGCAACCCAACTGAGCCATAGGGGATGAATACACATTTCCATTTATTTATAGGGGACTTTAGCTCTCTGAATGAGAGTGAGGTTTCCAATGCATTGCTCCGCATTCACATTCAACTGGTTAAAAGTGCCGTGTAAATCATTAGAAATTTGTGGAATGTTATTTACCCACTATGAGGTTTTTGGTTTGTTCCAAAATTACTCCAGTTCTTCTTAGTACCTCAACCTCATTGTTTCTCAGTGGTATAATTTGCTCTGTTTTCCTAGAATTTTTTAATGAGATAATTGTAACCCCCTATAGTGAAGATGGTTTGCTCCCCTTTTGTCTTTGTACACGTGGCACTGCAGTGTATGTTCATCCAACAGCATTTTGAATTCAGTCTACTTTCCTTCCTACAGATACAGACTTGGATTACACTGCAGTTGATAAGTGAGATTAGTGCTGTCACTGGTTTTATCTAACGATTCCCATTGAGGTCTTTGGAGACATTTGTTGATAAAACAGTTGATCAAGTTATCAATTGCAGTGGAATCCAGGTCTTAGCCAGGTTCTGTAGTTTGTGCATTCTTAATGAATGTGTGGCACAGAATTGCTTTAAATATTCACTGTTAATCCTTTGAATGCCAGAGGGGTATACAATGCATTGCAAAGCAACGTGTTGTTAGGGTTGCCACCCAGCCAGTATTTTACCGGCAGGACGGTAAAAAATTGTCTTCTTTCCAATGTTAAGTCTATGGAGGGAATGCCTTGGCCGGTATTTTTTTGATGAAAAGGTGGCAACCCTACGTGTTGTGTGTCCCTCTGGCACACAAAGGGTCAATAAACCAGTAATGACCAATAAGAAAACAGATCACAATTGTAGGTTCAGTGACATATATATATATATATATATATATATATATATATATATAAAACCATTCACCCTGTGACCTTGAAATTTTGGTTAGACCCTGAGGGTTCTCAGGTATGATGGTAAAACAACCCCATTTAACCCCTTAAGGACTAGGAGTGTGTGCAGTTCTTTGCAAAGCAATGCATTGCACACTTCTCTAGTCCTTAAGGGGTTAACAGGCTGAGAGCACTATCTACACTATCAGCTTCTACCTAATATAATACACAGTGGGCTTTACGCACCATAGGGGCCAAACAGAAATTCCCCAATTTCTCATTGATTTAACCAAAGTGATCTCAATTGTATAAATCAATGGGAATTTTATTATATCCCCGTGCAGTTGTTTTGCCCCATAATTGTTTCTCTTTTCTATTGTGCATAAGGACCTGGCTGTGATTTTCACTGTGAGGGAGAGAGCCTCCTATTTGTATAACATGGACAGCCAGCCAGCGGCTTAACTGTTCATGAATTAGATTTATTTTTTTTAAATCCAACTCAGCAAAACCTGCTACAAGCGCTAGAAAGAAACAGGTCTCCCACCACTTCACTGGAACATGGAGACTACTTACTGCTTAGAAACACTTACTATTGGGATGTATGATTGGCCATAGGGTTGGAATGAGCTCTCTGTCTGTAATAACGCTTCTGAGGGTGCGACATCGCCATCCCGGACTGCAGTGCCAGGGCAGATAGATGTAATTTGGGTTTGGACATTATACCAACAAAACATACACCGCACAATGTGTGATACAGCGTGTTACTATTGTACGTCGCTCACTAGCGTCATTACACCCATGTGACTTACTCTGTACCGCAGATGACTGCCATGCAGGTATCTTTTTATAATGCCTGCTACGGTGTACCACTCCTTCCACAGATGCACACAAATACCGGCTTTTCAGTTGCCAGTATAGTAGTTATACCGGCTCCAGTGCGCCAATTACTGTCTGTGCCGGTAAAATACCTGCCGGGTGGCAACCCTATCTAGATTCACTAAAGGTCGATGCTGTGGCAATATGATTTTGTCTATGTATTCGAAATACTTCTACATTTCACATACAAGGAGGTCAGTGTATGTTCAATACAGCTGGAGAAAGAAGAAGGTCAAATGGGAACACTATATGTAGAAATAAAAATGGAGAATGTTAGTATGTCGAATGGGAGCACTATATGCCGAATTACTAAGGGGGGGTTAATATGTCTAAGGGGGGCACTATATGTCAGATTTGTAACATGTTGTGCAGCATGGGGAACAACACCATTGTGTGTTAGCTCCATATACACTGCCTGACAGCCCCAGCCTTCTTCCCTTGCTCACTGGTAACCACAGATCCCCATGTACACTGCCTGACCCTCTCCAGGCTTTTCCACTTGTCCACTGCTACCCACAAATCCCCATGACCACTGCCTGGGCAAGAGAAGAAGGCTGAGGGTGTCAGGCAGTGTATATGGGGCTAACACACAATGGTGTTGTTCCTCGTGTTAGAAGTCCGACATACAGTGCCCTCTTCGACATATTAACCCCCCCCCCTTAGTAATTCAACATATAGTGCTCCCATTCGACTTACAAACATTCTCCATTTTTATTTCAACACATAGTGGTCCCACTCGACATTCTTCTTTCTACAATTTTATTCGACATACACTAATCTCCTTGTATATTAAATGTATAAGTGTTCATATTGCCACAGCATCGACCTTTAGTGAATGTAAGCCATCTAACTCTTAACTTAACCTTTCTGTCATCAAACGTACGCCTATTTCCGTGGACTTTGACATTTAGCGTTTTTTTTAAGGCAGTAGTTTAAGGCGTAGTTGAATAAAAGCAGACAGCTGCATTTTTGTTAGTACGGCGACATGCACAACCCACACTGGTTTTGTTTTACCGTGGTTCTACAACTGAAAACCGTAAAACACATTTTTGCAAAATACATGTTGCTTGTTTTTACTATAAAACCGGTTTTGATGAGGCTAATAGTATCGAGCCACTAGTCTGCCCATTTTCCTGCTGTAAAAATCTCAAGCCTTTTATGGTCCTTGGTCTTGTCTTATGTTCAGGACAGCCTATCCCACGCATGCTTAAATTCTGTCTCTGTATTAACTTTTACCACTTCTGCTGGTAAGCTATTCCACTTATCTACTACCCTCTCAGTGAAGTAACACTTTCATACATTACTAAGAAACCTCTGTCCCTCTACTTTTAGACTATGACTATTGCCATAACATTTTTACTCCTTTGAAATGTACTTGCCTCCTGCGCTTTGTTGAATCCCTTCATGTAGTTGAATGTTTCTATCATATCCCCTCTCTCCTCTCCTCTACTATACATGTTCAGATCTTGTAGTCTATTCGGATTTGTCTTTTTCTGTAAATCATTCACCATTTACAGGAAAATAAATATCAGGATAAATTAAAGGATCTGAACTGTTTTAAAGAATCTGTAAACTTTTCTCATAAAGAAAAAAGCATATATGGTAGTGATTTTCCTGCTGAGACAAACGTATCAACTACAGACTCTTTGATTGTCAGAGTTGTATGCATTGCATTGAAATGCAATACATTGCAAACCTCTTTGGCTTTCAAAGGTTTACAGCTCACAGGTTTGACTATATTTTTATTTTAAACTGTTACCAATAGCGCTGCCTTGAGTCAGTTTCTATTGTATGCTGTGAGACAGGTCAGCTTCAGGAAGAAGTTATCCATATAATTTCAGAGTAATAGCTCCACCACTTTGTGAGAATTCAAACAGTAATAACTTTTGTATGAATCATGTAAAAATTCAGTAGTGCATTCCCAATGGCATTAGCCTCTAAAGCTAGGTGTTGCTGCAGGGAGTATACACCACAGTGTATGGTTGTTGTAATGCATACTGGCTATCAGTCTTGTACCTTCCAAGTGTCCTTCTTTGAGACCCAATTCCCTCTGTCCCTGTTTCCCACCTGATGTCCCTCTTTTTAGGAGATCAGAATATGTAGTGTGTATATAAGAGTATCACATTGCTGCACATCAGTAAAACTCACATTAATCTTTGTTTAAACTTCAAAATATGTGTTTATAAATTACTCTGTGTGTGGTCTTGATCTGTTGATCAGTTACAGAAAGAGGTGTCAATAGGTCATGAAATAACCTAAAACATTTCCTTAATGCCCCATCCATCAGACACAACAGCCACACCCCCTCTTTGGCCATTTGAAATGTTGGGAGGTATGCACTCTCCATCACTGTTAGGTCTCTAATTCCAACAAGCCCTATACACCAGCTCCATAGCATGCCCAGAAAGATAGTGTTAAATCACAGTATTTCCTCTATCACGTGTTTAATACTCAGTGTTAAAGCGAAGAGGAAAGGAAAGACTGAAACCCCCATAGACCACCCCATTACTCACTTGGCGCAAGTGGTGTTAAGGGGAGGCATTGTGGAGTACATACTTTAGTAAACTGATGCTGGGCAGGCATAAACACTGAAGATTTATTCCAGCGCCTGTTCTTGCGCAAAACTGCCATTGTGCTTTCACCCCAATATGTTTTTTTTTTTTTATAATACTGATCCATTAACAATCTTTTGAAATTCCATCTTGGTCTTTCCTTTTCTTTCTCCTCTTTTGACTCTCTCATTCTGTGTTATCCTATTTGCAATTTAATTGAAACTAAGATGACCACATATCCCTTTATCTTCTTCTTGATGAGTGATGTGCTGGTACCATCACACATTTCTGTCCTCTAAGGAAGACTTCTTGATGAGGCACACTGTGATCATGTCATGAAGCGGTTACTGACTGATCCAGGACCGGCGCAGTCAGTTTCAGCCTTACTTCTGTGAACCGATACATGTAATCCCTGCTACATTGATCACATGTGCCACTTGAGCCAATGACAAAGGCATTGTATACTATACATTGATTTGTTACTCTCAATCTAACTGATAGTTAGATTGAGAGAAGCAGAGAACACACATCCCTGCAGGGGGAAAGGAACACAATGTGGGCATTATTAATTAAATGTAAGATGATCGTGGCAGAACTAGAGTGAGAACTTGATGACCTACTGCAACTTCTTGGGTTACTGAATAAATGGTTTAGAGCAAGACCAAAATAATTTATTTACATAGCCTAATTTATAAACACATATAATGATGTTTAAACAAACATTAAAGGGAGAGTAATGTCCCCCCAAAAATATCCAGTTTTGTAGACTTTAAAAAAAAAATGCTCCAAACCCGATCTCTCAAACCGCTATGGTTTGAGAGATATAGGGATTCAAAGTTCCCCCCTCCCTCCCCTTCTCCTAATGTCACCTGTAAAGCTGACAGCAGGAGAATCGAGTTGTGCGACTTGAGGAGGCTCTTCAGCAGAGCCGAGATCGCATTATCTAAAAATAATTAATGCATTGGAAAGATCTAAAAAGTGTGCCTGGCTTGCAAACACACTTTGTAGACATTTCCAGTGAATGAATTCTTTATAGATAACACGATCTCGGCTCTGCTGCAGAGCCTCCTGCTGGTCCCCTGACCGGGATCTCCTGCTGTCAGCTAGACGCTGACATCAGGAGAAAGGGAGAGAGGGGCGAACTTTGAATCCTTATATCTCTCAAACCATAGCGGTTTGAGAGATCGGGTTTGGAGCGTATTTTTTTTTTTTAAGTCTACACAACTGGATATTTTTTTTGGGGACATTACTGTCCCTTTAATGTGAGTTGTATTACTGTGGCACAATGTGACACACTTAGTCCGATCTCCTAAAAAAGATATAGACCAGGGAGGGAATGAGGGACATTGGGATTTTTGCCTCAGTGGGACAGTACCCACATAAAAAGGGACATTTGGGAGGGACCTTTTATCCAGTCCCTATTACAAATTAACCAGATGAGCACAAATTATGATGGGAAAACCTATAAAAAATTGTGGGTTTTTTTCTTAATTTTTTCTTGTGTTTTTCATTTTATCACAAAAGTGGTGGGTTATACATATAAATGTGGTATCAAAAGAAAGCTCTATGTATGCTTTCTGTGAACTAAATAAATTAACTGAAAAATACAGTTGAATAAAGGTATACTTAAAAGTTCAAAATTGCTCTTCTCCTCTAGTGTTAAAAAGCCCTTGTCACTACGGGGTTAAATCAGAAACTCTTGCACACAGCAGGGTTACGCTGATTCCTGTGCAGTCCTGCTGAATGAAGTCTTTATAAGTGTCCCTGAGTTAAAGGGATAGTAATACTTAAAATGTAAAAAAATATGTTGTAGGGTTTATCCCCCTGAGTAAAACAAGAGTACTCCCACTGCTGAAAGGTGTTTCGTTCAAAAGTTATTAATTTTCAAAGTTGAATTTTTTAGGTGCAATATCACAGTGGCCTGAAATTGTACAGTGGCGCTGTTGCTACACGATCCTATGGAGATTTATGGTCCCGGGACCAGAGCTGTCCATAGGATTGTGTAGCAACAGCGCCACTGTACAATTTCAGGCCACTGTGATATTGCACCTAAAAAATTCAACTTTGAAAATTAATAACTTTTGAACGAAACACCTTTCAGCAGTGGGAGTACTCTTGTTTTACTCAGGGGGATAAACCCTACAACATATTTTTTTTTACATTTTAAGTATTACTATCCATTTAAAGAAATATGATGTCATCAGACCTGACACATTTCTACCAGCTTTGGACAGTGAACAATGCTACATTCTCCCCACAAGGCTGATGTACTAAGTAGAATGTGAACAGTTCTGGGGCAAACCAAACTACTGTTTATTTAAATGGGGCAATGCGTTTCTAGCATTCAAGAGATTAAAATCCCCATTTAAATAAATGGCAATTTGGGGAGTTTTTATTGTTTGGCTGTCATGCAGTTAGTTTAGTCCAGAATTTCCCCTTCGACATGTGCCGTAATAAATGACGTAATATACTTACAGCGCTGGATATCTGCAAACAAGGTACAAATGCATTATAAAACTAATGGCAAAGGATTTCTGAAAGGAGATATTTCCTGCCTCACGTTTAGCATTTCTCCTCACACCTGTTACATCTGCATGAAAAGGAAATGAGGACTGACCTTTGGAGTAATTAGATAGTATAGAGTGTGGGATCTAAAGAACTCAGAAGAGCAATCAATTCCAAGCTGTAAATTTGTAGCAGAAAATGTACAAAGCTTTCACATAAAACTTTCGCTGACATCCAGTGCTGGATTTACATCCCAGGTGCCCCTAGGCAAGGCACTCTAGGTGCACTAAGCCCCACCCATGACCACTCCCCAGTTCCTCACATGGCCGCACCCCCCAGTCCCATCCACTATTTCCTGGCACAGAAAATACTCTCGGCTTATAACAAGCAAGTACAAAAAAGGTAGCTAGAGATCCCTAACATATCGTTTCACAATACATTGGCTATCTTTAGCATACATGGGGTTAAATAATAGCTTGTAAAGGGATTTCAAACTAATGCAAGGAAATTGAGATTGCTCTGGCCACACTCACAACTTGCAAGTTGGATGTGGCCAGCACAGCTGAGGCACCCCCCCCCCCCAAATTTGGAGCTCTAGTCAGTTGCCTACTCTGTCTATTTGGAAATCCGACCCTGCTGATATCCTTAGAACTGATTAATTAAAGGAATGGTAACACTTAATATTGAAAAAATATATCTTGCATGATCTATCCTGCTGAGTAAAACAGCTGATGAGAGATGCTTTATTCAAAAGTGATTGCATTTTTGGGTGTAAATACCTTTGTGGCCTGAAATGTAATGGTTGCACGGTTGATGAAGCTGTGTATGGACAACATTGATAACTTGACCATAAACCTCCACAGACTGCTGTATCAATAGCACCACAGTAAACTGTAACATTCAGTATGACTAAAACATCTCTCAGCAGTGGGAGTACCCATGCTTTGGGTGTGGGAGCAGTAACTGGTACATTGCAAAGAGTTGGGTGCCTTTCCACTACTCAGTGGGTTAAAAACTGACTTAAATCATCTGGAAGCTTTATGAGTTGCCTTCATACACTCTGTCTAGATTCCCCCTACTGATGTGTAGTCTGATCCATGTCTGATTTATGTGCTGATGACAATTCTTGCTGCAGCTCCCTTTATCCCTTTATGACCACACTAAAGCCAGAGACTGGTAGAAAAAAAGTGATACCTTTATTAGCTAACTGAGTAGCTCACATTAGAGCCAGAACAATATATTTCTCACAGAGCTTTCCAATATTTTAATCTAGTTACTGTAAGACTACCCTGATCTTTTTCTTGTATATTTACTATAGAATTTAGTTTTATAGATGCTCTTGATGTGTCTGCACTTCATGGTACAAGCACAACACACACACAGAGTTGTTGGTGCAGCAGGTGTTGCAATGTGGGTAACAGTACATTTTTCAAGTATCCTGTCCAGTCTGGCCTATCTGCCTGCAACACATCAGACAGTTCTTTCTTTTATCGTGCTCATCTGATTATGCTCATTATCACTCATTTTAGGTATATATGAGGATAGGTATGTGGTTTGGTTATACTAGATGCAGCTTTTCTTTCATATAGTTTGAGAAGAGCAATCAGCTGTTGTACGCAGGATAAACTTAGAGCTACTCGGTAGAGTTCCTTGTTAGGCCTTTGGTTACCCAAATCAGCTGATTGGTGGATAGACTGCTGAACAACTGATTCAGTAAGTAAAGAACTGGCAGAGAAGTTGGTATCTGTAATAGCTTCACTGCAAGTTCTCTCACTTCCTATATCAATGCTGGCAATGTATTTTACTTCTGTAACCCTTTCTGTGCCAAGGGGTTGTTCAATGCATGTGGTGCATACTCTTCATTCCCTCCTTGCCCTCTCTAACACATCACTAGCATTACATCAACCCTATATGCTAATGATTTAACCATTTGAGTACCAGAGGTGTATGCTTTGCAATGTGTTGCGTATTCCTCTGGCAATCAAAGGATTAATCACACTCTCCTCTTTATAGCTAATTCATATGGAGAGTAGTGATGATCGAGCACCCCAATGCTCGGGTGTTCGGGTGCTCTGGCCGAGCACCCCCGGAGGCTCGAGTGCTCGGCCGAGCACCCGAGCCCCATTGAAGTCAATGGGAGGACTCGAGCATTACACCAGGCACCCCCTGCTCTGATGAGGGGAGGGTGCCTGGTCCATAGGAAAAGGGCAGAAAATGATGGAAACACCACAGAAATGGTTCAGGGACAGCATAGGGAGGATGTCTGGATGCATCTTGGGCTCCAACGTCGCTGCTGGGAACGATGTTTCGCCCGTAGTACGCCATTTTTACAGACTGACCGTAAAACACACAAAAAGGAAGATAAAAACGACTTTAATTGTTACCAGACAGTATTTGCTGTATATTTACTTGTATATCATCTGCAAATTCTGCAAAAAATTTCATCGATTTTTCGGAACTGGGGCCATGATTAAGAGGGAAACGTGCGCAGAGGCAAATTCTGCAAAAAATGTCATCGATTTTTCGGAACTGGGGCCATGATTAAGAGGGAAACGTGCGCAGAGGCAAATTCTGCAAAAAATGTCATCGATTTTTCGGAACTGGGGCCATGATTAAGAGGGAAACGTGCGCAGAGGCAAATTCTGCAAAAAATTTAATCGATTTTTCGGAACTGGGGCCATGATTAAGAGGGAAACGTGCGCTGAGCCGACCATCTAAAACATTATGGGTGAGGGTCTGCTGCGGAGCTGACCATCCTAAACATTATATTCGAAGGCCCGCTAGTGAGCTGACGCTATAAAACATTATATGAGAGGGCCCGCTAGAGAGCTGACCCAATAAAACATTATATGAGAAGGCCCGCTGGTGAGCTGACCTATACAAAAATTGTCAAACAGCGCCCGCTGGTGAGCTGGCCCTATATAAAAATTATATCACAGGGCCCGCTGGTGAGCTGGCCCTATATAAAAATTATATCCCAGGGTATATGGAAGAGAGTCAACCATATACCCATTTTTTGGGTGGAAGGTGTGAATGGGAATACAGAGTATTCCCATCATTGTAAATAACATATATAAAGTGACTTTATGTTCACCCGGGGCTTTCCTCCAGTGGAGTGGAGAAGTCAGGGGAAATCCAGGCCTTGTTCATTTTTATAAGTGTCAACCTATCAGCATTTTCGGTGGAAAGGCGGATACGCTTATCTGTTATGATGCCACCAGCAGCACTAAATACCCGCTCAGACAGAACGCTGGCGGCAGGGCAGGCCAGCACCTCCAAGGCGTAGAGTGCCAGTTCATACCACGTGTCCAGCTTGGACACCCAGTAGTTGTAAGGCACAGAGGGATCATTGAGGACGCTGACACGGTCTGCTATGTACTCCTTCACCATCTTCCAAAACTTTTCCCTCCTTGTGACACTAGGCTGCGCATCAGGGTGAGGGTGCTGGCGGGGTGTCATGAAGGTGTCCCACGCCTTGGAGAGTGTTGCCCTGCCTTTGTCGGAACTGCTGTGTGCTCCCCTTTTCTCCCCTTCTCGGTTGGCCAAGGTAGCACGTACTCTGCCGCCAGCGTTGTCAGATGGAAAATTTTGGAGCAATTTTTCGACAAGAACCTTCTGGTATTGCACCATTTTGCTTGTCCTCTCCACCGGAGGAATGAGAGATGAGAAATTCTCTTTGTAGCAGGGGGTCCAGAAGGGTGAACACCCAGTAATCCGTGTTGTCTAAAATGCGTATAACGCGTGGGTCACGGGAAAGGCAGCCTAACATAAAGTCAGCCATGTGTGCCAGAGTACCAACAGGCAAGATTTCGCTGTCCTCACCAGGAGGATGACTCTCAATCTCCTCATCCTCTTCCTCCTCTTCTGCCCACCCACGCTGAAGAGATGGAACTAAAGTTCCATTGCTACCCTCTGTAGCGGAGGCAACCGTGTCTTCCTCCTCCTCCTCCTCCTCCTCCGCCTCCTCCAATTGTCGCTGAGAAGACGAAGTGAGGGTGCTCTGGCTATCACCTTGTGTAAGCTCTTCCTCCCGCATTTCCACCTCTTCCACATGCAAAGCGTCGGTTTTAATTGTGAGCAGCGAGCGTTTCAGTAGACACAGAAGTGGGATGGTTACACTGATAATAGCGTTATCGCCGCTCACCATCTGTGTCGATTCCTCAAAATTGCGTAAAACCTCACAGAGGTCTGACATCCATTCCCACTCCTCACTTCTGATTACAGGAAGTTGAACGGAGAGGCGACGACCGTGTAACAGCTGGTACTCCACTACTGCCCTCTGCTGCTCACAAAGCCGGGCCAACATGTGGAAGGTGGAGTTCCAGCGCGTGCTCACGTCACACAGCAGCCGGTGAGCTGGCAATTGTAAGCGCTGCTGCAGCTTCAACAGGCCGGCTGAAGCTGTTGATGACTTACGGAAATGTGCACACACGCGGCGCACCTTGGTCAAGAGATCATGCAAATTGGGGTAGGTTTTTAGAAATCGCTGAACCACTAAATTAAATACATGCGCTAGGCATGGTACGTGTGTGAGCTTGCCGAGCTCCAAAGCCGCCACCAAGTTACGCCCATTATCACACACAACCATGCCTGGTTGCAGGTTGAGTGGCGAGAGCCACTGCTCGGTCTGGTGACTAATCCCCTGCAACAGCTCTGAGGCCGTGTGCTGTTTGTCCCCAAGGCAGATCAGCTTCAGCACGGCCTGTTGACGCTTCCCCACTGCAGTGCTACACTGCTTCCAGCTACCGGCTGATGGGTGAGTGGCGCTGCGCGCAGAGAATTCGGAGGTGGAAACGGAGGATGAGGAGCCAATAACGTAGGTGCTGGCGGAAACCCTGATGGAGGTAGGGCCCGCAATCCTCGGTGTGGGTAGCACCTGTGCCATCCCAGGGTCCGAGTCGCTCCCAGCCTCCACGACATTCACCCAGTGTGCCGTCAGGGAAATGTAGCATCCCTGGCCACAAGCACTTGTCCATGTATCAGTCGTTAAGTGGACCTTCCCAGTAACTGCGTTGGTCAGGGCACGGGTGATGTTACGGGACACATGGTGGTGTAAGGCGGGGACGGCACACCGGGAAAAGTAGTGGCGGCTGGGGACTGTGTACCGAGGGACAGCTGCTGCCATCAGGCTGCGGAAGGACTCAGTCTCCACAAGCTTAAATGGCAGCATTTCGATGGCCAGTAATTTGGAAAGGTGTGAGGTTAGTGCTATGGCCTGTGGGTGGGTGGCTGGGTATTTTCGCTTGCGCTCAAATGCCTGGGGTAACGACATTTGGACGCTGCGCTGGGACAGGGAAGTGGATGTGGTCGCTGATGGTGCTTCAGATGGTACAGGTGCAGGGCGGGAGGTATGCGGGCCTGTGCCTTCGACAGGCGATTGGCCGGCACCGAAAACAGGGGAAGAGGAGGCAGTGGTGTGGCCTGCAGACACAGATTGGCGATCCGGGCGTTCCTCCCACTTATTACGGTGCTTGGATGCCATGTGTCGGATCATGCTGGTGGTGGTGAGGTTTCTAGTGTTCATGCCTCGGCTCATTCTGGTGTGGCACAGGTTGCAAACTACAATTTTTTTGTCGTCCGCACTTTCCTTAAAAAAACGCCATACCGCGGAACACCTAGCCCTTGGCAAGGGAGATTTACGCAAGGGGGTGCTCCGTGGAACATTTGCGGGCCGGTTTGGTGCGGTCCGCCTTCTTTCTTTAGCCACACCACTGCCTCATCCAGCCTGTTGCGGTGCTGCAGATGGCTCACCCTCAGGACTGCTGTCATCGCTCGGCTCTCCACCTTCCCAGGTGGGGTCAGTCACCTCATCGTCCACCAAGTCCTCCTCCACTTCCTCACTCTGATCATCCTCCTCATTTCTTGATCCCACCACATACTCAGTCATTGACAACTGTGTATCATCCTCCTCATCAAGGTCTTGAGACAGTAATAGTGGTTGATTTGCTGGCAACTGTGTCTCATCATCATCATCATCCACTTCCTTTGACCTTAAATGCCGTTCCCCTCTGTCATCTTCTTGTGATTGGGTACCCTCTAGAGGTTGTGAATCAGGGCACAAGATGTCATGTTCCTCTGCAAGCGTGCTTGGAGAGAGGTTCAAATGAAGGATTGGTGATGAGACGAGCTCCTCACTATATCCCAGTGTGGGATCACTTCTTTGGCCAGACCCTCTATGGTGGGAGGAAGGATGATCAGGGTGAGGATTATGTTGACCAGACTCTTGGCTACTGAGAGTGGACTTGGTGGAAGACAGGGTGGTGCTTAACCGACTGGAAGCAGTATCAGCTGAAATCCAACCGACCACCTGTTCGCAGTGGTCTGACCTCGAGAGTGATGTCCTGCGACGCCCTGTAAACTGAGACATGAAGCTAGGTATGGTGGATGTCTTTCTTTCTTGTGCTCTGGCACCAGGCACAGTTTCTACGCGTCCTGACCCGCGCCCTGAACTATCAGGATCACGTCCACTTCCCCGTCCCTTTTTACCCGCCTTCTTCATATTACACGGAATATGTGCTGCTAATCTGCAACTTTGCACACTAAACAGAATGTGCTGCTTATCTGCGGCTAGGCACAGTGAATGGAATATGTGACTTTTATTTTTTACACTTTGCACACTAAACAGAATGTGCTGCTAATCTGCAACTTTGCACACTAAACAGAATGTGCTGCTTATCTGCGTCTAGGCACAGTGAATGGAATATGTGACTTTTATTTTTTACACTTTGCACACTAAACAGAATGTGCTGCTAATCTGCAACTTTGCACACTAAACAGAATGTGCTGCTAATCTGCAACTTTGCACACTAAACAGAATGTGCTGCTTATCTGCGGCTAGGCACAGTGAACGGAATAAGTGACTTTTATTTTTTACACTTTGCACACTAAACAGAATGTGCTGCTAATCTGCAACTTTGCACACTAAACAGAATGTGCTGCTTATCTGCGGCTAGGCACAGTGAACGGAATATGCGACTTTTATTTTTTACACTTTGCACACTAAACAGAATGTGCTGCTAATCTGCAACTTTGCACACTAAACAGAATGTGCTGCTTATCTGCGGCTAGGCACAGTGAATGGAATATGTGACTTTTATTTTTTACACTTTGCACACTAAACAGAATGTGCTGCTAATCTGCAACTTTGCACACTAAACAGAATGTGCTGCTTATCTGCGGCTAGGCACAGTGAATGGAATATGTGACTTTTATTTTTTACACTTTGCACACTAAACAGAATGTGCTGCTAATCTGCAACTTTGCACACTAAACAGAATGTGCTGCTTATCTGCGGCTAGGCACAGTGAATGGAATATGTGACTTTTATTTTTTACACTTTGCACACTAAACAGAATGTGCTGCTAATCTGCAACTTTGCACACTAAACAGAATGTGCTGCTAATCTGCAACTTTGCACACTAAAAAGAATGTGCTGCTAATCTCCAACTTTGCACACTAAACAGAATGTGCTGCTAATCTGCGGCTAGGCACAGTGAACGGAATATGTGAAGTTTTTTTTTTAAACTCTGCCCCCCAAAACAAAATATAACTGCTGCCCCCACACACAATAGTCCTAAAAAGGACTTTTGGGTCTTTTTGTTGTTCAAACGCACTTTTCTTCTCCCTACACTGACTTTCCCTTCCTATCCTCATCTCTCCCTGGCTAAGACTGAGCCGAACTCGCTGGTCAGGTGCTATACAGCACCCGATCACGGGTTCTGGCCAGCCAATCAGTGTAATGCCAGCAGCCAACATGGCTGCTGGCATTACATTGATGTCAGAGCCTCCCCGCACGTTTATTGGCTGCGCAGCAGCCGCGAAATGTGCGGGGAGGAGACCCGAACATGGCGGGCGAGCACATGCGGTACTCGTACGAGTACCGCCATGTGCCGAGCAGAGCAATGCTCGAGCCGAACCGAGCTTCGGCCGAGCATGCTCGCTCATCACTAATGGAGAGGTGTTTTGTATTGTCCATGGTGAAGTGATCATCACACATCTCCAGACACACGTCTCCATAGTATCATCCTTTAGTGCATCTCCCCTCTAGATGGTTGCAGGTTGTCCATGACTGTAAAAGTGCCTTGTTAATTTAGTCTTATACCACTTGCTGACAGTGCTAATTGAATATGTTTTCTAGTAGTATACTTTATTACATTTTGTTAATTAATTCAGTGTATTTTTTTTGCATATTGATTTCCTACAGAACAACACGTGGCATCTCAAAGTCTACAAGAAAAATGATAACTGACTGGAATGGTAGATCTTCAAATATAAACCAGAACTCATATTTTAACCCTTTCAGTACCAGAGAAGTATTCAATGCATTGCAAAGCAATATGTTGGGCATCCTTCTGGCATTCACTGTAAACTCTCATGAGCAGGGCCCTCTGATCCTCCTGTTCTCCACATCTGATTGTACTATTTAATATCTCTGTCTATTCCCTATTGTATAGCGCTGCGGAAGTAGTTGGTGCTATATAAATAAAGAATAATAATAATAATTCAAGGGGTTAAACACTAACATCTCTTAACCCCTTAATGACCGGCCGGTCGGCGCGGTCAGTTAAGTACCACGGAGCATTTTTTTTTTTTCAGTTTCCTGTTTCGGACTCCCCGAACGGCGTGCAGCTGCTGGGGGAGCCCGGAATTCCATGACGGTCATAGTACATCATGGGTAGTTAACTCAGATTGACCCATGACGTACTATGACCGTTAAGGGTCATTAAGGGGTTAATATTACATTTCCTTATCTTTATCTAGTCAGAATATCCTAATGACCGCTGTGAATTAGCCAGGAGTGGGTTGGTTCCTAAAGATTATTCTTTAATGAATACTGGATATAACATCCATGGAGACAGACATGATTTTTTTGCAGGACCCAAGGACCCCAAAACTCCTCCCACTGAAGTATTCAAAGGAAACCTTGAGTGGGAGGAGATTGAATGAATCATGTTTGCATTCATGGACATCATATCCAGTTCAAATTAAACTGGATTTTCATAGTGCCATTGAGTTTAAATTTGTTGGATACTTCCCTGGCATGAAAAGGGTTAAGATAAGTAGGGTTTATTTTTAAGAGGTTGTAATGTCCCTTGATCCCTGTGCTTTGCAATGCGTTGCGTACCCCTTTGGTACTCGAAGGGTTAAATATTTGAACTAGTCTTTGCTTATGCTCTGTTTTTCTTTACCTACCTTCATGCAACTTCCTGACGGAAGTGTGGCAAAATTAATTTTACTGGCAAAAATATGAAGCCATCTGTTGTCATTATTCTGTATAAGCAGGTGTGGAAATGTCATTAGTCCATGGCAGTGCATCTTTGGAATCAGAGCTGTCAATCATTGTTATGTTTATAAGAAGAGTCAGGGAAATATACAAATCTGCCAGCTCAGCTCCTTTTCTGTGTTTGTAAGATATTTTAAAATTCCAACTCCTGCACCTATGCTTTTGGGCACACAACTTCGCCAGCACTAAGACTTTAATGAGAGGAGGCCCAGATGTCACTGTAACATACACAGGAAAATCGAAAAATGATATGCTGATTTCTTCTGCACCTTGTAGTTTATGGAGAGAAATAAGTGCAGGGGTAAAGAACTCCCCAAAATTATCAAACACTCCCCATCTGTCCTCTCCTTGCCTCAAATGGAGTATGGAGAAGAATGTTTGGCATAAATAGCTTCTCAGGAAAAACTGATTTGTACATTCCACGCAGTGGCATCATTTGTACATTCCACCCAGTGACATCATTTGTACATTACATGCAGTGACATGAAGTAAAATAGAGACTGGCAGCTCAGATTCCAACTGCAGTGAACTCTGGTGGTGAAATCATTGTTGGGTGGAAATTCTTGCCGAATTTTCATTGGTGGTAGCGAAATCGTTCACATTTTAATGTTTTTTTTAATCCATGGAAATTTTTGCAAGAAGAGACAAATTTTGGTTTTTCCCCATGAAAATTTCCACAAAAAGTAAGTGGGACTTTTTGCACATCCCTACCCTAATCCTGACTGCACCTTTTTTATTGGAAAAATAAATGTTATTTTTAATTTAGGTTGTGCTTTCCAGACTGATGTACTTTGATGAAGAAGAAGCACATATTACTTGATCAAACCTCAAACAAAGTCCACTAACATTAAAAGAGATGAAAATATAAGGACCATATCATAAAGAGTGGAGATATTCTGGGTCAAAGTAGATAGGAGACAAATTAAATTTGCATCAGTGGGGATCTGGTGATATTTTATTCCTCTCTATGGAAGAGTTGGCTTTTCCCAGAGCTTTACTTCTTGCTGCTAAATTTATAAGACACTGTTAGTGACCAGGAACCAGACAGGACATAAAAAGGTAAAATGCAATACACCTTTATTAGTGCAACAAAAACAGAAGCATGATCCAAGAGCATAAACCAAAAGACAAGCCAAGGTCAGGAATCAAGACAGGTATTTAGCCGAGCCAGAGTAAAGAAACCAGAAGTCTGCGATATCAGAACAAGCCAAGGGTCAGAAGCATAGAAGTCAGTGAAGTCTGGAACAAGCTGATGGTCTGGAACACAGCAAACAGGAAAGCAGGAAAAGTCCACAGCAGTCAGCAGCAACAGGTCAGCAAACAAACACAAGGACAATGAGGAAGTGAGCCAAGCTGCTATAAATACCCTGAGAGGGTTGACTGATAACAGTCAAATGAGTAATCAGAGAGGTCAGCTGATAGAGCCAGAAGCTCAGAAGACAGCAGCAGTGGATAACAGAACATTAGATTAGCTCAGTCATCAGAATCAATAGGCAGAATGGGAGCAGCTCAGCAAAACCTTGACAGACACAAACTAAAACCATGATTCATAAGTGGACCTTACTTTTACAATGAGTTGCATACCCTTCTGGTAGTTGATTAAAGTAACAGTAAACATATATTTTATAGAGCTTTTCCTTCTAAATAAAGCAAGAATACTCTCAGTGTTGGGAAAATTGTCATTCAAACATTATTTCAGTCTGTTCAGACTGTTAGCAATAGCTCCATCTGGTGTCCAACAGTTGCATTTTTATTTTCAATGCATTTCTGTGAGAGAGCTTGAGTAATGACTATGCCTCTTCATAGAAAGGAATAAGAACAATAACACCTGGTGAACACAAAAGAAAACTGCAGTTTAACCCTTTAAGGACTGGGAAAATCTGGCATGGATTGCACTTAAGGACCGGAGCAATTTCGACCTTTTTGACTATGTCTTTGTTCAACAGTGTTTTTGTAAGTCTTTTATTCCAGCCACACAGATTATATACAGTTTTTTTTAAGCCAAGTAGGGTTTTCTTTTGATATCACACTTATATGGATAACCCACCATTTATTTTATTAAAATTACATAAAAATATGAAAAAATGTAAAAAAAAACATTTCTGTTGATCCTCTTGTGATAATTTGTGCCCAGTGGACTGCATGAAAGGTATGACCAGTCATTCATACCAACAAAATGTACAGTTTTAGGGGGGCACTGTCCCTTTGGGGTGAAACTCCACATGTCCCTCTTTCCCACCTTAGTTTAACACTTGTTTGGAGATAAGACTGTTGGTGTGTATAAGTGGATCACAATAAAACTCCCATTAATGTTCGTTTAAACTTCAGTAGATGTATTTATACATTAGTCTGTGTAATGGAATACTTTGGTATTGCTTCAATTTATAAAAAACAAACAAAAAAAAAGTTGCTGTCAGTAGGTCATAATAAAGGGACCTTCATTCATTCTACCCCCAGCACCAGCACTGAACGGGTTAATGCCACCAACTCCAGCCTCTATTTGTTTTCTCGGCTTCTCTCTCCATTTCTCTCACAGTGAGGAAGACAGAGGCCGAGAACAGTCACAAAGGCAATGTGTAAAACACACTGCCTTTTTGAATGAAAAAGCCGGTATATGTGACTTCTGTAGTAGCGATCACATGTACTGGCAAAACGGGGAATGACAGAAACTGAGGTCCTGGAGTGCTCAGTTTCAGCCACCCCAGCATGATAGCTGTGCGCACTGAAGCGTGCCACTATCATTTAACCCCTTGAGTGCCAGAGGGGGTAAGGAATGCATTGGTTTGCAATGCATTTCATACCTCTCTGGCACCCAAAGGGTTAACCCTTGAAGTGCCAGGAACGTCACTCATCCTTAAGGGAAGTTTACCCATGACAGTTCTGGCATGTTATGGGTCCTTAATGGGTTAATAGAAAAAAAAGCACTTTTGAACTGTGATGACTTTTGAATGAAAAATCCCCCAGCAGCGAGAGTTCCCATGTTTTACTTTGCAGGAAAAATCCTATAAAATGTATGTTTTCAGATAAAAAGTATGGAGAATTGGATAATTCTCTAGAATAACTTATACGGTATATTTTAATGATTTTAATGCCATAAATTTACAACATATACATTTCATATTGATTCCTGCTGAAAGGTGTATAAAATGCTGTGCTTTACATTTTCACTGCATATCTTATGATTGTCAAGGTAATGCCCGTTTTCAGTCACATTAAGTTGTGCTCTTTTAAGCAAAATGTGCGATCCCTAAAATAACATAACACCTGGATGACACAGTATGTAAATCAGAATAGTATGTTAAAAATTAAAGAAAGGATTTAATTAAATCCACATAGATAATATGTTGGGATTTTGCACTATTAGAAGATCCAGACAATTTGAGCTAGTATATAAAGGAATATCACAGAACATTGTTCAGAGAGACCTGTACTTCCTGTTCAGCTGAAGCCAGTATCCTGATTCTGGAGGACATCAGAAGATAATTGGGTGATGGGGATCTTAGCTGTCCCGAATGGTTCCTGATTTCCTTAAAGAAACAAATTGAAACTGATGGCAAATAAGAACTATGCACTTCAAAGGTGCAAAGGTGCCTATAATAGGGGAGAAATGACTCGATTTGCGTCATAAAATGGGTGGGGCTTAATTATGAGTCAGGAGCAGGACTTTAAAACACAAAAAATAGCTAGAATAGACTGGGGAAGGAGGAGAAGAGGGCGTGGAGTGGGAGGAACAGGGTGGGACTGAACACAAGTGGGCAGAGTTTCATCAGAATCTCCCCACATCCGCAGAATAAGACTCTGCCCCGGAGACCAGGTAATTCAGTGTCAAAACCGGAGTTCCTGATGTGACTGAATAGAGAGGACATTTATTTCTTAGACAGCAGGGCATCTGCATTATTAACCTCGTAAGTGCTAGAGGGCACTAATCAGGGAAGTACCGACAATTAGGTATTCTTCATACGATGGGTAGCAGTGGTTATTTACTTATCAACTGATTATATATCCGACACAAAAAGGGTGCAAACCAGTTATTACATCTGAATACACCTATACCGGCAGGAATCTATAGGTATACACTGTATGAAATTTACCATAGAAATATAACCGCACGGCAGTGAAAGGGTGCAATCTGGTTAACAAAGCAACAAGCATCCCGCTAATCAGTGTCGATTGGATTGTAACTCATATTTTAGTCCATTGCTGTTTTGAAGAAAAGACCTATACGGCATGGTAGGGGTGCGGATTGAAAGTAACCCTGCATAAACTGAGGTAATTAATAAATGTATCCGATGCCACCTGAGTGTCCATCCTATAGCAGGGAGCCTGCAGTAAACTAAGTATAGTCTTCGTCATAAAATTAATTAAAATGAGCTGAATTCAGTAATTCTTGTATCAGATTTGCATGATCACAGTATGATAACTTATAGAACACATGAACAGTATAGTGACTACTGATAAACACTGATCATTAACTCAGCTGAGTCTCATGCTAGCTTTGCTGTTTATCAAACTCAGAGATTAGTTGCACTGTGTTTTTATTCAGCACACATCATTCATAGTGGTGCTGGGTTGTTTGGCCTATATGTGTTGAGTTTTAATTGAAATTCAAATAAAGGAAATGTTTTTAAGCCTTTCTAATCAATAACCAAACCGGTCTCCTACAGAAGGAATTGACCTAACTACTCTGGTGGGAATGATCCTGCTATGTATAAGGGGGTCTCTTCAATCTGATATTCTCTTCTTATAATTGTGTGTATATATATATATATATATATATATATATATATATATATATATATATATATATGTGTGAGACCTGCGGTTACTAATACTCACTATAATATACAATAATCCCGTTGATGTATCATATATCTTTATGTAATGTCCTTGTGAATCTTAGGAGGATAATTACAAGTCTGTGTCCCTATTCTTAACCCTTTGAGTGTGTTGCTTACCCCTCTGGCACTCAAAGGGTTAATAGCGGAGAATGAAAAAATAATAGGAGCAAGATATCCCATAGTCGTGTTCAAAGATAACTGGCATATGGCAGTAATGCTGAGAATCCCTCGTGTTGTTTCAAGGAGTGATATATCAGAGCCTCTTATTTAAGGCACATGGTATAATTTATCATCATAAACTAGGTATCTCGTAGATATTATAAGTCACTCTTCTCATGATGTTATCTAGAACAAACTAGGGCAATATCTATTACATATATTGCTGTTGGGGTTAAAATTAGTATTGCACTTTCTAATCAGAAAAATTGTCCCCTTGCCCTTATAGTAAGCTTAAACATTCTTTATGAACATCATTGTTTTCCTAGTTCGGAACAGAAATAAAAAAATTCAAGGAGCCATTCAAATTTTCAGGCCATAGTAGGGTAAGTGGGTGTTTATTATTAATGGGTGTTAATTTTACTTGAAAACTCTGATATGCTTTCTTTGTTTGCCTGTAGATCTCTGTGATCTGCAGGGCTGGGTGATGTTAGTGCTTCAGTCAACACTTCTGACAGAGGAAGCAACATCGCTGTCCTCTCTATTGGAGACGTGTATGCAAATGTGCTGACAGTGGATTTTAATAGAAAAGACAGAAATGTGCTGACATCAGCAGGCCCTGAAGATCATGCATATGGCAGAGTTTTAAGACAGGAAAACTTCTATAGCTCTCAGGTAATGCCCTACACTTATAAAAACGTTTACTGCCTTGCAATTTAATCCTGAGTTTGTTCCTTCATTTTTCACTGTTCACTTCTTTGATAAACCCCTTGGATGCTGGTGACATCTTCAACTCAGTACATCTCAATGCTTTTAAAATAACTCTAGCATCCAAATGGTTAAACTATGTTCTTTTCCCTTGTATGGTTTTGAATACTTTTACTCACTATTGATTATTTTTTTTAAACCTGATATATTTACTTCTACTCCATCTAATGCAAAACTTTTAACCTTTCAATAATTCCATAGGGACTACTTTATGTAATCTTGCCATGCCCTTGGCTCCTTAATTGCAGTGTTACAAATTGCCTTCTTAGATTTCCTCCGAGCTGTATTGTGTACTATTTTCCTCCAGTAGATATAGTGTTCATTTGAAGAAATACTAATGGAAAATATGATAAATGTTATGGTTAATTATTTGATATCTGGAATAATTGTTCTCCCATATATTCAATGCATTTTTTTTGTACACAGCAAACGTTATACTTATTGGATTATGATTTACTAGTTGAACAGCCCGTTACACAGGCTACAGTGCCACTGCCACCCGGTCGCGGGGCAGTCACGCGCAGTGGAGACTGCCCGCGCCATGGCTGATACAGAGCTGGACGCTCCTTCGGAGAGCCCAGCTCTGTATCAGCTGCGGCGCGGGCAGTCTCTACTGCGCATGACTGCAGCACGCGCAGCAGTATCTACTGCGCATGTCGTGGCGTTACACACGAATTAGCAAATTATTATATAGGATGGGCCTGTGCAATAAGGATAAAGAAGAATAATTCTGGTGCAAACTGCACCATAGGGGTAAAATGGATATCCCCAATTATTCATGGGGATTTTAAACCCTTAATATTAGAGAGGTCACAGAATTATCACTTTTCAATGCATTAGAGACCTCTCTAGACCTCAAGGGCTAAAAGTCCCAATTAAAAAAAAAAAGTGTTTATTTATCCCCTGGGGTAGAGATAGGTTTCAAACACACTAATTTTGGACATTTTTGTTTGTCCCCTGTAGTCCAGTTGGTTTGTCCTAGAATTGTTATTTTGCCTTTATTGGGGGAGATTTATGAAAGTGGAGTAGAGATAAAAATTTCTGTAATCTGTGCTAAAACTGAAGTTCAGCATTTATAAAGAAGATTACTCCAGTTTTGGAAGACATAATGCCACTTAGTTGTGTTTTCAGAAAAGTGAAGGTACAGCTGGCAAACATTTGGGTGATGCAAATTTATAAAGAAATGTCGCTAACTACAACAATTTTGATAGAGAATTTTTGCCAGAATCTTAACACCTGGTCTAATCTGTTCTTTCGCATTTCAGTCATTAATATCAGAATAATAATACCATATTTATAAGAATGCCCTTTTATAAATCATACCTTATGTTATAGCCAGTTGCCATGACTTAAGGACAATTCTTTTAAAAAGTAATAAGAACATTTTATGTAACTCTCCCCCATTGCCCTTAATCCCCTTCTCTGATGCATTTCTCCACAATACTCCAAATATAGGGGGAGATTTATAAAAAGTGTTCTTGTTCATTTTTGCGAACAGATCCTTAAAATGTCCTTTTTCGTTATGATGAGTGTTGGTGTTTATAAAGTATTCTAGTTTCATTTATAAATGTGGTGACCTAAATAATAAGAACAGGTCAGACATGGCCTTAAATATTTGACAAAAATGTTATCACAAAATTTTCACAAATAGCAAACATTTCTTCATAAATACTTTATACAAACTTCCTTACTCCACTAAGAAAAAACGTTCTACATGGCGTTATGGCCTTACAACTTTTACAACTACCAGAGACCGTCTTAAAGCCATTTTAATGCTTCTTTCGATTAACACAACTTTTTATAAATATTTCCTTTAGTAGTTCTTCAGATATGTCATATTAGTGGAGTAGTATCTATAGTAGCTGGGATAGGGAGTGATAGAGCCTCTCTGTGGGATTAATTGGGTTTGGGGGGCCTTCCATCAATTGGAGGGGCTTTTCATCTTTTTGATTTTACTCAGTCATATTGACAAGGGAGTTGCTACATTCCCAAGAGACATGAAGTTTAGGTCTAGCTTTTGGATTATTAGCTCACGGTGTGCCTCAATAGTAGTATTACAAGTAGGGAGAGTAAAACTACTACATGGCTTAAAGGAACAGTAACCTTTTTACCTAAATGAAAACCTATATGTTTTAGGGCTTATGCTGCTGAACAAGGGCATTACCACCAGTGGCAGTTGTTTTAAAAAAAAGGTTATAAAAATTCAAATGGTCAGGAGGTGAATTTACTGTGTATTTACTTTCTGAAAGTTCTAACTGACAGCATGAGTCAGCAGTTTCTATCACATTCTGTGGAGAAATGTTTGGCTACGACTTTTCTCTCAAACAGAATGTAACATAATAACTAATTGGAATCTGACCACTAGAGAGCACTGTTAATGTAAAAAAACAAAACAAATAAAAAAAAAACCCAAGAGTTTAAACTGTAATAACTAATATGCATCTCTCAACAGTGGAGTGCTCTCATTCAACAGAAAAAGACCTACAATATATATTTTTCATTACCAAATTTTACCGCTAATTTAAGTGGCAACAAGACCAAAAGATTTAAATATAAGACCTGAGCTTTACCCCCTCAGTCAGTGCCTATAAAGGCCCATGTTGAGACATCTTCTCAAACACAGACTATATTGAGCTGTGAAAGGGAAATAAAACTCACCTGAATTCCAGCCAGTGTACAGTCATAGCTGTAACACAGAGCAAGGCATCACTCTGACAGTGACAGGACCTGAGTGCAGAGAACCCCAAGTTGACAGCAACAAAAACTCTTCAGAACAGCAAGGTATCGTTAACAGTAGAGTCAAGAATTTTGTGAGTGGTACCAGCCTGTGGCGCGCCCTGGAAATTCCTTGTGACCTGAGATAATATAAGGTGTGGTGCCTCGAACAGAGAAGCTGACACTTGTCCCTTATAATGAGTATGGCACTTAGATCCTGTAGTACCAGACTCTGGAGAGACGTTTTCTTGTCATTTTGTCTTTGATAAAGTGGCCTGTAATTGCCATGAAACACATACGATTATAGCCACAGAAGTGTTATTTTTAAGAAAGTTAATCTGCCTTCTTTTATTGGATTGACATCTATATCATTGATGCCCGAATGGAGACAGGTTGATATCCTCCATATGCCTTTCTGTATCATCAGTCTGACCATTAACTATTGTGAGTTCTTTTAATATTATTTCCATTCCATCATATTGACAGTGTTACACAGTTGGGTGCTCTTTGTATTATTTGCACGTTTGTGCCGCTGGTGAGAGTGAGTTTTTAGAGAGCAGCCACACATTGTCATCTGTATGATTCAAACACTGTACCTGGGGATAGATGTCCTTAAACTGGGACTGGCATATGCTATATCATAGCCATTGCTTCTGTCAGTAGACACCTGAAGGGTGTTGGTGATGGTAATGCAGCATATGTGTTTTGATCTATCTGGGGGGTGGGGGTGCTTTGTTTCTCCTTTTCTTTTCCTTCTACAAGATAGTGGAAGTCCTGGTCTCAGAAGGGTTGCTGTATCCAGTATTCAGGTTTTCCTTGTTTTCTGAGAACTACCAGTGTCACTGGTATCAGAATGTTTATGGCAAATTAAGTCTTGTGTCTTTAACCCCTTAGTGATCAGGGTTTTTTTACACTAGATGACAAGAACAATTTTGTTCAACCATATTTTCAACCATTTTTTCTCTCTAATTAATTTAGTGCACCTGCACGAATTACCATTTTTAAGCATAAATAGGGATTTCTTTTGATTGCACATTAATATGTATAACCCACAATTTAATTTAATAATAATTTTAAAAAATGTAAAAAACACAACATTTTTATAGATTTTTCTATGATGATTTGTGCTTAATTAGTGTATTTTTAAGAGGAACTGGATAAAAGGTATGAGCGTTCCTATGTACCTCCTAAATGTCCATTTTTAATGGGGTACAGTCCCTCTGAGATTAAAATTTGGATGTCCCTCTTTTAGTCAATTAGACTATGTAGTGTGTATATGTGTATCTCATTGCTCCACAGCAATAAAACATACATTAACATTTGTTTAAACTTTAGTATATGTATTTATAATTTAATTTGTGTAAATAAAATAATTTGGTCTTGCTCTAAATCATTTGTTTTATTTTTGTTTTTTAATTTCCTAACTGTAGCACTAGTCTTGCTCCCAGTACATCAAAAGTGCATCATCTTTGACCACTGGAGGCACTGGGAGCTCTGTTTCCTGCCTATCTCTTCCTCATGAGCACAGTGAGGAGAGAGGCAGAGAACACTGACAAAGGCAATGTATACTTTACATTGCCTTTGTCATGTGGCTTGAACGGTACATTTGATCACTGTAGCAGCGATCACATATGGGAGCCACTGTGACAGGCTGAAACTGACTGCTCCTCTCCTGGAGCAATCAGTTACAGTCTTCCTGCAGTGATCGCAGTGTGTCCTGAGATGAGCTATGATCATTAACTCTTGGTTTCTGTGATGGTCTTGACATGTCACTTGTCCTCAAGGGGTTAAACTTACTCCTTGCTTCAAATCACCACACACAATGTAGAGGAAAGGAACTCTTTAGAACTCCTACATACTGCCTCATTTTCTTCCACTGGTTGCAAGTGGCCTAAATGGGAGGAAAATATTAAAACATTGATGTTAGGCAGGCGTAGGGACAAATAAATCGATTCCAGCTCATGACTTAGTGTGGAATCACCATTGAAAATTCACCCCACTGTTCCTGCCCTTTCGAGTGCCAGAGGGGTGCACAATGTTTTGCTTCACAATGCTTTGAATATCTCTCTGCCATTGAAAGGGTTAAATGACATAATACTGATTTTTGGCCACATTTTTATACACATAATGACCACAGATACTGACACTAATTCGGGGGGAAACACCTCTTGCAAAGTGTATGACAAATAAATGCTCCTTAAACCCTATTGATTTAAATTGTGACTGAGACTTCTCAAACCCAATTTAAATCAGTGGGAATTTTTCTTTGTCCCCTATGGTGCAGTTAGTTTGCTCAGAATTGCTCAGCTCCTCTTAGTACATCAGCTTCACTGACTATAACATATCCCAGTCCACAATCTAAATGCTAATATCCTAATATTATTGATAGCATCATAAAATATAATTAACCTATTTGATGCATAGGAAAAATGATTTTACTTTAGAACAACACGAGTGGAACTGATTAATGAAGAGTGGCTGTTTTATAAGAATATATCTGAGCTGGTTGTGAATGTTTACACCCTGTCATAACACATGAAATATGCAATACCTCATCTCACAATGTAATTACATATCGCTTTAAATAGCTGCCACTGTCCATGGAATGACTTATTCACTTGAGTTCTTCATTCCATTTGAATGGATTCATTGGGGCATATGTAGAAAAAAAATCAGAGACATTCAATGGACAAACTGCACCTTGGCAAACAAGCAAAAATGTAGGTTGATTTAAAATGGGCTTTTAACTCCTTCAATGCTAGAATGACCTTCAGTGCATTGCAAATAAATCTCGTATATCTCACTAGCATTAAAGGGGTTAAAATCTCCATTTAAATAAGTGGGCATGTGGTTTGCCCCAAGATTTCTCTGCAGCATAAATAACATTTAGCCCTTTCGGTGCCACAGGGGTGTCCAGTGCATTGTATCTATCTATCTATCTATCTATCTATCTATCTATCTATCTATCTATCTATCTATCTATGTATCTATCTATCTATCTATCTTAATACTTAATAAATGGCAACGTTTTACATTATATAACTTTATTTAAATACTTGGAAATTAAAACATGTTACAATTTACATAATAAAACTTAAGGAGTATCAAAGTAGTGGTCAAGAATATTGAAAACTGCATCTAAATTTTGGATTCCTCAGAATAGCCACCCTTTACCTTAATAACAGCCTAACAAACACTGAGGCATTTGGTTCACCAGTTTCAGTAGGAAATCCCTTTTCAGCCCTTCTGCAGCAATTCCCAGAGATGGAGGGTACTTGTGGATTGCTTTAATTTAACTATTCTGTTCAGTTCATCCCATACAAGTCCTATTGGATTGAGGTCTGGTGACTGACCAGGTCATTAGATTAAGTTTTCCTTCACCTTCCTTCTTCATGAGATAGTTCTTGCGTGACTTTGAGGTGTGTTTGGGGTTATTATATTGATAAAGCATGAAGAACTGACCAACTAGTTGTAATGCTGATAGAAAGGCATGCCTCTGAAGTATGCTGTGATGGCTATGGTGGTTGAGCTTTCAATGGACTTGGTAAATATCTGCAACTTTGTGACCAGCAAAGCAACCCCAGACCATAATACTATCTCCTCCATTCTTGATAGTGGGAACCACACATGCAGAAATCATTCAATCACCCTCTCTGTGTCTTACAAATACTTGGCTGTTGGACCGAAATATTTGTGACTCATTGGTCCACAAGACAGAATTGCCCTCCTCAAATTTCCAGTTTCTGTGTTCCTTGACTCAAGCAAGTCTCTTCCTCTTATTTTGCATGCTTAACAATGGGTTCTTTTCAGCAATTCTCTCAGATAGGCCAGCTCCCTGCAATCTCCTCTTGACAGTTGATGCACTTCTAGTAGCGTTTAGCTGAGCTTGTATTTCAGGAGCAGTTATTTGCAGGTTTCACAGCTTTATGAACCAAATTAACTTATTCTCTAATTCTGAGGTCATCCATGGCTTGCCTTACCTTGTTCAGTATTCATGAGTACCAGTTTTTTCTACTCATTACTAGAAAGCTTGGTGAAAAGCAAGTAGGCAACAATTTGCAGGACACATGTTATAATTACATTTGTGGTGGTGGCAGATCTCTGTGGAACCAGTATATGGGTTGGTAACTGGTGCATATCAGTCTATCGATACAGAGTGAAGAAAGAAAATAGAGAAAATCCCATGTCAGCTCCAAACCTCACCCGTGGAGATATATGGTGAGATTCACCAGAGGAAACAAAGAAATGCCTAAACACCTCATACAAATAAAAAAAAAAACCTAACCTTTATTATACATATAATAAAAAGCAGACGAATAAAAAGAAAAAAAAAAGACTTTATTTATTCAAGTGTGTTAAGTATAGTGCAAGTATTTACCAGCCTAAAGTCATAATCACTTAGACCATGTTTATATCCCAGATCAATTTAAAGGATCATAAGAAGTTACTAGATCTCAGCATATGTAATAAATTCTCACAAGAAATTACAATCCTTAATAATACTGAGAAGGATTGTTAGATCTAGACTCATGTAGGGTAAATAGTCACAGGGAACAACAGTAATTAATAGACAATGTCTCCCAGTTTGAGTAACAGCCTAATGAAAGGCCTTGTATTGAGTGCTTTCATTTATCTCAGCGAGTCAATTATCCTCATTGACTCATATCGAGGCAACATTATTAACATTAACATGCGACACTTAGGCTATTACAGCAAACCATTTTATGTGACAATAGTTTCTGTTTACCATTCATAAATATTTTTTGGTCTTAGGTATATAGTAGTACTAAGTTAATTGGGAGTCCATATATTCCATATGCACTTCAGTGCCGTAATGCATCATGTGCTGTATGGGCAGATATGCCAAGGCGTGATCACCTCCTTCCTCCTCTTCACAACTTTGTCACATAGTGCACACATTGCATTTGAGGTCAATTGCAAACTTCCTGATTCAAATGAAAAGCATCCTCACACCCATGGTTTCAGGAAGGGAGGTAGAGAAAGATCTTCTTGACTGCACACCTTCTCTCCTGATACACCTGCTGCCTCAGCACTAGTACTAGGATCCACCACCACCAAACCTCAGACCATATATCAGACTAGATTTTTGGCTTCAGAAAAAATAAAAAAATGTTAAGGTGCTAGCATGAAGTACAGAATATTTAAAGAGATAATAATACATCTATTAAAGTGATGGTCCGAGTCTTCCTTATTTTTTTTTTAACATGTAGGGCGATATATTTAATGACTTGTAATTCAAACGCTCTTCAAGCCAAAAGGATCCACTCCTGATCTTTACTCAGCCTCTCAGTCTGGTCCGGATGGAGCGTGGTGAGGGACAGTCTTCAGTAAGCATAAGGAAAGTCCTACCATCCTTCAAGGGGAGCAGGGCTTTCCTTATACTTACTGAGTGAAGACTGTCCCTCGCTGCATTCGTCCCGTCCCACGACCGATTCCAGATCTGATGGGAGGAGGCCAGAAGGGGCAGGAGGGGGATAGCTCTTTGAATAGAGCTTGAATAACGCTTGAACTACAACACTGTAAGTAAGGGAATATATCACTACATGTTAAAAAAAAAAAAAAAAGACTTGGAGCTGCACTTTAATAGAAGTTTTTTTTTTTTTTTAATTTTTATTTTTTTTTATTAAAGAGTCAAATGATACAGACAATAGTACAATCAAAGCAATACAGGAGCAGTCAAATGATCCGGCATAGAAACTAATACAGAAAAGTTTCCTCACATTGCATTCAAATAAGCGAATAGAGTAAGGTCACCTCCAAGAACTTCAGAAAAAATTCCTCCTAAAGAATATGGGAGGGATGCCCAGCTCATGTATTCCATTGACATATGAGAGTTTTAAGGCAGCCAATAGGAAAAGAGGAGAATAGAAAGAAGAGAAAGAGGAGCATCTAGACAAGAAGAGAGTGGAAGGAAGAAAAATGAGAAAGAAACAGGGGGAAGATGGAGGGAAAAGTAAGTGGGGAGTTAGGTAGGGCCACAAGCAGCACCAAAATCAAGCTAGCCAACACAGAGGAGCGGGCAGCACAATACCCGCACCCCCACGATGACTCCCAGGATGAGACACAAAATACAAATCAAAAGCTCAAGTGAATAACTCAAGTGCATGGAACTGATTCAAAAGAGAATCGCGAGATATCCCAATGTATCCAGATTTCCCTATAATTTTGCATAGAGTGCTATAAGCATGCATTTTTTCCATATCCCTAAAGAAATTCACTTTCCCCCACCACATCTCTACCGTCGGCGCAACAGGTTGACACAAAAAAGTTGCAACACAGGAACGTGCCTCAGTAAGCATGCAATGTATTAACTTAAACCACTTCAGGGAGAGAGTGTCATGGAATGAGAAGAGATATAGACAGGGATCCTTATGTACTGGGTAGTCCAAAACCTCACCTAACTAAAGCGCAATCTGCGTCCAGTACTCCCGGATCACCCCACAATCCCACTAAATATGTGCCATCATCCCCCCAGATTTGTCACATTTCCAGCAGGCATCAGAATGACCAATATTCATCTTTGCTAACCTCGCTGGAGTTAAGTACCACCTAGAAACCATTTTGTAAAAGCCCTCCTGAGAAGAGACATTTTTAGGCAAGAAACACATAAGTCTAAATATATCATTCCACATATCCGCATTTTCCAGCCCCCAGTTGCGGGCAAACTGAGGTAAGCTTGACTCCCCCGGATTACCACATAACTCATATAACTTGGAGAGCGTCTTCAAATGCTTATGAGAAGAATTCAAAAATTGCTCCATTTTAGTCTTAGGTCTGGACAATGGACCCCTCAGCAGTAGCTCAATTACATAGTGCCGCAGTTGCATATAACGCCATAATTCCGACCTGGGTAAGTTAAATCAATCCACCAAAGCTGCGAAAGGGAGGACGGTAGCCTCCAGTGCCACCATCTCCAGGGTCACCAATCTGTTTTCAGTCCATAACCTAAAGGCCCGACCGTCCAGCCCCTGCAGAAAATCAGGGTTACTAAAAAGGGGAGAGGGGTAGTGCGTCCACCCTCTTGGTCCTTCCCATCTCTGCCAAAGTGCCAGCACCCTCCCCAATACTGGAGATGCAAGAAGATCCCTAGGTATACGATTTCTAGGGATAAAAAGCAGCTCACCAGGATCCAAATGAGGGTATTTCGCCAACTAGATCTGAAGCCAATCCTCTTGGTTGGACCATATTCACCAGGGAAGTTAGCACCGCTGCCATGTGATATTGCACAAAATCTGACACCCCGAGGCCTCCTTTTGGAGTGGTCAGACGCCGCCTGCTGCAGCGAGGCGTTTTATTTCTCCAAATGAATTTCCCCAGCACTGTCTACAATTGCTTAAAAAATTTCATAGGTATATAGACTGGTAGGGCCTGAAATAAATATAGTAAGAGAGGCAATATCATCATTTTTATCAAATTAAGGCAACCAAACCAAGATATCGGGAGATCAGTCCAGGCCCTTAAGAAGAGTAGGAAAGGAAACCACCACCAGAATCTTGCCCAGGCTGCTCCCACCCCGAGGAGGCCGCAAAGCAGAGGAAACCAACCCTCACCTGGAGTCAAAAATTACTACGAAACGGAGCCACCTGTCCCGCCACCCCAAAGGAGGAGATGGGGGAAAGGCGGCAACACCCCGCCAGTTCGTTGCACTTAAGCAATCCCTTTTATAAAAGTACCCCATAGCAAGCCTAATACATCCCACCACCCCGCTCCCCCTCCCTTTAATAGGCTTTGGGGATGTAAGTAGGTGCTCCACAGTCGTGTCAACCAAATTTTCACATACCTTAGCCCCCCTAGAACCCAACACATCATAACCCCCCTCCACCCACAACCAGTATCACAATACATTCCCCATCAAGACTAAATCCCCCACAAATATACAAATGTGTCGCTGACATCTCCCTCAAGGGCCTCCAGAGAAGAGGGGACATAAATCGGAGAGCAGGCCCTCAGATCACCAAACAGGGGCATGGTCTCTCCATTCCCCAGGGAAGCATCACATACCAGTCCGAAGTGTCTCCGCCACTCCATGGATGACAGCAATGAGGCATGGAAACCAGACCATACCAACACATAGAGACAGAAGGATCCATTGAATTTAGCCTCCCCTAGGTCCCATAGCAAGAGTTCCTCGTGGGAGGTAGGCCCCTAAACCATCCAGCAGGGAGTACAGGACAAGCGATCAAATTGCCCTAGTCTCGGATCCAGGGAAGAAAACCATCAGGGCAACAATAGAACCCGAAGTTCCTGTAAAGCTAAGGAGCCTGACCCTGGTCCCGGATCTCAGGATCAGACTGCTGCCCCCCTGCCCCGCCACCTGCGAGGAGCTTTATTCCATCATGGAGGTAGCGCCGATGGAAAAGCAGGCCCACCTGGGGAGTCCGGCATCTCCACTGGCAACTGCAAGATCTGAAGCGCAGTGCAAAATGTCTCAGCTTCTTCCATCGTGCGTATGTAAGCCGTAGTGTCTCCCTTTTGAGCTTGGAGACTGAAGGGAAAGCCCCATAGATATTTAACCTGGTGTTGAATCAAATGAATAGTAAGAGGCTTAAAAGCTCTGCTCTGTGTATGGGGACAAATCGTTGTGGATTTGATACTCAGACCCCTCAAAGACCAGCAGTTCAAGCTCTCTGCTTCTCTGAAGTATCTGCTCTTTATCCCTCGGTTTCTGTAGGATATTCTGGAAGATAGTCTGCAGCGTAGACTCCAAATGCTTGGGTGGAATCGATTCTGGAAAATTTTTCATGTGCATGTTACACCTGTGATCCCTGTTATCCAGGTCATCCAACCGGTACAACAAGTTAGAGATGGTGTCCTGCAGCTCCGATACATATTCCTCTAGCCTCTGCAATTGATCCTGGTAAGTAACGTGCACGGATTCCACAGATTGCACCTGTTGACTCAAGGTCAAGACCTCCGCCTTGAGATCAGTCATGTCCTTATGAAAGGAGGCCTTCATGTCTCAAAATAGCTCCTTCTTGTCCGCTTTAGTGGGAAGATCATGCATGTTTGCAACTCCTGTGGACTCAGCCATACCAGGTTGACGGAGCACCTCTCGACCACACTAACAGGCACCAGGGCTCTGGTCGTCCTCAGAACAGACGTTGTGTGTAAGATCTCCCGCCACCTGCGGTCCCCCCAGCTAATCACCACACTCGGGCTAGATCGAACCGTCGGTAATGATTTAGATGCTCGCCCAGATTTTGATGATTGCTTCTTCATCATTGGTGGGATCAGGTATATTCCAACTGTCTGCCTGTTGCGTTTATTCAGCTTAAAAAGGCATAACTCCTAGGTCGAACTGCAGAGCTCACTCAACACATGTCCATCTTGGAAGGCAGTCAGCTCTGCCCCCCTTTATAGAAGTATTACTATCCCTTTAAGTTTATGTAACCCCATTTGTAACCCTAAAACTTTTGGCAAATTAAATTGCTTTCAAATGGAGATAATTTTCTTTTTCTTTGTATTCATTAGTTTTCTTTAACATGTTTTAACACTTTATGTTTCCATTGAAAGTTGTGATGTTCTGGGAAGCAGGGCCCATAATAACATTTGTATGTGAGGCAATTATATTTTTTTAAAGACTTAAAGACTAATGTCACAACATTAATAGAGTCCAAGAGTGAAAAACAATACACCTGTACAGTTTCACTGGCATTTGGATATCTGGATATCTGTATGTTTTTTTCTTCAATCTTTACTGAATTTCAAAAAGAAATAAAAACTTGGACTTTTGGGGCAAGTATCTATAAAGCAAGAATCTATGAGGAATATTAGCATTTGAGGTATATTAATTGTGTACTGAGTGTCAGAATCGTGAATGAATGCACATCAGGGAACATTTGTAAATGTCCCAAATGCAAGATTATATATATGGATGCCCGTATGTGTGCGAGTGTGTGTTTGTGGTCAGCATTTTTTCTGTTATGGCTGAAGTCAGATTTCGGGATTATGCCTATGTTTTCTTGTAATGTGGATATTCTGCAAGTGTGGCTGGCTAAACTTCATGTAATGGAGTTTCTTAGCTGCAATTGTGTGTTTTGAGGTGGCATTGGCTGAAACTTTGAACTGACTGCTGCTGATAATGAAATAAAAAGGGAAATATAGGTGCTGGAAAGAAAATAATAAAAACTGGAAAAAATAGAAAATTATACACACACACACACACACACACACACACACACACGTAATCTCTGCGTGATTCTTGTAATAAGTTGATAAGTGAATTAATGTGTGTTAGCATAAGACAGTACCAGAGAAAGGATAAGGATACAGAAAAGGGAGGATCTCCTGAACCAGTTCAAGTACTTTTGTCACCAAGCCTGAAACCTAAATATATCAGCATGCTCCTGAATTTTCGAGGTCTAGCAAATAATGTTATAAATGCCCTACTTCAGTCCAGGAAGCAAAATACTACCTCAACCTACAACTGCATCTGGAAAGAGTTATTTTGGTGTAACAACCACTATTTGGATCCCTGACATCCTTTCATTCAGTCACTCTGGGATTTCCTGTCAGAAGTCTTCACAAAAACCTAGAAGGCTAGTATACTCAAAGTCCAGGTAGCAGTTATGAGAAGCTTCCTAGGCCTTTTTTCAGATCACCACCTGGTGAAAGTATTTCTTTAATCAGCTTCTTTGCTGAGACCTAGACCAAATGCATCTCTACAACAATGGTACATTAACCTTATCTTGAAGGCTCTGCTGACCCAAACTTTTTAACCTTTTGACTTCTCAACTATGGTCCCGTACTTCTTATTCAAGCCTGAATCAATCACTTGTACAATTCCTCCAGAGTTTTTACACAAGGTTTCATCTATCTTCCACAGAAACCAAGAAATCTTCCTTCCCGTATTAATGCCAAGTTCAAAATAGAGAAGAACAATTTGCCTCAAAAAATAGATGTGAAACTTTTGCCAGCAGATATACATCTAGAGTACAGGTACTCTAAGAAAATTCTACACCCTGGTTGTCAATTTCATTTGTCTGCAAATCTACAGAATCACTACCTGGCAAAGTGTCCATGTTCATCAGGCGTTATCTTCCAGATCTTCAGGCAGGAGAGGAGGCATGCTTTTGGGCTGCAGTTGATTGGCCCTCCCTTCTGTTTAGCTTTGTTCTCTCTCTCTCTCTCTCTCTCTCTCTCACTCTTGCTGTGCTACCAGGGATACCATAAAGGAAAGAAGGAAATTGTTTCACTTGTCAACATCTTTTCTTTCAGATCCTTAGGTAACACATGGACTTTGCACCCTCGGTGCTTTTTTTGACAGTAATAAAATCTATTTCTGTTCATCAGTTCTCTGTCTGTTTCAACTTTGTTTCCACACTGGTGAAGGGTGGGGGAGGTCCTTTCATAGATTTATAGTTGACCTGTCCTGCCTGGGTAGAAGGGGCTATCTCTTGGTGTGGTACCTACTTAGACCCAAGGAAAATTAACTGACAGGTAAAAAAATAAAAATCCAATCTTTTTGTGCTAGGCAAGGTGGATGGAGCTGAAGCTTAGTGCATGCGTGTGTGGGGGGGATTGTTGAACAGACTGCCCTTTACAGTCCCTGAAACATTTTAACAATGAAAAGGGAACTCATTCATAAAAATGTAATTTAGACAATAGATAAATACTACATGCAAAAAACCTCCAATGACTGCTCACCAATAGCAAAATGCAACCTCTTCAGTAATTTTCAGTAAATATATGAATCAATAGAGGGGGTGCTCTCCCTACGGCAAATTTTTTCCCTTTTGAATGGATAAATACTGTATTCTACTGAATTCTAGAGTGGTCATTGTGAAGCAAGGTGTTGGAGACATCTATAGAATTCAAGAGGTTAACCCTTTGAATGCTAGAGGGGTAGAGTGTTGAATACCTCTCTGGCATTCAAAGGGTTAAAGGGATAGTAATACTTAAAAGTAAAAAAAAAAAATATGTTGTAGGGTTTACCCCCTGAGTAAAGCAAGAGTACTCCCACTGCTGAAAGGTGTTTCATTCAAAAGTTATTCATTTTCAAAGTTGAATTTTTTAGGTGCAATATCACAGTGGCCTGAAATTGTCCAGTGGCGCTGTTGCTACACAATCCTATGGACATCTCTGGTCCCAGGACCATATATCTCCATAGGATGGTGTAGCAACAGCGCCACTGTACAATTTCAGGCCACTGTGATATTGCACCCAAAAAATTCAACTTTGAAAATTAATAACTTTTGAATGAAACACCTTTCAGCAGTGGAAGTACTCTTGTTTTACTCAGGGGGATAAACCCTACAACATATTTTTTTTACATTTTAAGTATTACTATCCCTTTAAGCCATATTTAGCTTAAGACTGGCAGTCAAAGGATATGAAGTGGCAACTTTAAATTACCATATGCTTTTATTGAAAAGAATAACATTAGAAAATGTTTGAAATATTATTATGAAAAATATATTCCCCTGCTGAGGCATCTAATAATTCTAAAACACAAGTGTACCTTTGCTGTTCATTACAAAGTTAAAAATAGCTGCTGCTGTTATTCAATTTGAAAGGGGTAGAAAAAAAGCTTTTTTCTTATTAATATCAATAGCCTAGATGTGGTGAACATTTCTACCTGTCTAGCTACACACTGATAACCTTTTTGTCTCTGTTTCATATAATGGTGAGTGGCAATGACATTTTCGTAGAGCTTTGCTTTTGTTAAAGCACAGTTTAATTACTTTATTTGTTCCATGCATTCTCTTGTATATTTGTGATGCTATAACTGCATGCTTTCATTTTTTTTTGTGATCTGATGTATTATAACTGTAGTCCAACAAGAACTGCAAAAGAGACTGCAGATGGTAAAGTATGCAAAACAAATTCTTGTTGCAAATTTAATTTACTAAAAGCCACTTTTGGGAAATCCAGGGTTTGCCCCTTATGTCTTTTATAAGAAGGGTAATTTAAGATATATTTTTCATTTTGATATATAAACAAAGATGAAAAGTATTCTTAATATACATTTGAGGTACATTGTAAGTATATTCATTAATCTGAGAAATATATATATTTTTTTAATTCTCCTCAGTTTCCCCATAGTTGATACTGTGATTGTTTGCTTTCTGTGGGCCATGGGCATTAAAGATTACACTCAACAACTATTTGTACTTTTGTCTCAGTGCATTGCCTTCTTCTAGAATTGGCAGTTTATTACCATTTAAACAAAATTTGTGTACTCGCAGTAGTAAACTTAGAGTAAGCAGCCAACACAGTTTCAAAATTTATTATGCAACCAAGGAAAACTGAATTACTGGTATTTATTGACATACAAACTTTCAGATATTTTAAGTGGTCTGATATCATAGTTAGTGCAATCCATTATTCATCATACTATCATTACTTTATTGTCTTACAAATCACTCTTTTTTCCATGTATATTAAATCATATTTCTATTCATGAATTGCTGTCTATGAAAATAATGTAAAATTTAAATTATATTCTTATAATAATTTGTGACTCAATGGACTAAGTGCAGTGGCAAAATTGGGTATCACAACATCATAGCCAAAACTAACTAGTCGGAATACTCACAAGCCTGCCTAAGGAAATAAATACTAGATTCCTGTGATTGCTATAAGGACCCTTTTACCTGGGTGACACCAACATGATGAAAAGTGACCTGCCCATGATGAAAGGTAACTTCATATTGCAGAATGATGCGTCTGCATGGCTTACTTCTCTGATGAAGGAGGCGTGTACGTATCTGAAATATGTAAGGAGTGGACTGGCATTGTGATTGTATGTAAATCCTGTTGCTCTTAATAATCTGCTGTGTCTATAATAAAAGTGTATTTTTTATTATCCTGATGTTATTCATCATAAAATTTATTGAAAATGGTGGGTGGCTGGAAGCTCAATTTTTTGATGTGCAGTGATGTTTGAGATTTGCAGGAGTTCATTCAGCAATTAAACGGCAAGTGGAGCCTCGAGTGTGGAGTTAGCAGCCTTCATTATGTACGTTATATACTTACCTTGAGCTCTTGTTTTGGAATGTTTCCATGGTGAAAGGTAACCTGTTGGACTATGGTGCTTTTCACATGGGTGACAATCAACTCTTGGGATCTCACCTAAGTCCATCATGTTGCAAGTTTATCTCATTCTGAAGGAATGCAGCAAAGCTGCACTAAGCAAGGATTGCATGGTCCTACTGCTGATCTTACAAATAAACTGTGTTGGAGGTCTAATAAATGGTAGACCCACATAGTCACCAGTAGGGATGGGCAAAACTGAAATTTCGAAAAATGGCACTTTCCGCTTGGTGAAAAAATTTCCTGCTAAAAGTGCCAATTTTCTGCTTTTTCCTGCTTTTTTTCACCTAGCTAATTGCCATTGAAATCATTGTAACATTGAAGTTACACACAACACATAGCAAATATTATTTTATTTCCCAAAGGCATAGTATATAAGGGGCAGGAAGGTGCCTGTGTTGGTGGGGTGTGGAGAAAGAATCAGTTGAACAGGGCATGATTTTCACGGGGGGTTGTTTACTGGGATGGGGGGGGGCAGTTAATACAAAATAAATCCTAAATACAATAAGAAAAAAAATAACACATGGTATAAAAGTGGTCTGAGGAGGGTGCCTGTGTTGGTGAATGAATGAATCAGTTGAACAGAGAATTTGTTTTTTTTGGGGGGGTTCTTGACAGGTATTGGGGGGACAGTTAATAAAACATAAATCAATAAAATAAAATAAAATAAAATAAGACATTTGTATGTAAAGTGATAGACAGGAACCCCCTGACATAAGCTGCCACTGGGGTGGACTGATACTTCACTTGATAGAGTATTTTGTAGAGGATGATTTATTAGATTTGTTATTAGAGGCCCAATCCCTGAGGAAACATTGATTTGTAGGACTTAGGCTTGTTAGAAACAAACCCCCCAAAAAATCTTTAATTTTTTGTAGGACTATGTTGTTTTTTTTAAAACACAAGCCCTGAGAAAAAAAAATGCCCTACTGGCCTAGTGCCAGCAGGTCATGTTGGCCAGTGGCCACTGGCTATTGTCAAATGTCCTCCTCCTGAGTCCATAATTGCGGAATTTGCAACTGCTGTTCTTGCTGCTGCTGCTGAGATGTTTAAGCAGCAGGATGATTAGGCCTTTGAAAGGGAATGGGATCAACAATAGCACATGGATGATGAATGATGAAACTTCCACTTGCCATGCCTATCTCCAGTGATGCATCTGAGGCAGTAGCAGCACAATAAGTAGCCCCCAGTCTATGTGGAGAAAAGAAGACGTTGGACAATAATTCTTCTCCACCTGCCCCTCCTCCAAAATCATGGATGTGTTGTTATTAGAATAGACATTTTTCTCTTGAGAGTAGGAACTGTGGCTCTCATCAGCAACTGCAATGTGTGTGTGTGGTAAATAACATCTGGGGGCACAACTGTATCCAAACACGATGACACCCGGAACCAAGTATTGCCACTGTCACTGTAACCCTTGTCCAGACCCTGCTAAGGAGATATAACAACTTGCTGACAGTTTAATAGTAATGACAAACCCTCCCTGCCAGCATCTTGGCATATTCTGCGGGATGGAATCTCCTCAGATGCCGCTTGATGACCTGGTATCGATTCTCCTCCACCGCACTGGCAGTGCACCATACAGTGTGTAATGGGCAGAGACAAACTGCCATATCCTAACATCAACAGAGTGGCTTTTATTTGGTGGTGGATGTAATGATGAATGAGGTGGACTGGCAGAAGTTCTAGTTGTTACCCTAGAGGAAGAAGGTGATGGTGATGGCAAGCTAGTTGTTTCGCTCGTCATGGAACTTTCAAGTACAAAGCGCAAAGAAAAGAAAAACAATCTAAAAGTGGTGTTTATTTTCACATCAGCAGGCGCACATACATTTAAAAACTCACAGGATCTCTGATATCGTTAAGCCTCTCTCTCTCTCGGTACACCGTGCCTCAAAACCGTACAGCTACCGCATCCCTTTTCTGCTAGTGCATCCACTTCTCAATGCAGCCCAATTTCTCCAGCCTGTTGTTTCTTAAGAGGACTTGTGACTGACAGTTTTAATATCATCTAGTCCATACCATTTATCTTGAGTCATTTCATCTCCATTCTATCTTCATTACACTAGTGGTGATTTTTGAGATAAGTGAATGAAAATTATCTCTTTTATTATTATTAATTAAATTTTTATTTATAATATTCTTATCATGTAATTTAATTGCTAGTTTTAAAGAGGATTTTCCAGCAAAAAAGTGGACAACAACGTGGTTTTCAAGGAATTTCCCATGGGAACACGGCGAGAGATTTCACCCACCCCTAGTCACCAGCTGGTATACTGGCTTGCACAGCTGGATTCATGAGGTCTGACCACAAGACATGCCCCTCCTACATTCCGATCATTGGTGGAATGCAGGAGAGGGGTGAGTGAACATACAAAAGTGACATAATTGTCTCTTGGGGCTGCAACAGTTCTGTCACCCCTTTCTTTTCATTGTATAAATCTCGGGTTGTAATCTAGTTTAATTTTATTTAACACAATGGGTTGATTTACATTGCAGCTGATACATTTATCACTGCACTTTGTCTCCAAAATTCCTTTGGCAATCTATTGGGGAAATTTTGAGATACAATCAATGATACACATTTTCCACCTATTACAACACATTTTTCTCCTCTTCTAACACAATTTTTCTCCTATTACAACACATTGTCACCTATGTTTTCTATGATGCAACATTTCCCAGCACAATATTACTTCTTCTGAGGGCTGTAGTGGATAAATTAGTAGCTGAAAGTCAAAGTTGTGAGTCCTACAGCAACATATACCTTGAAAAGTGTGTTAGTATGCAGAGTGCATTTGTCCTTTGCCGACAACATTAAACTTCCTGCTTAAGTGACACTGGCACATATTCATGATGTGTCAAATGATAAAAAAATAAAGTACAACCTACAATGTGATAGATGTGTATGGTAATGGTAGGGTGGTGGGGGACTGGCGTGGTGTGATTGGTAGGACCATGGCAAACTGCATCCACCCTGGGAGGAGAGGGATCATCATCATTTATGGCACATGCTGCATCAGCCATTACTGCAGTCAGTTTTTGAACTACTACTTTCCTCCCACGTCACTGCACTGCTCCACCTTTTCCACTCCCCCTTGTGCACATAACTACTGTGTGTGTTTTTACTCTGTACAGTACACAACTGATGGAGTGTGATGTCTTGCCTTAGCCCTCAACACAATTCTCAATGTTGTCTGCTGTCTATCAAGTCTGCCTCTGTCACAGAGCTCACATCAGGCTCCCAGTCGGCTGTCTGTCACCTTTTATATTTAATTGTTTAATTACTTATGTACTGTAAAATCTTTTTTACCCCATTTCACCTTATGTGAAGTGGTGGTTGTGTATTATACATGAGTGAAAAAAAACAAAATGTCAAAAAAAATGTAAATACCCCCCTCTACCTTCCTAGTCTCCCTAACCTCAATATTAATACCTGACTGCCCCCTTTCCTGCACTCAGACCCTCTTTGACATCCATTCCTGCGCTCACCGCCCGCTTCCTCTATGCTGCCATACTGAGATAAAAATGTAAATCCCACCGTTATAACCAGGATCCACTGTTCTGGAGGTAGCCATGAAATAGGGGCAGCGGGTGACATTCTTGCATTTGCCGCCTACTTCTTCTGGCTCCTGGAACTCCTCTGATCATCCCGGGTTGCCCTGTCAGGACCTATCATAGATTCAATGCGCATGCTTGTGTGTGTGTGGGGGGGAATCCTGGATGTCAAAGGGAGTCTTAATGCAGGAAAGGGGGCAGTCAGGTATTAATATTGAGGTGGGGGAGACTGGCTTTTGGGGGTGCGTATTATACATAAGAACTCCTCATTTACCTAAAATCTTGGGTATAATTTATACCTGCATATTATACACAGGTGCATATTATACCTGAGATTTTATGGTATTCATTTTTTTATTTTTTTATGTTCATTTTATGTTATTATAATTTTTTTAAGTTATCCACCCTCTCTTATCACAGTCAGTCCAAAAAAAAATCATAACTAAAATCAAAATCAACAGCTTCTTTCCCCAGACTTCCCCAGCACAGAGACAATAAAAGCTAATTCCAGCAAGCAATTTGTACCCCAGCTGCCTGTGTCTTGCCAGTCAGTCACATGGGATTTTGGGGTATTTGGGATCAACCTCCTTCCTTCCTTCTTCTTCCTCAGAGTGCTACCAGATTCCCCTAATACAGAGAACAAATGTCCTACATAAAAGACTCCCTAATCTAAGCTTCAATTCCTCTTTATTTGCCTATCTTCTCTAGTTCAAAAACAGGCTGCTTTCTCCTCTCAAAAAAACAACAAAAAAAAACAGAAAATGGCTGCTCTGAGAGCCTGACACCATTTTATTTGGCTGTAGAAAAGTAGAGAAAACATTCATGTGGTGGGGAAAAATGTTTCTTCCTATTGATTTCAATTCAATAAGCTAGGCAAAGAAGTGGTTTGAGGCAAAAGTTTTCGCCCATCCCTATTCAAGGAGTGAAATCTATTCTTTTTAGAACATAAACTTTTTTCTTAAAGGAAGCGAACATTTACTTTTAAAACATAACAAACTGACACAGTAGCATCCGTGTTCTATCGTAATTAACTGCTTAACGCTTTGCAATGAGTTGCACACATCTCTGATCCTTAAGGGGTTAATTTTCTGAAAATTTGTATTTGAACCCTCCGCTAGTTTACTTCTTTTCAAAGTTGATAGCAATATTGGACTTGTTACCATAAAGCATTAAATGATAATGTGTAGAATATTATTGAAAATAAATTAATTATCCTTTTTATACAAGATGTGAGAATTAATAAAACCATACATTATACATTAGAACACCCACAGGCATGTGACTGTGCATTTTAAGTGCTAGATTTTGTTATGTGCCAAAGCAGAAATAAGTGTCTTTTTAAAAAGTGATTAGCACCTCTGCTTCACAACAACCATTTTTCCTTTAACACTGAATACACTATCAAAATCTTTTTATAACAAATTTGACCTACTTAGAAAAAGTTTTGATTAACACTAAATTTTAGTATATGCATATATTCCTACTTTAGCAGATTAAAGAAAATGTATTTCCCTCTGGGCCATTTATTTCCATTTGTATTGTTTTTAACTATGCTGCCTTCCAAACACAGATTTTTTTTTTTACCATATTACAATTTTACTTATTTCTAGGCTTCATTGAATAAAATAGGAGCTGGAGAAGTGATATCACTGGAGAAGTTGTCCCCTCTTTATCACACCTTAGTGCATATCCCCTGTCATCTTTAAAAGCTTCATTAAATCAATAGGGATTTTCATTTGTCTGTTATGGTACAGTTTGTGTGTGGAACAATGATCTTCATTGATATAACTTCGTCAATTCCTATGTTATTCTATATTGTATATGCACTAAAATCTCTCCCACTTGAGAAATTTAGTGCATTGACTCCATACAATAACATAGGACCTGGTGAAATTATATCACTGAAGAAGTCATCTCCACTTTATCACCATTTAAATCACATCTTAGTGCATCTCCCATATTAGCATGATTATGGTGTAAATCAGGAGCTGGGATTGATTTCCTTATCCTACTCCTGACTAATCCCAATTTATGAAGTTGCTTTCAATGAATATTCTCCCATTAACAGTGCTTGCGCCAGGGGGAGGGCAGTGATTATGGGTGTTTTGGGGTGTTCCTTTCCTTTGTGCCTTGTTTTACATGATGTAGTAACAAGGTGCAGAGGAAATTGACCTCAGTTTACCAGGTCTGTGCAGATGCTATAGGGGAGGCATTTTCGGGATCTAACATTAAACTCTAATGAATGAAGGAGTGTGCACTGGTATGCACTAAAACATTCATATTATCTAGTGCATACAGTACATACTTAGTGTATGTTGCTTAAGTTGAAGGCTAAAACCAGTGAACCTCCACCGATGGATTTCAAAGCATGACATCACATTTTATAGTTCTCTCTTTCCAGTGGATTTTGTTGTTTATGGGGGAGATGGATGGGAGTGGGCCTATATGATTCAACACTAAACCAGGATCTGGAATACACTGTCTAGCCCTAGATTCCAAATTACTAATCTTCTTTCTCTGAAAATTCTTTCAGTAATTTTGTTTGAATAAAGAGAAGAGCAATTGGGCAGTGTATGGGCATTTTCAGTTGTCCCTTTCCTTTGTGTCTTGTTTAACAACAGATATTAAACAAGGCACAGAGGAAATTCTATAACTTACTCCATTTGTCTGCCCATTCTATGGGGCAGTGGTATGGTGCTTGCTCGTAATTTTTTTTTAAGAACAGCAGAGCGTGTTGTGTGTGTGTGCTGGTTTGCACTTCAGCGATCATTCTGTCTAGTGCATACCCTGAATGCAGCCATACAGGATGATGCAGTAAAGCTGAGCTGGCAGATTTGTACTTTTCCACCACAGAGTCACAATTTCACACATGATAAGAAAACAAGAAGAAATATAAAGAAATATAAAATAAGTTGTTTTTATGATCTTAATTTCCTGATAAATAACTACCTAAATAACTAGTATATGAATACTTAAAAAATGTGTTGTATTACCTCTCTGGCACTCAGATGGATGGAACTGCAGAAATGCAAAGCACTTATTGGCCAATTAGATCTAGACCTAAAATGACATTACTCAGAAATAAAGTGATGTCTTGAAATAAAAATAGTGTATACTTTTGTCACTGGACAATACTTATCCCAAAGCTGTAAAAACAAAAAAACCCCACTCTTAACATGCTATTGCTGAACCTGTTTCTATCAGTCTACCTGTCTACTCCATATTGCCAACCACAATATATGCTCCGCTCTATTGTGCACTGTGCCCAATGCCATCAAGTGAAACATGCACACAATTAGATCTGTATGTATATAAAAATCCAGCCCTGTTATGGGTGCCTCAAAAAAAGGTTTCTGAACCGGTGGCAGCCACACCCTGGGGCAGGCTTACTGCTAGTGTCCAGCCAATGGGAAGTGTGGGGTGGGGCTTGAGTTGGCTGAGGAGGCAGGGGGCTTTGCCCTTGCCTCCTCAGCCAAACGGAGAATGTAATTTGCCTCAGGAGGATGTTGAATGAGGAGGCAGGGTTAGCGAAGCATGTATACATCAAATTCATCTCCACCCTCCCTCCTATTCACCTCCATATCCCTTCAGTTTTGCCCCTTCATCCCCACCTTCCCTCCATGCCTCCCTCATTGACCTGAAAGAGTTTACCAATCCCGACCACTCCTATCTGGCTTCAGGTAGAATGGAAGCAGGGGACTCCTCTTGCTCCCCTGGATCACCTCTGTTGAACTCCCAGCCAAATCAGCTTGTAGATCAGTAGCTGGGGGCCCCAGCATATACCCTTTGAGTTACCCAACACAATGCGTCAGATACCTCTCTGGCGCTCAAAGTGTGAATAAAAGCAAGGTTTACCGCATGGGTGAAGCTTGTATTAATAAAATAGTGCTAAATACAAAATGAATTAAACAAAAAAATTATTGCAGTGGCTCTGAGCCTCAATATGGCCAGAAAATCCAAATGGCCCTAATTAATAACAGACCTTACTATAAAAAAAACCTTCCTCTGTTGTAATTGATACATTCTTTCCTCTTATCTTAAGGGGTGGCTCCTATGTCTGGCCTTGGAATGAAAAGCTCACCAGAGACATCCTTGAATTTAACAGAAAAGAAAAAAAGGGTGCTCCTAGTTCAATATGTCACAAATATGGGACCTCCACCAGTACACCACTGTACTCACAATGTGAAAGACCACTAATAGTGATCAGCATATACTTATGAGGGAATCCGACTGCCCTCACTCAGTCCAACAAACGATGGATGCTGCGTCTTAAGAATTCCCACAGTCTTCTGGAATCCTTAAATAGAAGAAACACATAAACAAAAAGAGCGCAAACCACCTCACATCCCCTCTGGACAATCAAATTAGGTAAATACTCACACTCTTTCCAATGGAGTATCTGGTGAACAATATAACCAGCTCAAGCAAACGGGGAAACATAGACTGCCCCGATTCAGTCACCTCTATATTCAAAAAAACCGGATCCTTTGTCTTATAAAAAATAAAATTTATTAAAATATAATCATGTAATATTAATATAGCATCTTGCATCTAATTGTTATATCTGCCCAAAGACGCGTTTCGGGGTTACACCCCTTTTTCAAATATATAGGCAAAATTGGCAATCTGCTAAACAGAAGAAATAAAATAAAATCATCTCTTACTTCTATGCTGAACACCCCTTTAAATAATAATCAGCTAGGCCTCAGCGTTCCCCTCTCCAGATACAGGCCCGCATGAAAGAACGTGAAGTATCGCGAGAGGACTGACGTCCATAACCATTGGACAAAAGAAGGAACTTTTGTGAGAAAAAAAACACATCCATCCATACTATTTATGTATGGATGGACGTGGTTTTTTTCTCGCGAGAGTTCCTTCTTTTGTCCAATGGTTTTGGACGTCAGTTCTCTCTTTGGGCAGATATAACAATTAGATGCAAGATGCTATATTAATATTATGTGATTATATTTTAATAAATTTTATTTTTTATAAGCCAAAGGATCTGGTTTTTTGGAATATAGAGGTGACTGAATCGGGGCAGTCTATGTTTCCCCGTTTGCTTGAGCTGGTTATATTGTTCACCAGCTACTCCATGTGAGTGTGAGTATTTGCCTAATTTGATTGTCCATAGGGGATGTGAGGTGGTTTGCGCTCTTTCTGTTCGTGTGATCCTTGAATTTACCTCACATATACTTATACATTATAACAAGGGCTCCACTTTGTCTTCTTTTCTCTAGAGTAAATAAACCAAGTTTGTCTAGACATTCCTAATACATCAAGTCCTCCATTCCCTTAATTAATTTTATTGCTCTTCGCTATAGTATCTCCAGTTCTTTTTCTTTTTCAGAACTGGTGCCCAAAACTGTCATATTGAAGGGGAGGTATTAGAAAAGATTTGTGCAGTATGCAAGACAGGACTCTTGCTACTGCTGTTTGACACTGGTCACTGTTTACAAGTTTGCAGTTTACAAAGATTTTCATGTCTTTCTCTAGCAGTGAGTCTTCATAAATTATTCCATTATCTTCATAAATAGCATTGGGATTTTTTCTTCCGAAATGCACAGCTATACACTTTAACACATTAAACCTCATATTCCATTTGCTTGCCCAAGCTGCAAATTTATGTAAATCTCTCTGAATTTATTATCCTACATAATTTAATGTCAACTTCAAATAGTAAAATGTTGCTCTCTGTACCTATTTCCAGGTAATTTATAAACATGTTAAAAAGCATGTTAACTGTATTGGAGAATATTCCATTTACAACAACATATTTTTCCCTATCCTTCAACCAGTTATCTTTCCAGCTGCAAAAGTTTCCACTAGCCCCAATTTCCTTATTTTGTACAAATGCCTCATAGTAACATAGTAGTTAAGGCTGAAAAAAGACATGCGTCCATCAAGTCCAGCCCATGCCAAAAACACCCCTGTTGATCCAGAGGAAGGCAAAAAAAAGCCCTCTGGAGCCATTTCCAATTTAGTCCCAAATGTGTGGGGGGGAATTATTCCTTCCTGTCTCCAACTGGTAGTCAAATAGTTCCCCGGATCAATATCCTATTTGTTTTGAAGCCATTTGTCATAATTGTCAATATTGTTGTTTGCTAGATAGGCATCCATTGCTTTTTTGAATGCAGTTGCATTATCTGCAAGTACAACATCCCGAGGCAAAGAATTCCATAGCCTTACCACCCTTACTGTAAAGAATCCAAGCCTTTGTTTTAGTTGAAAGCGCCTTTCCTCTAGTCTTAATGGATGACCTCTTGTTCTTAGCTCAGCTCTTTGCATAAATAATTCAATTGATAGTTCTTTGTATTGACCTTGAATGTATTTGTAAATGGTAATCATATCACCCCTTAGACATCACACCCAATTTGGCTAGTCTCTCTCTGTAACTCAGATCCTCCAATCCCTTTATCATTTTTGTTGCACATCTCTGCACCTTTTCCAGTTCATTAATGTCTTTTTTTAGAACAGACGCCCAAAATTGTACTCCATATTCTAGATGAGGCCTAACCAAGGATTTATACAGAGGTAGGATAATATTAGCATCCCTTGCTTCTACACCTCTTTTTATGCAGGCTAGTACTCTATTTGCTCTTGCAGCAGCTGAGTGACTCTGTACACTGCTGTGAAGTCTATCAGTACTCCTAAATCTTTCTCTAATGAGGATTTCCCAAGTTGTTTCCCATTTAGAGTATATGTAGCAAGTTTGTTTCTACAGCCCAAATGCATAACCTTACATTTATCTACATTAAATTACATCTGCCACTTTTCTGCCCATTCACTTAGTTTACCTAAATCCTTCTGTAGGGAAAAAACATCCAGCTCTGTATGTATTTCCTTACATAGTTTAGTGTCATTGAGATGCTACTTTCAATTCCCACTTCTAGATCATTAATAAACAAATTAAAGAGCATTGGTCCCAGGACTGAACCCTGCGGCACCCCAATTATAACCTTAGACCACCCCACTTATAACCTTAGAAAACGTTCCATTTACAACAACTCTCTGCCATCTATCATTTAACCAGTTCTCAATCCATGTACAGATAACACCGCCCAAACCGAAGCCTTTTAATTTATGCAGTAACCTGTTGTGAGGCACTGTATCAAAGGCTTTTGCAAAATCCAAGTATACTACATCAACAGCAATTCCCCTGTCCAAATTACTACTTACTCTTTCATAAAATGCAAGTAAATTAGTCTGACATGATCTGTTCTTCATGAAACCATGCTGATTCCTACTAATGATATTGTCCTGTGTGACTTTGAATCAAATGTCTTTTCAAAATCTAGATATACTATATCTACTGTGTTACCATTATCTAGGTTGCTACTTAGTACTTCACAGACATTCCAAAGAAGCTCAAAATGTAACCACATTGATTGTGATGTACTTCTTTTGCATTTGTTCTCTAATGGTATATACTGTTGAATATTTTTCTGCAATGCAACCTAAATTTAAATTCTGACCATTTTTCCTCAATATTTTTTCCTTTAAATAATTTATCCCAGTCGACATGTTGCATTGATGCTGTTAACAATTTGAAGTTAGCTTTTTTAAAATTAAAAGTTTTGGTTGTGATCACCGATCTCAAATGTTCATTTGCTTTAATATTGGACACCATGTCTGTTATTTGTCATCACTAGGTCCAATACATTGCTGTTTCTTGTCGTCACTTCCACCAGCTGTGTCATGTAGCTATCCCTACGCATGCTCACAATTCTGCTTGCCTTAGCACTCTGACAGGTTTATATCTGGATAGTTAAAATCTCTCATAATTTTTGTATGTCCAGTTTGTAATAAAGAACTTACAAGATTGATGTAAAAGTGATACCTGTGTACCCACTATAAGATATACCACATTTGATGAGTGTAGTATCTTCCAGTGGGCACTGTATACCTGCTATGAGGTATAACACATTTGATGAGTGTAGTACCATCCCATGGGTATTATGTAACTGCTATAAGATTTCCCACATTTGATAAGTGTAGTATCATCACGTGTGTACTCTGTATAAGGTGTACGCTCTATGAGTGTAGTATCTTCCCGTGTGCACTGTGTACCTGCTATAAGGTTTACCACCTATGATGAGTGTAGCATCCTCCCATGGGCACTATGTATCCACTATACGTTTTACCACATTTGATGAGTGTAGTATCATCCCGCGGACACTATATACCTGCTATAAGGTTTACCACCTATGATGAGTGTAGCATCCTCTCATGGGCACTATGTATCCACTATAAGGTTTACCACATTTGATGAGTGTAGTATCATCCCATGGGCACTATATGCCTTCTATAAGGTTTACCACATTTGATAAGTGTAGTATCATCCTGTGTGTACTGTGTACTCTCTATAAGGTGTACTCTCTATGAGTGTAGTATCTTCCCGTGTGCACTGTGTACCTGCTATAAGGTTTACCACCTATGATGAGTGTAGCATCCTCTCATGGGCACTATGTATCCACTATAAGGTTTACCACATTTGATGAGTGTAGTATCATCCCATGGGCACTATATGCCTTCTATAAGGTTTACCACATTTGATAAGTGTAGTATCATCCTGTGTGTACTGTGTACTCTCTATGAGTGTAGTATCCTCCCATGCGCACTGTGTACCTGCTTTGAGGTATACCACATTTGATGAGTGTAGCATCCTCCCATGGGCACTATGTATCCACTATAAGGTTTACCACATTTGATGAGTGTAGCATCCTCCCATGGACACTATGTATCCACTATAAGGTTTACCACCTATGAGGAGTGTAGTATCCTCCCATGGGCACTGTGTACCTGCTATAAGGTTTACCACCTATGATGAGTGTAGTATGCTCCCGTGGGCACTGTGTACTTGCTATGAGGTATACCACATTTGATGAGGTTCTGGTGGAAGAACTGTTGTTTCCCAAAGTCTTCCTGTCTATTTGGCATCGACTGGTTTCACATATGTTTATTCCACAGGGGAATGTGACAGTTTATATTTATTTATTTTTAACATACAGGGAAACATATCCTTTGTAACAGCACAATAGAGCTAATGTGATTCATCTGAGAAGTAACTAGCTGTAGAACAAGCAATATCTGCTTTAGTTCATTTTTAGTGATCCGCGTATATTTTGGCTTTATTTTCAAAAATGTTAGTGTGTTTTTCTCAGGGTGAAGAGGAATCCAGATGTGTAATCCTTGCTGTCAGCGCCAATGGTACGCAGCTGCGGATAGTTGACAAGTCTGAAACAAGGCCAGAATGTATGTCTGGGGTTACAAACACACACATAGAAATAAACACAAACACACACAGGGAGGTACTGGCAATGCTGGAGTTAGAACTGAAGTGATCCTGTATGGGTAGCCAATCTTCTTGCTTAACATCTAGACCACTGTGCCTGAAACGAACAGTAGCAGTCTATACTCGCTAAATCAAGTTGGGAGGGCTGTAGAGGTGAAATGACAATGAAAAACAATCTCTGTATAATCTACTGGGAAGTATTGTACTGTTGTGGGGATTTAGTGAGGCAAGAACAGCATGAACATTGGAGAACCAGGAGGAAGGGACAATCTGTTTCTATGGTTACAGCCATAATACACAGTAATATGTTTAGAAATGTGTTTCATCTCCTCAATTTACAGGAGAAAGTCCAAATTTGCCAAAATATGGTTCTTGGCAGTGACCTGCAGGGTCTTTTAATGTCCAACATATACAATATAACAGTTCCCACAATCTATAAATAGAAAGTACAATTTGTTTTAGATACTCTTTAGATTTTTAGTAAAGTTCAGACTTCGGGTCTCAATAATCTTTGTTCTAGTGATAGCAGATTTATACCTACAGATTAATGGACTGTGTCGCTAATGTATGACTTTAGTTTAAGACAGATGAAACTTCCTGCCTGCGGACAGTACATGGTGTGAGGCCCTGCTGTCAGTTCTATACCTTTGTCTCACAGAGAGCTGCTTCTGCACAGATACTTGTTCACAGTTCCAACTGCTAGATTCTGTTAAAGCTCCTAAATATAGACTTTTATAAACAGATTGTTCTATTTGTGTGCACAGGAGGGAGAGCCAGCCCCAGCGTGAAATACAGACAAGGTTGGAAGAAACTGCAACCAGATATTCTTTTTATAATGAAACACTGTAATACATCTGCCTAATGCGGAAAGCAAATGATGAAATCTCCTGGACAATACCAACTGCACCAAAGGGTGCAAATACAAATTCCCCAAATTTCCATTGATTTAAATGGGGCTTTTGACCCCTTGGATACTAGAGAGGTCTCCAATTTCAATGATTTAGGGCTTTTCTAGCATTCGAGAGTAAAAAGCCCCATTTAAAGCAATGGGAATGTATACTCCCACCCCCCACTGTACAGGTGGTTTGTTCCTTAGTAAGGCCCTATTGACTATATTTATAACAGCAAATTACAGGGGAAAAATACAAATTCATGTTAAATTATATTGGGATTTTAACTCCTTGAATGCTAGAGAGGTATAATGTATTGCTAATCAATGCCCTGGAGACCTCGCGAGCATTGAAAGGGTTAAAAAGTTGTATTCCAGTGCATGGGAATTTAGGAATTTTTATTTATCCATTCTGGTGCAGTTAGATTATACAGAATAAGTCCAGTTTGCTTTTATATATATGGGCCTATGTGTGTTGGATGATTTTTGACAAAGCAAAGGACCTCTAACCATTTGAGTAACAGATGTGCACTCAAAGGGTTAAGGATCAGAGCAATGCGTTGCACACCCCTTGGGCACTCAAAGGGTTAAGGACCAGAGCAATGTGTTGTGTACCCCTCTAGCACTCAAAGGGTTAAGGACCAGAGCAATGCGTTGTGTACCACTCTGGCACGCAAAGGGTTAGGGACCACAGCAATGCATTGCACACCCCTCTCGTCCTTAAAGGTAAAAGCATGTTTTGCTTGCTGTTTAAGAGTACAAAGGGTATTGTAAGCTTGTACTTAATGGGAAACTCCAACCTAGAAATAAGCATTATTTCTGTAATTGCTTAAATATCTGCCTTAATCATTTGAGTGCCAGAGTGATACTCAAATGAGTTGCAAAGCAATGCATTGCATACACCTCTGGCACTCAATGGGTTAAGTTCACACCTCCTTTCTTCTCAGAAATGGGTTTCAGTTCTTAAGGGTCACTATACACACACACACACACACATCTATCTATCTATCTATCTATCTATCTATCTATCTATCTATCTGTCTGTCTGTCTGTCTGTCTGTCTATCTATCTATCTGTCTGTCTGTCTGTCTGTCTGTCTGTCTGTCTATCTATCTATCTATCTATCTATCTATCTATCTACCTACCTACTATCTAGCTACTATCTATTCTATCACCCACATATATGTATGTGTATATATATATATATATATATATATATATATGTATCATAAATCCCTAGCCTGTGAAGCTCCCTGTGTGCATAACAGCACATGCGCAGTAGAGACTGCCGGAATGATGCAGTCATGCGCAGTAGAGACTGGCTGAACGTGCTGATTCAGAATGGGGAGCTACGGACGGCTCACCACCTGTCACTGCTCTTGGGTTGGGGGCAGCAGCCAAGGCTGCTGGGTGGCACTTTAGCCTGTGTATACGGGCTTTCCTACTATATATGTCACTATAACTACTCTATTTTCCCTTTTTGTTTAGCTAGATCTTTTCTTAACTTTAATTATGCTTTGCAAAATGCTTTGCTTTTTATGTACTTTTTCAGTGTTAACCCTTTATGTCAGGCATGTCCAGGACTGGAGGTCAGCTCAGTTGCAAAATGTAATAATCCAAACCTGATTTTTAGTAAACAGACAGACTTAGTATGTACATTTATGTAGTAAAACATAAGATAGCTGCCTAGCCTAGGTATGGATTGTATGTATTATTTGGTCTAAACACTGATTTTGGTCATGTATGTTTGGAATTTTTAGTACTCCCCTATAGTTCAGATGGTTAGCACCTGAACTCCTCCACTTTTCTTTAGAACATAAGGCCATAAGGGTCTTATGTTTGATGGAAAATTTAACCCCTTGAGTAAATAGTGTGATGGAGACTGCTCTAGCATTCAAGGGGTTAAAACCCCAGTTTAAATGAACAATAACATTTAGATGTCCCCTGTGCTTCAATTAATTTACACCAGATTCACTCCAATTTTCTTTTGAACATAAAACCCTAAAGGCTGAATCAGAAATAAAAAACAGAGGTTAACAAAATGTGGTAATTAGCAGCAAATAGCAGCAAATATCCAGCAGCATAAAACAAGACTAAATACCATATGCAGTCTGGCCAATAGAAAAAAGTGGAAAACACCAGCCTTGACGCGTTTCACTGCCCACTTAATCAGTTTCTTTTTTCTTGCAACTGGCCAGTTCAACTATATTTTTTCTTTCTGCTTTTTTTTTTATAAATTTTTCTATTCATTAATATTAATGGTAATTCTGTTATTCTTATTATATTATTATGCATGGTTATTTTCTCTTTGCACTATCATGTTATATTTAGACTGTATCTATATTGATTATGCCTCGCACTACGTATCTAATTAACTAGGGGTTTATGTTAGATCTGTGTTTTGGTAAATTTTATATGTGCAGGTATGTGGTTCTTACTCTATATAATTGAAGTAAATAGTTATTAGCATGACGTTTGTCGTTGCATTGGTCTGTAGCATTATTTTTCTTTGTGGTCTTTGAGAAACGCATGGTGATGCAATTAGGAAGTAAAAACAGATGCAAATTGTACACTACACAAGAGAGTGATAGATGAAACTTTGGTGTAGAAGGGGTGGGGGAGATGAGTAGACAGTAGGCTTTGCAATAGTACAGAATATCATTCAGCAAATTAAAAAAGTCCATAAGAAATTAACATGTATAAGAAGGTTATAAATTTACTGGGTAAAAGTAAAATCTTATGTCTTTATGAATCTTGTTTAGTAACTCTCCATAAGAAATACAGTTTCGGGCACTGGACACAAAATTGACCTTTTGGCATTCAAATGAGTTCAGAGACATGCAACAAAATTAATGAAGGGGCTGTAAGACTTTAGTTATGGGGAAAGGCATCCTGAAATGGGTATGGTTTACTTTGGAAAAGAGGAGCCTGCTAGACAAATATTTGCAGATTTATGCAGGAACAATACAAAGAGCTCTTTGGACTGTACAGAATAATCCTCTAACAGTAGAGGGAATGGGATTCCCCATTCTGCAAAGGAAAGGGGTCCTTAATGAAAGACCAGTAAAATGAGGACTAAACAGTAAGGAGGCATTTGCATATATACAAAAGAAATATTCAAGATGTGGATGGAATCCTTTTGAAAACCCCCGGGTACACCGGTATCTTAAATTTAAAGAGTATGAATATGATAGACATATTTCTTTTTTCAGCCTCGATGTACCTATTTGAGATATTACACCACGGTACTGCACATTATCAAAACACTTAATATTGTGTGCTGCTAACTTCAGAAATGCTCATCATTTGACTTTAAATAATATATAATTATACAACTCTCCCAGAGATGATGAAACAGAATAGTAATTTTTGTGGCTTTTCAAGAGGCACGTATAACACCTTTCCAGTGTTTCCTGTTCATACTTCTTCAATGTATTTTTAGCAGAGACTGACCTTTCTTCACTTCTTCATTTGGCATGAAATTACAACTGAACTGCAGTAGGAAGACTTGCTAACAGTATTCAAAGGGAACTAAAGCCTCCTATTGACCCTTTGAGCGTGGAGCAATGTGTTGTATACCCCTCTGGCACTCAAAGGGTTAATAACCTGCATGTTCTTTACTATGGCCAGAAAATCTTATTGCCGCTTTGAGTTTTGCCCTTCTGCCTTTTTTAAGAGATCACACCTTCAGTATGTCAGGATGTCATTTTTCATGGAGGCGGACATGACAGTTGCTATCAGCTTTTCATACTGAAGCAGGCAGAGTTCATGAGCCTGTTTAGCACTTTAAAGAACAGATGGATGCCCAGTGCATTGAGAAGCAATGTATTGCATGCACAACCCTCTAGCAGTGTTCCTTCTAATCACTGGTGAGCAACTGAGCACTGAAGGAGTAATTTAAACAGTGCGTGACTGAATGGTGCATCTATTATTCTACTGCAAACCTGCATCAGAAGTAGTCTGTAACCCGTTAAAGACCAGAGGGGTGTGCAACAAATTGATTAGTAATGCATTGCTCACACCTCTGGTCCTTAAGGGGTTTACTCTTTCAGTTCTGGGTTGCTCACCTTAGTAAGAAGACTCTATGGTCTACGGACCAGAGCAGTCCATAGGATGGTGTAGCAACAGCGCCATTGTACATTTTCAGGCCACTGTGATATTGCACCTAAAAAATTCTAGTTTGAGCTGTTATCATTTTTTAATAAAATATCTCACAGCAGTGGGAGTACTCTTGTTTTACTCAGGGGGATAAACCCTACAACATATATTTTTTTATGTTTTAAGTATTAATATCCCTTTAAGATTACCATGTGCAATGAACAGAGTTTGAGGTCCTGTGGTCCTGCTAGCAACTGTCATGTCTGCCTACGTGGAAAGAATGAAGGTTGTTCTTTCTTGAACAATGGTAGAATTCAAAAGGAGCTTTAGGGTATTCTGTCCATAATAAGGTAAGTACAGGGCTGGATTTACATCTCAGGAGCCTGTAGGCACAGATACCTGAAGTGCCCCCTCCCCCGCCATCTCCACAATGCTCCAAATCTCCATATTGCCCACCATCACACTCACATTGCCCCCATCATCTCAACATTGCCCTCACATTGACCCCCATCACCATCAGCTCCACATTGACCCCCATCAGCTCCATATTGACCCCATCAGCATCAGTCCACATTGACCCCCATCAGCTCCACATTGACCCCATCATCATCAGCTCCATATTGACCCCATCAGCTCCACATTGACCCCCATCAGCTCCACATTGACCCCATCACCATCAGCTCCATATTGACTGACCCCATCAGCATCAGTCCACATTGACCCCCATCAGCTCCACATTGACCCCATCACCGTCAGCTCCATATTGACCCCATCAGCATCAGTCCACTCTGGCACTTACAGGGTTAAGCCTTATTCAACCGTTTCTTAACTCCCTGGTGGTCCAGCGGCTGGAGAGATCTGTGCTTGTTCACAGACATGGAGCTGCTGGAGCTCCCGCGCGACCTTCCCTTTAGTAATGCAGAGCGCTGGGAGATTTTATCTCCCAGCGTTCTGCATTGCTAAAGAGCCGCGAGAGCTCACAGCCTACAAGGCGGCTGCTGGCGGCTCGGCGCAGCATGGCAAGCCGTGCCAAGTAAAATAAATAAATAAATAATTGTAGTGGCAGGCGCCCCTCTGTAGGGTGCGCCTGTAGGCAGATGCCTACTCTGCCTTACGGGAAATCTGGCCCTGGGTAAGTAGGGTGTTGTTTGTTGGAGGTTTTAATTCTTCTTTAAGTAATGTGTCCAATTTCCTTTATGTTTTAAGCCCATTCTGTTGGTGTTTATGTGCACAGTGTATTGGAGCTTCCTACAGTCTATTGCTAAGTATTAAACTGATAACAGCTTATGGCCTTACGCAGAGAACAATTCTGGAGCAAACAAACTGTATCACAGGAGAGCAAAAGTCTTAAAATTCACATTAATTTTTTTGAAGACCTCTCTTGTATTCAAGGCATTAAAAGTCCCGCTGAAATCAGAGGGGATTTTCTTTCCCAAATAAATCAGTTTGGGCAGAAATGGGCACTTGGTTTGTATATTTGCTACTTGAAAATAAAGATATATTCTGCCCATATAATAAACAATTTCAAGAGATGTTTGTATACAAAACAATTGAAACAATACACAATATACAAAACACAGTGAATCAGATGTACTAAGAAGAATTGAGGGGAGATGCACTAAGAGGTGATAAGGGGCGTGGCGATATGGTGGAGAAAACATGCACTGAGATGTCTTCACCATTATATCACTGTGAGCCCGCCATCAATCCGATAAAATCCTCTGACATCATCATGAATCTGCCATGCCTTCGACAGGTTTTCAACAATGGCTTGATTGCATATGGAAATGTAGGTTAATGAGGCATTTTATTATTCATGTATGTTGTTTATATGTTATTGTGCACATCTCCACATGCAATAAACTCCGAGAGCAACTTTTGCTGTCAACGTTCACTCTCCCAACATCACCAACCTCAGTTTGGCAATGTAGGGATCTCCTTAGTGCTCCCTATGGAGAGAGATGACAGCTTGTTGTCTCTGCTGGAGAGACAGCAGCTGCCATCCTTTAACCCTTGTAGTGCCATAAGGATGTTCATTACACGCCTCTGTGGCACTGAACGGATTACAACATCAACCCTTTGAGTGCCAGAGGGGTATGCAAGGCTTTGCTTTGCAATGCCCGTAATACCTCTGTGGCAATCAAAGGGTTAACAGATGTTTCCAGCAATAACTTTAGAGAATGGCAGAAAACCTGTAATATATTTTATATTATACATCCCTATGACACTGATTGGGTTAAGAGAGCAATGCTGTTTGTGTTTCTTAAGTCTGAGCGAATCCTCTCCACTAGTCCAGTGGGCAAGTTGGGGAGCAGACTGGATGTGCTCAGACTTCAGGGTTGTCGAGCTGATGGCTATTGGGAGCAGTCTGACAAGCCCACCTGCTAATGATTCAGTTCTCTTCCTCTCCCCTTGTATACTTAATATGACAATGTGTGTGTCCTTTCCCAGGTGAAGTCCTTTCCACACACTGCCATAGCATCCTCACTTAGTGCATCCAGAAAAATTAAAAGTACATAAATTCCCATTAAAAGGAACAGGAAATACCAAACCTACAAAAAAAAATAATAATAAACATTTGCCCTGTGTTTCTGACTACAGCTAATATGCCTTGTTAACGCAGACATAAATACTTGCCCAGCATCATGCCTGAGCCTCCACTATCTGTTTAAGAGTAGACGATGATTCACTTCTGGTTTGATTGGCAGCAGGCTTTGTGGGGGCTGAGAAGAACAATCTTCTTCTCAAACCTTTAGAACCAAGGCAATTGAGCAGATTGGGAGGGTCACCTCTGTTTGTCCTCAAAGGCCATATACAGGCTGAGATTTTAAGATATCCCTTCTTGAGCACTGGTCAGTCAGTCAAAATGTATGACCCATTGATTATCCACTTGTGTTTAACCAGCAATAACCTTAAATCATGGTCTGCGTATAGCCATGTAGGACAGGCTTTGACAGTCCTGAACTACAGTTAAAAATAGAGTATTTCTTTTTTTTTTAAATGTTTATTGATTCAAATTAACATGTTTGAAAACTACAATATTTCTTACTGTATCCAGCTGCTACAACCCTCTTGAGAAACCTGTTGGTATGTGCTGAGATACTGTCAGGGTTGCCAGGAGTACAAAACTACATAGCACATATAGCTTTGGGCAGAATGTCCTATTTGTATTTTGTACTTTTTTAATGCATGCACATGTTCAAATGACCTGAGAATATCACCTAGGCATTTGTACGTCAGTTTGAAAGAGGGACAACTTCTCTTTTAAATGATAGTACTCTTGTCCCCAGAGAGTGCAATTTATAGCCCATTTACACTTCCTAATAACTGAGCACTTGGTACTAATGTTGAGTGATCATGTAACCTACCAAAATCAGTATATTCTGGAGTTCTCTCATTTAAAAGAGGGGTTCTCCAGGAAGTACATTATGGCATTTTTTTGGGTCTTGTCAGTGAGATGTAGCTGTTCTCTGGGCACCTGAGGTCAAGGTTCCACATCTGGAATCACCTATAGCAAATAGAGAGACCAAGTTCAAGGGTTATTTGAAAAGTAAAAATAAGACATGCACAGCTGGATAGAGAACAAGATGTACCCCCAGTCATGGATGGGCGAAAAGTCCAAAAAATTTCCAGCGGGAAATTTTGCGGAAAACCAGCAATTCCCTACATTTCCTGCAAAAACTTCCACCCATAGAAATTACATAACATTTTTGCCTTTTTGCCACTGCCAATGAATTTCCAGCAAGAACTTTGCTATTTTCCTCCATTTCCAAGAATTCTCACAGCCATGGAGACTTAATGTGTATGGTTTTATTGTTACCAGTGCAGATGAACGAGGCTGGGAATCCTGGGAGGTCAGCATGTATGCATAAATGGTTCTCAGGCTACCAGTGAAATGCACGAGGCTGGAAGGTCAGTGTGGGGTTTTGTGTGTGTATGGTTCTGTTACCACTGGACAAGGCTGGGATGAGGGGCAGTGAGAGACTCTCTAGCTCTTTGATGGCTGGAGGGAAGTTATGAGAGTTGTAGTTTAGCAGCAGCTGGAAAATCAGGGGGGGCATTAAGTGTTTCTACATCTACTAGTGATGTTGGACACGGCTTGGGGGGCAGTATGTGGTTTCCTGATTAGCAGTGTAGTGGGACAAGCCTAGGGGGGCATGTGCTACCAGTGTAATGGAACATGGCTGGAGGGCTAAGTAGGTGCTGTTCTATGGCTACAGTGGGGCAAAGCAGGGGGTCAGTGGTATATGTGGTTCTATGGCTACCAGTGCAGTGGGGAGTGGGGGTCACTGCAGAAAAAAAAGGGGAAAATCAGCACTTTTCTCAGGAAATTTCCCACTTGGGGGGAAGTGTCATTTTTCACCTGTTTTGCTTATGAGATGAACAATTTTGCAAATCCCTACCCCTAATCCAGATTGAAGTGACTGTTATAAACTGTTTAGTGCCCTCTAGTGGTGTTCCATAAAATTTACTTTTGGTGCAAAAATATATTAATTTATGCCTTTTTATTTGAATGAAAAATGTATATCCTAAGAAGGACTAAATCATGTTTTAAAGAATACAGATGTGCAGAGCAAGATAGCAATCTGAGAAACAAGACTGATACCTGGAGAGCAGGAAAAATGAAATAAACAGAATATAACAATATCTTTACTATGTTTTAATCCTTAATCATCAGGGAAAGTGCAGGCACTAGGCATTGTAGTTAATTAACCCTCTGCAATGTGTTGTGTGCCACTGTGGCACTTATAGGGTTAAGGGGTGAATTAGCAGGGCATTTCCTGTAGACTTTGCTCCCATTTACCAAACTCAGATAATTAAATGTGGTTTTTACTATAAAATTGTTAGCAATGGTAAGGTTGGGGTCAGATTTACATCAGGAACTCCTAGGTCCACTGAAGGACACATACCCTGGTACTCAACATACTTCACCCCTACCTCTAGCCCATTTCCAGCCACAGGAAATACCATTTACCAATAACATACAATGCTCTTAATCACATGACTGCTAGGCAGCTCTCGAGTATAATGCTTTGCAGTGTGTTGGAGACCTCTGTAGCATACCTCACAACATTTCAAATGGCTAAAGAGGGACACTTGTGTTTTAGGTGATGTAACTGGAGGAGTGGCTGGTGGGTGGAGCATTACTGATAATTTTTAGGTTACTTCATGACCTATTGACATCTTGTTGTGTAACAGAATAAATGATTTTAGAGCAAGATCAAATTATTTTATTTATATAGAATAATTTATAAACACATATACTGGCATTTACACATATATTAAAGTGAGTTTTATTGCTGTGAAGCAATGTGATACACTTATATACATACCACATAGCCTGATATCCTAAAAAGAGGGACATCAGGGTGGGAAAGAGGGACAGAGGGATTTGGGTCTCAAAGAGGGACTGTCCCTCCTAAAGAAGGCTAATTGGGAGGTATGCTGTAGCACCCAAGGGGTTAAATAATAAAGACCAGTAAAGGAGCATGTAAAACGGTAACTAGAGCAGCTGCCGTAAACCAGGAGGTGGTGTCTGGAAGAAGGACATAGGGATTTTAATAGGCACAATCACAACCTAGAATATGGTGTGGCCAGTAGAGCTAAGGTGCACTCGTTTTTACCTACTGGGAAAGCCTGCCATGACTAAGGAACTATTGACTTTGGAAAACTCATGAAGCCTTTAAGAGCCAGCAGGAAGTAAGATGCATTGTGTAGCAATGTGTTGGACAACCCTCTGGTATTCATGATCAGTGCCGGATTTACATCCAAGATACACCCTAGGCAAGGAACTTTAGGCCCTCCTTAGCTTGGCCCATGGCCACACCCCCAGTCCTCACATGACCCCACCCCTAGACCCATCCACTGTTTCCTGGTACAGAAAATTACATTTGGCCTACAACAAGCAAGAATGAAAAAGCTTTAACCCCTTGGTTTCAAGCAAGATCTCCAAAGCATTGCTCCACAAAGCTCTGGAGAGCTCTATACAGCCAAGAGGTTAAAGTAACATTAATGTCCCAATAAAAAAATGTCTTATTTTGTAGAAGTTAAAAAAAGAAATTATGTGACACAAATCCTATGTTTGAGAGATATTAACATTTAAAGTTCCCCCTCTCCTGTGTCAGGTGTAAAGCTGACAGCAGGAGATCCGTGTCGGCTGACACGAGGAGCCTCTTCAGCAGAGCCAAAATCACATTATTTAAAAAGAACTACTTCATTGGAACGGTCTATAAAGTGTGCTTGCAAACCAGGCACACGTTGTAGACCTTTCCAATGAAGTAATTATTTTCCAATAATGTGATTTTGGCTCTGCTGCAGAGCTGCTGGCTGGTCCCAGGACCGGGATATCCTGCTGTCAGCACAGCGCTGACTTCAGGAGAAGGGAAGGGAGGGGGGAACTTTACAGGCGAATATCTCTCAAATAATAAAGATTTGAGAGATAGAATTTGTGACGCATAATTTCTTTTTTATACTCTACAAAACAATATATATATATTTTTTATGGGACATTAGTGTCCCTTTAAAGACATAGTAATGTTTACATATTAAGGCAAGGCTGATTCTTCAACATACCTTTTTATAACGAAGTGTAACTTTCTAACTGCCCGTAACATTTTTGTCTTTGTTTTATTGTATTTTAAAGTGTACCCCCTCCTGCCCCTAATCCATACGTCACAATGCCTCCTCTCACATCTGAAATTTGGTCGCTTGTCTGGACAGATCACAACAAGCGACAATCTTCTGTCAGTATAAGGGAAAACCCTGCCACTCTTGATGAAGGAGGGCAGGTTTTTCCTTCTGCTGAGAGAAGTTTGTCCCTCCTTGCAATCCATCTGGACCTGCCTGCTGCTCTGAGGGGAGGCATTCTGACGTATGGAAAAGGGGCGGAAGGGGGACACTTTAAAATAAAATAAAGATGGCAACGTTATGGATAGTTCGAAAGGTACAATTATTTTTAAAAAAGTATGTTGAAGGATTGACCTTGCCTTAATATCTAAACATTAGTATCCCTCTACATAATATCCTGTAAGGTGGTATAAAACTGGTGCAGGGACATCGAGATTGCTTTGGCCACATGTACAATTATGAATGTGGGTGTGGCCAGCACATCTGAGGAACCACTCAGAATTTGGAGCACTAGGCAGCTGCTTTCTCTGTCTACTGTGAAATCCGGCCTTGTTCCGGATGTATAGTAACAGAGGTTATTTGGGGATGGAGGCAGTCTGAAGCCTCAGTAAACTCATTGTTTGCTCTCCAAAGACCTTTGAAATATGAATGATATATTCTGTACTTTAATGAACAGACAAACCAGGCACATAATACAGATACATCCACATACTAAACACTCACCATAATGGTTCCTATGTGCAGGATCAAATGGACCATTGTGGGACAGACCAATTGCACTGTAGGGAGCAACTACAAATGCCTCACTGATTTAAAACTGGATTGCAATAGGTTGCATACACATTGAGTACCCCTCTGACATTCAAAGGGTTAACCCCTTGAATGATAGGGATGTCACAAATGCATCACAACCTCTGTAGCATTAATGGGTTACAACTCTATTTAAATCAATGGGAATGTTTAATATTCCTTACAGTGCAATAGGTTATCCCCAGAGTGGCTGCACGTATTACTTTATACATGTGACTCAGAGGTTATTCACTCTTGTACTATCCCAGTGTGTCATAGGGGGCAATAAAATCCCACTGAATTAAAAGGGGCTTTTAAGCCCTCGAATGCTAGGATGGTCAACAGAGGCAATTTTTGGACAAAACACCTGTGACCTGTTTAGAATCCAAGGAACTTAACCCCTTGGATGCTAGAAAAATCTCCAAAGCATTGAAAAGCAATGGTGACATCTCTAGCATCCAAGATTTTCAAGCCACAATGAAACCACTGGGAATGTTTGGTAAATATGATGTAGATCAGAGTTGCACCACTGTGAAATATGCCCCAATACTTCTTTCATACCTGGGAATTTTCAGAATGGGCTGAGCCTGGGATCTCTACACTCCCAATAATTAATGCTCCCCATTATATATACTATAAGGAATATGGACCTGATTACTGTAACCCAGAGGTGCTGCAATCAGTCACCAGTAAACCTATAATATGTTATAATTTAAAGATCTCACTGCTTAAAGGGATAGTAATACTTCGTTTTATCTTTATTTTATTTTGTAGGCATTAAAAAAACATGAAGAACAATATAAGTTTTATCTCTCAAACCTTTAAGGTTTGAGAGATATTCACAAGCAAAGTTTCCCCCTCCCGCCCCTTTTACCTAGTGTAAGCCATCTCTTCTCAGATGTGGAATCTGGTTGTAAGACCAGACAGATAACAGCAGGGAACAATCTTCTTCTATGAGAACAATGAAAGCCCTGCCCCCCTTGACAAGTTTTTCAGTTTTTTCCCTTATCTTAATTGAAGATTGTCCCTCTCTGCAGTCTATCTGGGCACCTCCCTTCTGATCTGGCTGAGCAGTGTTACATCAGTAAAAGGGGCGGGAGGGGGACACTTTGTCATTGATTTACTCTTGAACTACAACTCCCACATAATTGAAATAACACTCTCCAAAGTCCAAATACTATGATGATTAATTAGAGCTTCTTTTATTATGAAACATTACTATCCCTTTAAACACAAAGCATACCTCTGCCTTTTTTGGTAGAAATCGCATGAGCTTAAAGACCAAAGAAACAGTTCAATTGTATAGATCATATATCAGGAAACAATGGACTTTTTCACTCTGATAATCTGGTTCTTCACTGTGAGACCCTGAGATTAGGGTCAAAACTACAATGATTAGCAATAGCTTGGAAACCTGAAGATTCACACCCCTGCTGTCAGAAGGAATTATGGGTCATATGAACAAAGCAAAAGGAACAATTCTAGAGTAAACCAACTACATCAGCCGTGGAAATAAAAAATGTATTTAAATGAGTCTTTTGACCCCATTAGTGTTAGAAAAGTCCTTACTGCATTCTCAGTGCATTAGTTACATAGCTATCATTCAAGAGTTTAAAAGCCCCATTTTAATCGACAGTTTGGGGAATCTTAACCCTTTGAGTGCTAGAGGAGTATGCAACATATTTCAAAGCAATGTGTTGCATACCCATCTGGCACGCAAATGGTTAATTTGCGTCCTATTTTGTACTTGGCTTGGTCTAGAAAGTCTCAGCTTTTAGTTGGTGGTTATGACTTGGAAGAAAGATAATTCATGTTTATACTTTCTGCAGCTGAAATATATTAATCTGCATATTTGACTTTGAAGAATAAAATATGTTACATTTAAAATTATGTAACCTTTCTTATAAAATGCCTAAAATAGCTACTGCTATTCTAAGATGTATTATTTCATAGTTTAGGTCAGCATATGTGTTGTATTGCCACCTACTGGTTGATGGAAGAAAATGTTCTTTCCATTGAAATCAAATTCTGACTTGTATCGATAGTGACTATCTGCCAAGCTACTGACGAGATATAAATGAAACTCATTTGGGAGTATCCAGATATATGTATTAGCAGTGTTTTCAAGTAGAACATCTAGTCTGCATATTTTTTCTTGTTCACATTTATACTGATGGTGACATTTATGTTTATTTTTTTAGTAGTTCAGGATTTGATTTGCTGTAGATAATGCCCATTAGATTCAAATGAAATCACATGGGGCACCCTTTCAACCAAATCCTTTAACTTAAAGGTAGGATACTTTTGGCTTTTCAGCTGACGGAGACTAAACCTCTCATCTTCCGCAGACAGCAAATTTCTGGTTGGTAATGATAGAGTTGTAGTCCCCAACAGCTGAAATACCAAAGGTTGCTTACCTCTGCTTTTATACTCCAATTTTTATTTTGCAGTTTATTTAGAGACCTCTCTAACATCTATGAAATTATATAGGATCACTATCATATGTATTTAAATGCATGTTTTCTTCTAAATGCCTATTGTTTTTCTTGAAAGAGGCTAGTTTACAGTATTCATTATCAGATAATTCAGAAAAAACAATTGCATTGAAATGTTGCCACACTGCACAAGTCAAATGGAGGCCTTGCGGAATCTCGTGTTTACGTGTAACAGCTGATCTGCCTCTTCTGTGTTTTCCTGAATCAGCTGTTAAGTGGCTTTGGAAAGTGACTGCATGTTATAATGTTTCACTGCCCAGGGGTGTACAACAATTTAAATGCCAGAAAGGTGTACACCACATTACTCGGCATTGTTTTACAACCTCCTCTGAAGTGGGAGGGAGGAAGGGCTGCTTCTGTCTTTGCTCTGGAGTGGAGAGATAGCAGACTATCCTCTTTGGCTGTTTAGAAAACTATAGAAAGATCCCACATTCTCCAGCCTTGGCTGCTGTGAGCTCCCAACAGCATAGGCAGCTATTGATACAGCCACAATAACATATCAACACACCCACAGAATGTGAAAATGGCTCATTAATATTCATGTGAACATGTAAATTAACCATTGTTGAAGGAGACACAGCAATGTTGTAAACCTGGCAAAGGCATGGCGAAAGCATGGTGATGTTGGAATATCTGTGGTGTAATCACAGGGATGAGATGTCAAATACACTTTAGCACATACCATGAGATGGATATGGGTTTAGGTTGCCACAATATAGACACACACAGCATGTTTAGATTATGGAACATTTATGCATCTTCCCCCAGTCCTTTTAAATACATCAGTGTCCGTATTCTCAGTCTTCTGTACAATGACATTAGCTTTTGCTCCACTTCGCAGTATACACTAGAGCAGGGGATGGGCAGCCTTAGGCCCTCTAGCAGTTGAGAACTACAGTCCCAGCCAGTTGGAGGGCTTCAGGTTGTTCACCAGGGCACTAGTGCATATGAACCTTTAATGCACACCAGAGAAAACACTCCACTGTCCTTAAGACTTTAAAGCAAGCCAGTCCCAAACACTTCCCTTAATAGATTAAGCAGGAAATTCACCATTTCCTCTATGCCTTGCTTAGTACATGGGGTTAAATAGAGCACTGAGTTATGTAAAGCCCCACAATGTCAGTATGCTCCAATACTAACCTCCTCTTGCGCAAGCTGAGTTAAGGGGAGGATTAGTAAAAAAGCAGGCACTTCCCTGCCGCTGCCGATATACCCCCAATTAATCCTGTTCGGAAAGGTGGGGTTCTAGGTTTTTTAAATATTTATTTGTTTATTGACATATACAGAAGCACCAGGGCTTTGAGGACACCGCTGGACCTCTGACATTATAACTCACAAGAAAATAATGTTTTTGCTGTGCGCAAGTCCAATGTATATGGATTTCACTCTTCTAGATAGATAGATAGATAGATAGATTGTTACATTGTCTTTAATGTATCCCTAGTTAATATAATATTTTATGTGTATAGAAGTGTACAAGAAACTAAAAGCAATAATCCAGTTTTTCTCTCTAAATACAAATTGAAATTAGAAGAGGAATGGGTCTGAAAGGTTTAGATGTGTAATATTTTGTTACACTTCAAAGGACTGAGATAGCGTTAGTAACAAACCTTAAAAACATATATTGTAGGGCTTTTGCTCCTGAGTAAAACAAAGGCACCCCCACTGATGACAAATGTCAACAGGAAATGTTTTGTTTTTACATTAACATTGCCCTCTAGTGGTCAGATTCCAATTAGTTGATCTGTTGGAGAGGAGAGTCACTGACACACAATCCTCCATAGCAAGTAACAGTACTGCAGAGCCAGTTTCTGACAGTTTAAGCTTTCAGGAAGCAATCACACTTTCCTCACTTCCTGTTGTAACATTTGAATAAAACAACTGAGAGTGGTGGGAGTTCCCTTGTCTTTTGCAGCAGGAAAAGTTCTATAACATATCGGTTTTCTTAAAATAAGTTTACTGCTTCTTTAACTATGGCAAGTCTCGCACTTTGCTTATAAAATAAAAAAGTGTTTAAATTAAACTTGACTGTTAACTGATCATAGCATGTGGTCTGTTTATCAAAGCGGGAATGGCTGTGAATTGTAGCATACAATTTTCAGCTGTATTTTTATTTGATTTAATGTGGGAACTAGTGTAAATAGTGTAAGACTGTCTATTTCTATCTAAATAGCTATCACCTATAAGAAAATTATCCCACTGAGATGATAGAACTTTGGAACAATGTACAAGTTTGATCATAATCAAAAAATATGAGGATGAGGATGATATACTAAATTCAGGAACACTGGGCTAATTTTTTTTTTAAAGTTGAGTGGAGAATTAAAAGTTCCCAATGATTGAAATGGGGATTTTAATCCCTTGAATGCAAGAGAGGACTCCAACGCATTGGGAATTTTTATTTGTACCCTATGGTGCAGTGTTTTAAAAATATGGTGCTTATAAATGCCTATCTTGTGGCACACATTACGAATCTACCTCCCCCTATCTGCATGTATGAATGCAAAAGTCCTGATAGGCATACAACACTTCCAGCTCAAACATACCATCCAGGTACACCAATCCTGGAACAACATAAAGAACAAGATGGGTTTTGCATTTGTTTTCATGCATCTAGTGTGTAAATAGCCCATGCCTGGTCACAGATGAGTGACATGCCCACACATCACCACATTTTCAACTCCTTGATGCACAGTCCACATGGTGTGGCCATTTGATCATGCTCAGACCTGCTTGGCACCTTGACACATCCCTTTCTGTGTGCAAAGCAATGTGTTGGAGTCCCCTCTAGCATTCAGGAGGTTCAATCCCCCATTTCAGACAATGGGAACTATGGGAATTTTTATTTGTACCCTATGGTGCAGTTGGTTTGCTCCACAATTGTACCTCTTGTCTTTTAAAAATACGGTGCCTATCTTGTGGCACAGGTTAGGAATCTACCTCCGCCTGTCTGCATGTATGAATGCAAAAGTCCCGATAGTCATACAACATTTCCAGCTCAAACATACCATCCAGGTATACCAAGCCTGGAACAACATAAAGGACAAGATGGGTTTTGCATTTGTTTTTATGCATCTAGTGTGTAAATAGCCCATGTCTGGTCACAGATGAATGACATGCCCACACATCACCACATTTTCAACTCCTTGATGCACAGTCCACATGGTGTGGCCATTTGATCATGCTCAGACCTGCTTGGCACCTTGACACATCCCTTTGCGCGTGAAAATGTGATGCACTCATTTGTACATGCGTTGCCTTGTGTATTCTGTACATTGTTCCACACAGACAAAAATCTATGTTTTTGAAAGCAATTCAACTTTCAGTATATAGAAACTGACACAATTTTTGTCAAATATAATTGACAAAAAGTGTTCATCTTATTTCTTCACACGTTTTACACTTCCCTGATGATTTACGTATTTGTTTTTGCGTGACTCTTTTTTCACAAATACTTTGTTTCAATTTTTATTGATAAATTTCAGCCCATGTATTTTTTTCTCCTCTAAAAAAAGTGAATTTTCTATTGAGAAGCTAATGGATTGAAGTCCTTACTTTAGTTGTGGGGGTCAGGCTAGAAGATCATATTTTTTGCCTTGTGGAGAAAAAGATTAGTGAGGCCGGTTGCCATAAAGATAAACGGCAGGCTTCTCTGCAACTGAGGTCAAAGGGCATTCAGAGCTATTTATTTGCTTTTAAAACTCAGATGGAATATGATTAATGCAGGATATTAGCTTATAACTGTGCAGGTGCTGTCATGGGATCTTGACCCCCTTCTAATCCCCAGTAGTACAGTGAGCACAGAGAGAGTCACTTTGTTGTTGCCGAAACGCTCTGTTATAAGATTTCCAGTTCCCACATCTGACAGTTTTGTAATTTCAGCATCAATTATGTTCTACTTAAAATTTGAATTTAACTTGGTGTTTGCTAAAAAGCACAGCAAGTAACAGTTATTGTCCACTGTATAACTGTATAGGATTTGATGAAACAATATTATTTGGACTGTACTTTTCTTCACACACCCCTGAATCAAGGGTTGGTATGGACAACTGCCTGATGTTGTTGCTAAGGATCAGAAATCATAATGGGGTAAATGTACAGGCAACTCTTCTATAAAGGAGCAGTAAATAAAAACAAAATCCTCATAAAACTTTATCTTACAGACATATTCCTGTGTTGTAAAACAAAGGTACTCCCACAGTCGTTAGTAGTTTTATTCAAATGTTATAATGGCTCAAATTATTAGGAAGTGAATTACAGCGTGTTTACTTCCTGAATATTCTAACAGCATGACTTAGCAGTTTCTATAACATTCTATGTTGAGTTGTTTGTCAGTGACTCTCCTCTCAAATAGAAGGTAACATAATAACTGACTGGAATCTGACTGCTAGAAGGTGTTATTAAATAAAAAAAAGTTTAAACTGCAATATCTCTTTAAATATGCATTTCTCAGCAATGGGAGTACACTTATTTACTCAGAAGGAAAAACACTAAAATATAAAAAAAATTCCATAACAAAATTTACTGCTCCCTTAAATCAAGAGATACAGTCATTTTTTGTCTTTATGCCTGTCTAACATTACTTTACTAAGCTATATACATTGGATTTCCTTCCCTTGTGCCAATGGTTGGACAATCTGTGGGTGTTTGAGGGAGTTCCTTTCTCCTACTTCTTGTTTACAGCTATGGAAGGCATCGAGGGAATGGGGTAAGCATATCCCTGTACATGTTATGAGTCTGGACTATGAGGCTTTCTGACATTATTTGTTTGAGTGCCAGAGGGGTATGCAAAGCCTTGCAAAGCCTACAATGCATTGAAAACCTCTCTAGCATTCAAGAGTTAACAATATCCCTTAAATCAATTGGAATGTTAATTGTTCTCTATGGTGCAGATTGTTTGCTTCAGAATTGTTCCACATTGTACATATAGTCAATAATGTAACCCGTTCAGTGACTGAGAATGTAAACACTGAAATAAGCTGATATACTGAGAAGTAGCGTGAGAATTTTGGTGAAAAGAAACTGGAGAGAAATGAAAAACCCTATTTATTTTAATGGGGTTTTAACCCTTTGAATGTTAGAGAGTTCCCCAACTCATTGCAAACCAATGCCTAGGAGACGTCTCTAACAATCAATTGGTTAAAAGCTCCATTTAATTCATTGGGGATTTAGGGAATGTGTCCACTATGCTGTAGATGGTTGCTTCTGAATTTCTCAAGTTTGCCTCAATAAAATGAGCCTCAGAGGGTGTTTGGATGGTGTGTGAGAATCGGAATGCCCATAAGTTGGATGCGTACCCTGGGAGCGAGGTTGTGGAATGCCCTAAGTACAGCAGGTCTGACAAGTGGAATGTGCAGCAATCAGCTGCCATGACATACATCTCTGCCTACTCTACAGTGAATTAGGTCACATCGAAAGCCTATGGTATGCAGTGGACTCATACTAGAAATGACTTGACATTGTACTTCCATTCCCAGGAAAGAAACACCTGCTCTCAGAATTAATACGCTGATTTTATGTGAAGTTTTTATGCCTTAGAGAGAGATTCACTCAACCATATGCACAAAATAGAAGTGGAGATGCAACAATGCACTGGAGATGTGTCTAGCATGCATAAGGTTAAAATCACCTTTTAAAAAAATGGGGTACATGTGGTGTGTCTGATCATTTCTCCACTTCTACATAGTGAAGCAGCAGACCTTCTGATTTTTATTCCTGGAGACTCTCAGGGTTGGACCCAGATCTCACGGTCTCAGGGTGAATGGTCAAATTCTCAGGGTGAGGGAGAACAGTACTATCGCATAGTTCCCAAGTGTCCCTCTTTAGGAGGGACAGTCCCTCTCTGAGACCCAAATCCCTGTGTCCCTCTTTCTCACTGTGATATCCCTCTTTTTTAGAAGATCAGACTGTGCGGTGGGTATCATATTCATATACAGGAATACAACTCACATGATTGTTTGTTTCAACTTCAGTAAATGTGTTTATAAGTTAGTCTGTGTAAATAACATTTACACTAACTAAATCATTCATTTAGTTACACACAGAGGTGTCAATAGGTCATGCAATAACCAAAAAATTATCTGTAATGGCCCACCCTCCAGCCATGCCCAAAGCAACACCACCTAAAACAAAAGTGTCCCTCATTGGCCATTTTAAATGTTGGGAGCTATGCTATCTTGAACATGATCTGCACCAATTAACTGTTGTTCTAGAATATAAATTGGTGCTGTTTCCACCAGGAAGACACAGGGAGAAGTCCTGCTTGTCTGTGTGGGTTCCAGGGAGATCTCCCAGTTGTAGCATGTGCAAGGTTCCTTGAGGACTGATCAGAGAACCTCAGGGTAAGAGAAGCATATTGCCATACCTGGGAACTCTCCGGATTTGCCCCGGAGACTCCGGTTCTGACAGAACTTTACCGGGTCTCCGGGGCAGAGGCTGATTCCTCCGGATGTGGAGAGTTTCTATTGAAACTCTGCCACATCCGCTTTTTCTCCTGCTGATACTCAGTCCCCAGCCCTCTGAGTGCCAGAGTGGTAAGGAATGCATTGCTTTGCAATGCATTCCGTACCACTCTGGCACTCAAAGGGTTAAGCCCCCCCCCCACTCGCGGCAAACCCCGCCCCTTTTTGACGCGATTAGCGTCATTTTTGTCACCCCTGGTGAACAGAGGACTACCCTCCGGGTAGCCCTCGACTGGAAGTTCCCAGGTATGCATATTGCCTAGAATCTACATTAAGGGCAGCACTAAGAGTTAGTAGTTCAAAGACCTAAGGACCTCCAGGTATGCTGATTTAAAGAAAGAATTGTGCCCCCTGAACAATGAAATCAGAGCAATTCTGGGGCAAACCAACAATTCTGGGGCAAACCAACTTTAACATAGGAAATGAATAGAAATGCTGATTGATTTACATGGGGCATTTAACACACATTCAATATGTTAACCCAATGAGGAATAGAGGGGTGTGTCTTGCAATGGCTTCTCAATGCATTGCACACCCCTATATTTACTCAAGGTTAAAAGTCCCATTTAAATAAATAGACATTTTGTGCAGTTGTTTTGTCCCAGAATTTCTCCATGTTTGTCTTGCACATATGACCGGTAGATTAGCTGCTTTTTTTCACACAGTAAATGGATGCAGTCAACAAAAGTCACAAGTCAGCTCCTAATTATTTCATTTATTTTACTCAAGCACTCAAAGGGTTAAATACAGACATAGCCCACTTTACTAAACTGTATTTGTATTGCTTCATTACATACAGATATAGCCCACTTTACTAAACTGTATTTGTATTGCTTCATTATATACAAACATAGCCCACTTTAAAGAACTCCCCTTTGTTTTTTAATTAGGACTTCTTCACACAAGCAACTTTATCGCATCGTCTTGAACACATGGAAAAAACAGCAGCATGAGTTTGTTAACACTGAGAAATATAAACATACCTCCCAACATTTCAAATGGCCATAGAGGAACAGTTGTGTTTTAGATGCTGTTGCTGGGGGTGTGGCTGGTGGGCAGGGCATTGCTGAGAATTTTTAGGTTATTTCATGACCTATTGGCACCTCTTTGTATAACTGAATAAATAAGTTCAAGCAAGACCATTTTTTTACACAGACTAATGTATAAACACATATACTGTAGTTTAAATATACATTAATATGATTTTTATTGCTGTGGAGCAATGTGATACACTTATAAACATACCACACAGTCTGATCTCCTAAAAAGAGGGAAACCAGAGTGGGATAGAGGGACAGAGGGATTGGGGTCTCAAAGAGGGACTGTCCCTCCTAAAGAGGGACACTTGTGAGGTATGTATAAATAAATGTAAAACTTGGTACCATGTTAGCAGCAGAAAAAAAACAGGAGACTGGTAGAGAACAAGTCATTATGCTTTGGAGACCTCTATAGCATTCATTGGGGTAAAAGTCTCATTTAAATTAATGGGAGTCTGGGGAATTTTTATTTGTACCCTAAGATGCATTTGGTTTGCTCCACTTTGGAGAAATAAGCATTCCCCAAATCCGCATTGATGCAAATGGGACTTTAAACATCTTGAGTACTACAGAGGTCTTCAATGCGTTTCAGAGCAATGTGTTGGTGACCTCTCTAACATTCAATGAGTTAATAACCCCATTTAAACCAATATATATATATATATATATATATATATATGTTTTTTTCATGTGATCAAAAAGCTGCAATAGTTGCTCCTGTGAAGTCCTTAAATAAAGAAAAGAGTTTGTAATGTGGTCTACGTATGTATATAAGAAATCAGTACAAATATAGTTTAGTCTTGGTTAAGTCCATATTTCTTTTCTTTTATATGGTGTATGTATGAATGCTCCAGTGCAGCTGCAAGGCACTAGGTCTAATGCCAGTGGCTGCACTAATGCATACCAGTGCACACACTCTACTACCATTAGACTTTAATGCCAGCAATCCCTACACACCAGTCCCATAGCATGCACAAGGAAACCAAGTGATGACACCAAAGTTGCTTACCTCATGTTAATAGATGGCATATACTTTGGTGCTGTCTTGAAATACCCACAGACTGACCTCATGTCTTCATCTTGCCACAAGTAGCATTAACCCTTTGAGTGCCAGAGGGGTACGCAACACATTCCTTTGCAATGCGTTGCTTATCCTTCTGGCACTCAGAGAGTTAAAAGGAGGCTTTACTGCTCCAAAAAGTATCTATGTCACATAACCTAATATTTTTTAATCACTTGGATATCAGAGATGTCTTCAATGCATTGTGAAGCTTGAAAAGTCTCTAGCATTCAAAGGGTTAATTAAAGTATGGTTCTTGGCAGCCATTTCTGCTAGTAATAGCAGTTTTAACCCCTTTGTGGGATAGAGTTCTCTATGACTCCTAGGGATTAATTGGGCAACATTAAAAGGTTTTAGGAATGGATACCATTTAACCTGAAGCAGGGAGATGAATACTTAAAATGTAAATTGCTTCACAATGAGCTGCACACCTCTGTGGTCATTAAAGGGTTAATAGCGGTAGTTCCAAATAATGAAAGATTCAACAACATTACAAGAAATTCCAGACTGCTGCCTGTAGGGGGTGCTCATGTATTGTTTTAAGATATTCTGGTACTAGGGACATAAAAAAAAATAAATAAAAAACTTCACAGGATTTGCAAACCTTTTTATACGTTTTAAAGCCTGGAGAATTCTTAAGTCTAGCAAATTCTTTAGCTGAGAGTTGAATTTCAGAAGTAGATTAGTAACCTGGTTATTTTTTTTTTTTTAAGTAAGATAGATACCACCATAAGCACTGAAAATTGGTGGACCACCAAGCGTATGATTATATCAGCTTTATGACCCTTGCTGATTCAGTCAACAATTGTGCACTGTGGTCTCCAGCTGTTGTGGACTACAATTCCCATCATCCTCTGTTGACAAATGTCTTAGCTTTACTATTGCAATATCCTCCTAGCTGGACTTTCTCTAATAAGACAGTCACTTCGCCAGTCCTTCATTTATGCTGCATCTAGGTTTATTGATCTCTCATGTCGTTGTTCTTCTGCAGTCCTACTCTGTCAGGCACTATAATGGCTACTGTGTTATCAAGGATTAACGTTATAATCTAGTCACTCACCTACAGATCCCTCTACAATGGTGCTCCAACATTCATATCCACATACATCCCTAAATACATCCCCAACTGCCCCTTAAGCTCATTAAACAATCTTTCAGTCAAATAATCTTTTGCTCAACAGTGTCAACTGTGGCAACTTTACATAATCCAGGCCCTTTCCAGTCAAACTGGAGAACCAATTTGCAGTTGACCATATCCAATTGACTTTGAATTTCTTTCATTTTTGTGCTGCAAATCAGATACACAGACACATTTCAATCCCCTTCATATATTCACAGATTACTAGTTTCAGAGTAAAAAAAATGTTACACATGTGATTGCTATTTTGTGCTAACATAAGTACAAAGTTGTACGCTAAGGTAAGTGTGTGTGACTAGTGAAAGTTTATTAGTGTGCAGTTATCTGGGTGTAAAATCCTTGTGTTAGTGTGTGCACACTGTGAATGCCTACAGCACAGCACAGCTTGCTCACTCTGAAATCATCTCAGGGGACAGCAGTAACTTAAGAAAACTTTGTTTTTATAGATTCAAGTGTCCCTCTTAAGCCACTTGAAATGTACAACATACTTTTCACCATTCCCTAATGCATGAATACTTAGCTTTTTCCAAAAGCTTTTTAAGCTTTTCTGTAAGTTTCAGCAAGTAATATTTTCTCTTATAACTCCTGAAATGGGATATATTTCGCACATCATATGTTTGAATGAAGGTTACATTCCAGATTTAGCATCTTGTAAACTTCTACCAAAACACAGTGCTTACATGTGGTGATCAATAACTGTGCCAAATATAACTTAAATATAAGAGTGTGTGCGGATGTCGTCATTCCAATCTACCTACAGATAGCCGTAGCCTATCACTGAAGCTAATCCATAAAGTGCATTGTAAAAAGAAAATATTTTGGACACTAGCTGGTACTGCAGTGCTGATATGCATTTGATTTAATGAAAAATCTCCCAACAGCTGCAGTACCCTTGTTTTACATAACAAGAAAACCGCTATATCGTTTTTTTTTTTGTTTAAATAAAAATGTTTAGTGCTCCTTTAAATCAATGTGGGACATTTGTTACTTCATCACAGTATATTGTCTTTTAGTAGAATTTTAGTAATTCTGGAGCAAATCAACTGAACTATAAGGGAAAATGAAAATTACCAAAAGTAGGATTGATTTAAATGGGGATTTGTAACCCATGAAATGCTAAAGAGGTATTCTGTAGATTGTGAGGCAAGGTGTTGGAGACCCTGTTATACTTAAATCCTTAAAGGGAATTCCCCCTACATAGTCGAATATAATTCCATTGTGGTAAGGCATATTATCAAAGTATATTATTTTATAGTTTATGGTATACATACATACACACATATGCATATACACAGGGAAACTCAACATGTAAATATATATATAAATGTACATGAGCTCCCAACAGATTTATCGCTTTATACAAAAAAGAGAGAAGTGAAGGGGGGGGGGGAGGAAACTCCCACCACTCTCAGTTGTTTTATTCAGATGTTACAACAGGAAGTGAGGAAAGTGTGATTACTTCCTGAAAGCTTAAACTGTCAGAAACTGGCTCTGCAGTACTGTCACTTTCTATGGAGGACTGTGTGTCAGTGACTCTCCTCTCCAACAGAACAACTAATTGGAATCTGACCACTAGAGGGCACTGTTAACCCTTTGAGTGCCAATGCGTTCTGTACCCCTCTGGTGCTCAAAGGGTTAAAGGCCCAACTGAAATCAGTGGGAATTTTTATGTATTCTGTATGGTGCAGATGGTTTTCTCCAAAATGTCTCCAGATTCAAGTTTTATACAGCTCTGTTTAACCCACTGAGTGCCATAGAGGTATCCAACACATGGCATACGTTGGATAACTCTTTGGCATTCAAAGGGTTAATGCTGTGCAGACCCATAGAGATAACAGTAAAAATGTCTCTTTATTCCATATCATACTGACAAATGTATTTCCCAAAAATGCTTTCCCTCCAGGAAAGAAAGGCCCTGATGGTTATTGTATTTGTCACAGTGGATAAGGTTACTTTTACGACCACATCATTCCGACCTTCGCTAGCTATTACATTACAAAACCAACTCTTTAGATAATCAAATCAGAGAAAAATGCTTAATTAGCTGTAAATGAGTGCACTTTAAAATTGTGCAACAACTTGTTCATGACTGTCCTATTTACACTTAAAACCTTTCTGTTTTTTTTTTTAACTCCTACAGTTCTTAAGAGCTGAATTCATTGCATGGATTAATTATAAAAAGACGCAGATTATAGAAGATATATATTATATTTCTGTCAGAGTCAAATTCTTGGATAGTTGAATCACTTTAACATAAACTGATATGAGGAATGCATGACGTAATACATTGCAGCCATTTTCATCTTTATCTTAAATTTAGAGTTCCATTTACAGACAGCAAGAGAAGTTTCCAGTGCTGTGATTTCAAATAGAGTGGCTTTTATAGTCCTGGTGAGCTCCATGGTTAAGGTCATCTACAGGTAGGTGGATCATGTTGACTAAAAAAAGAGACCAAATTCCCTTTAAATGGACACTAATACCTCCTAATAATAGTCCCTCATCCTTAACCTAATCTGGACAGAAAAGCCTAATGTCCACTATAAACCAGTTCTCAGAGGACTGGTTTCCGAAATAAATCTTCAAAATTACAGTCAACCTTCCTTTATTACCTTCCATATTATGTAAATCAGATTACCTATTCATTCATACCCCTTATAAAATGCTCCCCAAATTTCTGTTTCTAAAGAGCTTTTTGTTAAATCGATAGTAATGTTTAAAACTAAAAGAAGCTCCAATTAATCTTCATAGTATTTGGGTCAATGAGAGTATTATTTCAATACTGTCAGAGTTCAATACTCCCGCCCCTTTTACTGATGTAACGCTGCTCACCTCAGAACAGAAAGGTGGTGTCCAGGTGGCTTGCAGAGAGGGACAATCTTCATTTAACATAAGGGAAAAACCTGGCAAGGGGTGAAGGGTTTTCATTGTTCTCACAGTAAGAATACTGTCCATTGCTGCTGTGAGCTGTCTGGTCTTAAGACCAGATTCCACATCTGAGGGGAGGAGGCTTACACTAGGTAAAAGGGGTGGGAGGGGGATACTTTATCATTCAATTACTCTTGAACTACAACTCTGACAGTATTGAAATAACACTCTCCACGGCCCAGATACTATGAAGATTAATTGGAGCCGCTTTTATTTTGAAACATTACTTTCCGTTTAAGGACAGAGAAAACAGGGATAGATACAATGCAGCACTTTTCCTGCAGTGCCCTGTATGCTGTAGTGGAGACAGGCTTTTCTACTACAGGGATAGTGTTATATTGTGTTGCTATCTTAGGTTTCATGGTCCCTGAGAGAAATCTCACTGTAAATAAAAATTCACTGAGCTCACTGTCAGTTACATAATATTATAAATCAAAAGGTGTGAAGAAAAAAATAAAGAATTTAGTCAAGTTGACTTTACATGTTGTGCACTTGTAGAATATTTAAAGTCACAAATGAGGTTGGCGATCACTATCATTAGTACTGAATATCATGTCCACGGTGGCAAAAACTCAATAAATGATCCTCAAATGATCCTTAAAGGGATAGTAACACTTAATATGTAAAAATACATATTGTAAGGCTTATCCTTCTGTGTAAAACAAGGGTACTCCCACTACTGAGGGATGTTTTACTAAATAGTTATTGCAGCTGAAGCTTGATTTTTAGGTGCAATATCTCATTGGCCTGAACTGTTATAGTGGCGCTGTTGCTACACCATTCTATGGACAGCTCTGGTCAGCTGACCATAAGTCTCCATAGGACGGTATAGCAGCCTCGCCACTATAATATTTCAGGATATTGCACCTAAAAGAATTCAGTGGGAGTACCCGTGTTTTACTTATAAGGACAAGCCCTACACTATATATATATATATATATATATATATATATATATATATATATATATATATATATATATTTACATATTAAGGTTTACTATACCTTTACTAAACGCCTGTACTCATCCGTTTTTGAAATACTTGTGAACTGAAGATCCCCAGACTTCTACTAATGGAGGCTTCCCAAGAATATGTCTGGGGGAGGAGTTTGAAGTGTTGGAGTTCTGCAAGAATAATCATATCTGCTTCAGTGTCCATGATAGCGAGTACGAATAAACCCTTTGCCTGCCAGAGGGGGGTGTCCAACGCATTGCAAAGCAATGGCCATAAAGGGTTAAAGTTAAATTTTTGCATACCAGTCCATACACAGCTTGATTCAAGGCGTTCATTAGGATTTTCGGTCCAGGTCAAGCTATATTCAGGTATGTAAAGCTTTACTATTAGTTTATTAGGAGTAGCCATTCGCCTGTTCAGCAGTGGCCAGACTGTATCTTGCCATTGCTTACTGTTCAAAGTGTGATGACCAGATAGATCCATACATTCTATTCACCAGCTTCATGCTGGCAAGTCCTTCGGTATTATACTCTATATGTTTATGTGTGTGACGTTTACCCCATGATTTCATTGTAAGTACCTGCCTCACATACACAAGGTACCTGCCTCACATACACAAGGCAGGGATACTGAATCCCCTGATGGCAACCATCTATGATCATGGCATTTATTTGAGACTGGGGAGAGGATGCACTTCTTATGGGGCCCAGCATCCAAGGGGACCCATCAACCCCAAGGCCCAATAGGTTATAATTAACCCCCTGGAGAATAATTTGTGTTAGGGGATCTAAAAAATATCTGCACTGGGGTCTCTGATCATTAGCAATGTCACTGTTTGATTTACTGCTTTTCCTACAGCTTAATGAATTCCTCCTAATGCATCGAAAACCTCTCTAGAATCCCATAGGTCAAAGCTACCTTGAAAAGAGAAAAATAAATCATTCTGTTTTTCAAATCAAACATATGCTACATTCCCTTGATCTGATATCAGGCTTATTCAAGTTGTCATTATCAAATGTAGATGTGAAATATACACGTCTTTATGGGCCATCTCTCTTGGGTTTATTGAAGGTTCGAAGAATGACATTCTCATGGTTTTGAAAATGTATTTCAAATGTATTTAACTTAATCTGAAAGGAATCCTAATGCATGGAATGATCTCAGACTATATACACTTACCTGTTCTCCTGGGGAGGGGGATGCAGTAAGGGGCAATGCTATAACTATGTGTGTCTGGCGATGTGTGGTGAGCACAGTGCCATGGAGATGGAAACACAGATCAACATGTGCACTAGGATTTAAGTATGGGGAGGGTTGAATCTAATCATTAGAATGCAGGTTTCTCAAACTGCTGGTGATGTATAAGAGATGCCCTCCCTTACACATCGCCAGCAGTTCGGCAACCATGAAGTTAGAGAGTGTCCATTATGCTCATTCACTTGCTTATTGGGGGAGCAGAGCGAGGATCCAAGCTGACTTCAGCACCACAAACAGCATCAATCCCTTAACCCTTTCACTGTCATAGAATTGTGGATTGTAGGCCTCTGTGCACTGAAAGTGTTGCAAAATGAGAGAATGCAGAGAAGTTATATATCTCAGCTTCTCTGCCATTCTATACGGACTGGACCAGCTGAGCCCACAATTCAGGTAAATACAGCCTCAGTTTGCCGATTTTGTTACTGCGATCTCCGACAGCAGTGGCTACTATTGGAGCTTAGTGCATGTGGAGAATAGCCCATTAACATATGAACACACTCACATGAATATGACAATAGCTTATTAAAATGCATTTTCATATGCAAATGAGCCTTTGTCGAGCAAAATTGTAAACCTGTCAAAGGCATGGGAAATTCATGGTGATGTTGGTGGATTGTGGTGGATTGGTGGCAGATTAACAGGGATATGATGGTGAAGACATCTCAGTGCATACTGTAAACATCAACACAAATTCTCCGCCATCCTGACACCTTATCCACCCTTGTGCATCTCCCCCAAGGTGCTTTCATTTGTTACCTAAGTCCTAGTATTTTTTTGTTTCATGTTCACTGTTGGAGCAGGCATTCTTACCTTTTCCAGGGCTCCTGGACCACTAATACCTTACCATTGCTGATAGAGTATCTGTGAAATTATAGTAATGCATGGTTTGTAAATGTGAGGAGATAACAGCCTATTTGAACCGAAGAACAGTGGGTACCAATCTTAATAAATAAACTGCCTTAATGCTTGTCTCTCATTTAAAGAAATAGTAATCCTTTATTTCCCTTTACATATTCAGCAACTGCATAATACATAAAATCAAATTTCCTTTACTCTTTTCATTTCCACCTATTTTTACACTTTCATGTCTCTGAGTGAGCTACCTGAATCTATGTTTCCAGAGAGCTTTTTGGCTGATAGATATCAAGCAGGGTGTAATAAAATGTTCCAGTCTCTCTGCAGTACTGAATGCTCAGTGTGCTATCTTGTTTACGTTGTATCATTTTTTTTTTTACATGATCACTACACTAGCTTTCAAGTTCCCTGACAGAAGACATAAACATGTAAAAAATAAGTGAAAATGAAAAATATAAGAAAAAGTATCGCTAACTGAATGGTTTCTATATAAGACAGTGTGAACATGCATTCAAAATGCACGTTTAGGATTAGATTTGGGGGATATAACATAATTCATTTATACAGATGTTAGCTATAAGTACCTGATATTAAAGGGATAGTAATGTTTGTTATAAAGTTCACAGAGTCTTCTTTATATTAAAAGTAACACATTGTGGTATGTGTAGGAGCTTACTTGTTCGTAGTTCATAGTTATTAATTGGAGAAATATCTCCCGCCCGTCCCTTCTGGCCGCATCACACTGAATCTGCAGTCTGGGCTGGATGTATGCAGCTAGGGACAAACTTCAGTAAGCAAAGGAAAATCCTGCTGTCGTTCATCAAGGGGGACAGGGTTCTCCTTATACTTACTGACTGAAGTTTGTTCCTCACTGTATCCGTCCAGTCCCACAATCAGATTGTACATTCAGTGGGAGGCGGCCAGAAGAGGCGGGCGGGGGATCTTTCTCCAATTAATAACATTTGAACTACAAACAAGTAAGCTCCTACATTTAATATAATATAATAATAATATATTACTTTATAATACACATTACTATCCCTTTAAAGTGGATGTGTCACCTATTTATAACATAGCCTAAATAGTTAGGCTACATATCGAATACTTCTAAAACGTTATTAATATTTTTTATGTTTTATTTGTTGCAAATTTAACTTAGAAGTTCTGTCCCCCAGCTACTTCTGCATAGACTGCTCTGCCTCTGCTCTGTCTGCAAGCTGGAGCGGTCTCATTTGCTAGATATCGATCTCTGCCAATGGGACATCTCGAACTTACAGACAGAAGCCTCCGTCATCGGAGGAGGGAGGAGAGCAGAGGCCGAGAGATGAACTGCGGATACAGAGCAGGTAACCACAGTTTATGCGGAAGTATTTGGAGGACAGACTAAGTTAAATTTACAAAAAATAAAACTTAAAAAAAAAAATTAATAACATTGTAGAAGAATCTGATATGTATCCTAACTATTTAGGCTATGTTATAAATAGGTGACTTTAACAATTATATGACAATTTCATTTTTTTTATGTTATTGTTTGTTTAAATAGACACAGTATTTCAAACAACCCTTTAAACTTTTGGTAGCTTTTAATTTGGTAAGCAATCCGTTGTACATGTGAATCTATTGCATCATGTTGCTGTATGTAGGTTATTAACCCTTTGAGTGCCAGATGGGTACACAAAGCATTGCGTACCCATCCGTACCCCTCTGGCACTCAAAGGGTTAATTGACAGTGGTACAATGTGGCTAACACATTCTGAAAGTGTAGCATATTTTTTGAGCAGACACCCCTCCTTTGAAATGTTAACACTTTGTATCTGCTATAGGATTGTCACTAAAGTGATATTTTATTGATAAGCCAGAAATGGATCCAATACTAATTCTGTATGTGTTAAGTCATAATGAACATCCCATCAACATTCTGATCTGTGGAATGTTTTTACTTATGCTGCATTATTAACCTTTTAAAAAACAGGTAGCTGCCCATCCCTCAGGTTCTTAAGGGGTTAAACAGATGCCAAAGAATAGTATAGCAACTGGATTTTTTTCCTTTTTAGCTTTAAAGGGATAGTAATACTTAAAATGTAAAAAAAAATATGTTGTGGAGTTTATCCCCCTGAGTAAAACAAGGGTACTCCCACTGCTGAAAGGTGTTTCATTCAAAAGTTATTAATTTTCAAAGTTGAATTTTTTAGGTGCAATATCACAGTGGCCTGAAATTGTGCAGTGGCGCTGTTGCTACACCATCCTATGGAGATTTATGGTCAACTGACCAGATCTGTCCATAGGATCGTGTAGCAACAGCGCCACTGCAGAATTTCAGGCCACTGTGATATTGCACCTAAAAAATTCAACTTTGAAAATTAATAACTTTTGAATGAAACACCTTTCAGCAGTGGGAGTACCCTTGTTTTACTCAGGGGGATAAACCCTACAACATATTTTTTTTTACATTTTAAGTATTACTATCCCTTTAAAGGCTTTTCATAGTAGATAACTCTACGAACTGAAACCCTTGGATGCTAATGATACAGTATCTCCTATGCTTCACAATGATTTGGAAAAAGTTGCAATCATCCAAGGGTTAAATATGAGTGTGGTTAGTGTACTAAACTTGATCAATCTACCAATACTGTTTTTGCAAGCAACAGGCAATATAGGTTGGCCATGCATTCTCTTATAACACCTCATTGATATGAAATCTGATTTAAATATGTTATTTTTTCATTGAAATGTGCTATTTAATGACTATAGGCCTAATTTATTAAGTGCTGCTAAGCAATAATCCTTTTACTGACAGTTGGGGTCTGCAAAATGTAGACATGCAGTGATTTGCTGCCCCTTTGGAAATGAAGGTGTTAGGACACCTACTGTTAATGGAAGACATCTTATGACCCATTCAAGAGGAATAAAACTCTAAAGGATTTCCCCATAGGTTTAACAAACACATCCAGCATCATGTACATTATATTATTTTTTTTTTCTTTACCGGAAAGGTTTGAAGAATGTTGCAGGAATGGATTCTTTCCCAACCATCCCTCCCATTCATGCTGCTCGGGGACTCATTAAGTGTACTGATTTTGTTGTTGAATGACCTGTCTGTTGCCATCACAGTTTTTTTATTCCCACTGTGCCAATGAGTACCGTGAGAGGGAACTTATTACGATATTTACCATATATTGAGTATCTAGGGGATGATCTTAAGAACTGCATGTTAAAGCATGAAATGACTGTATTTATGTCATTAAATAATAGCACAGTGGTTATAGAGATTTGTTGTTATTTGTAACCCTTTGAGTGTCAGAGGAATACAGAACGCATTGAAAAGCAATGCGTTCTGTACCCCTCTGGCATGCAAAGGGTTAGCACATTCTACATTCTTCTCTGGAATTCATCAAATTATTACATTTAATTAAATCCACATTTAGTGCAATTGTAAACTTTTAATATTTTAATAAAAGAATAGTTGTAAAATGCCAAATATTATTCAGCACACAAGGGACCAATAAAACTGTCCTTTGATTTAAAGGGATAGTAATGTTTCACAAAAACAGCAACTCCAATTACTCTTCATAGTATTTGAGCCATAGAGAGTGTTATTTCAATACTGTCAGAGTTGTAGTTCAAGAGTAATTGAATGATAAAGCTTCCCCTTCCTGCCCTTTTTACCTAGTGTAACACTGCTCACCTCAGATGTGGAATCTGGTTGCTTGACCAGACAGATAACAGCAAGGGACACTCTTCTTACTGTGAGAACAATGAAAACCCTGCCCCCACTGACAGGTTTTTCAGCTTTTTCCCTTATCTTAATTGAAGATTGTCCCTCTCTGTAATCTACCTGGGCACTTTCCTGCTGCTCTGAGCTGAGCAGTGTTATATCAGTAAAAGGGGAGGGAGGGGGATACTTTATCATGCAATTACTCTTGAACTACAACTCCGACAGAGTCAAAATAACACTCTCCAAGTCCCAAATACTATGATGTAATTAAAGCTGCTTTTATTATGTAACATTACTATCCCTTTAAATGGTACATTTAACCTCTTGATGGGTAAAGATGTTTCCAACACTCGTGAAGCTTTGGACCCTGTGTGGCCGGATTTACATCCAAGGTGCCCCAAGGCAAACCGCACTAGGCACCCTTAACGCCACCTGCCACATCCCTACTCTTCACATGACCGCTCCCCCAGTACAATCCACTGTTTCCTGGCACAGAAAATACCCTTGACCTATAACATACAAGAGTGGAAAAAAGCTTTAACCCTTTGGGTGCTAGAGAGATCTCCAAAGTATTATTCTGCAATGAGTTGAAGATCTCTTTAGCATGTAGGTGGTAAAATAATAGTTTATTAAACTGCTGCAGGGACATTGAGATTTTAGGGACATTGAGATTGCCTCACCCACAATTCAGAATGTGGGTGTGGCAAGCACAGCTGAGGTGCACGTCAGTATTTGGAGTTCTAGGCAGTTGCCTACTCAACCTATTGGGAAATCCAAACCTTGGGGCGTAGCATACAAGGAATGGAAAATCCTATTTAAATTACTGGAAATTTTGAGAACTTTTGTCTGCAGTTGTTCACCTTGTTTGCCTCACAGTTGTTTCAGTACTCCTTAGTGAGGTAGATGTTCTCAGACTAACTGGAGCGGTTCTTGGGAACACCAGTTCCACCACAGGGGCATCACAGTTTTGTGCTTCTGGCACCCCATACAGTATTTCAGTGGGGGTGCAGTTTTTCTCGGAAGAGCAGTAGCTAATGAATATAGAGAGAAATGCCATCATTTTCCAAGATGTCAGTTTGAAGGGGTAGAAATGTAAAAACTAAAAAGCTACCAATAGGAATCATACCTAAACAGATGGATAGCAAAATGCTGAAAATGTGTTAGGCCAGCAGGTGCAAAAAAAATCCCCAAACCTGCAGCACTCAAAGGGTTAACTCTCTGCAAAACAAACTAAACCTTTCTCATAGGGACAGTTTCACTTTAAGTCAAGTCAGCAAAAAGCAAACTTCCAGTTTTTGAGAGCATGACTTTACAATTCTTTGAGGTTAGCCTTTGCTATACATGTGAAGAGCTGAGGGCTGCTGCAAAACATCTGGATTGCAAGCGATCAGAAAAATTCCAGTTTGCTCTGTAACATCTCTTGGAAGAAACATCTCCCAGCATTTACTCATTGGAATTTGGGAGTAGCCTTGTTTATTTATTTATTTTTTCATGATTAGGTTTTATTACCTCTTTAACAGTGTAGCTCAAACTCCCATCCACTATGAACTAGAACATATTTCTATCCTATTGTGAAATATATCAGCTGAGGGCCACACTCTGTTTTACATGGACACAATTTCAAAGCATTTTTTGCCTTTGACATATTGATTAATATAGTGTTCAGTTGTGTAGCAGCCGCTCTACTTCACAAACTGTTTTCTTTTTCCATAAAAGAAGCATTTTAGTTCACCGCATGAATTTCTCTAGATTCCCCTTTACACATCACATGTTAGTCCTCAGAACCCAGCTTTGAATTGATCATGAAGTTTATGGGTTAAAGGTAAAAATTATGCAACAGCTGAAATATTTTGCAAGCAATTAATTTCTTGAAGAGAACCTTGCAAGCAAATCCCTATTGTTCTTAGATTATACGACTGAAAAGAGGATATTCGGTGGCTTTGTATAAACTACATTTACATTTATATGTTATACAGGTGTGTCAGATGATTCATTGTCTATGCTTCTAGAAAAAATAATAATACTTCTGTTAATTCCCTCATGTTGTTTCACACACTATTTGAAAGCAAATATATGAATTTTGAATACATTTTATATACTGCATGGGCTTATAATTTTGTGTGTTATTCTCTTACAGTAAGTCTAAGATTCTGACAATTTACTAAAACAATGACTCACTCAACTGAGTGGTTCCCACTTCCCAGTATCTATATCTAAATATATATATATATATATTACTGTTCAAAAGTTTGGGGTCACTTCAGAATTACCTTGTTTACCATGAAAACATACATCAAATAATGAACAGGAAATACAGTCAAGATGTTGACAAGGTTAGAAATAATGATTTTTAATTTAAATAATAATTGTGTCCTTCAAACTTTGCTTTCGTCTAAGAATCCTTCATTTGCAGAAAATGTAGATATCATCTAGACTGTAAGCTCCTCTCGACTGTGAGCTCTCACTAGCAGGGCCCTCTGATCCTTTGATTGTATTATTTAATACCTCTGTATGTCTATTCCCAATTGTACAGTGCTGAGGAATTAGTTGGCGCTATATATATATAAAGAATAATAATAATAATAGATATTCCATTAAAAATCAGCCATTTCCAGCTACAATAGTCATTTACAACATTAACAATGTCTACAGTGTATTTCCAATCCATTTGTTGTTATTTTAATGGTCAAGATTTGCTTTTCTTTCAAAAACAAGGACATTTCAAAGTGACCCCAAACCTTTGAACAGTAGTGTATACAGTTTTTGTCCACATACAGGGCAACCTCGATTGTAAGGCGATCCCCCAATGTTGTGAATGAAAAAAGAGAAATATCCTCAGTATAAGGCGATCTCTCTTTTTCCCCCTCTTCCACATACAACTTTGTGCCTAGCAGTCTTCTTTTAGTGTCTTTTCCAACACCATGAAAGAACAAACAACATCAGAGTGCCCACACTATTCAAACATAATGTCAGTAGACAATGATGATTCAATATATGAATATACTGTAATGATACACTGATTGAAGTGACTGGCAATGGATCTCAACAAGTGGTCTAGAGTATATGGGGAACAATAGTGTTCATTCTTCCAGAAGAAAAAGACTCCAAATGAGTAACACGAGGCAGTCTACTCTGAACGTGCCCACCTCCACACTGAAAAACGAGTGGAGCAGACTCCATACACATTGGTAAAAAGGTCCTGAATGAACCTTTCTGCATTGTGCAACATCAGTGTGGAGACCAGAAGACTGCCTGGTGTTACTAGCCTTAAAGGGATAGTAATACTTTGTTTTAACTTTATTTTATTTTGTAGGCATTAAAAAAACATGAAGAATGATATAAGTCTTATCTCTCAAACCTTTATGGTTTAAGAGATATTCACAAACAAAATATCCCCCCCTGTTCAACCAGATCAGAAGGAAGGTACCCAGATAGACTGCAGAGAGGGACAATCTTCAATTAAGATAATGGAAAAAGCTGAAAAACGTGTCAAGGGGGGAAGGGCTTTCATTGTTTTCATACAAAGAAAATTGTCCCCTTCTGTTATCTGTCCTGTCATACAACCTGATCCACATCTGAGAAGAGATGTCTTACACTAGGTAAAAGGGGCGGGGAGGGGAACTTTGCTTGTGAATATCTCATAAACCATAAAGGATTGAGAGATAAGACTTATATCATTCTTAATGTTTTTTTAATGCCTACAAAATAAAATAAAGTTAAAACGAAGTATTATTATCCCTTTAAGTTCTTTTCTTTTGGGAGAATGAACACTATTGCTCTCCATACAGTCTAGACCACTTGTTGAGATCAATTGCCTGTCATGTCAGTCAGTGTATCATTAAGGTTTATTCATATTTAGGATCATTGTCTATTGACATTATATTTGAATAGTGTGGGTGCTTTCCTGGTGTTAGACAAGACGCTCAAAGAAGACTGCCCGGGCCAAAAAAAGGGAGCCCACAAATACAAAGCGAGGGCACTATTTCAGGCTAAAATGCGTCAAAAAATCTTGCCATGTATTTGGAAGAAAAAACCTTGCCCTATATTCATGCAAATATGGTATATATATATATATATATATATATATATATATATATATATATATACACACACACATATATATATATATCTACAGATACAAAAAAGAGGAAGCACTAGTGGAACTTTTTATGAAAATGAGAACATAATTTATTGTCTGCGCTCAAAGGGTTAAAGGTAATTTCAGAGAGACATTGAAGAGGACATATATAAATATTAACAAATTCCCACAGACATAAATGGGGTTTTAACCCCTTGAATGCTAGAGAAGTGTCCAAGTCACTTCAATGGGAATTGTTATTGCTCCACTATGGAGCACTTGGTTTGCTCCACAATTGCTCCTCTTTCCCTTATTTTAGCAAGTCCGGTGCAAACCAACTACAGCTTAAGAGGAAAAGTGAAAATTGATTATGTTAAATGGGGCTTGTTGACCTTTTGAGTGATTGAGAGGTATCAAAAACATCTCTAGCATTCATTTGGTTAAAAGCCCCATTTCAAACAGTGGCAGTTTGGGTAACTTTTCATCACTCCCTGTGGAGCAGTTGGAATACCCAGCAATGGTCATTGTTCACTTTCTGCATCTGGCTAAGTCAGGGCAGGGCAACTTGAGGGACTCCAGCAATTGAGGATTACAGTGCTGGGTAGGGATGGGTGAAAATTTTTGCTTCAAACTGAAATTGGCTAAAAATGTCCCTTTCCGCTTCGCGAATAATTTCCTGCGAAAAGTGCCGATTTTCCACTTTTTACCGCCTTTTTCGCCCATTGAAATCAATGGGAAGAAAAGTTTTATAGAGACATATAAAAGGCTGTCAGGCTATTACAGCATGCCATTTTGTGTTTGTGAGAGGAGAGAGCACCACCTCGTTTAAGCTGGACAAGACAGCAAGGGGAATTGAAGTTTAGTTTAGGGAATCTTTTAGTAGGACATTTGTTCTGTGTAAGTGTGTATTAGGAGAGTCAGTGGGACACTCGGGGAGAAGTAGGGAGGAAGGAGGTTGACCCCAAATACTCCCAAATTCCATGTGACTGACTGGCAAGACACAGGCAGCTAGGGATGTATTTGCTTGCTGATCTTACTGTTATTGTCTCTATGCTGGATGGGGAAGTCTGGGGAAAGAATTTGTTGATTTTGTTTTTAGGTTAGAATTTTTTTTGGACACACTGTGATAAGACAACAGGGTGGACAACTTAAAAAAAAAAATATAAATAAAAAAAGAATAAAGCACTAAATATATTAGTTGACAGTGACAGACAGCTGACTGGGCTTAGGCAAGGCATCATACAGCTCCATCAGTTGTCTTGTGTACCCGTACAGTAAAAAAACACGTAATGTCCAGCAAAAGCACAAGGGGAAGGGGGAGGGGTGGAGCAGTGCAGGGACGTGAGAGTAAAGTAGTAGTTCAAAAACTGACTGCAGCAATGGTTGCTGAAGCATGTGCAATCAGTGATGATGATGATGATCCCTCTACTCCAAGGGAGGATGCAGTTTGTCAAGGCAAAACTAGTTCCAGCACCACCAGTGCCAGTAGAAATAAAGAAGCAAATAAGAAGAACACTGAAGACAACAACACTCATTGTTGATGATGCTGGCAACAGCATAATAGAGAAAGGTGTAGCAGCTGAACCGCCTGCTGCATCAGGTAACGAGACAAACAAGCACCAAAACACCCATAGTAGGGAACTTTGTTACAGTAAAAGTAAAAAAAAAAAATGTTTGAGACCTCCAAAAGCTTAGGGGAATATAAGGGTAGTAGTGGGCAAACTGTGCCAGAATTGGCAGGTGATGCTGATGCTGCTGAGGATGACCTAATGATGACTGATGATGATGCAGATCTAGAATATATCCCTCTAGCATCCATGTCTTGTTCAGATGCAGATGAAGTTGAGAGTAAGGATGATGACAGGGCTATAAGGTTAGCAGAAAGTCAAAGTCTGAATCTTCCACCACTTTTAAGGAGCACTGTGCCTGTCTATAAACTGTTTGAGAAAGCCATTGGAAAGTCTGACCCTGGACAAGCACAGATTTCAAAAAGCACACAGTCACATTATCAGTCATCATCAGCATCATCTCCTCTTCAAAGTCCAAGTCCCACTCAGCCACATGCACCTGTTTTGAGTACCCAGCAACAACAACACAGGTTAACATTCACAATGTTAGATATGACGAGTGCCTCTGCTGCTGCTGCTGTAAGTGCTGCATCTTTGACACCTAGTAGTAGTGGCAGTAGAATTGCATCAACATCTAGCATCTAGTAGCAGTAGCAGCAGCACCACCTCTGGAACCCCTCATTCCATGAAGTCCACAGGATGGAGTTACTTCACTCAGGATCCTCAAGCTAAGCATGTTGCTATCTGTTGTCTATGCAAAAAGCCCGTGAGCAGGGGGAAATCAGGCTCACACCTAGGCACCTCCTCTATGAGATCCCACCTGAAGCACAACCACAGATCTGACTGGGAGGCACACTATCAGCAGGCCAAAGGTGCCACAACTAGCAGCAGCAGAAGCACTTTAAAATGTTCCCAGGGCTCTAGGACAGAAAAAAGAAGTAGTGAAGTTATTTATGTGTCAGAGAGTGTGCTACTTCCAGTGCCAACAGTTAGTTCAGTCCAAATAACACCTATGGCCCCTGCTGCAGAGGAGTATGATGACTCTGGCTTTGCTGTAGGGGATGGCAAGAGTCATAGACTGCCCACACATACTGCATCTACCGACACCACCTTCTCTATTAATGTTAAAGCAATAAAGTGTCAGGGTTCTTCTGACATGTCCTGCCAACCCACACTGACTGAGTTCTTGGGAAGGAGAAAAAACTTCACAAAAACAATCCCAAAGTACGCCTTTGGAATGTCAAGGTTGCCAAGATGTTGGCAATAGACATGCTGCCATATTCTTTTGTAGAAAACCGAGGTTTCAGAAAACTGATGATGTGTAGTTCCACCTGGAATATCCCAAGCCGCAGTTATTTTTCCAGTGCCTGAATTGTACAAGCAGGTGGTTAGTGTGGTGGGCAAAGGACTTAAAAGTGTGTATGGCAAGAAAATTCACCTGACAACAGATATGTGGACAAGACTATATGACTGTGACTGCTCACTGGGTTTCCCTCCCAGCACCAACAGTGGACTACACTAGCTTAGAGCATCAGGTGAAAGCCAGTAATCATGCTTCTGGTAGTGGTACTGTGATTAAAAGGCAGAAGCAGCAGCATGCAGAGTTTTGAGAGGCAATCCCACAAAGCTGTAGATATTCTGAGTAAGCTAGAGCAGGTGATAGAGGAATGGCTTGTACCAAGCTCCTTAAAAGCTGGTTTTGTGTCTGCTGATAACTGCTCCAACATAATCGCTACTTTGAGAATTGGTGGTATGGTGCATGTGACCTGCTTTGCCCATGTGCCAAATTTAGTTGTGACCAGATTCCTGGCAGAATCTGAGACCCTCAAAGAGATACTTACTATTGCCCACAAAATCTGTGCCCATTTTAGTCACTCCTACAGTGCATGCAATGCTCTATATTCCATACAAGAATGTAACAACCTGCTTCATCACCAGCTGAAAATGGAGGTCCCTACCTGGTGGAATTCCACAATGTACATGCTAGAGCGTTTGTACGAGCAGAATAAGGCCATTAGCGAGTACACCATGCAAAACTGGAAGGCTTTGGGGGTAGCCATCTGGCCAATGGCAACTAATGTGCGATGTATGTGTTGCTGTAGGACTCACAACTTTGACTTTCAGCCACTTATTTCTAAACTTCAGCCCTCACAAGAAGTAATATTACAGTAGAAAATGTAGTACCTATTGGAAATATAGGTGAAAAATGTGTTAAAATAGGTGGAAAATTTGTTAAAATAGGTGAAAAGGAGGACATTTTTGCATAGGCAGAAAGGTGAAAGTTTTTGTGGGAAAAGCAAAAAATCAGCACGGTTTCGCAAAATTTTTCACAGGAAATTTTTCACATTTTTTGCCCACCTGTAGTGCTGGGTACTGTAGTCCTGAACAGCTCAAGGGCCTTAGGTTATGTGTTTGCTTTAAGAGAGATACAATTATTTTATATTTCTATTTGACTTTGGTGACAATCCAGGCTACAGATTTAAGGCCCTGTCCTGGGATGGAAGACAAGCTGATCTGGGGCCTGATTCTATTGCAGGTGATTAATGTTTACACCCGTTTTATCAAACATTTTCCTATTGAAGTCTATGGGGAAACCTGGAGATAAAAGCAGTGATAAAATTAGCACCTGCAATAGAATAAAGCCCCTGGTGCCTTTCGAAAGTCCTATTGCTGACAGCGTCAGTTAACAGTAGAACAGAAAACTTCCAGCTGTGTTTGTATTACAGAAGGAGGCCATTTGATATGAACATATTAATTTTTAATATTAATCTTTACATTTCTCAACCAATTACAAAACATATTATTTCCTTCTCCTGAAACAACAGTGGCCCTTTATAGACAATTTGAGTTGCCATGTTATTGTATGATAAGCTTATAGCAAGACATTGGGGGATATGTACTGAGGTGTGCTAAAGAGGTGATAAAGTGGAGATAACTTCTCCAGTTTCTGTGCTGTTCTATAGAGCCTATTCACCAGGATCTCCAAAGGTGGAGATTGTAGTGCACAGCCTCTGTAGACTAAAATAGGAATATCACTGGAGAAGCCATTTCCACTTTATCACCTCTTTATCATGTCTTACTGCATCTCCCCCATTGTCATGAAGAGCAGAGGAAAATGTTATTTACACTAAGGATCTGGTAATAGCAGACACAATGGATACATTTAAGTGGCGATAGATACATTTTAGTACAAGAGAACACACAGAGTTATACTTTGTAATACTAGTATAAACATGAACATCTGGTAAACAGACATACACTTACCTTTGCAAAGAATATGTAATCCTCAATTTTATATGTTATATTGTGGCAAAAGTTGATGGGCTTGTGTCTTTTTTCAGCCTAATTTACTATGTAACTATGTAACAGGGGTTGGGAACCTTTAGCTCTATAGCTGTTTTAGAGTACGACTCCCATCATATCTGGTTAATGATGATGAGTGTTATAGTGCCTACTAGCTGTAGAGCCAAAAGTTGTCTATCATTGTTCTGCCCAAATGATTGTAGTCTGATGGGAAACCTGAAACTACACTCCAGTTGGCTGGTGAGAGATGATGTAAGTTGTAGTCTGCAACAGTAGGAGGGAGTCAGGTTGCTTAGGAATACAAGGGCAGTGGGTTAGCATATGGACATTAAGAATCTCCAACACACACGCATGATCCTCCAAAAAAGACTTGCATCACTAAAGCATAGAAGCATACACTTTGACAGCAGGGAAGATCCATTTGTTTTGTCTAGTCTCCCCATTTCTCTTTTTTATTTTGTGGAATCAACACACTAAGATCTGTCCAATTCATAGAATGGCAAAGAATTCATAGAATGGCAAAGAATGACATAGTAACTGCCTACAATGGTGCAGATTAGGCATTATCCGCACCTAAATAGTATATGGAATTATATAATTGAGCATTATTAACATGTGGGAAAGCTCAATAACCTATTTAACTTCTAATGACAAGTATTACGAATATGGGGTTGATATAAAATTTGAAAATCAGGGGTAAGAACAAGGAGAACAGTATCCATGGACAAGATACAAAAACCAGGTACAGTCACTAGAAATCAGGGACGATTGGCAGGTATGATAATGGGCAAAATCTACTTCTGCAAAATATCTCTAGAAACATGTCTATGAAAAATTAGAAGATTGTCTAGGATTTCCTCTCTCAGGGGATCCCTGGAATGCTGTGCTATGTGTAAGACTATGTAATAAATCTAAACATCACATCAAGACAATCCATCAGATATGTATTGCTGACAGATGCTGTATAATTTACTGTTTCCGGAAATCACTTTCACGAGTGATAGACATATATTACAAATCATGGAATATAGCACTATTAATCTTGCAATCTCTTTGCTTTTTGATAACCTATTAATGTTAGGTATCACTGTGTAGATAAAAGAAAATAAGAAAAAATGCTCATTGTCCTGGTCTATGATGTAGTATTTCTTTTATAATTCTATAATTGAATGTTAAAGAGATCACCCACACATTGCAATGAAATTTGTTAGAGATCTTGATAGTATTGAATAATCAGTGAGGGGAATGTACCAACTCACCATGTAACATAAATGCTGTTCTTATATATAGTTTCACTATCGGAGCACTTGCTCCTGTGTTCATGCACAGATGCCTTAAAGGAGAAGTCATACTTCCTTATAATAACCTCGATTATCTTACTTTGGCCAGAAAATCCTAATTGCCCAAATTAAATTTGATCTTGTATCTTTCTTCAAGAGATAACATTTTCAGTGATAGCCAGGACTGATTGAAGTTGTTACCTCTGGACCAAAGACACAAGGACAAATACATAGGGGCCATTAAAGGGATAGTAATACTTTAATATTACTAATCCCCATAGTGTAGCTATTTCAAGAAGAAATCAATTGAGAGATGAACCTGGGGACAATTGAATTATTTTTTAAATAGCTACACTATGGGGATTAGTAATATTAAGGTATTACTATCCCTTTAAGGTTTTCTGGACATAGTAAGGTAAACTTGGGTTACTATTAGGAGGGGTTAGTTCTCCTTTAATATAGACTAGTACACACAAATCAGCTAGCACACAACATCAGTGTGAGTAAGCCCTTAATGCAGTGATAGGAAACCAGATTCTCCCCAAGGCACTCAAGTCCACCAAAAGGCCACACAGACACTCCAAGGTTAACATTTTTAAATAGATACTGAAGAACCTAGAATAAACCCTTAAATTCTAGGAAGGTCTCCAAACCATTACTTCTTAAAACCTAAAGGCTTAAAGTGGAACAGTGTAAGTGTAAAGGGATGTTAGCCTGAGGCAAGAAAGAGTGTACAAGATTTATGGGGTTAAAATAGGGCATATGTGTGATGTGATAGAGGTACATGACCTCATCTTCCTATAGCACAGAATAGACTTGGGACCACAGGACAAGCCAGTGAGACCTGAGTGTTGCCGTCACTGCCTTAATGCCACTCTTATAGTAAACATAAGGAAAAGGAAGAACGTAGGACAGGCAAAAAGCAATAAGAATAACGTACCTATAAATGCCCATATACTCCCATACCGCCTTCCCTTGGTCATGTTTTTATAACTCTATTACATATATGTTGCAAAAAATATTTAAATAGATACTGGATATCTTTATGACAGACTCCAACCGTGATAAGTCCTTTTGTTAAACAATTTCGGGACACTTATAACTATAGGAATGTATCACATTTAGATTGTGACCAGAGCTATAATTAACCGTTTAAGAGCCATAAACGTTTAACCCTTTCAGCGCCAGAGGAGTGTCAAATGTATTGATTTGCAATGCGTTGGTTAGTCTTCTGGCATGCAAAGAGTTAAAAGAACAATTAAATAACACTAATGGTAATACATACACCACAAAATGTGTTACTCTATTACCCGCATCCTACACAGAGTTAAATTTCAGCCAGATCTTGTCAGGTCAGTGGCCCTATATATTTTTTTCAGTGACCCTGTACCTTATGTCAATGACTGCACATTTTTTGTCACTTTGTTCAACAAGAATAAAATGATCTGGTACCTTTAATTTTAGAAAATCACCGCAATCCTACAGTGATTGTTGACAGGACTTACTGTACACACATGAGAAGTCTGCATTAGAATACAGCTGTACTTTAAAGAAATAACAACACCATATCAATCTTCTCATACATAATATCTTTCTTGACCCAGTGTCATTTTTCATGAGCTGAACCATTTCAGATTTTCTTCAATGGCATACTTCTAATCCCCATATTCTAAAGGCCTCCAGATGTTCCAAGGCCTCACAGTGGGAATACTGGAACCTCCAACTACGACGTCCACATACATACAATATTTATCATAGTTTAACAATGGAGACAATGATGTGTACGATCTTAGAAGTATACTTCCCCTCATCCTCCTCATCCCATCCAATGGCAGGCTGAGGATATTGGGAGTTATAATCCAAGAACAAGTAAAGGGCCACTATAGCTTACCTTGTCCTACAAAGTATTAAAAAAACAAACAAAAAACTTAAATTCGACTTGTCACCATGATGTTTAATGTCCATATTTGATAACTTCATTCAAAATTAACTATGCAGTATGTGTTCCAAAAGATCAGCAGATGCACAATTCAAATGTTATTACAGTTTTTTCTTAAACTGTTAGAAATAGTGCCACCTAGTGTTCAGGGAGTTCAGACAGACAGTTATTCTTTTGCATGTTGTGGGAGATTTGAGACTCTGACAAAAGGTATACATAGAATGAGAAATAATATATCTGCTTTTTGATAGTTTGAACCATACTTTTGAATAAAACAAATGCTAGTAGTAGGAGTATTTTTGTTGTACTAAGGAAAATAAGTTCTATAATATACATTTGTCATAATAAAATATTATTGATCTTTTAAGCTTCCTTAACGGATGTCCACCCATTCCAATAGGGAGACCTCATGCTAATGCATTTTCTAAACAAAGTATCTCTGATTACATTACATATTGCTTTATCATGTAATTTTTCTACATATGGTGGGTGGCACTATTATTAAAGGAGCAATAAATGTTTATTATGAAAAAACAAGCCAAAAAAATATATATGTATTGTAGTGCTTTTGCTGTTGAGTAAAATAAGGCCACCCCCACTGCTGAGAGATACATATTTTCAGAGTTATTGCGGTTTAAAAGCATGTTTGTTTTTTTACATTAACAGTGCCCTCAAGTGGATAAATTTGAATTAGTTACTCTGTTACATTCTATTTGAGAGGACAGTCAATGACAAACAGTTCTCTATAGAATTTGATAAAAACTTCTGAGCCATTTCTTCAGTTAGAACTGTCATGAAGTAAACATACTTTAAATTAACTTCCTGACAGTTTGAACTGTTATAACTATTATAACTGACAGCTGTGCGAGTGCCCTTGTTTTACACAGCAGGAAAAGCTATATAACAGAGGTTTTCTTAAAAAGAAGTTTAGTTCTCATTTAAAGTGGATCTCTCATCCTAAGGCAAGTTTAGTTTGTTTTATATGAAATATCTGCCTATGTGTTGTAACAGCTGATTCCTGTAAGATAAATAGTTCATGAGAAATTAACCTCTATATTTTGGTGGCACAGTGTGGCACTTTATCTAACCCCTATGTCATATCCTAGTTAGTCACTTACAATGTCACACTTATCACTCCCTGTTATATTAGAAAATTTCCCAGTAAGAGTGTGTGTTTGCTCTGCCTAGATTCTTTCTTAACAGAGTGTGTAGTAAAATAAGCAGCGCACAAAAAGGAATTTGCATAAAGTGCCATCAACAAACAATAGTCTATTTATATTACAAAGAAATGATGAGCAAAACATGTTAAATAACTAAGTAGACATATTTTAAGGCGAACCTCCCAACATTTCAAATGGACAGAGAGGTACACTTTTGTTTTAGGTGGTGTTGTTGGGGGAGTGCCTGGTGGGCAGGGCATTACTGAGAATTTTTAGGTTATTTCATAACCTACTGACACCTCTTTATGTAACTGAATAAATGATTTAGAGCAACACCAAGGTATTTTATTTACACAGACTAATTTATACATAAATTTTGAAGTTTAATCCCCGGTCTAGGGGTGGGGAGCTCTGGAGAACCAAGGGACATTTTTATTTTTTCATTGAAGTGATCTGTGATCACAGCGTGGCGTGCAGCCATGCTGAGATCACAAACTTCCATGACGTGCCAGGACTGTCACCAGTCTTTAATGCCCAGACAGCTATGACGGTCCTGGCACGTCCTCAGTCGTTAAGGTGTTAAACAAACATTAATGTGAGTTTTACTGCTGTGGAGCAATGTGATACACACAAATTTACATACCACATTGTCAGATCTCCTAAAAAGAGGAACAGCAGAGTGGGGAAGAGGGATTTGGGTCTCAAAGAGGGACTCATCCTCCTAATGAGAGACACTTGGGAGGTATGTTAAGGTGAGAGGTCCATGTTAACCATTTGAGTGACAGAGTGATGTCCAATGAGACACCCCTTTGGCACTCAGAGAGTTAAATTATTTTCCTACTCCCTTTATTTTTTCTTTCCTCTTGTTTAAAATTATAAAATGTTCAAAAGAAATCTCATTATCTTTTTTCATCTTAAACTTAACACTTCTACGTTTATTTTGGATGATGTTTAGTTGGTTGTCTAGGACAATTAATTTCACTTTTTTCCAGGTCCAAAATCAAGCTTTGACTTAGTGTTGATTAATTATAATATAGAACATTCCTGTCTCTATAGGAATCCGCAATATGTGAACAACTGTAGCTGGGATAAATCCTGTGGGAGTCATCGTACATCTGGTTTGCTGCAGTTTGTTTGCATGGAATAGTTTGATTTGTTAAACTGCTCAACCACTATAAACTCAGGGGTCTCTGGCCTGTACCAAAACTCTTGTAAAGGACACAGACCGTATAACTGTTCTGTGCAACTTTTGTTACATATAAAAATCACCAGGAGACCCAAAATATTTAGTATACAAGTCTTTGGATAAATGAGTCATATAATACATATGCTGACTGATATCTTTAGTTTGTTGACAGGTGAAATTAATGGCTGCATTATTATGGAGAGAAGAAACCAACTGGTTGAGCTGAATATCAACACTTCTGAACACATATATTCATATCTGCTAAAACTTGTTTGGTTGTACGTGGTTTGAAAGCTTTATTACTTACAATATGGAGGTCACTGAACCACATTAAAAAAAAGGAAAATGATGCAATTCTGAAGCACTGTAGGGGGAAGGACAAAATAAAAATTAGCCATTGCTTTAAAGGAACACTAATACCTTAAAATAGATTGTTGTAACTATAAATATCATGTAGTTACAACTAGCATATGTAAGATTAAGTTTTCATACGTTAACCCTCTGTGTGCCATGGGCATACGCAATGCATTGCAAGGCATAGCCTTCTGGCAATCAATGGAATTAAGTTCTAAGATATTATCCTAAACTTGCTTTTTTAAAAAGTGTAAATGGTCCCATTCAGTGAGCGTTTGTGCTGTGTGTTGTGAGAGATGATTGCTAAAACCAGTTAAGTTCTTCTGATTGCTGTCAACTGCTCTTATATTTAGAAAAGCTGTTATCTTGACCCATTGACAGACAATCTAGGGCAATCACCTCAAGATTGTGGTGGTACTTTGAGACGAGAAAAAAAGCAGGAATGCCTGCACCCTCAGAACATATGTTAGACTAGATTTTAAGCCTCGGGAAGCAGTTTTGCAGAAGTCAGTATATAAAGTGCAGGGTATTTAAGTGTTTAATGTCATACCTGGGAACTCTCTTGATCTGCCATGTAAACTCTGGTTTTTAGCGTTAATTACTGGGTCTCAGGGGATTAGGGTTGCCACCCAGCCGGTATTTTACAGGCAGGCCGGTAAAAAATTGGCTTGCTTCCAATGTTAAGTCTATGGAGGGAATGCCTTGGCCGGTATTTTTTTGAAGAAAAGGTGGCAACCCTACAGGGGATAGAGACCATTTCTTTGGTAGTGGTGAGTTTCCTCTGAAACTGCCCACATCTCCTCCTTCTCACCATGTTCCTCCCACTTCTCGCTCACTTCTCCTTCCCAACCTGTTCTGCCCACTTCCCACTGACTTCTCACCCACTTTATCAAAAGACAACAAGCCTTGCCAACCAAATTAAGCCTCACCCCTTTATTATGCAAATCTCATCATTTACATCCCCCTGATTGCAGCACATAACCCCTCTCCCAGGGGCTCAAGTGGACAAAGTTCCTCTCTTGATTCAGTTAATTTATTGCTCTTTCAAAGGGCAGTTTTGGCATTGAATTTGGGGATAATGTTATTTGATCTCTATAGTACACTTGGTTTACTCCAAAATTGCTCCATGTTTCATTGGACATATGACCTACTGTTTCTAGATAAAGGACATTTTTGCATTGAGAACAAATTATAATTTACAAAATGCCCATTGATGTAAATGGGACTATAACTTCTTAACTTAATGGTGTAACTAGTCACTGGAGGGCCCTGGTGCCAACATGTTTTGTGCCTCCTAATACAAAAATATGCTCTCAGCTTCACAACTAGAACCTAATGAGCCCTGGGACTGATGGGCCCCTTAGAAGCTGGCTCTGCCACAACTGTTCCCTCTCCTTGATCTTTATTTACACTCCTGGTTTGAATACTAGGGTGGTCTCCAACATGTTGCACTTGCTACACAATGTTCTGGAGAACTCCAGGGCTGATTTTCTAAAAAGAAAGTTACCAGGCCACCTTATTCTTGGTGGCCAAAGTGCCACAAATATGTACAGACACTGATAATATGTACCAAAACACTGAGAGTGCAGGGACACTGCCACTACCTCACTGAAAGTCAGCTCTGGAGACCACCCTAGTAGTGATGATCGAGCACCCCAATGCTCGGGTGTTCGGGTGCTCTGGCCGAGCACCCCCGGAGGCTCGAGTGCTCGGCCGAGCACCCGAGCCCCATTGAAGTCAATGGGAGGACTCGAGCATTACACCAGGCACCCCCTGCTCTGATGAGGGGAGGGTGCCTGGTCCATAGGAAAAGGGCAGAAAATGATGGAAACACCACAGAAATGGTTCAGGGACAGCATAGGGAGGATGTCTGGATGCATCTTGGACTCCAACGTCGCTGCTGGGAACGATGTTTCGCCCGTAGTACGCCATTTTTACAGACTGACCGTAAAACACACAAAAAGGAAGATAAAAACGACTTTAGGCGAAAAATTGTTACCAAACAGTATTTGCTGTATATTTACTTGTATATCATCTGCAAATTCTGCAAAAATTTCATCGATTTTTCTGAACTGGGGCCATGATTAAGAGGGAAACGTGCGCAGAGGCAAATTCTGCAAAAAATGTCATCGATTTTTCGGAACTGGACCCATGATTAAGAGGGAAACGTGCGCAGAGGCAAATTCTGCAAAAAATTTCCTCGATTTTTCTGAACTGGGGCCATGATTAAGAGGGAAACGTGCGCAGAGGCAAATTCTGCAAAAAATTTCCTCGATTTTTCTGAACTGGGGCCATGATTAAGAGGGAAACGTGCGCAGAGGCAAATTCTGCAAAAAATGTCCTCGATTTTTCTGAACTGGGGCCATGATTAAGAGGGAAACGTGCGCAGAGGCAAATTCTGCAAAAAATGTCCTTGATTTTTCTGAACTGGGGCCATGACTAAGAGGGAAACGTGCGCTGAGCCGACCATCTAAAACATTATGGGTGAGGGTCTGCTGCGGAGCTGACCATCCTAAACATTATATGCGAAGGCCCGCTAGTGAGCTGACGCTATAAAACATTATATGAGAGGGCCCGCTAGAGAGCTGACCCAATAAAACATTATATAAGAAGGCCCGCTGGTGAGCTGACCTATACAAAAAGTTGTCAAACAGGGCCCGCTGGTGAGCTGGCCCTATATAAAAATTATATCACAGGGCCCGCTGGTGAGCTGGCCCTATATAAAAATTATATCACAGGGTATATGGAAGAGAGTCAACCATATACCCGTTTTTTGGGTGGAAGGGGTGAATGGGAATACAGAGTATTCCCATCATTGTAAATAACATATATAAAGTCACTTTATGTTCACCCGGGGCTTTCCTCCAGTGGAGTGGAGAAGTCAGGGGAAATCCAGGCCTTGTTCATTTTTATAAGTGTCAACCTATCAGCATTTTCGGTGGAAAGGCGGATACGCTTATCTGTTATGATGCCACCAGCAGCACTAAATACCCGCTCAGACAGAACGCTGGCGGCAGGGCAGGCCAGCACCTCCAAGGCGTAGAGTGCCAGTTCATACCACGTGTCCAGCTTGGACACCCAGTAGTTGTAAGGCACAGAGGGATCATTGAGGACGCTGACACGGTCTGCTACGTACTCCTTCACCATCTTCCAAAACTTTTCCCTCCTTGTGACACTAGGCTGCGCATCAGGGTGAGGGTGCTGGCAGGGTGTCATGAAGGTGTCCCTCACCTTGGAGAGTGTTGCCCTGCCTTTGTCGGAACTGCTGTGTGCTCCCCTTTTCTCCCCTTCTCGGTTGGCCAAGGTAGCACGTACTCTGCCGCCAGCGTTGTCAGATGGAAAATTTTTGAGCAATTTTTCGACAAGAACCTTCTGGTATTGCACCATTTTGCTTGTCCTCTCCACCGGAGGAATGAGAGATGAGAAATTCTCTTTGTAGCGGGGGTCCAGAAGGGTGAACACCCAGTAATCCGTGTTGTCTAAAATGCGTATAACGCGTGGGTCACGGGAAAGGCAGCCTAACATAAAGTCAGCCATGTGTGCCAGAGTACCAATAGGCAAGATTTCGCTGTCCTCACCAGGAGGATGACTCTCAATCTCCTCATCCTCTTCCTCCTCTTCTGCCCACCCACGCTGAAGAGATGGAACTAAAGTTCCATGGCTACCCTCTGTAGCGGAGGCAACCGTGTCTTCCTCCTCCTCCTCCCCCGCCTCCTCCAATTGTCGCTGAGAAGACGAAGTGAGGGTGCTCTGGCTATCACCTTGTGTAAGCTCTTCCTCCCGCATTTCCACCTCTTCCACATGCAAAGCGTCGGTTTTAATTGTGAGCAGCGAGCGTTTCAGTAGACACAGAAGTGGGATGGTTACACTGATAATAGCGTTATCGCCGCTCACCATCTGTGTCGATTCCTCAAAATTGCGTAAAACCTCACAGAGGTCTGACATCCATTCCCACTCCTCACTTCTGATTAGAGGAAGTTGAACGGAGAGGCGACGACCGTGTAACAGCTGGTACTCCACTACTGCCCTCTGCTGCTCACAAAGCCGGGCCAACATGTGGAAGGTGGAGTTCCAGAGCGTGCTCACGTCACACAGCAGCCGGTGAGCTGGCAATTGTAAGCGCTGCTGCAGCTTCAACAGGCCGGCTGAAGCTGTTGATGACTTACGGAAATGTGCACACACGCGGCGCACCTTGGTCAAGAGATCATGCAAATTGGGGTAGGTTTTTAGAAATCGCTGAACCACTAAATTAAATACATGCGCTAGGCATGGTACGTGTGTGAGCTTGCCGAGCTCCAAAGCCGCCACCAAGTTACACCCATTATCACACACAACCATGCCTGGTTGCAGGTTGAGTGGCGAGAGCCACTGCTCGGTCTGGTGACTAATCCCCTGCAACAGCTCTGAGGCCGTGTGCTGTTTGTCCCCAAGGCAGATCAGCTTCAGCACGGCCTGTTGACGCTTCCCCACTGCAGTGCTACACTGCTTCCAGCTACCGGCTGATGGGTGAGTGGCGCTGCGCGCAGAGAATTCTGAGGTGGAAACGGAGGAGGAGGAGCCAATAACGTAGGTGCTGGCGGAAACCCTGATGGAGGTAGGGCCCGCAATCCTCGGCGTGGGTAGCACCTGTGCCATCCCAGGGTCCGAGTCGCTCCCAGCCTCCACGACATTCACCCAGTGTGCCGTCAGGGAAATGTAGCGTCCCAGGCCACAAGCACTTGTCCATGTGTCAGTCGTTAAGTGGACCTTCCCAGTAACTGCGTTGGTCAGGGCACGGGTGATGTTACGGGACACATGGTGGTGTAAGGCGGGGACGGCGCACCGGGAAAAGTAGTGGCGGCTGGGGACTGCGTACCGAGGGACAGCTGCTGCCATCAGGCTGCGGAAGGACTCAGTCTCCACAAGCCTAAATGGCAGCATTTCGATGGCCAGTAATTTGGAAAGGTGTGAGGTTAGTGCTATGGCCTGTGGGTGGGTGGCTGGGTATTTTCGCTTGCGCTCAAATGCCTGGGGTAACGACATTTGGACGCTGCGCTGGGAAAGGGAAGTGGATGTGGTCGCTGATGGTGCTTCAGATGGTACAGGTGCAGGGCGGGAGGTATGCGGGCCTGCGCCTTCGACAGGCGATTGGCCGGCACCGAAAACAGGGGAAGAGGAGGCAGTGGTGTGGCCTGCAGACACAGATTGGCGATCCGGGCGTTCCTCCCACTTATTACGGTGCTTGGATGCCATGTGTCAGAATGTGCTGCTAATCTGCAACTTTGCACACTAAACAGAATGTGCTGCTAATCTGCGGCTAGGCACAGTGAAAGGAATATGTGACGTTTATTTTTTACACTTTCCACACTAAACAGAATGTGCTGCTAATCTGCAACTTTGCACACTAAACAGAATGTGCTGCTTATCTGCGGCTAGGCACAGTGAACGGAATATGTGACGTTTATTTTTTACACTTTGCACACTAAACAGAATGTGCTGCTAATCTGCAACTTTGCACACTAAACAGAATGTGCTGCTAATCTGCGGCTAGGCACAGTGAAAGGAATATGTGACGTTTATTTTTTACACTTTCCACACTAAACAGAATGTGCTGCTAATCTGCAACTTTGCACACTAAACAGAATGTGCTGCTTATCTGCGGCTAGGCACAGTGAACGGAATATGTGACGTTTATTTTTTACACTTTGCACACTAAACAGAATGTGCTGCTAATCTGCAACTTTGCACACTAAACAGAATGTGCTGCTAATCTGCGGCTAGGCACAGTGAAAGGAATATGTGACGTTTATTTTTTACACTTTCCACACTAAACAGAATGTGCTGCTAATCTGCAACTTTGCACACTAAACAGAATGTGCTGCTAATCTGCAACTTTGCACACTAAACAGAATGTGCTGCTAATCTGCGGCTAGGCACAGTGAACGGAATATGTGATGTTTATTTTTTACACTTTCCACACTAAACAGAATGTGCTGCTAATCTGCGGCTAGGCACAGTGAACGGAATATGTGACGTTTATTTTTTACACTTTCCACACTAAACAGAATGTGCTGCTAATCTGCAACTTTCCACACTAAACAGAATGTGCAGCTAATCTGCAACTTTGCACACTAAACAGAATGTGCTGCTAATCTGCGGCTAGGCACAGTGAAAGGAATATGTGCCGTTTATTTTTTACACTTTGCACACTAAACAGAATGTGCTGCTAATCTGCAACTTTGCACACTAAACAGAATGTGCTGCTTATCTGCGGCTAGGCACAGTGAACGGAATATGTGACGTTTATTTTTTACACTTTGCACACTAAACAGAATGTGCTGCTAATCTGCAACTTTGCACACTAAACAGAATGTGCTGCTAATCTGCGGCTAGGCACAGTGAAAGGAATATGTGACGTTTATTTTTTACACTTTCCACACTAAACAGAATGTGCTGCTAATCTGCAACTTTGCACACTAAACAGAATGTGCTGCTTATCTGCGGCTAGGCACAGTGAACGGAATATGTGACGTTTATTTTTTACACTTTGCACACTAAACAGAATGTGCTGCTAATCTGCAACTTTGCACACTAAACAGAATGTGCTGCTAATCTGCGGCTAGGCACAGTGAAAGGAATATGTGACGTTTATTTTTTACACTTTCCACACTAAACAGAATGTGCTGCTAATCTGCAACTTTGCACACTAAACAGAATGTGCTGCTAATCTGCAACTTTGCACACTAAACAGAATGTGCTGCTAATCTGCGGCTAGGCACAGTGAACGGAATATGTGATGTTTATTTTTTACACTTTCCACACTAAACAGAATGTGCTGCTAATCTGCGGCTAGGCACAGTGAACGGAATATGTGACGTTTATTTTTTACACTTTCCACACTAAACAGAATGTGCTGCTAATCTGCAACTTTCCACACTAAACAGAATGTGCAGCTAATCTGCAACTTTGCACACTAAACAGAATGTGCTGCTAATCTGCGGCTAGGCACAGTGAAAGGAATATGTGCCGTTTATTTTTTACACTTTGCACACTAAACAGAATGTGCTGCTAATCTGCAACTTTGCACACTAAACAGAATGTGCTGCTTATCTGCGGCTAGGCACAGTGAACGGAATATGTGACGTTTATTTTTTACACTTTGCACACTAAACAGAATGTGCTGCTAATCTGCAACTTTGCACACTAAACAGAATGTGCTGCTAATCTGCGGCTAGGCACAGTGAAAGGAATATGTGACGTTTATTTTTTACACTTTGCACACTAAACAGAATGTGCTGCTAATCTGCAACTTTGCACACTAAACAGAATGTGCTGCTTATCTGCGGCTAGGCACAGTGAACGGAATATGTGACGTTTATTTTTTACACTTTGCACACTAAACAGAATGTGCTGCTAATCTGCAACTTTGCACACTAAACAGAATGTGCTGCTAATCTGCGGCTAGGCACAGTGAAAGGAATATGTGACGTTTATTTTTTACACTTTCCGCACTAAACAGAATGTGCTGCTAATCTGCAACTTTGCACACTAAACAGAATGTGCTGCTTATCTGCGGCTAGGCACAGTGAACGGAATATGTGACGTTTATTTTTTACACTTTGCACACTAAACAGAATGTGCTGCTAATCTGCAACTTTGCACACTAAACAGAATGTGCTGCTAATCTGCGGCTAGGCACAGTGAAAGGAATATGTGACGTTTATTTTTTACACTTTCCACACTAAACAGAATGTGCTGCTAATCTGCAACTTTGCACACTAAACAGAATGTGCTGCTAATCTGCAACTTTGCACACTAAACAGAATGTGCTGCTAATCTGCGGCTAGGCACAGTGAACGGAATATGTGACGTTTATTTTTTACACTTTCCACACTAAACAGAATGTGCTGCTAATCTGCAACTTTGCACACTAAACAGAATGTGCTGCTAATCTGCAACTTTGCACACTAAAAAGAATGTGCTGCTAATCTGCAACTTTGCACACTAAACAGAATGTGCTGCTAATCTGCAACTTTGCACACTAAACAGAATGTGCTGCTAATCTGCGGCTAGGCACAGTGAACGGAATATGTGACTTTTTTTTTTAAATCTGTGCCCCCCCAAACAAAATATAACTGCTGCCCCCACACACAACAGTCCTAAAAAGGACTTTTGGGTCTTTATATGTTGTTCAAACACACTTTTCTTCTCCCTACACTGACTTTCCCTTCCTATCCTCATCTCTCCCTGGCTAAGACTGAGCCGAACTCGCTGGTCAGGTGCTATACAGCACCCGATCACGGGTTCTGGCCAGCCAATCAGTGTAATGCCAGCAGCCAACATGGCTGCTGGCATTACACTGATGTCAGAGCCTCCCCGCACGTTTATTGGCTGCGCAGCAGCCGCGAAACGTGCGGGGAGGAGACCCGAACATGGCAGGCGAGCACATGCGGTACTCGTACGAGTACCGCCATGTGCCGAGCAGAGCGATGCTCGAGCCGAACCGAGCTTCGGCCGAGCATGCTCGCTCATCACTACACCCTAGCATTCAAGGGATTAATAGCCATATGTAAAGAATGGGAATTTGAGGAATTCTTAATTTGGTCTCACAGTGCAGTTGGTTGTACTCAGAATTGCCTCCTCCTTCCCTTGTACCTAGGATGCACTGTTTCTGGATTGAGGGAAGTTTTTTCATTTAGAAAGGGGACTGTGTTCCAAAGTCTGTTCTGTCAGCCTCCTGTAAATACTTTCACTAGTGCACCTAACCTACCTCTTATTATGCCAGTAGCTATTTCATTTCGGATGCTGTTTTGGATACGCACAACTGTTAAATTCAGGCAGAAATAAAATGTAATCAGTTCTGATCATTAGTTTGGTCTGTTACTAGAATATATCTTTTACTAAGTTTGCTGCTATGGGGATTGTACTGTGTAGCCCCAAAACATCTCCTTGGCTGGCAGGGGGGCTGGGCTATGTAACCAAAGTTGTGGCGCAAAGCTCCAGGCTTCATTGGTTGTGTAAATAGCTTCATAGATTCCTAAGGCCTTATTCATCAATCTGAAGAGGCATAACTCTGGAATCAACCAACTACACCATAAGGGGAATATGAACATTCCCAATTATTTATTTATTTTTTAAACGAAGCAATGCACTGATGAACTTTCATGTATAAAAAATGTTCTAAATAAAACAAACAGCTACATTTAAAGGTGTGGATTTGCAGACTGTTTATTTTTCAGTTGTGAAGTATTTTACTACTCCAGAATTGCACCATTTTAGCTTGATGCATAAGGCATGGTAGAAATAACATCTCTGGATGGTCATGATTAAGCGCATTTAGCTTGAAACGCGTGTAGCTTTTGCACTGCATGAGACATGAGACTTTACCTCTGCTGTCCATAAGATATTGATTGTATTTTAACGATTTTTGATAATAAAGGAAATATGTTTTATCATCTTTCACTATTTTATTCCTCGTTGGACTGGTGCAGCCATCTTTTATTATTACATGCTTTTGAGGATATAAGAAGAACACCCTGGCGAGCACATTCTACGAGGGGATCAAGTGTGACGCCTGTTGACCCTCATTGATATAGAAGGCCTGTGGAGACTCTTTGAAGCACTGATGTTTTGTTTGTTTCTAGAAATAACTTCTCTATCAGCTTATCTGAGCTGTGGTTGTAGCCCTATACAGGATATTTTCTAAATTATTAATAGACCCTGGGCTTGGTCCATTCTAATGCGTTATTAGAGCACCATTCAGTCCAAGTGCAACATTACTAATAAGTAGATGAGCACATGAGCACACTCCAAAATGGAGACAAGACAGATGGCTTTAAGCATGAGACCTGAGCCCCTTCATACAGTTTCTAGCAATACTTCTGGCCCCATGTGACTGAACAGTATGCCTTTAAAACAGGGTGGGCCAACCTAAGGCCTCAGGTTGCCCATCTTGTGCAGTTCAGTCTCTATCAAGGAGACCAGAGGAAGAGTACTAGGAATCAGTTCTCAGACCCCTGTTTTGCATTCACACTGATCTACCAATGCTCCCAATGCAGCATCAGATTCCTCAGCAGGTCTACTGCTAGAGGAGTAAACTGCCAACAGGGCAACTACAATAACATCTTGGTTATAATACACATCTATGTTTAACCCTTTGACTGCATTGCAATGCATTCCGTACCCATCTGGCACTCAAGGGGTTAATACTCAGGTATAACTTACACCTAATTGTGTAGGAAAAAATCAAGAACAATATCCAAAACTATAATTGAAGAGTGTGTTTGAGTGTGTCCATTCCTGTTTGTTAAAAAAATACCTAAATGTATATCTATCCTCTGTATGTGTATCGCCTTCCCTGCTCCCCTCTCTCCATCCCTCAATATTGCGCTCTTCCCTCTCCCTCAATATTATAAAACCATCTGGATCAGACTCATAGATCTGTCCAAAGGGTGGCATGTTTCAATTTGCCACCCGCTTTCTTGCCTATGTCTCTAGGTCCTGTCAGGACCTTTATTTTAATGTGTAGGCACACAACCATGTGTTCCTTTCAGGTCCTGGCAGAACCTGTCTTTCAATACACATTGATATCTAGGTCCTGGCAGACACTGAAAGAACGTGGAGATGTAGGCATGAAAGTGAATGGTGTATTCAAACCCAACCCCTGCCAGACATATCTATTGGATTTATAATATTCAGGTAGAGGGAGAAAGGGAGATAGAAAGACAGAGAGAGAGGGACAGATATTGGCAGGACCTGAAAGGTCCTAGATAAGTAGGCAAAGAAGCAAGCAACAAATTCCAACATATTGCCAGCCGGACTGATATTCTTTTTTTTTTTTACTCAAGTATGATATGCATCCCTTACTGAAAAAGTCTAAACGTGTGTATTCTACCATTATCATTTTGATGGTATCACAAAATAAAGGCTCTTTAGCCCTTTGAGAATGCAAAGCATTGGAATCCCTCTGGCGGTCAGAGGGTTAACTTAGCATTTTACCAAATAAAACAAAAGATAAAACAAAGAAAACACAAAGTCTACATTATTATTTATGGCGTATTACATATCTCAAACATTTATAAGGCAACCAGTCAGCAATTACCATAGATCCAGTGGAATTCTCCAGACACATGGTAAGGAAAATAAAATCTAACTTCACATGCTTAAAAAGCCATACGTTTCAGTCTCCTGAGAAGCTTTCTTCAGGGACACATGATTAGAAGCAAACACTGGTTACGTTCACATATTTATCACCTCTATCGCTCATCTCCGGTTTTGTTCTGGCTCATAGCCAAGACTTTTGTCAAGGAGACCAAGAAAGCATCTGTACAGTGAATTCTGGGTAATTCACTATGTAAACACTGTAAAGCAACATAGTAGAAGAGGTAATATAAATCAAAATCATATATTGAAACAAAATGATAGCACATCTGAATTTACAAAAACATATTTTAATCTTGTTCATCAAATCTTTTAAGTACCTCTCTCATCCTATCTCATATTTGGGGTTAATTAAAAAAATACTGTAGTTCATTGGTTCTAAAACTTTTTGCTGTGGTGTAAACATTTTGTTTCACTTGTAATTTCAGTGCAATCCTAATGCCTTGTTCACTATTGCAGTGTGAATACAGGTAAGATTGCCAAGTTAACTTACCTGTTATGTTCCTGTGCTCCTGTACCTACGAGTTTATGATAAAGGCATGGCAGAGGCATGACATGGGTTTGTCACTCAGTCATCAATTATATAACAATGATGGCCTTTCTTGCTTCAAAAAGGTTAAAAGCTACATTTAAATAAATCTGAATTTGTAGAATTTATATTTTGTGGAACATTTGGTTGCTCTAGAATTGCACCTTTTATTTTGATGAATATGGCCCCTAGGGTCTGGTATAAATTCCATCTCAATCAGCTTATTTGAGCTGTGGCTGTGGCTTGGGCCGGCCTAATTCTTTATTAGAACACCATTAACCCCTTAAGTTCCCATGACATGCCAGGACAGTCACGGTCCTGGCACATCGTGGAATTCAGGGGTCTTTGCGCAGCTGCATGCCACTCGGGGACCCTTGAATTCATTTCCTCAAAAAAAAAAAAAAAAAAAGCTTTGTGATCCTTAACTGCTGACTGTGTCAGGGGTTAAATTGAAGTGCAACATTACTAAAAGAGATATACACAACTACATACCCTAAAATGTAAACAGACACACCCACATGACTATGACAAATGCGCATTAACCTGCATTTCCAAATGCGAACACTGTTGAATTATTTACAGCAAAATTATAAACTTGTGAAAGGTATGGTGGATTCATGGCAAAGTCAGTAGATAAAGAAAATAAGTTCTGTCACATGCAAAAGTATCAGTAATATGTCAATGGTATGTGGAGCACCCATCTATATGTCAGTCATTGTACTGAAGTAAAGTAAACAGTCATTACTGTACTGAAGTAAAGTAAAACAGCCATTACTGTACTGAATGAAGTAAAGTAAAACAGTCATTACTGTAATGAAGTAAAATAAAGTAAACCTGAAGTAAAAGAGATAAAGAAAAGAAGTTGTGTCATGTGCAAAAGTATCAGTAATATGTCAATGGTATGTGGACCTCCCATCTATATGACAGTCATTGTTGTACTGAAGTAAAGTAAAACAGCCATTACTGTACTGAAGCAAAGTAAAGTAAAACAGTCATTACTGTACTGAAGTAAAGTAAAGTAAAACAGTCATTACTGTACTGAAGTAAAGTAAAGTAAAACAGTCATTACTGTACTGAAGTAAAGTAAAGTAAAACAGTCATTACTGTACTGAAGTAAAGTAAAGTAAAGTAAAACAGCCATTACTGTACTGAAGTAAAGTAAAGTAAAACAGTCATTACTGTACTGAAGTAAAGTAAAGTAAAACAGTCATTACTGTACTGAAGTAAAGTAAAGTAAAACAGTCATTACTGTACTGAAGTAAAGTAAAGTAAAACAGTCATTACTGTACTGAAGTAAAGTAAAGTAAAACAGTCATTACTGTACTGAAGTAAAGTAAAGTAAAACAGTCATTACTGTACTGAAGTAAAGTAAAGTAAAACAGCCATTACTGTACTGAAGTAAAGTAAAGTAAAACAGTCATTACTGTACTGAAGTAAAGTAAAGTAAAACAGCCATTACTGTACTGAAGTAAAGTAAAGTAAAACAGTCATTACTGTACTGAAGTAAAGTAAAGTAAAACAGTCATTACTGTACTGAAGTAAAGTAAAGTAAAACAGCCATTACTGTACTGAAGTAAAGTAAAGTAAAACAGTCATTACTGTACTGAAGTAAAGTAAAGTAAAGTAAAACAGTCATTACTGTACTGAAGTAAAGTAAAGTAAAGTAAAACAGCCATTACTGTACTGAAGTAAAGTAAAGTAAAACAGTCATTACTGTACTGAAGTAAAGTAAAATAGCCATTTCTGTACTGAAGTAAAGTAAAGTAAAACAGTCATTACTGTACTGAAATAAAGTAAAGTAAAACTAAAGTAAAAGAGATAAGAAAAGAAGTTGTGTGGCATGTAAAAATATCAGTAATATGTAATTGGTATGTGGAGCACCCATCTATATTAAAATCATTACTGTACTGTAGTAAAGTCTTTTGTTATACATTTTCATGAAACAGACCAGTCCAATTTTTGTATAAATTGTACCAAATGTCTTCTGATTTTGACATCTGCCTAATCAAATATCTTGATCCACATTAAAGGAAATAATAAATGGGGTGCATGCAGTGTCTGTGACATGAAAGAGGGTGAGGAAGACAACAGGCAGGACACAATTTGCCAGAACACTGCTTGATGATCACGAGTGCAGGACATTTTTGTGGATACATAGGAATTTCTCAGAGCCTCCTGCAAAACTGTATTTGTACATTCGCAGATTTTAAATCATAAGATGCATCATTTATCCCCACTAGACATCTGCTATTATTTATCCATTTATTCTCTTTCATATGTCAGTCTCAGTTAATCTTCTGTTCTGTTGTCTCTTTCGCTCTTCCCTTTTTGTCTTTTAATCTTTCTTTATTGCTTTATCTTTTAAGATCCCATTACTTATTTCAGACAGAATCTATATAAAAATGTTTAAAGGAATTAGGGGCATATATAAAGACAAATATTAACCGTTTGAGTACCAGAAAGTTATCCAGCTCACTGCAACATAATGCATTAGATACCACTCTGGCACTGAAAGGGTTAAGGACTTCTGGGGCAAAACAAATGCATCGTATGAAGGAGAGGACATTCACAATTATTTAGAACTGTCACTCTTTAACAAGTAGATACTTTTGAAAGCTTTCAAATCACCCATATTTATGTTCGATGTTTTTTAAACAATTGTTTATTACATATTTATTTTTATTTACTTGTCAATTAACCCCTTAACGACCCTTGACGGTCATAGAACGTCAAGGGTCGATTTGACTTAACGACCGATGACATACTATGACCGTCATCGAGTTCCAGGCTCCCCCCGCGGCTGCACGCCATTCGGGGAGTCCGGAACGCAACGGAGCAATAAAAAAAATTGCTCCATGGTCGTTCAGTCGCGGTCGTTAAGGGGTTAAAGCAAATTAAGCAGGCATGCCAATCAGATGCTACCATTACACACTACTCCCCATCCCAACTGCCATTTCCTTCGGATCATTACTAACACATTTGCATAAACTGACAAATAAAGGAAGCTAAATGTGTCATAAACTATTATCTGATATAGAAAATGGCTAGCATAAGTGAAGGTCATTTTGAAAATGAAAATGTGACAGTTCCTTATGGGATCTCTAAGAAGTTTATTTTATGAATAATGAACAATTGTTTTGCTTTAGAATTGCTCTACTGTTCTATTTATGTATGGTCAAAATGTTCTAATGCACCATAGGGTATAACTCACAAAATGTAGTCTGTAGTCAGTGATGGCAACCAGAGAGTTGTTCAGTGTATTGCTTCCCAATGTGTTGCACACTTCACTGTTTCCCAAGAGGGTAAATATGTCCTCAGCAGTTTTGGTTTGTAGTTTACGGTGACTCGTAGACTTTTTCCATAGGTGATAAAACTAGAAAACAAAGATAATCAGTCAATGTCAACCTTTGCCAGATTGCCTTTGTTAATCTATATACCAATGCTTGGGATTCAAAGATGTCTGTCTGTGTTCACATAGATCAGTGAGCACATATTGTTACAAAGGCTGAACATTGGACTCAATGTTCAAAAAGTCGTGGTAGTGGAAATTGTTGGTAATGAGTCTGAAAATGTTGTTATGCCATGCTTGGTCAGTTCTCAGATGTATTACCATCATTTTTTGCAATCACTGCTGCCATCTCTTTCAAAGGGAAAAAGCGGTCCTAAAGGTGGATATGGTTTAATCTACTATTATATTGTAACTTGTAAGGTTGTTTTAATCTTCTTCAAGCCATCATTTTTTGTGTCATTTCCATAATTTTTTTCTAACAAAATAAAAATGGTCTAAACTTGAAGAAGACAGTTATTAACAGGAAGAAGTTGATAGCAGTAATGGCATTAAATTATCTTTTAAAGGCAGTTTGTTACTGCACCAGCTGTACAATCTGTTCAAACTGCAAGGTCATAGGTTCTAATCCCAGCAACTCAACCTTTCACCATTCCAAAGTAGATTAAATGAGCACCTTTAAATTGGGTAATAATATCTATACCCCCAGGACATACTTGCTGGTAAATACTTTTAGATTATTATTATTCATCAATCTCATCTTAACTACATTTTTAATTCTTTCTGACATATTTTTATATGTGAAGGATTTATTACTGAAAATCGTCCTCCTTTTACAACAACCCATGATCTGACGTTTTTCTTATTAGTACGGTTTTTGAATAATGTTCACACTGTGTTTGTGCATCTTCAATTCACTAAATATTGTAGTTGGCTGTTGGGAAGCTAGTCACAACACTAGGTGCACACAAGGCAGAAATCCAGAATACTTATTAATCACTGTCATCATTAGCCATCCCAGAAATCAGGTTCCCAAACACTGTGACTGTCCCCTGACAAATGGGGCTCATATGAGGCTACACTCATATGAGTTCTAAAAATGTTGTATGTTTTTGAGTTAAGGTAAATTAGATTTTGAAAAATTCTCTATTTTTTACAAAACATTGGCAAAATCTCTAGCATTCAAGTGGTTAAAAAAACCTAATTTGATTCAATGGAAATGTCAATTTGTCATCAGTGGAGGTTGTCCGCAGGGGCGGACTGACCATACGGGCATTCGGTCACGGACCGAGGGCCCAGGACCGAAGGGGGCCCGCCGCCGCCGCCACCAGAAATTATAATTTTAGCGTAGCCTGTCCTCTTGCCTACCTGCCGCTTAGAGGCCCGTCTGTAGCTTAGCCGGACATCATCTCCCAGCCTCTGCATTACTAGCAACGCGTGGGAGCTTCAGCTCTAGAGATCTGTGCCGAAGGAGGCACAGATCTGTCAAGCCATGCAGCTAGACCACCAGGGACTGGAGGTAGGGGTATTGTGGAAGGAGCAATGTGGAGATGGGGGCATTGTGGAAAGGGAAATGTGGAGATGAAGGGGCAATGTGGAGATGGGGGCATTGTGGAAGGGGAAATGTGGAGATGAAGGGGGCATTGTGGAGATGAAGGGGGCATTGTGGAAGGGGCATTGTGGAGATGAAGGGGGCATTGTGGAAGGGGCAATGTGGAGATGAAGGGGCATTGTGGAAGCGGAAATGTGGAGATGAAGGGGGCATTGTGGAGATGAAGGGGCATTATGGAAGGGGCAATGTGGAGATGAAGGGGCATTGTGAAAGGGGAAATGTGGAGATGAAGGGGCATTGTGGAAGAGGCAATGTAGAGATGAAGGGGGCAATGTGGAGATCAAGGGGGCATTGTGGAAGGGGCATTGTGGAGATGAAGGGGCAATTTGGAGATTGGGGGGCAATGTGGAGGTGGCCAATGTGGTTGAGGGGTCCAATGTGGTCGGGAGGGACCCACGGTAATTCTTGCACCAGGGCCCGGTGGCTTCTACTGGATGGCCTGGGGGGGTACTGGATGGCTGCGGGGGGTACTGGTCTGGATGGCCTGGGAGAGGTAATGGATGTCCTAGGGGGCTACTGGATGGCCTGGGGGGATAACTGGATGGCTGGGGGTGTAACTGGATGGCCTGGAGGGGGTAACTGGATGGCCTGGAGGGGTATTTAATGTACTGGGGGTTAATGGATGGCCTGGGAGGTACTGGAGGGGCTACTGGATGTCCTGGGTATTAATGGATGGCCTGGGGGGTACTGGATGTCCTGGGGGGTAAATGGATGGCCTGGGGGTTACTGGACCTGGTCCAGTACCTCCCCAGGCCATTCAGTACCTCCCAGGCCACCACACTTTTGCAAATTATATATGAACCATTACTCGCTACAGCCAGCCAACCACCATCAAGCTATCTACCCAGTTGCCTAGCAGCCTCCAGCCAACTGGCAAGAGCTAGCCAGCAATGTAAGGTTAGTTTTTTTTTTTTAATTCTTATATATGCATGTCATGGGGTGGGGCTTATGATGTAATGGGTGGGGCTTATGATGTCATGGGGAGGTGCCAATGATGTCATTTCGTTAAGGGGCCCAGACCTCTTTTTGGACCAGGGGCCCTGGGTCCTGTCAGTCCGCTCCTGGTTGTCCGTGAATTACTCCTTACATCTTTTGTGCACAAGGACTTTAAAGGGGCAGTAATGTCCCAGAAAAATGTTTTCTAGTTTTGTAGAGATTAAAATAATAAACTATATGCTACAAATCCTATCCCTCAAACCATAGCAGCAGTCAAGTCCCCCCCCTCCCCTTCTCCTGAAGTCAGCTGTAAAGCTGACAGCAGGAGATTCAAGTCATATGACTCGAGGAGGCTCTTCAGCAGAGCTGAAATTGCGTTATTTAAAAAGAATTACTTCATTGGAACGGTCTACAAAGTGTGCTTGCAAACCAGTAAGTAAGTAATTCTTTTGAAATAACGCAATTTCGGCTCTGCTGCAGAGCCGCCGGCTGGTCCCCGGACCGGGATCTTCTGCGGTCAGCTACATGCTGACATCAGGAGAAGGGGAGGGAGGAATGAATATTCAATGAAAATATCTCTCAAACCGCTAGTATTTGTGGCTTGTAGTTTATTATTGTAACCTGTACAAAACTACAAGATTTTTTTATGGGACATTGGTGTCCCTTTAAAGTGGAACTATTATTTTACAACACATAGGCATTTTTGACAGAAATTGTAAAAAGAACTATATTTATGTTATCCATTTTTCATTCTAAATTCTAGATATTGATCTCTAGCCAATGAGATCACTCCAGCTTACAGGCAGAAAGTCTCCATCATCAGAGGAGACTGGATAGAGGGAGGGGAGCAGAGGCAGTGACAGACTGCGGTACAGAGCTGGTAACAGCAGTCAGTAGGGCTCAGGGCAGTATTTATTCCATAGATTTCACCCAAATAACGATATAAACAAAAAAATTAATGCAATATTACAAATATTCGCTATATAAACTTCATATTAAGACAAACTTGTTTAGGGTTGATAGATCCCCTTTAAACAGGGTTTTAACCCCTTGAATGCTAGCAAGGACTGAAACTCAATGCTTCACATTTTATTGAAGACCCAAAGCCCCATTTAACCCTTTGAGTGCCACAGAGGTATGCAATGCATTGGCTAAGGATACCTCTCTGGCATTCAAAGAGTTAAATACATGGGGATTTTCATTTCCCTGTATGGTGCAGTTGCTGTGTTATAGAATGCGCCTCTTTAGCTTGATTAGTAAGGCCCATAGCACTGTTTACAGGGATTACTGTTGTACCATGTGTTGTACACCTGGCACTCATAGTGTTAAGAGAAGGGTACATTATTACTAAATAACCATTTATGTGGCATAGTAATGATAGTACCTCTCTTCTCTTGAGTGCTGCAGCATGTCCAATCCATTAAGATCAATTTGTTTTACCTGCCAGCCTCAGGGGAGAGCAATAGATTTGTATGAATTGTGGATTTAGAAAGTACTGCATATTAACATGCATAAAGTGTACTAGATCTTCATTCCATTCTACTCCTGTCAGGTTGACTTATCAGTTTAACTCTTCAGACCATAAATCTTCTCATAAACAAAACATACAATATTAACGCTTTCACTCAGATGAACTGGCAGCCTTGAAAAAGAACCAGTTTGATCCATGTAAGAGATGGTTATTAACTATATCTGTGATACTGTGGCATTGTACAACTCTTGGGCATGAAAAGGGTTAATCCTTTGAGTGTGTGCAATGCTCAGGGTACTCTGTGTTTAACTCCTTCATTGCTTGAGACATATTCAATGCATTGCTTGGAGACATGAGGAGGGAATGTACAAATATGATTCTGTACCATAATAGGAACAGGAACCAGTTTTTTTGTGCTTCACCTGCCTAATGACTATTTACTAAGCTATTAACAGCAAAACGTGTCTAACCCTTTAAATTGCATGCATCAAAGAGAGGTCATTGTAGCAATGTATGGGCATTTCAGGGCATAGAAAAGCAAGACAGTACATGATAGTATTTATTGCATATTTTATTTAAAAATACACTAACAAGGGGAATAATACCTGTATCCACACACACAAGAAATTCAGAATTTAAACATAAATCTAGCCCACCCCCCCAAAACAAAAGATGAAAAGGCAGAAATAATGGATATACAGTAATGAGAAATATATACTTAAGTTCAAGATAAGACCACCCATCTATCTTGTAATCCCAAGTGAGATAATCAATAGCCTGATATCATGTGTTAGTGCTTCTAACAACAAATATTGGATCCTAGATATATACTAAAATATTAGAGCACTTAAAACATATAAGATCCGGAAGAAGATATAATATACTAAGCAGAACTAAAACAATATATGGCACGTGTATCGATGTCCCCTTAGAAGCATTCAGGAGGAGATATAACACAGCATAAGTATAATTGGCATCAAATGAGTAAACAATAAGTATATGAATGGCCCCTTATAATGTATTCAAAAGGAATGTCATTTATGAATGGATATGCATAACATATCCATAGTTCAACAGAATTAAATTATCAGGTACAGATGTACCCTTACTTCGCTCATAAAGTAATTTTGCCCTCTGAAGTCTGCATTGGCTCCATAGCAGTGCGGATCTTTGCTGTGCCATCCATGAAATCTCCCATGGCCCCTGTTGTTACACAAGTAATCGAGTTGGTGTGTTCGGTGACCTGGCTTTTGTTGCCATCTTCCGCTTTCAGTGTAACTGCCTTCTATTCCTTCAACTCATTTTGTGGTATTCATGTGCCTCTTCTTCCAAAATTGTAGGTTGCTGAATCTCCCTGTTATTTATCACTAATAGTGCCAACTGGAGCCAGTGGGTGCAGTTAGGCTCTGGTCTGATTTCTAACGAAGTGCTTGTAGAGCTTTGATCGCTGCTCAACTTTGAAGGAACATGGTTTACTCTCTCCATCCCTATTACTGCTATACACAGCCTCATTCATCAAAGGCAGATCAGAATGTCATGATGTCAATTTAAACGTGGACTTCAACAAAATCAAGGATATACTTGTTATGTTCCTATATTTTCCCCAAGAGGGAAAGGAGACCTGAATGTGGTGCCCGCATATTGGCATTTGTATACATGTTTGATGGTTATAAAATCGATCCCAACATAATAGCATGCAGTATAAATCATTAATGGGCCCATATAAACCAGAACATAAGAAAATATGAAAATTATATGACAATTATATGAAAATACAACATAGCAGATTAAGAAATAATAAAGGATAGGTGACAAATAAGCCCCCTATGTGTGACAGCCAAGCCATTTCTCCTTAGGATACAGACCCAACCTTTTTAAGGGGGACTATACATGCTCAGCTATTTAAAGAATATTATAATGTGTATTTTATACTAGTGAATATTAACATAAATATCATACTGATACAGTATATGAATGAATTTAAACGTCCCTTTCTCATGGACAACACTTTTAACCTTATGTCAACTATTATTAGTATAAAATACATATTCTAACATTCCTTAAACAGATGAGTATTTATGGTACCACTTATAGCTGCCACCCACAGGTTGTGTCTGTGTCCAGTTACTGCACTTAAAGCACTAAAGTGTGCTGTCCCGATTTTCTCTTTTTAATGTTCTGAGTTCTCCCAATGATTCTGGGAACTGTTTCAAGATAACAGCTGCACACTATGTTGATGTGTTTTTGGCTGAACCTTATAAATGTAGGGATAGTATACACGGTGCCTTGTAACACCCATTAGACTATACCAAGGACCTAATTCATTGACTAAGACTGGATTTCCATGTTGAGTTTAAGGTCAATTTAGGGGTACTCATATCCATAATGTAGTGTCTTTCATATACTAGGTTAATACTAGACATATTTTCATCCCACCCAGGACAAAGTGGAAGTGTCATAATTACTTTATGACATATCATTACTTTCCTCTCCTTCTTTCTCGCTAGTTGCTCAAAAGGTATAGAGGTAATTGCTGAAATTGCTGAGTTTTCATGCACATTATAGAGGTGGCATTTTGGGCATACTCACATTCAATTTTTTAAATATGACATCCACCAGTATGTACTAAAGCTTTTGAAGACAGCCATGGACACAAGCATATTAAACTTTAAGCATTTAGGGAATAGAAGAGTGTGTAACTCATTGTAAAGCAATGCACTGCACACCTCTCTAGTTCTTAAAGGGTTAGTCTAATGAATACGCTCAAAAAATGAGCTTCACTGTAGGGTTCATACAATCCCCTCATAGAAAGTTCAACATTTTTATTAATAGATATTTAAATTAGGTGGGGGCAGGCAATGGAATGGGCTTTGAGTCCTGTGTACAAATACCTCTCAGTTTAGGGAATAAGATCCATTAACTCACTACAACACTAACAAGAGACTATGTGGATTTAGTGGGTATTGCTCAGACCAGATACAATGAAAAGAATGAGTGGGATATAGTAATTCCAGGGAAATCTCTATACAGAACATCTAGAGAAGGTAAAAAAAGGAGGAGGGGTTGCCATTTATGTAAAAAGGTTAATCTGACACAATTTAAGGAGGAGAATACAGAGACAGGATAACTTTAAATATACAAATAAGTTTGCCGCTTGTATTGGTGTGATAAATAGACTCCCTGGTCAGGCAGAGGAGTTAGATCATCTGCTGGTTGTGGAAATAACTAAGATGGCAATGAAAGCTGAGGAGACTTTAATCTACCTGATGTGGACTAGAAAAAAACAAGTAGTAGATTCAATCAGTAGAGAAATCTTAAACTCGTCACAGGAATTTTCTCTTAGACAACAAGTAGAGGAGCCAACTAGGAAGGAAGCCATACTAGATTTATTATGTACAAATGGAGACTTGGTTATGGATGTAATGTAACTGTAGGGGTTTGGGCTCCAGTAATCATCAACCAATGTGATTCAATATATAGAGATAGACTGAGTTGCACCACACTAAAAAAATTTTTCTAAAATGGAAGCATATTTAATTCAGTCTTTGACAGCCTGGAGATCTTTAGTTGGGATCTAGAAGAAATGGAATTATTTGAAAGTCAACAGGGCACTGCATTAAACTTTGTCAGTAAGGGTAAAAGGAAAAAGAAACCTCTGTGCTAATCCATAGAAGTAATAGATACAGTAAAGGAAAAAGTAGAATTTGGGAAATATAAGCAGACTCAGAAGGAGGAAGATATGTATCTATACAAGGCTAGGCTGAAGGAGGCTAAATACATTATTAGATGTGTCAAAGCTTACCCAGAGGAGAAATTGCTCAGTCAATAAAAATGGGGGACAAAACATTTTTAGATATATAAGTGAAAGGATCAAAATGAAACAAGGAATAGATGACTGAAGATAAAATGGATAGAATGGACCTTTCGTAGAAGAAGAAACAGTGAAACAAGTTCTGCTTCAACTCTCTAAACAGATAAATCAATGGGATCAGATAGGAAATATCCAAAGTTATGAAAAGAGCTTAGGAGTGTGCTAGCAAAATTATTAACAGAATTATTCAATCAGTCACTGTTGACAAGCGTAGTTTCAATAGATGAGATATTAGAAAATGTTGAAATGCTTCACAAAAAGGTAGCAGGGAAGGGTCTAGCAACTACAGACCATTAAAGGGACACTAGTGTCCCATAAAAAAATATTCTTTCTTTGTAGATGAAAAAAAAGAAATTGTTTGCAGCAAATCTCATCTCTCAAACTGCTATGGATTGAGAGATATACGCATTGAAAGCTCCCCCGTCCCTCCCCTTCTCCTGACATCAGCGCTGTGCTGTCAGAAGGAGATCCTGGTCCGGGAACCAGCCGACGGCTCTGCAGCAAAGCCAAAATCGTGTTATTTAAAAATAATTACTTTATTGGAAAGGTCTACAAAGTGTTTGCAAGCACACTTTGTAGACCGTTCCAAGGAAGTAATTCTTTTTAAATAACGCAATTTTGGCTCTGCTGAAGAGCCTCCTTGAGTAGGCCGACTCGAATCTCCTGCTGTCAGCTTTACAGCTGACATCAGGAAAAGGGGAGGGAGGGGGGAACTTTCAATGCGAATATCTCTCAAACCATAGCGGTCTGAGAGATGGGATTTGCTGCTAATATTTTTTTTTTCATCTATAAACAAGAATAATTTTTTATGCAACATTACTGTCCCTTTAACTCTTATGTCTGTAGTTGTAAAAATTATGGAATCCATGGAATGGAAATAATTGTAAGGTCCTAAACAGCGCAAGTTTACTGAAGGGAGATCTTGTCAAACTAATGTAAAATATATTTTTGTCTAGGTTACTAAATAATAGAGCAGGGAGTAGCAGTAGATATAGCTTATTTAGATATCGGTACAATATTTGACACTGTACCTCATAGTTTCATCCTATATAATAATTCACTAAAAGTCTGTAACGACTCAGTCATGCACAGCAGAGACTGCCCGTGAAGTGACTGATACAGTGCGGGGAGCTCCAAACTCAGACAGTGGTCCTTCAGTGCGCAGAGAGGACCACGGTCTGAATTCAGAGCATCCCACTCCATATCAGCCGCGTCACTGGCAGTCTCTATTGCGCATGACTTCACCGTGACCGGCAGACACTGTTGCCCGTCTCTTCAACTAGTAGTTAAGAATTCAAATTTAACCCTTGCTTCACCAGCAGGAAATGCTCAAATTGCTTAGTTCCAGTGTTGTCCTGTTTCCAGATGGCTGCTTCTGCCTCGGAAACAACATGATAACATGCCAAATTTCAAAGAGCAGTCTTTGGTCTTGGGTTCCTTTTACAGAATCCTGATGATCCAACATTGCTTTAGAACATAGAGCCTAAATTTTCTTGCATTATAATACCTAAAACTATCCTTCTATTAATGTGTTGTATGAATACATTTGGATTTTCAACTGAAAAATTGGAAATTAATTCAAGAAGGTCACATCAAGTCATTTTTAGCAGGGTCGACAGCAGAAATTATCCATTGGAGGGGAAGCCATAATATGACCCCCAGGTCATCCTGCCCAGCCCATATGTTTTATATCGGGGGTGGGCAAGTATTTCAAGTGCATCCTCTTGCCCACCCCTCCAGACTCCCATGGTTTAGTAAATTTACTCCTCTTTATTAATATGTTGTTGCAACAATAAGTCAGTTTATGTAGTTTATCTATGAGAATATGGTCACTTTTCAGTATAACTTGATTTAAACTTTGTCTGTGTGCTGAACAGTCATGTTTATTTCTAAACTGAAGTTTGTCCAAACAAAATAATGATAATGCATTTGTTCCATAATCCACACTACTGATGACACTTCTGGATGAATTTATATAGCTGTAGACAGCTATAATGTATGAAGTTCATTAACAGGCTTTCATCTGCATAAATATAAAACTAAAATCAAACAGCTTTTTATGCACATTGAAGATATTGCCAAAAGACATAATTTCTTACAAATGTTATCCTTTAACCCCTTGTATGCGAAAGACCTCTCTATCACATTGCTTTGCAATGCTTTAGAGACTTCTTTAGCATCTAAGAGGTTAGTCAAAAGGCAATGACTAACCTTTTGGCTTACAAATCATTGCTGGATGGCTGCTGAACAAGGAAATAAAACTTGTATTTAACCATGAATTATTTACTCAGCACAGCATACTAAGTGACTCCCAACATTGAAGAATGATAAATTCCATAGAGTATCACATTGATGTGGGACTGCAGTAAACAGGGCCGGATTTGTCAATAGGCAGACAAGGCACTTGCCTAGGGCGCCAGATTTTCAGGGGCGCCTGGCAAAGGCCTTGTCACGCCCACCATTAATTTCTCCCCTTTTTCCTTAAAGCGGACATATCACTTTAAAATTTGTTTTACCTATTAATTAAAAATGTTAACTTTATGTTTTAACCACCTGAGTGCTGGAGGGGATACGCAAGTCTGGTAATAAAAGGGTTCATTTCTTTTTCAAAGGCGCACTGTTCATTTGGAACCACAGTTTCAACCTACCGGTTCCGGGGAATAGTGAGAGAGAGAGCGCCTATAGATCTGTCACTATGGCAATCAGACGCGGAAGGGTGTGGTTGGGGGGGAGCAAAGGCGGGGCTAGGGGCGCCTGAAGGTGTTGTGCCTAGGGGCGCCTGAGATGTAAATCCGGCCCTGGCAGTAAATGTAGGTGCCCCTATGTGTGAATTCCTTCACAGCCCCTTGTAGAATTCCAGACACTGGTGACTGATATTGATGCACAGCCAGATTTTCTACTAATCAGAGTAGGCAACCCCTTGGATTCCTAATTGTGAGGGTTACCACTGTGTTGCTGGCCATACCTATTGTGTAGATTTGTGCACTTGATCAATGCACCCCCATATTCCTATAACAGACAGTCACTCCAGTTTTATAATAGATATTCATCTGTAGATCTAGTAAAAAAGCGCCCGGTTCCATATATGTTTTGGGGCCGCAAGTCACTGCAAATTACTGGAAAACCCTAAATAAATTCTATTTTCAGCATTTAATGGACCCTTAAAGTTTTCTGTTCCACCTGCTGCACCATTGTAGTTCAGCCCTTGGATTGTTTATTAGTTTATATTTTGCTGTAATGTTCTGTTTATATGTTAATTTTATCAGTATGTTTACTAATTATATGCTGGCCAGCTTAAGCCTTTTGATTGTATGATTTAGGTTTGATTTCTATACCATCAGCAGTTGATAAGGCTAGGAGAGTGGTCATCCAGGAAGTAGAAGTATAAGCATGGATGGGGCTAGAGGAAATATAGGGTGCCTTGCAATAAGGTGATGATATCCTCCAGACTTGAAGATCAAAGAGATCCACAGGAGGAACAAAGAGAGTATGGCAAGGTTTTAATCTATGAGAACCCAGTTCACATAGCCATCAGGGAATGTTCTACACATATAAAGCTATTGCCCTAACCCATTACAACTCCTTTAACTGGGAAAGCTCTCCCATTTGTAATTAATCCCTTGCTGTGTGCTGATTTGGTTGTTTGATATGTACCTTATCCTGTTATGTATGTGAGTGCACATGTAGTATTATTTTTATTAACCCTATACATTCCAGAGGGGTATGCAACAGATCGAAGCAATGCATTGCATACCCCACTGGCACTCAAAGGTTAAAGGTTAAAATTAACCTAATGCTGTCTGAGTAGGAGAATGCAAGTTTAGGATTAGATTTTAAAGATGTAACACAAAACAAGTAATCATTACATATACTAGCTGGAAATATATATGATGTCTAAAATGATATAGCTTAATTTAATTTTTATGTGTTAATATTCCTTTAACCCTTTTAGTGACAGAGGGATGTGCAACTATGCTTCTGTGATACTCAAAGGGTTAAGTACCTTTATATGCAAACAGTGGAGGTTTGAAAAGAATACAGTTGAAATGACAGAACTTTACAATACATGAAAGGATTCAACAAAGTACAGGACGGAAATTTCAGGGAAAGGGCAATCTTAGAACAAGATGCTGTGCTCTGAAGTTGGAGTATGAAAAGCTCAAGGGTAAAGCAAGGAATGTGGCAGAGAATATATGTTTTTTTAAACAATTTCTTATTGTAGATGATGTGGCGCTGACAAGGGATACCAGAAGTGTCAATATGATTGTTCTATTGGTTGCAAATGTAATTAAATAGTTTTTGTAAAAAACATGGAAAAGTAACATTTTGCATTTTGTGATATTTGCATCTTATATGAATGTGTTCATAACATTTTCAGTGCATCCAAAAAGTCTCACATATGAGTACACAGAATATTACATACCATGCAACTTTTTAAAACAAAATATATCTTTTATTCAAAGGTAGCTCTGCATACGTTATCATAATTACAGTTCTTTTTGCATTGCATTTGTCCAGTGCAATTTTATTAAAGGAAGACTAACACCTGCAGGGCCAGATTTCCCATTAGGCAACAATTTAAAACACCAGGATTTGATGGGCAAGTCAGCTGTGCTGTCCACATCCACATTATAGTTTGTGGGAGTGGTCATAGCAATGCCAATGCCTGTTTTACTGTGGCCAATTTGCATGTCCCTTTACTGGTCATTACTTAACCCATTAGATCCTAGAGAAGCGTACAACTCATTGCAGAATGTCCTTCTATGATAGGCTAAGAGTATTTATGAATCAGACAGCAGAGCTTGGAAGTCATGTGGCTATCGGAGGGACAAAAGTTCCCTTGTATACCTTTGTCTAGGGGGATATGAGATGTTAATCCATCCGTCAACACCTCCTAATAAACCCTCACCTCCTAATTAAACCTCAAGTATCTTACCTAGCCAGATAATTCTAAGGGCCAGTGGGAATCAAATCTGATTAGATTGGTTCCCCAAAGATTAAAGGATCACTGCCACCTCAAAAAAAAATGCACCTACCTTTCTATGTCCATATACATTTTTCTCACTGCTCAAGAGTTTGGAAGAAATCTTGTTGTAGTTGTTCATATTATTGTGTCCATAGAGGCAGACATAGCTCTTGTTTGCCTTGCTCACAGATGTGTCAGGCCAGAAACGGGTGTATAAAGATGGCAGCTGGCCTCAATTATTGTTCCATGCTCCCACTACCCTGCAGTATTAGTTTCCATCTCCTCGTTTATGAAACAAAAGAAGAAGAGATCTGTATATTAAAAAGCACAGAATCATGTTCAAAAACACGGCGAGGTGAACTAATACTGCAGAGCAGTGGGAGTGTGGGGACAATAATTGCAGCTGAATGTGAACTTCCAGCTCTTTGTAGCCAGGATAACTGTCTAAGAATAGTGATATATACAGTTCCATTGATAAGGGAAGGCACTCACGGGATCCTTTTACAGGTGAATCACAGATGTGTTTCATTGTATCAAAGTTTCGGCCAACACTGTGGCCTTTATCAAGATTAAAATACAGTAGTAAATACCATAATTAAAAGCATAGCCACAAAGTTTGACAAAATTAGTGTTCCTCTAATTGGTTAGCCTGATCATACTGACCAATTTGTGTAATGAAATATGTATATACAGTGACAAATGGAGACAAAAATCTAAAGATAAAGGTATCACAGAAAAAATGCATACATATGAAAGCAAAGTTGCAGCAGTATGCTGCAAAATAATGACCCCTCTGTATCACCATCCTCCACTGTTATGTATTCAAAATTTTTTTAGTGATACCTTGTACAGTGACATCTACCCCTGATGCCTTAGGTAAGCATAAATGAGCAAAAATAACAGTATGTTACTAAGAAGATACTATGTTAATATAAATACAGTGGAACATATTGAACACTAGCGCTAAGAGGATTGTTGTATGCCTTAGGTAGAAAATAAGTAAAAAAAACAAAACAAAGTATCAAGTAGGGACATTGAATCATGAAGTTTTCATATGAACAGACGCAAGCAGCAGCTAAACAATGACTGTGGAATATCACAAAGCAGGAAGAAATGTTCAAATTGGAAGCTTGCCGCTAAAGTTAACCGATATACATATATATAAAGTAAAATAAACAGGACTAGTGTTGTATTATAACTAACCCATGAATGACATATCAATTTAACCTTGCATATACTGGGATTATTCTATATAATAATTCTCTAGGATGTTTGTCCGATGCAGTCATGCACAGTAGAGACTGCCTGAATGCACAGAATGCTGGGAGTTCTGTGCTGGGAGCATGGAATGTTCGGAGCTCGGAATGCTGGGAGTTCTGTGCTGGGAGCATTATGTGCGTTCGTGCAGTCTCTACAGTGCATGACTGTGTCGGCGGCAGGATGCAGAGCAGGACCGGTCTCTTAACCCTTTGAGTGGCAGAGGGGTAGGCAACACATTGCTGTATTGCGTACCCCTCTGGCACTCAAAGGGTTAACATTACTTGGACCTTGGCCTGTGTACACGGGCTTTTACACTAGTCCTTATATATGTCACAAAGGCAACTAAATAATAAAATGTAGACCACATGCATGCATATAATAATAATAATAATAATAATAATAATAATAATAATACAGAGTTCCATCAGTGTAGTTCCTGACCTAATTAAAGTCAAAACAGCCACCATAGAGCTACTGTATATTCCATGCATTCACAGTGTCCCAGATCCTTTGAAACAGTATATCAATATCCTTAATACTAGTTTGATACTTTCAAACTTGTATCATCATACATGTGGGGAATTGAGAAAATTATAAATATATTTCAGGAGCTTGTATGGCTACATCCATTGATCCTGTTTGTGCCAATAAAGATGAATTAATATAGTCATACAATAATCTGAATTCTCCAAATAAAGCATTTTTGTTTTGATATGTATATATGTATGTGTTAATTCACTGATACATATTTTATGTTTATATTTAGCATTCTGTTGTGTTTGGATTTTTGCCTCCATATGTCACTGTATATACATCATGTATATTCATTACAAAAGTTGGTCAGGTTGATCTTGTTAACCAGTTAGAGTAACACTAATTACGGTGCATATTCTGGCTATGCCTGTAAATAGGGTATTTAAGGGGAGTTTTCACTACTGTATTGTAATCTTGATAAAGCCAATACATTCACATATCCTATATAATAATTCACTAGAATGTCTGTCAGAAGCCATCATGTGCAGTAGAGACTGCCCGCTCTGCAGTCATGTGCAGTAGAGACTGCCCGCTCTGCAGTCATGTGCAGTACTGACTGCCCAAATGCACCACGGCTGATACGGAGTGGGGTTCTCTAAATTCAGACCAGAGTCCTTTCTGCACACCTTCCTGGGACTGCTTGGTCCCAGGAAGGTGTGCAGTGAGGACGACGGTCTGAATTCGGAGTGCCCATCTCCATATCAGCAGAGGCGCATTTGGGCAGTCAGTACTGCGCATGACTGCAACACAGCCAGTGAGAACAGAGGCTCCGGGCACCAGCCGAGGTTGCTGGGTGGCACTGTGGCCCGTGTACAGGGCTTTAAAACTAGTATATATATATATATATATATTCAGTACAGTATTACTTACAGAGTTAGACATTTAGACTGTAAGCTCATTGGGGCAGGGGCCTCTCTCCTATTGTTTCTATGACTGTGACACTTATTTTATCCCCATTTATTTATTGAAACATACTGTTGTTGTGAGGCACTGCATACACTGTCTGTCGCCAAATAAATAAAGATATACATATATACCTTTAGAGATCTCCTCCCCCACTGTCTTCCCTCATTTCCACTTATGTTTCCGGCTGCCTCCTTAACTTAGCACACAACTCCCCTTCTTGTTACACCATCCACACCATCTGCCTCTCCGGTCTCAAACCTTTTTCACTTTCCTCTCCTTACTTCTGGGACTCCATACCTCTCTCCCTATGTCTAGAACCATCCCTCTCTGTCTTTAAAAGTACCCTGAAATCCTATCTTCTGGAGCTCTAGCACCGTATGTCTCCTTTTGGCAAAATCAGCATTTTAATTCTTTGAGTTCCGGAGAGGTATGCAACACATTGCAGAGCAATGCTTTGCGTATGCCTATGGCACTCAAAAGGTTAACTCACAGCACTTGACACCCTCATACCCTGTTGTCTCCTATTATCCATTTAGACTGTAAGGGACCTGTTTCCTGTTGTTGACTGCAACACTCATGTTATCCCCATTTATTTATGGTAACATAGTACTGTTGTAAGGTGCATGCATGCACGTGTGGTGCCATATAAATAAAGATACACACACACATTTATATATTTACTAGTGTAAAAGCCCGTGTACACGGGCCAAGGTCTGGGTGATGTTAAGAGGCCGGTCCTGCTCTGCGTCCTGCCTCTGACGCAGTCATGCATTGTATAGACTGCCCTAAATCACAGAATGCTCCCAGCACAGAACTCCCAGCATTCTGTGCTCCTAGCATTCCGTGCTCCCAGCACAGAACTCCCAGCATTCCGTGCTCCCAGCATTCCGTGCGTTCGGGCAGTCTCTACTGCGCATGGCGGCTTCTGACAAACATCCTAGCGAATTATTATATAGGATGGTACCACTGTACAATTTCAGGCCAGATGTGATACTGAAAAAAATTCTTGTTTGAGCTGTAATAACTTTTGACTAAAACACCTTTCAGCAGTGGGAGTGCCCTTGTTTACTCAGGGGATAAAACCTACAACATATATATTTTTTTACATTTAAGTATTACTATCCCTTTAATGCTGGCAAGCTCGGAAGGTCCCTATAGAATTCACAGGAGAATGGAGTAAAGTTACTCTAGTAGATTCCACTGCACCTTGTGGACCGTTGAAGCACAATGCATTGGATACCTCTCTAGCAGTCAAAGGTTTAAATAATAAAGAACTCTCATACACTTCCACATTACCCTCCCCTTGGTGCATATACATTTAACCCTTTGAGAACCAGAGTGGTACACAACGCATTGCTTTGCAATGCATTGCATACCCCCTGACACTCAAGGGGAACATTTTTTTTGCCTAAAAATGTTAGTCAATTGGTAGGTAGAGGCAGCACTAGTAAATCAATTCCAGGGCCTGTAATGGTTTCCATTTCTGCCAGTGGATGGCACATTATACATAGTGATAAGATGAGAAATAATTTATCTCTAATATCACGCATGTAAAGTTAGCTTACAGTGTAATAGTCTATTGTGTTATAATTACTTATCTCAGAATTGTCCTATATTTTGTCACATAGATTTCCTTCCCATCACAGCCAATAAATATATGTGTAATTGATTTAGTGGAGTGTGTAGAATAATAGCACTTTGTAACAATTCATACTTTACTTTTACTGATCATTAAATCACTCATTAAGTTTCCTGGCATTGATCTAATGCCCCATAACATACCCAGGTGCTTTTCTCAAGTACTTGTGGTCATAAGCTAATAAAAATAAGAAGCGTTTCTGTTTTAGGCATGCTGATTATTTAATCTTTAATATTCCAGTTTGGTTTTATAACATTAACAATTTTTGGACATCTGTTTTTTTTTCCTCTCTTTTTTGATTAAACAGCCAAGAAATCGGCATTCCAGTGAAAGTTGGCTAAAAGTTCACTTTTGTTTGTAAGATATATTTTTGATGGCAATTTTTCTAAGGTTTGCTATTTAGGATTTGTTATAACCTTTTATCTGTTATGGTGAAAACTTTGGTAGGGATTTTATTCCAAATCCTAACCAGTTAGCAATGCATTGGATACCTCTCTGGCACTCAAATGGTTAAATGGAAACTATTATTGAATAATTCCCCATTTAAAGATCCTGTGGAGGAAGCCGGGGGCTGCATTGTTTGCCCTGTGTAACTAGCGGGTGGAGCAGGACAGAAGTCTGAAAAGAGACCGAACTACATCATGTAGACTGTTTTCATGCCATACTCGATACAGGTTCTCATAGACCCATTGAATTTAACTGGAAAGCCTAACACAGCAGCACTGTGCACAGAACCCCCAGCTGAGGGGGTTAGTTTCTGACCCTGAATGCTGACAGGAGATGTTTTAAGGGCTGTACATAGGAGAAGATTTAGTTCAAATTCCTACAAAAACTTATTAAACCATCTAACCCTTTGAGTGTCAAATGGTTTGCCATGCATTGGACATGCCTCTGGCATTCAAATGATTAAAGAGAAGCCTAGTAATACATAACCTTTTGAGTGCCAGAGGGGTATGTAATGCACTGCAAAGCAATGCATTTCGTACCCCTCTTGCACTCAAAGGATTAACTGAGTGGAAATACCTATTAGTAAGGCAATGTAAAAAAATTGACATTTCACAAAACCTGAAAGAAAGTTTGAATTGCAAATAACACATTTATTTACATTTGTTTCATACGTTAGCATCCAGTCATCGCCCACCTACTTTATCTAGTGGTAAATGTAATCCTGGATCATACTGCAGTACAAGCTGGGTGCCTCTTAGAGGCCAACAATATTCTTGGCATATACAATGTTGTTTTGAACCATTGCATGATCCTGACAATGCCCCAGCGATGCAGATAAAGGTGAATGTAATGTCCCCTTGAAAAGAAGCAAATGTTATCCAAGTCCAAATGTATCCCCATAACTGAGGTAATGTTTCTCACAGTTCGTTGGGAACCTCTGACCCCACAATTTAGTAATCCTATAGATCATTTTCCTATATATAAAGAGGCTTACTTAGTAAGAAGAACTAGAGCAATTCTAGCACAAAACAGCTGCATTATAGGAACAAATTAAAGCTCCAATTGATTAAAATGGAGCTTTTATCATCTTACAAACCAATGAACTGGAGACCTCTCCAGCATACATGGCTTAGTATGTGTAGATAAAACAGGAAGTTCTGGTAAATAGATGACTCATATTGGAGGAAGGAATTCTTATATTATTCAAACTTTTCTTGGTTATAATGCCAATGTTGAACTTGATGGACCTAATTTACCATGTTACTATGTTTCAGAATGCAGGAAAGAACAAGCAAAGCCTGGTGCACCATTACTCTACCCTTATTTTTCCCTGCCCTTAACCTCTCTTTCTGTCCATCATTATTGTTATATGCATTGTTCATTCATTGTCAGACAGACTAATGGTGATAGAAGTGATAGAAAAGGCTATGATTCAGCACTCTACAAGAATATGGAAACTAGGAAAGGCCAGCAGAACAAGAAACCAATTCATGATAAGAACAGAGTATTGGTTGGTGGCCCCATGTAATACCTGGTGGAAAGGGTACAGAGTTATAGACAAGAAATAACCTCACTGAAAAGTGCCACTTGTAGAATTTCCTTTGGATTCTCCCTTCCTCTCTTTTTTTCTGAATTTAAGATCATCTTGTTCTTCCATACATAAAAGTTCACTGATAGCTATTTGTCCTGGTTTTCAAGCATTTGTTAGATGCTTAATGGGAGTGCAAATTAAAAGACCAGTGTATTTTAAAGAGTTAGTTTTAAATCTATGATAATGTGCAAACAATATACCAAGAGATAAGCACATTTTAATCTAGGTGCTTGTTTATTTAATGGGTTTTCTTATACATATTATGTTACTTTGTGTAGTCTATCATTTAGACTAATTTGTTCTGTTGAAGAGTCTCCAAATGACATATGCCTGAATAAATCTCGTCTCCAAATAAGTGGACTTGAATGGTGATGAAACTGTATTCCATTTTTACCTGCATACAATTTTTTTAACCTAAAACCCATTTCCTAATTTAGAAACCTCATTATCCAGCTATGTTCATTGTCAATGTCATGTTAAGTATTACTGAGTTCAAATTAAAATTTCTTTACTATAGTTATGTAATTTTATAAGCAACTAGTGTAAAAGCCCATGTACACGGGCCAAGGTCCAGGTGATGTTAACCCTCTGAGTGCGTACCCCTCTGGCACTCAAAGGGTTAAGAGGCTGGTCCTGCTCTGCGTCCTGCAGCTGACGCAGTCATGCACTGTAGAGACTGCGTGAAAGCACAGAATGCTCCCAGCATTCCTACACCTCCCAGCATTCTGTGCGTTCGGTCAGTCTCTACTGCGCATGATGGCTTCTGACAAACATCCTAGCAAATTATTATATAGGATATTCAGACAGTACCTTGCAGTCTACAGATACACTGAGAGATGCCTAGAACCAACTATGTTTTACAGATATATACATAAAAACTAATAGGGAAAATAGAGATTAATTGTGTGTGGAGCATGCATAGTTTTGTGCCCTTGGCTTACATACCTATTACAAGGAATTTATGATCACTTTTTAAAAAAAGTCAAGCATTGAGGCATAACAACTGAGTGCTATTTTAATTAGATATATAAAGAGGCTATATATTCAGTTTCATGTGTGTGGAAGACATGACATTGATGATAAAAAAAACAAAAAAACAGAAGAGCATTATGGACTGCTTCCTAAATGTAATGGAAATATCACCTTGAGAACAGTTTTTTGATACTTCAGATACTTTTTCTGCCACATGGTGACCTTGAACATGTAGAGTTGTATGTTCAAAATAAAAGTAGAGGTATTCTGGAGCAAACCAACTGAACTATAGAGCAATCTAAATATTCCTATTGATTTATATGGAAATCTTAACTTCTTGAATGCTGCAGTCACCAACGCATTGATTCACAAAATCGCAGCATTTCCAAAACACCTTTTTATTAAGTTACATTAAACAAGCTCAGAAACACCATGGACTGCTTCATTTTCCTTTCCTTGGTGAAAACGATGTTAACCCTTTGAGTGCTAGAGGGGTCAAAGGGTTAAGGGGTGATATTTTGCAGGAAGTAGCTAAACAAATTGGCATTAGGCTGGTGTAGGGTCTGATGATCAATTTCAGCTCCAGATTTAATACAATATGTTTAAAATAAAAACGGAAGAATTATGGGAAAAAACGATTGCACCGTATGGGGGGTCCAGGACCATCATAGGTCCTTAAGGGTATAACAACCCATGACGGTTCAGGACCGTCATGGGTCCTTAAGGGGTTAAATTCCAAAAAATCCCATTGATTTGAATTGGGAATCTTTACCTCTTGTAGTCTAGCAAGGTCTCCAATCCATTGCTCCCCAATGCATTGGAGACCTCTCTAGCCATCAACGGTTTAAAATACCTGATAAGACCAATGGTTATTTTTAAGTTCTCCCCTACAGTGTAGTTGGTTTGACTCAGAATCCCCCCACTTTTTTTGAACATATGACCCTTAGAGCAAAATTGTTTAAGAACATTCAAACCAATAGCATTATTAAGGTGCATTGTAACTATTATTTGAAGGACAAAAAGTCCAATTTATATCAGAGGTAATTTGGGTCCTCTATGGTACAACTGATTTGCTGCAGAATTGCTATAGTTCTTCTAAAACCAGCCTCTAATTTGCTTTGATGAGTGTGTTTTGTAGCCCAGGTACTGACCTTGGTCTCTGTATAAGCCACATGTCTCTATTTCATCCCACTGTCATGTTTAGTTTTACATCACAAACAATGAGTCATGCTAATGCTAGCATCTGTTGCTGGTTACAGATAAACAGACACCTGCAAACGAATTATCAAGAAATCCCGGCTCTCTCCCTTCTGCCTAATACATTATCGGTGTTTCTATCTGCTTTTGGACAGTCTCTACTATACAAGATCAGTTCACATGGAGTGGTCTCTGCTGGAATCTCATAAATCATAGTTACCATTAATTATATATTCTTTTATACTAGCCTTGAAAGAAAAAAACAAACCCTCTATTTTATTTGACTTTTTTGGAGGTCACGCTATGCTCTAAAATTGGTATTAGAGTTTACAATTTTGTTGAAAGCATTCATTTAAGTCACAAGCTATGACCTGCCAAATCTACAAGAGAAAGCAAGACTAAACCTCCGTCTGTTTTTTCCCCTGTCTTTTTCCATGGAGTAAAGGACGTTGAAACAAGAACTCTAATTTAATTTTGTGTATATATTTTCTGAGCCCTGTTTAGTTTAGCCAGCATTGCATTGTTTATTGGAGTATCAGTCAGTGTATCGTAAACATGGAACAGCTAAGTGAATGAGCTATGCTGAGAAAATAAGCTATTATGGCTAATTTATCTTGCTAGACCCCCTTTCTTTAGAAATGCAGTTAACTGTGCAGCATTAAAATCCCAAGTACTTAAGGTACATTCTCTTTAATATTACGGATGCTACAGATGTCTTTAACTCCCTGTTCCACATCCATGTGGTTAACCCTTTGAGTGCCAGAATGGTAGCCAACGCATTGCTTTGCGGGGCTCCGAATTCAGATGGTAGTCGACTCCGAATTCAGACCGCAGTCTTCGACTACGGTCTGAATTTGGATCCCTGCTCCGTATCAGCTGCGGTGTGGGCAGTCTCTACTGTGCATGACTATTTAGCCCGTTGCCCTGAATTGACTTCCTGCAGAGATTCTTTGAAGCACCGATAGTTGTGTTTCATGACTGCACCGCGGCCGTTGCTAGGTGGCACTGTGGGCCGTATACACAGGCTCTTCAACTAGTTGCTTATATTTTGATTCCTTAATATGGTATTGGAGATGACTCTAGAATTCAGTGGGTTAAATGGATTTTATTTTTAGGTATTTCTTTTCAGATTCATGATTACTTAGCAGTCATCAAACTGTTCTATTGCTTTTCTTTTTTTTCTCACTCCTTTATAAACAGCGACTTATCATCGTTTTCCACCTGCAAAGCCTAGGAGAGTGATCTGTCAGAAGAGGCCATTGGCTTTAGTGGGAAGGCTTTTTATTTATACATCTGGGGCAATTTGCACCTGTTTTACAGTCATTAATCTTAGATACATAATATCTTTGGAGTATGTGCATCCTGTAAAATTGAGATGCCTTACTGATGATTAATAGAAATAAATAAGTATTTTTGTTGGGGTTTTGGTGTACGCTTTGCATCAAAAATATTCAGTATTAAAGGGGAACTATGCCTACAGGAATTAATGTCTCTTTATTTGTGTAAAAGCAGGGTTAACTTACAATGGTGTTAAATCAGGCACTGGAATTGATTGTTCCTATATCTGCCTAGGCCTATAACTGTAATTTCAATACATTTGATCGCTTGAGTAAGACCTTAAAATTTCCACCATGTCTAAAGTATTTTTTGTTCAAATGAATACAATGTGCATACATAATCAATATTTTTCCCACTTGTTTGATGAAGCCTGTGTTGCCCCCTCAAGCTCAACTATTTTTTCCAGACAAATGCTCTGTTAGTTTGAGTGTGATCCATAAGCACACATTTCTTCTGTCCAATCTTTCGTTAGATTGAGCATACTTAGCGTTGACAGTGGACATTATGTATTAACAAGGACCAAAAGAAAATGGCACAACTTTATTCCATTTTCCTGCTCATGCTTTTGGGAAGTCTTAACAAAGTGTTAACAACATATGCATGCCAGCATGCACTAAAACGATCAAATCTCTAGTGCGTACCATTAACTTCTGGAGCATGAGACGGAGGACAGTGTCCCATCACATAAAATGAGCCGTGCTGGAGGATTTGTACCTTTCTCCCAAAGTCTTCTGAACAAGACCAGTGGAATCAAAGTCACAAGGCCAACATTTGTAGATATCAGTTCAGGCCTAAATCTTTGTGTCAACCTAACAGATTATAAAGTAAAAAGGAGCAATTTTTCAGAGTAAAAATTTTTTACTACCAAAACGGATTTGGAACAATCTTTCAAGGTAATTCTGAAGGGCATTATTAGGTGCTAACTGAGGAGCTAATGCCCCAGGTCTCATAATTTAAAGGAGCAGTGTATCCTAGATGAAAATAATGACTTTTCGTAATGAATGCAGCATTGGGGGACCAATCCCTAATACTACTAAATCATAAACTGTAAAATGCATAGTTAGTTTTTCATATTTGCATCATTATCTGAATATCTCTGGGGCCTCTAAATTCAGTTGGTTTCCTCTACCCTCCATCTTTTTCTTCCATTTCCCCTCTTATGATAAAAAATTAATACTACTAAGGGAAATTTGAAGGAGCAGCCTGAGATGAGAGGGCTGGATGTGCTTAGAGTCACTGACATCACCAGAGTAAAAAAAATTGAGACAAAAGACTTTCCAATTTTCTATATCAACACAAGCTTATTAACCTGTTTTTAATATTTTTTGTGACTAGGAGATGTGAGGACAAAAATTAAAAACACAGATCTTATTTATTTTGTCCTATACTTCCCTCAATTTAGTTCTAGGAGGTACTACACCTTTATGCACAAGGTCTTGTTGTAAACTTGGGTATGCAATGGAGCCAGTTTCTCTTAACATAATAGTGAAATTAGAATATGTAATATATCTATATTTTGCATAGGGATTTGATAAAGTGCCACAAAAGAAGCTGGGGTATAAAATAAGGAAATCGGGGCTAGGGGATAACCGTTGCAACTGGATAGAAAACTGGTTGAAGGATTGGAAACAGTGTGATGTTGTAAATGGAAAATTCTCCAGTACAGTTAAAGTTGAGAGTAGAGTACCTCAGGGTTCAGTACTTGGTCCACTGATTTTTAAAGGGATAGTAATACTTTATTTATACAGTATTTAATATTGTACCCATTAAATAAATAAAGCACAGGATCTAAGACTGGTTGCTATAACTTTTTATAGTTTTATTGTAATATTGCTGTAAAGTTTCCTCCTGCCGCCCCTTTTAGCCACGTCAGCACTCCAGCTGACAGACTTGGATTCTGGTCCCGGGACCTGATGGCTCTTCTGAAGAGTCGAAATAGCATTATATTCAAAGAAAATCTTCATGAGAACAGTCTACTGCCTCAAGCCAGGCACACTTTGTATTTTTTCAGCCTCGTCAACTATATTACTATGTTACTCTGTTTTGTGTGATTTGATGATCTTGCAGGCAGCAGTTACAGCACTGATTTGGGGGTGACAAACACTAGCCCAGCATTTCTCCAGTGCTTAGTAGCACGGTAGCAGTATGTTTATGTGTATATGTGGGTGTGCATACTACATACAAAGATTTTAAAATAGCCCTCTCCTCCTCCTCTATCCCTTCTCCCTAGACCCCCTCTATTGCTTTTCCTTAGCCTCTTTCCCTGAGTCCCTTTCTCTGCTGCCTGTTTAAACTTACTAAAAGTGAATTGTAACAGCACATTTGGAGGCTGGAATCAGGTGCATCAGGGCAGAACTGAGTTTTTGTGTGCAGAGATGTAACAGGAGGCACCACACTTGTGCCCTGCCTAGGACTCTATGGACGCTTAATCCAGCTCTGGTTTTCTCAGATATGTATTATGGCTTGCAGTACATATGTGTGGGAAAATGGTGCACAAATTATGAGCCATATGGCAGGGAGGTGTAGCACTGGACACTCTGACACTAAGGGTACAATGTTCATAGAGTCAATGCAATTAAAAATTGTCGGTTGGTGGTATTTTCAGAAATAAATGTAAAATGTGTAATAACAATTAAAAATGGTGGTAAAATGAACGATCTAAGTCAAACATTAAAAATAAATATGGCAAATAATGAGTTATTTCACATATTACATAAATAGTAGCTTTCCTGAGGTAGGATAGGAAGCCCCAAGGAGGATTGGAGATAATTTAATTGATAATGTGTCTCATTTGCTAATAGTTAAATTGCAGAAATTAGGAAGAAAAGGGAGACGGTGCAAAAAAAGTCCTCTAAGTGTAGTATTGAGAACTAAGATGATCCTTCACCAACACCCATAAAATAATACTCACAATTTCAAAAGGCTTTCACTTTCCTCTCAGTATAAAAGCATGTACTGGCTCACACCCCAGTTAAGTGTACTTCACCTGGTTTTGATATTCAGCTCCTGGGTTCACAGGCCACGGACTGTTCAATCTTTCCACCACTCTTATGGGACTTTAAGAATATTCTGATTTGTGGAAACAGCCACTCTAGCAAAAGGGCAATGATGTACCCAATGCAGTACCGACTGAACCTATATTTATTCAAATGATCCATTAAAAAGAGTACATCTGGAACTTCTTCCAAAGGCCAGAAACCTCCAGGTTAAAACAACCAGTACACATAAAATATAAAAGTATAAGTAGTATGTAAGAAATTAAACAAATCTATTGATCTGCTAGTTTAAAATTGCCTAACGCGTTTCATGACTCAGTAGTCACTTCTTCACAGGCTTACATACATTTTTTGTGCTGTTTCCCTTTTCTTTCTGTTTTTTTCTGTTTAAAGTGGAAATCCAGCTCTTGAAGAACGTGCAGCATTGAGACTTTCCTATCCTCAAAGTGACCCATTTTTTGAAGGAAAAATATTGTTTGTATAACAATAACTCCTGTTGTGTTTCTCTGATTACCTATATTTATTTACTTATTTTATTTTTTTTATCTTATCTGCCTTTCCCCTACAGTTGGGGATTATATGCCATCCAGCCCGAGTTAAGGTGTCAACTATTGGACTGTTTGTCTTGTAAATATTTAGTGCAGAAATTAACCTTCATTAAAGTGGGCTAAATGGCAGGGATCATACAGGCCATTTTTACACCTATTCTGTTAACCCTCTGAGTGCATTGGGCACCCCACTGGCATTCAAAGGGTTAAAGCAAGCAACAAGGGTGGTAATGGCAAGGGCTGAACTTGTTGGATGCATGTCTTTTTTCAGCCAGTTCAACTATAAATAACATCATCTAGTGACCACAATGGAAATCGCAGTTTAATTTAGAAAAGCCAAGTATTTCCCGCAGTCAAAGGGTTAACCTGTGCATATCAGTAGTAATACTTGACATATATGTCCCTTTTTTCTATGATAAATATGATGTTTTGTGAATTGTTTATTTACATATTGATACATATAACCATTTATAACCATTTATCTAATACCAGTTCCTTTGCTTAGAAAAGGACATTTAACCCTTTCAGTGCCAGAGGGGTATGCAACTTAAATAATAAGTCAATTTGCAGTACCTAATCGACACAATGAGTCATTCTGAAGCAAACCAACTTCACTAAGAGAACACAGAAAAATCCCCAAATGTTCCTGTTGATTAAAATTAGGCTTTTCCCCCCTTGAATACTACAGAGGTAGCACTGCTCGGAGACCTCTCTAGCAGACAAGGGGTAAAAAGTCCCATTTAGATTCATTGGAATATTTATTTGCACCCTATGTACAGTTGTTTTACTCTAGAATTACTCCCATTTAACTTGGTGCAACCCTTAAAAAAGCAGATGAGTTAAAACCCCATAATGAGTTGTCAGTGTTGAGTGACGCTGATGGATTGGCTTGTTGAAATGCTGGGAGAGCTCTTCTGTTGTGACTATTTGTGAGGAGAGTTGGGATCTTTCAAGCGGTAATTACATAAACAGAGACACTTCAACCAGCCAGGTGTCATCAGGAATTTTCCAGCTAATCTATCCATCCTCTAGAACTCTCACTATCTGTCAGGACTCTACTTTGCCACATGCTTTGATCCCCTGGATGTCTATCATGACTGCCGTGTTTGCCTTTGAGAGAATATGGTCATGCTAATAAAACCTGTTTTGAAGCATTCCTACTGCTCTGTGAAAAAATCTGCTTCTCAATGGTGTGCTTTCACTTGAATGTTTTCCCTGTTAATGTTTTCAGTGACAACATGAAATGTGAACAGTCATTGTTTTTCATTCTATCAAAACATATTGAACCCAAACCACCTGTTTCTGTTCCATTGAGACCAGCAGCACAATTCAGTTGTAAAAATTATTCATTCTATTTTTATCTAAAAAGTTTATCAACAAGATTACTTTGAGATATCTAATGTTTTCAAGTTTGTCCTGGATTAAAGTGGAACTAACACCGGCTAACAGGCAGGACGGAGAGCGGACATCTTGCCCTTGTGACGTCCGCGTGCCTGCGCTGTCAGTCCCTGCTCCTAGCAACGCCTCCTACAGCCGCCTGGGACTGACAGAGCAGGTGCGTGGATGTCACTAGGGCAAGATGTCCGCGCTCTTTCCTGCCTGTCAGCCGAGGATGACTGCATATTTCTCCATAAGGAGGTAATAATTCTGGCGACTAGCGCTACTTAGCAGCTAGTCGCCAGATAGGGAATTATTACAAACAAAGTTTCTTAGCGGTGTTAGTTCCGCTTTAAGGTAGATTGCTCAACAATATTTTATTAAATAAGATCTATTCACGTGACTAGAGCTGTTTTAACAAAATCCATAAAATAAATAATGATTCCAGAATAAGAATGTGGGGCTGAAATGATTGTAGAGTATTGGTTCCCAAACGTTTTCACAAGATACCCCTATTTATTTTTTGTCAAGCTCTCATGCTCCTCCCTTGTTTTTTCATGAAAATAAATGTAACCCTTTGCACAAGTATTTATATAATCAATTATCATTTTCTATATCTATCTATCTATCTATCTATCTATCTATCTATCTATCTATCTATATATATATCATAAAATCTTGCGTATAATGTGCAAAATTTTGCCCCTCTTCACCTTATGTGACACATTGCTTCCCTCCCTCCCCGCTTATCTATAGTCTCCTGTCCTGGGGAGAGAGGTAAGCAGTGCAGGAGTGGGATTTTTTTTTGTGAGTGACTGGGGAAAACAAAGGTGCGTATTATACATAGGCACTTTCCCCTACAATCTTGGGTATAATGTACACCTGTGTATTATACACAGGTACAAATTATACCCGAGATTTTACAGTATATATATATATATATATATATATATATATATATATATATATTACACACACACACTACTAGGCATGTTACAAAAACAAACTGAGTACTAACATGGAAATCTCTACTATTCCCAAATATCTTCAAACCAGCCTACCCCAAACTTCTGGCCATGATGTAGCTGGTTTGTTTCAGAAATGCTTCCGTTTTCTTGTGCATAGGGTCCTAGGAGAACTATTGTCCTTCACGGACTTTCAGGTACATAATCATGGTACCTACTTGTGCCACCTATAGAAGTTAAGACAAAAAAAAATTAATATTTTTATTGCCATTTCCCTATTAGCAGAACTATTAGCAATAGCCACTTTGATTTCATAGCCAACAAAAACAATTTCATAATGTTTCATAATAAAAGCAGCTCTAATTAATCATCGTAGGATTTGGACTTTGGAGAGTGTTATTTCAGTTCTGTCAGAGTTGTAGTTCAAGAGTAATTCAATGACAAAGTATCCCCCTCCCACCCCTTTTACTGATGTAACACTGTTCAGCCAGATCAGAAGGGAGGTGCCCAGGTAGACTGCAGAGAGGGACAATCTCCAATTAAGATAAGGGAAAAACCTGAAAAACTTGTCAAGGGGGGCAGGGCCTTCATTGTTCCCATACCAAGAAGATTGTCCCCTTCTGGTATCTGTCTAGTCTTACAACCAGATTCCACATCTGAGAAGAGATGGCTTACACTAGGTAAAAGGGGTGGGAGGAGGAAACTTTGCTTGTGAATATTTCTCAAACCATAAAGGTTTGAGAGATAAGACTTATATCGTTCTTCATGTTTTTTTAATGCCTACAAAATAAAATAAAGATCAAATGAAGTATTACCAACCCATTATGGTAAATGTATGAATCCATCAGCGCAGCTCTAATAACATCCAACACCATTGGCTGCAGTTCAGGATATCCACTACAGCATATGATCTCTATAAAACATAGCAGTGGACCAACTCCATTAGAACTTTAAAGGGACACTAATGTCCCATAAAAATGTTTTGTTGTCTTGATAAAAAAAAAAATAAATTATATGGTGCGAATCCCATCTCTTAAAAGTTCCTCCCTCCCCTTCTTCTGACATCACCCCTCTACTGACAGCAGGAGATCCTAGTCCTGGGACCAGCCGGCTGCTCTTCAGCAGAGCTGAAATAGTGATCTTGCAAAATAATTACATTGGAACAGTCTACAAAGCGTGCCTGGTTTGCAAGCACACTTTGTAGACCATTCCAATGAAGTAATTATTTTCCTGTATTGCGATTTCTGCTCTGCTGAAGAGCCACCTCGTGTCAGCCGACTCAAATCTCCTTCTGTCAGCTTTACAGCTGACATCAGGAGAGGGGGAACTTTAGAAAGGTTTAAAAGACAGTATTTGTGCCATATAATTTATATTTTTTAAAATCTACAAAACAACAAAACATTTTTATAGGGCATTACTGTTCCTTTAATGACATCAAGCCCCGTACACCTGCTCCTCAGCATGCATAGAAAAATAGTGTACAATTACATAATTTTCTCTCTTCTTTGGGTAATTCATGGCTTTAAAGTGATAGTAATGTTTCACAAAAACAGCAGGTCCAATTAATCTTCATAGTATTTGAGTCATAGAGAGTGTTATTTCATTACTGTGAGTGTTGTAGTTCAAGAGTAATTGAATGATAACGTTTCCCCCTCCCGCCCCTTTTACCTAGTGTAAGCCCCCACTCCTCAGATGTGGAATCCAGTCCATAGACAGACAGCTCACATAAAGGGTCAGTATTCTTACTGTGAGAACAATTAAAACCTTGCCCCCCTTGACACGTTTGTCAACTTTTTTCCTTATCTTAATTGAAGATTGATCCTCTCTGCAGTCTGCCTGGACACTCCCTGCTGCTCTAAGCTGAGCAGTGTTACATCAGTAGAAGGGGCGGGAGGGGGATACTTTATCATTCAATTACTCTTGAACTACAACTCTGACAGAATTGAAATAACACTCTCCAAATACTATGAAGATTAATTAGAGCTGCTTTTATTATGAAACATTACTATCCCTTTAACTCCTTGAGGACCTAGTGTGTGTGCAATGCATTACTTTACAATGCGTTCACATTGTTGTGGTCCTCAAAGAGTGAAACAAGGCTTAGAGGAAATTGATACTCCTACAGACAGCCCCATTGCCCTCCCCTTGGTGCAAGTGGCATTAAGGGGAGGAGCTTCAGCATAAGTAGCTTAGTAATCTATCAGCAGCCAAGTATAAAGCTAGAGATTTGGTGCCAGCACCAAGTGGAATTGCACTGGTAAATCCCCTTTATTGTACTCAAAGCATGCAAGGGTTAATCATAGCATCCACAGGGTCAATAAATTTTTCATGTTGTATATATATATATATATATATATCCTATATAATAATTCGCTAAATCGTGTGTAACACCCGACATGCGCAGTAGACACTGCTGCGTGTGCAGCACTCATGCGCAGTACAGACTGCCCGCGCCGCAGCTGATACAGATCTGGGCGCTCCGATGGAGTGTCCAGCTCTGTATCAGCAGCGGCGCGGGCAGTCTCTACTGTGCGTGACTGCCCCGCGACCGGCTGCCAGAGGCACTGTGGCCCGTGTAACGGGCTGTTCAACTAGTATTTGCATTATATGTGTGTGTGTGTGTGTGTGTGTGTGTGTGTGTGTGTGTGTATGTGCATACACAATTCAGTTTCTGCATCTCTAAGGATATTTGTCAGGAGCTGCATATTTACTTTGCAATTACATGGTTGCCAGTGAATTGGCAGCATCCAGACAGTTTACCAAGCATAAAATAAATTACTCCAATTATACGGCTTGTTGGTATGTGGAGCTAATTCATCAATCTGCAATGCCACCCTTGTGGTTCCTGTGCATTAATCTCCTCCAAGGAGTGGTCTGACGCACCTTTTTTTCTACAAGTATACTTACTGTTAACCCTTTCAGTGCCAGAGAATTCACCAAAGCATTAAATACCACTCTGGCAATCAAAAGGTTAATCTGTTGGCTTTCTTCATATATATACTGAGACTGATGTACTAAGAAGAACTGCAGCAACTCTGGAGCAAACTAACTGCACCATAGGGGACATCAAAATAAATCAATTGATTTCACTGTAAGTACTGTGTTGGAGACCTCTCTAGCATTCAAGGAGTTAAAAGACCCATTTATTTATTTTAAATGTATTTTTGTCTAACAGAAGTTATAAAATAGTTATACATATACTAGCTCATGAAGCACAGCGCTGTGTTTGCAAGAAGAGGCATGATGATGGCATAGTACCACAGTACATTGCCTGACACCCCTGCTTTGTTAAACTGGTAGGCACAGTAGCACAATGACTGCATGTTATATATATATATATATATATATATATATATATATATATATATAGTATATCAGAATTTTATAGACTGTATGTTACACAGTAATATCACCAATGCTGAGTACATAACACAGTATAACAGCGCACCAGAATGTGACACAGGGTATCACACAGTAATTGCACCAATGCATGACTGCATAACTCTGTCTAACAGTGGCACCAGAATCACATAGAGAGTTTAACTCTTGAAACTGAAATAAGTGGGTGCATTATACAAAGTAATGCTGTAATCATAGCATCATTTGAATTTTCTCCCTATGGATTACCGTAGCAAACCACTGGTGAGACACAGTAACAAATCTAGTACAGTGTTGCCCGTGCACTAAAACTATTTGTAATTTTTAAATTGCAATTCGTTAATGAATAGTGGTGATGCAGTGGAGCAAGAGAGCCCCCCTGCTTCCATTGTAGTCAAAGCCGGGCAGGCGTGGACATTATAATTAGTAGGCTGGTGTCATAGTTCCCATAGGTCAGTGCATTAACAGGAGTGCCCAGATAACAGTGGGCAGGATTGGAAAATCTCTCACGTCAATGTGGCAAAGCCTTCCTCATTGACGTGAGAGGGTTTCCTAATCCCGTTCACTACTACCAAGTAAGGTAGAATTTTTACACCTGATTAGATTTTCTTTCATTGTATGTATACCCATCTAAAGAATTCCTTATTTTGAGTTCATGCTGCATTTAATATAGATGTTACTTTTATGAAGAAGAGACATTTTTCTGCTTCTATTGAAATGCACTCCTACAAACACTGGAAAAAAGGGTGAGGTAGACAATCATTATTTTATTATGGTTATGCTCTCCTCTGATGTCCCACTGTACTCTGGGGTTTCATGTACTGTATGACGGTGATATAGTCCAGCTGAGTTCTGCTAGGATCTCACTGGAGCCTGAAGAATAAGAGGGGGGTTGTTTGTGATGTAACTAGTCTTTGTAACTAGTCACTATTGACAGAAGTAGTTCCAGAAGATTGGAAGTTACCAAATGTAGTACCACTTCACAAAAAAGGTAGCAGGGAAGAGTCTGGTAACTACAGACCAGTAAGTCTTACATCAGTAGTGGGAAAATTAATGGAGACTATGTTAAAAGAAAGAATTGTTGAATATCTGGATTTAAATAGCTTGCAGGATACCAAACAGCATGGATTTACAGCAGGGAGATCTTGTCAAACCAACCTCATAGATTTTTTTGACTGGGCAACTAAAATAATAGACCAAGTAGCAGAAAAAGGGAAGTGGTCATGCCACTCTACAGATCTCTAGTTATACCTCACCTAGAGTATTGTGTACAGTACTGGAGACCACATCTCCAGAAGGATATAGATACTCTAGAGAAAATTCAAAGAAGGGCTACTAAAATGGTGACTGGTTTACAGGAAAAGAAATATCAGGATAGACTAAAGGATCTGAACATGTATAGCTTGAAGGAGAGAAGAGAGAGAAGGGATATGATTGAAACATTCAAATACATGAAGGGATTCAACAAATTGCAGGATGGAAGTATATTTCAAAGGAGTAAAAATGTTAGGACAAGAGGCCATAGTCTAAAACTAGAGGGACACAGGTTTAGATGTAATGTAAGAAAATGTTACTTCACTGAGAGGGTAGTAGATAAGTGGAAGAGCCTTCCAGCAGAACTGGTAGAAGTTAATACAGTGAGGGAATTTAAGCATGCATGGGATAGGCATAAGGCTGTCCTTAACATAAGAAAAGACCAAGGCCCAAAAAGGTTTGAGGTTTTACAGTAGGAAAATGGGCAGACTAGATGGTCCAAATGGTTCTTATCTGCCGTCAAAGTCTATATTTCTATGTTTCGATGTGTAAAGAGCCAAATCATTTATTCTTTCAGAGGACTTAGCCCAACCTAGGCTGACCCAGAACTTTCAGTTCAGATCCAGATTAATGCATTGCCTTGTGTCTCACTCTGCATCCCTAGTCATAATCCACCAAGGCCCTTTTTTTAATTTCATCTCTGTTAAACAAAATACTGATCAGTTACAGGACCAACTCCAACCAAGGTGTTAAGGTATGTTTAGAGAAGGACAGTTAGGGTTTCCTTCCCTTGTATGGTAATTTAATCCAGGACTGCACAACTTCAGTTCATAAGTAAGTTAAACACGCCAGGTTTTAAAAAAACTCATGAATACCTTAAACCATTTTAGTGGCTCTTCACTACTGGTGTAAAGAATGCCTTTTTCAAGGAATATAGGATGTCCCCACTAGGGATGGGTGAAAAGTTTTGCCTCCAACCAGAAACGGCGAATAATGGCACTTCCGCCTGGAGAATAATTTCCTGCGAAAAGTGCCATTTTTCCACCTAGCTCATTCCAATAAACTTAATGGGGACTTTGAATTTACACACAATACATAGCAAATGTTATTTTATGTCCCAAATGCATAGTATAAAAGGGGTATGAGGGCACCCATGTTGGTGAAGTGTGGGGAAACAGTCAGTTGAACAGGGAATGTTTTTTTGGGGGGTTTGAATGCTGGGATTGGGGGACAGTTAATAAAAAATAAATACAATTAAAAAAACCTATAAGACATGGATTAAAATGGATCAGAGGAGGGTGCATGTGTTGGTGGGTAGAGTCTGGGGAAAGAATCAGTTGAACAAGGAAGTTTTTAAGGGGGGTTGTTGACTGTATTGGGGGATAGTTAATAAAAATGAATAAATAAAATAAAAATACAATAAGAAATTGGTATGTAACGTGACAGAGACAGGGACCCCATGACATAAGCTGCAACTGGGGTAACTGATACTTGACAGGATAAAGTATTTTGTAGAGGATGATTCATAAGTCTTTGACTTGTTAGAGGCCCAAGCCCCAAGGAAACATTGATTTGTAGGACTTAGCTATATTAAAGGCACAAGCCCTGAGTAAACATTGATTAGTTGTAGGAAATAAGACTTGTGTTATGACCAAGCTCTAAGAAAACATTAAATGATTGTAGGAAATTAGACTTCTGTTAGGCCAAAGCCCTGAGGAAACATTGAATCATAGGACTTAGACTTGTTTGGCACAAGCCCTAAAGAAACATTCATTTGTAAGACTTAGGCTTGTTAGAAACAAGCCTCCAAAGACTTTGTAGGCCTCTGTTTTTTTTTTGTTTGTTTTTATTTTTAAAAAGAACAAGCCTTGAGGGAAAAAAATGCCAGCAGATCATGTTGTGTTGGCCAGTGGCCATTGTCAAATGCCCTGGTGTAATTGCAGAATTTGTGACTGCTGTTCTTGCTGCTGCTTTGTTTAGCCAGCAGGATGATTAGGCAGCTCAAAGGGAATGGGATCAACAATAGCAGTAACATGGGTCATGTATGATGAAGGTTCCACTTGCCACGACTAGCTCCAGTGATGCGTCTCAGGCAGTAGCAGCACCATAACTAGCCCTCACCATTTCAGGTATATGTGGAGAAGCTGGGCAATAATGCTTCTCCACCTGTACCTCCAAAATCATGGATGTGTTGTTACAAGAATAGACATTTTTCTCTTGAGAGCTGGAACTGTGCCTCTCATCAGCAACGGCAATGTGCACATTGTGTGTGTGGTAAATAAGGGAAGGACTGGGAGCAATGGGCCCATCTTCACTCACATCAAACACCTGGCACAATTCTATCCAAACACTATGATGCTTAGGGTCCCTAACTGGAAATCTCCCCACCAGAAACCAAGTACTGCTGTTGTCACTATGCCCCTTGTCCACTCCCTGCTAAGGACACATTGCATTTTGCAGACAGTTTAATAATAATAATAATAATGAACCCTCCCTGCCACCAGTTTAGCATATTTTGCTGGATCAAATCTCCTCAGATGACGCTTTATGCCCTGGTCGGGATTATCCTCCACCACACTGCCATGTGGGGTTAGTGCACCACAGTGTGAAATGTATGGCACAGACTGCCTCATCCTGACACCTACTGAATGGATAGAAACTGGTGGCGAAGGTAAAGATGAACTAGAAGGTGATGGTGAGCCAGGTGTTTTGCTTGCCATTGAACCTTCAGCCTCTGGCTGGGTTTCTCCATTCTTCCTCCTCTTTGATCTCTGCCATGCCTCTTGTTGTCTTTGGGGAGAGTCAGGGGGTATAGCAACAGCGGGGCCTGATTTCTTTGGTGGGTGTTTGGCTTTAACATGTTTCACATAAATGTTAATGTGTTTGTGTTTCATGTGTGTTGTCAGGGCATTGTGCCAAGGTGCGTTCCCTCCTTTCCCCTTTTCACAGGTTTATCACAAATTGTGCACATTGCCATCACTGATGAGTGCACTGTGCCTGCCCCAAGAGGAAAATAATCCCACACCCAGGACCTCAGGGGGAGGGGAAAGGTCAAAAAGAATGGCCTCTTTCTTCTTCTCCTCCACATTCCCCTTCACTGGCTGGGACAGAGGATGATCTTGCTGCTGTTGCTGCTACTGCCTCAGAATCAGCACTGCAACTAGGACCAGGAGTATTGCTGCTGTCAAGTGGAACCTGTCCTAGTCCCGCATCACTTGTTGATCCCATTACCCCAATCCCACTGTGTCCGCGGTGGTCTGTGTCATACTAGCCTGATCCTCAGCAACCTGCTGCCCTTACAACTCAGCAGCAGGAATTAGAGCAGCAAAAAAAAACCTGCAAATTCAACTGCTGGTGGTGGCGATGATGACTAACTCCATCCCTGTCTCCCATTCCTTCTCAGTTTGTGATAAAATGACATTAATGTCTCTTCCACCCCAGCTTCTCCACCATTATCATCACTACCACCACCAGCCCCTCCTTGCTGCTGCTGCTCTATTACAGACATCTCCCTGGCCCAGTGGGGTCTACCTTGCAGTTTACCCATTTGTTGTTTTCTTGCCGTGTTTCTTGTTTATTTTATCAACTTAGCAATCTGTCACCTCTTTGTGAGTACTCTCCTTTGCAGAGTTTTATCAGACAGCTTACACTGGGTGCACCAGCTTATCATAACAAATCTATGCCCTTGTACCTCTTATGTGTCAACCAGTCTTCCAAAATGTTCTGGGAGAAGGACATTATTTAAATGTGCTAATATTAATGTCAACTTATGCTCTCATTTCCTGGGTTTACATGATCTAACAGCATGATTCCATTAGCAATTATTCCTACAATATATATTCATCTTAATTCAGCACATTATGACAAGGGAAATTTATCCTTGTTATTAAACAACATACACCAAATGTTGTTTTTCTTACAATACAGTAAAGGAAAGCATAAAACAGACAAAAGCTACAAAGTTCCAATTTTCAAACTGTACGCTAATGATAATATCAATGTGACCTATCATACAGTATCATCCAGATCATAATTTTCTTTTTTACTTTTGAAATATTCTAGATTGTGTTTAAAGGAAAACTGTCACCTGAGAACTAGTGTTTATACAACACATCTTCAGGTGCCTTGTGTGACACAATGCCCCTGAGCAATGAGTATCAATCAATAACCCTCCCCACATGCCTCCAGAACGAACATAAATGACCATAAATTACAGATTTAAAAAACAAAGAGAAAATGTTTAAATAAAAATATAATCTGTATTCATATAAAACCCACAACAGTTACTAGACAGCCTAATAATGCAACAGAAACCATTTAGAAATGTGCATACTCCCCTGTGCTATCAGAGTAAAACATAACAGCAAACTGCACAGAAACTGCACAGGAAATTACATCCATATAGCAGTACCAGGCAGACAGTTTTTCCCTCAAGCATATCTGGATGAGGATCAGAAGGCAGAATAGATTTTCGTACACCAACATTTTATAGGATCAATAGAAGTAAACAGAAACTGTTCCTTGAGGATCAGATCATACAGTCCTAGAAAGTAAGTTGCACCCTCTCACCATCTACAGTTTCATGCAAGTCCTTGTACGATTACACTCAGTGAGCACAAGTTTACGTAATGTGGTTCTGAAAGTCTCTTGAGCATATCCAAAAGATTCAATTAGAATATCCCTCATTTGCGTAAAGTTGAAGAGGACAGCAGTCCAAGCCTGTGCCACAGCTCTTCTAGCCTTTCCAGTGAGGAGGTCATGGAGTCATGGCCTGATCATCTTGGGAACTTTGGCAGATAGACAAACCCCTGCAAACATGTACAGAAAGGACAGCAGATCATCCCTTCATGTCCACCAGCATTGCATCAATGCCCTCTTCCTGCAAGGCACCTCCAAGGGGGGACAGAAACATGGGTGGAGTGCCCAAGGCCCACACTGCACATTGGCTGCATGTCAAAGCTACTATGCTGAATCTCCAAAAGCTGAACATCCCACATACTCCTTTTTCTCTACTGGCTTCTCCCACTTCAGTGCAAGCTGGGTCTCCAGCAACTGATGAGAGGGCCTGAGAGTAGGGATGGGAGAAAAGTAAAAGTTGCTGGCAACATAAGCCTTGAAAAAATTCTCAACAACATAAGCACTGAAACATTTTTAAACTCTTGAAGGTGATGGGGCAGGTGGTTATGTTCTTGCAAAGATTGTAATGCATTTTAGCAGGATAGTTTCACATTGTCAACAAACCTTGCAGTATGATGTTTTCATCCCTTTGACCATGGCACTAACCAAATGATTGTACCACTCTGCCACAGTCATCCTTAAAAAAATAACTGAGGCTTGGGGTATGCCAGCTGGGTGCAACATATGACATTCATTCTTTAAAACCATTATTTTCAACAAAAGAATAGGGTAGCATGTCAATGCCTGATATGCTGGCAAGATTATCTTTCCACTGGCATACCTTTGGATTATTTTTGTGCATTTTTACTTATGACTAAAAAAAGTGCTAAATAAATGTGGAATGGCATCACAGAGAATATGAACTGTGTAAATTCCTTTAACATGACTAGTGGTTGTGGAGATGGTGGCAGAGGTAGGTGTGGGAACTCTGTGACTCTTGTCACCTCCAGCTAACTCAGAGTCATCTTCCCCCATGATTTGCATTTGCACAATAGTAGTAGGAAACATGGGTGTTATTTTGCCCAACTCTCTGAGACATCTACAACATTACTATGTTGGCCCAGTGCTCTTTTGGGAATGCTTCTATTGCTACTAATCATTGCACCTCTGATGTGATGTTGGTGTGTTTCCCAACCATACCTGTGGCTTTGTTTCAGGTAGGATCTCAATGAGGATGTGCCTACATGTGATGCTGCTCACTACCTACTCAATTTTTTTTTTATAAATAGTAACATGTTTACCTTTTCGATCATGCGCAAACTATCTCCATAATGGCAAATGTATTGATTGATGGGTTCTTGAGGGACTACAGCTTCTTCTACAGGGGCTAGATTTGCAATAGTGCTAAAAGTGGGTGTCAGTCACATTGTATTTTGAACAGCAGCAGAAGTGTTCGTAGATAAGGTTGTGGATGTTGACCTGTGATGCATAGTCAATAATAGTGAATCTAACTGAGTGTTAGTTATATTTGGAAAGCAGTAGCTGTGATAATGATGATGACCAATAATACTTGTGTATTTTTAGGCATGTATACTGGTCCACTGTCAGACTTTACAGTTCATCTCTCAAATCACAACGAGTATGGTGTAAGAAGCGCTCAAAGTACAGATTTCTTATAAATTTAGCTGCTGTACAACCACTTTGATCTGGAAGTAAATGATCACACTAAAAAAGATACTAGACAAAAAAAGATTGGTTGTGGGTAAAGCGCTCCAAACTATAATAATATAAACATATGTATAAATAAATAAAAACTATTTGGCACAGAAATAGCAGAAGAAAATAGATTATTGAGAAATGAAATAAACCTAAAATCAATAGTATCAAATATACTCTGTAATATATAAAATATATATACAAAATATATATAAAAAGTCCCAGATAGCTATCTGTTTCTCAGAATCAGGATATTTGCCAGCATAAGAGCATATGTTATCACAGTCCGTACTTAGCTACTATGCCAGCGGGCAGGATTCTACTCCACCATACTCTTTGATTTTATTAAAGGCACAGGTTGGATACATTTACTCTGTTATTATTATGCCGGCAGGGTTTCTCCAACTCCTGACTCATCACCTTGATGTATCTGCGGGCAGGGAAAAACTTCCTCCCCTCTTCAGTGTCTGATGCGCCTCATTGCACTCCTCACTTGAAAACGGTTCCGGTATTGCGTAATTCATATCTCAAGTTAATTTAAGCTTCCTTAGAGTTTTCTCTTCCTGCGGATCACTGTCTCACTGGTTTTCTGAAGAAGTGCAACTTTGTAGCACGAAACACGTAATAATTTAATTCCCATTACACAAGTTTGTATCCGGGAACCAGTGAGACAGTGATCCGCAGAAAGAGAAAATAAAATCAAAGAGTCGGGAGGAGGAAAATTCTGCCCGTTGGCATAGTAGCTAAGTACAGACTATGATAACCATACCTGGGAACTCTCCGGATTTGCCCCGGAGACTCCGGTTCTGACAGAGCTTTACCGGGTCTCCGGGGCAGAGGCTGATTCCTCCGGATGTGGAGAGTTTCTATTGAAACTCTGCCACATCTGCTTTTTCTCCCGCTGTTCCTCCGTCCCCAGCCTTCTGTGTGACACTTTTAACCCTCTGAGTGCCAGAGTGGTAAGGAATGCATTGCTTTGCAATGCATTCCGTACCACTCTGGCACTCAAAGGGTTAAGTCCTCCCAACACTCGCCGCAAGCCCCGCCCCTTTTTGACGCGATTAGCGCCATTTTTGTCACCCCCTGCTGAACAGAGGACTACCCTCCGGGTAGCCCTCAACTGGAAGTTCCCAGGTATGATGATAACATATCCTGTTACTTATATCTATAAAGTGTACAAGAGGGGAAATAAGACCCCTGTCTCATAGACATTGTCTCTGATTATTTCATCAAAGTTCTGGAACATTGACCATTTGTATACTGGCAAATATCCTGGTTGTGAGAAACACATAGCTATCTGGGACTTTTTATATATATATATATATATATATATATATATATATATTTTTTTTTTTTTTTATATAATACAGTGTATATTTGATGCTATTTTTAGGTTTATTCCATGTCTCAATAAACTATTTTCTTCCGCTATTTCTGTGCCAAACAGTTGTTATATATTTATACATATGTTTATATTATTATAGATTTGAGCACTTTACCCACAACCCATCTTTTTTGTCTGATCTCTCAAATGGTTTATAAATAGGCATGTTAATCCTTTCCACTGGTGGAAGATTGAGACTTTTTCTTTCATCTGTATCAGAAAAAGGGAAGGACAGTGGAGAGACATATTTAAATCAACATGGACATCATCATCATTATCATCATCAATAATTAGATAATCAGCAGCAACATGAGAAGCAGCATCTACTTCCTCCCAACTACCTTCATATTCTTGTAGGTTATTTAAAGTCTGAAAAAGTTTTTTTTGTTTTTTTTTACTTTTTCCCTTAGGGGAATTGATAGAACATTGACCAGTAGTTTGTGGTGAGATTCTACTGTAAGTGCCTGACCCAACTGCTAAATCCTCCCCCACTATGGCAACAAAACTAGAGTGTTTTGTCCTCAGTGTTGTTCTAAGTTTATTACTACTATTGGCAGATGACCTTTTCATGTTACTTTCACAAACAGTCTCCTCAAGAGAAGGAGCATCATCATGATCATTTATTGTACAAGTGGCAGCAACCCTGTGCAAAGTCGTTTTTTGTAGTATGATTTTACTACCACTAACACGTCCATGCACTCATCTTGCTTCTTTCCTCTTACCCCTGCCCCAGCATGTTTGAGTGACATAATAATAGCTAGTAGCTAGTTTCAGCATATTTTCTCCCAATAATTGTTGTGTTAATTTTTACAATACAGTACAGGATAGATCTGTTATCTACAGAGCCAGCAGCTTGCAATGATTAAAAACACATCACCTGGTGCAGCACCACCTTATCTTTCTTTTTCTTGCAGATGTAGGGTTGAGTGAAAGCAACACAATGGAGGTTATTCACTAAGGTGTGATAAAGAAGTGATAAAGCAGAGATGACTTCTCCACCATTGATGTTACTTCTTCATTTCCTATGTTATTGTATAGAACCTATGCACTAACATTTGTTAAGTTTTGGAGATCTTAGTACATAGGCTTCATAGAATAATATAGGAAATGGAGAAGTGATTTCACTGGAGAAGTCATCTCCACTTTATCACCTCTTTGCTTCTATAAAACAGCTCCAGCTCCCACACTTTGCCTACATTAACTAACATAAAGATTTCAGTCGCTGTCTCTCAAGTATAGACTGACAACATGCAATAAACTGTTACCCCTTTTATACTTTAGGATGGTGGGAAAACATAGGTGAAACTCTCCATATGAGGGGGAAATACATTATTTGTGTCGATTTCAATGTAGTGGAAAAAGTGGAAAAAAGCAGAACATTTCAATTTTTCAATGAATTTGTGTGGAAGGCAGGAAGTGTTGTTCTTAGTATGTTTTGTTCTTGAGGAGAAAAGTTTTGCCTAGCTCTAACTGTGAGTCATATGCTCTTGGGACTGAGGGGTATAAAGTACTCTGCTCCTGGGTGTACTGCTGGATGAGGAGAGTAGGCTGGAAAAGCATGTTGGCTTGTTAGACTAAGCCATAAGTTCTGAATGGGAGGCACACTGGGGAAGTATCTTTGTCATCATCTTGGCTTGGCTCCATGTCTTCCACTTCACTCTCTGCATGGCAGACAAAGCTGCTCATCCCTTTCTCAGGGTTTGGGACATTCTCAAGCTGTTGGTGTACACTCCTTTCAGGTTTGGCATCACCTGCATCCTGAGAATCTGTTGTTTGGCTAAGTCCCTGAGATATTCAGACAGAAGGATCCCTGTTCCAAATCCATGTAAAATTTTCTCTGATAGCCGTGGCCTCTTCTCAGTGGGCTCATGGTGTACCCTATTCTCAATGCACCAGTGACTCAGCTTGTTTATGGTAGCTCGCTTAAGTCATTGAAAATCTCTGAAAGTAAAGTCTATCTAACCACCCAGAAGTGTGAGCCAACACTTAACTATTGCAATGCATGTTTTTGGCTCCAATAGATAATTGAATCAGATCACACTGCTACCAGATGTGACACAAGGACCACAATTAATATCGGTGGTTCAAAAACCCTCCTCCTCTCAGGCCTCTAGCTACCCAACACTTCCAGGTAATAGACCCAAAGTCTGGGAACATAAGTGAGGGACCAAAAAATCTGACAAATAAAAAAGTTTATATAAAAGTATAACTTGTATTCATAAAACACACAACAATTACTAGATAGCCTAAAATAGCACAGAAAAAAACATGCCCTCATTAATCATGCTATGAGACTAAAAAACAACAGCAAACTGTACTGAGACCCCCTGATCCATAGAAACCTACTTCCATAAAGCAGCACCAGTCTTACAAGAACAGTTTTCCCCTCAGCACATCTGGGCAGGGATCAGAGGGCAACTCTTTGTATTTCTAGGGCACCTTTCCGTTTCCAGTATCACCAAGCAAAAAGACTCTTCCCCATCCATTGTATTGGTAGATAAACTTAGGACAACTATTCTTTCCCTTCAAGGAATCTTCCTCAGGGGAGTGGCAAGTACAGAGCATGATTGTGTTGTGGTTGTAGCCATGGCCAGGCTAGGCAAGCTTAGGATGGTCACATTGCTGTCTCAGTCCTTCCCCATCCACAGGAATTCCACAAGTATTTATGCATTCAGTGCCAGTATGGTGGTAGAAGAGCCATCCGTGCAGCTACACAAGCTTAGTAGCACAGAAAACACCCTCCAGGACCTCCAGGTCTTCCATGACACCACCAGATTTTTGTTCCAATGGTGTAGTGGAGTTCCTAACAGCCCCAAAATGCAGAGGGACTCCTGTGTCAAAAGGGGTCCCTTTGCTTTTACACATTATTTCTGTATGTAGTGGTAAATGCAGAATGCCTCCTATGATTCTTCCCTCTCCTTGTGGTCTCTTATAATGCACTGACCAGAATGTTTCTCTCATGTTGCTGACCTCTAAGTGATTCCTGTCATAAAACAATATTTTGTTATATCATATATGTATGCTTTTACAACTATGCATTTTTTGTTATGTATTACGCAGCACATTGCCCAGGATTTACAAAGGTGCGAAGTATGTCTTTACTTGCTGTATATATTCACCAAAAAGTGCTAATGGCAGTGAAATGTTTATGGATCAGTGCTTTCTATGGCTAAAGTGTACTAATGGCAGAAACATGTTTATGGGTATATCCTGCCCAGGAATTACAATGGGGTGAGGTACCGTTTTACTTGCAGTATATCTTCACCAAAAAGTGCTAATGGCAGTGAAATGTTTATGCATCAGTCCTTCTTATGACCAAAGTGTACTAATGGCAGATACATGTTTATGGGCCACTCCTTCTGAGTCCAAAGTAGGTTAATGGCAGTGACAGGTTTATGGGTCAATCTCTCCCAGGATCAAAGTATACTAACAATGGTGATATGTTTATGGTTGGTCAATCTAGATCAATCTGTAATGACAGTGACATGTTTATTAGTCAGTCCTACCAAGGCCCCAACTGTGCTTATGGTAGTTCATATTTGTAGATCATTACTTCCTAGAACCAAAGTGTATTAATGGCAGTGGAATGTTTATGGGTCAGTCCCTCCCCTAGGACAAAAGTTTAATAATGAATGTGAGTAGTGACTGTGAGGTGGGACTAGTTACACTTGTACTGGCTCCCAATATTTATGTTGGTGGCCCTGCCCTCTGTCTATCCTCCACTCTCTACCCCTACACTTCTCTCTGCACTCTACTTCACTCTCCAACTTCTCTCTCTCTCTCTCTCTCTAATTCTCTTTAGCTCTCACCCACTCTCTCCCCATCTTGCTACATCCTTTCCCTAAATCTTTATCTTTTCATCTCTTTTTGCTCCTTCCCCCTCTTACAACCCTTCTCCCCACCTCCCACTACACATATTTTCTCTACTGCTTCACTTTTTCCCTCTCATCTTTCACTCCTCCTCCCTCACTGCTCACTTCTCCTTACTCAACTCTCTTCCTTGTCCAATACCCTGTACATCTCCGCTCAAGAGGATTATGACGGTGGTGATTGCTTTAGGGGGGACGGGGGTGTTGGCTGCATATTAGCATTGGTTGTTGGGCTTATGCTGCTGAAGTTGGAATTGCTGTCTAAAGCAGTTTTTGGCAAAAGGCAGCCCTCCAGCTGTTGTTAAACTATAATTCCCAGTACCTGATGGCCCTCTGGTCTAAGGGTTGGAATCATCACAGGGCAAATGGCAAATATGTTAAGTTCTGTGTATGGTTTTTTACCATTTGCCTGTCTGAAAATGGGTAGATGTAGAGTTCGCATTTCCCAATCCCTCACATCCCTCTCTCAGCCTTGCTCCTTTATCCAGCTCTCCATCTTTTACTTCCTTCTTTGCTTTTCTTCCCTCTGCGACTTTCCTTCATCCCTACTCTTCCAACCGCTCTCTTTTTCCTCTCTACATCAATTTCTCTATCCATTGATACCTATGTTTTCCTCCCTCCCTCCTTTCTCCCTCCTGCCTTCCCGGTTCCTCCTTCCTCCTTCCCTAGCACTTCTACCTCCCTCTTACTCCTTCTTCCCTTCCTCTCTTCAACATATCCCTCCCTCCAGCTTCATCTCTCTATCTTCTTCCTTTCTTCCATCTTCCTTCTCCCTCCATTTTCTTTCTCCGTCATCTTCTTTCTTCTATCTTCTTTCTCCATTCCTCTCTCTCTCTTCTTCTACCTTCTTCTTCACATATGGTGTATATTATTATTGTTGCTGATGTTATTTTTATTGTGTGGGTAGAGTTTAAAGGTGGGGAGTAGGGCCCCCTAAACAGAATTTTTTTGGGGGCCCAAGCATTTTGTTTTACACCAATGATTTGTGCAGTGTTCCACAGTATATTTATTTCCCAGGCAGCAACAACAAAAACTCATCTTACACTATTGCAAAGGACACGCGTTGCTATTGGTTTTATCTCACAGACTCATGTTGAAATCTGTGGGGAAAGGTGGTTGTAAAACCAGTGATACCATCCACTATTCGGCTATGACTGTCAGAATGGATATTTAGGAGCATCCTGAACAGGCTTTTTTGCAAGCTCCTCTACCCACTATTTCAAATTAAGGTTAGTATAACTGATGGTAATTACATGAAATTATGTTTAATCCAGTCTTCTCCATCCATCAGCCCTAGCATAATTTTACATACTCAGGGAAAGTAGTTAAAATGACAGTTTAACCCTTTGAATTACAGAACGGTATGCAACTCTTTGCAAAGCAATGCATTGCATACCCCTCTGGCACGCAAAGGGTTAACTCAAAGGGGGATTTAAGGAAATGTAATTTGCCACCTATGGTGCAGTTGGTTTCCCCAATAAAGAGTAGTATATTAAAGTACTTTAACCCCTTGAACTGCAAAGCAATATGGTTGAGACATCTCTGGTATCCAAGGGGTTAATGCAATATTAAAAAATAGACAGCAGTAGATATACCAATCTACCAGTAGATAAACCGATCACATGTGGTGGGGGCTGTAAATCTGTACAGAAGTAATGGACACTTCACACACCTATGGACATACTGCCCTATGGCACACGTATTTGTAAAGCAGAACGACTGTACATGAATGACCCCTATGGACCTCAGCTGTAGAATTCAGAATTTTACAACAAAAAATATGGTGATATGTTTGATGTAAAATGTATTTAACCCTTGAAGGGCCAAAGAGGTGTGTAGCTCATTGCTTTGCAATGCATTGCACACTCATGTAGTACTTAAATGGTGACTGCCATTGTGTTAACCTCTGAGAATGGTTGAAGCACATCATTTAGTAAAAGAATGAAGGTCTAGGCCCCTGGATGCTTTACTATACTCAGAAGAAGAGTGGATTAATTCTGGGGCAACAAGCTGCATTACGGCGGAGAAATAATTACATCCCAAAATTCCCACTGAATTAAACCTTTGAATGCTAGAGATGTCTTACGTTAGAGACAACACTAGCATTAGAGTGGGTTAAAACACAATTTAAATCAGTGCAGAATTGTGTTTGTTCCCTGGAATTGCTTTCCTTTTCTTTTGAACATAGGACCCTAAAAGCAACAATTCTTAATCTCTACAAATAGATGGAAGTAAGTCTTTGATTTAATGCCAACGTTTACATAATTTTGCTTGGCAAGCAACGGCTTCATGCCCTAGGGAATTGTGCCCATACTGCTCACAAACTGGCTCCTTTACAGAAAGAGAGGCCCTGGCTCTGAGTGGTGTACATGTAATGGTAGTTTCAATGTTCTAGTGTCCAGCAACAACCATTCTGGATTCTAGGAATTGAAGACTAGATTAAATTCTAGATTCAACAGTCTCATCCACCTACAATATTCCATATTGAAGGGTGTGTTTGAGGATTACCAGATAATGAAGTGCTAAGATTCTGAGGGCCATTTGCAGCAAAGCTAAAGAGGTGCAGTTTTAGAGCAAACAACATGTACCATTGGATTTTTCCATCACAATTGCACCTATTTTGATTGCTGTGTTGGTAATATGATGTTCAGAGTTTTTAACCAAGGATTTTCTGGAGGGTTCCAGATGTTTATGTATGTGTTAATTGGTATCCTTTTAAAAGGTTGCACGCAAAAGAGCTTGCGACCAGATAACACGTTAAGCATGTCTCCATGGTTAAAATGGCGACATGAGAATCTCGCACTGCATGACAGCGCAAGACACTCATGGCACATAGTCAAAGATCGCATACTTGCATAAAAGTCCCATCATGCTTACCATCTCATCCCACATAACACAAGCATAGTCAGGTTGGGGAGATAAAGAGGAGTGGACTGGCCTCACAATAAACTTCCCATGAATGCGCATATGTAATACTCCATCTTCCAATAACGAAGCACTCAATGTAAGCAGTCACCAATGGCAATGGCTGTGTTTCCTTCCAATTTCAGAGGTACAAGCTGCAGCTTTAATGCGTGTTTGAACTCAGTGGAATAAACCTCTATTGATGTTCCTTTCAGAAGACATGATAGTAATGATATGTGGCCAAGATGAAACAGATCTTGCTTTAACTCACCACCACTCCGCCTCAGATGTGATTCATTGTAGAGACAGCTCAGCACATACTGGGTTGCTCCAAAGCTAAAGTGTGTAACTCAACGTACTTCCTCAGGGAATTTGATATATCAATATATGGGATAAAGAGGACTGGACTGGCCTCACAATAAACTTCCCATGAAAAAACCGCTTCTTCCATAAACGAGGGACTCAGTGTAAGCATTTATGTATGCTCAGTGCTTCTCCCGGCTCCCTCCCCTTTTCTGCCTGCAAAATGAAAGGGCAGAGCGGAGAACGCAGAGAAGGTGAGAGAGAACCCGGAGCAGGGAGGGAGGGAGGGAACTTTGAATGCACATATCTCTCAAACCATAGCGGTTTGAGAGATAGGATTTGTGCCACAGAGTTTATTTTTTTATCCTCTACAAAACTTTTAGAATTTTTATGGGAAATTTCTGTCCCTTTAACGTGTTTTCTGGTCGCACGCTCTTTTGCGTGCAACCTTTTAAAAGTGAACAGTGTTACTCTCTGTACCTGAAATCACTCATTCACCCATCCATCTCTGGGTCAAGAAACCATGGGGGAGATGCATTAAGGTGCTGAGGTGATAAAGTGGAGATGACTTTGCCATTGATATAACTTCTCCAATTATATAACCTCCCATGTTATTCTTGTCAATGCACTAAGATTTCCCAAGTGAGAACTTAGTGCATCGGCTCCATAGAATAACAGAAACTGGAGAAGTCATCTACACTTTATCACCTCTGTATCACGCCTTAGTGCATAGGTTTTCTGTAGACTTCTAGTATTCCCAGGCATATCCACTCATTTTTCCCTTCATCAGGTAACTTGATTTTGAGATTGGGCATAGTGATAATTTTAGTGCAGCCTTAACCATGGATGAAGAAGATGAGCTGTGCGTATAGAGACAGCATGAAGGAGCAAACAGGAAGATATCACAGCCAGGAAGCTCCACCCCAATAACAGAAAGCATCTCTGGAACACAAGGCAAATAAAAGCATGTAAAATTAAAGGAATACTAATACCTACAAATTAATTTGGGTTATATTTACTTAAATACCTTATACATCATGCTGACATTTGTAAACATTCTTTATTTGTTTCCTGAGGCCTAAACCCTAGTCTTACAAATTATTTGAGGGAGCAGACATTCCTGCCATTTCCTGGGCTCCAAGGTTCCCATTGATTGTGAAGGATTATGTGTGAATCGGTTGAGATGTGATAACATTACAACAGCAGTGGGCACTAATCACAATCATTTAACTGACTTCAGCTCTTATATCTCAAAACAAAACAGCACAAACAAGATAAAATAAATGCTATGGGCATACCTGGACATTTGCAGGGGGCCTCCAGTCTAAGGGGGCCTCATTTTTGGGCTTCCAACAGTCCCATTTTCACAGATAGGGACCAATTAAATCCTTTGCTCAGATGGACAGTGAGTTGTGAGGAAGTTTTGAGTGTACACCATGTAAATGTGGATGATTTCTCCCACAAATAGGAGGAAAGGAAGAGAAAGGCTACAAATAAACTTAAGGTTCCTAGATGTTAAAGCATTAGTAATGCCCGCTCATAATTTCATGTAATATTGTAGAAAAAAAAATATGTGGAGCAAGTCCCATTTCTCAAACCTTTATGGTTTGAGAGACAGAATGTTTTAAAGATCCCCCCCTCTTTCCCTGATGTCAGCAGTAAAGCTGACAGAAGGAGATTTGTGTCACTATCTAAAAAGAAATACTTCATTGGAACAATCTGCAGAGTGTCCTTACAAACCAGACACACTTTGTAGACCGTTCCAATTAAGTATTTCTTTTTAGATTGCAATATTTCGGCTCTGCTGAAGAGCTGCTGGCTGGTCCCGAGACTGGGATCTCTTTCTGTCTGACGTCAGTGCAAGGGTAAGGAGGGGGAACATTATGTAAAACGTTATATCTCTCAAACCAAAAAGATTTGAGAGATGGCACTTACTCCACATCATATATATTTTTTTTAAATCTACAATATAGAATTAAATTATAAGTGGGCATTACTAACAATATAGAATTAAAGTATAAGTGGGCATTACTAACCCTTTAACCTATATTTACTGGTCCTCCATTCACAATTCTCCAGGGGTCTCAGAATTTCTTAAAACTGCCCCTTAAACGCTCTCTAAATAGGACAATTTACACATGCATTAAAATCAAGTTTAGGATTACATTTTAGGGATATAAAATATGATAAATTACTTTTTGGATATGCTTGCCTTAACCCCTTAACGACCCTTGATGGTCATAGTACGTCATGGGTAGATCTGAGCCAGGAACCGGAAACACAAATAAAAAAAATGCTCAGTGGTCCTTTAGTGACCGCCGTGTGCATGTGGCCGGTCATTAAGGGGTTAAGTACATTATATTTAAGTTACATTAACCTATTTCATTTTGTGGTGTTAGTGTTCCTTTAAGGAACATAATAACATATATTCTATAAGACAGACATTCTTCAAGTATCACTAACAGGCCAAGTCTAGAATATCTCTGCTTGAACAGACGTGACTGAGCCTCTGATTAGCCTCTGATTAGTCAAGTCAGAGACCGAGAAATTTTAATTATTTAAAGGAGCAATCCGTTCAATACCCATCTGGCACTCAAAGGGTTAACAATCTAGGTTTTACTTTGATGTAGAATGTTTCCATATTTGTCTTTCTGTGTTTTTATCTGCTTTTATAAAAATGTTTTCTTTTTCTGATTGTTATCAATCGCCATGCTCATTAAATCAAACACTTTATCTACAGAGTAAACAATGTTATTCTTTTGATATATGTATGGGCCTCTTTCCCTTAGAGACTATAAACTATTGACAAAACTCATTTTACTAATGATCCAATGTGCAGGGGAGGTTTGGCTTCCACAGGTGTGCAACACTGAATAAAACCTCTGTTTCCATACAAAAAGAAAGAAAAACAGACTTTCTTTTATACTGCATATATTAAATTAAGTTAGGTAAAAGTTTGCGGTACGGTGGAAATGTCTAATATCTACTCTTGTTTTATAATTTTACTCAATGGCCAATATGCCTTAGCAACAAATAATATGGCACTGTTACAAAAAAAAGAAAAAGGTGATTTTTCAGAGCAATGTTATACTACTTAGCGGAGGAAGAGAGGGGCCTCTAAATAAGCAGTAGAAATCGGCGAATAGTGACACAAGGGAATTGATGGGGATGTGGAGTACTTGTAATAACTGTGGCAGCAAAGGCTTTTTTTATTGAACAAGGGGCAGGACCTTTGACTTCTAACCTCAATACCTTAAAACTGGAGGTGAACAGGAAGTTAGGGTTAGGTATGCTTTTTAAAATTTATAACTTAGCTTTCCTACAAGGTAACCCATAAATGTTCAAAGTGACATTCGTACTGCTGACCTTGGAATTAGCAAAGTGAATATTGGTATAGCAGCACCGCTCTACATTTTCAGTTTGAGAATTGTTACATTATTTTGAGCATTTGAGTGCCAGAATATTTGCTAAATCATTGAATACAATGGTGCTGATGTAGTAATAAGAACTGGGGTAATTCTGGGGGTAGATCTACTACTGCACCGTAGAGGAGAAATAAACAATTGACCTAAATTACGATTTTAACATTGCTCTGTAATGCTTTACATTCCCCCTGGCACTCAAAGGGTTAACCTGTTGAATGCTCATCTGTACTACATGGTGTAGTTTGTTTGCTCTGGAATTACAGCATTTATTTTTAGTACATCATACTAAATGTGTTAAACACCTCTATAGTTTAAATAAAATGCATGCCAGCTGTGAACTGGTTAAACACAGAATTTATAGCTGTTTTTACTGATATTTTTTAACCGTCTGTCTAACTTGCTAAGTTAAGGCTACATTCACATGGGTGAATAGGAAATCTGCAGCGACACTACTGCATTCTAATTGCCCATTTTATTTATTTGTGCCACCCTTGGGGGGTGCTACACTGACGACAGGGTCACCTCTACATGAGATTGTACCATACAATGGAGGTTGAACTGTTGCAGTAAGCAGCATAATGTCCCATACTGCTCACATGAAAAATCTTCAAGGTGACTTCAGAGATCATTATGCAGATGACCAAGGAAGAGCAAAACAACCGCACCTAGGGTGACCACGCATCCCGGAATGCCCGGGACTGTCCCTTATTGGAGGTCTGTGTCCCGTGTCCCAGGTCACCCCCCTTACCGGGACAACAAAGAGTCCCGGAAAGGAGCAACAAAGCCGGCACCCACAGCCTACCTACATAGGGCAGCATGCAACAATCCAGCCAGCCAATGAAATGTATTTGCTATATGGTTCACATTGTATAGCAAATACATTTCATTGGCTGCCTGGACTGGTGTGTATGAGACAGCTGGAATGGCGCCGGTATGCTGACCCAGTGGTGCTGCAAGTGAGACTGAGGTCTGAGTCCCACAGCTGAGGCTCCCATCGGCCTCCACAGAGTAAGAGTTCCCACCAGGGTGACCACATGTCTCGGAATGGCAGATTGGAAATGTCGTCACCCTAGCTGCACCATGGAGAAGGGGAAAGATTTCAATTGAATTAAATGGGGTTTTAACCACTTGAATGCTAAAGAGGTAACTAACAATTTGAATAAGGGGACCTTTGTATTTGGGGGAGGCTAATAATAATATCCAGGATAATGCCACCACTAAAATCTGTTGTTGTGGTTGCTTTCTCTGGGGAAAAAAAGTTTCCTCTGCTCGCATTATTCTTTTTTTGTCTCTAACAAGTTGCTGTGCAATTCATTACAGACCACTCTAGAATTCAGTAGATTAAAATCCCCATTTAAATGGGGATTTGGTGTATTTCAGTTTGCCCCCTATGGTGCAGTTGTTTTGCACCAGAATTTCTAATATTTACTTTCTGCATATGGTCCAGAGGATGCCAGGAGTGGTCATCTGAGACGTCTAGTTGTTGAGAACTACAATTCACATCCAAGATGGCTGGGATTGATGGAAACTATAGTTCTCAACAACTGGAAAGACTCAGATTACCATCCTATGCTGCAATTGTGCAGCATTCTGATTTCAGCACAGGGAAGTTCCAGCAAGCTGTCTTGGACTGTGTTCCCATGAGACAATACCCACCCATATAGACAGATCAGCCATACACAGTGCAATGTTCTTCAAACCAACATAGCACAGACATCAGTGCTGTGCAGTCCCCATAGTGAACTAAGCCTAGGAGTTGTAAGTGTGACAGTGGCCTGTGGTGGTACTGAGTGTTTTCCTATCCAGTAGAATGCCTGCACTTTACTTCAGATCTGGAAATACTCACTTCATTATATACAATGTCAATTGTGAATAAAAGGTCTGGGGAATTTCACTGCAGAAATGAACATACATTATGACTTATTTGTATGGGTGGTAAAAAAATCACCGTAAAAAATCATAATAATATGTCTATTATACAGTGATTTTATACAAATTTGTACATGGATTGTTCAGGGAAGCTCTGACCCACAAAGCGTGCAATCTAATGATTGGTAGTTGAAGCAATAAGGGGGTTATTAAAAGTATTACTCTCTTCTTGTTTTTAACCCCTTAGATGCTAGAAAAGTCGCTAATTCAGAGTTTAAGGGCTAAACTGATTTTTTTTAACCCCTTAACGACTAGGGGTCAGGGAAGTTATCTTCCTTTAAGGACCGATTTGATCTATGCCAATGCTCTGGCACACGTGACCTGTTACGTGTCCCAGCGTGCCAAGCAGGGGTCTGAGAGAGACTGCTGCGGTCTTGGAGCGGTCAATTTCAGACACAGTTTTTACATACAGTGCTCCTGCAGGAAAGTGTAAGTAAAAAGTGTGTGATGTGTCAGTACCATCACCGGTCCTTAAAGGAAAGAAATGGTGACAGTCCTGGCACGTCAAGGGTTGCTAAGGGGTTAAAGCATCATTGAATAATTAAAATATTACATTTAACCCTTTAAGTGCCAGAGGGATATCAAGTGAAAGCAATGCATTGGATAGTCGGCTCTTCAGCAGAGCTGAGATGGCACTATGTAGAAAGAAATACTTCATTAGAAAGGTCTACAAAGTGTGCCTGGTTTGCAAGCACACTTTGTAGACCGTTCCAATGAAGTATTTCCTTCTACATATCGATATCTCGGCTCTGCTGAAGAGCCACATGCCGGTTCCGAGACCAGGATCTTCTTCTGTCCTCTAGATGCTCACATCAATGAAAGGGGAGGGAGCGGGGAACTTTATCACCTTATATCTCTCAGAGATCAGACCCACATCGATGGATTGATTTTTTTAATTATCTACAATAATACTTTTTATTTATATATACCATTACTAACGCAATTGTTATGTTTTACCATGTTTACCTCTATGGGAGCTAGCTTAGTAAAATCTCCAGGGCTGCTCTGTGCAGAACTAGAGTAATTCTAGAGCAATCCAACTGCAGCAAAGCAATGAGATCTCTCTAGCATTCAGGGGTTAAAAAGCCCTATTCAGATCAACAAGGTTGTTAAGTAGTCCCTTTGCTCCAGAACTGCTCTACTTTTTCTGCATATGGCCCTTATTCTTAACCCTTTGCAATGCATTGGGCACCCCCTCTGGCATGCAAAGGGTTAAATCATCTCGTTTATGGAAATAAAATTGTATTTTTGCTGTTTCTTAGTAACATTTTTTTCTGGATGTGTATACATAGATATATATCAGAAGTGTACTTGTGTGTTTAGTGTGTATAGTATATAAATCATAATCTGCTCTGCACTGTTTGCAAATCACAATAACTATATTATATGTACATGGAAATGTCCAAATTAGCCTCTGGCACTAAGGAACAGCCTGTTAGTCAACACCTACATATTTCCCAAGACATAGCACTAGTTAAATGTGAAAAAACTATATAAACATTCTGCCTCCTTAGTAAAAGTCAGAGTATCAAGTTGCTGTGTTTAAGACTGAAAACTATTTCCGTTTTAGTTTTCCACTGTAGTATGCTTAAATTACAATATTTAAGAAAAAAGCCTATAATCACATTTCCTGTAAATAAGACAGTTTGTACTTTTTTAGTTAAATAATTTTCTCAATTTTTTTCTCATGGTATTCCTTGAGTATTCTACCTGACAATTTCTTATATCCAGGTTATTTGTGACTGTTTTTAGAAAATTATTGTTTAATTGTGTTGAGAAATGGATCACTAAAACATCTATGCAAAAGCAATTTTGGGTGAATTGTCCACCATCATGATGGTGGTGGAAACTTCTGCAGGTGTGTGAGTCCATGCTTCCATTCATGCAGCTATTCCCGCATGGCTAATGCTATAACTCTGGAAAGTGGTCAGGGATATTGTAAACATGCTGCTGGACATTGCAAGAGACATTTCTGACCCCAAAGGTAAGATTTTCCAAAAAGTGGTGGTAACTGGAATTATCTGTAAACAGAATAAAACATTTCTTATGCCATGGTTTTCAGTTCTCAGACATATTACCGTAAATTTTTTGCATCCGATTCCACCATCTCAGGCAGCAGGAAAAAAGCAATCTTAAAAGTGGGCGTGGTTTAATCTAGAATCATGTTATACAGTATTTTCAGGAAAAAAATATTATTTTAGCCGTCTTTTTTGTCTGATTAATGTCATTGTTTTCTCGACAAAATAGAAATGTTCTAAACTTCAAGAAAACAAATTAAAGTACTATTAGATAGTAGTGAGAAGCAGCAGTAATAAGAGTTAACCAGTTAAAAAAAAAACTTAGTTTGAAAATTTGTCACTTTAAAGATAAAAAAAAGTGTTTGTTTCTTTGAAAATTTTAGTTTTACCTCTTTGACTGCTAGAGAGGTACACACATGCATTGCCTTCCTCTCTGGTCGTCAAAGGGTTAAAGACAAAATTAAAGGGACAATAATGTCCTGTAAAAAATTATTCTCGTTTTGTAGATGCAAAAAATTGTAATTATTTGAAGCAACTCCCATCTCTCAAACCGCTATGGTTTGAGAGATATTCACACTGAAAGTTCCCTCTTCCCTCCCCTTCTCCTGACATCAGCGCTGCGATGACAGCAGGAGATTGTCCAGGGACCAGCCGGCGGCCCTGCAGCAGAGCCAAAATTGCTTTATTTCAAAAGAATTACTTCATTGGAAAGGTCTATTAAGTGTGCCTGGTTTGCAAGCCAATTTGTAGACCGTTCCAATTAAATGTAATTATTTTTAAATAACGCAATATCGGCTCTCCTGAAGAGCCTCCTCAAGTCGTATGACTTGAATCTCCTGCTGTCAGCTGTACAGCTGACATCAGGAGAAGGGGAGGGAGAGGGGGAGAATTTTCAATGTGAATATCTCTCAAACCATAGCGGTTTGAGAGATGAGAGTTGCTTCAAATAATTCATTTTTTTTTTGCATCTACAAAACAAGAATCATTTTTTATGGGACATTACTGTCCCTTTAAAGAAATTTTTACCATCAGAATTTTTAAGGCCAATAATCAAGATATTCTTATAGTAATTTTTAATACTTTATGACACATTTTCAAACATGGTGAATTTTCTTCTGAAGATATTGTTCTTTTACATCTCATGATCTGACAGTTTTTTCATTATGAGGACTTTTGGACATTGTGCCCTTAGAATACGTAACTGTGCATAACTCCCCATAGCCTCTTGGATAATAGAGACATTTTAAATGAAGCAATATTTTCGAGACTTCTCCTGCACCGAAGGAGTTAAAAATGAATTATTATCTAAAATTATCCCATTGGATGCTAAACAGGACTGCAATGCAGTGCTTCACGTTATATATGGTATGACTTATGTATCCTGTAGTTACTTTGATCTTAATCTCTTTGGATTCTAGAGATGTCATGTACAATAAAGCAATGCATTGGTTATCTCCCTATCATCCAAGGTGTTAAAATGTATTCTAAGTACAGGATATATAAGACTTACCATACATCGAACCATCTCCTTTTCAAGCAGTGCCCTTGGATAGTTTCATTCATTTTTCAGCCAGACAGTGAGGAGAAAGCAAGACATTTATTCAAAGCAAAATGCAAAGAACATTTTTCATGCTTTTTATGGTCTTGCTCCTGCTTAATGTCTATGTGCCACATTTCTTTGCCTGGTAAAATGGCTGCCCTGCACTGTGTATGACAACAGACAGGGGCATAACCAAAGGGTATCCTTTTGAAATGTGAGTGAGGCTGTTCAATGCTTAACCCTGTGAGTGCCAGAGGAGTACATAATGCATTGCTTTGCAACTTGTTGCTTACCCCTCTGGCACTCAAAGGGTTAAGCCTGCGACATGAGAATCTCACCCACATCAAATGGGCCCTTTTCATGCCGGCGACATGTTTAATGTCCCGACAATTTTAATGCCCCTGCATGTGCTCGACATTTTGATAGTGACCCTAACTAAAGGGAGTATAGAGGGAACAGTTGTGCAGGTGGCCTAAAAAATGTTTGCATCAGGGGCCCTCCAATGATTAGTTATGCCATTGACAAGAGGTAAATAATTGGAAATGTATGAGCTTTTCTGGGAATGCCGCCATTTTTTTGCTCCTGGGCAAAAGCTGTGTAGAGACTGGGAATAGATGAAATAAGTGAACATTCTCATTTTCCTTACACCTGTAATAGGGCTGGCTTTAACCCCTAAAGGATGGATGATGTGCCAGGATTGTCATGGAATTCCATCTTTTGACAACAGATGATGGTTCTGGATGTCATGGGTTAGCAACTCAGGGCGTGCTGTTATCGCTGATTGTAGGCTATAACCAGGACTGGAGCAGTCAGTTTCAGCCATTCCCAGTGGTTCCACACATGTGATCGCTGATACAGAGATCACATGTACAAGTGGAGCCACATGATGAAGGCAATGTTTGTAAACACTGCCTTTGTCACTGTTCTCTGCCTTTTTTGCAACTGGTATATATAAGTGTTTCTCAAGTCCTGTCCTCAGGACCCACTAACAGGCCAGGATTTGATAATTTCCTTGTTAGAGCACAGGTGAGTTGATCAATATGAATGAGCCTCTGATCACAACTGTGCTATAGCAGAGAAATCCCTAAGTCCTGGCCTGTTAGTGGGTACTGAGGGCAGGAGTTGAGAAACACTGATATAGATCATGCGAGGTTGGAAGCAGTAAAGGGGTATGTAGAGGTCAAGTGAACAAGTTGTTATATATTTACATGGACCTCTGCTCAAGAGTATGCTATAGTTTTGGCTATTGTGGAATTAATAATTAATCCCTGGAGTGCCCTATAACATTTGATGTTGTACTTATTAAACTGTGGAATTAATGCTTAAAGTGTCATAGCATATGGTAATACTTTAGACAAAATCCTAGACATACTGGGTACTCCCAATTTCAGGATAAGTAAATTAATATATTTGAGGTTATTTTTTTCAGACGCACTAATTGTGTACAGATCATCACAGGGAAGCCTATCAAAAATGTTTGTTTTATTTTTTTAATTTCGTCCTACTTCGTATATTATAATCAAACTAAATGATGGTTATACAATAAATATGGCATCAAAAGAAAAAGAAATGGTAGATATATAATTTGTGTGGGTGTACTAGAGGAAAAATATGGTTGAACAAAGATATACTAAAAAGGCCAAAGTTGTTCTTATCCGCTAGTGTAAAAAAGACTTGTCACCAAGAGGTTAACCTTTGAGTGCCAGAGAGGTATCCAAAACGCAATGCGTTGGATACCTCTCTGGCACTCAAGTGGTTAAAGTGGAACTTTCACCCGCTATAAAGTCTCCCTGCAATAATTAAGCAGGCAGCGACTAGCTTTATAACAGATATGTTACCTCTGAAATGTAGCCGATTATAAAGAAATCCTTTATTGTAGGAGACCAGAAGCCAGGCATCAGCGCAGACATCTTGTCTGAGCGCTTGCGCTGTCAGTCCCGTTCTCCATTGAGAAGCATTGCAGTGTGCCACATTGTAACCGGAAGGGACTGACGGCTCGCAGACTGCACTAACCTGCCCGTCTCCTACAATAAAGGATTTCTTCATAATGGGCTACATTTCAGAGGTAACATATCTATTATAAAGCTAGTTGCTGCCTGCTTAATTATTGCAGGGAGACTTTATAGCAGGTGAAAGCTCCACTTTAAGGAGAGCTCTAGTTGTGTGCTAACATGGACTAAGAATATCTGAAGCAGTTCTCAGAGCAAACCAAATCTACCATGGGGACAAGTAACAGTTCTTAAAATTCTCCTTGATTTAAATACAGATTTTAAACCAATGAATGCTAGAGTGTGAGACCCTATAACATTTCAGGAGTTAAAAATCCCGTTTTAAATATATGGGATTTGTTTTTTACTTGTCCCCCATGGTGCATCTGGCTTGCCCCAGAATTTTTCTAATTTTACTTAATATATTGCTACACTGAAATTTGCTGTCAGGGATGGATTTTGCTCTTTTTGCAGTTGAAATCCAGATGTTATTGGAATGAACATGAAAGGAATTCAGAACTTATGACTGCTGTGTCATACTCGGCAAAACTGTGGTAGGACAGTTATCCACATCAATATATTATAAGCATGGTGGCAGGGCCAGTGCAGCCATCAGGAGAACCAGACTTCTGCCTCAGGCTGCATTGTGTTGGGTTTCAGGTATTCAGATTTCTATATCTGAGGGCTGAGACTCTGTGGGTAGTGAGAAATGAAAATGAGGAGAGAAATTAAGAAACTGGATAGAATAGCTTGACAGGAGAATAAAAGATGGGATATAACCAACAAGGGCGAAATATGAAATTTGATTTCAAGCACATCTCAAATAACTGGTGCACTATTTAAATGACAGAATTGCAACCTTGTGCTGGGTGTGGTTGAGCAATGTGTAAGTGTATGGGTTTTTTTGGGCATACCATTCCTCTGCACCCAGGCAAATGCATTGTACAAACTGGGCACAGATGAAATACACGCAAAAGTCTTTGTTTTCCTTATATCTGCTATATGGGTGGTGTTGGAAATATGTTTTCTTAGAAGTTGTAAAGTTGTGCGCTCTGGAAGTTATATGCCAAAATGTACCAAAGCAAGTTTTTTGCCCTTGTTTTGCATGGAAGAGGAACCTGGAGGGGGACTGGAATGCAAGTGAATTTAAGTTTAAACAATTAAGGTAAAGTTTTTGTCAATCTAAAGGCTCCCGCAAGAGTTGTTAGGTACTGGCTAAAGGTATTAAAACCCCGGGTCTCATGATTAAAGCCCTGGTTCTTGCTGCTGGCTTGGGGCACTGTGCACTAATAATGCATTAGGCTGTTATAAATTGCAGGTCTTTTGGGAACTTTCTGAAGGTTACCAATAACTTACTGGTTAATATACTTTTTCTTTAGTAAGGGATGCTACTCATAGGCAAATGGTAGTAGGTTATAGGCGAATGGAAGTATCTCAATGAGAGCAAAATATCAGGGTATTTTTTTTTTTTAAATCCCATTATATAACAGGTAATAATATTTTTTCAGTATGTATAGGAAAAAGTGTAGTTCAAGAGAATCTTGTGGATCTCTGAGAGTTTGAGTAGTAGTTACTATCAACTTCATGTCAGAGTTTATAGATATCCCTACTTATGCTAAAGCAGACCAATCACAATAAGAGAACTTACCTGTCCTCAAGTTGGGATTCTCCTAAAATATAGACTTGTCGGGTGTCTTCTGTAAGCTGTCATTCAAAGATTTATATCATAGCTTCTGTCAAGTTTTCAGATATTTCAGAAAGCCAAGATCTGCAAAGTTCATCATCAGTTACAGTCTTGCAAACTGGTATAATGGGAAAAGAGCCCATTAAAGTAATACTAACCTTTCATAATAATAATTCCCCATGTTCCTTACTATGGCCAAAAAATCCTAATGACCCTCATGAATTTTGTACTTTTGCAATCACTCCTGTAGATCATGTCCATAGAGGCGGACATTACAGATACTATCAAAAATCAAATACATTACACAACCCTTTGGTGTGCCTGCCTCGTTTAAAAATAAATAAATAAATAAATACCAGAAACTCTTATATTTGCCTCCATGGACATAACATACAGGACTGATTGAGAATGTTATCTCTTGAACAAAGGTGCAAGGGCAAAATTCATAGGGGATATACTTCTCCTTTTATAACATGTTTATGATGAAAGCTGGTAGAGCACAATAAATTGTTTCTGTCAGTTACTTTGACATAGCAGTCTGTCACAATTTAACTACCTTCTTTTATGACTTTAATGTCCATGAAGTTAATGACCTTTGGATAATAAGAACTTATGAATTTGAAGGTGGATGAACATGTTAATCATTCCAAAGCTCTTTCTTTGTACATTTCAAATATAGCAGATATCTTCTATAGGCACAGGCCATCTTCCCCAAGGGGAGACATCCACATCCGCAAAACCTTCATTGTGTTAAATTGGACTTTCAACCTCTTGAATGCTAGATAGATTATACAATGCAATCCCATCAATGTATCCATTTGAGTATGAGAAAATTGACCAACGCTATGCTTTGCTCTGGCACTCAAAGGGTTAAATGAATGGAAACGGTTTTTTTTTTTTTTTCCATACCTTATGGCACAGTTAATTCACTCAAGAATTGCTCCCCTTTTCTTTGGTTATATGATTGGGCAAAATGCTAAGTTAGAGGCTTTTAGCCAATTAATATCATGACAATAATTGATGTTCTACTACTCCTGATTTCACCATACAGTTATTCTTCCAGAGGTAAAAACATATTACAGCACAGTGGCTCAGTGGTTAGCACTGTTGCCTTGCAGCGCTGGGGTCCTGGGTTCATATCCCACCAAGGACAACATCTGCAATGAGTTTGTATGTTCTCACTGTGTTTGCGTGGGTTTCCTCCGGTTTCCTCCCACACTCCAAAAAAAACATACTGATAGGTGAATTTAGATTGTGAGCCCCAATGGGGACAGGAACCAATATAAGTGTAAAGCGCTGCGGAATCTGTGTGCGCTATATAAATAAAGGATTATTATTATTACACATAACAGCGGCACAAAAGATCTTTTGAGTGTAATCTGTAACAATGGAACTGTCCTTTGCCAACACCACAAAAGTAAGAAAATTAATCACAATTTTCAGAGGCTAAGACCTGCCTTTTCAGTGTAAACGTTGTACTGGCTCTCTCCCCAGTATGGTGTACTTGTTCCATTGTTTGCTGTAGTTGTGCTCCTCAGCACACCATCAGGGAAAGGAGTATATGGAATCAGCCACTCAACACACCCAATATAACTCTGGGCTGAACCTTAATTACTCTTTTCTGATTCCCTATATCCTCAAGAGTGCAGGGATTTACAGGCTAATAACTCTACCAGAAGAGTACTTGAGTAAACAATTTATTAAAATATAATCATAAAAGCAATGACCATCAGGTAAAAAACTGCATAAATAATATATACCCCTTTTATGCCCTGTACAAGTGATTACACTGAGAGGCAGCTATTAGCCACTGGACAGGAGCGCTCACGGAACCACCTCAGAGAGAAGTAACCACTCCAGTTTAATAAAACTTTAAAGTTAATTGATTCAGCATTAAAAACATCAAATATGTCATATGGGCAAGAATGGAGTGACACACATGTACGCCTTTGTAAATTCTGAGTAATTTTCTTACTTTTGTGGTGTTGGTGAAGGATCGTTTCAGTGTTACATGTTACACTCAGAAGATCTTCTGCACCACTTTTATGTGTTTTATGTTTTTAATTTGTATTTGAGTGGGAACTCAGCCCATGGAGATGTGTGCAGTGAATCTGGTAACTCTGGAGTGTGTGAAAAAACTGTGGTTTTTATATATTGTGGACTATTTGGCCTACTTCCATTTGTTACTGTTTAATGCAAATTTTGAATATGGCGTAGTTCTTAATAGTAGAGACTGCAGGTCTAAGAAAGAACAAATGTGTCTCAGGAAAGCACTTATTCCAGTTCAATCTCAATATTGAGCCCAATTGTCTAATTCCAAACGTGAGATTAGTACTTAACTTTTATTAGTTTGTTTAAAAACTCAGAGTGATTTGCTGGACTAGTTAACAACAGCATTAATTAAAACCCTCCAGCTAGATTAGACTACCGATCACCTGCTAGCCCTGTGGTGTGATCGGATGCTCTCACTGCTGGCTTTAAAAACAGCATATACGGGATGATACGAATGACTTGATAGTAAGTAGGGTTTAATATCATTACAAGTCAGTCAATTGGTTTAATGTGGATATTATATTCTGATATCCACCATGTCTGAGTAACAACCGAATTTTAGCACTTCTGTTTCAACAGACCTAGGTACTAAAGTTACTGTTGCCGGTTATAATTTTATGTAGCAATCCAATTAGCTTTGAAATTGTGCCTGTATCTCACCTCCTACTAATTATTTACTTCTTACTGTTTCAAGATTTCTATGAGTATGTTGCAGGATAGAGAGAAAAGAAAAGAAGGTATCAGTCCTATTAGCTCTCTCAAATAGAGAGCACTATATTAAACCGGAACATCCCTAGATTATAGTTAGAAAGTGGATAGAAGAGAAGAAACGCTATATATTTCTAGTTCCTTTCTTATTTTTTTTATAGTTTCTATTTTCAACCTGACTGCTGCTTCTAATCTAAATATACTCAGTCTGATTTCAATTTCTAGACTTAAGTCATTCGCAATTTAGTTAACCCCTCCAATGCGGCCCTACGCATATCACTGTGCAGCTCACGGCTTCATCAGGGTCTACAAGTGTTACTGAGCATGTCTCACTATCAGCTATTTAAACCCCTTAATTGCTGGGTATGAAGCATTGCTTGTCCAATGACAGGGCTGCTTAATAGTTGATTGACAGCTTGTTGATCCTCTACAGACAGCTGTCCATTTGATAATAATATGGAGGCAGGATGCATAGTAATTCTTATGAATTGCAGAAGGAACCAATAGTATTAATGATATAAATCAATTATTGTCTAAATTCAACCCAAGGCAGAAATAACAAGAACATTTTTTTGCAGGAAAAGTATACATGAGAATAAAAAATAAAAGGATCCCATTATTATCTTTAATGATGATTACTGAGTACACAGCTCAGTTATTGAAGAAGTAGATATTCGGAGTATAAACTGAATTTTGTGAAGAGCCATAACCTGTATATTAGTGGTGCTCATAAAGTACTGGTGACATAAAATCATTAAGGGTAGTATACGTATGAAATATAACGTCTAACTTGTAAGTGAGCTATAGTTACCCAAAATGATGGTATCAAAGTACACATCATAGACAGTCTCAATTGGTCATTGATAAGAGTATTGGCACAAACTGAGGCTTGTACCATCATGTTTAGATTATACATAGACCAACTATTGTACTGTGATTTCCTTCAGTTTGTTAGGTCATAGTACATATTTCGACCTGGTCTTGTTAGTGTCTAGAATTTGTAGAACAGTGTACACGTTAAAATCCATCTACTGTGGATCATATTTCCAAACATATTTGTTGTCATAAATAAATTATTCCATGCTTGTGTCTATGTTTATTAGAATGCACACCAGTCACATTAACTGGGAATCTCATTCAAAATAGAAATGGGATTTTAGCTTTTATATTACTAGGGATACAGGTTATTCAGATATAAAGTGATGAAATGTAAATTCATCATTTAAATCATAAGGGGTTTTGGTTTATAATTGAAAGATCCATTTAGCTTCAACTTGTAGACGCTTCTGATCTATGTCTCCCTTTCTTTGGTTTAGTGTGACTTTGTCAATTCTGACCTTTTTGACTGTCTTTTTTCAACAGTGTTTTCCCTCTAAGTACCCATGAAATTATATACAGTTTTTTATGCACAAATAGGGCTTTCTTTTGATACCATACTTATATGGATAGCCCCCATTTATTTTAGTAAAATTAAAGAAAACTGTAAAAAAAAAAGTAAAAAAACGCCATTTTTTTTCACTTGGGATCATTTGGGCACAATGGGTTGATTTTTTATGGAGACTGCATGAAAGGTATGACCAGTCAGTCATACCTAAAAAATGGGCAGTTTTAAGTGGGCACTGTCCCCCCTGGGTGAAAAACCCCATGTCCCTTTTTCCCACCCTAGGATTATCATGGGCCATTAAGGGGTTAAACAAACTAATAAAAGTTAAGTACTAATCTCACGTTTGGAATTAGACAATTGGGCTCAATATTGAGACTGAAGTGGTTTACTTTGTGCTCAGTATGTCAATCCTTTCCTGAGACACGTTTATTCTTATTTACTGTTTAAACTATATTTTTATTATTTTTATTACAACTCATTTGTTTCTCTTGTTTTTTATGAATATATTATATATGCATGTATTTTAGTATTTATATTATATTGTTGTAACATATGTTATAATTGACTGCCACCGATTTGGAGATATTTCCCTTTGAACGAGGTGCAGTTAATACAGTCATAGGGAAAAAAAAGTACACCCTCTTTGAATTCTATGGTTTTACATATCAGGACATAATAACAATCATCTGTTCCTTAGCAGGTCTAAAAATTAGGTAAATACAACCTCAGATGAACAACAACACATGACATATTACACCATGTCATGATTTATTTAACAAAAATAAATCCAAAATAAAGAAGCCATGTATGAAAAACTAAGTGCACCCTTACTGCTTCCAAAGGAATTAAGATGCTAAGTAGCAGACAGGTGCTGCTAAACAAGTGCCCTTGATTAACTGATTGTCAGCAAGTGTGACCACCTCTATAAAAGCCAAAGTTTTTAAAGTTTGCTGGTCTGGAGCATTCAGGTGTATGTTAACACAATGTCAAGGAAGAAAGACATCAGCAGTGATCTTAGAGAAGCAATTTTTCTGCCCATCAATCTAGGAAGGGCCATTTCCAAACAATTTAAAGTCCATCACTCTACAGCGAGAAAGATTATTCAAAAGTGGAAAACAGGGGCGTGTGCAGCCTTTTGTCTCTTAACCCATAGCTCTCTAACTGCTGTTGGATGTCAACTACCGATAATCTAAATGCAGCTGGAGAGCCATATGTTGAGCACAACTACTATAGATGCTCCCTGAGTACTAGGGGGTTGGATGCTGGAGTCAGGTGCAGCACTGTTAATGGGGAGGGGGAATTGGGTTCCTGCCTAGGACCCCAAAGAATCTTACTCCAATTATGAGCAGGTGGCGTTGTTTGAATTTGCCACCCGCTTGATCTATTGGTTTTCATGACCTGTAAGGTCCTGTTTTCAATTGTACAGCCAGATGGTGACAACTGTACAGTAGCATCTGTGCATGCACCTGGTAGGTCCTGAAAGAGAAGGGAGGGAGATGGGTATGTGGCATCACGTAGCTATAAAACCACAGTGTATTATTTAAATAGGGCTACATAAGTAATACAACAGACCTTACAATTGAATTGAAGCTACAGAAGTCATACAATTGAACTTACAATTGAAATGTATCTGCACTAGTACTGTGGTTCAATTTCAGTTGTAAGCTCTATGGTATCATTGTGCTGCTCCATTTCAGTTGTAAGCTCTATGGTATCACTTATGTGGCTCTTTCAATTGTAAGCTCAGTGTTATCATTAGCGTAGCTACATTTCAGTTGTAAGTTGGTATTACTTGTGTAGCACCATTTCAGTTTCAGTTGTAAGCTCTGTGTTATCACTAGTGTAGCTCCATTTTAAGTCTAAGCTCTAGCTCTGTGGTATTGCTTTATAATGCCAGTTACAAAATTATCAAAAGGAGATGGGCTGGGACAGTGGGCTGGAGTGATAACTTGCGGGTGGGACATAACTGTGGGTGAGGTAAAGGGGACCCATGACCTCCATATTGCTGGGGGCCCTGGGTGCTGTTAGTCTGCCCCTGATAGTGTTTGATTGGGGTGAGCAGGTTTGGGAGGAGGAGAAGTGGTATATGCCCTTAAAATGGGCAGAGAGTGGGAAGAACAGGGCAGAGAGTGACCGGAACTGGCAGTGAAATTAACAGAGTTACAAGGGAATTCACTGAGCCCTGAGAATCAGCCTCTGTCCCTTGGAACACAACAATTAACCCTTTGAGTTCCAGACACCCCTCTGTAACCGTCCTTAACCTTTTGAGTACCAGAAGTATATGCAACGCATTGCAGAGCAATGCATTGCATAGCCCTCTGGCTCTCAAAGAGTCAGGTCACAGAAACTGTAGATAACACCCGGTCTGATGTATAAATTATTTAAGACGTTTTTATACATATGAAGTTATTACTCTGATGTTAACTCCAGGAATGCTTAAAAACAGCATATACCTGGCGTTAAGATTCTAGCAAAAATTCTGTCGCAAAATTGTCGCAGATAGCAACATTTCTTCATAAATTCACTGCACAACTTTTTACAAACATCATTACAACATTTTGTTAAAAAACATATTATATGGAGTACAGCCCTCGTAAACTGGCGTTCTTACTTTTATATCTATAGAAGACACTGTTACAGCCATTTTAATGCTTCTTTTTGCTGAACTCCACATTTATAAAAAGTTGTAACAGCTTATAAAGTAGTGGTAGGACAGATTGCATTTTTTTTTTAAATAATTGAGACAAACCTTTCATTTCTCTTTTGTGTATTTTCTCTTTGAACACAATGATTATGCACCAGCATCCATCAGGATTTGTACCTGAGGCATTGTAATAAACAATCGCTATGAATTGTGGGATGTTTACAAATCTGACCTCTTTTTTGTGGCCTGTGCATGCAATAATACCTCATTAGAGTTTGTCATAGCGGAATATGAACCCAGTGAAATATGTGCAATGAGTAGGTTATGACTTTCCTATTTTTTTAGTTTGTTATTGATTTGTACAGCTGGTTTTCTATATTTTATTGTTTCAACATTATATGAAGGGAAAGAAAAATAATTCTGGGGCAAAGTAACTGCATGATAGCGAACAGATATAAAAATATCCTTAAAACACCTTGTATGCTAGAGATTTCATTTCATTTTGTTGCTTCTCAATGCGTTGGTGACTTCTCTAGGAATTAATTGGTTACGTGACCTATTTAAAAGGTTAGTAATGTCCGATTATAATTTCATGTTATATTGTAGATATTAAAAAAATAAGTTATCTGGAACAAATTCCGTCTCTCAAACATTTATAATTAGAGATATAACGTTTTAAAATTCCCCCCTCCCTCCCCTTGAACTGACGTCAGCTATATAGCTGACAGAAGGAGATCCTGGTCCCGGGACCAGCCGGCAGCTCTTCAGCTGAGCCGAAATACCACACACTAAAAAGAAATACTTAATTAGAATGGTCTACAAAGTGAACGGTCTACAAAGTGTGCTTGCAAACTAGGCACACTTTGTAGACAATTCCAGTGAAGTATGTCTTTTTAGATATTGGTATTTCAGCTCTGCTGAATTGCCACCGTCTAGTCGCACGACTCGAATCTCCTTCTGTCAGCTTTACAGCTGATGTCAGTCAAGGGGGAGGGAGGGATGGGAAAACTTTAAGACTTTATATCTCTCAAACTATAAATCTTTGAGAGACGGGACTTGCTCCAGATAATTTTTTTTTTTTTTAATATCTACAATATAACATGAAATTATAATCAGACATTACTAACCCTTTAAGTCAATAGGTTTTTAATTTTTCTCCTGTGATGTAAGTGGTTTTCAGAGAACTGGTCTACATTGCGATTACACATAAGGCCCAGTATTTTGTATGTGAATAGGTGTAGCGGATGTTATTGGACCTTTATCACAATGTTCTGAATTTTATGTGTAAAAATCCCTATGTGCAGACTAAAAGAGGAGCTATTCTGAGGCAAACTATCTACAACATAAGGGAAGACACAAATTCCCCATATTTCAAATTACTTAAATGAGTCTTTCTACCCCTTGCAAAGCAATACATTAGTGACCTCTTTAGCCTCCAAGGGGTTAAAAGCCCCATTTAAATTAATGAGAATTTGTATACAGAGTGCTTATCATAAAGTCATACCTGGAAACCTTCTTGTACGAAGCCTACAGTGGTCCAATAAGGTCTGGGGGTGGCAGTGTCATAAAGTGGGTGGGGCTTTATTGGGGTGGGTGAGATTGAGAGGAGGGAGTTGGGGTTTGCCTTCAAAATAGGCAGAGTGTGTGAGGGAGAGTGACCAGAACTGTGGGTGAAGTGGGAAGAGTCACATGGAGCCTTGACAATCACCCTCAGTCCTGGGAGACCTAAGGCTCAATTCAGTTTGCTTTGTTCAGGGCAAATATGAGTTCCAGTCAGTGCACACACAGTGTTACTATCGGAATTCAATTGCCGTACCAACATGAACCAGGATAAGCACTGGCCAACAGAACCTAACTTGCAGCCCAGCGTCCATCATAACTGTTTGTTCCCATAATGCACGCTAATATAATGAAAAATGGGAACATCAAAGGAAACTAGCTAACGTTCAGTTATTCATTTTCAAATGAAGAAGAATAATGGCAGTCATTAGAGAAACACTAACACCTAAAATTTAACTGGAGCTAGATACACTTAACCCTTTGGGCCATATGTTCAAAGAAGTAGCAAAATAGCTTTTGTCATTTGTTATGACTTTTCAAAGTACAGTGTCGCTGGGCTCATTAATAATTTCAGAGAGTGTTGGTTGTGATCAGAAATATGTCATTTGTCCTGACTGAAATTGTTGTATGTAATGACAAAAAAATGTCTTAACTAACGACAAAAATGTCTTTAAAAATGTCTTTACTAACGACAAAAATGTCTTAACTAAAGACAAAAATTCTCACATTCCCTCCACATTTTTCGTAACGTACAAATTTTGTCTTTTGCAAGACTTTTTTTGTCATTAGTTACGACAAATTTTCTTTTCCTCTATACGACACTGGAGAATAGTTTAGCCCCGCCCCTTTGCCCGTCAATTATGGAGTTGTGTTGTACACAATGGTCATTACTAATTTTTTGTTGTACACTCTATAGAAAATATGTCGTTCATGCACACAATTACCTATTTTTGTCTTTCATACAACTTTTTTTGTTGTTATCCCTTTGAACATATGGCCCTTTGATGACCACTTTTTTGGCACTCAAAGAGTTAAATACCCTATACTTCATGCTAGCATCTGCAAAAATTCTCTTTGTTTTCTGATGTCTAAAACCTATATTACATATGCTCTGAGGGAGCAGATATTCCTGCCGTTTCCATAGCTCGAGGACTGCCACTGATTGTGCATGATTTCTCTGTAAAGTAGCTGAGATAAGAACCTTTCTGCATTTAAAATCAGTGGGTATAAATCAATCACAATCAATAAGCTTTTGCCTCGCAAGACAAAAAGCACAAACCACATTTAATAAATGCTCTCTGAGTAGTACCAGTTGCCCGTGCATTAAAATAAAAATTTAGGATAATATTTTAGGGTTGCAATATATAAATAATTCATTTTAACATATGTAAACTGTAAGTACATAATATTTAAAATTATATCAGCCTATTTAATTTCTTGAAAACAATCACACAGAAGCGGATGTACTAAGAAAGTGATACACCATAGGGAAGAAATAAAATGTCCTATTGATTTAACCCATTGAGTGCCAGGGGGTATGCAATGTATTGCAAAGCATTGCTTTGCATACCCCTCTGACAATCAAATGGTTAAATGAGGCTGATAACCTCTTGAATTCAAGAAAATCCTTTCTAAATTTCAAGAGGCTAACAACCCTGTTAGATATTTTAATGTATTCTCTATGGTGCAGTTGTTTTGCCCCAGAAACGCACAGTCAGTTGTATTTATTCAATAGAAGGACGGGTTACTAGTGAAGTACCAGTGCTAGGGTCTGTTCTCTTCAATATCTTGACTGGTGATAATACTGGCAGAATTCCTGGCTAGCTGTGCATTTTTGGAGATGATACAAAAATCTGCAACAGGATTAACTGTCCAGGAAGGATAAATCAAATGCATGTGTATTTGGGAAAACTGGAGGAATGGCTAAGATTATGAGATCTGATGCTGAATAATGCATTAGGGCACAGAAAAAGGAGTAATACAGACTTAATGGTACTGTGCTGACAAGAAGATAAGAAAAAGGGGACTTGGGAGTTATTATTGCAGATGAATTGAAGGTAGGCAAGAAATGTAATAAAGCAGTAGGAAAAGCAAACTGGATTCTTGGTTGTATAGAAAGGAGAGTTAGAACCAGGAAGAGAGAGGTACTTTTGTCACTCTATAAATTACTTATTGATAAGATCTTACCTATTATACTGTGTACTGTTCTGGAGACCACAAGGAGGACTTTTAATACATTGGAAGCAGTTCAAAGAAGAACCACCAAAATGATACTGTGTCTACATGACACAAGGATTCAGAATAGACTCTGATAACTTAACATGTACAGTTTGGAAGATAGGAGGGAGAGGAGTGATATAATAAAAACTTTTAATTATTAAGTCTGTGAACTAGCTCAGTTGGTTAATGCACCAATTGTAGAATCTATTCAAGCCTCAAGCGTACAGGTTCTAGTCCTGGTAAGGTTTACTCTGCCTTTCATCCTTCTGTGGTAGATAAGTACTGGGACTTACTTGAAAATGAGGTACAATCTAAACATATCTTTCCTTGTAAAATACATTCCTAAAAATATATATATATAGTTTAGGAGGGAAGCATTTTTCAGAAAAGGAGAAATACTAGAAGAGGTCTTAATCCAGAGGCGTAACTAGAAGCCACCGGGTCCTGGTGCAAAAATTGCTATGGCCCCCCCACTACATTGCCCCCCATTGGTCACCTCCACATTGCCCCAAAGTCCATCTCCACAATACCCCCAATGACCCCCAGTGTCCATCTCCACATTATCCTCAGTGTCCATTTTCACATTGCCCCAATATCCAGCTTCACATTGCCCCCACTGACCCCCAGTGTCCACATTGCGCCCAATGTCCACTGCCACACTGCCAACAATTACCCCTAGTGTCCATCTCCTATCTCCCTAGTGGTCCACCGGTGTGGCAGGAGAGGTCTGTGCTGCCTTCGGCACAGACCTCTATTATAGCTCAGAGTTCCTGCGTGATCCTCTCTCTGGTAATGCAACTACAAATCTCCATTTTATAGTAGCCTGGTAAATGGATCAAGAAAATAGTGGCCGCTATAACAAATAAATCCCCCACCTCTGGGTTAAAAAAAAGACTACAGATGGTATTTCAGGCAAGCATGGAAAGATACCTTTATAGTTTAAATGGTAAATTATGGGACAGATATAACTAACATTCTTTCATCTATGGTTATTTAAGAGATCACCCCAATGGGTTAGTGCTATCCCTATAGAAAATGGGTTTGTTGTGGATACACTCCAAAGTTGGGAGAAATTGTTCCATGTCAGTTGAGATGAATAAGGACACTTTTGAGTTTATGAGTGAATTAAGTAGTAAGACTGGGTGTGTGTTAACTAGAGCAGATATAGTTTAACAATTGAATTAAAAATTGTATCTGTGTTTCTTGTCTTGAGAAAATTGTGCTTATGTATGTTTTAATGATATGTTTAGTTAAAAAAAGACTACAATAATACATAAATATTTGAAGTGCCAACACAGTATATTGAAAATGCATATGTGTGGAGAATAAAATGGAAAGAGATGAATATACAAAAGGTAAAATGTATTTATAATATGAAACAGATAATCTAACATAAAATGTGACTAAATATACGAAAACATAAAATATACTGTGGACACAGAATTATTACAAATCATTGATACATAGTAGAAGACAAAATAATGAACACTGTCCAGCCTGGGAAAATAACTACTACTGCATCTCACCTGGTCTCATCCCCTAAACATAGGTTAGATTTATTGGGAGGAGAACCTGTGAAACCATCTCCATGTTCCAGAGATAAGCAAGTGTCCTTAATAAAAAAAAAAAAGTGAACATAAATGTGGCTCAAAGTGGCAGATGTGCATGATGGTGACAAAATAGTTTGTCCGTGACAACAATATTGGGAACAAATAATGGGAAAAAAAAAATAATAATACGATAAATGAAAAAATGGTGAATCAAAAAAAAGACTCGAAAATGGAAAATGATATGGTGAATCAGACCACTGATAATAAATAGAAATATATGTGAACAGTCCAAACAAATGTGAATTTGACGTGATTGATGTTATTCCTTCATGTGTCTATGATGATAATAATAATAATAATGAACACAGATGAATGAAATAAGTGATGAGATGGAAACATCCATATGAATGAATGGAATGATGATGATAAAATGACTTGCAATCCTAAAATGAACTTCTTAACTGTGTAACACAATGTCAAGTAGTATGTTGGTTCATATAAGCTCCATGTATCAACTGAGTAAATGGCAACCAATACTTTCTTCAGTTAAAGGAAAAGGCTAATTGCACCTTTAGTATGCAACCGTCTATGAGGCTAGGTGTTAAAAAGCAGAGACTTATCAAAGTTTCAAGGTGTACAAGATATATGTAAAGTGTATCCAATTTATATTGTCTTATACTTCCCTCTATAATATTTATGTAACCCCAGTATATCCAGCTGTGACAGTGTCCATGATCTGCTTCTTTCTGCCTTATGAAACACTTCAGGTAATGTTCCCTGAACTAATCCATCCAATGCTTTTTGGAAAATCCTTCTTTCCTGAACAGAAGTACACCACAGGCAGGTTACTGCATAAATCAAAAGGCAGGGCCGGCTCAAGGCATTATGCTGCCTGGGTCAATGGATGAAATACTGCCCCACCCCAAAAAAAACAAAACAAAACACACCCACTAAAAGGAAAAAAACATCTTGGTCAGGGCTGAGCAATCATAATCTCATTTCTGCACTAAAATAATGTTAGTGCAGAGATGACATTTTTATGATGCCCAAGCCTGACCACATTTTTTTCCCTTTTTACCAATACAAAAATAAGCTTAACCGGATATACACATTGCCCCTCAATCTCCACAATGCCCTCCAATCTCAATGCCCCTCAATCTCCACAATGCCCCTTCCACATTGCCCCTCAATCTCCACAATGCCCCTCAATCTCCACATTGCCCCAATCCCCATTAATCTTTACAATGCCCCTCAATCTCCACATTGCCACAATCCCCACAATGCCCCTTCCACATTGCCCCCATATCTCCACAATGCCCCCCGTATCTCCACAATTCTCTCAATCTCCACAATACCCTTCAATCTCCATAGTGCCCCACAATGCCCTTCAATCTCCACAATGCCCCCAATCGCCACACTGCCCCAATCCTCCTTAATCTCCACATTGCCCCCATATCTCCACAATGCCTCCATATCTCCACATTGCCCCTTCCACAATGCCCCTTCATCTCCACAATGCCCCTGAGATACTGATCCTTTGTCTGTCTCCTACCTCAAGTCCCTGGTGGTCTAGCGGCATGGCATGAGAGAGACTGTGCCTCCTTTGGCACAGAGCTGAAGCTCCCTGCACGGTTCTCGGTAATGCAGAGCGCTGGGAGATGATGTCATCTCCCAGTGCTCTGTATTACTAGAGCACAGGAGACTAGTGGGAGATCAGCTGGATTGTCGCCCCTGTCAGAGTGCCGCCTGGGTCCATGGACCCACCAGCACTGATAGAAGGGTCAGCTTTGTTAAAAGGCTTCAATTTGGGAGGAGATATCTGTACATGGATGGAGAACTGGTTTAATGATAGATGGCAGAGAGTTGTGCTAAACGGAATCTTTCCGGGTTGATCTAAAGGTGTATGTGGGGTGCCAGAAATCTCAATCCTGGAACCAATGCTTTTAACTTGTTTATTAATGAGCTAGAAGTAGTTATTAAAACTTGTGTTTCAATCTTTGCTAATGATACTAAGCTGTGTAAGGGAATACATAAAGAGCAGGATGTTTTTTTCCTCTGCAGAATGATTTGGATAAAACTGAGTGAATGGGTGGAAAGCATTAGATGAGGTTTACTATAGATAAATGTAAAGTTATGCATTTGGGCTGAAGAAACAAACATGAAATACATACACTAAATGGGAAACAACTTGAGGAATCCATGTAAGAGAAATATTTACGAGTAATTATAGACAATAGACTTCTCACAGTGTGCAGTGTCATTCAGCTGCTAAAAGAGCCAGTAGGGTATTATTCTATACCAAAAGGGCTATAGGTATACAGGATGCAAATATAATTCTACCTCTAAATAAATCCTTGGTTAGGCCTCATCTGGAATATGGAGTATAGTTTGGACACTAACTATTAAAAAATACATTATTGAACTGGAAAAAGTGCAGACGTGCAACAAAACTGATAAAGGGATTGGAGGATCTGAGTTATGAAGAGAGACTAGCCAAACTGGGTTCGTATACATTAGAGAAGAGACATGTAAGGGGCGATATGATTACCATCTACAAATATATTCAAGGTCAATACAAAGGACTTTCTAAGAAACTATTTGCTTAAAGAGCCAAAAACAAGAGATCATCCATTAAAGGGATAGTAATACTTAAAATGTTAAAAAAAATATGCTGTAGGGTTTATCCCTCTGAGTAAAACAAGGGTACTCCCACTGCTGAAAGGTGTTTCATTCAAAAATATATTAATTTTCAAAGTTTAATTTTTTAGGTGCAATATCACAGTGGCCTGAAATTGTACAGTGGCGCTGTTGCTACATGATCCTATGGACAGCTCTGGTCCTGGGACCATAAATCTCCATAGGATGGTGTAGCAACAGTGCCACTGTACAATTTCAGGCCACTGTGATATTGTACCTAAAAAATTCAACTTTGAAAATTAATAACTTTTGAATGAAACACCTTTCAGCAGTGGGAGTACTCTTGTTTTACTCAGGGGGGATAAACCCTACAACATATTTTTTTTACATTTTAAGTATTACTATCCCTTTAGGCTAGAGTAAAAGGGAGTTTTTATAGTAATGGCAGTAAAGTTATATAATGTTTTGCTTTGGAATGTTGTGCCTACAGATACTGTAGTTGCTTTAAAAAGTAGTGGATACCTTTCTAGCTCAAGATAAAGGCCCCAGTGTGGACAAAATATAAATCAATAAATGAACACTTCTTTAATCTTTAAGCACGTCCTGTAAGTGTGGTTCTTTCTTTGAAATATATTCATACATTAAAATGCCAGTTATTTCTATCCAGATGGAAAACCAACAGAGCAATAGACCAGGATGCTCTAAAGATCAAATGGTCCTTCCCCCTGGCCTACATCTTTCCTACAATCCCTCTGCTTCTTCAGGTGGTCCACAAGATCAGAAGGGACAGGGCCCAGGTAATCTTAGTGGCTCCCGTGTGACTGAGGAAGGTCTGGTTCACGAACTTGGTGAAGATGTCTATTCTACCCCCTTTACCCTTGCCATCCATTCCGGATCTACTATCCCAGGGTCCTATTCTACACCCCAACCCAGCTTTCTTGAAGCTCAAGGCTTGGAGGCTGAGCGGACATCTTTAGCTCAGAAAGGTTGTTCCAGTGAGGTAGCTAACAGAGGCCCTCTGTGTCCAGAATATATTATAGAATTTGGGACACTTTCTACACCTGGTGTCAAAGACATGACCTCAACAGATCTACTATTTCTACTTACTCCATTCTGGACTTTTTGCAGGAAGGCTTCAGCAAAGGGCTTAAACCGTCCTCTCTACGAGTCCAATTATCTACCCTCTCTGCGGTTCTAGCAGATCCTGTTTGGTTTCAAATTGATACTTTTGACCCATTCACTGTTTTTGTTCAGGCAACGCATTTATTTTGCTAGGTTTTTGCAACCAGTAGGGGGTTCTAATACCAAGTCCTCAGTGTCATCAATGGATATGGATATAAGTACAAAGATACATTCTAGAGCAAACCAGCTGCACTATAGACAACAAAAACAATCCTCAAATTTCCATTGTTTTAAATGGGGCTTTTAATTCCTTTAATGATAAAGAGGTCTCTAGCACATTTCAGATCAATGCTTTGGAGACCTTTCCAAATTTTAAGAAGTTAAAACCCTGTTTAAATCAATAAGGAGTTTTAGTTGTTCCCTATGGTTTGGTTATTTTGCTCCACAATAACTACAGTTTCTTAGTACATCAGCCTCAAATTATCATAAATAAAATATTTTGAATGACTCCCCTGCCAACATACTGTATCAATACCATATGCTGACTTTTCCAAGTGGACTTGTCACCTTCAGTCAGCCTTAGTTTGTCTTGCAGAAAATAAAAATCAGAATGTATGTACTAGCCATTTTTAAAAGACATAGATGTTAAGAAAACCACTGTTATATGTTGCTGGAACAGTGTGGCACTTTATGCTAATTCCCTTAAAATATGCTAATTTGTTATCTTTTATTCCAAATGTATCAATTGCTTTTCTTACTAGAAATGGCTTCAGTGTGTGGGCTCTGTCTAGATTCATTCATAGCACAGTGAGGCTGAGTACTAAAAAGACTTGGGAGGAAGATGCACTAAAGCGTGATAAATCAGTAATGAAGAAAAGATAACTTCTCCAGTTCTTATGTTATTCTGTGCAGCCTATGCACTAAGATTTCTCAGTTGGTAGACATCTTAGTGCATAGGCTCCATAGAATAACATAGGAATTGTAGAAGTGATCTCACTGGAGAAGTTATCTCCGCTTTATCATCTCTTTCTCACGCCTTTGTGCATAACCCCCTGGAGTGATTCTGGAACAAACCAACTGTACCATAGGGGATAAATACAAATTCCATGAATATCCATTGATTTAAATGGTTCTTTTAACACCTTGAATGCTGAATATGTCTCCAATTTATTGCAAAGCAGTGTTAGAGAGCTCTCTAATATTTAAAGGGTTAAAAGCCCCATTTAAAACAATCAGACTTTTTATTTAGCCTTATGGCTTGCCCCAGAATCACTCCAATTCTTCTTAACACATCTGCTTCAATAAGTTATATCATTGCTGATATGGCAGATATACAGAATAGGGAGATCCTAGGTTTTCTTTGCCAGGAAGTAATTCTAACGCATTTCACACTCCAACATTTTGTCAGTCTGTTAAATGCAGCATTTTTTAAACCCACACAGCTAAATACAGGAAACTAAACGTTCTGCCAGACGTTCCATCGAACAGAGCCCAGCATTATTATTGTTCATTTCTACTTTGAGGAGATTTTTTCCCATCATGAGTTACTACTGGGCTTTGTTTGCCTGCTTGGAAAGACTACCACTGAAAATGATTGCTACATGTGAGGCCATGAATAAAATGAAGTGTAATTCCACTGAAGAGAAACCGCCAAGATTTTCAAAGAGATTGTGGTAAAAGTTGACTGACTGAAGTTATTTTCATGGAGGAAAGAATGTGTAGAAATGCTTGTTCAGCGCCTGCAGATATTTTTATACACACAAGAGCAATAATAATAATTATTACAATTGAGAGTGAATAAAGAAAAAAAACTAATCAGGGTCATTGAACCTCATTTCTGGCAGAGAACTACACTGGGTCTTTCTGACACATAAGTGCATATAAATAGATAGATAGATAGATAGATAGATAGATAGATAGATAGATAGATAGATAGCACAGGAAGCATGGAGTTGCCCATGTCTCAAATATATAATTGTATTAGTTTATATGTTGGTTTTTTTTGTGGCGTTGTGTAGACTGGTAGGATTTAAATATATATAGATTTTGTGATTTACTAAGTTTTTTATTTGATAACTGAAATGGATAATGATATTTGGGATGCCTTTTTAATGCATTGCTGTAGGTAGGGACTCAATATGGGTCAAACCATCTGCACAATAGGTGACAAATAACAATTTCCTTGTGTTGAAATTGTCTTTTAAGCCCTAGAATGCTATAGTTCCCTGATGCATTGGGAAGCGATACACTGGAGGCCTTTGTATCAATGAAGTGGTCCAAACCCACAGTGAAGTAACTAGTAATTTTTGGAATGTCTGTTTGTAGTTGGTTGATTTTAATGGTATAAGATATGTGTAAGATAAATTAACTGCTGCTTCAGGTGGAATGCCCACTCACCCAGACATTTAGAGAGGCCCATATATGCAAAAATAGATAGCACTGGTGAGTAGCAGTCCAACAAAGAGGTCCCACAGTGGTAAAATCAATAGAATTATATTAATTAAAATCATTCATATCTGCTACATCAAACACGTAGACAGTACCGACGAATGAGTGACTAGTTGACAAATGGTGTATATAGGTCAACGCATTTCACACCTGTTATGTAGCAGACATGAACAATTTTAAGTTTGTTACTTAATAAGGTTGTATTGATTTTTCGCTGTGGGACTGCTTTGTTGGACTGCTACTCACCAGTGCTATGGATTTTTAGATATCTTGTTTTACATATTAGGTAGAGTTGGAGACAACCAGAATCAGCACAGTTAACACATGTAGAAAGTATTCTCCAAGCAGAAAGTTGAAAGCTAGATTGTTATTGTGATATAGGTATCTTAATAATATCTTCCTTTAATGCTATTATCATAACCTTTGATGAACAGTTAGAGCAGCTTCAAGTGTTCATGTTTAGAGAGTCCCAGCTACTCTCTGAGGCACTGGCAAATAATTTTGTTGTTTGTGGATAGCACTGAGCCCCGATCCTGGGAACCATAACACTGAGTGTGATAGGCTGCTACAGCACGCTCAAAGCCTCAGGCTGTGTCGCTAGTGATCCACTCAGCAGTTAGCTCATATAGTCCACTTGTTAGAGGACAGAGTGCTAGTCTGATCAGCAGAATGGCCCATTATGGAGGCTTTACTGTTGTTCATTGCACATACTATATACACACATACACCCACACAACATACAGGTGATTTAAAGAGTTCTTTCAAAATTCACCAGCATGTTTTTTAGGTGATAGTGTCCCTTTAACCCTCTGAGTGCCAGAGAGGTATCCGACGCATTGCATTGCAATGGGTCAGATACCTCTCTGGCATTCAAAGAGTTTCATTTTTTCCATCTACCTTTTCTTCTTACCCTATTAAAAGGCTATTATAGCATTTTATTAGATGATACTTGGAAAAAAGTGTGGCTGTGCTGTTGAACTCCAGAATGACTACTGTCAAACATGTGCATCCTTATAAAACAAACCCACTTCGGTGCCAGGGTGAAGCTAAATAAAGAAGAATGTGAGTCAAGCCAAAGGCTTCACTTGATGTGTGCACAATCCTCATAAACTGACAGTGGACATTATGCACACAAAAAAAAGGAAAAATAAGACACCCCTTTTATTTGAATTATGCTACAGTGGTCTAAGACACATTGCACATTGCACTTATCATCGTTGTTCCATTTGCAGCCTTTTGCCCAAATTGTACCACTATAAATAACGCTCCCCTATTACATCTAATCACACTTTAATCTTTCCCAACTAAACTACAATGCACTTAAGTCCTTCTCATCTACAAATCATTGCAACTGTACATCTTTTTTATCTCAGTCCTTCTTCACTCCTGCATCCTAATGCAACTGTGTCCCTTCCAACAACATACCATTGTGCACAGTTCTTTCCAACAGCATCTCACAGTACATCTGTGTTTTTCAGCGGCACCCTGTTGTCCCTCAGTCTTTTCCAACAGCCCCCCACAGTACCTCAGTCCTTTCCAACAACACCCCATAGTACATCTCTCCTTTCCAGCTGCAACCTTTTGTTCCTCAGTCCTTTCCAAAAGCACCACATAGTACCTCAGTCCTTTCCAACAGAACTCCATGGTACGTCAGTCATTTCCAACAGCACCCCATGGTACCTAAGTCCTTTCCAACAACATACCACACTACCTCAGTCCTTATCAACAGCACTACTTAGTACCTCAGTCCTTTCCAACTGCACCCTATTATTCCTCAGTCCTTTCCAACAGCCCCCATAGTACCTCAGTCCTTTCCAACAGCACCTCATAGTACATCTGTTCTTTTCCAGCCGCACCCTATTGTTCCTCAATCCTTTCCAACAGCCCCCCATAGTACCTCAGTCCATTTTAAGAGCACCCCATACTACATCTGTCCTTTCCAGCTGCACCTTATTATTATTCAGTCCTTTCCAACAGCCCTCTATAGTACCCCAGTCATTTCCAACAGCAACCCTTAGTTCATCTGTCCTTTCTACCTGCACCTTATTGTTCCTCAGTCCTTTCCAAAAGCACCACATAGTACCTCAGTTCTTTCTAACAGAACCCCATGGTACCTCAGTCATTTCCAACAGCACCCCATGGTACTCAGTCCTTTCCAACAACATACCACACTACCTCAGTCCTTATCAACAGCACCCTATAGTACCTCAGTCCTTTCCAACAGCACCCTATTGTTCCTCAGTCCTTTCCAACAACAATCCATAGGATCTTGTCATTTCCAGCAGCACTCTATAGTACCGTGTAATTTCCAGCAAGACCCCATAGTACCTCAGTACTTTCCAACAGCACCCTATTGTTCCTCAGTTCTTTCCAGCAGCACCCCATAGTACCTCAGTACTTTACAACAGCACCATATTGTACCTCAGTACTTTCCAACAGAACCATATTGTTCCTCAGTCCTTTCCAACAGCACCCCATAGTACCTCGTCATTTTTAATAGCACCCCATAGTATCTCAGTCTGTTCTAACAGCACCCTATTTTTCCTCAGTCCTTTCCAACAGTACCTCATAGTACCTCTTAATTTTCAACAGCACCCCATAGTACCCCAGTCCTTTCCAACTACCTCATCATTTCCAACAACACCCCATAGTACCTAAGTCCTTTTCAACAGCACTCCATAATACCTCAGTCATTTCCAACAGCACCCCATTGTACCTCAGTCCTTTCCAACAGCACCCCAATGCATATCAGTAATTTCCAACAGCACCTTATAGTACCTCAGTCCTTTCCAACAGCACCCTGTTATCACCACATAATATCTCAGACCCTTCCAACAGCACCCCATAGTACCTCCGTCCTTTCCAACAGCACCCCATAGTACCACAGTCCTTTCCAACAACATACCATAGTACCTCAGTCCTTATCAACATCACCCCATAGTACCTCAGTCCTTTCCAACAGCACCCCATAGTACCTCAGTCATTTCCAACAGCAACCCATAGTACCTCAGTTCTTCCATCTGGCACAGAATTGTTACTGTATAAAATTGATCCTCAGTCCTTTCTAATGTACGTCAGTCCCATCTGCACCGCATTGCACCTCAGTTTCCAGCTGTTCCCATTCCATCTCAGCCCTTTTCACCTGCAAAGCATTGCACCTCAGTCCTCCACACCTGCTCCCCATTTTATCTAATTTATTTCCACCTGCTCCCCATTGCACCTCATTTCATTTAATCTGTGCACCATTACATCTCCGTCCTTATTACTGGCTCCACATTGTACCAGATTTCTTTTCACCTTTACCACATTGTACCACAGTCCTTCCTACCTATGAACCATTGCAGCTTATCATCTGCACCCTATTCCACTTCCTTCATTCCAAACAGTTCCCCATTCCAATCTGTTCCCCATTCAACTTCAGTCCTCTCACCTGATCCCCATTGCAACTCAGTCCTTCCCAACTTCACCCCATTCCTCTTCAGTCTTTTCTATTGGTTCTCCATTACACTTCCTGTATACCTGTTCCCATTGCAGCTCAGTCCCTCCTATCTACAGTCCATTCCACCTCAGTCCTTCACACCACACCGCATTGCACTTCAGTTCCTCCCACCTATACATCAGTCCCCCTCACATTAACACCATTTCAGTCCTTCCCAACTGCATTCCATTGCACTTCAGTCTTTCACACCAGTCTTTAAAGAAACACTAACATGAGATTTATTGCTCCGGTGCAATGTACTACACTTATATATAGGCACTCCATGTTCTGATATTCTAAAAGAGGCACCAGAATAGGTAAAGGGACAGGAGGTTTTGAGGCTTGCAGAGGGATTGTCACCCAAAAATAGAGACACTTAGCAGGTAAGTTTATTTGTTGTGCCACCAAGTTTAAATTAACATTAACACCTCCTAATAATAAATCCTCACAGTTACCTTAATCTGGGCAAAAATTCCTAATGGCCACTATGAAGAATTGGTTCTCCAAACATAATCTTTAGTTGGTGCTGGATATTGTCCATGGCGACAAATATTTCTTTTTACAGGGTGCCTGGACTCAACTCCTTCCTATGAAGTCTACAGCAGGAGGAGTTTCTTGCTTCTAGGAAACCTACAACAAAGATTAATGTCTGCCTCCATGGTCGTGAAATCCAGTACTCATTTTAGATTAATTTAGGAGAACCAGCACACACAAAATGAATTGAAGATGAGTAACGGTTTATTAGGACTACTTATTTTTCCTTTAACATGTTACACCTTTCAAAATATATTCATTGAATTAAACTGTTTTTCCAGCACATATGTGTAGCAGAGACTGTAAATTCCCAGCTACAAGTCACAACTTTAAAGAAAGGTGGGAACGCCTGCTCTAAGGTGGGAAAATGTTGACATACGCTTTTCAGTGGAATAAAATCTCCATTCTCTCTAAAAAAAAAAAATCTCCATTCTCTATTTTATTTTGTGAAGCTTATGTACCAAAATCTGTCCAACTTCAGAGATTGTAGTGGTGGGATGGCCAAAACCTGAATCATTCTAGCTGTGGAGAACTCCGACTCCCATCATCCCTAGCCATCCATTGGCTGGCTAAGGATGATGGGAATTGTATTTCTTCACAGTTGGAGGGTCTCATATTGCCCACTCTTACCTGTGCAGTAACTTCATAGAATAACATAGTAATTGCAGAGTTTATCACACTTTGTTGCATCTCTCCCTCGATAATCATAACTTTTCTTAGTAATTTTCTTATATATCACACATAACAAAGTGTGCTAATATGTGATCAGAGGCAGACATTTTACACATTTTTCACAGCTCCTGTATGGTCACTAACAATTGGACTGGGGCTATAAAAATTGACCTTGGTTGCTGTCACCTAGGAACATCTTTATATGGTGAGCCCAGGATTGTTTGAGGGTTGTGGTAAACGCCACAGACCTATGCACAAGAACCCACTACAACCCACTGAAGTATATGGGAGCTAATAGCAGCAGCTGAAGAGGCTACAACTTAAAAGTGGACTGTTACCTTAAAAAAAGAAAAAAACTTGAATATTATTTATAAGTAATAAAATAACTAACTGCACGTTGTAGCTGATGTACTAAGAAACAATGGGGCAATCCTAGACCAAACTGATAGCTCTATAGGAGACAAATTAACCCATTAAATTACATGAGGTAAAGCAATGGAGACCTGTCTAGCAGTCAGTGCTTCAAAGCCCAATTTAATTCAATGAGAATTTGGGGAATTGTTATTGCTACAGTTCGTCTTTATACATTTTATAAGGTACATTTTATAAGATGCATGTTTTTTTTTCTTTTCTTTCAACTTTAAGTTGAACTTTGGATGACCTGTCTGTGCACAGGAGTCTGACATGTCAGACTCCCTAATATATCCTGTTGGTTGAACACCTGAACTGCATATACTATTTCAATAAACCTTCATGTTGAAATTTTACATGCTTTACAGGTGTTCAAGAAATACCTAAGCACAGAGAGGTCATCTGGATGTAAAATTAAAGAAAACAGTGTATGTAAAGAAAAAAATATATAGAGTTAACATTTTATTTTTTAAAGATAACAGTTTTTTCAAGTGACAGGTCAGTTTTAATGAAGAGTCAGTTTTAGAAGCTGGCAGAGTCCACTCAAATGTTGCATAATGCAGTGCTGATAATAAATCGCTATATGTTCCCTTAGGATCAGATATAGTTACCAGTGATAAATCACTGTCTGTTTCCTTGGGACCTGACTTAGCCACAGGTGATAAATCCCTCTTAATTATTAAGAAAATAAAAGAATTTGAAAAGGGACACAAAACACTTCATTATGTGTAATAATAGACAGAGTATATGCTTGCTATGTCCAATGCTCAAAATGTTCACAGTAGCAAAATTGCAGGCTGGCAGATTGCACATTTGGCACATGGTACAGACCTTGAATACCAATGGGTATTTATTGCCAGATTTGCAAAAAAATATGCTTATTAAAAATAGGAATAGTTCTTAAAAATTATTTTTGGCATCGTTTTGGTTGTAAAAATCTTTATTATGGTTTCTGTAACTGCGAATTAAATTAAAGTTCTAATCCTAATACTGACTAAAGACTGAATGCAGTAACAGAAAGACAAACCTCCCAAATGTTCCTCTCTAGGAGGGACAGAACCTCTTTAAAACCCAAATCCCTCTGTCTGTCTTTCCCACCCTGATGTCCCTTTTATAGGAGATCAGACTGTGTGGTGTGTATATAAGTGTATCACACTGCTCCACAGCAATAACACCCACATTACTGTTTGTATAAATCTCAATATCTGCAATAATATAAATCGCTAGCCTGTGAAGCTCCCTGTGTGCGTAACCGCACATGCACAGTAGAGACTGCTGGAACAATGCAGTCATGCGCAGTAGAGACTGGCTGAACGATGCAGTCATGCTCAGTTGAAACTGGCTGAACGATACAGTCATGGGCAGTAGAGACTGGCTGAACGCGCTGATCCGGAGCGGGGTGCTCCGAAAGGCCCACCTCCTGTCTCTGCTCCCGCCTTCGGGGCAGCAGCCGAGGCCACTGGGTGGCACTTTAACTAGTATGTGTATAAATTAGTATGTGTAAATAAAATACTTTGGTCTTGTTCTAAATTATTTATTCAGTGGTGTCAATAGGTCATCAATTAAATAAAAAAAATCTTGGTAATACCCTGCCCACTGGCCACGCCCCAAACAACACCACCAAAATTAAGTGTCCCTCTTTGGTCATATAACCCTTTGAATGTCAGGGGGGTACCCAGCGCATTGCAGGAACCCCTCTGGCACTCAAATGGTTTAAATGCTGGGAGGTATGGAAAGAGGATCAGTTCTGGAGCAAACCAGCTGCACAGTTTGGGACAAATAAAAAGTCCCCAAATTCCCTTTGATTTATACGGGCCTTTTAACCCCTTGAGTGCTACACAGTAATGCATTGGAGACTTCTCTAGCATTCACGGGGTTAAAAGCCCCATTTAAATCGGTGGAAATGTTCATATCTCCGCTATGATGTAGTTGGTTTGTTCCAGAATTGCTCCTCTTTTTATTTCTGCATACAGCTCTAACTTAGCTAAAAGTAGATCAGAACTCTTGGGATTTTGTGGCTATTTATTCAAACATCCTTCCATTTTGAGTCATCATCTGAGAATGCAGCAATGTATACTAATCATTAGTAATGAAGAAAAATGATCACTTTTCTTTTTTACTCCAAAATCTCCCTCTACAACGCCCATTCAGTTGAAGGATTGCTGGAAAGGTTAATATCAAAATAAATGAGCAGAGATTTCTTACGCTTGATCTTCCACAAGTCTATTCCTGTGTAATGCAATACGTTTAACCTCTTAGGTGCTAGAGAAATCTCCAGTTCATAATGGGTTAATATTAAATCAGTGTGAGGTGGAATGGAATTATATGGATATTAATTATTTATTGCTTCTTTTCTAGAAGATATCATACTTTTTAAGCAAGGGCAAAGGCTTACTAACCTCTCATATATTTCCTAATAATTGGGAATTCACAATGGAAATACATATGTTGGTCTATATATTACATGCATTTGACTGCTGTCCCCAGTGCATTAAATCTTATGTGCTGAGGACCTCGCTGGCATTTTAGGGGTTAAAGATGGTGCATTACTTTCCCAACACACACACACGAGAGTATGAGCTCACACACACACATACACACACACACACACACATATACACAAACATGCACAGGGGCTCGCACACTCACACATACATACATACACAAATACAAATACACATATACACACATGTATACACATATGCACACTCACACAAATACACACACATGACTGCTCACACACACATATATATATATGCACACACAGACATATTTTCACACTAACATGATCGATCGCTCACACACACACACACTCCTATACACACACATATATATATCTACACAAGCACAAATACATGCACACATATATACACATACATACACACACACATGCTCTCATTCACACACATGCATACACATACACACACACATAAACACACACAGACAAACATGCATATGCACACACACAAACACACATACATATACATACACACCTCAAATCTCCCATTCATCGTCTTCCACTTGCTTCACATTTAGTCTTCCACTTTCATCTCTCTCTCTCTCTCTTACATAATTCCAGTGCTTTCAAAGCAAAAAAATGGTCTGAAGATGAATAACAACAAAACTCAAGTCATATTTAACAAATATACCATACCAAGGAAAATCACAGCAGATGGACAAGAACTAAAATAGGTGGACAAGTATGTTTGCCTTGGACAGGAAATGTCAAAAGATGGAAACACCATGACTGAAATTGATCTGAAAATAAAATTGAGATGGCAAGTATTTTTAAAACGTAATAGCATTGTCTTTAAAGAAAGTGTCACTCTGCCTCAAGCACAAATTTTTTGACTATTGTCTCATCCTAGTTCCTAGGTATGGCTGTGAAACTTGGACACTAAATGCCAAAGCCATACAAAACCTTAAGGTTACCCAGAGAAGTATGGAATGTCAAATTCTGGACATAAAAAAAGAGACCGAAAGATGTGTGCATGGATTCATCAGCAAACAAAAGTCTATGACATCACTGCAAGTGTAAAGCTCCTAAAATGGAAATGGGCAGGTCACATAGCAAGAAGACCTGAAGGTTTATGGATCAAACACAGTTTGGAATGGCTTTCACTTGATTTTAACAGCCTAAGAAGAAGGCCAAAGACAAAATGAGTTTATGAAGCTGCCAAATGTGTTAGTGCACAGGGACAACAGAAAGCACAAAAATGAAATTGTTTGAATCATGCTGAGGAGGCCTTCATCCAGCAGTGGACTGACAAGCAACCACTCCATCAACATAGCCCCTTATTGTAACACTAAATTTAAATTTGAATCTGAAGCTTTAGGAATTATCATATGAGAGGTTTATTGTGATTGAAATATGCTATTATATTCATAAAACGCTCATATCATGAATTTCCTATGAATACATTCATGTATATTTCCTCACGGCTTTAAAGTTCCCTCTTTTCTATATCACTCCTTAATTTTCCTTCTCTTATAGAGATTTACAGCAAAATGAGAAAATGTCCCCAATTCTAATCTAATTTTAAGGATTCTTTTTGCCAAAATGTGTATGATCACCCCAAATACAAAAACAGGCTCCAAGAAATACCAAATGATTTGGAGAGATCCCCCTCCCCAGAGGTACTAGCTTCATGTACATGAATGTATGTCCTCCTCTGACGGCCGCATGCACTATTGGACGTCCTTAAGGGGTTAATACTGAAGGTATTAAATAAATAAATCAAAGCATCCATGTCTTTTTGCAATAAATTTTATAGTTTAAGAGTAATCTTGATGTAAAGTTTACCGCTTCCGTCCCTTTTAGGTACTTCACTGCTCTGTCAGACCTGGATTCTGGTCTTCTGGCCAGAAGGCTTGTCTGGAGAGCTGAAATAGCAGTGAATACAAAGCGGGTACAATGTCTATTGCCTCAAACCGTGTCCACTTTGTGGACTGTTGTCATGAAGATTTCCTTTGCATGCACTGCTATTTCGGCTCTCAAGACGAGCCGTCCGATACTCAGAGCAGAATCCAAGTCTGACAGATAAAGCAGTGACGTTCCTAAATGGGGGTGAGGGATAAACTTTACATCGAGATTACTCTTAAACTATAAAAGTTATTGCAAAACGACATGGATGCTTTGGTTTATTTATATAATACCTACAGTATTAAAGCCTACATAAATGAAGTATTACTATCCATTTAGATATTTAACCCCTTAGTGACTGGCCACACGCGCACGCGGCTGGCACTTAACGCCCTCCGGACATTTTTTTTCATTTCGTAAAACGACTTCATGTACGACGTTCATGTACATCCTCTGTCCACCTGGGACATCCGCTCAGGACGTACATGTACATACTCGGGCAGTAAGGGGTTAAATCACACATACAAATATTTTTCTATACATTCTACATTCACCCTCAGACCCCTGCTATACTATGCCTGTGGGAAATAAACTAAAATTTGCTATGTTTTGTGTGTAAATTCATTCTTCCTATTGATTTCAATGCAATGAGTTAGGCGAGAAAAGCAGAAAAAATGCACTTTTCATGGGAAATTTCCTGCAAGGCGGGAATTGTCATTTTTCTCCTATTTCTGTGTTGAGGCGAAAACTTTCGCCCATCCCTACATAAGAGGACTGTACATCACATTACTAATATACATAATATCCAGATAACTTGCTCATTAGCCAATTTCTGTCCATAAGACTTGCACACATATAAAATATCCATATGTAATGAACCTTGTGGCAAAAGTACTAAGAAGTATTGGAGTAATTCTGGGAGTAAACTAACTGCACCAAAAGAAACAAATACAATTCCAATTGATTTAACCCTCTGAGTCCCAGAGTGGTACACACTCAAAGTGTCTTTTAAGCTTTTAAATGTTAGAGAGATCTCCAGGACATTGCAAATTATCCCCTGTGATGCAGTTGGTTTGTCCAGAGTTGCTCCTGCTCTTAGTACATCAGCCTAGAAAGGTGTCCTAAGCTGTGGTTCACAAACATATCCTGAAAGATCACTAATGCCACGTCTTTAACATTTTCCTGCTTGTGACAAGTGTGTTAGCAAGTCATTTTATTTAACTCATCAGTGCACATTTAGTCCCTGAGGAGACAGTTGGGATCCACTGTCCTAAAGCAGAGTTACCCACCCCAATCTTCAAGAACTCCTAATTGGTGCAGATTATCTGGATTTCCTTGCATGAGCATGGGGGGGTAGTTAGTGGATCTTCCATTCTGACTAGTTCAACTGCAATTACATACCTCCCAAGTGTCCCTCTTTAGGATTGACAGTCCCTCATCGAGACCCAAATCCCTCTGTCCGTTTTTCGCACCCTGATGACCCTCTTTTTAGGAGATCAGACTGTGTGTTGTGTATATGTGTATCACACTGCTCCACAGCAATAAAACTCACATTAATCTTTGCGAAAACTTCAGTGTATGTGATTTTAAATTAATCTGTGTAAATAAAATAATTTGGTCTTGCTTTATATATTTTATTCAGTTACATAAAGGGCTGTCAATAGGTCATGAATTAACCTAAACATTCTTGTTAGTGCCCCGCAACACCATGTAAAATAAAAGTGTCCTCTTTGACCATTTGCAATCATACAGGGAAATCCAGAAAAACTGAACTGTTAGCTGTCAGGTGACCATATATTCCTTTAACCCCTTCCCGACAATGGATGTACATGTACGTACCGCAGAAACTGTCACTTAGTGACAGAGGACGTACATGTACTTTCCAGGAGTCCGGGTCCCCTGGGACAACGGATTACTTTGGTGAAAAAAAAAAAATTCCTAGCCAGGAGTTAAGTGACGGCCGTGTGTGTGCGCAGCCGGTCACTAAGGGGTTAAACAGGGACATTTATGATATGTTCATTCTGCAGGACTGTACAGGAATTAGTGCAGCCCTGCAATATTTGTTTTTTATATGTTGCCCTGATTTAAATGGATAAGTGATAATATTAGGTTAGGGGTACTTGAGGACTGTGGTTGAGAACCTCTGTCCTAAAGAATTGCAAAGCAATGTGCTGGATACTACTTTGGCACTGAAAGGGTTATTAAATCAGTGATTACAGAAATGTTTATTCATACATAAATTTCAACTGCCAGACTGGTGGTGACACTAAAAGAGCTGAAACATGATTTGAATAACAAATTATCCTGTTTTCTTCATGTGAATTTAAGTTCATCAGAGGACCTAAATATTTTCAATCAAAACATTGGAATTAATCCATTTGCTATGAAAAATGTCAGTAAACCACCTGCTTAAATGATCTGTCTTTCTATTTTTTTTTAAATATGTTCTTCAGCTAGAAACCTTCCTAAAACCTTCCAGAAACCTCCAATCATTTAGTACGTCAGTGTTAAAAAAATATCCAAATACAGCTCAGGTTGTTTAAGTTTAATAGCATTTAGGTTTTAATGTATGTGTGTGCGGCTTCTTAAAAGTAATCAAAATATTGCACAAGACTGAGGCTTTACCTAGTTGTTAATTGGCAGGTTAAATCTTTATTAGTTTCTGGTATCCTGGATTCATGGCTATTAAAAAATTGCAGGTGGGTTTGTAAGTGTGACGGCTGGGGGAGTGAGTAAGTTATATTGTTATTACTATATCATAAACTGCACACTTCATCCGCTAGTAGTGAGAGGAAAGTTTAATACTTCATGATCTTAGCTGATTAAGTAGTATATATATGGATCTCATTAGTTACATTTTATTTCTAAGGACATGGAAAATAATAACGGTTATTGCAAAATTTTACTAAAAGTCAAAAATCCATATAGCTAATGTATCAAGCCAGGCTAAATCAGGCACATTGAACAACATAAGATTTGGGGAGATTTTATGATTGGAGAGTTTTTCTGTGTTTGTATATTCTTAGCTTAGGTAACACCAAGAGGCTGATGTGGAGCAATTCTGGAGCAAACCAACTCCCCCTAGAGTGAACATATACAAATTGCAAAATTCCCACAGGTTTAGATGGGGCTTTCAAACCCTTGATTGCAAGAGAGGTCTGCTCTTTAGGGAATTGATTTAGTACATTCCAGAGCACACACACCCTGCAGTTGCTAAGACTTTAACGTCAGCAAGCCCTGAACATCCCAGTATAGCGTGCACAGAAATATGGAGTAAATTTATACCACTTTCCTCAGCACCTTGTTAGTGCATAACATTAAACAGGGTGTAGAGGAAAGAAATACCACAAGACACTCATACATTCTCACATTGCCTCTCCTTGAAGCAAACTACATGCAGAGGAACAATAAAAAATGTCAGTAAAGCAGGCCATCATGAAGATGAAAAATCAGAATAAACTGATCAGAGACACAGCCAAAACAAAAAGAGCTTTACCAAGACTCATTTTTAATTTTAATGGTTATATGATTTTTATTGGTATTGGATAGGACTTGCTAGAAATGGGGTACCTTGGCATCAGGGCTGGATTTAGAATTAGGCAGAGTAGGAATCTGCCTACAGGCGCACCCAACAGAGGGGCGCCTGTCACTGGGATCATGTGTGTGGTGGTTTTTTTTTTTTTTTTTTTTATTATTAAATTCGCCTGAGTCACCTCCCCGCCCAGTGCCATGAAGACAGGTCTGTGCCTACTACTTCGGCACAGACCTGTAGCTGCTGCGCTTCCTTGTCGGACTTTTAGTAATACAGACACACAATGCAGCCTGCAGGGAGCTGCAGCCCTGCCCACCACCGTCCTCGACGAACAACGTAGTGGTGAATAAGAAGAGAATCTCTATAGTCTCATGACATTGTGGTGGAGAACATTGATAAGAGGTGATATAGGTATTCTTTTATGGTAGATCCAGTTCTTTCAGGGTACAGAGCTGTTGTCTTCATCACACCCTTGGTCAGGCTCTGCTCTGCTTCCTAGTAATGGAGAGCCATCCGACATATCCCTCCAGTGGGCACTGATTAGCTCAGACCATGTCTGAGTAACGTATGACCTAGCTGTTCGTGAAGACAGCATGAGTCTCTCTAATGAAGCTCTCAGATGAGGATGAGCTCTATACCCTGGGAGATGCCCTGACTGTGCAAATATATTGTCAGCATTAGACCAGTGATCTGACCTGGCCTCCCAGTCCTCCCTTCTCAGCTGTCAGTGCTTAGCCTCATGTCTGTATAAGAGCAAGGTGCTCTGTTCCTAATGCTCCTTGTTGAATGTGGCACAGGGCACTGCTGGGGAACTGAGCACCCTGCTGTAATGCAGACACATGAATTGACTGTCACTGAGCCATGCGCCTGTATTAGACAAGCGTGCTCTGTTTCCCAGCAATTCTCCATTCATATGGGGGCACTGGGAATAGACTTCTGCATTGTAATAGATATAGGAGACTTTGCACTGAGCTACAAGTAGGGAAAGGAGAGCCAGTGCAGGTAGAAAGCCTCAGCCCTGCTCTAGACAGGGAGGCGATGAAGGAGCCATTAAAATTATTAAAAATGAATTAAAACATAAAACAAGATAAAAATTAGGAATTTGCCTCTATTTATTCAGCACTGCCAAAACAGGTAAAGTCAAACGCAATGCTTTGCATGCCCCCTGGCACTCAAAGGGTTAAATAAACACTTTTTGTAGACTACAAGTTGCATTCTTATGAAAGAGCATCCATATATATGTAAACATTTCCATTATATGATATGGCGCGCTGTTTTTTATCATCTTCAGGAAAACCGTTATGCTTCACACTCTGACCCTTTAATTTATGTTTGTAAGTTTACGTACTGCATAATTTTTTTGTGGCTGAATAAAAAATATTTCAGTCAAAACTTTCTGCACTTTTTTTTCTTTTTTTTTTTTGGGGGGGGTGGGGGGCGCTTCAGATTTCTGTGCCTACAGGCTCCTGAGATGTAAATCCGGCCCTGGGGAAGAGGTAGGAAACTGACACTGGGGCAATGTGAGGGTAATATGGAGATGATGGGGGCAATGTGAGGGCAATATGGAGCTGATGGGGTCAATGTGAAGGCAATGTGGAGCTGATGGGGGCAATGTGGAGATGATGGGGGCAATATGGAGCTGATGGGGGCAATGTGGAGATTATGGGGCAATATGGAGTTGATGGGGGCATTGTGAGGGCAATGTGGAGCTGATGGGGCAATATGGAACTGATGGGGAGCAATGTGAGGGCAATATGGAGCTGATGGGGGCAGTATGGATCTGATGGGGGCAATGTGAGGGCAATATGGTATATGGAGATGATGGGGCAATGTGAGGGCAAGATGGAGATGATGATGGCAAGTTGGAGCTAATGGGGGGAATGTGGCAATGATGGGGGCAATGTGAGGGCAATATGGAGATGATGGGGGCAACGTGGAGATTAGGAGCATTGTGGAGGTGTCCACGGGGGGGCGCTTCAGATTTTTGTGCCTACAGGCTCCTGAAATGTAAATCCGGCCCTGCTTGGCATGGGTAAGTGATTCTAAATGTGATATTTGCTTATGAGTCTCTTGCTGTTATCTTTCAACATGATAAGGAAAGAAGTGTCAGTGCCATTAAAGTAAGTCATTTGAGGATGAAAAATCAGAATAAACTGATCCAAGGCATAGCCAAAACATTAGGTATGTCAAAATCAACTGTGTGGTACATTGTTAAGAAGAAGGAACAGACAGGTGAGCTCAGCAATAGCAAATGAACTGGTAGATCATGGAAGACCACTGTAGTGGATGATGGAAGAAGGATTGCAGTTGTGAAGTAAAACACTTTTTACCCATTACACAGATCAATGACACTCCAGGATGTAGGCATAGAAGTGCCAAAGAGTACCATAAAGAGAAAACTAGACCAGAATAACCACAGATGGCTTAGTACAAGATGCAATCTACTGAAGCCAGATTACAGTTTACTAAAAACTCTAAAAAAATCCTATAAGGTTCTGGAACAATATGAGTCAAAGATTAACTTGTAGCAGAGTGTTGGAAAGAGGAAAGTGTGGAGAACGAAAGGAACTGCACAGTCCAAAGCATACCACCTCATCTGTAAAAGTAGTGGCTTGTGCATGTGTGGCTGCCACTGGACTGGTTCACTTGTCTTTGTTGATGATATGTCTTCTAACAGCAGCAGCAGGATTACTTCTGTAGTGTCCAAAAAACACCTTATCTGCTAAGATCCAACCAAATGCCTCAAAAATCACCTTTTAACAGGAAAATGACCCCCATATACTGCTAAAGGTTCTAAAGAGTTTTTGAGGGCCAAAACATGGAATGTTCTTGACTGGACATGTAGTTACCAAAACAAACAGTAACTAAAGATGGCTGCAGTACAGGCCAGACAGAATCACCAGGGAAAATACCCATCATCATTGACATTTTGGTCTTCTATAATGGAGGGACTATGTTTAAAAAGGGCTATAATTCCAACATAGTTCAGCTTTTTTAATGTAAATGCTATCGAATTAAAGTTTATAGTCTGCACTTTAACCCACATTGTTTCATTTAAAGTCCAGTGTGCTGGAGTACAGAGCCAAAACAACAAATCTTATATGTCATTGTCCAGATATTTATGAATTGTACTGTAAGTACAATGGTATTTTCATGGCTGCAAGATGTGTGTGTATATATATATATATATATATATATATATATATATATATATATATATATATACATAATTATTTTTAGAATAGCAGTGTTATAGTCCAGTGGTGTAGATGCCAAATGGATGAGTGTATGTAATAATACCTTTTTTATTAGACTAACATTTTAAGGTCAAGCTTTTGAGAGAAACAAAGGACCCTGTTGCTTTCAAAGCACACAGTGTTTATTGTAAGGTTTATGAGAATTTTTTTCCCCAAAAGTGATTGCAGTTCAAACTTGATTGGTTTGGGTGCAGTACTTCCATGGCCTGAAATTTTACACTGGTGTATGCATGCCACAAGATGGTCCAGTTCACCACCTTATCACCAAATGAACCCTTATCAAACTTTAGGGCATCTCTCACTGGAGTCATTCTGGATCACATCAACTGCAGCATAGGGGAGGAATACAAATTACCCATATTCCCACTGATTTCAGTTGGGTTTCTACACCCTTGAACTTTAGAGGGGTATCCAACTCATTGAGATAGAATGTGTTGGAGACATCTCTAATATTCAAGGGGTTAAAATCCCAATTTAAATCAATAAAAATATTTATTTGTTGCCTGTAGTGCAGATGGTTCGCCCCAGAATAGCTTCAGCTCTTCTTAATATTTTAGCCTAGTGTTGTCTTTCTTGGTTGTTGTTTCTTCTCTCTGTTATTGTCAGAGGGAGTTTGGATAATAACTTAGTTGACTAAAGTTTATAGTTGAACCAATCTCTTCATATGTACTTGTCATCATGACAAACTGAAACTTGACCTTTTATAGCTGTTCTTGACCCCTTTTCCTCTATGTCTGTGCAAGTGAATAATGTCAGCACAAGCCACCATTTGTATTGCCTTTCTTTGCTCTTCTATTTCTCTGCTATTTCAGCTGCTCTTTGTAGGATGTACTGGGACTGCACTGACTATATTTACATTTTTACATGGCGGACATGATCAGCACAGGAGAGGCAGGATAATTCTGACCCCTAGCCAGTTACCTAGTCTCCTGTATGGGAAATCTGGCTCTGGATGTAATATTGTATTTAATGGAAGTTTTGATACCATACCATAATGTTGGGAAAGTCAGTTTTAAATCTAAGTATTTGGGAATGTGAAGGATAACACTTTACATAGGACCAAATATTTACAGGGCCAAGACTCCCTTGCAAAACACGCATACAGTAGGAATGCATTTAATATCCCTTTAGTTGGTAGCCTTTCTTAGTCTTGTTATTAACTGCGGTAGTGATATGCATATTAGCCAACATTTCAGAACTATTTCCTGGGACACTTTTACCTCAGAAAGTCAAATTACAGAGCATTACTAGAAACCTATAGTACTGGGTAATAATCAAAACAGGCAAAACATGGCACTTCCCATTGAACATGAAATTTACAATGTAAAATGCTGATTTGACACTTTTTTCCACTGCAACCCCCCACTGCACTGGTAGCAAGAGAACCACATATACTGAACCCCTGCGTTGTCCATCAGTAGTCATAGAACAGCACATACTTACCCCCCCCACCATGTCCCACTGCAATAGTAGCCATTATAACCACACATGGTTCCCCCAGCCTTGTCCCACTGCCCTGGTAGTCATGAAACTACATATACTGACCCCCTCAGCCTTGTTCAACATCAGTGGTAAATGTAGAAACACTTATTGATTTCCAGCCCTCCAGCTGCGGCTAAACCACAATTATGGGAATTATGGGATTTGTAGAGTCTCCCATAGCACCATATCCCAGCCTTGTCAAGTTGTAGCATAGAACTACACATACTGACTATCCAGCCTTGTCACTGCACTGGTAGCCAGAGAAACACAAATGCTGACCTTCCTGGAGTCACAGTCTTGTTCAGCTGCACTGATAGGAATAGAACCACACACAAACAGTATTTATGTGTGTGAAATGTTCCCAAACAGGACTATATGTAAATGAGACAGGACAAACCCTAAGAAAAAGGATGAATTCTCAATTCCAATGTGAACAACAAACGAAACACCCCAGTGGGTCAACATAGCATTAAAGATCTGAAAATTACTGTACTGATGGGACATTATAGGATACAGGGCGACAGAAAGACCTGGGAGTATAAACTGATAACAAAGTGTAATACTCTGAACTGTGGTGTGAACCATGACAAGGAATTTATGTCACATTATCCCACACGATAAACATATTCTGGACCCTTGGGTGCCAGGGGGCTGCACAGCTCATTGTAAACAATGGGTTGTGCACCTCTCTGGTGCTTGAAGGGTTAACCCATACATTCTATAGATTTAGCCATCTCTGCCTAAAGACTAAAATTTTCTGGAGCATTAAAAAGAAAATAAATGTAGAAATCTATGCAGAGACTCTGCTGGAGCCTAGGGAATGAATCATAGACAATGCTGTTAAGAATAGTGGAAATTAAATGTTAAAATACTATTAGGGCCATTAAATCCTGCATCATGGCCAAAATGTGTTTTAGACCATACACACAATGTTGTACCATCGAATTCAATTGCATGACACATGCACCACAAAGATCATTGATTGCAAAAACTTGCCTTGTGGCCTCTTGTGGCCAGCTTTTTTTCCCACAATGCACACTAAGTAATGTGAATAATGGGAACATCAGTGGAAACATAGTGTCAAATATCAACATTGAGCTAGTAACACAGTCACCACCCACCTAAACACCCTAAAACTAATCCCGTGGCCCTACATTACACCTAACATTAGCAATAAAGTTAAATAAAATCCTAGCCCTAAATCCTATCACTAACACTATCCCATGGCCCATTCACCACAGCTGTAACAATAAACACTTTTTTTAATACAGAGGTCCAGTGGTGTCTTCTTCACCCTGGTTTTCCTTTGTCTTCTTCTTTTCTTCTTCTTTAATTCCTCTTTAAATCTTCCTTATTCTTCTGCATTTCTTTTTTCTTTAAATCTTCCTTAAGTCTAAAAAATAAAAATAAATTAAATAATATACCCCCCATTCTTTTCCAACTCCACCTCTGCCAACAAGAACACAAAAAAATATCCCCTGCTTGGGCCATTGCCTGAGGGAAATATGAACAGAGACTGGCTTTTATATGACCAATGTCTGTTCAAATTGGTTCCCATGCTCCCATTGACTGGGATGTGGAGTTACATAAGGCACATCTCATGCCCTGCAATAACCTTACCTCCTAGCAAATCAGCTTCTAGCTCGAGAAGTCATGAATGTGCATTTGGCATCCCTTCAGCTAGCCATTTTGTCTTGATCACCATAATTAAACCAAACAGGGCTGGATTTTCCCATAGACAAAATTGGCAACTGCCCAGAGCTCCAATTTTTGAGGGGTACCACAGCTGTGCTCGCCAAACCCAAATTCTGAATTGTGAGTGTGGCCAGAGCCATCTCAATGTTCCTGCAACAATTTTATACCCCTTCAAAACCTATTATTTAACCCTTTGGATTCTAGAGAGATCTCCAATGCATTGCAGAGATCGATCTAGCAACCATGGGATTAAGGCCTTTTTGCCCTTGCTTGTTATAGGCCAAGGGTATTTTCTGTGCCAGGGAACAGAGGATGGGACTGGGGTCATGTGATGAACAGGGGTGTGGTAACAGGTGGAGCTACGGGTGCTTAAATTGCCTTGCCTTGGGGTGTCTGGGATATAAATCCAGCCCTGAACGCAAGTGAAAGTCGATACCTCAGATTCTTCAGAATGACTGAACTACTGATTGATTCATCTATGCTCATGTGAGAAGATCCTGAAAATCTGCACCACTGGTTGCCATTTGAGGTGGGGGCTGAGGACATGTTTGAGCACCCCTTCCATAGATGACAAGTAGAAATTCCTGTGCATTTAAATGGGTCTTTTAAGCCCATGAAATCTAGGAAGATCTCCAACATAGTAATTTAGGTTGAAAAAGACTTGCATCCATCCAGTTCAACCGTTTTCCAATTCCTGTTTACCATCGTTGATCCAAAAGAAGGCAAAAAAAAACCTTGATAAAGCAAATTCTGCCTTGAATGGGGGGAAAAATTCCTTCTTGATTCCAAATGGCAATCAGATTTCTCCCTGGATCAACAAGCCCCAACTAAATATTCATCCCAATACTAACGTACATAGCCCTCTATTTTATGCTCTTTTAAATAAGTATCCAGGCCCCTTTTAAAGGCATCTAATGTTTTCGATAGCACCACCTCCTCAGGCAGTGAATTCCATACCTTTATTGTCCTTACTGTAAAGAAACCCTTCCGCTGTTGTAGATTAAATCTCCTTTCCTCAAGTCTAAGCGGGTGGCCCCTTGTCCTGTGTACTGTTCTGTTAATGAACAGGTCTTTGGAGAGCCCTTTACATGGGCCCTGAACATATTTATATAGTGTTATCATATCCCCTCTAAGATGCCGTTTCTCTAGTGTGTACAAGTTTAACTTTTCTAGCCTTTCTTCATAACTAAAACTTTCCATTCCACTTATTAGTTGTGTAGACCTCCTCTGCACTCTCTCTAGTTCCATAATGTCCTTTTTCAGAAAGGGAGCCCAGAATTGAACAGCATATTCTAGGTGGGGTCTTACCATGGACCTGTAAAGAGGCATAAATATATCTTCCTCCCTTGAGTCAATGCCCCTTTAATGCATGCCAATATCTTATTGGCCTTTGCAGCTGCCAGCTGGCACTGCACGTTACTGCTAAGTCTATTGTCTACCACTACTCTCAAAACCTTTTCATTAGTAGATTTCCCCAGAGAAACACCATTTAAACTATATGTTGCATTTTTATTATTATACCCAAAATGCATAACTTTACACTTGTCTATATTGAATCTCATTTGCCATTTGCCTGCCCAGTTACTCAATTTGTCCAAATCCTCTTGTAATGAAGACACATCCAGTTCAGACTTAATTACCTTACTTAATTTTGTATCATTGGCAAACACTGATACATGGCTCCCTATGCCCTCTGGGAGGTCATTAATAAACAAATTAAAAAGAAGAGGACCCAGGACAGATCCCTGAGGTACTCCACTTATCACGTGCTGTGGCCTGGTTTAGCATTCAAAGGCTTAAATTCCCATTAATCAGTGGAGATGTGTCAAACATTTATTTTTCTCCTATGATACAGTTAGTTTACTCCAGAATTACTCTAGTGCGCCTTAGTACATCATCCTCAGTATGGGAATCTACTAATATGATTCCTTGCTAGGCACTGGAATGATCTGTTATTGCTACATCTGCCTACTGCCAATTTACTACTTAATTTGAAAACCGTCTTGTATACTGCTTGCCTCAGGGGGAGTGCAGTATGGGTGTGTAAGAGCATTTTGGAGCATTTCTTTCCTTGACACCTTGTTTATCGCTATGTGCTATTACATTACTTCAGTTCTCAGCACATTGTATACCGGAGGTAATAAGTGTTTGTTCACTTGAGTCTTACCAGTGACAGAGTATGGGTGTCATTATGCACTGAAGCAATCATATGCTCTAATACAGTGGTTCTCAATCTGTACCATCAGCGACCACTAAAGTCCAGGATTTGAGGATTTCCTTGTAAGAACACAGTTAAGTTAATCAAATGGACTGAGTCTCTGATCAACACATCTGTGTTCTAGCAGGGAAATCCATAACTTCTGGCCTATGAAAAAAAAGACATAAAGAAGGCATCCAATAGTGTATTATCAATGACTAACAAACAATAGAGAGGTGAATTTACCAGGTAACTCACATATATATGATGGTTGAGAGGGGGCATATACTTCCTAACAACAAAATATGCTTGCAGAGATGTTCAACCTGTATTTGCTCAGGTGCACAGGTAATTGCTGTATAAATAGCCGTATGTTTATATGAATTCCATCCAGAATAACTGATTCAACTGGGATGAATGCTGCAACTTTGGGAGAAGGGAATCTCTGCCTGTTAAAGGAATATAGAAGGTCAAAAAGGACCACGAATAATGCTGTGTCAGACAGGCTTGTCATGGATATTAAACCATTGGTCACTCTGAAAATGATCATTTATATTCAGCTGTGGTCAGTTACTGCGGGTGAGTAAGTAGAACTGGACTTCTTTTGGGACAATAGGAGATAAATAAAAATTATTTCCTTTTAACTGGGGCATTTTAACCTTTTGAATGCTAAAGAGGTCTCCAACTTACTGAAAAGCAATACTTTAGATATTTCTCTAACATGCAAGGGGTTAAAAATGAATTTACATCAATGATAATTTGGAGATTTCTTGTTTCTTCCCTGTGGTACAGCTCGATTGCTCCAAAATGACCCCAGAAGGGTTAGAAAATCAGTTCCAGTCTCGGTTTTTGAATATTCCCCCCATTGTCTCTCATGTTCTCCAGGTTTTAACCTTTGAGTGCCAGAAATGTATTGATGCTTTGTGCTGCAATGCATTAGGTATCTCTCTGGTACTCAAAGGGTTAGAGAGCCAGTTACAGAAAAATGTATAGTAAGGTCCATTTGACCAGTACTTTTTTTTTTTTTACTTTTTATTGAAGAAAAAACAGCAATACAAGAAAGAACAACCTTGTGAGCCCAATAATATTTTGAAGACTAAACGTGGATCCTATTATTGAGAAACCCTCTTAGTATAATATAAGGTGTTTGTATTCATTTTTATATTAACACTGTTAAAGCGGAACTATCATGCTAATAACATTGCCACCCAATATATTTCTAACCTAGTGATATGCAAAGTCTTACTGTCCTTAAGCTCAATAAGTAAGCATTATTGCTGAAAAAAACACTTCATTGGCAGGCATTGGGCTGCACAGAGCTTACAAGAGAAGACCTGTGCGCCTGCGTGGTCAGGAACTTCCGTTACCTTAAGGTAACCAACAGAGGAGTAGGAACCCCCACAAATCTGGGGGAATAACATTTTTACTGTCTGGGTATAATCAAGTTGTTAAAGCAGCCCCACTCTGTGTCTCTTTGCCCCCCAACAGCTCCCTTCTGTGTCTCTTTGCCCCATAACAGCCCCCCTGTGTGTCACTTTGCGCCCCCCCAGCCCCCGTGTGTCAGTTTGTTCCCCCTAGCATCCCTGTGTGTCTCTGTACCCCCCCAGCCCCCCCGTGTGTTACTTTGCCCCCCCAGCCCCTCTGTACCTTCTTTGTAGCATACATATGCCCCTTTGTGTACATATGCTGGACTCCCAATGAAGGCTCCTATTGCTCCATCTGCCACATTCCCTCCAGTCTGTTGTGTTAGCCCAATGTTCTCTGCATAGGAATAGAGGTAAAACAGTTCTCAGTTCTTCAGCCACTGGTACAGCAGTCCGGCAGTTAGCCCCTTCTGCAACCCCTGTAGTCCATCCGCCTGGCCCACAGCCACCATGGCCTGTAAGATTCCCCTGTAATGGCGCGTGTATGACCCCCGAAACCTCAGCTCACCCTGGAGCTCAGCCGCATCTTCACCACCTCTAGTAGGTTAGTGAACACACACACCATGCAGCACGCCGATGCACCCAGAACAAAATCCATCAGTTGAGAAATGGAGATAGCTGGGCAGGCTGGTGCTGGTGTCATGAAGAAGATGAGTGGATTTTATAAAACTGTAATTAAAATTAAAAAATAAAGATCTATGAATAAAACTGTCCTGTTATAAAACATTACTTCCAATACAGGGGATAGACACTCCCAGAAGATGAACACAGTTTTTATGAGGGTCACAGCAGAAACCCCTCACTATGGTCTGTGTTATTTAAAAAGTCACAATTAATAAGTACCACCCGTCCTGAGGCAGATCCACAGAACGATCCCTGGTGTAATGATCCAGTGACCCTGGTCATACCCTGGTAGAGTCACAGACTAATTACTGGTGGAATGCTCTGCTGACATTTGTGATGTCCTGGGGAAGACTTAGGGACCAGTCACCAGTGTAATGCCCCCACTGACCCCTGTGATTGTTCTGGGTCACAGTTTTCTCAGTGTTGTAATGCTCTGCTGACCCTTGTGATGATCTCGGTCACTGCCCCCTCACTGGTGTGATACTCAGCCAGGTGAACCGTGATAGAGGATTTTGAGATCCTCTACCCAGTCTGACAGCAAGCTGCTTTTTGTGGTCAGTGAGCAGCTTCCTGTCAGACAGTGGTAGAGGATACAGAAACTCCTCTACCCACGGTACGCTCTGCTCAGGCCACGCACGCTAGAAGGAGGTGACTGGCAGGAGGGAGCGCTGTGCAGTGCTCTCCCCACCTGATGGGCACCCAGAGCCTGCGCCCCCCCGGCCAATGCACCTAGCTCCAAGAGGGGGAGTTCTACATTATTTGTCCCCCCTGCATGATTTCCTGGGGGATACAGTTGGGGGATGTTTTGCAACAGCCCAAACCAATATGAGCATAAAATATACCTACACATTGCTAATAATGATAGCATAAGGAAAGATCATGCCCATATAAAACAGAGGTATATATATATATATATATATATATATATATATATATATATATATATATACTCATAATATATGTAACATTGCAGTACACGGATACCATAGTTCTTAAACAATCCTTGTCCTGCTCATTTTCCCCCTAAGGTGATAAACTTATGGTTAGGTTTCTTTAATAATTAGTTTAAAGTATGTCATTCAATACCCCAGGGTCTCCCTTATGGTAGTTTTGTTCTCTCAGTCTTGCCACGGTGTCTCTCAGAAACAAAGAGATTGCCAGATTTATATTTTAGATGTGCAGTTCTTCCATATCCTGTTCGGCATCCTCCAGTAACTGTGAACAGAGGAAATTTAAGCAAAATTCTTCATTTTTCTTATGTCTGCTATAGGATTGGCATTCAGGTTTATTCAGATAGAAGTTGTTGTATGTGCTGATATATGCTAATGTGCCTGTACAAACTGGGCCAGATTTAACCAGACTTACATCTCAGGTGTCCCTAGGCTATTGATGGCAACCTATGGCCATACCTGGGAACTCTCAGGGTTTGACCCCGAGACTCAGGGTTTTGGCCCAGATCTTAGGGTCTCAGGGTGAAGAGCCAAAATCTCAGGGTGAGAGAGTTCAGTGCTCCCTGTTATATATTCTGCTCCTATTAACTGCTTCTCTGGTCTCTAAACTGGTGCCACTTGTACCAAAAAGGCAGAGGGAGAAGTCCTGCTTGATTTGTGTGTGTTCATGCAGTGATATCTGTAAGTTGTTGTGTATTAATGGCTCCTTGAATGCTGATTGGAGTGACTCTCTATTACAGCGATCAGGGATATAGCGCGGATAATCTATATTATGGTAAATTTAAGGGTTAATATTTACACAATCTCAGGGTCAGCTCATTTTGAAAGTTTCCAGGTATGCCCATGGCCCCTCCAGCTCTTCAGGTCTGGCACTGATATTGTCTATAAGTATATTTGTTACAAAATGGACATTAATATAGGAACAGCTTATACATCAGCATTGTTCCCATAAAAAGGTTAAAATCTGTTTCTCACAAAACAATAGCATCAATTTAAAATGTAAGTAAATTTGAATAAAGAAAACATATACAGTACAGAGTGAAGAATGCTGTGAGAAGTAAACAAAAATGAAATGTTTACATTTTTAAAAAGCTATTAAAAGTGAAGCTCTATACTACAGCCAAGTCCATAGACCCACAGTGATCAAATTACAGATGGAGAAAATGTACTTCTTTTCTTCCTGAAAAAGATTTACATTCAATTTATAGATGTAACCCATTGAGGTCCGGGCTTAACTAGAATTATCAAAGCCCTGGAGTGATATGTGAGGCTACTCACCTCTTCCTCACATGATAAGGCACAAGTCTGAATAACACACTGCGACACTCACCCTATGTAAAGACAAGTCTGAATCAAGTGCCAGCATTCAAGGTGCATTTCTTCACTGTAGGGACTTCAAAAGTCTTCATTTGATGGGGACAAAGAGTAAACAAAATATGTTTTCAGCGCCAGAGACCTACTGCATCTTGACTCATGTCCCACATGCTAAAAATTAACAGTTTGAGTTCCAGAATGCTGTCAAAGACATTGCTTTGCAAGGTTAATGAAGAATAGGGGCTTACAAAGACTATTCTTATCTTATCTTACAGTGGTTGTGTGTGTGATGATGAGATCAGTGGCCTCTAGTTACAATAAGAAACTGACCTAACTGTCATAGGACCCAAAATAGTGCAAGACAAGAGAACCTCATCATAACTGCACCTTCTGCACCCACTGTACTTATACCCTTAGCCACCAGGGTGCGCAGTGCTTTTCAGTGCAATTTATTGTATACATCTGTGGCATTTAAAAGGAAAAGATACCTTAGGGTTTATTCTAATTGAGTATAACTGGAAGTTTCCCTTTGTCTGGCTGTCTTTGAAAGGCAAGGAAGAAGCACTTAACCTGGAAAAAATTATCCAGCTATTTTTATTCATAGCAAATAAAACGGGGGTTAATGTGTGAATTTGCCAGTGCAGCTTCACAGGTGTTAGCCTGCATTGCCAGTGGCTGTACAAAATGGTGGAGCATTATAGTGCTTACTAGTGGGCAGTTTATGCCATCATTAGATCTTTAATGACAAGATCGTATGCTACTTACATAGAAAAGCAGGGAAACGACTTAACTCACACCATTTTATCTATGCCTTGTTTAGTATATTATGATAAAAGTGTAGAGGAAAGTAACTCCCAATGGCCCACAATGGACCACAGGCTGTCCCATTGCCCTTCCCTCTCTACAAATGCCATGATTTCCAACCAGTCAACCTCTGGTTGGGGATGATGGATGCTGAAGTCTCCACAGCTGGAAGTCCTGCAGTTGACCAGTCCTGGTCTACTCGTTGTCCAGGCCCATGAGATTGAACCGGAAAACTTCAGTCTCACCGGTCAGTATCTTCTAATCGCACCAATTAAGGATCCCCAACAGACTCCTTCAGATCCCTGTTTTACCCTCCCATTCGTCCATCACAGCTCAAAATGGAGTCCGTCTTTCATTGGCATTTCTGCTCCCAGGGGAGATCTGCCAACAGAGTACTATGAAAGTGAGAGTTGCCTTTTAGGAATTTTTCAGTAACTGTTTTATAACTGAATACCTCTGGGTTTAACCTTATAAGTCCCATAAGGGTGTTCAACTCATTGAGTAGCAAATATGCCCCTAACTCAAAGGGGTTAACTGATGCTACCAGACTATCTGGAATACACATTGTTTGCTTACTTTGTGTAATGTTTGCCATTTGGTCTGTGACAAAAGAAGCAGTGCATCTATTTTCAGTTATCTGTAATATGTAAATAGCAATATGCACTGTAGTGTGTCAGGCAGGAGGCAGATTCCCATTACGTCACAATGTATGCCTTTGTTCCTTAGCAAAATTAGTAACAAATCCTTCACTCCAGTGAAATGTCTCCCTCGTGTATCAACATCCTTCTAGCAACAGTTGCTGCCTACTCAAGTAAAAAGCAAACAAGCTAAAAATGGCTTAGACAAAATGTTCAAATATACGTAAATTAGAAAAACAATGTACAAAATCTTTGAAATGTTTCAAAAGTTATTGGAGACAGAAGATTTTCGCTGCAGCCAATTAAATGAATACTATCACCTCCTAATAATAATAACCCGTTCTTACTTAAATCAGGGCAAAAACCCCAGTGGTCATTATGGGCTCTATGCAGGAGCTATAGAGGATCAGTCCTGGAACAAACCAAATTATGGAACAAACCAACTGCATTGAAGGGAAAAATAGATATCCCCAGTGATTAAATCTGGCACTCAAAGGGTTAATCTCTTGAATGCTAATGAGGTGTCCAATCCATAACTTTGCCTTTAGAGATGGGTGACCTCTCTAATATTCAGTGGGTTAATGTTTTAATGCTTTGAGTGTTAGGGGGTAAGCAATGCATTGCAAAAGCAATGTGTTGCACGCCTCTCTGGCACTCGATGGGTTAAAGCCCCATTTAAATAAAAGGGAATTTGAAGAAATTGTATTTTTCCCTTACGGTACAGTTGGCATATTGCAGAGATGCACCTCTGTAGCTTCCTACATAAGGCCCTACAAATCATTTCTGGGTGGATTAATCTGTAAATAGCATTGTACATTACGCCCACTGAAGAGCGAGCTATTGTTTTTCCCCAGACTCCAAGACCTCAATCTCCTTCCACTAAAAATGTTCTTAGGAAGGTTTGCATGGGTGGAGTTTGGGGTCTTGGAATTCTGAACATGAGGTATAGCATTAATTAATTTATTAAGACTCATTTTGGAGATCCAGTCCACACAGAATTGTACTTACCGTGGCCATTACAATTTTCTGTCAGATTAAGATGTGTTTTATTATTATTAGTGGTCCTTTGATCCTTTGAGAGTCAGAGAGCCCAATGCATTGCAACATAATGTATTTAATACCTTTCTGGCACTCAAAGTGTTAAGTCACGGTGCTTAGAAGTACAACAGCACTTTTGGCTGTTCCAGGCCTTATTATTTATATTGTTGATGTGTGAGGTTGCTAATGACCTGATAACCTGGCCAGTAAGAATTGTTCAGCAGACTAAAACTTTGTCAGATTCTGAAAAATACATATGGCCATATGCACAGAAAAAAGTGGTGCAATTTTGAAGTAATCCAACTGCACTACAGGGAATAAATAATAATTTAAATGGGGTGTTTGAGCTTGTGAATGCTAGCGAGGTCTCCAGCACTGGTGTACTAAGACGCAGAATTCTGGAGCAATTCTCGAGCACACCAAGTGTACCAAGTGTAACATTTCCCCAAAGTTCCATTCATTTAACTGGAACGTTTATGCTGTTGAATGTTAGAGAAGTCTACAGTGAAATACCTTGTAATTTTTATTTGTCCCTTTGTTTGGTTGGTTTGCCAAAGAATTGATGCTTTTCTTTGTGGATATTGCATATTGTAATTTAGAAAGAGAGATCAGCAGAAGCCTGATACTAGACCCAGGAATAGGGATGGGCGAAAGTTGTCACTGTGTTCCTGCGGGAAATTGTGCGAAAACCACATTGTTATCTGCTTTTTTGTGGAAAAATCTGCTTTAAAACTAGCTAAAATGTTCTCATCTTTCTCCCATTGGCCAAAATCTTTTGCCATTTTTTCAATGGCTAAAAAGTTTTCGCCCATTGATTTACATTGTTTTCACACTTCCGCCATAAAAATGTGACGTTTTCGCTGAAGGCAGACACAATAGAAGCAGCTACAGAGCGAGATAGATGTGCTGTGCTGTTCTCGTGTGATATTTAGCAAAAATTGAGGCAGGAGAGGATCATCGTGACTCCTATCACTATGAGCAGCAAAAAGAGGAACTGAAAGGACCCTTATTATGTGTCCGCAGAAACTGAGAAGGAATGGGAGACAGGAATGACGATGGGCATCACCACCACCGCTAGCAAGGACATCTTGGAATTAGAGGAATTTGCAACTACTCTAATTCCTTCTGATGCTGAGATGCAAGGGCAGCAGGATGCTGAGGAGCAGGTTAGTGTGCCACAGACCACCATGGACACAGTGGGAATGGGGGCAACAAGCGATGCAGGACTAGGACAGGTTCCACTTGCCAGCAGTAGTAATACTCCTGATTCTACATTGCTGACTCTGAGGCAATAGCAGCAACAGCAGCAACATTATCCACTGCCACAGACAATGAAGGGGAATGTGGAGGACAAGAAGAAAGAGGCCATTCTTCTCTGGAAACCAAGGTATACAGGAAGAAAAAGTAAGGAGCCATCCTCCCCTATATATTCCTTACTAAGAGACACTCCTACAGCACATTGAACATTAGCAACCTATTATCTGAGAACACCTTCTTTGCACATTACCCCCACATAGTGCTTACCCGGGCAATTTCAGTATTAGACAGGAGTCCGTTTTACAAGGGAGAAAAATGCTTGATTTATTTTAAAGAGTTTTTACTAAAGTTACATGGTTGACCACGTTCTAGTTCCTCTGTATGTTTTGTAAGATTTTACATGTTTTTCATACTTTTTTTGTTCATATAATTAAGCCTTTTACAAGCTTTTCTTCTGCTTATATACACAGCCATAGAGAAAACGGAGGTGGATATACAGCGCTTCTCAGAACATTGATACAATTAAAGTGTTAGTAATGTCTAAAAAAACTTTTTTGCATTTAGAAGAGCTTAAAAAGCTGATCTAAATGCAAAAAAGCGTATCTCTCAAACCGCTATGGTTTAAGAGATACGTGCGTTTAAAGTTTGATTTCTCCTACTGACAGCTGTAAAGCTGTCAGCAGGAGATCCTAGTGTTCATGCACACGTTTTAGACCATTCCAATGAAGGGATTCCGTGTAAGTAACGAGATCTCGGCACTTCTCAAGCGCCACCGTGTCGACCGACACGGATCTCCTGCTGACAGCTTTACAGCTGTCAGTAGGAGAAATCAAACTTTAAACGCCCGTATCTCTTAAACCATAGCGGTTTGAGAGATACAGTTTTTTGCATTTAGATCAGCTTTTTAAGCTCTTCTAAATGCAAAAAAAGTTTTTTTTAGCCATTACTAACACTTTAAGTGAATGTAAGTGTCTTGTGGAGGTCTAAGAGTGTTCAGCAAAGAAATACTTCCCTTGGTAAATCAAAATTAGGGCTTCTTATGGGAAAAGATAGGATAACATAAGTTCAAGTATTAAAGTCTCATTATACCCATATATATCTTATGTTAGTATGTGATGTTTTGTTAACCCTTTAAGTGCCAGAGGGGTACGCAACGCATTGTGAAGCAATGCGTTGTGTACCCCTCTGGAACGTAAAGGGTTAATAACAGTTCTTGTAATTCTAATGTAAAATAAACTCTCTCTATATAATAGTCTGATTTATTGTAACCTCCTTAAGCACACTCCTTCCTGCTAGTCTCAAAAAATGCAATACGATATTCGTAGGGTCATAACCAGGCAAAAGAAGTAGGGATGGGGAAGAGGGATGGGGAATATCTTGGATCAAGTAAATCTTTCAGTACTGCTAAAAGTATATATATATATATATATATATATATATATATATATATATACACACAACAATTGAGAAGAAGATTAGTTCTCTAAATAGAATAGCGATATGTTCTGTATTAAATACAGTATAGTGTGATAAGACAAGTAGATCGCACAGTAAGTGAAGAGTTCTATTGGAGTAATATGTGGGAAAATATGGAGGGGAGCAAAGGGTTTAAGTTATCCAGACATAAGTATTAGATGGCCCCTTACTGGAGAGTTCGCATTTGCAAGCGTGCTGCAATACAATGCCCTCCAATGCTCTATGTGCTGTCTCTTCCCCATCCCTATATACACAGCCAGTTAACTACCTTTGGCTGTTTATAACTATATTTTGAAAACATATGAATAAAAGCAATATAAATCTAAAGTTTGAAAGTGTGAGTCTGGTGTACTAAATGTTGGATAAAAATCCTTGTATCCTATAAGGGAGAAATTCAGTGACTCTTATGTAATAAGAAGAATTGGTGCAAGTCTAGGTTAGACCAACTACATTCTAGGAGAAAATTAAAAAAATGGAGATTTTAACTAGGGATGGGCGAACACTTTATCTGCAAAAGAGAAAAGTGGGAAAACGTGTGAATTTAGCCTTCCACTGGAACTCCTGTAAAAAAGTGTGTTTTTTCACTTTTTTCCACTGCACACATACTGACCACCTCCAGCCTCGTCCCACTTCACTGGTAGTCATAGAATCTCACATACTAACCACTAACCCTATCCCACTGTACTGACAACCATGGAACAACACATACTAACTCCCAGCTTGTTCCACAGTAGCTGCACAAAACTATGCATACTGACTCCCCACAGAATTGTCCCCCTGTAGCCTTAGAACAATATATACACTTGAACTCCAGTCTTGTCCCACTGCTCTGGCAGCCATAGGGATGGGAAAATGAGCCCCCCCCCATTTCTTGCCAGACTCCAATTTCCATCATTCCTAGAATGATAGGAGTCGTCATCTGGCAGCAGCCTGAGGGCCTCAGATTGCCCATCACTGCCACAGAAACACACACATTGACCCACAGGCTTGTGCCTCTACACTAGTAGTCAAAGAATCACACATACTGAACTCCTGCATGATCCCCACACATGTTTATACCCTAGCCTTGTCCCACTGCACTGGTAGCCATAGAACTACACATTGTAAATAGATACATAGATAGATAGATAGATAGATAGATAGATAGATAGATAGATAGATAGATAGAGATATATATGCTTTTTTAGCTGATGAAGTATTCATGTACAACTTCAATAGCTATATTTGAGATGTATGTGCATTTTTTATATATAAATAAATATATTTTTGATGCACTTTTTATTTTATTTCATTGTTGGGAAGAATATATTGTCAGTGTAATATGAAGTATCTCCCTCTATACTTTTAGTCTCTAATTAGTGTTTTTATTTAGCCACTCTAATCTCTTTCCATGCATATATCTTATACTGTAAAAGACTTGTCCTAAACTATACTTCTTAGAAGTGGTCTGATATTAGAGAAGATAGGATGGACAAAGGAAGGAGAGAAGGTCAGGATACCTTTACTTGTGGCTAACCAGTTGATGCTGACATACATAGATACTGATATTGCCTCTAAACCATGTGAGTAACCGCCCACAAGAGGCATCTTAAATAGATTAAATTGGAAAGTGCTTTTCTGCACATAGAGATATATGTGCCTTTCTTTTTGTTTTTTCTTTTATAGAACCAGACACACTGCCCTCCCATCCTTGAGCCACTGCACTAGTAGCCATAGATATATATATATATATAATATATATATATATATATATATATATATATATATATATATATATATATATATATATATAGTGATCCCAACCTTGTTCCATGCATATAACCATACATACTAACCCCCCAACCTTGTCCCTCTGCACTGATAGCCATAGGGATGGGCAAAGTGAGACCCTCTGCCAGACTACAACTTCCATCATTCCCAGAATGATGGGAGTTGTAGCCTGGCAGCAGCTTGAGGAATTCACATTATCCACCACTGCCACAAAAACACACATACTGCCCTCCCCAGCCTTGTCCCACTGCACTAGTAGCCATAGAACCACACAAACTGACCGCCCCAGCCTTGTCTCACTACATTAATAGCCATAGAACCACACAAACTGACATCCCTTGCCTTGTCCCACTGCGCTAGTACCCATAGAACCATACAATCTGATCCCCAGCCATGTTCCATTGCAGTCATGTAACCACACATACCAACCCCCAGCCTTGCTCTACTGTACACGTAGCCATACAACAACACACATTGGCAACCCAGCCTTGTCTCAAAATAACCATACAACCACACATGCTGACCCTCCACCTTGTCCCGCTGTATTGGTAGCCATAGGGATGGTCAAAGTGAATGATGACAATTGTAGTCTGACAGCAGCTGGATGACGTCCCATTGCCCACCAGTGCCAGAGAACCACCCCTCAGCATTGTCCCACTACACTGGAAGCCATAGAATCACCCAAAATGACTTCCACCATTGTCCCATAGTTACCGTAAAAACCACACACATACCGATATGCCAGACTTGTAACATTGCACTAATGCCCTTATAGCCACACATACTGACCTGCTCCGCCAGCCCACCGCCAGCCTTATTCCACTGCACTGGAATCCACAGGACCACACATATGTACCTCCAAGTCCCAGCTTTGTACCACTGCACTAGAACTACACATACTGAGTCTGCACTCTGGTGGAATGTCCTTGGCATAAGTGGAAACTGGCAAAGTTCTTGCAGCAAATTTTTTGGGGGTTAGAACTAAAGGTAGAAACTTAATGGGGTTTCTATGCGTGGTAAACTGTGCGTAAAAAGCAGCAAATTGTAGATTTTCTGACAAAAATTGATGTGGGAAAAATCCAGGAATTTTCACCCATCCGTACTTTTGAATGCTCTTGAATGCTATTATTGCTTCACAATACATTGGAGACCTCTCTTACAGTTAATGGGTTAAAACACCCATTCAAATCAATGAGGTTTTAAAGTATATTAAGTTGTCCCCCTTGGTGCAGTTGTATTGTTTCACAATTGCTCTACTTCTTAGTACACCAGCCTCAGTGTAAAGAAATAAATAATATATACTGTCCAAACAAAAATGTTACCCCTTTTCTTGTCAGAAGAGAATCCACTGCAGTCCTCTGCATTGTTCTGGACACCCCTCTGGCACTGTAAGTGTTAAGTATATCATGTGAAGTATAATATCCTGCATTGTTGCTATATTGGGTCCAAGCCACTTCCCTTTCTTGCTTTTAATGTCTTTGCATGTATCTGTTTGTCTGGCATGCTGCCTAGTGTAGAGCACTCATGATATTGAACACTGATGGCTGATATGATATACAGTTATTGCTTTTCTGTTATTTTTCCACCCCTTGTTTTCATTTCAAGTTCAGTTGTATACTTTATGATTCAACAAGTTATTGCCTTTATTGAAAGGTTTGTGTGTTACTTAAGATGACTTGTAAAGTTTAGTCAATCTTCCCAACCAAGAGAAACAGGAAATACCAGAGAACACTAGACTCAGTAAACCTATAAAATTTCAGAAAGTAGCCCATTATTTCAAGTGACTTTTCACTGAACACATTGGGAAGTACTGACTAATTAGTTTTTGGCTTTCACAATAACAGTTCCAGGGTCTTTTTTTATAGCTTTCATATTAGGTTAAAGAGGTTGAATGGATCTGAAAGATGAAATATTGGCAGTGTATACACTTACTTCTCGGTAGGGGCACCGCTCTTTGATCTGAGCTACAATTATTGTGTTGCTCAATCTTTATTGCCATTCCACGGAGTTAATAGGCAGTGGCCTTATTTAGGATAGACACGTGCATTACTGCAAATTGATTACTTGAGAATAATGGATCACATTGCCTCAGTTCAGAAATAACTCATCTCTGATGCCTCCTTTTTATTTACATTTAAAACCTTTGATGTTAAAGAGATGTCCAACAAATTACTTTGCAATTAGAAACCTCTTTAGCATTCAAGGGGTTAATATATATATAAAAATGAGGCTAAGGCAAGACTGTTTAACTTAGTGAGGCTGATGTACTATGAAGAACTTGATGGAATTTGGAGGAAACCATCAGCAGCATAGCTGAGAAATACATGTACAGAAAAGTTTAGAATGCGCAATGAATGGGAGATGGCAAAAAAATAAAAAAATATAGCTATTTACTGCTGCTATAGGAAAAAAAAGGCCTCCACCACAGGCCATTAAAATGGAAGAAAAGAAAATATACAACCAAAGCGCTAGCATTCAGTAAAACAGCAATCAGGAAAAATTAGGAAAAAATATATTTAATGAATACAAAAAATTAAAAAAAAAATTAAATGATATCCTGCCTAAAATACCAATAGTACATTCAATATATGAGTATCTAATAATGCACAGATTTAGGGTAAATATCCCAAATGTCCCAGTTATGTATCGCAAATAAAGTCAATGTCCTAAATGTGCCATTCACGTACAGTACATGGACTTCACAAGCTGTTTACGCAAAACATGTATGATAGCCTAAGAACACCACTCGTCAGATCAAAAAATCCCAAAGTGCACTCACAGTACTACCCATGTGAGATTAACAGCTCAAAAAGAAGTCACATTCACACACAAGGGTACTGAAATATCTAGTTGAAGACTCCACTTATATCAAACACCTATATATGCATTCCTGCACACCCATGCGGACAGCAACTATACCTCTGGTTATGATATTCCAGCCTCTGTTGAAATATACACCAACCTGTAGGGTGGTGTATTAAAAAAACATAGGCTCCCCTACAGGCAGTAAATAGTTAACAATGTTAGAATAATGTATTAAAAATACATGGGCTGCCCTTCAAACAGTAACAACTGGAGGTGCCTGTTATGGCTAAAAACTAAAAAAAATTAAAAATTAAGTTCCCTGCAGACAAACATATATGGTACCAAATACCCAAATTCCCATTAATTTAAATGTTGATTTTAAACCTTTGAATGCTAGAGAGGTCTCCAACGCAATGCAATGGGTTAAAAATTCTATTTAAATCAATGTGGATGTTGGTATGTCCCTGTGGAGCAATTAGTTAGCTCCAGAATTATTCAAGCTCATCATAGTACATCAGCCTCATTGAGCTCCAAACCAGAAGGCCGAATGTACTAATTAGCTTGTACTGCTTCGGCAGTTGGACATTCACTTACTACTCATGAAATACTGCAGTCTGACCTGCATGCATGCTTTCTTATCTGCTGTCTACAAAGCATCCTGAAGTGCAAAATTCCACACCTCACACTTTCCTGCATCCTATAGAACAGTACAATGTGATCATCCCCCACAGCTGACATCCCTGCAAAACTCAGAGGCTAGTTTAACCCCTTCACTGCTGAGGGAATGATCACCTATTCTGCCTCATATCTGTATTCCCTACAACCCCAAAAGTGGTCTCTCCACTCAGTCCCTCGCAAGTGGTTACCCTAAAATCGCTTGGCATCTTCAAAGGCACTCAGAGGGGCTGTCGTGGTGGAAAATAGATAGAGAATTTTGGATACTGTTAATAAACAGACCCCCAGGAGACAGGAAGAGATTTCTTTAAGAACTCTCAGACCTTTTGACTGGTTTAATCCTTGAACACCCTAGATGGATTATAATGGGAGACTTCAACACTTGGATTGATGACACCCTATCCCAATTTGGGCAGGACATTCTCAGCCTGATGAGTGCTCTCGACTTCATTCAAATTGTTGCCAATTCCACCCACAGAAAAGGTCATACACTTGATCTAGTGTTTCAGTCTGGACTAGAAGTGTCCCCAGTAACTGTAAATCCAGTTGTATGGTCAGACCATCACTCCATACACTTTTCCATTGAATCACAATCAGCCAGCCCACAGCCTCAGAACCTGGTCAAACACTGCTCATTAATAGGGTTGACCCCATTGGAAGTAACATCAAATATGGATCTAAGTGAACTGATGGGCACTTGTGAAGACCCCGTCTCCTTAGTCCAACTCTACAACAAAACCATGAGAGACACCCTAGAAAGCATTACACCATCACTCATACACACTATCAAAACGTACAACAATGTACCTTGATTTGATAGCACCATCAGAGAAATGAAGAGAACAGGCAGTAAACTCAGGAGACGGTGGGGCAGGACACATGACCCAGAGGACAAAGCAGCTCTTACCAAACACCTCAATAAATACCAATTTAAGATAACTCAGAAAAAAATCTTCATTTGTGTCACGCAAAATTACACTCTCCCGCAACAGACCCAGGCAACTGTTTTGCACAGTAGAAAGGCTCTGCAAACCAGCATGCATGCATATACCCACCAACTTTTCTCAGGATAAGTGTGAAGAATTTGCGATCTTCTTCACAGACAAGATTTCCTCCATCACAGCCGGCCAACCAGTTAACCACCAGAGCCACTACAGTGGAAGGCCAGATTTCCCCAGTCTATGGTCTACTTTTACAAATGTGGATATAAAGGAAGTTAAAAGAACTATGAAAAAGTTGCACCCCAGTACGTGTGACTTAGACCCTGCCCCAACTCGTCTTATATCCGCATGCACTGAAACACTTGCCCCAGCCCTCACAAAAATAGTGGAGTGTTCACTAAAAGCTGGAAACTTCCCAGATCCTCTAAAAGAAGCAGTGGTAAAAACCCTCCTAAAGAAACATTCATTAGACCCGGACTGCATAGCAAATTACAGACCAGTATCCAAACTTCCATTTCTGGAGAAAATAATTGAAAAAGTAGTGTCAGCTCAATTGGAAGCCCACCTATCAAGCTATAACATCTTTGATCCTTTCCAGTCAGGTTTCAGGTGGCACCACAGCACAGAAACAGTGCTAGTCTGAGTACTAAATGATCTCCTTTTGGCGAGAAACAAAGGTGATTATTCCATCCTAATACTCCTGGATCTCTCAGCTGCATTTGACACCATTGACCATGGGATTTTAATAGAGCGCTTGCAGCACATCTGTGGTCTAGGAGACACAGTACTTAACTGGTTTAAATCTTTCCTTACTGGTAGATCACAGAGAGTAACATCAGGATCTTGCTCATCAGTAGACATGTGCGAATTCATTCGGAGACATTCGGATTTCGTCGAAAATGGGGTCATTCGGAGACATTCGGCCAATCCGAAACTCAAGGGTCATTCGGAAAAAATGATCTGACTCCGAACAGCCCAGGTCCGAAATTCGTCGAAACTTTCGGAAGTTTCGGCAATCGACACATTTCCAAAAGTTTTGACTACTTTTGACCAGGACTTTTTTGTACTTCCTGTGCGCGCTCAATTACTTTCCCTCCATAATTTTCCCTCCATGTCTCTAGTCCAATTCCATTCTCCGTTTCATGCACTACTTCCCTCTTTTGTCTGTATTCGAATAGCCTTCTTCGTTTCATGATGGGGGTTGGACTAATGACACAGTCACACAGACAGACAGCCTGCATTTCCTCATTGGGTTGTTGGAGCTCAGAGAGAGAAGAGATTAGAGAGTGTACAGTTGTTGTGTAGGCAGGCAGGTAGCATTAGGCTAGGCATAGGTAGGCAGCCAGCATTAGTTCCAGTTATTGCCACTGCAAGAGCAAGTAATATTTGTTCCTGTGCAAAATATAAAAAAATATTAGGTATTTGTTCGAATACAGGGCCGGCCCTTACATGGGTCCCAGTGGGTCCATGGACCCAGGCGGCACTTTGACAGGGGCGGCAATTTACCGTCCCATAGCATGTTTATTTTGTGCTCTTCCGCCATTTCTGTGTTGCAGGGTGTCCCATCCCATCAGTGTGACTGTCAGCAGCCGGGCAGCCCTATGCTCACTCAGTGGCAATGCCTGCTGGCTGCTTCAGTGACGTGAATTATGTGATAGTGAAACATTATGCCTATTTTATATTATTTATCGCCCACCTAAAGTCAAGACTTGAGTAAATAGGTCTACCGTCCCAGATTTGCTAGAGAGGTTTTACAAATACAGGAGGGTGCCCCCTGTACGAAATGAGTCTAAACATTTGGGATCCCTAGTATGAGTGCACAACAGTGCATGATGTGTCCTGAACAGGATTGCTGTGAGGTGTCTCCACCCAGAAGGTGCTGGCTTCAACATTGCGACAAGTGACCAACTAAGAGCACCGTGCCGTGCAGCCATAGCATCACCCCCTCCTACTCTCCGGGTCCCGCTGACTGGCAATAACAGGTGAGTCACTAAGAGATCTGAAGCCTTTCTGGAAGTCCTTTCACTTGGAAAAGGGCTAGGTATTACTTGGGGGAGTTGCCTCGTGTGTAAATAATTTCTAGGTGGGAGATGAATGTGCATCACTTATGTGTTTCCTAACTGTAGTTAGAATACAACTCCCATCATCCCCTGATTATGACATTGGGAAATGCCCAGCAATTATCGTAGAGCCCTGTATTGCACACTCACGGAAAACGGTGATATTGCTATACTAAGACAATGCTGTGGACCCCTCTTCAGTATAGATGTCAAACATTTTTTTTTATTTCTCTCCTGTGTTGCAGTTTGTTCACAACAGAATGTCTCAATTTTTCTTTTTAACCCTTTGAATGCCAGAGTGGTATGCAACGCATTGCTTTGCAATGCATTGCGTACCACTCTGGCACTCAAAGGGTTACCACATTACATCTATCACATTACAATCATTGATGTTTATTCTTGATGTAGTATGAAACTCTACAATGTATATACACATAGAGTTATCTGATATGAGGGGAAATCAGGATAGGAAAACGAGAGAGAGGAATCTGGGTACTAAAGAGGGACAGTAGGGTAGGAGGCTGGTACCAGAAAATGAAACCTTAATCTTTACCCATGTACTAACATAGAATGTGACATGTAGTTTGTCCATGTTCGAGTCGACCACTTATGTTGAGTAGGATGTGACAGGCATGGGTTTTCGATGTCGAACATATGCTAAATTGAATGACAGGCATGAGGTTTCGATGTTCGAACATGCTAAATTGAATGACAGGCATGGGTTTTCGATGTTCGACGTTTGCATTGTGACTGGCATCCCATTCTAGAGTAGAGGTGACATGCACAGACTTTCAATGTACGACATCCGTTTTTGGGATGGATCTTTTTCTAAATGCACACCCTGTCTGCAAATAATGATAGCAGCGTGCACGGAGGCGCACTGCTATAATTTAACCCATGTTAAATTCGGCCGAATAATTCGGAATGGATCAGAATTTCGTCCGAATCGAATAGGCCCGGTCCGAAATGAAGATCATCCGAATTAGAAAAAAAAAATTCGTCCGAATTCGAATTTTACCGAAAATTTTGCCCGTGCACAAGTCTACTCATCAGCAACAACAGAATTAGCCTGCAGAGTTCCACAAGGTTACATCTTGTCCCCCATGCCATTCGCAATTTACTTGCTACCACTGGGAGACATCATCAGGTGACACGGCCTAAGATATCATTGCTATGCAGATGACACACAACTCTACTTCTCCTTTGCTCCAGATAATAGAGACCCAGCATGCCTCATCAACAGTTGCTTAGCAGACCTCATAGAGTGGATGAATGCTAGCTGGCTAAAAGTGAACCCTGACAAAACAGAGTTACTCTTGGTAAGGGGACCCCGGGTAACAAAAATACCTCAGGATCACCCATCCGGCCTGGAACTTGGAGGCTCTGAACTCATTAGTTCAACAGAGGTACGAAATCTTGGAGTGATGATTGACTCTGGACTGTCATTTAAACAGCAGATCTCTTCCATAATAAATCTGCTTTCTTTCATCTGAGAAACATAGCCAGGATACAACACTTAATTCCACCGGATGATATGCCAACATTAGTCCATGCATTTGTGTCTTTTCATCTAGATTACTGTAATGTACTTTACTTGGGCCTCCCAAAAAAGAACTTCATCACCTACAGACGGTACAAAATGCAGCAGCCAGACTACTGGCCAATCAAACTTGCTCATGTCACATAACACCTGTTCTCCACTCCCTGCATTGGCTTCCAATTAAATGGCAAACATATTTTAAAATTGGCCTGTTGACCTTCAAAGCCTTAACTAATCAAGGCCCACAGTACCTGAAAGAGCTACTGACACCCTATATTCAATCCCGCTCACTGCGGTCAGCAAACAGATCCCTGATGTCAGTGCCCAGAATAAAGACAACCTCAGGTTCCCAGGCATTCAGCCATGCTGTCCTGACATTCAGGAACTCTTTACCGTCCTCAATCAGAGCGGGACCATCATTATAGACTTTTGAAAAAAAGCTAAAGACCCATATCTTTTATCAGGCATTCAGTCAACTCATGTGACCATAAGGAACTCTTATATTTTATGTCTGTTTATAGATTTGTAAAGCGCTTTGAGTCTCTCAGAGAGAAAAACGCTATAAAAATCACAAATTATTATTATTATAATAACATGCTTCTGCAATTCGGGATATGTACTATAGCTCATGATCACGTCTCTCCTATAGCATTACCAGGAAAATGAATACAGTTAAGCCACTCTCCACTGCACTTTATTAGTAAATGGCTTTAAACAAGGTGCAGAGGAAAGGAATGCCATAAAACATCTATTCACTTCCCCATTTCCCTTCCCCTTATCACAAGTGGCATACAGATGACAATTTTGTGGCGTAAGTAGCTTAGTAAATTGGCGTTAGGCAAGATGGCACTAACAAAACTCACTTCCAGCAACCATTTTATCATGGAAACATATTAGTGCATCCCCCTAATTAACATAATGCACTAACAATAATTGGATACCTCTTTGGCACTCATAGGGTTAAGTTCCCACACAGAAAGCCATTTTTAGGGGAGAATATAGCAATGCGTTATTTTCTGCAATCCCTGGGATAAAAAAGAAAGGAAAATAGAGCTATGTCTTAATAAATGCTGAAAATATGTAGAGCTTTTTATTTTTTTAGGATTATACTTTGATTTTAAAGTATGGAAAGATATATAAGACAACTTTTATGTAAATAAGAATAGCGTTGGAATGAATACATTTTTATATCGGTTACGGTACATATACAGATTTGATAGCTGACCAATTCGTTAAGAAATAAAAATGGGCTTGTATCCTTTCATTCAAAAGATTGCTCAACAATAAAACAAATGTCCTTAAATTCAAAGGGAAACTATCGCGTTTTACACTTTACACAGAAAAAAAAGGGGTGTACTGTGCCTCTCCAAAATGGCTCCTGTCAGTCATGGGGGGTGCTGTCAAAGGATCTCCTCAATTGACAGTGGGCTAGATACAACCAGGAAGTTTGTGGCTTAAAGCCGCATGTAGACTGCTAACATACCTTACAACATTTCAAATGACCTAAAAGGGACACTTTTGTTTTAGGTGGTATTACAGGAAATTAACAAGAAATTTTGGGTTACTTTATGACTGATTGATAGCCATTTATGTTACTGAGTAAAAGATTTAGAACAGGACCAAATTATTTTATTTACACATATTAATTTATGATCACATATACTGAAGTTTACACAGATACTAATGTGAGTTGTATTGCTGTGGAGCAGGTACACTTACACACACCATACAGTCTGATTTCCTTAAAAAGAGGGACACTAGGGTGGGAAAGAGGGACAGAGGGATATGAGTCTCAAAAAAGGTCCTCCTAAAGTGGGACACTTGGGAGGTAGAGATACTGGGGGAGATTTATAAACAGTGGAGTTAAGCAAAAAAGCATTAAAAAGGGTGTAACAGTATCTTCGATGGTTATAAAAGTAAGAACACCAGTTTAGGAGGGCTGTACATTTTTAAAAAAAATGGAATAACAACGTTTATAAAAAGTTGCATTTATAAAGAAATGTCGCAAGTTGCGACAATTTTGTGACAGAAATTCCACCAGAATCTTAATGCCACATATATGCTCTCCTTAAGCATTCCAGGTGTTAATATCAGCGTAATAATGCCATATTTATAAAAACACCTTATGAATCTGCCCTCACATTATGCCCAGTTACGATGACTTAAGGATAATTCCTTAAAAAGTACTAGGAACCTCTTTTATAAATCTCACTCACCATTACTAGCAGTCTGTGGGGACTGTGGTCATGGTGCAATGAGACTTCAAATCAGGGTCTCACTTACATGGGCTCATTTTGCAGCTTCTACATCCTCAACATACCTGGTATAGGAACAGATACCATTTATAAGTTATTCACCATTTGGGCAATGCTGGAATTGAACAGGAATTATTGTTAGAGTCCTGTTCTAACAGGAATACCGCACACACACATACACAGCTGAACACAGTTCAACATTTTTGGCGGGTAAAATGGAGTTAATGGTTTATTAAGGCTTATTTTACTATTTATACCCTTGCAACCCTCTCAAATAATGTGGCACTCCTGAGCCATGGCATCCTGGCATCCTAGCATGGGAACAGCACTACCAGCAAAACCCCAGCCAGGGCAGCATCCTAGTTGGGAGGTCTTTTACTTAGGCCCTCCACAGTCCAAGTTTATTTCTAGCAACTGTAGGCACAGGCCAAATAGCCTTAACTTACAGGCACCTAAAGCACCAACTGTTTATAATGAAAATTTGTCCTTGAAGTATTAAATAGTCTGCTGTGTCTAGGGCTGTCAACTGACCAGTAAAAAAGTAGCTTGTAGCCAATGATAAGACAATGGCAGCTGAAGGAAGACTAATATATTTGTTATATCCAGGATCAGCTAGCAGTTTTCATGTATCATTATTTCATCATTATGCTGAATGAGAAAATAGCATGATCATATTGTATAATGTCTGTTGTACTATAGAAGTTACTAATGTCATATTTTTTCCTTCTTTCAATATTTCACTAATAATTACTTTTTCCCCCTTTGAGTGTCAGAGGGAACTACAACATATTGCTTTGCTGTCCTGACAGTTTGATATAAAAAAGTTTGGGCTGTAATAACTTTTGAATGAAAAATCAGCAGAAATAGCCTAATAACACAGACATTTATTAACCCTTTGAGTGCCAATGGGGTGCCCAATGCATTGCAAAGCAATGCACTGGATACCCCACTGGCACTCAAAGGGTTAATATTTAAAAAAAAGTTTACTGTGCCTTTAAAGAAAGAAAAAAACTAAACACAATACACTGTTGCTGAATGCCATGTAGTTTTTATGGGCAAATAAAAATACATTTTTGATGATAGTTTCCTTTTAACACAACAAAGCATTACAGACTAAATCATCCAAGAAAATAAGCAATAAAAACATTTTGACAAGAATCAGAAGGACATGTTGGGATTGATGGCCTATTCTATAAACAGAAATGACATTCTATGCTCAGATAATTCATTGACGTATGTACATAAACACATTAGTATGGCTAAAATAGATCACTGCATTGAATGACGCATGCTGAGAAAGAATAGTGGAGTAGCAGAATGATTTACTGGGAGGCTGCTTCCCTGAAACCAGTTATTTTCTATCCTAAATATGGATGAACATTGTGTTATAGCAGTGACTGTTCAAATGCGGCATTTTTAATTTTTAAAATGTGAAAATCCAGGTCAAAGAGAAAAATGACAAGAAAAATATTGCATTTTCTTCAGTAGCAAGACAGCTCGGCTCACAGTCTTGATGTGGGTATAATGACACTTCCTCTATTATTAAGGTTTTTAGAGGTTATGCATTATATATATTGATACTAGTTCTACATTAATCTATTTATTAAAGGGAAGAAAGGTTAAATACATAGGGAAATACACTACTAATTCCAGAGCTTTGTTTTCAGTTAGGCACAGTGAGCAGCCGCCTAAGTGAGAGGGCGTCTCACCCACTATGATTAGTTTTGGGTGTGGCCTGTACAATCCCAATGCCCCTGCAATAGAAGTCATGTTATACTGGCTAGCTTATTGAATCCCTTGGTCATTAGATTGGTGTTTTGAGATTTTTCTGTGTTTTTTTTATGTATGTAATTGAGTAAAAAAATTCTATGCAAGCATACAAAGAATTATAACTATTATTTATTAGTATATTATTAGTCACAGTTTTACCAATTATCAATAGGTTTTTGTTAGTAGTCTGTGCTGATTCCACCTTTTTTTTACAGTCTGAGCCCAGTTTAAATCCCATCAGTTTAAATAGTAGCTAAGATATATAGTTACATAGTTATATAGTTACATAGTAGTTTAGGTTGAAAAAAGACTTGCATCCATCAAGTTCAACCCTTTTCCTATTCCCGTTTATGTAAATTGAGAAGGAGCACAAAACTACGCCTACCTGTTTTCTTTTTTAAAATTGGCTGCCTGTACTAAAATGGTCATAAATATTAGAGAAATAAAGGAAATGCAGACATCCACCTACATCAAATATGTGGTTGTTTGCCTTTCTATCCCCAGGCTGGTGTGCACAAATATTTATGTAAGTTGACTCTATACAAAGAAAAATATTTTTTTATATTTCCACCACTTCAAAAATACTAAAAACTTTGAACCATTGAATTTCCTTCTGTATTCAGTTCCTCTTACCAACCCAAGAAAAATGACACCCCATCTGTGTGAATTGACATACCATATGACGTGCTAGTAGCACTATCCCACACCTGACACTTTTTATATTACCTGCTTGCTCTAAAAATTGTCATAACCATTAAAGATATTTTGTAAAGTAGACATTCCCATGCATCAAATAAGGGGTAACGTGCCTTTGATTCATAAGCTGGTATGCACAAATGTTTCCAGAAATAGATGCTATAGGACAAAAAAAGCTATTTTATATTTTTCTCCCTTCAAAGATGCTTATAGCTTTGAGAAACAAGGAACTCAATACTTTCATCATTAGCTGTTCCTCTATTGCTCTTCCACTAAAAATGTCACCCCATTGGTATGAGTTTACATATAGGAGGGGGTACCAGAAGCACAAAAATACACTAACAATCTATCATACTTTTTCAAATATAACTTGCCTGCACTAAAAATGTTATAAAAACTACAGAAATTAATAAAAAGTAGAGAAAACCTACCATGTTGGAATGCAGAAAACTAGACACATCAAATGAGGGGTCACTTGTCTTTCTGCCCCTAGGCTACAGTGCACAGCTATTTCTGTTAAAATAAAAAAAAATATTTTTTATTCTTCAATCACTTCATAAAATCTTTAAACATCAAGCAATGTCCTAGTGTATTCAGTACCTAGTGCCAGCCTGAGAAGAATGAAACCCCATTGTTATGTGTTGATATAGTCTAGTTGGTGCAAAAAGCATGGTTACCAGTGGAATAAAGCTGGGGAAGCAGTCAGTGTATGTATGGATTTATGGCTACCAGTGGAACAAGGCTAGAGTGTCAAAATGTGTATGTGTGTTCATCTGTGATTTCGCAGGCTTGGGGTGTCACACAGTGTAATAGGGGATCTCTAGCTACTTTTGGGAACTGGAACCTGGCTGGGGGATTAGACAGTGTATATGGAGAACTGTAACAACATGTGGGTAATGGAACCTGGCTGGGGGATCAGACAGTGTATATGGGGATCCGTGACTACCAGTGGGCAGCTGAACCAAGCAGAGATGGTCAGACAGTGTGTGTGTGTGTGGAGATATTTTATGTGGGGGTCTGTGACCTCTATAAGTAAGTGGTAGCAGGCTGGGAAAGCAGGCAGTGTATATTCCAGAGGGGTGTCCAACTCCTTGCAAGCAAGGCGATGGACACCCCTTTGGCACACACAGGTTTTTTTAACTTAGAATTACTATTTTCATTTAAAATTCAGACCTGATTGGGGGGCATCGGGTTCTCTCCTGATACCCCATGGTATTGATTGCTAATATGATCATGTAAGTGATCAATAGTGGTGACAGAAAGGCACCAGTTACCATTCTTCCCTCTCCTGTAATCATTCCAGGTATCCGTGAAGTCCTAGCTTGAGTGGGAGGAGCAGGGAACCCACAGCGTTATCGCTGACATCAGTAATGACACAAATGGGGATTCTTCTCTCACTCAAATTAGAAATTCAGAAATCTCTGTATTGAGTAGGAGGAAAGCAAATCAGTGATTGCCCTTCCTGTCACCAGTATTAATTGTGTATCACTGTCAGACAAGCGATCAATACAGGGTCTGACATTTTTTTTGCTACAGTGGGAGTGAGGGGGGAATTTGCCATATCAGCATGCTGTGCAACCTTGGAAAATGAAAACACTCCTACAATGTACTGTACTGCAATGAAAGAGTTAAATATGTTGGTTTATTAACCCTTTGAATGCTAGAGGGGTATGCATACCGCTCTGGGACTCAATGGCTTAAACTTGCCTTTCTGAACTGCTAAAAGTGGAACTATCACCTCCAATGACATTGGGACCAGTTATTTCTGCTTTTCAAACTGGCTATGCATGGTGTGTTTTTTTCACATTTCTTTATTTTGTAAGTTATGTAAATGTGTTTGTAGCTCTCTTGAGCACCTGCCTCTGAGAGAAGGGACAGGTAGGTAGGACGGAGCCACACTCTTCCTCCCTGCATCATCACAATACAGGCTGAGTTTACTAGTAAGAGAGCCACTTATTTGTCATACAACCAGGTGTTATATTTAATGAAAAAGGGGATGGATTTTATGTTAGGTGACAGTTCCTCTTTAAAACACAGTCAGAAAAGAATAAGTTTGCTATTTTATACCTAATGCAACACAAAAGTCTAAATGAAATTTCCAACTCCAGTTTCAATTCAACTCTTCACTTTAAGCTAAGTGAGTAAGCCCCCTACCAAGTTAAGTATTTACTTATACAGAAGAAGTTAACAGGTGCAACCATTTTCCACTCAACCCATATAAATGCAGGAAGGAAAAAAAACACACAGAAAGATTTTTTTCTGCTTTACAATTCAATGAAATATGATTGTTTAGTTGCTTGGCTACTAAAAAGGTTTCCAACATATTGTTTTGCAGTTTGTTGGAGACCTATCGTCCAAGGAGTTAATAACGTAAAAGATCAATTATCACAAAACTTTCAGTAGTGAAATATAAATAAAAATGACAATAATTACCTTCTATTTCCTATAAAGCTGGACAGTCAATCTGATGGGCCCTAGAAACATTAACTCAAAGATAATGTACTCTCACTTTTTAACAAACAGGGGATTTTGAATTTACTTTCAAAATAATATGCCTTTTTTTTAATAATTTTTATTTCAAACAATAGTTTATGAAGTATTTAAATGTATGTATTTGTATAATTATGCAAATGAGCTAACACAGGCCAACAGGAAGTGACAGTCGGAGAATAATGGGGGATATTTATAAAAAGTATTCTTAAATGTTTCTGCATGTTGGTCATTAAAATATCACTATGCATGTAAAGGGAAGTTCTATTTGTAAATGAACAATGGCAGCTTTTAAATATGGCATAAATCTCTATTCTATCAATATATTTCCTCAAGGAATGGTTTTTTGGGGGGTGTTGACTGGTATTGGGGGTACACTAAAATAAATAAATAAATAAACAAATAGATTAAATTTAAAAAAAAGACATGGTATAAAAGGGATCTGAGGAGGGTGCTTGTGTTGGTGGACTCTGGGGACAGAATCAGTTGAACAGGGAATTCATTTTGGAGAGGTTGTGGATTGGGATTGGGGGGCGGACAGTAAAAATAAATAAAATTGAAAAAATAAAATAAGAAATTGCTATGTGTACATGACAGACACGAGGACCCCCTGATGTAAGCTGTGACTTAGGCAGACTGATACTTGATGGTATAGAGTATTTTGTAGAGGATGATTTGTAGGACTTTTGTTAGAGGTCCAACCCCAGTCGAAAAATTGATTTGTAGGACTTACATTTGTTAGAGGCCCAAGCCCAGAGAAAACATTGAGGTGTAGGACTTAGACTTGTTAGAGGACCAAATCCTGAGAAAACATTGATTTGCAGGACTTAGGCTTGTTAGGCCTAAGACCAGAGTAAACATTGATTTGTAAGACTTAAACTTTTTAAGCACAATTCCTGAGTAAAATTTGATTTGTAGGTATTTGTCTTGTTAGCATCACAAGCCCTGTGGAATCACATCAGAGATCATTATTATCACTCAGGTTTATTAACGTAACAAGCCCTGAGGAATAATATCAGAGATAAGTTTTATCTATGAGGCTTGTTAATGTCACAAGCCCTGAAGAATCCCATCAGAGATCATTTTTATATATCAGGCTTGTTAACATCACAAGCCCTGAGGAATAAGAGATCATTTTTAGCAATTAAGCTTGTTAACATCACAAGCCCCGTGGAATTATAGATCATTTTTGGCAATAAGGCTTGTTGACATCACAAGCCATGAGGAATCAGAGATCAGTTTTGGCAGTTAGGTTTGTTAAAGTCCTGTGAAATTAGAGATAATGTTTATCAATTAGGCTTGTTAGTGTCACAAGCCCTGAAGAATCAAAGATTTGAAGGACTTAGGCTTGTTACAAACAAGACCCCCAAAAAAATTTTTTGTAGACCTCTGGTTTGTGTTCAAAGAACAAGCCCAAGAAAAAATATATCTTACTGGCCTAGTGCCAGCAGGTCATGTTATGGTGGCCAGTGGCTACTGGCCATTGTCAAATTCCCTGGAGTCATTGTGGAGTTTGCAACAGCTGTTCTTGTTGCTGCTGAGTTGTTTAAGCAGCAGGAAGATTAGGCAGCTCCAAGGGAATGTGGTCAACAACAGCACTGATATGGGTGCTGATGATCATGGTTCCACTTGCCACTACTAGCTCCAGTAATGCATCTGAGGCAGTAGCAACACCACAACTAGCCCCCATCAGTTCAGGTATATGTGGAGAAAAGAAGTTGGCCAGTAATGCTTCTCCTCCTGCCCCCTGCCCCAAAATCATGGGAGTGTTGTTGGAATAGAAATGTTTCCCTTGAGAGCAGGAAGGAACTGTTCCTTTCATCAGCAAGTGCAATGTGCACAGTGTGTGAGATAAATAAGGGAAGGACTGGGAACAATGGGCACATCTGCACTCACATCAGACAACTGGCACAACTCTAACCAAACATCATGATGCTTAGGGTCTCCAATGTGAAATGCCCCTTGTCCACTCCCAGCCAAGGATACGTCACAAGCTGCAGTTTTAATAGTTATGATGAACCCTCCCTGCCACCAGATTAGCATATTCTGCAGGATGGAATCTCCTCAGATGACACTGGATGTCTTGTTTATGATTATCCTCCACCACATTGCCATATGTGGTCAGCGCACCACACAGTCTGCAATGGATGAACACAAACTGCTACATCTTGACATCTACAGAATGGCTACCAGCTGGTGGGGGAGGTAACTATGAACGAGGTGGATCAACAGACGATGTAGTTATGACTTCCCATGGCCAGATCCTAGTGCAAGAAGGTGATGGTGAGCCAGATGTTTTGCTCACCATCAAACTTTCAGGCTCTAGCTGGGTTTTTCTATTCTTCCTCCTCTTTGATTTACACCTCACCTCTTGTTGGCTTTGGGGAGAGTCAAGGGGTACAGAAACAGCTGTTCCCAATTTCTTTGTTAGGCGTTTGCCTTTATCATGCTTAACATAAATGTCATGGTGTCTGTGTTTCATATGTGTGATGTGGGCGGTTGTGACAAGGTGCGTTCCCCCAGACTTATCACAAATTGTGCACAGTGCTGTCTCTGATGACAGCACTGAGCCTGCCCCAAGAGGAAAATAGTCCCACACCCAGGAGGTCAGGGGGAAGGTGGAGAAGAATGGCCCCTATCTTCTTCTCCTCCACATTCCCCTTTACTGTCTGGGGCAGAAGATGGTCTTGCTGCAGTTGCTGCTACTGCCTCAGAATCAGCACTACAACTAAGACTGAATATTGCTGTTGGCAAGTGGGACCTGTCCTAGTCCTGCATCACTTCTGCTGGACCCCATTCCCACTGTGTCCATGGTGGTCTGTGGCACATTATCCAGCTCCTCACCATCCTGCTGCCCTTGCAACTCAGCAGCTGCAGGAATTACAGTAGCAGCAAATTCTGAAATCTCACTACTGGTGGTGGTAGTAACGCCCATCCTCATTTCCATATCTGTCTCCTATTCCTTCTCATTTTGGACTAAAAAGGACTTGAATGTCTTTTCCACCCCAGCTGCTCCACCTTCACCCTCATCACCATCATAATCAATACCAGAGGCTCCTTGCTGCTGCTGCTGCTCTATTACAGTCTCACCAGTTGGAGGTGATGAGAAATGTGACAGATGGTCCCCTACTATCACACTTGCCATCTAAAGGCAGACTGGTAGCACTAGCATCAAGCACAGGCATCTGATCTGTGCTCATGGTGGGATTTCTGCTGCTAGCCACCAGTTCTGCCTTCCTCAGTATCATGTCCCATAGGGACAGTGCCGGGGTAGGGGAATCACAGGGTCAGGGGGATGTTGTGAGCTCCTTTGACCACTAGTCTGGCCACTCTGCATCACTTTCCCTTCCACCTCAGCATCAGCAGGAGTATTTACTGCAGTCACACTAGTCCCACACTAGAGTAAATGCACCAATTTCAGTCTCAGGGTCATCACTATTATCCCCTCCCTTACTCCCAAGACTTTGAGTCTCTAGCTGCTGTATTTTAGTAGTAGTAGTGGGACTGCTTGGGGATGACAAGTGTGACATAGGGTCCCCCTCTGTTGCACTTCCATCATCTCCCCCCACCCCTGGGAATCACAAAACACACTGGCAGGCTCAGTACTGGCAGCTGGCACTGGTAGCTGACCTGTCCTGCTCACACTACTACCCTCTTCTTCCGCTGCCCATGACTCTATTTTCCCCAAGATCACTAGAGGTAATGTAGTGGGACTAGCCATCATTGGGTCTGGGGAATCAGGGAATCCAGGATGCTGCTAGTGGTAACTCCTCCTACTCAGACTCACCGGACCCATAATGGTGGTTCCAGCTCCTCCTTTTACTTGTATTCCAGGTACTTATAGGAATAGCACACACTATGGCCTTGATTCAATAGAAGCAGATAAAATAGCCCTTTGTGTGCTGGGGGGTGGTACACAACGCATTACAGAGCAATATGTTGCGTACCCCTCTGGCAATCCAAGGGTAAAAAGTATGAGGAGATTCCAACAATTGAAAGTAGGATGCTAGTCCAATAATTGAAGGTAGGATGGCAGTCCAAGACTTAAAAGTAAACAGCCACCACCTCTGCTGTCACTGGTGGTGGCAGGAATGCAGAGGAAAAATCCCCCTCAAATGTTACCTCTTGGGTCATTGCCCAAACCATTCTGTGGAAAAATCAAACATAGATTGGCCAGTCTCTGTTCAAAATGGTTTCCATGCTACGATTGGCTGGGATGTATGCTTACACACCTCCCACCCAATCACCTTCTAGCGGGGGATGATGATTTTAAGGACTTTATTTGAAGCAGATTTCCCTTCGAAAATGAGACAACCACTTGGTTTTGCAGATTTTTTCCCAGGAACACAATGGGACCTTTTGCCAACCCCTATTCCCAAACAGGTCTTTTTAAAAGCAGAACTTAAGTTTTAACACAAATTACAATAGTTTGTATCTTTACTCCAATTTTATAAATCCCTCACACCCCAGTGTGCCAGTGCCTGCCAGACTTGTACTAACTGAAAAAAATAATTAAAGGTAAATATACCAAACTCTTGTTTAAAACAAAAAAAAAAAATAAACCTAACATTAATATAGGGGATATTGAAAGCTCTTAAAAACCTGCAATACACCTAAGATGTTGGAAAGCACTCTTTTGGAAACGGTATTCATAATTAGATCTCCACTGTAGCACCATTTTACCGATAATACATGGTATATCCCCCAGGTATGTTTCAGGGAGGCTAATCTTGTGCTCCCAACATTTCTAGTACTACAGCTAGGGAACGATACATTTATTTAATGCAAATAATTGAAGTCAAGGATATACCTAAGGCATGTTATAAGATGGATGGAGAGGAGTGTCCCTCAGGAGGATCGGATACTCCTATATGACCATTTCTTTACCCATCTTTGTAGACATAAGATGCTCCTATATACAATGAGACACGTAATGAAATTATTAATAGAATGTGGTCCTAATGAGAGTAGCACAAGCCTTCTTTGTGCAGCTTAAAATATCATAATATCCCAATTATACTTGACGGTTTTACATTACTTAAATGGAAAATATTGTGAGAAATAGAAAATGTAAGTTTTGTTTGGCTTTTCCTTCTGAGTAAAATGAAGATTCTCACATTCCTGTCAGATGCTTCACTTAATATTTATTGCAGCTTAAATTTGTTTATTTTGGGTGTGGCACTTCCTTTTCCTAACATTGAAGGGTGATACTGCTGTTGATATTCCACACTATAGCAAATGTATGTCATTGACAATAGCCCTCAATAAGCTGCTCTGGTTCTTAAAGGATTAATTAAAACTACTTTTAATTAAAATTATATTCATAGAAACACACTGCAAGAGAGAAAATATACAAAGTATATGTTGATTATAATGTTTAACGGGATAGTAATATCTCATGTTAAATTAAGCTTAGTTGATTCCTTGTACTTAGTTAACGGTGCAGAGTGCGATGACAATGTTCTAATCGGTTTCCTTCATGTGAAATTTTAATATAAAGTGTGCACCACCTGCTCCATTTAATCACATCAATCTTCTGTCTTCGGATCAGAAAGCTGGTCTGGACGGACTGCGATGAGGGGAAAATCTTCTGTCAGTATAAGGAAAACATGCCCTTCTTCATCAAGTGGGAAGGGTTTTCCTTATACTGATAGAAGGAAGATTGTCCTTCATTGAGATCTGTCTGATCCGATGATCGGATTTCAGATCTGAGTGGAGGCTCCATGACGTAAGTAAATGGGGCTGGAGGGGGACACTTTATAATAAAATGACACATGAAGTAGACAGATTAGAACATTGTCATCGTGCTCTGTGCTGTTAACAATGTATAAGGAATCAATGAAGCTTAATTTGGTATAAAGCATTATTACCCCTAAGTAATTGTAATATGGGTTTTTCTCTACAGTGATATTTTTAATTGCAGTTACCCAGTAATTATCAGCAATATTTTTTATGTTACTTGAAGAGGGTTATTCATGAACAGTATGGGACTTTTGATTAAGCAGGAAGAGATTTGTTAATGACCTAAGTGGTTTACATACATTTGTTGAAGATTGCACAACCAACGTAGAACTTTGTGGTATATTTTATATATAACAGTAATACTTCCTCCGTAGCAATACTTAACTGTGAAATCTAATTATAGAAATTTATCATACATTTCATAACTTGTAATGAGATCTTGGAACCATTCTCTCTTTAATTGGATAGTATTTTATAATAATATTGATCATATCTGTCACATGTTCCATTAATGTTTCGAGTCTGCTATTTTTATCTTTGCTTCTTTAATTGTACTCCATTTTAGCCCTCTCAGTGGTGGAGATGTCTCCTACACATTGTATTGGAGAGTTTCTAGCATTCAAGGGATAAAGAAACAATTGTTATAATACCTTCTTAGAACTTTTTTCACTGGAAGCAAAAATATCTTATTGCTTATCAAAATATTTTTAGCATTCTATGGGGACCAGTTTCACTAATCTATTTTAGAAGAATTAGGAAATTGTCTTACAAAATGATTACTTGGAAATTACCATGATTTCCTTTATTTTCAATAATCATCTATTTGAAAATGAGGATTTCGGTTAAGTAAGGTTATAGACATAATATGAGCATTCTTGGAAACTCTACAGACTTGACCCAGAGACTAGTTTGTTATATCCAGGGATAAAGCCTTTTTCTCAAGGCTAGGACACTTTTCAACTTGAACCACTTTCTTTTTACCTGCACAGCCTGCCTTTCCCCAACCTCACCCACCCTCCATCAATTCCAGTACCCATCACTCTTCTCATATAGGCACCATCTCACACATGAAACAACTAATGATTTTATTTGTTATTTTCCACCCCAGTGAGAGAGAATCATTCTGGAAAAAAGGCACCTCAATTCTAAAATCTTTTTATGAGAAAAGGAGAACAATTTAAGAATGTTAGATAGTACTGTTTCACAATGAAAGCAGCCCCAATTAATCTTCATAGTATTTGGGCCATGGAGAGTGTTATTTCAGTACTGTCAGAGTTGTAGTTCAAGAGTAATTGAATGATAAAGTATGAAGTAATGAAAATACCTGAAAAATCTGTCAGGGGGGCAAGGTTTTCCTTATGCTCACAGTAAGAAGATTGTTCCTTGTTGCGAGCTGTCCAGATTCCACATCTTAGGGGAGGCAACTTACACTAGGTATAAGGTGCGGGAGGGGGATACTTTATCATCCAATTACTCTTGAACTACAACTCTGACAGTATTGAAATAACACTCTCTATGGCCCAAATACTATGAAGATTAATTGTAGCTGCTGTTTTTGTGAAACATTACTATCCCTTTAAAGTTTTATTTTATTGTAATATACACATGATCAGTCTATTTGGAAGACAAAGTCTTACTTTTTTATGTTCAGAATAGAATTCCTAAATTTAATCAAATGATTTTCCATAATTATGCAAAGTAGTTTTGTTTTTATTGTTTGTTTTTCTTTGTGTGGTTCTTTTGTGTGTGACCTGATAATTTTCTTCTATAAAAATGCAACATATCTGAAAAAGAATATCGAAACGTAATATATTACTGTTTTGCTTAAATGACAGAATGATGTTCTGCCAAAATCTTTTGAAACATTTGGGCTTTCTATTAGGTAAAGCCTTTTCTTTAAATAGTTTGTACTTATTATTTTTTCATGTGAAGGGATCATTGTTTATATCTCAGCAGGGAAGAGAGGGTAGTATGTCACCACTGATACCATCTGCTAAATCTATTTTGGACAAGTTGATTGTGTATACACATTTCACAAATATCTGTATTTACAGCAGCATTGCAATTTTTTCGTTTACGGGTGAACAGTTATTTAATCATACTTTAGGTGGATGATGTGGCTTTTGCAAATCAAAAGGTCAAATTGTTTTTGGTTTTTAAAATTCTCCTTTTTTGTACAGAAGTCAAATCCCTAATGTGCAATGGTTAGCCAATTTTTGCATCATTAAACTGTAAATAAATGTAAGTTAAAATAAAGGTGCTGTATTGAAAAAATATTCTTCTGTAACCTTTCAAGTTTAAACTTTCTCACTTTTCTCAATCCTAAAAACGTATGCATTAATCTTTGGGTATGTGCACTCTGTGTATCAAGCCAAACAAGAGTACTAAGTGAAGTGTAATCAGAGAGGAAAACACCTGTATAGCAGTGTTTTGATTATGTGGGCCTGGAAGCATGTGAGTTGTTTCTTTACTGTCCTGCCCAGGAGAACTGCCAAAAGAAGCAGCCAGGTAGTCTCAATCATTGGGTTATGATTTAGGTTTAGAGTTAGATTTAATAGTTAATGTAAAGGGCTGATAGTTAGGGTTGTTATTTATTTAATTATTTTTACGAATCACCAAAATATTCCACAGTTCAGTGCAATAAGGGAGCAGAAAACATATATTTAACTTTCACTGACACAAGAGATATGTATGCCACTACCCTTTCAAGCTTAAAATTTAGAACAGAGATCGGCAAAATACAGCCAAATGAAATGTCCTCATTAGGCTATAAATATAGTCAAGTTGATACCTTTATTGGCTAACTAAGCAGATTTAGGATGCAAGATTTTAAGACCTCTCAGGTCGGGCATATATCTGAGGTATAGCATGCCTGAGGAAGAGACCTGAGAGGTCTTGAAATTGTACATCCTAAATCTGCTTAGTTAGCCAATAAAGGTATCAAATTTACTATATTTGCCTCCAGTATTTCTACGGCTAACATGGTACCAATTCTCATTTTATTAGGTTGGATTGTGCATCTAAATGTTTAATGTGTGCGACAGGATTAGAGGGGTGAACTTAGCTTTTTAAATATTTGCTTAGACTTTACAGTTAGGATTTATGGATTCATCATCGAGTAATGTAAATAAAACTATTCTCTTACGGGTATGTATTATCATTTCTAGTATGATAGCTCTTTTATACAGCCTGAGTAACCTTTTTACATGTATATGGTTAGTGTTTCTCTATCCATGTTTAGGTTTTTAGGAGACATGAGGAAAAAACACCAAACTGAGTGTAACCAGTATTACTAAGCATCTACTGAGTTGACTTTTCATGGTCTATTTATTTGCTGTTATTTTGAGAATATCAACATACAACATATTTTATAAATTTAAACAAAATACCTAACAAAATGTTATTTACAATTTGTGTAAAATTACTTAGTAGACAACTGGAGTGATATTTAATATAATTTGTAAATAATAAATATGTCAGCATTCCACTTTCCTATCCTCTTCCCAAAAGATTAATAAGGATTAGATTTCTGGGCTTTAGCTAATGAGAACAGCAGGTCCACAGTGGAAGTCCACTCAATGTATTCCTCGTGGCAACCAGCTGAGAAAAAATAAAACAAACAAAACTAAATAAAAGGGCTATGAATTCATGGAAATGACATTGGTGAGTTCCCTTTTAAACTGTAAATTTCCCAATTGGTTGAGCAGCTCTAAATAAATCATCAGAAGGGCAGTGTTCCACATGGTATTACATTGGTTGCTGATCATTTTTTAGCTTTACTTCTTACATTGGTTCTCAAACCGGGGTTAGTGAAACCTTAGAGTTATATTGATACCTACAAATATTAGACTGTAAGCTCCTTGTGGCAGAGACCTCTCTCCGGTACATTTAAAAGGTTGCAATTAAAGGATTGAGTGGCTGCACACCGCATTAAACATGTCGCCTGGATGAAAAAGGGCGTCATGAGAATCTCGCCCTCATGTCGCCTCCTTAAATGCAGCAGTTAAGCTTAAAGTCACCTTTTACTTTCTTACTCACTGTCTTTAAATCAGCCATCAATGCGATCATTCTCACTGTTAACTAGGCTGCCTTGCTCGATCATAGTGTGGAAGGGGAGCCCATGAGAGACAGCTCTGTATAACTCATAGACTGCTCCACTCTGTGCATGTACTGATACACTTTGCACTGACATACATTGCTCTACCCTGCACTGAAACGTACCCTGCTCTTCATTTACTGATACTCCTCTTTTGTTCCAGGTTCCACGCAGTGGCAGTCTGTAGATGTCTCTCAAGCAGATCTCTCCCCTGTGCAACTCCTTACAAGAGAGCTGTTTCTGTCAGCCGAACTGTAACACCCAGTGTAGTATCAGTTAGGTGCAGACCGGGCTATGTTTCAGTGCAGGTTAGAGCGCAGAGCAGTGTATCTCAGTGCAAATAACTGTATCAGTATGTGCAGAGTGGGGTGTGAGCCTTGTTCTCTACACAAGGCTCCTCCAGGCATCTATGAGATGTGACCTTTCAGTACACGACATGAGAATCTCATGCTGACATGCAGTGCAAGATTCTCATGTCGCCATTTTTATTATGGCGACATGGTTACTGTGTCATTTAGTTGCACACTTTTTTGCACACAACATTTTAAAATAAACCTCTCTCTCCTATTGTTTGTATAAATGTGATCCTTATTTTATTCCCTTTTATTTACTGTAACATACTTCTATTGTAAAGCGTTGTATGCACTGTGTGACACCGTATAAATAAAGATATATTTAAATACAAATGCTTCTAGGGAACAACTGCAAGTAATGGTAGGCAAGAGAATAAGTATGAGATGGCACACAATATAAACTGGCTTTTGTGACTAGCATTAACCCTCTGAGTGCGAGAGGGTTGTCCATTGCATTGCAAAGCAATGCAGTGGGAACCCCCTGGTACTCAGAGGGTTAAAACCATTCAGATAATCCTATTCTGTTTTCATTCAGCGTAAACCTGTAATGAACATCACTGGGATTATTCATCAAACCTCAGAGGTGCAGTTCTGGAACAATCCAGCTGCACCATGCTGATTCCCATTGTTTAACTTTGCAATGTGTTGCACACCCCTCTGGCACTCAAAAGGTTAAAATAGAGCTTTTAACCTATTGAAAGCTAGTGAGGTCTTCAACCTATTGCTAAGCAATGTGTTGGAGACTTAGCTAGCATTCAAGCAGTTAAAGGGATAGTAATACTTAAAATGTAAAAAAATATATGTTGTAGGGTTTATCCCCCTGAGTAAAACAAGGGCACTCCTACTGCTGAATGATGTTTTATTCAAAAGTTATTACAGCTCAAAGTTTAATTTTTTAGGTGCAATATCACAGTGGCCTGAAATTGTATAGTGGTGCTGTTGCTACACCATGTACCCTGAGAATGTTTTCCTAGTGCCTTTGTTCAAGATATAACGTCTCCAACTAGACACGGATGTTATATTGGAGGATTCAAAGCTTTGTGCACCCCTCTAATCACTTAACCCTTTGAGTGCCATTTGCAATGCGTTGCGTACCCCTCTGACACTCAAAGGGTTAAAGGGTTAAATGGATAGTAATTCCTCTATTAAAGTCCTGCCATCAGATCTGTAATTCATTCATAGGACAGGACGGATGCAGTGAGGGACAATCTTCATTTACTAAGTATAAGGAAAACCCTGTCTCCCTTGATGAAGCAGGGCCGGATTTTCCTTTCTTACTTAAAGGGATAGTAACCTCGAAAAAAAAGTACATGCAAATTTATAGGTACAATTAAAAGATACTTACTGCCCTCATTCCCATCTCTCAAACCATTATGGTTTGAGAGATGTAATAAAATAAAGACCTCCGTTCCCTCCCCTTTCTGCCTGACGAGCTGTAAAGCTGTCAGAGGCATCATTTGGTCGACCGACTTTAGGCGGCTCTTCAGGAGTGCTGACATCGGGATATCTAACTATAATTACTTCATTGGTATGGTCTGCAACGTGTGCTTGCAAGCCAGGCACATGTTGTAGACCATACCGATGAAGTAATCATAGTTAGATATCTCGATGACAGCGCTCCTGAAGAGCCGTCTTCTGGTCCCAGATGCAGGAACTCATGACGTCTGCTATACAGTGGACACATGAGAAGTGGGAGGGAGCGGAGGTCTTTATTTTATTGCATCTCTCAAACCATAACGGTTTGATAGATGGGAATGAGGACAGTAGTATGTTTTAATTGTACCTATAAATTTGCCTGTACTTTTTTTTTCGAGGTTACTATCCCTTGAAGATTGTCTCTCACAGTGCTCCATCCAGATGGAGGGGCAGGGGGGAATCCTTATGGATTTAATAGCGCTTGAACTACAAAACTGTAAGTAATGAAATATAGTGTTACATGTTCAAAAAAATATAAAGAAGACTCGGACCATCACTTTAATAGATGTACTACTATCCCTTTAAGTAGGCTTGTGTATTCTGCATGCTTTGAGTTTTAAAAAACTGACAGCAACTCTCCTATCTTCTTCAATGGATGTGATATCAAGGACTAATTGATGTTATCTCTTGAACAAAGACACATGAGCAAAATTCATGGGGCCCATTTTGTGGCTATAATAAGCTAAAGGGGGATATTATTAACCCTTTGAGTTCCAGAGGGGTACTCAATGCATTGCAAAGCAATGCGTTGCGCACCCATCAGGCAGTCAAAGGTTTATGAGGTATTACCTCTCCTTAAGTACATTTCTCTCTTTTGGTGTACTCTTCAGCTCCTGCTGGAATTCCATCAGAAGCTGCTTCTGCAGCAATTTTTCTCCATGCCTAATGAGTGCGTGTGGGATTGATCCCTCCTCCACCCATTTTCTTTTCTCCTAGCCCTATTTCTGAGAATATAGGGCTAGGTTATCAAACCATCCTATATAATAATTCGCTAAAATGCATGTAAGGATGCAGTCACGCTCAGTAGAGACTTCTAAGCGTGCTGCAGTCATGCGCAGTAGAGACTGCCTGCTCCATGGCTCATACAGAGATGCACACTCCTTCAGAGCGTCCAGCTGTGTATCAGCCATGGTGCGGGCAGTCTCTACTGTGCATGACTGCCCCGCGACCGGCTGGCAGTGGCACTGTGGCCCGTGTAACGGGCTCTTCAACTAGTTACTAATATTGAACATAGAATAGTCTTTCAAACAGGAATAATCTGTATTCAATCCACTTTCTATATTTACTGAAGTGTGAATATGATTAACTTGGATTTCATGTTGATGTAGTGGTTCATGTTGTGTACAAGTTTTGTTTTTGCATTTAACAATGACAAATCACATTTATTTTTGTTTATTTAGTTCTCATTCAAGCTTAGCTGGTTCAGGTAAGCAGAAATGTGTCAAAACACAATTTCATATTTTAAAAGGTCTAGATTAATTTTGTGACAATTCCCATATTTTTCTTATGTCCCTGACCAAAGATCTTATCCCTTTGAGTGCTAGTGGTATTCAGTGCTCTTGAACTTTATAGGATTAACATTAGAAATGAGCAAACTGTTTTGGTTGGTTCAGTATCCATCCAAATTTACATTTTTATAACTGAATTCAGTTTAATGAAACCTGGGTGGTGTTTCACTAAGCGGTGATAAAGTGGAGATGACTTCTCCAGTTTATCACTTCTCCAATTCCTATATTATTCTATACAGCCTATTCACTAAGATCTCCAATGTTGAATAACTCTTAGTACATAGGCTCCATAGAATAACATAGGAACTGGAGAAGTGATAAACTAGTGAAGTCATCTCCAATTTATCAACACTTTATCAATGCTTAGTGAACCCCCCCCCCCCTCACTCAATGTAGCAGTGATGTTTCATTATAATATTTTTATGAGACTATTAAAACTATTAGCAGCAGTGCCATCTCGGGGGGATTATGCACTAAGGTTTGATAAATATGTGCATAGCCAAAGCGCTATCACTTTTCCAATTCCTTTGTTATTCAATGAAGCATATGCACTAAGATCTATCTCACCTGAGAATTGATCACACTGGAGAAGTTATCTCCTTTTTATCACATCTTTATTATACCTTAGTGCATCTCCTTCTCCCCAACACCCCCGGGGTCCAGACATCAGTTTTCTTCGTCACTCTCCATAGGAGAGCATTGAACCTTAAATTAATCTTTATAGAAATTGATAGCAACTGGTTCACTTCACTGTCACATTTTGAGCTGTAATAACATTTGAATAAATCATCTCTCAATAGTGGGATTACCATTGTTTCACTATGAAACATTATTGCTCCTTTCATTTTTCAGGTTAGTCCTAGTCAACCAAAATAATCATGAACAAATGTTAATCTGTTTAGCATGGATCAGCTTTTTGTGCTCTCTTGTTTTATTTTAATAAAGTTATTTTTAATGACCTACTTAATTCTAAACAGTATAGCGCTCATCGCCATATTTTAGTCACCAAATTATTATAATACTTAAATATGAGCATAACAGTATAGGAAAGAGAAGTATGTGCGAAACATTGATTCTTTGTTGGCCAAAGCACATAATTTCCAATATTCTGAAGACATTTTTACAACAAGTTTCACATCCCCATCCTTAACCACCATTACATGTAGTGTACCCCTCCCATCCATTTCTTTCACCTTAAATAAAACACCCCCTGTGGTCAACCCTTGCCTTGGAAGGTGAGGGTTATTAATTTTATCAGAATGTATTACTATTTCTATAAAGTAATGTTCTATGAGTTTTCAAAAGTTTAAACTCCCTGAAGACATCCATAGCAATTCCAATCATATATGCATATCCTTGTAATTAATAAGCTTGTAATCAAAAAAAGGTTAAAAGGCAGATGTTTGACCTATGAAATGGATCCAGATTAAGTTGCTGCTCTTTACCAGCCATATAATATTTCTTGGAAAATCTGCACATCTATATAATATATTGCTAAGAATAGGTTTCCAAATATTTCCATTATTATGGATTACAATACATTAAGTAAAAAAGTGAATCGCACTTTTAATTTCAACATATTCTAACATTCATTTTTTATATTTCAAGTTGCTTGAATTTTTTGTCAGGGCAGACTAAGGCAAGTAGGTCTTTAAAAAAATGGTGGTTGAAAGTATGGATCTAAACCTTTCTGACTTATCCTGTTTCAAAGGCAATCAAAATTGCTAGGTTCTAGTACAATTATCTATATTCTCACAGACTTCTTTCAGAGTAGAGTTCAGGTCAACATCAATCTCCTCTCCTTAGAAATTGATTAGTTTTGATTATTTGCTGGTACATATTGTACTGGCACTGTTCACCTTTAAAATGTCAACTACATTGATTTGATTGGAATATACAGTACATTTGAGCTTAGATTTTTTTTTTATAAATAAGAGTGCAATTTGTAAAGGAATAAAATAATTCTTAATTCCTGTGTTAAAACTACATCTTGGGATTTAGAACTATTGTATTTCATGAGGCTGATATACTAAGAAGAACTGCAGTAATTCCTGAGTAAAGTGCACCATGGGAAAAAATGCAAATTCCCAAAATTATCATTGATTTAACTGGGACTCTTAAAGAAGCAGTACACTTTTTTTTTTTTTTTTTTTTTTTTTTAATGGAGAATAACATATTGTAGGACTTTTACTGCATAGTAAAACAAGGGTATTTTCATTGCTGGGTGTTTTGTCTTTCCAAAATTATTACAGTTTAAACGGTTTTCTTTTTTATATTAACAGCCCCCCCCTCACACACACTTTTAAACATAGGGTCCTTTCAACATAAATATTAAATCATTACCACATTTTTGGTTAAATGAAGATGCAACTTACTGCTAGCCATGCCATAAATATGATGGAACAACTTGTAAGAGTTCATATGGCATTCTTGGTGGTATGAACACTTCATAAGGATGAAAGCCAATTAATGATTTTATTTTAAATGTACTCTGAAATTGTATATAATCAAGCTATGATGTTATTGGTTGTAAAAAGTGAACAAGGCACCAGTAGACTGAGCATCTATTTGTATAACATCCCCATGTAGCTTTTACAAATAACTTCTAATTATATAAATAATTACATTGTCAGCTTCTTACCGCAGGTGTGAAAATAAAGTTATAATTGTATTGAACTTATATTTCAGTAGTTTAATGATTCTGGGCTTTTCTTACAGAATCTATGAAACTCTCCTGGGATGAGTTTTGCTCTATTTTTGAACCCTATTAGCTGAAGGAAATTTCCTACAAGTAATAAGATGCTTAAAATGAATCCTCAATTACAAAACAGGCATGTTGAAACAAAATGCTGCTCATATAATTGCTTTCTTTTATTTTCTTGTATGTGTGCTATGACAAGTGTACTAGAGAGCTGGGCCAGTTTAACATTACAATATTGTAACTGTTATGATGCTAGAACGCTAAAGCAACGAAGTTCCATGAGATTCCTGGAACTTTAAGCACAAATTTGAAATGGTTTGGTCACATGGTTGTGACTAGGGTTGTTTTTAGTACCAACTGCTAATGAAAAATGCATAGCAAAGGACTACATAGGAACCATCGCAGCTTTAGAGCAGGGTTGGGCAATATCTGACTCTCCATTGGTTTATGTTTTTTTTCTTGTACATTCATGTGAGTGTCCCATTGGTTTATGTTTTTTTTCTTGTACATTCATGTGAACATAGAGTGTCCCAGAGTCATCAAGTAGGTTAGAAGAGTTGGAGAAAGTGATGCATCGGCATCAAAATGGACTCTCCTGTTTGCTCCTGGAAAAAGTTTTTTTTTTTCTCTCTCCTTCTCTCTCTCTCTCTATATATATATATATATTTTTTTTTTTTTTGTTCATATTTATTTTAATAGAGCTGGTTTTAATGAATTTTATTTTATTGAATGCAACAAAAATTATAGCATGATACCCTTGCTAGACCATACTAGACATCATGTCAGGCTAACAATGTAAACAAACATAAAGGATAAGATAACCACATTATAGTACATGCATAAGAGAAAATCTGGGGTAGGTAACACTTTCATTTAATACTGGCTATAATAAAGGCAGAGTCTATCTCAACAAAAAATAAGGGTGGGGGGCGGAAAAAAGGGAGATGTCCCAAAATTTTCCGTCAAATCATTTGGTTCTGGATCTAGTGCAAAAAAGAAAAAAACAAAAGTTTGGAGATAGGGCAGAATTGAAACGTTACTTATCATCTTCATCTTAATCAAAGTTTAACCCTTTAAATGCTGGCGAGGCAAGCAATGCATTGCAAACCCCTATAACACTCAAAGGGTTAAAAAGAGATGTCCATAGAGTTCTACGCTTCTGTAAAAGTGAGAACATTATAGATATAGTTTTTTTTTTTGTTTGTTTGTTTGTTTGGTTTTTTGGGGGGCTCTGCATTTTACATCAGTGATTATACTAACTGAGCAAGAAATCCTAAGGCAACCCATGCACAACATTATATACGGAGGGGCCTCTCAAGTAGATACATCTGCATGATGTGGCAGGGGTCTCTTAATAGAAAGGCATGTAGGCTGGCTCATTTACAATTGCAAAATGGAAGGGAGAATAGAGACAAAAAGGGGGAAGGTGAAGGGAAGGAGACGGAGGGGAGAAAACGTATCAAGTACTTTGGAAGATAAGGAAACATTATTTAGTACTTCCACTATCGGAAGAATGCATAGTCGCACAGTAAATAGTTGAAGGAGCATGCTTTTATCAAGTTCAGCCTTTTCCATATCACCTTTTTGACCCAAAGAAAGGGGGAAAAACTATGAAATCCATTCCGAGTTGAACCCTAAGAGAGTAAAAACATTCTTTCCTGACTTGAAAAGGCAGTTTGATATCACCCTAGATCAACATCCTATCTGCATTGAAACCAGCTGTATTAATTCTTAATATTGTTCTGAGATACAAAGATTTTTACAAGATACTTTTGGAAGCATGTACAGTATTTGCAAACACAGTATCCTGATACAAAGAATTTCACAGTTGTACTACCCTTACTGAAAAAATCCCTGACTTTGTTTTATTTGAAAATGCCTATCCTCTTTTCTTAATGGATGACTCCTTGTTTTTTCCTCGGCTTTTGTAGAAATAGTTCTACAGAGATATCTTTGTATTGGCCACAAATATACTTGTAAATAGTAATCATATCCCAACTTAGATATTTTCTTGCAAATGTAAACAGCCCTAATTTCTCTTGTCTCTCTTTATAACTAAAATCTTTTAATCCCTCTATTAGTTTTCTTGGCTTTCTCTGTACTTTTTCCTGTTCAATAAACTCTTTTGTAGGAACCAATGCCCCCAAACTGTACTCTGTATCCAATATGAGGCCTTACAAAGGATTTATAAAGCACAAATAGTACATTTTGCTCTAGCAATGATTCCCCAAGTAGTTTCACATTTAGTGTGTATATAGCACACTTATTTAATGCCACCCAAATGCATAACTTTACTTTTATCAATATAAACCTTATTTGTCACTTTTCTACCCATTCGTTCAATGTACAGTACTTTGAAAAAATTCTGTAAAGTAAGAATGCTTTAAAAAATAGACATGTTAATAGTTTATTTTTTCAATTAACAAAATGATAGCAAGTGAACAGAAGATAAATCTAAATCAAATCAATATTTGGTGTGACTACCCTTTACCTTCAAAACAGCATCAATTTTTCTAGGTACACTTGCACATAGTTTGTTAAGGAACTGCAGGAAAATTGTTCAAAATATCTTGGAGAACTAAGCACAGTTCTTCTGTGGATTTAGGCAACCTCAGTTACTTCTCTCTCTCTTCATGTAATCCCAGATAGACTCAATGATGTTGAGATCAGGGCTCTGTGGGGGCCATACCATCACTTCCAGGACTCCTGACTCACTGAAGATAGTTCTTAATGACTTTGGCTGTATGTTTGGGGTCTTTGTCATGCTGCAGAATAAATTTGCGGTCAATCAGATGCCTCCCGGCTAGTATTGCATGGTGTATAAGTATCTGCCTGTACCTCTCAGCATTGAGGAGACAATTCATCCTGACCAAACCCCCAACTCCATTTACAGCAATGCAGCCCCAAACTTGCATGGAACCTCCACCATGCATCAATGTTGCCTGCAGACACTCATTCTTTTACCACTCTCCAGCCCTCGGTGAACAAACTGCCTTCTGCTACAGCCATATATTTAAAATCTTGACTCATTAGTCCAGAGCACCTGCCGACATTTATACCCCAGCTCCTGTGTTTTTGTGCATAGATAAATCACTTGGCCTTGTTTCCACGTATGAGGTATTGCTTTTTGACAGAAAGTCTTCCATGAAGACCACTTCTGACCAGATTTCTCTCAACAGTAGATGTGTTTACCAGGATCTCACTGCTTTCTGCCAATTCTGAGTTGACGGCACTGCTGGGGATCTACCCATTGTGAAAGGAAGTAAGCATGATGTGTTTTTCATCTGCTACACTAAGTTTCCTTGGCCGACCATTGCATCTATGGTCCTCAACGTTGCCTGTTTCTTTGTGCTTCTTCTGCTTTGAAATTCCTGCCTATGAGAGACCTTGCCGATGCAATATAGCTACCTTGTGTCTTGTTGCTGTACTCAATCTTGCCATGGTGTATGACTTTTGACATTAAACTGTCTTCAGCCACCTCACCTTTTTAGCTGAGTCTGGCTGTTCCTCGCCCAGTTTTAATGATTGTGTTTCAACCTACATATTAAATTGATGATCATTACCACCTTTTTGGTATAATTGTTTAAATACACCTCACTATATGCTTACAAAACCCCTGACATTGTGCAAGTGTACCTAGAAGAATTGGTGCTGTTTTAAAGACAAAAGGGTGGTCACACCAAATATTAATTTGATTTAGATTTTACTTCCGTTCACTCACTATCATTTAGAATGTCTATTTTTAAAGCATTCTTACTTTACAACATTTTTTTACACCTGCCTTAGACTTTTGTACAGTATTATATGTACTAAGAGTTTTATGCAAAGCCTAGCAGAGCAATACCATGCTCATTCCTCTGGTACTTAAAAGATTTAACAGGAGCCTGTCACCTAAAAATAAATTTGGTGGTTTGTTGTATAAGACATTTTTTTAGATTGATAGATTTATGCTAAAAAAGGCATGCTCTGCAGGCACAGTCACTTCCTGTTTGAGCCCTATATTACCTTCATCACTCAAGGACACTGCACAGCAATGCATTCCACTCCTCATTAGCACTGAAAAGTCTAAGGGGGAGATGCACTAAGGCATAATGAGGTGATAAAGTGGAAATGACTTCTCCACTGATATCACTACTTCAGTTCCTATAATATTCTATGGAACCAATCACTAAGAATTTGCCAATGCACTAAGATTTCTCCAACTTTGAGAATCTTAGTGCATAAGCTCCATAGAATGGCAGAAACTTGAGAAGTGATATCATTGGAGAAGTCATCTCACTTAATTAGTGGATAGCCCCCTAAGTATCTTTCAACGGAAACCAAATCTGTCCTCTCTCTCTCTCTCTATTCGGCCCATCTAGTCTGCCCATTTTCCTACTGTAAAAAACTAAAACCTCTTTTGGTCCTTGGTCTTTTCTTATGTTAAGGACAGCCTTATGCCTATCCCATGCAAGCTTAAATTATGTCACTGTATTCCACTTATCTACTACCCTCTCAGTGAAGTAAAACTTTTCTTATATTACGTCTAAACCTGTGTCCCTCTAGTTTTAGACTATGGCCTCTTGTCCTAACATTTTTACTCCTTTGAAATGTACTTCCATCCTGCACTTTGTTGAATACGTTCATGTATTTGAATGTTTCTATCATATCACCTCTCTCTCTCTCTTCTATCCTCCAAGCTATACATCTTCAGATCCTTTAGTCTATCCTCATATTTATTTTCCTGTAAACCAGTCACCATTTTAGTAGCCCTTCTCTGAATTTTCTCCAGAGTATCTATATCCTTCTGAAGATGGGGTCTCCAGTACTGTACACAATACTCTAGGTGAGGTCTAACTAGAGATCTGTAGAGTGGCATGACCACTTCCCTTTTTCTGCTGCTAATGCCCCAAGCTATACAACCCAGCACCCTGCTTGCATTCCCCACCGCTTTATTACATTGCCTGCCTACCATTAAGTCATTAGAAATAATTACTCCCAAGTTCCCTTCCTCTGTTGTCTCTGACAGCACATTTATGTCCTAAGTGCATTATTTTACATTTATAAGATATACTCACATCTGTTTTTTTCTAAAAAATATTTTCATTAAAAATAACAGTTTTACTATTGTATAATGTTGAACTTAAGACATTCATTTTACTGCCTCATTGAACTTGGTTATAATATTGCATGAGGATGCTGTATTACTGAACGAGAAGCATTGCAAGCCAAACACAGATTTTCCCATGTCATTTACATCTGATTAAAGAACATAAAGAACACAGTTTAAATACAATGAAACTATCAATGTCTTTACAACAGGGGAAAACAAAAATGCTGCTCAAATTAAAGGGTTTAATGGAGAACTATTTCAAGTGCATTTTAATGACAAAAAATAATAGCTGATACATACTTATTGAAGATGAATCATGCTCCCTATGTTTTTGTGGGTTATTATTCTGCCAGAAGACCTACAGTACATATTGTAATTAAGCGTTATCAGCCTGTGTGTGCCAGCACTGGATAGGAGTCATCTCTGCACCTGATGAAGAGTACAAGTATTGTATGATATATTCCCTTCACCCACTAGCTTCCTGCCTTATTAGCTATTCTGTATCACTTCATAAAACAAGCAAGCAAATTGCTACATCTGTTAAATGAGCAGGATTGAACATGTTTTAGCATTAGTATTCTTTTATACAAAAGCGACAGCTTTTCAATCTCAGTGGTGATACAATTCCGTGATTGTATTATAGTTCTCCAAACAAATGATATTGACTCTTGCATCTTGTCAGGAAGCAGAAGGTCACTACAGACGTCAGCTAGTTAGGTTTTGCAAACAAAAGACATAGGACCGTATGTTCAAAAGATAAGTGGAGGAGCTCTGGGGCAAACCATTTGCACTGCAGGGGAGGACTAAAAATTCCCATTGATTTAAATTGGGATGTTTACTCCTTGAATGCTAGCGAGGTCTCCAACGCATTGCTTCAAAATGCTTGAGAGAGCTCTCTAGCATTCAAAGGGTTAAAATCCCCATTTAAATTAATGGGGAATTTTTGAATTTTTAGCTCTCCCTTATAGTGTAAAGTTTTGCCCCAGAACGCCTCCACTTTTCTTTTGAACATATTGCCCACAGGCTATGTGTTCACAATGGAAATATGATACATTTTCTTTTAACAATTTTCAGGGAAGCGCTGGTACCAAGCATGAAGTTAAAAGTGATAAACTTTAGCTGAAAAGAGACTGATTAAGGCCTGGATTACATTGCATTTGATACATCATCACTGGTTGTAGCTCACTGATTCTAAATGAAGTCTATGGGGAAATGTGTAGTTTAAATCAGTGATAAAGTTATCAATTTCAATCCAATCCAATACAATCTAGGCCATAATAACAAGAAAAGAAGAAAAAATAGTGCCTGTAACCTCTTGATTGTAAGAGGACTCTCCAACTCCCAGTGAATTATTGCTCAATCTGTCTCTAGCTTTCAGGGGTTTACAATTTTGAAACTGACTATGTCACCTATGGGACAGCTGCTTTTTCAGAATAGCTCAGTTCTTATTACATCAGTCTCAGAGTATTGTGATTGAACTTGTTTTTTAATGCTAGTATGCAGTTATAACAGGGTATTTCTCACTATCACTTTAGTGTTTTCAAATGTACAAATTCACTAGTACATCTCCACTGGCATTAGCCTCTAACCCCAGTGGCTGCTCTTCGGTGCATGCACTAGAGTGTATGAGCACTGTAGTGCACACTGCTGGGCAATCTCTGCCATGAATCCCTTTGGCACTCATAGGATTAAAACCAGCCAGTCCTGTATGCCAGCACCATCACATGTTCATGGAATTTATGTAAAATCATACTATTTCTTCTACTCCATTTACATACATTGTCTTAAACAAGGTGTTGAGGAAATAAACACCCCACAAAGTCCATAGATTGCTCCACTGCCTTCTTTTTGGCACAAGTGGTTTATAGGGTAGAAATGTTGGTTTATGTTGCTTAGTAAGTTGGTGCTAGGGAAGAGTAAGGCAAAGGTATTCTAGTGATTTATTTAGCATGTAGTTGCTGTTGTTCATTCATCCAAATATAATGAAATTGGAAGTAAATGCTTAAAGTGATCTTATGCCTATAGGAATTTGAGGCCCTTAATTTGTTAAACAGGAGTATGTGTGTTCTTGTAACAGTTGATATCTGTAATGGTTATGGCCATTTTAATGCTGGAAGATAATTTCATAAAACAAAAGTGTCAGGTGTAGTTTTGTGCTTTTGTCACCCCCACAGTATGTCATCCCATACCAGTGGAGTACAATTTTTCTTGGGCTACTAGAAAGTACTGAATACAGCATGAAATTCCACAGTTTTCAAAGATTTTAGGATCTTTGAAGTGGTAGAGATGCAATTTTTTCAACATACAGCTCCATCTTATGGAAATAATTGTGCATGCCCACCTAGGGGTAGAAAGGCAAACAACCACTCTTTGATATGAGTGAATGTCAGCTTTTTAAAATTGTATGACTTGCATTACTTTCATTTATATGTCTCATAGTTTAACCTTTTTAGTGCAGGAAGCCAATTCAAAACAGAAAACATGTTGGTGTAGTTTTGTGCTTCTTGTACTTCCATGGCAAGCCAACCCATACCCTTAGACTGCCATTTTTCTTGGACAAGCAGTATCTAATGAATACAGTATGACATTCTTTAGTTTTCAAATATTTTATTACATATTGAGTGGTAGAAATGTAAATAAATGATAATTTTTAGCTTTAGCGCCACTTTCTGAAAATATTTGTGCATATCAGATTATGGGTAGAAATGGAAATGATCCCTCATTTACTGTGGTAGTTTTTTTTTATTTCCAAAATGTGGTGCTTTGTCTATCTTTTCTTAATTTCTGTAGCTGCTACAACCATTTTAGTACAGGCAAGTCATGTTTGAAAAATGTAGGAAAAAATGAGAGTTTGAAGTTGGTGTAGTTTTGTGCTTCTAGTACCCTGTACAGTATGTCAGCACATACTACAAGGGTGCTGTTTCTCTCGTAGGTGTGGTAGCTACTGAGTACAGTAGGAAATTCCACAGTTTTTTTAAAAAAAATCTGTACATTTGAAGTGTTAGAAATGTAAAAAGCTCATATTTTCCTTCTGGAAACATTTGTGTATACCAGGCAACGGGTAGAAAGACAAGTGATGCCTCAATTGATGCAGTGGGATATCTACTTTCCAGAAAGTAGGGTAGTTTTACCATGTAAGCACTGGAATATGCATTTTAGTCCATAAGTTGAAAATACTATTTTGTGCTCCTGAACATTGAGGATTTGTGCAGTCCATGCATGTTAGTAAAACTATACATAGCTGGTATTTTTGTACTCATGGAGTTCAAGGCTTTTAAAAATAACTGCCATTTTCACTGCCAACATAAATTTATGAAAGTGGCAAAATAAGTATTTTTTTTTACTTTTTTGTATTTATGACATCATAGCTTATCACTTGATTCAAAAATTAGTTTTCGAAAGGGCCATGAAAATGCTGAATTCATTCTGAAAAACAAATTATATAGTATTCCAACTATAAATAGACAGTTGGACAATGGGAATAATATCTAAATAAATGGATAGCAAAAGTGCTGATAATGTGTCTGACCAGCAGGGTACAAAAAATTCTCCAAGCATCTGGCATGGAAAGGGTTAAATTGGAAACAGCTGCGTATACTTGTGGAGCTATATAAATAAAGATATTCATCCATAAGGCCTAAAGGGCCATATTTATAAAAGCAAACTTGAGTTATTCTGGAGTAAACCAACTGCACCACAGGGGACAATTAAAAATTCCTGGAAATTAAATTGGCCTTTTAACAACTCCAATGATAGAGAAGTCTCCAATGCATTACTTCACAATGCATTGGAAAGAGGTTAAAAAGCTCTATTCAAGTGCATATGCATTTAGGAATTTTTATATGTCACTTATGGTGTAGTTTGCTTACTCCAGTTTGCTTTTATTAATACGGGCCATAGTTCTCACAAACAGTATGATGAAAAGTTGTAGATTAGGCCCTGCAGTTTCCATGATCACAGATTTAACACTCTCATTTTGCACAGTATATCCCAGGAAAAAAAAGTGACACCCTAAGCTGGTACCACACAGATTCCACAGGGTAATAGTCATAATCGGGAACTTTCTCCTATGGAGCCCTGAAGTGGGTTCTCTTGAAACTCACCACAGTCAGAGAATGGGCCTTTGTTCCCGGAGAACCAGTAATTAACACTAAAAACTGAGGTCTCTGTGGCAGATCCGGAGATTTACCAGGTATTGTTATTGGAGAATTTATCTCACTGTACTGCATCTCCCCCAGGACAGGAAAGGGAAATACATTTGTAAGTTATTATTTCAGAGGAGTTAAATCTTTGCGTGCCAGAGGAATGTGCAAAGCATTGCTCTTCAATTCGATGCAGACATACCCTTGTGGCATTCAAAGGGTTAAAGTCAAGTAGCCTGTGGGAGAGCAATAGAGACCTTTTTAGTATTCAAGGGGTTAAATGCCCAATATATGTCAATGTGTGCAGTTGGCATGACTTTATAATATATTGTGTTTCCTTGAGACTGATGTACTGAGAAAACTGGCACAAACCAACTACACCAAATAAAAGTACCACGATTCCCAGTGATTTAACCCTTTGTGTGTCAGTGGGTGTCCAAAACATTGCTTTGCAATGTGTCGGATGCCCCTCTGGCCTTCAAAGGGTTAAATAGTGCTTTTAACCATTTGAAGACTACAGCAATGTATTGGAGACATGTCTAGCATTCAAAGGGTTAAAAGACTCATGTATATCAATATTCATTTATGTTTTTCCTTTATGGTACACTTTATCTTCCCCCAAAAATGAGACGTATTATCCTCTGCATTGCATTAGGCACCAATCACTCAAAGGGTTATTATCCTTCCTGTGTACTATCTACAAGTCTTGATATTCAAGAGATTCATTGTAGGGGCTATTTGATTTTTTCTTTCTATTTTTTTATTAAATATCTTCGAGCCGTAATCTATTTTTAGATGAGAGCCAATAGCCATCAATCCTAACACTGACACATAAGATAATTGTGTGATATCGCTACTCCCTGAGGTAAATATATACATTATGCCACTTTATCTGTGCTGGTTTTCTTAAGGCATTTTCATTTATGCAAGCTATGATTTTTCACCCACATGCAGGCCACATTAATCTTGGTGGGAATCAAGCTTAAGTATTTTTCCCTCATATTTATTCATGAGATGATCTCTTCCTCTCTTGGTTTTAATTTATTTAATGGAAATAATCATACAGCTTAACAAATGATTTTCTGTGATAAATTATTTTTTTTTCTGTATGTGGAAGGTATCAGAACCAAACTGATTTCCAGATAAAAAGTGTATTAGTTACAGATGAAATATATACTTTTATCTTTTTTAAAATACTTTTTTGAGTGTGCTTTAATGGGCTCTTCTTTTCTTCCATTTGTGTTACGGTTCTTTCACACGGACAACAAAACCGGGGTGGTGCACTGCTATAGTTCTGTCTCCTGTAAGCTTTCACAAACCTTCGACTGTGTTCTGTCAGTATCCAGATGCAGGAGGGGCGTGTCTGGTGCATAGCCTACATGAACTTCAGTCAATATTATTGGCTGTCTTCCAGGTGGGTTGACCATTCATTAGAGGTTGAGATGAACCTCGCAACCTTCAACATTGCTTGCGTGAAGAAGGCCCCATAGGCTGCTGTACGGGCCATGCTTGCTGTATCCTGTACCTTATAGCCCAGCATAACAGCTTTCTTATTGGTCAACATCACTACAGCAGCATCATCCATGTGAAGGGGGCCTTTGACTTCTTTTTAATAACAACTGAGTCAGTTGTGGAACAAACCAATTGCACCATAGGGAAGTAACAACAAAATACCATTGATTTAAAGGGGATTTCATGCCCTGGAACTCTTCACCATGTGCTAGAGAACTCCCTGATATTCAAGGGGTTTAAAACCCTATTTAAAAAAATACACAATATATATGGCTTCCTAAGTCTGCTGTAGAGTTTTTCCTGAGTTTGCCTGAGCTTGCACTGAGGACACACCTGACTACACCTGACACAGGAAGATTTCAGCTTTCAACAGAACCACAGCCTGGAAAAGCCTGCCTGAAGATAAAGAACTATCTCTGGAGTTTAGGATTACTGTTTCTAAGCACTTCATTTCATCTGCTTGGGACTTCAGCTGATCTACAACCAAAAGCACAGGACAAAGTGGGAAGATTCAACTTACCATTCATCCACTCCAGGATTTTAACTCTTTCATTGACATATCATCAGTGGGAATCACCTTTTAATCAATCCTGGCTGCAACCGAATCTACAGATCGTCTAGTCTGGTCTGGAAGGAAAAAACTGTACTACATTCCATCTAGGCAGCTGAAGCTATATGCCTGCAAGTCACTGATCCCCCTCATCACCAACCTCTCACCCATTTGAACTTATAGTGTCACTAAACAATGCATCTCTTAATTTTCTTATTATTGTTTCTGACACCTCAACTGTGTAAAATATCAAAAACATTCAGCCCTCCCACCTGCTCATCAATCTCTATATCTCCATCCCTCTTAAACTCTCCAATGATTTGTGCTCATGAGCTTTTCTGTCACCTCAGCTATTTATATCCATCCACCAAGAAACAGCCCACACCTTCTCACAAATGCAAATCCGCCTCTCACTTGCTTTACCTGACTGCAACTCTTCTCATGGCTGCAGGTGACATCTCTCCCAACCCTGGTCCCTCCTACATTCCCACCTGTGTCCGTCCTAGATTGCAGACTACCCGCACCTCTTGCGGGGCAGACCCTAGTAATCTGCTGGCTGTTCCCTGTCTCCCCCCATCCCTTCCACCCTTCTGTGCATTATGGAACGCTCGCTCTCTACTAAACAAACTCCACACTGCCCACGACCTTTTCCTCTCTAAGTCTCTAAACCTATTTGCTATCACTGAAACCTGGCTCTCACATTCGGACTCATCTGCCGAAGCTGCTCTGTCCTATGGTGGCTTATCTTTCTCCCACACTCCTCGCCCTAATGGCAAGGGTGGGGGTGTGGGACTTCTTCTCTCTCAGCTCTGCCGCTCCAGGCCTCTGTCCCTTCCTCCCTCAGTCTCCTTCACCTCTTTTGAAGTGCACGCAGTCCAGCTCTTCTCCCCTGTCCCTCTTCTGGTAGCCGTGATTTACAGGCCCCCAAGCAACCCTTCCTCCTTTCTCTCTGAATTTGAAACTTGGCTCTCTGTCTTTCTGTCCTCAGACACTCCTACATTACTCCTTGGAGACTTCAACCTACACACTGATGATACATCCTCATCTAGTGCCTCCCGCTTTCTCTCACTGACCTTGTCCTTTGGCCTTCAACAGTGGACTGCTGCCAGCACTCACAGGGATGGTCACTGGCTAGATCTAGTTCTCACCAGAAACTGCTCAGTCTCGGACTTCACAATTTCCCCATTTCCACTCTCTGACCATCATCTTATCTCCTTCACACTATCTCACACACCTTCCCCTGCCCTCCCTAAATCACCCTTCCTAACCAGGAACCTACACTCGGTCAAACTACCAGACCTGATATCGACTGTGCAGACTTCCCTCTCTTCTCTCTGCTCTACTGCTACTATCACTAACATAGACACTCTGGTCCACGAATATAACACCACATTAACCCTTTGAGTGCCGGAGTGGTACGGAATGCATTGCAAAGCAATGCATTCCGTACCACTCTGGCACTCAGAGGGTTAATGTCCTCCTTGGACCTGCATGCTCCCCTTCAACGTCGACACTCCCGCCCCAGGAATCCCAGACCCTGGCTAAATTCAACAATCCGCATGCTACGCACCTGCTGTCGAGCTGCGGAACGTCTTTGGCGAAAGTCTCATTCTTTTGCCGACTTCCACCATTACAAATTCATGCTATCCTGTTTTAACACAGCTCTCACCCAGACTAAACAGAAATACTTCTCTCAGATTATCACTACCCACAAATCTAACCCCCGTGTCCTCTTTAAAATCTTCGATTCTCTTCTCAAACCCCCAACCTTGAACTGCTCCTCCTTCTCCAACACTCCACAGGACTTTGCTGACTTTTTTAAAAACAAGGTACAGTCCATCCAACAAACGATGGGCTCTACATCTTCTCCTCCTATGCCTCTGATTCCTAGTCCACCCCGAGCAACCCTCAGCTCATTCTCCCCTATAACAGAGGAGGAGGTATCTCTTTTACTATCCTCCTCTCCACCCACTACCTGCCCCTCAGATCCCATGCCCTCTCACCTTCTTAAGGCTCTTGCAAGTACTCTTGCTCCCAGCCTTACTAATATCTTTAACTCCTCTCTCTCTACCGGAACTTTTCCATCCTCATTCAAACATGCAATAGTCAGACCTATACTCAAAAAGCCCTCACTCGACCCCACCTGCCTTTCAAATTACCGTCCGGTTTCTCTCCTCCCCTTTACATCTAAGATCTTGGAACGCCTGGTTTTCTCCCGCATGATCTCTTTTCTCAATAGGAACTCTCTTCTCGACCCTTTACAGTCAGGTTTCCGTTCCAACTATTCTACCGAGACAGCTCTAACAAAAATCACTAATGATCTACACACAGCAAGGGACAAAGGACACTCCTACTAGATCTATCTGCTGCTTTCGACACTGTTGACCATGCACTCCTACTTGACACACTTCATACACTTGGCATCCGTGACACACCTCTAGAATGGATTTCCTCCTATCTCTCTAAACGTACTTTCAGTGTTTCTTTTTCTAACACTTTCTCGTCTCCCCTCGACCTCTCGGTAGGTGTACCTCAGGGATCAGTCCTGGGACCACTTCTTTTTTCACTCTACACACTCTCAGTTGGTGACTTCATCTCATCTCTTGGATTTAATTACCATCTGTATGCAGATGACACACTAATCTATCTCTCTGTCCCTGACCTCACTCCAGCTGTGCAGTCTCGAGTCATTCAATGTCTCTCAGCCATTTCATCATGGATGGCCCACCGCCACCTTAAACTTAATATGGCTAAGACAGGGCTGGTGGTGTTTCCTCCTAAAACCCATCCACCAACCCCCTTCTCCATCACAATAGGAAACTGTGTTATACACTCAGCATCCAAAGCACGCTGTCTTGGGGTCATACTTGATTCTAAATTAACCTTCTCCCCCCATATCCAAGCTGTCACTAGAACTTGTCACTTCTTCCTAAAAAATATTGCAAAAATACGTCCGTTCCTCTGCCTATCAACAGCTAAAACACTATCTCAGGCACTTGTTCTCTCTAGACTCGACTACTGCAACATTCTACTCTCTGGTCTTCCTGCTTCTCATCTCTCTCCACTTCAATCTGTTATCAATTCAGCCGCAAGAATCACCACATTTGCTCCCAGATACCTTCCATCTCATCTCCTCCTGAAATCCCTCAATTGGCTACCTATAAAGTATCGTATTTCTTACAAGATTCTCCTCCTCTCCTGTAAGTCACTCTGTTCTTCAGCACCCTCTTACATTTCTGCCCTTATCTCCCACTACACCCCTTCCCGTCCCCTACGGTCTTCTCAAGGGTTCTTCCTGTCCTCTCCCTACACAACTCGAGCCATCTCTCGACTACAATCTTTCTCACTGGCTGCTCCTCGACTCTGGAATGCCCTCCCCATCACCGTTCGCCAATCATCCACAATCACCACTTTCAAGCAACTCCTCAAAACCCACCTGCTCAGGGAGGCATCTCAATAGCAATGTCCTTCTGCACACTGACAGTCACATCAGAATCCTTCTGCACTTCTTTCACCACACCTTGTACCTGCACTTATAATACTCCTCCGAGTGTCTCTGTTTGTCAATATGAATTCAGCCTAGATTGTAAGCTCCTTGGGGCAGGGTCCCTTTCCTAGTGTATGATTCCCTTGCTGCACTTTCCCTCACAAATAATGTAATGATTGTACTTAACCTTAATGCTCTTAACCCCAGTTCTGTCATTTTTGTATTGTATTATTTCAACTTCTGTAAAGCGCTGTGTACATGTATGGCGCTATATAAATAAAGATACATACATACATACATACATGCATTGATGTTAAGTTAAAAGGAAAAAGCAAAGGCAGAGAGACACATCACATTACTTCCATCAAGGAGGCAGAAGTGCATCTGTGCATGCTAATTAATTTTAACACCTTCAGGACCAGAACAGTATGCAATGCCTCGTTTCTCAATGAGTTGTGCACCACTCTGGTCATCAAGTGAGGTGGCATTAATGAAACGTCAGTGCACATAATCCTACTCTCTCATCTGTTAAGCCCAACTTCTACTTGGAAATGTTCTGCCAGCATCATCTCTTGCCCTCTACAAGGAGAAGGAAAAATAATCTACCTTTCCTACTCATGTTTTTTTTTTCTTTTTTTTTTTTTTTACAAAAGTTCAAGTTTATGCTTAAGGAGGAACTGTCACCTGTTCACATTTTCAGCTCAGTGAAAGCATCCCTCTTGACATGATTATCAGTTAAATGGTTTATGCATATTAGCTAGTGCTGGCCATCAGGAAGTGGCAGGTAGGAGGGAGAGCAATGTAGAATATTAAAGGGATAGTAATACTTCATTTTATCTTTATTTTATTTTGTAGGCATTAAAAAACATGAAGAACGATCTATGTCTTATCTCTCAAACATTTATGGTTTGAGAGATATTCACAAGCAAAGTTTCCCCCTCCCACCCCTTTTACATAGTGTAAGCCATCTCTTCTCAGATGTGGAATCTGGTTGTAAGACTAAACAGATAACAGAAGGGGACAATCTTCTTGCTATGAGAACAATGAAGGCCCTGCCCCCCCTTGACAAGTTTTTCAGGTTTTTCCCTTATTTTAATTGGAGATTGTCCCTCTCTGCAGTCTACCTCGGCACCTCCCTTCTGATCTGGCTGAACAGTGTTACATCAGTAAAAGGGGCGGGAGGGGTATACTTTGTCATTGAATTACTCTTGAACTACAACTCTGACAGAACTGAAATAACACTCTCCAAAGTCCAAATACTATGATGATTTATTAGAGCTGCTTTTATTATGAAACATTACTATCCCTTTAATATCTAGCTGGCAAGTTAACCAGTACCATTTAATTTGATTTAGCAGAAAAATAAATAATTCTAAATGTATCAGTTAAATAAAATATGTATAACATTAATATAGGTGCTTTAGAAAGCTCTTTCAAAATCACCTGTGTTGCTATAAAGTGATAGTTCAACTTTAAACACTTTATGTATACCAGAACAGAATACATTCTTTAGGGGATGTGGATTTTCCCTCTTAGGTAGGAGTGGGCAACATGTGGCCACTGGTACTCTAGCTCCTGCTAGACTATAGATCATATCATCCTCCATCATCCAGCAGGTGGAGAGCCTTACATTACCAATTCTTGCTTGTAGGCTTGCATGTTCTGGAATTTGGAACTTAGATGTAATAGAGACCTCAGGACCAGTTCTTTAATACAATGCAGGAATGTCATAGCTGAAAAAAGAAAGAAAACAACATTGCGGTAGGTGCAGTTTTTTTACCCAGTCACTCTCTTATGGATGTCAATTCATGCTAATGGGGTACAGTTTTTCTCATGCTATGAGAAGGTACTACAGTCAGAAATGCCATGGTTTTCAGTTATATCAGTTAAAGTGGGTGAAATGTAAAAAAAAAATAAAAAAAATATTTTTTTATCTAAATTGCCACCTCCTGGAAATAATTGTGCCCAGTAGCCTAGGGGTATAACGGCAAGTGTCCCCTCATTTGATGCATCCAGCTGTCCAAAATTGCCTACATTTTCTTCATTTCTATATTTGAGTGCAAGCATGTCATATTTCACAAAATATTAGAAAACCATCAGATCATGATTGGTGTAATTAAGCACTTGGGGTATCCACTACAGTATTTAAAAAATGGGGTGGCATTTTACTCAAAAGGCATGTAGATACCTAATCAGATATAAACTGCCATTTTTTTAAATACCTCAGTATAGTAAGTAGTGAAAAGTAAAAAAAAAACAATAAACTACATTTATTGTCTATAGCATTAATAGTAATCAAGTCATGGGATAGAAACTCAAATTACACTTCTCTGAACTTGGAATTTTGTGAACTTTTAAAAAATATATAGTTCTGTGGATATATTTTGTGGTTTTGGATTGTGATTTAAAGCACATCAATCTCTGAAGTGCTACAGTTTGGAAACTATAATACACACCTTGTGAATAGGGCCCTTTCACTCCAAAAATATAGTGCAAATCTATATATAAATAGTATTTCCAATACTGGAAGAAACAATTGAGGTAGATTTTTATAACTGCACTAGCTGTATGGAAACAATGATGGACAGAAACCTAGTAAAATATCTTTTTTACTTTTTTCCATATCGTTTTTCAAAAATATTATGGGATATATATTTAGAAACCGTACCAAATGAAAGCTTAGGCAGTCCTGAAAAAATAATGTATAGTTTCTATGGGCACACTCATCAATAAATAATAATAATAATAATCCTGATTAAACAAATAGATAGTAAAAATGTGATAATCTGCATGGTCATAAACATGTAACATAACCCTGGTCATTTAGGACCAACCTCTAACTCCTATTTGCCGTCAGTAGCGGTCGTAGCCCACGATTGCATGGTTCGCAGCCTTTGAGATCCTAGCCGCCTTCTGCTTCCCTGTGGTTAGTGGTATCGCTCTTCTCTCTAATATATACATTGTCTACCTGGACCTTGCTCTTTCACTGATATTTTGTTTGGCAGATCTACTGCAATTGGAGTTTTCCTACATGGTCTGAAATCAATTTTCTGGCACACAATTATTTCAGTCCTGGTCAGGGCCCCGGCTCAACTGGGGTTGGACATCTGGCTTCACGGCCAGCACTTTTATCCGGATTTGGCCGCAGCAAGGAATTATTGTGACTGGCGCCGTACCTGAACCTCAATCTCCAGCATCGCACACTAGCCTCTAGAGTTCCAGACAATCTTCTTGCTACCAGCCTTGACAGTGTGTATATAAAAAAAAAACTGCCCCCCCCCTTGATGAAGGACATCAGGGGTTTTCCTTATGCTATTTGTCCGACCCAGCTTTCAGATCTGAGGGAACTATGAGTGATGTGGGAAAAAGGGGCAGAATGGGGAAACTTGCAACTCAAATTACAAGAAGAATACAATGATAAGGATCTTGAAAACTGTATGGTGCATTAAGTAAAATTATAATTAAATATTACTTTTTCTGGTGACATTGCTATCCCTTTAATCTCTATATAACTGTTTCTTTTTTCTTTTGTGCATAAGGCCCTTAGTTTGATCCAACGTGCTTTTCTCTAGGAAGCTATACCACTTTAGCCCTCTGCTTATTATGGGCATGCATGCATATCTACAAACACAGATCACGTCATGTGTGACTATTTCCAGTCAACCTTGAAGCGTAAATGCACAAAAACAAACTGGGGCATTAGAAATAGCTGTGAGTATCTGGTAAAAGACTAAAATTTAACAAGGTTTTCATGGTAATTAACCTTTAAAAGCTCAATTTAAATCAAAGAGAACTTTTATTTGTTCCCCATGGTGTAGTTGGTTTTCCTGAGCATGTGTAAAGTTTAAGTCAAATTGTTGAAAGACATGCTCACACCTTGATTACCACCTTTGGACATACATTCTCATACAGTAAGAACTTCCAGAGAAGCTTGAAGAAGAAAAGAATGCTGGGGGCTTCAAAGAACTTTTACATTTCTTCATTAGAAGTTATCACCAACCACAACAAACTTTATTTTCTTGAAGAGTGAAATGTTATGTAATTTGTAAAATTTTAGGCTTAACAACCTGACATTTGAGTTTGAAAAAAGACATGAACTGTAGAAAGGCCTGAAGAAATATGCAAAATAGTTTGCTGCTGTTTAGATGTGCAATTATGGAAGTGGTAGATCTAATGATTAACAGTCATTTAAAATGGAATATAGAGGTGGCACTGTTGTCTTTCAAGACCACCAAATGCTTTCATTATTCCTCTTACTAGGGTTTGATCACAGTAGAGGTAACTGCATTGCACTAAAAATTTGTTGTTCACTTTGCATTTGTAGCAATAGGGACTTGTTCAAACTGATGTTTGTGGGCAAGCAATAAATACTTTTGACCAAAGACATTTTCTTTACAAACTGGCAAAACATTTTGCCTCTTGATATATAAGAAAGAAGTGTTACAGAAACACTAATATCTTATTCTGTACAGGAAATGCTAATGGATACTGTGAATGACCGGTGTTATTGATTTTTAATCGTTCCATACATAAAGGCAGACATGATTATTTAGGACTCAAGGATTTGGATTCCTCCTTGTCAGCATGGTATCCAGTACAAATTAAAAATTAATTCTGGAGAATGAATCCACCAGAACTGATTCATCTTTAGTATTGTCTGCCCATATTAAAATTAGTGGAGGTTTATTATTAGGAGCTGCTGGTACACATTTAAGCTTCTCTGAAGAGATGAATCTAGATAGAGTTTGAGGCAGTTGGGTTGGTGATCCACAGACAGTGTGTAGGTATGGAAAAGCATAGTTACTGGGATGAGGAGGAAGTAAACATGTTTGCATATCTCCCAAGTGTACCTCTTTAGGAGGGACAGTCCCTTTTTGAGATCCAAATCCATCTGTCCCTCTTTTGTACCCTTTAGTCCTTCTTTTCTGGAGATCAGAATAAGTAGTCTGTATCACATTGCTCCACAGCAATAAAAGCTACATAATTGTGTAGTTAATCTTCAATATATGTGTTTTTAATTAGACAGTGTAAATAAAATACTTTAGTCTTGCTGTAAATAATTTATTCAGTTACACAAAGAGGTGTCAATAGGCCTTGAAATAACCTAAAAATTCTCAATAATGCCCTGCCCACCAGCCACGCCCAATAAACACCACCTAAAAAAAAGTGTCTCTCTTTGGCCTTTTGAAATGTTGGGAGGTATGTGTTTGGCCTAGGTGAGGGAGTCCTTTTGAGTAGAGAATACATTTGGATTGTAGGTAATCTGATTCTGAGTGTGATTCCTCCAGTGAATCTACAAATAACTGGGGTATCTTTGGAGGTACTAGTTTGTTTATTTTATTTTTATAATCATGGTGCATTGTGCTATTGCGTGACTTAATGTCACAGATTCACACCTTTATAAATGTAACCCTTTGAGTGCCAGAGGGGTACACAGGGTGTTAAAGAGCAGGAATGTCCTCAAGATAACCTTATAATGCAATAATAGTAAAATAACAGCTTGTCAGATGTGATGCATAAATGTCAGATGAACATGTACATACCAACTCAGATGTACTAAAATAACTGAAGCAATCCTTGGGCAAACCAACTGCAAAATAGGTGAGAAACATTAATTCCCATTGATTTAACACCTTAAGGATCAGAGTGATGTGCGGCGCATTGCAAAGCATGCATATCTCTCCGGTCCTTAAAGGGATAGTAATACTTAAAATGTAAAAAAAAATATATTGTAGGGTTTATCCCCCTGAGTAAAACAAGACTACTCCCACTGCTGAAAGGTGTTTCATTCAAAAGTTATTAATTTTCAAAGTTGAATTTTTTAGGTGCAATATCACAGTGGCCTGAAATTGTACAGTGGCGCTGTTGCTACACCATCCTATGGAGATTTATGGTCAACTGACCAGAGCTGTCCATAGGATTGTGTAGCAACAGCACCACTGTACAATAAAACACCTTTCAGCAGTGGGAGTAGTCTTGTTTTATCCAGGAGGGATAAACCCTACAACATATTTTTTTTTTACATTTTAAGTATTACTATCCCTTTAAGTGATTAAATAGGCTTTTAACTCATTGAAACCTAGAAAGGTTTCCAATACATTGCTTCACATTAGGTTAGAGACCCATTCAAGGGATTAACCAACACCTAAAAATGAACTGAGGTTATGTACACTTAAATACCTTGAATGCCATGTTAGTATCTTTAAAAAAAATATTGTGTTTTCTGAGTCCTAAAAAGGAGCAGCTGTTCCTGCCTTTTCCAGGGCTCTTGTTGATTGTCCAGAAGGGTATCCTTTTAAAATGTTGCACAAAAAAGTGTGAACAACTAAAAGTTGCATTTATCATGTTACCATGAATAAAAAAGGTGACATAAGACTCTCTCCCACCTCAAAAGCACGAGATTCTCGTATCTTTACCAAGAATCTCGCCTGCCTCAAAGTGTGAGATTCTCATGTCACACCCTTAAGCATCTCTGCAACCCGCATCCATAATATCTTTTACTTCTCTGCATATTTAAATGTTCATTCAACCCACATGTGGCAACGGGAGGCCCTCCAGCTCTTCTCAAGCATTATAAATAAGGCCATATATTTCTGCTCCCCTTAATAGATTGAAGCAGTGCTATTGAGAATGTAAATCAATGGCACAGCTTAACCCTTTGTGTGCCATACCATCAGGGTTCACTTTGAAAATGCCGGGAATTTAGTGAGTCTTCCACCAGCCTATTGGCATGATGGCACACAAAGGGTTAAAGCTGTGCCATTGATTTACATTCTCACTAATACTGCTTGTCAGTACCCTTATTTATCATGCTTGTGAAGAGCTGGAGGGCCTCCTGTTGCTACTTGCAGGTTGAATGAACATTTCAGGTATGCAGGGAAGTAAAAGATAGTATGGATGCAGGTTGCAGCGATGTTTAGGACTGCAACATGAGAATCTCGCACTTTTGAGGCAGGCGAGATTTTCATGTCGCCCTTTTCATACGGCAACATGATGAATGTGCCATTTAGTTGCTCACACTTTTTTGTGTGCAACATTTAATAGTTCTCATATATCCTGTAGAGAGCATCAGAAGCTTCTTAACTTGGATGCTGGAGACAACTCAAGTTCATTGCTTTGTAAATCGGTGATGATATCCCTAGCATTCAAGGGGTTAAGCATCCTTTCATAGTCTAAAGCAATTTTGCTAAATAATATAATACATATTAAATAAAAGTCTAGATCGATGAGTGTAGAATAATGGGGTTAAAGGTAAATAGGGTAAGAAAATGTTAAGATATTTAACATATTCACATTACATAGTAATTTAGGTTGAAAAAAGACTTGCGTCCATCCAGTTCAACCCTTTTCCTATTCCTGTTTACCATCGCTGACCCAAAAGAAGGCATCTGACTCCAAATGGCAATCAGATTTCTCCCTGGATCAACAAGCCCTAACTAAATATTAAACCCAATACTAACGTGCATAGCCCTCTATATTATGCTCTTTTAAATAAGTATCCAGGCCCCTTTTAAAGGCATCTAATGTATTTGATAGCACCACCTCCTCCGGAAGTGCATTCCATACCTTTATTGTCCTTACTGTAAAGAAACCCTTCCGCTGTTGTAGACTAAATCTCCTTTCCTCAAGTCTAAGCGGGTGGCCCCTTGTCCTGTGTACTGTTCTGTTAATGAACAGGTCTTTTGAAAGCCCTTTATATGGGCCTTGAACATATTTATATAGTGTTATCATATCCCCTCTAAGACGCCGTTTCTCTAGTGTGTACAAGTTTAACTTTTTTAGCCTCTCTTCATAACTAAAACATTCCATTCCCCTTACATTAGTGGACTACCTAACCTATATTCCTGCAGTAAGTAAGGTAAACAATAGAATACCAGATATTTAGCTGCATTGCTTCCCTATAGAAATGCAGTGACCATGAAGGCCACTGGAACTGGGAAAGGAGATTGACAGCTCTGCATTAACATTTTTCTCCTATTGTAACACATTTTTCTCCTATTCCAACACTTTTTTCCCTATGTTTAATAAGGTGCAACATTTCCCAGAACAATATTACTTCTTCGGAGGGATTAGGTGGAGAAATAAGTAGCTGGAAGTCAAAGTTGTGAGTCCTACAGCAACACATGCTTTGAAAAGTGTGTTAGTATGCAGAATGCATTCGTCCTTTGCCCACAACATTTACTTCCTGCCTAAGTGACACTGGCACATATTCATGATGCTGTCAAGTGATTAAAAAAAATAAAGTACAACCTACAATGTGGCAGACGTGTATGGTAATGGTGGTGGGGGACTGGCGTGGTGTGATTGGTGGGACCTTGACAAACTGCATCCACCCCGGGAGGAGAGGGATCATCATCATTTATTGCACCTGATGCAGCAACCATTGCTGCAGTCAGTTTTTGCACTAACACTTTACTCCCACACCCCTGCTCTTCCTTCACCTTTCCCCCTTCCGCTTGTGCATTTGCTAGACATTACTCAACTACTTTGTGTGTTTTTACTCTCTACAGTACACAACTGATGGAGTGTGATGTCTTGCCTTAGCCCTCAACACAATTCTCAAAGTCTGCCTCAGTCACAGAGCTCCCAGTCAGCTGTCTAATATATTTATTTGTTTAATTATTTATGTTTTTTATTGATTATTAATTTTTTTTTAAGTTGTGCAGCATATTTTATCACAGTTAGTCCCCAAAAATATATATAACTAAAAACAAAATCAACAACTTACTTCCCCAGACTTCCTCAGCACAGAAACAATAAAAAGTAAAATCAGCGAGCAATTTGGACCCCAGCTGCCTGTGTCTTGCCAGTTAGTCACACCAAATTTTAGGGTATTTTGGGTCAATCTCCTTCCTCCCTTCTTCTCCCCCATTGTACACCCAGACTCCCCTACTACAGAGAACAAATGTCCTACCTAAATGACTCCCTAAAACCAAGCTTCAGTTCCCCTTTTGAGTTCCCTCAAAAGCATGCTGCTTTCTCCTCCCACAAACACAGAATTGCATTATCACGGTGCCCGTGATCCATCACCCATGGCATACCTGCCTTTCCCCGCTTGTGACTCGACAGCAGCCTGTCTGGTCGCTACCTGGCTATGGACTTCCTGTTTGCATACACGCGTCACTACAGCGCACTCTCTATTTTGTAAACTTGGCCTTATTGGCCAATTCATGTCCTGCCTCTCCGGTAGGCCTTATATGCAGCTTTCAGACCTAGCTTCAGTGCCCTTTCAGTGCCCTTTCGTGCCCTTTTTGTATTCCGCTTCTCGTTGTGACCCATTCTTGGCTGCTGATTCCGATTCGTGTACGACCCTTGGCTCCATCTGACTACCCGATTTGTGCCTGAACCTCTAGCCTTGTCTGACTACCCGATTCGTGCTCAATCCCTGGCTCCGTCTGACTACCCGATCTGTGTATGACCTCTGGCCTGGCTGACTACCCGCTCCATGCTACGTATTTTGGCTCCGTATGACTACCCGATACGTGTATGACCTTGGCTTTGTCTGACTCCACTTGTCTTGTACCTTGGGCCTGGCTCACTCTCCGTGCAGATCTCTCGGCCTGGTCTCTGCCACCATACTACTCCGCATTTGTCTCTACCCATAGGCGTTGTAGCGTTCTGGTCTTACCGGTATCCTGCTTGGACCCTAGCACCCTAGGGTGTTGTGTCAGATTGCTGTGGACCCTAGCATTCTAGAGTATTGCGTCTCTGTGATCCTAGCATTCTAGGGTATCGCGTCTCTGTTGGCCCTAGCGTTCTAGGGTAGTTCTAGGGTAGGGATCGGCCGCTTGCCACCCTGCTCCATCTAAGGTGGCTCCCAGAACCGTATGCTAGGTTCTCTTCCTAGCTCCTGATTCCAGGATTTCGGGCTAAGTTCAGTGTCAGCTCCTGGGTAGTGGACTGTAGCACTGTCTCCACGCCTGACCTGGGAAAGGTTGGGGAAGTGCTTGTTTGCTATTATATGTATTATATCTTTTAATAAAGTGGTGTTGATCTTAACTGTAACTGTCAGTCTTTCTTTGTCTAAGTTACAGTGACAGTCATGCTGTGAGAACCTAACAGCCTTATATATGGCTGTAGAAAACTTTCATGAGGTGGAGAAACATTTTTCTACCCATTGATTTTAATGCAATGAGCTAGGTGAAAAAAGCAGGAAAAAGTGGGGAAAATTGCACTTTTCGCGGGATATTTTTCACCAAGCGGAAAGTGCCATTTTTTCCCAATTTCAGTTAGATGCGAAAATTTTCGCCCATCCCTACTGTACACATAAAAGGAGCTAAGAGAAGATTGTCATTGGCTGATCACAAGTGACTGTATGGGCTATAGAGGGAGATCAGAGTGGAAATGTAGGAAGGGGTAGTGGAGAGAAGGGTCTTGAATGAGAGAAGCAATATTTTGTAAAATATCCGGAGTTGATAGGTAACCATTGGAGAGATTTGAGGAGGATGGTCAGAGACAAACCTAGGTGACAATAAGGTAATTCATGTTGCAGCATTTTGAATGGGATGGACTTGAGAGTCAGGAAGGCCAGAGACAAGAAGGTTATAGTAGTCCATGCAGAATAGGATGAGTGCTTATGTAAGAATTTTAGCTGTGGAGTAACTCGGGGAGGGAAGAATTGTTGCTATTTTACATAAGAGAAAGTGGCAGGATTTAACAATAGTGTTACTATAAGGAGAGAATGAGAGAGCAGTGTCAGTTATCACTGAATTTATGTTAGTGCCATTTATGGTCACCTGGAAGAGCACTACTGGGCTCATATTGAGCTTGAGGTACCTATAAGTCATCCAGTGTTAGATAGCCAAGAGGCAATCTGTAACTTTAGATTGAATATCAGAAGTCACAAGAGTAGAATATAAATAAAGTCCAAATGAGTTGATAAGATCAACAAGTGTTACTGGGTAAAGAAAGAACAAAATATATGGAGTTTAAAGAGGCACAGAGTAGAAGTGTCTAACCCCCACCCTTGAGCCTCATGTGACCCACTGTTGCATGTAATGTGGCCTGCCTAATGAGGAGTTTGATGGCTGAAATATGGCCTGATGCTTCCTGCTGACTGCCTGGAAGTGAAGTGGCTCCTAGCACTCAGATCAACTTGTAGGTCCTTTTTGCCAAAGGAAATTAAAGTAAGGCTAAAGATTCATTTTTTAAAAGAGCAAATGGGGCCCCAACATCCTAAACCAGCTTTTTTCATGTTTGTAGTTCAAGGATCGTGCAATGCGATGACATCATCACATTGTGACGCTCTTGTAGAGGAGGTTACATGTGGTAGAGTCAAGAAAGAAGCTGGTTTGGGATGCGGAGGACTCCTCCAGCTTCTTTGAAATGTAAGCTTCCTTCTACTTTTGGTTCTAGCTATGGGATGAAATGATGTGGCCGGTGACAATGTTGCATTATTGGGAGAGAGGGTGGGGAAGGGAGAAGGTGGTGATATTGCTGGAGATGATAAAGGGAAACTGTGGCACTGGGGGGGCTGAAGGTGGTGCTATGGGAAAAATGTAGTGCTATGGGGAGAAGGAGGTTCTTTGGGGGGAAGATGATGAGAGGAGAAAGTGGTGCTATTGGGGGAGATAATGAGGGGAAAATGTGCTGCTGTGGGGAGAAGGTGGTGAGGGGAGAGCTGGTGCGATGGAGGAGATGATTATAGGAGAATGTGGTGTCATGGGGGGAGAAGGTCATGAAGGGAGAAGGTGATTCTATGGGTGGAGGTGGTGAGGAGAAAATATGGTGATGTGTGGGAAGAAGGTGGTGTGAAGAGAATGCGGTGCTATGGGAGGAGATGATTAGGGGAGAAAGCGATGGAGGAGATGATGGGAGAGAGAAGTTATGAAATGGGTGAGAGAAGCTGACCAGATCTTTTTTGGCCACATATGATGCTATATAAATGTTAATATGAATATTATTTATGTCATGTAATAATTGTGTATTGCTAGTGATTAAAATGCATAATATTTGTTGATTAAATGCTTTTGGAAACACATGGCATAGAGGATACTCTTAAATGCCTGCATATTACACCATTGTGCTTCCCCTTCCCCTGTTTCTGTATAGAACATTTCCCCCAATAAGTGGCATATAACTGCTTAATCAGAAAAATCCTTACAACTTGGGCATTCTATAGAACTTCAGGTCCAGAGTCTTGTATCCCTGGTATATGAGACAACCTTAAATAGACCAAATCTTTGGAACCAGGAAATGGATATTCATAAGTCACCTATAACTGCAATCAAATAGGGTATACACAAATATGAAAACAAAAAATGCTGTACCTATGACCAGCAGAATATTACACAAAACTAGCAGAGCAGTATAGCACTACATAACACAAACAAAAATGTTCAACTTCATATGAAACAGCAGAGCACTGTGACGTCTCCTAAAACAAGCTGAACACTACACCCAGTGCCAGTGCCACACACACATGCAAGCATACACAAGCACTGAGTCTGATACACCAAGAAAGGGGTCAATTCTAGAACAATCCATCTGAATCACAGAACAAATAAAGAATGATAGTCATTCAAATGTGGCTTTTAGCTCCTTGAATTCTGTAGATGTTACCAACATATTGATTCACTATTGTAGACCAGTCTCTCCTATTCAAGGGTTTTAAAAAGAATGGGGGATGCAGGGGGCTATGGGGATTAATATCTGTTCCTCCTACAGGGAGCAATGATAAAACTATGGCCCCTGTGTTCCCCATATGTATATAAACAAAGCTCCATATAAAACAATATGAATTGTTATTTGTTAACTGTGGTGCAGTTGGTTTTCTCCAGAACTGCACATTTTCTTAGTACATCAACCTTATATGAAAACACATTCATATACTGACATGCAGACATACACATATACATAATAACTTGCTAACACACACACACACACACACACACACACACTGGCATATATTGTTATTGAAACACACACACATACTCATAGCCATATATATATATATATATATATATATATATACATATATAGATAGATAGATAGATAGATAGATAGATAGATAGATACATTGATATATATATATTGATATATGTATATATACATGCATACACATGCATATATGCACATATGCGTGTGTGCGCCAGGCATGTGCACACATAGACACTAAGGGGGGCTTGAGCACCTGCCCTTTTTGTCCAAAGTGCCCTCGTGCCCTTTTAACAAAAAAAATAAATAAATAAAATAATTATGAGAAGTGCCCTTTTTTTCATTTGAGCCCCTGCCCCCCAAAATGTCTATGCACATCCCTGGTGTGCGCACACACACACCACACATACGCATGCACACAGACATGCACACACACATATACATGATACATGCAGTTGAAAACTTAACTAACTTAGTCCAGGAAGTGCTTGCACCACTAGTGCCTCCTATGCTCATTGCTGCCAAGCTATGATTTATCAGCTGGATTATTCTAGCTAAGGGTAGCGAAACAGCGAGGCAGGTAATACTGCAGGACAATGGGAAAAAATGAAAGTGCCAAGTAATGTTATAGTCACTGTGAGGCTGATGTACTAAGAAGAACTACAGTAATACTGGGGCAAACCAATGGCGCAATGCAGGAAACGTGCGCAATCGCTATTTCCCGTGTGAAAACCACTAGGGAATAGGTTTGTGCATGATTTTGTTGAATTGCGCATGAAAATTCAAGATTAGCGAACGGCTGCGTATATTTATTTTTTTTGTGGACATGGCTAAGATTAACGAATCTGTGTGAGTGGAATAGCGAATGCGCCTAATGCAAGAACTGCTATTGCGAATGAATTTATACGTCTGTGTACTGTTGTCCTAAAATGGAATTTTTTATGCGCAATTCAAGAAGCGTTCGGTATTTAGCTTCCTGGATTAGAATATGCGCAAAATCTATCTGCGCACAAAAATGCCTTTATTTGATGCAAATGTTTCTTTCATCGCGCCACAAGTCCACTGTAGCTGACTAATAAATATTTCTCAAAATCCCATTGATTTGAGACTTTTAGCCCATTTGATGCTAGGGAAGTCTCCAATGCATTGAAAAGCAATACATAAGAGTCCTCTCTAGTATTCAAGGTATTTAAAGGGATAGTAATGTTTCATAATAAAAAAAAGCTCCAATTAATCATCATAGTATTTGGACTTTGGAGAGTGTTATTTCAATTCTGTCAGAGTTGTAGTTCAAGAGTAATTCAATGACAAAGTGCCCCCTCCTGCCCCTTTTACTGATGTAACACTGCTCAGCCAGAGCAGAAGGGAGGTGCCCAGGTAGACTGCAGAGAGGGACAATCTTCAATTAAGATAAGGGAAAAACCTGAAAAACTTGTCAAGGGGAGCAGGGCTTTCATTGTTCTCATAGGAAGAAGATTGTCCCCTGCTGTTATCTGTCTGGTCTATGAACTGCATTCCACATCTGAGAAGATATGGCTTACACTAGGTAAAAGGGTAGGGAGGGGAAACTTTACTTGTGAATATCTCTCAACCCATAAAGGTTTGAGAGATAAGACTTATATCGTTCTTCATGTTTTTTTAATGCCTACAAAACAAAATAGAGATAAAACGAAGTATTACTATCCCTTTCAAGTCCAGTTTAAATTAATGGAAGTTTGTATTTGCCTTTAATGCACTTGGCTCGCCCCAGAATTACTCCAGTACATATTAATACAAGTACGCTTGCATGTGATGTAATGTCGATTTTGTTAAACTTGATTTTGTTGCAATGTGTTGGATACCTCTCTGGCACTGAATGGGTTATGACCTAAGTATATAACTTTTATTACACATTCATTATCAATGCATACTGTAAAGCTACCTATATCTTAAAGGAATAGTAATGTTTCATAATAAAAGCAGCTCTAATTAATCTTCATAGTATTTGGGCCTTGGAGAGTGTTATTTCAATTCTGTCAGAGTTGTAGTTCAAGAGTAATTGAATGATAAAGTATCCGCCTCCCACCCCCTTTTACTGATGTAACACTGCTCAGCTCAGAGCAGCAGGGAGTGTCCAGGTAGACTGCAGAGAGGGACAATCTTCAATTAAGATAAGGGAAAAAGATGAACAACCTGTCAAGGGGGGCAGGGCTTTCATTGTTCTAACAGTACAATACTGACCCTTGATGTGAGCTGTCTGGTCTATTGACTGGATTCTACATCTGAGGAGTGGGGGCTTACACTAGGTAAAAGGGGCAGGAGGGGGAAACTTTATCATTCAATTACTCTTGAACTACAACACTCACAGTAATGAAATAACACTCTCTATGACTCAAATACTATGAAGATTAATTGGAGCTACTGTTTTTGTGAAACATTACTATCACTTTAAGTTATATCAAGGTGCGAAGACTTTGACATATACGGTACACCTGCAAATGATAAGAACAAATTGCAATTTAACATCAGTGTTCATCGGCTGTAGAAATGTGCCCCATTATGCATTATGAGAACATAACATAATTTGTTATGCAATTAAATAAAGCACGAAAGTAAAATGACTTAGCTCTCTGAGTGACATGAAAATGGCAGTCACTCTACAGCATAATTCCTGCAAAACCATAATTTAGACCCTAACGTTATCTTCCGCCAGTATATCATTCCGTCAAAGCAGACATTTCCAATTAATTTCCATGACCTCATCTATTATTATAGCATGTAATTTTCAGTACAATTATAATTGTATACTGAACGCAGCAGCGGTCTATTCTTAGCCACCCTTCCCTCCTTGAATGCTAAAGAGGTCTCAAGCACATTGCTTTGTAATGCATTGGAGACCTCTCTGGCATACAATGAGTTAAAAGCTGGAATTACAAGACATCAAGCATACAGTGCATCAGCCAAGTGCAGCGTAGCCAAAGAAACAAGCAATAAAAATAGAACACTAGGATAGCAGTGCGTAGGCGAGGCACAAACCACATTATGAGTAAAAGCTTCTAGTGATATTTTAGACCTGACAAAGATGACAGCTCCTTTTCTTTCTATTTACTATTCTTATTTGGAAGGAGAACTTGTACATATGAAACCCAGCAACTACCATATTTATGAGTGTATGCATAATGTGTTTTACTCTTTCCATAACTTTCTTTTCACCTGTAATCATTACTTTATTTGTAAAAAGTCTGATGAAGTCATGAAAGGAATATATTCATATAGGGGTAATGTGTGGCTCTTAATTTAATAAAAGGACTTACCAAGGTAGGACACTTGAATACAACCATCCTGTACATATCATTTCTTATTTATTTTGTTTCTTTATGCATAGGAATACTGCTGTAAACAATAGCTGATCACGTTTTATCTATGAGTATTCTCATTTTTATTGTTTCAGATTATTGTCTATTGGGAGTACACATCCACATATGCATGCATACACACAGGCAGAACCTTTAGCAACTCATCAATAGGTATTAGGTCCTATGACTGCTGCTATCTATCTATCTATCTATCTATCTATCTATCTATCTATCTACATCTATCTATGTATCTATATCTATCTATCTATCTATCTATCTATCTATCTATCTATCTATCTATCTATCTATCTATCCCTATCTATATATACAAGTGGATATCAAAATCCCATACTTTCTTGTTGTAATTGCAGTGTTTTTTGATATAAAGGCTGAAATCAAATAAATCATGTCAAATCTATTTTCAGTTTGTATAATATCTTGTAACTGGCAATATTTAACTGAAAATAAATGGCTTATGTATTGGAAAAATAATCAATATGGGTTGTAACTGTGTTCAGATATAACCAATTACATTTCAGGTCATGTACTCTCCACAAGTCCGAGCTGTGGGGAGGGTGGTAGGACCAAAGACATTTATCACAAAAAATAGACACATTCAGTTTACCAAAATAATGAGACCAAGGTAAAACGTTTTGGCCATAACGCCAAAAGATATGTTTGATGCAAAGCCACACTCAAAGAACACAATACCTACTGTCAAGCATGGTGGTAGCAGTGTCATGTTATGGGGCTGCTTCTCTTCACCCGGGACAGGAGCTCTTGCCAGGATAGAGGGGATAATGAATAGCTTCAAATATCAAGATATTTTGGTGCATACTCTGCTGCACTCTGCCTAAAAGCTGAAGTTAAAGAATAATTTTTACTTTCAGCACAATAATGATCCAAAGCACACTGCCAAATAAACCAAGGACTGGCTTACACAACTGAAAATCAGTATCCTGGAATGGCCCATTCAGAGCCCTAACCTCAATCCTATAAAAAAATCAATGGACCGAACTAAATCTAAACTAAATTTTAGCTTTACATCAAGAAAAGCAGCAATAAGGGTGTGTAGATTTTTTTGTTTGGTGTGATGTGTGTGTAAAACATTACTCACCTACATTAATAATTAATATACGGTCAATATGGACCCATATTCATTTCTCCTCATACATAATTTGGTAAGGAGGGGGTGTTCTAAGGTTTTCCCCTTGAGTAATTTATGTCATTATCTGATGTACAGGCCACATTTATTTTTTTTTTAATTTACCCAGGATCAGCTAACGAATTGAGGAAAGGATCCAAGGATTCCCCCTTCAGAATTTAGAATCAGTGTGAGGTTGCATGCTAGCAAGAGGAACACCTAACCCTAATGTCCTATGCCAAACCTGTCTTTGCAATGTGTTGGACACCCCTGTGGCACGCAAAGGGTAAAAACATCCTAAAAATTATAGCACAAATCTTAAATAAACAAAATAACTGACCCAGGTCAGATTTAAATCCCCTAAATATAGTAAAATACATATCAAAATTAAAATCTACAATATAATCCAAAACCACTACCCCAAAATAATCTTATAAAATAAATATAATTGTAATAACAATTTTAACCCTTTGAGTACCAGCGGGGCATCTTTTTTGCAATGCATTCAATACTCCTCTGGCACTCAAAGGGTTAAACTTTCCCCATCCAACATATATTCTGTATGAAATTGCTTTATTCATTATTTTATTATCAGATTTGCCCAAGCTGTCCGGTATTAATGAGCAGCCCTGTTGATATCAGCTGTATTTCTAGTTATGTCAGTAGCTAATAAAACTAATGGGTCTAGTAATAGATTTACACTATGCCAGCACTTTTTTTTTTGGCTTTATTTAATGATTAATTAGCACCAACAGTCTAACCTCCTCCTACAAAATGTATTCTTATGGGGAGATATTCTCTGTGCGTCTCTTACCATCAGGCCTTTACAGTGGATGTTCTCTACTCCTGCAGTCAAACATCTCTCTGATTCACTCAGCATCTAGTGTAAGTCTCCAACACAATGCTTCTCTACTAAGGGATTAAAGCTAGTGAGGCTAATGTATCACAGAAAGTGGTTCATTTCTATAACAAACCAACTACACCATACAAAATAAACGAAAATCCGCAATGATCCCCAAGGAATCTTTTCTAGTATTCAAGGAGTTAAATATCCCAAATAAATTAGTGAGACTTTGGGGAATTTCAGTTGTTTCCTATTGTGCTTCAAAGCTGTACCAATTTTCTTTGTTATATCTACCTCAAAAATTAGAGTAACAATTTTCTATGGTACATCTGACTCAAAGGGAGTATGTTCAAAGGGAGAATGACAAAAAAATGTCCTATGAAAGAAAAAAAAAAGTAATTGTATGCATGAACGATATATTTTCTGTAGAGTATATGACAAAAAACTAGTAATATCCGTTGTGTACAACTCAACTCCAAAATTGCTGGGCAAAGGGGTGGGGCAAGGGTGTGGCTAAACTATTCTCCAGTATCGTATAGAGGAAAAGAAAATTTGTTGTAACTAACGACAAAAAAGTCTTGCAGAAGACAAAAGTTGTACGTTAAGAACAAAGTGGCAAGAATGTGAAGTTCTGAATGTGAGAATTTTTGTCTTTAGTTAAGACATTTTTGTCATTACATATGACATTTTTGTCTTTACATATGACAGTTTCAGTCAGGACAAACAACATATTTCTGTTCACAACCGACACTCTCTGAAAATCTTAATGAGACCAACGACATTGTACTTTGAAAAGTCGTTACAAATGACAAAAGCTATTTAGCTACTTCTTTGAACATGTGGCCCATAGAGTAGAGCATCTATTGTTTTTCCTTACATGTACATGAAAGAATAAAGCACCTATTTTCATCAATATATTTGCCTCAAAGAGTAGATCAGCAGTTTCTTCAGTACATCTGCCCCGATGAATAGTGTAATGGTGAACAGAACTAGAGTGAAGTAAAACATAGGTTTACACACCACTGTTGGCCTACCAAAATAATATGTTGATTAAAGAAGTTTAAAAATACATAATTAAATACCCCAAAACATGAAGCCTACTCTTCCTGTATGGAAAAACATATTCTAAGAATAATGCATGTTTAAACTTGTATCTGCTATAACATTACTAAAGCACTAATGCAGAGTTCCACCATAAAACCAAGGTCACTATGGGTATGAGGCATAAATGTGCAGTGAACTGTTTTTGGGGCACTTCACCTGCCTAATGACTGTACAGAACTAGGCGCTCATTTAAATGTCTGCTTTGTGCAAGGAATGGGCAGTATGGGAGTGTTTGGGCATTTTGGTGTGCAATGTCCCTCTGCCTTGGCCCACACTAACAACATTGGGGAAAGGAAAGTAGGGCACAATTCTTTCTTTTTGTTATACCGGCTATAGGAGTAGTGTTATGTTTTTTTTCAGAGGTTGTACACTGGTGGAGCTGTGCACTGGCATATAGTGTACATAAGCACAGCTACAGTTGTGTAATTACAGTACATATACATAAGAGCAGCTGATGAAATACTCAAGTCCCCCTTCTTTGTGTGGCTGTACTTACATCAGTAGAAAACTCTTCCACTTAGGGCTCTATGTTCAGTAGATAAATTGACTAATTTTGGGGCAAACCAACAATATCATATGGGGTCAAATAAAAGTCCTCAGTGACTTGCATGGAGCTTATAAACCCTTGATAAGTCTTCAATGCATTGTTTTGCTTTTCAGTGCACTGGAGACCTCTCCAATGGGTTAAAATTCCCATTTAAATCATTGGGAAATATCTATCTTATGATCAAATAGGTGTGCATGAGAATGGCTGCTGTATTCTTCTGGACATCGGGCCCTGTTAGTCTGTGATGTCAGAGATACAAAATGGTTTATGTGTGCAGTGGAGGGCCCCTTCCCATTTCATTGCTTCCAAATCTATTTTCCTGATACCTATAAATAATGTATGTTTTTTTCCAGTTAATTTATGGCAATATTAAGTAGAAGGTATGAAGCAATTTAATTTCTTCAGTATATTGATTTTAGTATTATGAATCCATTACATATTATTAACACAGTTCTTCCTTTTTCATCACATGCAATGTTCATTTTCTTTTGTTTTTCTCTTTGAATTGTCTACGTTATGTTGCTGTGGAAGACAAAATTAAAATGAAACATGATTTGAATGTGACTTGTTATATATATTGTGACAAATTAAAAAACGAAATAGCTGCAGTGAGAGAAGTAGATTGAGAAGAGAAGCAGATGACTGGGGGAGGTTAACTGAAACAATGTTCCAGTGTGTTAATGATGGCCTAGATTACAATGCATTTGGCAAGTTTTTGCAACTGGCTGCATTTAATCCTTTCAGTGCCAGAGGGGTATGCAACGCATTGCTCTGCAAAGCATTGCATACCCCTCAGGCTCCGAAAGGGTTAACAGATTTCTACTGATGTATATGGAGAAATTTGTGAATGAAATCCTTGATATGTTTACCAACGCCAGTGGAATCCAGACTGGCCATTTTTGAGACTGATATTAGAAGAACCAAGGCCCGTATTTAAAAAAAAAAAAAAAAAAAATAGACTTATTCTGGAGTAACCAACTGCACTATAGGGGACAATTATCATTTTCATCCCCTTGAGTGCTAGAGAGAGATCCAATGTATTGCTTTGTAACCTCTCCAACATGGAGGGCAGGGCTGGATTTACATCTCAGGAGCCTGTAGGCACAGAAATTTGAAGCACCCCCCCCCATGGGCCATCTGCACTCGATACCTCCACAATGCTCCTAATCTCCACGTTGCCCCACATCATCTCCATATTGCCCTTACATTTCCCCCATCATCGCCACATTGCCCCCATTAGCTCCAGCTTGCCACCATCATCTCATATATCACCCTCACATTGCCCCCATCATCTCCATATACCATATTGCCCTCACATTGCCCCCATCAGCTCCATACTGCCCTCATCATCTTCATATACCATACTGCCTTCACACTGCCCCCCATCAGCTCAACATTGCCCTCACATTGCCCCCCATCAGGTCAACATTGCCCTCACATTGCCTCCCCCCGTTGTCCGTTTCCTACCTCCCTGGTTGGAGATCTGTATGTGCCTCCTTTGGCACAGTCTTGTACCTGATGGAGCTCCCGCGTGGTCTCTTATTCAGGAATGCAGAGCGCTGGGAGATGATGTCATCTCCCAGCGCTCTGCCTTCCTAAAGAGGCGACAATGGGGCTCCATCAGGTACAAGACTGGGGGGGCCGGGCAATGTGAGTGGGTGCCGCCTGCGCAGCCAGCGAGGTGGCTAGTTTTTTTTTTAAAAAGAATATTTAAAAAAATAAAAAATCCAAATGGCAGGTGCCCCTCGTTGGCATGCGCCTGTAGGCAGGTGCCTACTTTGCCTAATGGCAAATCCGGCCCTGATGGAGGGGTTAACCCTTTGAGTGCCAGAGGACTACAAAATGTATTGTATTGCGTACCCCTCTGGCACTCAAAGGGTTAAACCTCTGATTTAATTTAACAGACATTTTTATTTACCCTATGGTGAAGTTGGTTTACTCCAGAGTAATTCTGGAACATCCCAATTACACTATAGTGGGAAAAATTTTCATTGAATCAAATAGGGCTTTAGCAATGCGTTTATTACTCTAACATTCCACCCGAGGGGTGAATTCACCTTCTAAGTCACTGGAGATTTTCAGTTGTCTGGTGCATATGATATGATTCAGAATTGCTCAATGTTTGCTTTCTACATAAAGCCCTAAGTGAGTTCTAATCAATTTTTACCATAAGTGAAATCTCCATGTAATCTATTACATACAGCAAAAGGAAACAAAGTTGCTATGGATCATTTAGTCAGGCTCAGTGCACAGCCTGTCCTAGTGTGAGAGTAACCTGTCAAGTGCAGTGAGAGCCAGGTGCACGATTAACAGGTGGGGCTGCAGAGACACCACAATGAGTCACCATGAGATCAGTAATGGAACACAAAATTATTATTAATATTGTTTTCTAACCAGTGACATAATTGTTCTGAAACAAGACAGAAACAGCTCCATTTTCATTCACTCTTTAACCCTTAAAAGTCCAGAGTGCTAAATAATGCAAAGCGTTACACAACCCTCTGCTACTTATGGGGTAAGGGCCATAAGTGTGTCCATTTTGTCACATTTATAGAATGTCATTCTAACTTACTGCAGTGGTTGTTCTAGGCAAACATCCTCTTATATAGACAAACAATTGTGAGGAGCACCCATCAAGCACGAACAAGGTAAAGTGTCTTGTTTTAGGCATGGTAGCTAGTGATGAGCGAGCACCCCAATGCTCGGGTGTTCGGGTGCTCTGACCGAGCGCCCCCGGAGGCTCAAGTGCTCGGCCGAGCACCCAAGCCCCATTGAAGTCAATGGGAGGACTCGAGCACTACACCAGGCACCCCCTGCTCTGATGAGGGGAGGGTGCCTGGTCCATAGGAAAAGGGCAGAAAATGATGGAAACACCACAGAAATGGTTCAGGGACAGCATAGTGAGGATGTCTGGATGCATCTTGGACTCCAACATCGCTGCTGGGAACGATCTTTCGCCCGTAGTACGCCATTTTTACAGACTGACCGTAAAACACACAAAAAGGAAGATAAAAACGACTTTAGGCGAAAAATTGTTACCAAACAGTATTTGCTGTATATTTACTTGTATATCATCTGCAAATTCTCCCAAAAATTTCCTCGATTTTTCTGAACTGAGGCCATGATTAAGAGGGAAACGTGCGCAGAGGCAAATTCTCCCAAAAATTTCCTTGATTTTTCTGAACTGAGGCCATGATTAAGAGGGAAACGTGCGCAAAGGCAAATTCTCCCAAAAATTTCCTCGATTTTTCTGAACTGGGGCCATGATTAAGAGGGAAACGTGCGCTGAGCCGACCATCCAAAACATTATGGGTGAGGGTCTGCTGCGGAGCTGACCATCCTAAACATTATATGCGAAGGCCCGCTAGTGAGCTGACGCTATAAAACATTATATGAGAGGGCCCGCTAGAGAGCTGACCCAATAAAACATTATATGAGAAGGCCCGCTGGTGAGCTGACCTATACAAAAATTGTCAAACTGCGCCCGCTGGTGAGCTGGCCCTATATAAAAATTATATCACAGGGCCCGCTGGTGAGCTGGCCCTATATAAAAATTATATCCCAGGGTATATGGAAGAGAGTCAACCATATACCCGTTTTTTGGGTGGAAGGGGTGAATGGGAATACAGAGTATTCCCATCATTGTAAATAACATATATAAAGTCACTTTATGTTCCTCCGGGGCTTTCCTCCAGTGGAGTGGAGAAGTCAGGGGAAATCCAGGCCTTGTTCATTTTTATAAGTGTCAACCTATCAGCATTTTCGGTGGAAAGGCGGATACGCTTATCTGTTATGATGCCACCAGCAGCACTAAATACCCGCTCAGACAGAACGCTGGCGGCAGGGCAGGCCAGCACCTCCAAGGCGTAGAGTGCCAGTTCATACCACGTGTCCAGCTTGGACACCCAGTAGTTGTAAGGCACAGAGGGATCATTGAGGACGCTGACACGGTCTGCTACGTACTCCTTCACCATCTTCCAAAACTTTTCCCTCCTTGTGACACTAGGCTGCGCATCAGGGTGAGGGTGCTGGCGGGGTGTCATGAAGGTGTCCCACGCCTTGGAGAGTGTTGCCCTGCCTTTGTCGGAACTGCTGTGTGCTCCCCTTTTCTCCCCTTCTCTGTTGGCCAAGGTAGCACGTACTCTGCCGCCAGCGTTGTCAGATGGAAAATTTTGGAGCAATTTTTCAACAAGAACCTTCTGGTATTGCACCATTTTGCTTGTCCTCTCCACCGGAGGAATGAGAGATGAGAAATTCTCTTTGTAGCGGGGGTCCAGAAGGGTGAACACCCAGTAATCCGTGTTGTCTAAAATGCGTATAACGCGTGGGTCACGGGAAAAGCAGCCTAACATAAAGTCAGCCATGTGTGCCAGAGTACCAACAGGCAAGATTTCGCTGTCCTCAACAGGAGGATGACTCTCAATCTCCTCATCCTCTTCCTCCTCTTCTGCCCACCCACTCTGAAGAGATGGAACTAAAGTTCCATGGCTACCCTCTGTAGCGGAGGCAACCGTGTCTTCCTCCTCCTCCTCCTCCTCCTCCGCCTCCTCCAATTGTCGCTGAGAAGACGAAGTGAGGGTGCTCTGGCTATCACCTTGTGTAAGCTCTTCCTCCCCCATTTCCACCTCTTCCACATGCAAAGCGTCGGTTTTAATTGTGAGCAGCGAGCGTTTCAGTAGACACAGAAGTGGGATGGTTACACTGATAATAGCGTTATCGCCGCTCACCATCTGTGTCGATTCCTCAAAATTGCGTAAAACCTTACAGAGGTCTGACATCCATTCCCACTCCTCACTTCTGATTAGAGGAAGTTGAACGGAGAGGCGACGACCGTGTAACAGCTGGTACTCCACTACTGCCCTCTGCTGCTCACAAAGCCGGGCCAACATGTGGAAGGTGGAGTTCCAGCGCGTGCTCACGTCACACAGCAGCCGGTGAGCTGGCAATTGTAAGCGCTGCTGCAGCTTCAACAGGCCGGCTGAAGCTGTAGATGACTTACGGAAATGTGCACACACGCGGCGCACCTTGGTCAAGAGATCATGCAAATTGGGGTAGGTTTTTAGAAATCGCTGAACCACTAAATTAAATACATGCGCTAGGCATGGTACGTGTGTGAGCTTGCCGAGCTCCAAAGCCGCCACCAAGTTACGCCCATTATCACACACAACCATGCCTGGTTGCAGGTTGAGTGGCGAGAGCCACTTCTCGGTCTGGTGACTAATCCCCTGCAACAGCTCTGAGGCCGTGTGCTGTTTGTCCCCAAGGCAGATCAGCTTCAGCACGGCCTGTTGACGCTTCCCCACTGCAGTGCTACACTGCTTCCAGCTACCGGCTGATGGGTGAGTGGCGCTGCGCGCAGAGAATTCGGAGGTGGAAACGGAGGAGGAGGAGCCAATAACGTAGGTGCTGGCGGAAACCCTGATGGAGGTAGGGCCCGCAATCCTCGGTGTGGGTAGCACCTGTGCCATCCCAGGGTCCGAGTCGCTCCCAGCCTCCACGACATTCACCCAGTGTGCCGTCAGGGAAATGTAGCGTCCCTGGCCACAAGCACTTGTCCATGTGTCAGTCGTTAAGTGGACCTTCCCAGTAACTGCGTTGGTCAGGGCACGGGTGATGTTACGGGACACATGGTGGTGTAAGGCGGGGACGGCACACCGGGAAAAGTAGTGGCGGCTGGGGACTGCGTACCGAGGGACAGCTGCTGCCATCAGGCTGCGGAAGGACTCAGTCTCCACAAGCCTAAATGGCAGCATTTCGATGGCCAGTAATTTGGAAAGGTGTGAGGTTAGTGCTATGGCCTGTGGGTGGGTGGCTGGGTATTTTCGCTTGCGCTCAAATGCCTGGGGTAACAACATTTGGACGCTGTGCTGGGACAGGGAAGTGGATGTGGTCGCTGATGGTGCTTCAGATGGTACAGGTGCAGGGCGGGAGGTATGCGGGCCTGCGCCTTCGACAGGCAATTGGCCGGCACCGAAAACAGGGGAAGAGGAGGCAGTGGTGTGGCCTGCAGACACAGATGGGCGATCCAGGCGTTCCTCCCACTTATTACGGTGCTTGGATGCCATGTGTCGGATCATGCTGGTGGTGGTGAGGTTTCTAGTGTTCATGCCTCGGCTCATTCTGGTGTGGCACAGGTTGCAAACTACAATTCTTTTGTCGTCCGCACTTTCCTTAAAAAAACGCCATACCGCGGAACACCTACCCCTTGGCAAGGGAGATTTACGCAAGGGGGTGCTCCGTGGAACATTTGCGGGCCGGTTTGGTGCGGTCCGCCTTCTTTCTGTATCCACACCACTGCCTCTTCCAGCCTGTTGCGGTGCTGCTGTCATCGCTCGGCTCTACACCTTCCCAGGTGGGGTCAGTCACCTCATCGTCCACCAAGTCCTCCTCCACTTCCTCACTCTGATCATCCTCCTCATGTCTTGATCCCACCACATACTCAGTCATTGACAACTGTATATCATCCTCCTCATCAAGGTCTTGAGACAGTAATAGTGGTTGATTTAATGGCAACTGTGTCTCATCATCATCATCATCCACTTCCTTTGACCTTAAATGCCGTTCACCTCTGTCATCTTCTTGTGATTGGGTACCCTCTAGAGGTTGTGAATCAGGGCACAAGATGTCATGTTCCTCTGCAAGCGTGCTTGGAGAGAGGTTCAAATTAAGGATTGGTGATGAGACGAGCTCCTCACTATATCCCAGTGTGGGATCACTTCTTTGACCAGATCCTCTATGGTGGGAGGAAGGATGATCAGAGTGAGGATTATGTTGACCAGACTCTTGGCTACTGAGAGTGGACTTGGTGGAAGACAGGGTGGTGCTTAACCGACTGGAAGCAGTATCAGCTGACATCCAACCGACCACCTGTTCGCAGTGGTCGGACCTCGAGAGTGATGTCCTGCGACGCCCTGTAAAATGAGACATGAAGCTAGGTATGGTGGATGTCTTTCTGTCTTGTGCTTTGGCACCAGGCGCAGTTTCTACGCGTCCTGACCCGCGCCCTGAACTATCAGGATCACGTCCACTTCCCCGTCCCTTTTTACCCGCCTTCTTCATATTACACGGAATATGTGCTGCAAATCTGCAACTTTGCACAGTAAACAGAATTTGCTTCTTAACTGCGGCTACGCACAGTGAATGGAATATGTGACTTTGATATTTTACAGTTTGAACACTAAACAGAATGTTTTCCTATTCTGAAACTTTGCACAGTAAACAGAATTTGCTTCTTAACTGCGGCTACGCACAGTGAATGGAATATGTGACTTTGATATTTTACAGTTTGAACACTTAACAGAATGTTTTCCTATTCTGAAACTTTGCACAGTAAACAGAATTTGCTTCTTAACTGCGGCTACGCACAGTGAATGGAATATGTGACTTTGATATTTTACAGTTTGAACACTTAACAGAATGTTTTCCTATTCTGAAACTTTGCACAGTAAACAGAATTTGCTTCTTAACTGCGGCTACGCACAGTGAATGGAATATGTGACTTTGATATTTTACAGTTTGAACACTTAACAGAATGTTTTCCTATTCTGAAACTTTGCACAGTAAACAGAATTTGCTTCTTAACTGCGGCTACCCACAGTGATTGGAATATGTGACTTTGATATTTTACAGTTTGAACACTTAACAGAATGTTTTCCTATTCTGAAACTTTGCACAGTACACAGAATTTGCTTCTTAACTGCGGCTACGCACAGTGAATGGAATATGTGACTTTGATATTTTACAGTTTGAACACTTAACAGAATGTTTTCCTATTCTGAAACTTTGCACAGTACACAGAATTTGCTTCTTAACTGCGGCTACGCACAGTGAATGGAATATGTGACTTTGATATTTTACAGTTTGAACACTTAACAGAATGTTTTCCTATTCTGAAACTTTGCACAGTAAACAGAATTTGCTTCTTAACTGCGGCTACGCACAGTGAATGGAATATGTGACTTTGATATTTTACAGTTTGAACACTTAACAGAATGTTTTCCTATTCTGAAACTGTGCACAGTAAACAGAATTTGCTTCTTAACTGCGGCTACGCACAGTGAATGGAATATGTGACTTTGATATTTTACAGTTTGAACACTTAACAGAATGTTTTCCTATTCTGAAACTGTGCACAGTAAACAGAATTTGCTTCTTAACTGCGGCTACGCACAGTGAATGGAATATGTGACTTTGATATTTTACAGTTTGAACACTTAACAGAATGTTTTCCTATTCTGAAACTTTGCACAGTACACAGAATTTGCTTCTTAACTGCGGCTACGCACAGTGAATGGAATATGTGACTTTGATATTTTACAGTTTGAACACTTAACAGAATGTTTTCCTATTCTGAAACTTTGCACAGTAAACAGAATTTGCTTCTTAACTGCGGCTACGCACAGTGAATGGAATATGTGACTGATATTTTACAGTTTGAACACTTAACAGAATGTTTTCCTATTCTGAAACTTTGCACAGTACACAGAATTTGCTTCTTAACTGCGGCTACGCACAGTGAATGGAATATGTGACTTTGATATTTTACAGTTTGAACACTTAACAGAATGTTTTCCTATTCTGAAACTTTGCACAGTAAACAGAATTTGCTTCTTAACTGCGGCTACGCACAGTGAATGGAATATGTGACTTTGATATTTTACAGTTTGAACACTTAACAGAATGTTTTCCTATTCTGAAACTTTGCACAGTAAACAGAATTTGCTTCTTAACTGCGGCTACGCACAGTGAATGGAATATGTGACTTTGATATTTTACAGTTTGAACACTTAACAGAATGTTCTCCTATTCTGAAACTTTGCACAGTAAACAGAATTTGCTTCTTAACTGCGGCTACGCACAGTGAATGGAATATGTGACTTTGATATTTTACAGTTTGAACACTTAACAGAATGTTTTCCTATTCTGAAACTTTGCACAGTAAACAGAATTTGCTTCTTAACTGCGGCTACGCACAGTGAATGGAATATGTGACTGATATTTTACAGTTTGAACACTTAACAGAATGTTTTCCTATTCTGAAACTTTGCACAGTACACAGAATTTGCTTCTTAACTGCGGCTACGCACAGTGAATGGAATATGTGACTTTGATATTTTACAGTTTGAACACTTAACAGAATGTTTTCCTATTCTGAAACTTTGCACAGTAAACAGAATTTGCTTCTTAACTGCGGCTACGCACAGTGAATGGAATATGTGACTTTGATATTTTACAGTTTGAACACTTAACAGAATGTTTTCCTATTCTGAAACTTTGCACAGTAAACAGAATTTGCTTCTTAACTGCGGCTACGCACAGTGAATGGAATATGTGACTTTGATATTTTACAGTTTGAACACTTAACAGAATGTTCTCCTATTCTGAAACTTTGCACAGTAAACAGAATTTGCTTCTTAACTGCGGCTACGCACAGTGAATGGAATATGTGACTTTGATATTTTACAGTTTGAACACTTAACAGAATGTTTTCCTATTCTGAAACTTTGCACAGTAAACAGAATGTGCTGCTAATCTGCAACTTTGCACACTAAACAGAATGTGCTCTAATCTGCAACTTTGCACACTAAAAAGAATGTGCTGCTAATCTGCAACTTTGCACACTGAACAGAATGTGCTCTAATCTGCAACTTTGCACACCAAACAGAATGTGCTGCTAATCTGCGGCTAGGCACAGTGAACAGAATATATGAAGATTTTTTTTCTCTGCCCCCCCACACAAAATAAACTGCTGCCCCCACACACAGTAGTCCTAAAAAGGACTTTTGGGTCTTTTGTTTTTCACAATTGCTTTTCTTCTCCCTACACTGATTTTCCCTTCCTATCCTCATCTCTCCCTGGCTAAGACTGAGCCGAACTCACTGGTCAGGTGCTATACAGCACCCGACCACGGGTTCTGGCCAGCCAATCAGTGTAATGCCAGCAGCCAACATGGCTGCTGGCATTACACTGATGTCAGAGCCTCCCTGCACGTTTATTGGCTGCGTAGCAGCCGCGAAACGTGCGGGGAGGAGACCCGAACATGGCGGGTGAGCACATGCGGTACTCGTACGAGTACCGCCATGTGCCGAGCAGAGCGATGCTCGAGCCGAACCGAGCTTCGGCCGAGCATGCTCGCTCAACACTAATGGTAGCCTCTCAATGATGCTACAACTCATATTTTTCACTCCCATGTGCCATTGCAGAGAGGAAATCTCCATTTTCATATCAGACTGGTCCTGCCCACAGACAGTCCAGCCCGAAATGTCAGGTTAATCCTCTCCGCACAAGAGAGACAGCAAAACTACAGATGTACATTTCGGCCTATGCAGGTCTCGTTGGGGTGGTGCAGCTGAATCCCTCTAGGCACACGGAAGCAAGGGCCCATGCCTGAGATGCCCTTATACTTATATAGACAAACAATTGTGAGGAGCACCCATCAAGCACGAACAAGGTAAAGTGTTTTGTTTTAGGCATGGTAGCCTCTCAATGATGCTACAACTCATGTTTTTCATTCCCATGTGCCATTGCAGAGAGGAAATCTCCATTTTCATATCAGACTGGTCCTGCCCACAGACAGTCCAGATTCGAAATGTCAGGCAAATCCTCTCCGCACAAGAGAGACAGCAAAACCACAGATGTACATTTCGGTCTATGCGGGTCTTGTTGGAGTGGTGCAGCTGAATCCCTCTAGGCACACGGAAGCAAGGGCCCATGCCTGGGATGCCCTTATACTTAGGGAGACAAACAATTGTGAGGAGCACCCTATTATATGTCTTCGATTAATCTGCTATATAGAGTAGGTAAAGGCAGTATGCACACTGTTTAAGCTGATTTATGCTAGGTGCTGGGGCAACTAACCACTGCCTGATAGAAGGGATACAATACAGCAACTAAAAACAGAATTCTGAACATCTCCATCCTGATGCATACCTCCCAAGTGTCCCTCCCTGTTTAGGACCCAAATCCCTCTGTCCCTCTTTCCCACCCTGGTGTCCCTCTTTTTAGGAGATCAGACTGTGTGATGTGTATATAAGTTTATCACATTGCTCCAAAGCAATAAAACTCACATTAATATTTGTTTAAACTTCAGTATGTGTTTACAATTTAGGCTGTGTAAATAAATATACTTTAGTCTTGCTCTAAATCATTTATTCATTTACACAAAGAGGTGTCAATAGGTCATGAAATAACCTAAAATTTTTCAGTAATTCCCTGCCTACCAGCCATGCCCCTAGTGATACCACCAAGGACAAAACAGTCCCTCTTTGGCAATTTGAAATTTTGGAAGGAATTCTGATGAATGTCTGCTAATGTCACTGAAATGTTGATATTATCTTGATAATAAAATTGTGTTGTAACAATCAAACCCGGAAGTGTGGTGTTATCTACTATATGTGATAAATCTAGCACAGGGTGTTTTTGTTCTTTGTTTTTTTTTTATTTGTTGCAGCAGTAATATTACACTATTACTACATACATACATACATAGTAACATAGCTGGTGAGGTTTACATAGTAGTTTAGGTTTAAAAAAAGACTTGGGTCTGTCGAGTTCAACCCTTTTCCTATTCTTGTTTACCGCCGTTGATCCAAAAGACGGCAACCCCCCTTCCTAATTTCAGCAATTTCAAATTCTGCTTTGAATGGGGGAATGCTTTGCAATGTGTTGCTTACCCCTCTGTCACTCAAAGGGTTAACGTTACAGTCTTATATGCTGCCTCTACTATCACCACCCTCCTGGGCTGCTCGAAACCTGACTCCAAGGAGTAGGTTAGATCGCTTAAGCTTCACTTCCAGACTACCAACCCTAATTATCCTTTACCGGCGTTGGTACATAAGGATACCTTCCCTGCACTGTCTCATCCAATACTGCAGTGATTGCTGCCAATGTGGGATGCAACAGTGCAAAGGAATGGTCTAGTCTCACATCCCTCTCCCCTTCTCTCGATTTTTGGAAATCCAGACATCCCCCCTAGGTACCTGCATGGTCCCTTTGTGATTTGGAACAAGCATGGCATTCATACTCTGGAAAGTCTACTCCCGGACACAGACAACCCATCATTTGAAGTCTTACAACAAACCTTTCATGTTCCCAATATACATACCTGGCAATATCGACAACTGTCACACTACTTAAGAAACCTTACTGTTCAGGGGTATGTAGCACGCCCCCTCACTCCTTTTGAACAAGCGTGGAATAAGGGAGAGTTCACTTCACACGCAATATCTCGTCTTTACAAGATGTTGAAGTCTGCCACTCCACACCTGAAACTGACTTCTTAAGAGACTGGGAAAGAGAATTACAACTCACATGGTCTATGCTCCAGTGGCCCAAAGTGTCTCGTGACTTCCTCTTCAACAACCGAGATATAGCAACTAGGGAGGCAAGTTTTACATTTCTGATGAGATGTTACTATATACCCCAACGTTTAGGGAAAATGTACCCCTGCTGGTCACCGTTGTGTTGGAAGTGTTCTGGAGCTATAGGCTCTATGCTTTACAAGTCATGGACTTGTCCACTGGTGATGTCATTCTGGAGGAATGTTACCAAGGTAATTAATTATGTTTTTCACTGGCGCCTTCAGACCGATCCATTACCATTGCTGTTCTTTTTGCTCAGGGCTCCCTTAGGAACAGTTATGGAGAAAATTAACTGCAATAGGGACAAATTAAAACTCCCACTGATTTAAATTGGGATTTAACCCTTTGAATAGTAGCAAGGTCGCTAATGTTTTCAGGAGCCCAGTTTAAAGGGATAGTAATGTTTCACAAAAACAGCAGCTCCAATTAATCTTCATAGTATTTGAGCTACAGAGAGTGCTATTTCAATACTGACAGAGTTGTAGTTGAAGAGTGATTGAATGATAAAGTATCCCCCTTCTGCCCCTTTTACCTAGTGTAAGCGATCTCCCCTCAGATGTGGAATCTGGTCCACAGACCAGACAGATCACAGCAAGGAACAATCTTCTTACTGTGAGATCAATGAAAGCCCTTCCCCCATTGACAGGTTTTTCAGGTTTTTCGCTTATGTTAAATGAAGATTGTCCCTCTCTGCAATCCACTTGGACGTCATCCTGCTGCTCTGAGCTGAGCAGTGTTACATCAGTAAAAGGGGCAGGAGGATACTTTATCATTCAATTACTCTTGAACTACAACAGTACTGAAATAGCACTCTCCATGTCCCAAATACTATGAAAAGTAATTGAAGTTGCTTTTATTGTGAAACATTACTATCCCTTTAATGCACATTCGGAGATATTTATTAGTCTTGTGTGGTGCAGTTATTTATTTATTTTTACCAGGAAGGATACATTGAGATTTTCTGTTGTCTTTAATATGTCCCTGGTACTTGTTTAATCTACCTGAGAATGGCGAAAGGATGAATTAACCTTACTGGGACTAGAACCTGTGAGCCTGAGTTTTTAATAGATTCTACAGCTGGTGCATTAACCGCAGCTGGCACTTGAGGACCACAGGGCATTTTTTTTTAGTTCCAGTTCAGGGTTTGCAGGGAGCCCTGAATTGTATGACGTGCCAGGACCGTCACTGGTCCTTAAGTGACGGCCAGCCGTGACGGTCCTTGCACGGCAGTGGTCGTTAAGGGGTTAACCAACTGAGCTATCTCACCAGCTGTACTTGAAATTACTGTTTCTATAAATTAGAACCCCTTTAGCTTTGAAAAAAGTCTATAACTATGGGCCTTGTTCATCAGGTTAAATAGGTGCAATTGTGGGGCAAACCAGAGATGAGATGAAAATTCTTTAAATTCACATTGATTTAGATGGGTCTTTCCACACTTTGGATGCTAGAGAGATGTATGTTGACCTGGATACAGAGCTTTATGGCATTCAGTGAGTTAAAAAGGCCACTTAAATCAAAGGGATTATTCACACACACACACCCCACACCCATGGTGCAACTGGTTTACTCCAGAACTGTAACTCTTGATGAATATGGCACAAAATTATCTGAGCAGTTTTGATGTCTAATCTCATTGGTTGAAGCATTAAATCAACCAATTAGAAGAGCCCGGTGGGAGTATGGAGACAAGATGATGACATATTGTAAGCATATATTCTTGTCACATACTTAACATGCAATTTGTGTGGGGAAGAAAAGCAATGCCTTCATGTTTTTATGTACAGAGTACTTCACCCCATAATTTGCAATCTGACTTGCTGAAAAGACTGTATTGCTTGGGAACTGCCTTGCTGTTCTCTGCTTGTTTCAGACTATGTTGTGTTACCTTGAAGCCAAGCCACACATCCTGAATTAAAGCCGTTTACCCTGAATTCTGGCATCTTACAATAGAGTACTGTAATAGTGGTTTTATTAGTAATATTCACTTTTAATTTACGTATAAATGTATTTCTCTACAATTTGACACTATCCTATGCCAAGGGTAGGCAATGTGAGGCCTTCTAATTGCTTCTAGACTACAACTTCCATTATCCCCTGCTAGCAAAGGATGGCAGGGATGACAGGAGTTGTAGTATGGTAGCACCTGGAGACCCTCATGTTGCCGACCCCTGCAATATGTTATCTTTAACCCCTTAAGTACCACTGACGTGGCAGGACTGTCACGCTGGTCCGGCACTTAAGGACCAGTGACGGTCCTGCCACGTCACGTACTTTTACTCACCACGCTCCTGTAGGAGCGCGGTGAGTAATACCGGGCACTGAAGTTGATTGCTCCAAGACCGGAGCGATCTCTTCCAGTGCCCCGTTTGACGTGCCGCCCCACGTGATCAGTCACGTGGGACGGCTTGTCAAAGTTTCCTATGTGGTCCTTAAGGGATGGCACGCCCCGGGACCGCTGGTCCTTAAGGGGTTAACAGCTTTGCTCAGCTAAAACATGCAGAATTTATACAATAACATGCAGCTATATATAATCACCAGACACATCTGGGGTTATGCACTAAGGTGTGATAAAGAGTTGATGAAGTGGAGATAACTTCTACAATTATTTCACTTCTCTAGTTCCTATGCTAGTCTATGTAGCCTATGCACTAAGATTTCGCCAACGCTGGAGATCTTAGTGCATAGGCGTTATAGTATAACATAGGAAGTGATATCACGCCTTAGTGCATAACCCCCATGTATCTAGCTCGTCATAACATATTTGAAAAGCTTTCATTTGCACGTGCAAGTAATTCTGAGATAAGGTGACCACATATTCATTTAAATCAGGATACTTATAAACAACACACACTGCATGGTTGCACTGATTCCTGTGCTGTCCTGCAGAATGTCCTTAATTTAACCCCTTAATGATTGGTGATGTGCTAAGACTGGAGTGGTCTGTCTCAGACCTCAGTTAGGTGCACAGTTACACGTCATCTGTCACATGTGCCGGCGCGCCGACAACGATCAAAGAGGTCCTTAGGGGCAGGTCACTTCTCCAGACCGCTGGTCATTAAGGGGTTAAAGGGATATGTGGCCACCTTAGAATGAGAGTATAAATATTTTGTCAGCATATATTTAACAGCACACATGACCCACATCTAATTTCTGGAAATTCCATCTTTGAGTGCCCTTTAACCCCTTGAATGCTGCAAAGCAGGGCATTGCACCACTGAATGGGTTGAAAAGTTCAGCCTAAATAAAACTCTCCAATTCCTATATTATTCTATGGAGCCTATGCCCTAAGACCCCTCAAGCTGAAAAAGGTGACAGTACATAGTACATAGGGTCCATACAACAACATGAACTAGAGATTAACACAGTGGTGAAGTTATATTCTCTTTATCACACATTAGTTCATGTCCCCTCAGGTCTTTTTTCAACATTCTTGTTGTTTTCATGAAAAAAGCTATTAACCCTCTTAGATGCTAGAGTGGATTTCACCTATTTGATTGCCAGAAGGGTCCATCACATTATGGGTACCCAAAGGGTTAAAGAAGAAGTAATGCTTAACATATTTCTCCAATGCATAGTTTTAACTTTTTGAGTGCCAGAGGCTTTGCAATGCGTTGTGAACATCTGTGGCACTCAAGGGGTTGTAAGACTTAACCCTCTGAGTGCCAGAGGGATATCCAACACATTTCTCTGCAATGTGTTTAGTACCTCTCAATGGGTTAAAGTATATAAAGTTGTCAGGGCTGTTATTCAGCAGGTTGGTGAAACAATTAAAATGTCTTCTTTTATGCCTGCTTGGCCAATGACCAGAGAATGTTACAGAGTATGACTGTTACAGAGTATGACTGTTACACAGTATGACTGTTATAGAGTATGACTGTTACAGAGTATGACTGTTACACAGTATGACTGTTACAGAGTATGACTGTTACACAGTATGACTGTTACAGAGTATGACTGTTACAGAGTATGACTGTTACACAGTATGACTGTTACAGAGTATGACTGTTACACAGTATGACTGTTACAGAGTATGACTGTTACAGAGTATGACTGTTACACAGTATGACTGTTACAGAGTATGACTGTTACACAGTATGACTGTTACAGAGTATGACTGTTACAGAGTATGACTGTTACACAGTATGACTGTTACAGAGTATGACTGTTACAGAGTATGACTGTTACACAGTATGACTGTTACAGAGTATGACTGTTACAGCAACATGTCCTTTAGAGTAAGTAAATATGGGAAAATTGTTTCCTTTTTTAGCTGCTATCTCAGAGAGGCACAACAACATGTTTACCACTATCATATAATTTACAATCTGCTGTAACAAACACATTGTAGCATTCTCAGACTGCATACCATACTTGGAGAAAGGCATACACATAACATTGTTAACCTTTTAAATGACAAAGGTGTGCACAACACATTGCAAAGCAATGTCTTGCACACCCCTCTGGCCCTTGAAGAGTTATCAAATGTGCTCACACTGGTGGGGAATGTACACATCTGCCAGTGTAGATCTCTTGACAGTAGCCTCCAATTCCAGTGGATGCATTCTATGGTATACAGTACAGTGTATGACCATTGTAGTGCGCACTAGTTCAAATACTCAGTTGTTATTAAGACTTTAACCCTTTGAGTGTCTTTCCAATACATTGGATAGCTCTCTGACACTCAAAAGTTTAAATGATAACTAATACCTCCTAAAAATCACCCCTCTCTACCTTTCTATGGCCAGAAAATTCTAAGGTCCCTATGAATTTTGCCCTTGTTCATTTATTCAATAGAAAATATCTTAAATCTTCCTGAATGTCCAATGGAGGTGGACATGATGGTAGCTAGGATTTTTTTCAGAGTTGTAACTGCACATGTTAAATAAGATTACCAGTGAGCAGAGTTTGAAGCCTATGTTTCTGTTACAAGCTGTCACATCCACTTCTGTGGGCATGACCTTCAGGGAGGAGATGCACTATGGTGTTCTAAGCTCTCCAGATCATGTGTTATTCTATGGATCCAATGAACTAAGATTTCTCCACTTTAACACCTCTTTATCATCCCTTAGGGCATAATCTCCAATGACTAATTGAAGATGTTATCTCTCAAACAAAAGCACAATGACAGAATCAAATGGCGCCATTAGTAAGCTATTTGTATGGTTATTATTAGTAGCTTTTAGTTCCCATTTAATGCACGCCCTCAAACACCTTCCATTTAGCATCTGCAAAGAAATGGAGTAAAGTTACACCAGTTTTCTCTTCCCCTTATTTGTATATCACGTGAAAAAACTTTAAACAAAAGCTGATATACTTCACCAGTACAATTACAACTCTTCTTACACATCCAGTCACCACTACCTTTAATAAAATCCGATATAAGGGAAAGAAGCCATCTTGCCTAATCATCAAAGAGCTCCCTTCCCTTATGTCACCACTCGGTATGTCTACTTCTGCCTTCCACTAGAGGCTCCGCAGGGAGAACTATGCCTAAGGACAGCACAACAAGACTAATGGAATTGAAAAAAAGGCTTCCCACTTTTAAGACGGAAGTGGAGTAAGTGGGGGAATGCAATATCTCTTGAACTACTGAGCTGATTTACAAAAAAAAGAAAAGAAATGTACATTATACAGGTAGCATCTACTGCTGAATAACATATTTCATCATCTAGATGAGGTGACAGTATATATTTAACCTTCTGAGCACCAGAGGGGTATCCATTGAATTGCTTAGCAATGCATTGGATACCCCTCTGGCAATCAAAGGGTTAAGTATACCTTTATATTGCATTGAAGCTCTGTTGGAATGTATAACTGGCTATAGGCATTACCCTATCTGAAAAATGCTAACATGCATCTAAAGAACATGGGCGGGGGTTTTCTCTATGGATTAGCGCATTCAGATATATCTTTGCACAGACAACTAGGCTCAAACTAAATACAGACTAAAATGGAAAAGAAAAAGTTTTTAAAACATGAAGTTTAGTTTCCATCTGACAGTACAAAAGATTTACACAAACACAATTTAATGAGAAAAATGTTTAGCTTATTGAATATAGCCCCTCCAGCCCTATACTCTAATACTTATTAATAATAATAATGCCATTGTTTAGCAGAGATTAGGCTGTCAATATATTAAGAAGAACTAGAGGAGATGCACTAAAGTTCGATGGGGGCTCAGGATGGAGATGTGTCAGATCTGTGTTGAAGACTCATCTCCAATATGCATGTCATGAGGGGTATCATTTTAAAAAGTTGCACGCAAAAGAGCATTCGGCCAAATGACACAGTTACAATGTCGCCATAATAAAAATGGCAACATGAGAATCTCGCACTGCATGACAGTGCGAGATTCTCATGTTGCTTACTGAAAGGTTGCATCACAGTCCATTTGTATGACTTGGTAACATCATGGTGCCCAGGTTGAGCACTCAACGCATTGATTACTATTTCTAATTCTGAGGATAAACTTTTTATGTACCTGTTGTAATGACTATCAATTACTCACAGCTAAATAAGCATTACAACCCCTTAAAGTGAATAACTTGGTAACATCATTCTGCCCCGGGTCTATCTCCCCTTCGCTAGTCTGTGTCTTGGAGTTACAGAAGGAGAGCTAACAGCCGGCGGGCTAGGTGAGGCTTTCCCCGGCAGACAGTCACTAGCAGGGCACAGATGAGGTGCTTTAATCTAATGTAAACGTTTTAACCCTTAAGTAGTGGAATGGGTGATAGAGCCGGGGCAGCATGATGGGATAGAGCCAGGGCAGCATGATGTTACTAAGTCATACAACGCCAGTGTATTACTTTGCAGTGCGTTACAGAGAGGTTCTCAAATGTTTTGGCACTTTAAGCTGTTGTAATGCGTATTTAGCTTTGAGTAACCTCAGATTTAGAAAGAGTAATCAATGCGTAGAATGCTCAACTGGGCAGCATGATGTCACCAAGTAACCAATACAATTGTTATATATTGTGTTCAGTGCTAAACTAGGATTGATGCAGATGATGCAGAGCACGCATGTTAAAATTAAAATAGCCGAGAAGGGGAGATAGAGCCAGGAAGCAAAACTAGGATGCGACCTTTCAGCAGGCGACATGAGAATCATGCACTGTCATGCAGTCCGAAATTCTCATGTAGCCATTTTTATTGTGGTGACATGGTTACTGCGACCTTTTAAAGTAAACCTCATGAGGAGAGGGTATGATGCCCAAATAAAAAAACACAGATATGAAGCTTGGGGATAATAGACAACGACTTTATTTAACTTCACATTGTTACTTTGTTATTCTTACTTTCACCATAAACGTTAAGTAAACATTAATTGACAGTCCTTGCAAACCCAAAACTCCTTGAACCAAGCCTGTCCAAATTGCCTGGGCTCATACTGTACTCCCAACATCCTTCAGCACTTACAGATGACTCCAACCAAATACCCCATTTGCCATTCACTTTAGCATCAATGGGTAACGTAACCACCCGCGACCTAAATCCTGTGAAAACCCCCCAAAATACTTAGCTTCCAGGTGTAACATTTCCACCATTGACCTAAGCACTGTGCAAACACCCCAAGTCCTTAACTACTATGTGTAACTTCACCAACCGTGACCTATGTCCGGTGCAAAACTGCCACAGGGCAGTTTACCATATAAGTTATCAAACTCTGAAAACCAGACAAGGACTACCCACCTTGCAGTAACCAATACACAAGCACAAAAAATGGGGGGGAGGGTGGGTGTCACGACTCTGACAGGTACAAGTAAAATCAACACCGCTTTATTAAAGCAAAATTAAAGCAAAAACGATGGCGTCAGAGGAGAGGCAGGGGAGAGCCAAGTTTAAAAGTGGCTATGTCGCAAACCATAAAGGTTTGAGAGATGCAGCTGGTGGCATTTAATTCAGTTTTTCAAGGACTTCAATATAAGGGATAGTAATTTTGAAGTATTACTATCCCTTTAAGATCAAATAAAGGAGAAAGGTAATAGGCACTTCCCCAGCCTCCCCGGGGTCAGGCGTGAGGACAGTGCTGCAGTCCACTACCAGGAGCTGTCACTGAACTTGGCCAGACTCTGCGAACAAACAGGATGCGAAACAGTAAGGTCAGCAGAATCACTAGAGATAGTGAGCAGTGATAGCGACACAGACTGATATGCAGAATACTGGAGGCCCAATACCCTAAAACGCTAGGGTCACAGATACACACCGTAGAACGCTAGGGTCACCGGAACTACCAACACCCTAGAACTCTAGGGTCCGCGTGCAATGGTAGGACCTGGTGCTATTGGACTATGGACTGAACCTACCCTAACCAAGGACCAGGACTAGGAACCTGCACAGAGGGAGCCAGACCCTAGGGAGAGCGAGCGAGGACAGACAGAGCCAAGGTCATACACAGATCAGGTAGTAAGACAAAGCCAAAGTACTTAGCACGAAGCGGGTAGTCAGCAAAGCCAAAGGTCATACACGGAGCAGGTAGTCAGACGTAGCTAGGAATCAAGCACGGAGTGAATAGTCAGGCAAGGCCAGAGGTTCAGGCACAAATCAGTAGACAGACGGCGCCAAGGGTCATACACAAATCGGAATCAGAAGCCAGAAACGGCTCACAACGGAAGACTAGAAGTGCTCAGGTACACCATGAAAGGGCACTGAGGCTAGGACAGGAAGCAGCATATAAGGCCTACTGGAGAGGTGGGGTCAAGCTAGGTCAATCTAGTGCAAGCTATAATAATAGCGAGTGCACAGAATGACACGCGAGTAACCAGGAAGTTACTGACCCGTTATGCTGCCACCGAGCACACAAAGGGGAACAGACAGGCAAAGCCATAGACCTGAATCACGGGCACCGTGATAGTGGGATGCTTCTCTTGTCATTTTTTTTCCCACTTGGTAGTCCACTTCCTGCCAAACCCCTTATAAGCCCTCCACCATAACCCCTCCTCCAACCCACACATCCATCATTGGCTCAGCCCTCCCTATGACATGGTTCCCCTCCATTTACAATTCATGCCCTTCTGGGGAAGCCTTTAACACGTCTTTTCCATCATATCCCCATCAGTCCACCACCAATCCGCCATGTCTTCGACAGGTTTATGATTTTACACTTAACACATGAACAATGACTCATTTGTAGTGTTGAGCGAGCATGCTCGGCCGATGCTCGGATCGGCTCGAGCATCGCTCTGCTCGGCACATGGCGGTACTCGTACGAGTACCGCATGTGCTCGCCCGCCATGTTCGGGTCTCCTCCCCGCACGTTTTGCGGCTGCTGCGCAGCCAATAAACGTGCAGGGAGGCTCTGACATCGGTGTAATGCCAGCAGCCATGTTGGCTGCTGGCATTACACTGATTGGCTGGCCAGAACCCGTGGTCAGGTGCTGTATAGCACCTGACCATCGAGTTCGGCTCAGTCTGAGCCAGGGAGAGCTGAGGATAGGAAGGGAAAGGCAGTGTAGGGAGGAAAAAAACAAAAATTGTGAAAAAAAAAGAACCAAAAGTCCTTTTTAGGACTACTGTGTGTGGGGGCAGCAGGTTATTTGGTGTGGGGGGAAAAAAACAAAAAAAAAAAAAAAAAAATATATATATTCTGTTTAGTGTGCAAAGTTGCAGATCAGAGCACATTCTGTTTAGTGTGCACAGTTGCAGATTAGAGCACATTCTGTTTAGTGTGCAAAGTTGCAGATTAGAGCACATTCTGTTTAGTGTGCAAAGTTGCAGATTAGAGCACATTCTGTTTAGTGTGCAAAGTTGCAGATTAGAGCACATTCTGTTAAGTCTTCAAACTAAAATATCAAAGTCACGTATTCCATTCAGTGTGCGTCGCCGCAGTTTAGCAGCACATTCTGAGTACTGTGCAGAGTTGCAGAATAGGAAGAAATACTGTTAAGTCTTCAAACTAAAATATCAAAGTCACATATTCCATTCAGTGTGCTTCGCCGCAGTTTAGCAGCACATTCTGTGTACTGTGCAGAGTTGCAGAATAGGAAGAAATACTGTTAAGTCTTCAAACTAAAATATCAAAGTCACATATTCCATTCAGTGTGCTTCGCCGCAGTTTAGCAGCACATTCTGTGTACTGTGCAGAGTTGCAGAATAGGAAGAAATACTGTTAAGTCTTCAAACTAAAATATCAAAGTCACATATTCCATTCAGTGTGCTTCGCCGCAGTGTAGCAGCACATTCTGTGTACTGTGCAGAGTTGCAGAATAGGAAGAAATACTGTTAAGTCTTCAAACTAAAATATCAAAGTCACATATTCCATTCAGTGTGCTTCGCCGCAGTGTAGCAGCACATTCTGTGTACTGTGCAGAGTTGCAGAATAGGAAGAAATACTGTTAAGTCTTCAAACTAAAATATCAAAGTCACATATTCCATTCAGTGTGCTTCGCCGCAGTGTAGCAGCACATTCTGTGTACTGTGCAGAGTTGCAGAATAGGAAGAAATACTGTTAAGTCTTCAAACTAAAATATCAAAGTCACATATTCCATTCAGTGTGCTTCGCCGCAGTGTAGCAGCACATTCTGTGTACTGTGCAGAGTTGCAGAATAGGAAGAAATACTGTTAAGTCTTCAAACTAAAATATCAAAGTCACATATTCCATTCAGTGTCTTTCACCGCCGTTTAACAGCCTATTCTGTGTACTCTGCAGAGTTGCAGAATTATAAGAAATACTGTTAAGTTTTCAAACTCAAATATTAAAGTCACATATTCCATTCAGTGTCTTTCACCGCCGTTTAACAGCCTATTCTGTGTACTCTGTACAGTTGCAGAATTATAAGAAATACTGTTAAGTTTTCAAACTCAAATATTAAAGTCACATATTCCATTCAGTGTCTTTCACCGCCGTTTAACAGCCTATTCTGTGTACTCTGTACAGTTCCAGAATTATAAGAAATACTGTTAAGTTTTCAAACTCAAATATTAAAGTCACATATTCCATTCAGTGTGTTTCAACGCCGTTTAACAGCCTATTCTGTGTACTCTGCAGAGTTGCAGAATAGTAAGAAATACTGTTAAGTTTTCAAACTCAAATATTAAAGTCACATATTCCATTCAGTGTCTTTCACCGCCGTTTAACAGCCTATTCTGTGTACTCTGTACAGTTCCAGAATTACAAGAAATACTGTTAAGTTTTCAAACTCAAATATCAAAGTCACATATTCCATTCAGTGTGCTTCGCCGCAGTGTAGCAGCACATTCTGTGTACTGTGCAGAGTTGCAGAATAGGAAGAAATACTGTTAAGTCTTCAAACTAAAATATCAAAGTCACATATTCCATTCAGTGTCTTTCACCGCCGTTTAACAGCCTATTCTGTGTACTCTGCAGAGTTGCAGAATTATAAGAAATACTGTTAAGTTTTCAAACTCAAATATTAAAGTCACATATTCCATTCAGTGTCTTTCACCGCCGTTTAACAGCCTATTCTGTGTACTCTGCAGAGTTGCAGAATTATAAGAAATACTGTTAAGTTTTCAAACTCAAATATTAAAGTCACATATTCCATTCAGTGTCTTTCACCGCCGTTTAACAGCCTATTCTGTGTACTCTGCAGAGTTGCAGAATTATAAGAAATACTGTTAAGTTTTCAAACTCAAATATTAAAGTCACATATTCCATTCAGTGTCTTTCACCGCCGTTTAACAGCCTATTCTGTGTACTCTGCAGAGTTGCAGAATTATAAGAAATACTGTTAAGTTTTCAAACTCAAATATTAAAGTCACATATTCCATTCAGTGTCTTTCACCGCCGTTTAACAGCCTATTCTGTGTACTCTGTACAGTTCCAGAATTATAAGAAATACTGTTAAGTTTTCAAACTCAAATATTAAAGTCACATATTCCATTCAGTGTCTTTCACCGCCGTTTAACAGCCTATTCTGTGTACTCTGTACAGTTGCAGAATTATAAGAAATACTGTTAAGTTTTCAAACTCAAATATTAAAGTCACATATTCCATTCAGTGTGTTTCAACGCCGTTTAACAGCCTATTCTGTGTACTCTGCAGAGTTGCAGAATAGTAAGAAATACTGTTAATTTTTCAAACTCAAATATCAAAGTCACATATTCCATTCAGTGTCTTTTACCGCCGTTTAACAGCCTATTCTGTGTACTCTGCAGAGTTGCAGAATTATAAGAAATACTGTTAAGTTTTCAAACTCAAATATTAAAGTCACATATTCCATTCAGTGTGTTTCAACGCCGTTTAACAGCCTATTCTGTGTACTCTGCAGAGTTGCAGAATAGTAAGAAATACTGTTAATTTTTCAAACTCAAATATTAAAGTCACGTATTCCATTCAGTGTGTGTCACCGCAGTTTAGCAGCCTATTCTGTGTACTCTGCAGAGTTGCAGAATAGTAAGAAATACTGTTAATTTTTCAAACTCAAATATTAAAGTCACTTATTCCATTCAGTGTGTGTCACCGCAGTTTAGCAGCCTATTCTGTGTACTCTGCAGAGTTGCAGAATAGTAAGAAATACTGTTAAGTTTTCAAACTCATATATATTAAAGTCATATATATCGTGTAAGATGAAGAAGGCGGGTAAAAAGGGACGGGGAAGTGGACGTGATCCTGAAAGTTCAGGGCGCGGGTCAGGACGCGGAGAAACTGTGCCTGGTGCCAGAGCACAAGAAAGAAAGACATCCACCATACCTAGCTTCATGTCTGATTTCACAGGGCGTCGCAGGACATCACTCTCGAGGTCCGACCAGTGCGAACAGGTGGTCGGTTGGATGACAGCTGATACTGCTTCCAGTCGGTTAAGCACCACCCTGTCTTCCACCAAGTCCACTCTCAGTAGCCAAGAGTCTGGTCAACATAATCCTCACTCTGATCATCCTTCCTCCCACCATACACGGTCTGGTCAAAGAAGTGATCCCACACTGGGATATAGTGATGAGCTCGTCTCATCACCAATCCTTCATTTGACCCTCTCTCCAAGCACGCTTGCAGAGGAACATGACATCTTGTGCCCTGATTCACAACCTCTAGAGGCTACCCAATCACAAGAAGATGACAGATGTGAACGGCATTTAAGGTCAAAGGAAGTAGTGGATGATGATGATGATGATGATGAGACACAGTTGCCATTAAATCAACCACTATTTCCGTCTCAAGACCTTGTTGAGGAGAATGTTATACAGTTGTCAATGACTGAGTATGTGGTGGGATCAAGACTTGAGGAGGATGATCAGAGTGAGGAAGTGGAGGAGGACTTGGTGGACGATGAGGTGACTGACCCCACCTGGGAAGGTGTAGAGCCGAGCGATGACAGCAGTCCTGAGGGTGAGCCATCTGCAGCACCGCAACAGGCTGGAAGAGGCAGTGGTGTGGCTACAGAAAGAAGGCGGACCGCACCAAACCGGCCCGCAAATGTTCCACGGAGCACCCCCTTGCGTAAATCTACCTTGCCAAGGGGTAGGTGTTCCGCGGTATGGCGTTTTTTTAAGGAAAGTGCGGACGACAAAAGATTTGTAGTTTGCAACCTGTGCCACACCAGAATGAGCCGAGGCATGAACACTAGAAACCTCACCACCACCAGCATGATCCGACACATGGCATCCAAGCACCGTAGTAAGTGGGAGGAACGCCTGGATCGCCCATCTGTGTCTGCAGGCCACACCACTGCCTCCTCTTCCCCTGTTTTCGGTGCCGGCCAATCGCCTGTCGAAGGCGCAGGCCCGCATACCTCCCGCCCTGCACCTGTAGCATCTGAAGCACCATCAGCGACCACATCCACTTCCCTGTCCCAGCACAGCGTCCAAATGTCGTTACCCCAGGCATTTGAGCGCAAGAGAAAATACCCAGCCACCCACCCACAGGCCATAGCACTAACCTCACACCTTTCAAAATTACTGGACATCGAAATGCTGCCATTTAGGCTTGTGGACACTGAGTCCTTCCGCAGCCTGATGGCAGCAGCTGTCCCTCGGTACGCGGTCCCCAGCCGCCACTACTTTTCCCGGTGTGCCATCCCCGCATTACACCACCATGTGTCCCGTAACATCACCCGTGCCCTGACCAACGCAGTTACTGGGAAGGTCCACTTAACGACTGACACATGGACAAGTGCTTGTGGCCAGGGACGCTACATTTCCCTGACGGCACACTGGGTGAATGTCGTGGAGGCTGGGAGCGACTCGGACCCTGGGATGGCACGGGTGCTACCCACGCCGAGGATTGCGGGCCCTACCTCCATCAGGGTTTCCACCAGCACCTACGTTATTGGCTCCTCCTCCTCCGTTTCCACCTCCGAATTCTCTACACACACCGCCACTCCCCCATCAGCCAGTAGCTGGAAGCAGTGTAGCACTGCAGTGGGGAAGCGTCAACAGGCCGTGCTGAAGCTGATCTGCCTTGGGGACAAACAGCACACGGCCTCAGAGCTGTTGCAGGGGATTAGTCACCAGACCGAGCAGTGGCTCTCGCCACTCAACCTGCAAGCAGGCATGGTTGTGTGTGATAATGGGCGTAACTTGGTGGCGGCTTTGGAGCTCGGCAAGCTCACACACGTACCATGCCTAGCGCATGTATTTAATTTAGTGGTGCAGCGATTTCTAAAAACCTACCCCAATGTGCATGATCTCTTGACCAAGGTGCGCCGCGTGTGTGCACATTTCCGTAAGTCATCTACAGCTTCGGCCGGCCTGTTGAAGCTGCAGCAGCGCTTACAATTGCCAGCTCACCGGCTGCTGTGTGACGTGAGCACGCGCTGGAACTCCACCTTCCACATGTTGGCCCGGCTTTGTGAGCAGCAGAGGGCAGTAGTGGAGTACCAGCTGTTACACGGTCGTCGCCTCTCCGTTCAACTTCCTGTAATCAGAAGTGAGGAGTGGGAATGGATGTCAGACCTCTGCGAGGTTTTACGCAATTTTGAGGAATCGACACAGATGGTGAGCGGCGATAACGCTATTATCAGTGTAACCATCCCACTTCTGTGTCTACTGAAACGCTCGCTGCTCACAATTAAAACCGACGCTTTGCATGTGGAAGAGGTGGAAATGGGGGAGGAAGAGCTTACACAAGGTGATAGCCAGAGCACCCTCACTTCGTCTTCTCAGCGACAATTGGAGGAGGCGGAGGAGGAGGAGGAGGAGGAGGAGGAAGACACGGTTGCCTCCGCTACAGAGGGTAGCCATGGAACTTTAGTTCCATCTCTTCAGCGTGGGTGGGCAGAAGAGGAGGAAGAGGATGAGGATATTGAGAGTCAGCCTCCTGGTGAGGACAGCGAAATCTTGACTGTTGGTACTCTGGCACACATGGCTGACTTTATGTTAGGCTGCCTTTCCCGTGACCCACGCGTTGTACGCATTTTAGACAACACGGATTACTGGGTGTTCACCCTTCTGGACCCCCGCTACAAAGAGAATTTCTCATCTCTCATTCCTCCGGTGGAGAGGACAAGCAAAATGGTGCAATACCAGAAGGTTCTTGTTGAAAAATTGCTCCAAAATTTTCCATCTGACAACGCTGGCGGCAGAGTACGTGCTACCTTGGCCAACCGAGAAGGGGAGAAAAGGGGAGCACACAGCAGTTCCGACAAAGGCAGGGCAACACTCTCCAAGGCGTGGGACACCTTCATGACACCCCGCCAGCACCCTCACCCTGATGCGCAGCCTAGTGTCACAAGGAGGGAAAAGTTTTGGAAGATGGTGAAGGAGTACGTAGCAGACCGTGTCAGCGTCCTCAATGATCCCTCTGTGCCTTACAACTACTGGGTGTCCAAGCTGGACACGTGGTATGAACTGGCACTCTACGCCTTGGAGGTGCTGGCCTGCCCTGCCGCCAGCGTTCTGTCTGAGCGGGTATTTAGTGCTGCTGGTGGCATCATAACAGATAAGCGTATCCGCCTTTCCACCGACAATGCTGATAGGTTGACACTTATAAAAATGAACAAGGCCTGGATTTCCCCTGACTTCTCCACTCCACTGGAGGAAAGCCCCGGGGGAACATAAACTCACTTTATATATGTTATTTACAATGATGGGAATACTCTGTATTCCCATTCACCCCTTCCACCCCAAAAACGGGTATATGGTTGACTCTTAATGTTCTCATCCTCCTCCTCCTCTTCCATATGCCCTGGGATATAATTTTTATATAGGGCCAGCTCACCAGCGTGCCCTGGGATATAATTTTTATATAGGGCCAGCTCACCAGCGGGCCCTGTGATATAATTTTTATATAGGGCCAGCTCACCAGCGGGCCCTGTTTGCCAATTTTTATATAGGTCAGCTCACCAGCGGGCCTTCTCATATAATGTTTTATTGGGTCAGCTCTCTAGCGGGCCCTCTCATATAATGTTTTATAGCGTCAGCTCACTAGCGGGCCTTCGCATATAATGTTTAGGATGGTCAGCTCTGCAGCAGACCCTCACCCATAATGTTTTAGATGGTCAGCTCAGCGCACGTTTCCCTCTTAATCATGGCCTCAGTTCTGAAAATCAAGGAAATTTTTGGGAGAATTTGCCTCTGCGCACGTTTCCCTCTTAATCATGGCCTCAGTTCTGAAAATCAAGGAAATTTTTGGGATAATTTGCCTCTGCGCACGTTTCCCTCTTAATCATGGCCTCAGTTCTGAAAATCAAGGAAATTTTTGGGAGAATTTGCCTCTGCGCACGTTTCCCTCTTAATCATGGCCTCAGTTCTGAAAATCAAGGAAATTTTTGGGATAATTTGCCTCTGCGCACGTTTCCCTCTTAATCATGGCCTCACTTCAGAAAATCGATGAAATTTTTGGGAGAATTTGCAGATGATATACAAGTAAATATACAGCAAATACTGTTTGGTAACAATTTTTCGCCTAAAGTCGTTTTTATTTTCCTTTTTGTGTGTTTTACGGTCAGTCTGTAAAAATGGCGTACTACGGGCGAAAGATCGTTCCCAGAAGCGATGTTGGAGTCCAAGGTGCATCCAGACATCCTCCCTATGCTGTCCCTGAACCATTTCTGTAGTGTTTCCATCTTTTTCTGCCCTTTTCCTATGGACCAGGCACCCTCCCCTCATCAGAGCAGGGGGTGCCTGGTGTAATGCTCGAGTCCTCCCATTGACTTCAATGGGGCTCGGGTGCTCGGCCGAGCACTCGAGCCTCAGGGGGTGCTCGGTCAGAGCACCCGAACATCCGAGCATTGGGGTGCTCGCTCATCACTACTCATTTGAAAATGGAAATGCCGGTTAATGAGCCATTGTCATATTCAAGTGGGTATGTTCATATATTAATGTGCACTTCACCACATGCAATAAGCTCTTATAGCAGTCTCTGCTGTTAGAGTTCACAGTCCCAACATCGCCAACATGAGGCTGGCAATGCTGAGATCTCCCTATAGCTGTCTATGAATCTACAGACAGTCCTCATTTAACTATTTGAGTGCCAGTTGCTAAACAACACATTGCAGAGGAATGCATTGGTCAACCTTCTTACAATAAAGTTTCTTATGACAAATATTGTAAAATTCCCCTTAGGTGAATCATCTCCTGTCTCTCTTTGGAGAATGTTCTCCTGTCTCTCTATGGTGAATTTGCTTCTGTCTCTCTATGATGAATACTGTTCTATCTCTTTATGATGATTCCTCAACCCATGCCTACAAGACATACTAACAAGTCAGAATCTGAGTATTTGCTTTGTAAAACACGGGGCAGCTAATAAAAATTGATTGAGCCTATGATAAATTAATGATGAAATTCTCAAAATTTGGCTTATTAGGTCTTTGCAATGTGTTGCTTACCCCCACTGGCACTCAAAGGGTTGAGTAAGGGCATTGCTCTTGATGCTGAGGTCTCTCTTCATCCTCTCAGATTCCTCCCTTCCCTCCACAACACATTGACAACTTTACACCAGGATGATATGCTAATGATCACATTCTGTTCCCCTCCTCTTGCATCCCTAATTCTTAGTGAATATGTGTGTCTGTATCTCCAAGGGGATATGCTCACTACACATCAATAGGCACACACCACCATAGCACTGAAACTTAGTGTAATCTCTCCCCCCTCGGAGAAGGTCTGGGGCAAACAAACTGCACCACATGGCACACATTCAAATTCCCATTGATTTAAAAGGAACTTTTAACCCTTTGAATGACAGAGGGATATGCAACACATTGCTCTTCTCTACAATGCATTGCATACCTCTTTGACACTCAAAGAGTTAACCTCTTGAATGTCAGAGGTCTCCAATGCATTGTAAAGTAATGCACTGCAACAGGTTTGTAGTCTTATTTAAATCAGGGGTAATCTGGGGACCTTTTATTTGTCCCCTACAGTATTTCAGCAGTGTGGTTTTGAATAAATCAGTATGAATCACTATTATTTAACTGTATAGCTTATGGTAATTAAGGCACGCCATGCAGGCACTTAGTGTCTTAGCCCTACATTACCACCCCCCACTCACTGACACTTAACCCTCTCAGTGCTAGTGTAAGTGGGCAATACATTGCTGAGCAGCGGCACCTAATGTAGGGCAGGGAGCATCCTCACGGTGTGCCTTAAATAGCCCAATAGCTAGTTTTCTAAGTACAAATGGTGACTATAGCATACAGGTGATTTTGAAAACTCTTTTTTTATTTTTAAACATCTTTACTGAGAAAGAAAAAATATGATTACAATACAGCATAGAAATTAGTTCAGGGGCATATCTTATGCATTGTGTTACACTCAGAGGGTTAAACATCCATAAATGTTGTTTTTAGATGATAGTGCCCCTTTAAAGGAGCTCTAACACCTCCTAATAAGCTCTCCACTAACCTTACTATGACAAGAAAATCCTAATGGTCCTTGGGAATGTTGTTCTTCTACCTTTGTTAATCCCTTAAGGACCATTGCCGTGCCAGGACCGTCACGGCGGTCCGGCACATAAGGACCAATGATGGTCCTGGCACGGCATGGAGTTCAGGGCTCCCGTCGCGGCTGCACTCCGCTCTGGAAGTCCTGATCTGGAAGCGCTAATAAAAAAAAAATGCCCGTGGTCCGTAAGTGCCGGCCGCACGTGCGCGCGCCGGTCCTTAAGGGGTTAAAGAGGTGAGGGTGGACATGCCAGTTACTGTCAGGACCACAGGATCTCAAACTCTGTCACTGGATATGGTAATATTAACCCTTCGAGGATCAGAGGGATTTGCAACACAAGTGGCAGGAGGCACACCCCATAGCACTTACTCATTCTGTGCCCCACCTCCCTCTAGACTGTAAGCTCTCACGAGCAGGGCCCTCTGATTATTTTGTTTTCCATGTTCCATATGTACTATTTAACCCTTTGAGTGCCAATGTATTGCATACCCTTCTGGCACTCAAGGGGTAATATCTCTGTAGGTCTATTCCTTATTATACAGAACTGCGAAATATGTTGAAGCTATATAAATAAATAATAATAATTATTATGACAGTTGGTTTCACAAAAGATAGGATATTGATTCAGGGAAATATCAGACTGCCATTTGGAGTCAGAAACTATTTTTTTTACCCACTTGGGATTTAACCCTTTGAGTGCCAGAAGGGTGCCCAGTGCATTGTGCGGCAATGCACTAGATAGCTGTCTGGCACGCAAAAGGTTAATAGGAAATTGTATCAATTGAGTTTCTTTTTGGTCCTTCCTTTGGATCAACAGGGGTGAGATGACAAGGGCTGAACTTGATGGAAGCTGTAGTCCCTGATGAAAGTCGCAAAGACTGAAACGTTGGACTAATTATGAACATATTATGGTTTTAAAATAAAAGTTAAATTTTAGTCAAGAGGAGTGTGCCCGACTAATTACTTTGGCTGAACTTGATGGACACATGTCTTTGTTCAGCCTCATCGACTATGTTACCATGTAGTAATAATGTCAATAATAATAATATAAAAACTAATTAAACAATGTACTTTAACCCTTTGAGTTCCAGAGAGGAATCCCACACAATGCGTTAGAGCCATCTCTGGCACTCAAAGGGTTTGTAAAAATGAGATAGCTTGTTAAAGTAATAGTTACGCTTAAGCAGTGTGCACAGCATTTCATTTGAAGACAGGGACCGGACAGCTGTGTTTGCTGTGATATTTTTAAATACACTAATGCAGGCTCCAATCACCCGGCCCTGCTTGACCTATTTTTGGCTTGGGCCGGCCATTGTTCTATTTTTGTTGCCTGTGGGCCACAATGTTGTTGATTCACATGCAAATGAGTTACCACCAGCTTTAGCCAACTTTACTGAGAAAGCCAGAGAGAAGCAGCACAGGCAGATGCAAGCAGCAAAAGATAGCAAGCTTAGAAGGACATACTGACAGACTAAATATTTGTTAGAACTGGTGGCTTTTTTCTGCTTCTGTAATTTTGCACAGAATAAATATTGTGCTTTTTTCATCTTATTTATAGCTTTTATTACTGAGGGAAAAGCAGAAGCACATTGTTCCTGTTGCACCTGCTAGTGCTACCAGGGCAATAGAACATGATTATAGTGTGCACTTTAGACTGATAGCTGCCTGCAGTTGCTTGTACTTGTGTTCTAACTGCATTTACACAGGGAAGCATTTTTATTTATATATTTATTTATGAATGAGTGGATGCTTAGCACAGTAAATATGTGTATAAAAATGGAATAATTAGAAAAAGGGTATCATTGCCTCCTCCCCTTGTGGAGGAGTTAAGACGACTAGAGGGTCGCTTCTGTAGAGAGCAGTGATGAAGCTTTCCTGTGACTGAAGTACAAGAGTGACTGGAATATGCTGCAGACAATTTATGAGAGTGAATCATATTTTTCCTCAGATGGGGTTTCTGGACGTGACCAGCTCTTGGCTCAGCAGAGAATGCACAGTATGATCAGCACAGGTAAGAGACAGCTCTCTGTGTTTGTATATGTGTTCGTATGACTCTGAGGCTGGTATAATAAGAGAAGCTACAGTAATTCTAGGGCAAACCATCTGCACCATAGGTGCAAATAAATATGCATTTAACTAGGTATTTAACCCCTTGAATACAGGAGAGCACTCCAACGCAGACATACCTCTAGAATTCAAGAGGTAAAAAACCCAATTTGAATTAGTGGGGCTTTTGGGATTTTTATTTGTCCTCAGTATGCAATTGATATGCCCCAAAATTACTCCAGTTCATCTGCAAACAGCCTCAGCGACAGAAAGCCTCTCACTCAAACTCCAACAACTTTATTAAATGCGCACAAGCATTTCCCTTTGCATTGTGGTTTGACTCATTTGTTTACCATTGTTTTATCTAGCTAGAGAAATATATTTGTTTTATCATCTGAGTGCCCTGCAATGCTTTGCAGTCTCACATCCTTCTGGCACGCAAAGGGTTAATTTTGTCTGTGAATATGCTATTAGAAGGGGAAAATCTCTTAGCTTGCAACCTTATAAAGTGAGATGTTATCAGGTTGATGTTTTTTCCAGAGCTTCTGTTAACGTGTGTTGTATAAACAGGAATATCTATTTATAGCATAGCATCAGCTGCTATTTTCTTTTTTCAAGTCGGTGTCTGTACATATATATATATATATATATATATATACACACACATACACAATGATGATTTATTGTATCATATTTAAATGGGTATTTTATGTGGTATATCAGTTTCTTGGATCTGACTGGCCTCCTGTATTAGTGAGAAATAAGAAGACATCTATTTATAGCCACTCCTGTTCTTTAAGCTGTGTAACATTCATATACACGTATGTTTGTGAGTTTGTATGTTTCTACATATTTTTTGTTAAAGCAAGTGAAACACGATTGTCCTAATACAATAGGTATACACTTTGTAGGTTTAATTATAGATATTCTTATTGCATTTTTTTTAATCTTCTGATTGATTGTATTGTAATTTTCTAGATTTATCACTATGATTAAAGTGTTCATGATTGAAAATGTATATCGCTTCCCTCTTCCTACTCTTCATGCTAGCTACTTACTCATTTATTAGGTTCCAGACAGGTGTTAACTATGAGCACAAAAACCTACATAGAAAGAAAGGATTCTATGTAAGATAAGAACAGTCTTCACATTTTAGGAATCACAATCATTGCTTAATCGATACCCTTTGTTACTATTTATTAATGTCTTTCCCAAGTGACTCTGTATTTAATTAACCTCTTGGATGCTAGATAGGTATTCAAGACGAGAAGCAATGCAGTGGAGGCTTCTCTAGCATTCAAGGGGTTAATCAGAGATAGTCAGTATTTGATCCCCCAGGGGTTGGGCATGATGGGAGCTGAAGTCCCCACTCCCCAACAGCTGGAGGTGCATTCCAGAGACTAACTACCCCTGGGTTAATCTGTCATGGAAGAGAACAGGTTATTTTGACTTTTACTTTGTGGTATCAAACAGGCTGAGTGCTGATCAAATATCAGTGCACTTATCCACTTATAAGAATTACATTTTCATGAACATGTTTAAGTGAATTAAATTTAGAGAATGTTATGGATTTAACATGCATCCCATGTGTTTTCTGCATCGTGATACATTACCCAAACATAAGATAAAGACTGGTTAGATAATAAAAACCTAACCAGTCTGTTTCTTATCAGGAAATGCAAGCTTCCTGACATGTCACCATGTTATCCAGGCTAAACAAGGAAATGACTTCTAAATATTCATCTGTGAAGCAAAAGTTTTATATCATAACTAATTCACAGAGTTGAACAATCTTCATTCACATTTGGCTCTTCATATTAGCCATGTAACAGAATTAACACAAGCAAACATTTCACCCGTTGAGTTCCAGACCGTTATTCAACGCATTGCCAAGCAATGTGTTGCATGCCCGTCTGGCATTCATACGGTTAACACTTTGAGTGCCAGAGGGTATGCACGCATTGCAGAGCAATGCTTTGCATACCCCTCTGGCACTCAAAGGGTTAAACAAACAACCACAAACTTTTAGATACAGGTCATATATGTTGAGAGGCCTTTTTCAAGTGTTGGTAGGATAGCATTAGTGCTAACTCCATTACTGATTGCAACAAATTGCTCAGCTAAAATATTTTTGTGTATGAAATGTCAGTGCTGCGGAATAATTTGGCTCTATATAAAGTATAATAATGATAATTATGTAATCAATATATATTATGTACTGTTAAGCCATATGTATAAGGAAAGCAATGTTTACACCACTTAATTTTTGTACCAAATACTGACTTGAGGAATGATAGGTATTAGTGCAAATTGAGACATTTAACAATGGGCCCTGTGTATATAAACAAAGTAGCACAATTTCTATTGAGCTAAATGGGGATGTGAGATGGTTTTGAGACAGAATCTACAGAATGCTTGTATCTTCCATACAGTGCAGTTAATTCCCCCTGGTCTTGCACTATGTTGCTTTCATACATGAGGACCATTGTATAAAGGGAATAGATCAGATTGGTACGTTTGGTAAGGTGCAATCACAAATAACCATACCTGGTAACTTTTTATTTTTGTCTCCCCGGAGGGGAGTCCTCTGCTGCCATGGGTGGTGTGAAGAATGACGCGTATCTCGTCAAAAAGGGACTGGGCTTAACGCAAGTGCTGGGTGGAGGGCTTAAAAGAAGGCTGGGGGGAGGAGAAACATGGGGAGAAAGAGTGGAATTGGGTAGAGTTTCAATAGAAACTCCCCACATCCGGAGGACTCTGCCCCGGAGACCTGGTAAAGCAGTGTCAAAACTGGAGTCTCCTGGGCAAATCCGGAGAGTTCCCAGGCATGCAAATAACCCCTTGGTTAGACATCTCCAATTTACTGTTTTGTGTTTCTAGAGTCCGAGGGGGTGAATATGCATTTGGTGCCTCAGTTTGAACTTTGATTTATGCCATTGTTTAACTTTTTAAGTGCCAAAGGGGTATGTGCCCACTCAAAGGGTTAAAACTACATTGAGGGGGCAATAAAATGACTGTTGTTTAATATCCTATTTCCTATTACAAGGTTTCAATGGGGATTATTGTTACTGAGCTTTGTAGGTGTTAAAGGGATTATCTTTATTTTATTTTGTAGGCATTAAAAAAACATGAAGAACAAGATAAGTCTTATCTCTCAAACCTTTATGGTTTGAGAGATATTCACAAGCAAAGTTTCCCCTCCCGCCCCTTTTACCTAGTGTAACCCATCTCTTCTCAGATGTGGAATACAGTCCATAGACCAGACAGATAATAGAAGGGGACAATCCTTCTTCCTATGAGAACAATGAAAGCCCTGCCCCCCTTGACAAGTTTTTCAGGTTTATCCCTTATCTTAATTGAAGATTGTCCCTCTCTGCAATTTACCTGGGCACCTCCCTTTTGCTCTGGCTGAACAGTGTTACATCAGTAAAAGGGGCGGGAAGGGGACACTTTGTCATTGAATTACTCTTGAACTACAACTCTGACAGAATTGAAATAACACTCTCCAAAGTCCAAATACTATGATGATTAATTAGAGGTGCTCTTATTATGAAACATTACTATCCCTTTAAAGGGATAGTAATACTTTGTTTTATCGTTATTTTATTTTGTAGGCATTAAAAAAACATGAAGAACGATATAAGTCTTATCTCTCAGACCTTTATGGTTTAAGAGATATTTGCAAGCAAAGTATCCCTCCCCCATTCAGCCAAATCAGAAGGGAAGTGCCCAGGTAGACTGCAGAGAGGGACAATCTTCAATTAAGATAAGGGAAAAAGCTGAAAACCTTGTCAAGGGGGGAAGGGCTTTCATTCTTTTCATACAAAGAAGATTGTACCCTGCTGTTATCTGTCCAGTCTTACAACCAGATTCACATCTGAGAAGAGATGGCGTACACTAGGTAAAAGGGGCGGGAGTGGGACACTTTGCTTGTGAATATCTCTTAAACCATAAAGGTTTGAGAGATAAGACTTATATCATTCTTCATGTCTTTTTAATGCCTACAAAATAAAATAAAGTTAAAACAAAGTATTACTATCCCTTTAACATATCGTTTTGTACTATTAATAATGTGTTGGATCCTAATATTTTTTTTAGCTGTGAAAAAAAGCTACTACTGTATTTCACCTCAATGATAGCTACTGGGAAATCAGTAGATACAAATCTGTTATAGCTTTCCACAGTTAATTTATCTTTATCATTAATTTATCTTTTTAAATTGAGTACATCCTTAAAGGGGATCTCTCACCCCTATAAAAGTTAGGCTTATTAGATTTAATATATAGTGATAATGTTGAAAACATTATTATTTTTTTAAAAAGCTATTTGGGCTAAAACTATTGCTTACAGAGTGCCCTGCACCCTACTTCCGCATACACTGCTCTTGCCAAAGTTTGCCGCTCTGTCTCTGCTCCCTTCCCACTCCCCAGCCTGCTCCGATGACGGAGGCTTTCTGTCTGTAAGCTGGAGCGATCTCATTGTCTAGATATCGATCTCTGCCAATGAGACTGCTCCAGCTTGCAGACAGAAAGCCTCCATCATTGGAGGAGGCTGAGTAGTGGGAAGGGAGCAGAGGCAGAGCGGCAAACTTCGGCAAGAGCAGTCTGTGCAGAACTGGGGTGCAGGGCACTCTGTAAACAATAATTTTAGCCCAAATACCGTTTTTTTTTTTTAATAAATAAATAACGTTTTAAACATTTTCGCTATATACTCTAACTAATAAGCCTTTACTTGTATAGGGGTGAGAGATCCCCCTTTAAGAACACTAGGATGAATGTAAAAAACAATTTTGAACTAAATCAGGTGCTGGAATTGCTTTATAGTCCCTGCGCCTGCCTAACATTAATTTACTAAGCTAGGTATGCCAGAAATTGTCTCCTTAATGCCACTTGTGATCAATGGGGTAGTCTTAGGTTGTTTTGGGATATTCCTCTACTCTTTGCTTATCATTATGTACTAAACAAGTTTTAGAGAAAATGGCACGATTTAACCCTTTGAGTGCCAGACTTTGCAATGCGTTCTGTACCCCTCTGGCACTCAAAGTGTTAACATAATTTTCCTGTGGATGTTATGGGCAGGTGTATGAGGATTGCTAGCATTAAGGTAGGTTAGATCATACACGATAGTCCATATTCCCCAGTAAGCAAAGTAGACTACACTGTTGGGAAAGATCAAATCCAGGGATGTTAAAGACAATTTTATTAGCGAACAATCAACCAGATTCCAAGCATATAGGAAATGGTTTCACATGTTTCTCACTTATAGTCCTTATTCGTATTACTAAGCACTATGAGTGTGAAACATATGAGACCGTTTCCAATATAACTGGCATCTGTTTGATTGTTCTCTAATAAAACTGTCTTCTAAATCCACGGATTTGATCCTTCGCAAGAGTGCAGTCTAATTCTTTGCTCAATTGATTACGAAAGGATTGCAATACCCATTGGCTTGCACAACAGTGGAGTTTCTTGAAGGTGTTGGGTGTTTTTTTTATTGTTAAATTACAACATGAGCTGTGTGGTGCCACAGATTTATTTGTGACTTGTGCATACTTCCTAGTGCAAGCTCTGACATTAGAGACTAATGCTGGTAGAGCTTCACTGGCAAATTCATATATTTGCCTAGGGTTGCACCGATACCGATACTGGTATCGCTGCCGATACCGACATTTGCGCGAGTACTCGTACTCGCGCAAATCGGCCGATTCCAGCTCCGATACCCTGTGTCAGGGTCGGTGCTGCAGAGAAGGAGCCCGGGGAGCTCCCCGGTCTCCTCTCTCCCTCCTGCAGCGCCGGAGTGTTGCCGCGGGTTTCCATGGCAACTCTCCAACGCTGACCTCTGCCGGGGCTCGCGAGCACCCAGCAGATGAGGGTAAGGCAGGCAAAGGGGGATCAATAGAGGCAAGATGGGGCATCAAGAGAGGGTGGGGAAAGAGGCAGAGAGGGGGGTCAAGAGAGGCAAAAGGGACTAAGGGAGAAAAAAAAGAAGGCAAAAGGAGGAAGGATCAGGAGACAAAAGGAGGGGGGCCAAGAAGAGGCAAAAGGAGGGGGGATCAGGAAGGAGAGAGAGGCAAAAGGGTGGGATCAAGAGTCAAGGAGGGGGAGAAAGGGAGATCAAAAGGGAGAGAAAAAGCCAAGGCAAAAAGAGGGTGCTCAAGATGGGGAATGAAGCAAAAGGTGGGAATCAAGAGGTGGTGTGTGTATGTATGTGTGTGTCTGTGTGCGTGTATATATTTCAAGTACTTACTGATACCAATTACCAATACTTTTTTTTTCGGTCATTTGCCAGTTTTCCAAGTACCTAAAACATATATATATATATATATATATATATATATATATATAAATATATATATATATATATATATATATGTGTTTTAGGTACTTGGAAAACTGGCAAATGACAGCAAAAAAAGTATCGGTAATTGGTATTGGTGAGTACTTGAAAAAGTATCAGTACTCGTACTTGGTCTTAAAAAATTGGTATCGGTGCATCTCTATATTTGCCCCTCTAAGACCTTGTAATAATAAAACCCCACTTATCTTAATCTGGGCCAAAAAACTGCCAACATGAATAATATCTGTGTGGACTGATTCTCTGTAATTTGTACTGGATATCACAGAAATGGATAGAGACTTCATTCTTTTTTGCAGGACTCCAAGACCCCAAATTCCTGCCATGTAAGTCTTCTTAAGAAGTCTTGTGTGGGGGATTTAGATTCCTAGGGGAGATGCAGTAACGTGTGATAAAGATGTGATACAGCGGAGATAACTTTTCCTGTGATATAATTTCTCCAGTTACTATGTTATTCTATGGAGTTTATATACTAAGATCTTTCAAGAAATCTTAGTGCATTGGTTCCATAGAATAACATAGGAACTGGAAAAGTGATATCACTGGAGAAGTTATCTCCTATTTATCACCTCTTTATCACACCTTAGTGCATCTACCTCATTATCTCCTCTTTATAAACTTTTTATCACACCTTAGTGCATAAACCCTCTGGAATCCTGTAACAATGAATCATGTCTGCCTCCATGGCCATGATACCCATTATTTATTCAAGATTAAGTTTGCAGACGTGCTGAATTGATTCTTAGTGGTCAGTAGGATTTTCTGCCCAGATTAAAGTAACTGGGGATTATTATTAGGAGCTGTGAGTGTACCTTTAAGTGTTAAGTGTTAAAATAAACAACATTCCATGCTAGCTTATACTATTTAAAGGGAGCATTTGGTTGACAGAAGCTGAATCAGTCAAGTACTCAGGCACATTCAGGCGAGACTTACGCATTTGTTACCAGAGAAGTAATCTATTTCCAATGCAGCTAAGAAATGCCACCAGTGAATAATTTTAGATGGCACCGAGCTTCCAGAGAATACATGCAGATCCTTCTTCATTAATGAATATGAATGACCAGTGATTGCTCAAGGAAGCATGGAGATTTGTAAATCGCTTAAAGGGCCTGATGCAGAAAGCAAATGATGTGCAATTCTGGAACATACCAGCCGTTCAAAAGGGGACAAATAAAAATGCTCAAGATTCCCCTTTGATACAAAATGGTGCTTTTAACACCATGAATGCTAGCGAGGTCTTCAGTGAATTCCTTTGCAATGTGCTGGAAACCCCACTAGCAGTCACAGTTTTAAAAGCCACATCTAAATCAGTAGGACTATTTCCCTGCCATGGCACAGTTGGTTTGCTCCAGAATTGCTCCAGTTTGCATCGGCCTCATTGTGATTACAGATACAGGACTATGGCCTATATATATATATATATATATATATATATATATATATATATATATCATACCTGGGAACTTTTTGTTGTGGACTCCCCAGAGAGGGGAGTCCTGTGGTGCCGCTGGGGGAGAAAAATTATGCAATTTGTGTCAAAAAGGGGTGGGGCTTAATCATGAGTCGGGGCTGGACTTATAAATGTAGAATAGGCTGGGGAAGGAGGACAAGAGTATGTAGGTGGGAGAAACAGACTGGGAAGGAGCAGAAGTGGGCAGAGTTTCATTAGAAAATCCCTATGTCTGGAGAATCAGCCTCTGCCCCGGTAATTAGCAGCAAAAACCGGAGTCTCCAGGGCAAATCCGGAGAGTTCCCAGCTATATGTATATATAAGGAAAATTCTGGAGCAGTCCATCTGCACGTCAGGGGACAAAGAAACATTCCAGTGCTCTAAATAGGGGCCTTTAACCCTTTGAATGTTAAAAGGGTCTCCTGTGCGTTACACAGGAATGTTTTGGAGACCTCTTTAGTATTTAAGGGGTTAAAAGTTTCAGTTAACCCAACAATTTGGGGACTATTTATTTCTCCCCTATATTGTACTTGTATTGTCCCAGAACTGCTCCAGTTTGCTTTTATACATATGCCCTATATTATTTTGTAGGTGATACATCTATCATTGCTTTAATCCATATATCTCCATATAGAGAGGCCTGAACATATTAGTTCACTAGTCTGTGACTAGTAAGATATAGCATATATGTAAGATATTATTCTGTTCTCTATTTTTAACAATGGGTAGACAACTTTTCACCTCTTGACTATTAACCCTTTGAGTGCCAGAGGTGTACGGAATGCATTGCAAAGCAATGCATTTCGTATCCCTCTGGCACTCAAAAGGTTAACTTTTCTCTATCTGGTGAACAATAGGCTCGGCAATAAGAAGGTAAACTGAGGTGTTAATGTAAATTATTCCCTACAAATAGAATGCAGGCCCCATTGAGTTAAACATTGTGATCGAGGTCCTGTTCATGAGAAAATAGGAGAACAAGAGAAACACGAGTGAGATGTCCTGATGGGCGAGATAGATGATACTTTCACATAAGATAAAGGATAAGCAATAGAAATTTCTGTATGCTAATCAAGGGAGTTGTTAGACTGTGGCTTTGGGACAAACAAAATATTATTACCCTAATGCATTGCTCACTCCCCAGGCACTCATAGAGTTAATGCACAATGTTTCCCACTTTCACTATTATTTTTTCATTACTTTTCTTCAGGTTGTTTGCCAGTAAGTGAACGTATGCTTTGTTTATTTTTCATGCGGTTTGAGGAAACCTCTAACTTACTGGAACACATGGGGTTAATCCATTTTTAACTTTTTCAGTTGCATGTGCTATTCCATTTTGTCTTTAACCCATGAAATGGGCATATCTGGGAACTCTAAGTGATTAACCCCTTAAGGACCCATGACGTGCCAGGACCATCATGGCAATACTTGCATTAAGGAGCCGTGATGGTCCTAGCGCATCATGGAATTCAGGGGTCCGCGTGCGGCTGGGACATGCAGTATGGAGATGCTTTAATTGATTAGCAAAAAAGCTCCACGCAGCAGGTCGTTAAGGGGTTAATCCTGAGACTCAGGCTTTGCACCCACATCTCAGGGCCTCAAGGTGAAGGGCCAAATTCTCAGAGTGAGAGAGTCCTGTGTTACCTACTCCATGATTTGCTCCAATTAAATGTTTGTAGTGTCTAAGTTGGTGCGATTTGTAACAGAAAGGCAGTGGAAAGTGACCTGCTTGTGTTTAAGAAGTGATATCAGTACTACCACCTCCACTAAAGTTGCCCTGCAATACTTATGCAGGTGGCGATTAGCTTACTAATCATTATTTTACCTCTCAAAAGTGCCCACAAATAAAGTTATCCTTAAGCTTCTGGGACCGGAAGCCAGGCATCACCGCGGACACCTTGAGATTTATGGTCCTGGGACCAGAGCTGTCCATAGGATGGTGTAGCAACAGCACCACTGTACAATTTCAGGCCACTGTGATATTCCACCTAAAAAATTCAACTTTGAGCTGTAATAACTTTTGAATAAAACACCTTTCAGCAGTGGGAGTACCCATGTTTTACTTAGGGGGATAAACCCTACAACATATATTTTTTTACATTTTAAGTATTACTATCCCTTTAAGTGCAAGACAGCCATGGCACTTCATTGGTCATTAAGCAGTTAAATACAATGCATATACTGTATTTATTCATATTTTGAAAATATGCAAATCAAATAGGTTTTTTTGCTTAAATGTGCCTTACATGTTTATTTAAGTCCATCTCAAGTCTTAACCCTTTGAGTGCCAGAGAGTTATCCAACACATTGCACTCAAAGAGTTTTAATAACGTTTGTTGTGGCTGAGCATTCTCAAAGAAAAAAAATCAGATTTTCTGACACAAACCTTGCAGTTATCAAATAAGTGTAAGTTTACATATCCCAGACATGTCTGTATCTGTCCCTCCTTCTCATCCATCAAAAGAAAACTCCTTATGGTTCCACACGTTACTACAGCAGATGTTGTGAAATGGTTACTTTCAAAGTGAACAGTTTTGCATTAGGGTTTTCTTTGGATAGGTAGGTAAAGCGTGGTACCGTGTTAGCCCACCCAATAAACATATTTTGGGCCCTTTGGGTGGCACACCTCTCTAGTGCTTGGTGGGGTTAACACATACATTCTATAGACAGCCATCTCTGGCTATAAACTAAAATTCACTGGCACATCAAAAAGGTAATGAAATCTTGTTTGTATCACTTAGACAACTACAAAGAGACGCTGCTGGAGCCTAGGGAATGAATTATATAGATAATACTGATAAGAATGTTAACTGTCAGAGGAATTTAAACTTAATATAATTTGCATGAGCGTTTAACCTGTCATGTATTGTGTTATCAGCCATCATTCTTATTATGCCTGAAGAAGAGACCTAAATTGTCTTGAAAGCTTGCATCCTAGAGCCACTCAGTTAGTCAGTTAATCTACTAGTCTCCTGCTTTGAACCAGGGGAGGGCTGGCAACTTTTGTCCTGAGGGGCAAGTACAATCAAATGACCTGCATCTACTGTTGTTCAAACCCAATATCCCACCCCACCGCTTTTGTTAATTTTATAGCTGGCATTAATGTTATGAAGTAAGGCAAGTGATACCATGAAGCTTACAATTAAAATGGAGCTACACAAGTGATACAACAGAGCTTACAACTGAAATGGGGCCACACTAGTGATACCACAGAACTTATTGTTGAAATTGCACTACATTTGCGATACCATAGGGCTTATAATTGAAAATGAAATAGAACTACGCTACTCATGTAGCTCCTTAAACCCTGTTTAATCCATTTACAGCAACAGTTGCGAAACTGAGTGAAGCAGTAGCCTGCTGCACCAGACTTATGACCAGCCCTGGGGGCAATTACCCCCTTGACCCCATGCCAGGCCTCTCCGCTTTGAACAGTTAAAAATACACCATAACATATTGTTTTTTTGGTCTTCAAATTAAGAGATGATTGGCAAAATGTTATGATAAGAAGTAACAGAAGACAGAAAGGCTCATGTACTTAGATAAAGTGGTGCGATCCTGGTGCAAGACAAGTTCACCATAGGGAATTAATAAAAAATCCTACAATGTCCTTTTTTTAAATGTGGCTTTCAACCTTTTGAATGCTAGAGAGGTCTCTGATTGCAAAGCAAAAATATCAGAGATTTTCAAGTTAAAATATGGCCATTTTGGCACTGAAAGGAAGACAAACTTAGGCCCGAATTCTACTGCAGATGATGATTTTATCTACAAAATCCCACAATAGACTTTAAATATGAATCTGTGAGCTAAAACCAGTAATATCATAGAAACACGGATTTGACAGTAGATACAAACCGATTGGTCCATCTAGTTTTCCCAATTTCCTCTATTAACTCTGACTTATTTTATTCTTTGAATAACTATACACCTATCCCAAGAGTTCGTACATTCAAATAAAATTTACTACCAGCAATGAAATCCAGCCCTTGCTATCCAGCCGAGGGTGATGTACAAAGCACTACTGGAGCATTACTGGGGCAAATCAGCTGAACCACAGGGGACAAATAAAAATGTCAGTCAATTTAAATTTGGCTTTTATCTCCTTGAATTCTAAAGTTTTTGAGATCCAAATTTGTCCATTTTTCCCATCCTAGTGTCCCTCTTTTTAGAAGATTCTCTTGTATGTTTGTATAAATGTATCACATTACTCCACAGCAATAAAACTCACATTAATGTTTGTTTAACCCTTTGAGTGCCAGAGAGGTATCCAACTCATTGTGTTGCAATGCATTGGATACCTCTCTATCACTCAAACGGTTAGACTTCAGTATTTGTGTTTATAAATTAGTCTCTGTAAATAACATACTTTGGTCTTGCTGTAAATCATTTAGTTATCAATTATTCTGACAATAGATGATAAAGTAATCTAAAAATTCTTGGTAATGCTCCGCCCACTGGCCACTCCCCCCAGCAACACCACCTAAGTTCCCTCTCATGTGTCAGTGTTCAGCAATTTGAAATGTTGGGAAGTATGCTCTTGGTCATTAACCCCTTAAGGACCGGCCGCGCATGCACGCTGCGGTCACTTAAGGACCACGGAACATTTTTTTTTTTTCACCATTCGATTCCGGACTCCCCGAACGGCGTGCAGCTTCGCTTGGAGCCAGGAATTCCATGACGGATTCTTAAGGGTATACCAACTCATGAAATATGAGAAAATCTACTATATGCAAAGGATGATAGATACATGGAAGTGGTAAGGACTAAAATAGTAAATGAATTTAAGAAATCTTAGGATAGATAATATAATAGATAATGCTATTCTAACAACTAACACTTGTAGGGCCAGAGGGGAAGCAATGCGAAAAAAATTGTGAAAAAAAAGTGAAAATTTCTCATTCCGGCTTTACACTATGGCAGGAAAAAACAATGTTCAACATCTTATCTACAGCAGCATTAAATTGAGATATATTCTTCTAAGTGATTCTGGTTCACTTTCAGGGGGTGTGGCTGGAACATGCTGATTGGTTCACCCCCTGCCTCCTGCCACCGCTGCTACTCTGTTTAAAAAAGAAAAGAAAAAACATTAACAACTGGCTTAAGTGGTGTCGGGCTGAAGCCCCCTGCCTTCTCAGCCAACCGCTTACAAAACAAAAAGTCAGACCTTGTGGTGGTGCATTAGGATCCCTTCTTATTCCCCTCAGTTACTGATCTCCCAGCTTATTTAGCTGGGAGATCAATAGAAGTGACACAGGGGAGCAAAAGAGATCCCATGCTTCCATCCTACCCAAAGCAACCGGGTAGGAGTTGGTGGGATGAGAAACCCTCTCACGTAAATGAAGGAAAGTCTCCCTTATAGACATGAAAGGTTTTCCTATCCCACCCACTCCTAACCGGTACTTCGGGTAGAATGGAAGCAATGGATCTCTATTGCTACCCTGCTTCGCCTCTATTGATTTTCCAGCTGAATTTAATATTTTCAGTGCCACAGAAGTATTCAAGGGGTATCCTTTGGCACGCAAAGGGTTAATATTCAGTTGCACTTTTATATTAAATCCTGACCTGCATATGCTTATTAGGTTTGAACGAATTGACTAATTTGGCTGAAATTTGGCAGTTTATGTGTCATTCTCTTTCTCACAAGCCTTGGAAGTTTGGTACAAATGAGACTGCTATTAGAAAATCAAAATGCATGGAACAAAATAGTTGTTTCAAATTATAAATTTGGATGCCGTCAGGAAAATGTCATGTAGAGTAAAAGCTACTGAATGGATAGACACCAACTATCACTCATAGATGGGGACTGTTTACTCTATATGCAGTGTAAATAAAATGATCCTGTTCCCAGAATATTTACTTTCAAAATTATTGCTGTACATTTTACATGGAATGTCAAAATTTATGAGAATATACAAAGCTGCTTTTTACCTTGCTCAGCTTGCATTTGAATAAACAGTACTTTAGGTCAATCAATTTCATATTACAACTTGATAGATCCAAAAAATCATTAAAAAATAATAATACTGCAAGAGGTGAAGTAGGACCACTTATTTTGGGCTACTTAAAATAATTTTCAGTGATCAGTTCTATGAAGCATGCTTGATTAGTCTAAATTAATATTAGGTAATTAAAGTCATGAAAACTGGGAAACTTCAATGTTTGAAGAGTAAGAATAATAGCTCTCAAAAAAATTGATCAAGCACAGAAAATATGTTTGGTTGATCAAAACACAGCAACATTATAGAAACAAAAATACTGATAATTTTTGATCAAGTCCAGCACGTACTGGATTGAACCAAGTATCTTTGCAAAAACAAATGTTTATTAAAACCAATGTTGAAGCGGAACTACCACTCTACTAAAGTCACCCTGCAATACTTAGGTAGGTGGCGACTAGCTTTGTCATCATTATTTTACCTTTAAAAAGTGCCCACGAATAAAGTTATGCTTAAGTTTCCGAGACAGACGGCCAGGTTACTGCAGCCAGTGCGCCTGCGCCGTCAGTCACTTCCAGAGCCGTCTAGGCCAGTGCAATGCCTGTGAAGGGTAAAGAGAACTGACAGCGCAGGCACACATTCAAGATGTCCTCAGTGATGCCTGGCTTCCAGTCCCGGAAGCTTAAGCATAACTTTATTCGTGGGCACTTTTTAAAGGTAAAATAATGATTAGTAAGCTAGTCGCCACCTGCATAAGTATTGCAGGGCGACTTTAGTGGAGGTGGTAGTTTTGTTTTAAGGTTTTCATTAAAACGATCAAAACCAAGGAAATTTTGCATTAACCCCTTAAGGGCCCATGATGTGCCAGGACCGTCACGGCAGTTCTGCACTTAAGGACCAGTGACGGTCTTAGGACTTCATGGAATTCAGTGGTCTCCACGTGGGTGCATGCTGCTCTGGGACCCCTGAATCCTATGCGCAGGGAAAAAAATGCCTTGTGGGCTTTAACTGCCAGCCATGTGCCTTTCAGCAGGTCATTAAGGGGTTAATGTTTCACAAGAATTAACTCAGAACCACTCCTGTGCTTTGCCAATAATGTATCATTTGTAATGTCATCATGATATGTCGCTTGTCATGTCATTTATAATCTTCATAGTATAGCACAGGAGTGGCAAAGAGTTAATGTTAGTTTTAATGAAATGTTTTGCCTTATATTATTATACTATCACAACTTCCCTTCTTAATGAATTCCAGATCTTTGCTTCTCTTTGTTGAAGGTGAAACTTCCTCTTCTCATATCACAAGAGATGACCTTGTGTCATCTGTTAATCCCTAGAGATAAAATATTCCCCAGAATCTGCTTTGTGCTGACCTTGAATATATTTGTCTAATGCAAGTACCCTTGTAAGTAGCAGTAGACACTACTTTCCTAATGTAAATAAACACAATTAACACTGATTACAAAAGCAAATATGTGGATTGTCATAAAATAGAATATATATACATAAATATATATATTTAAACTGTTAATGTTTCTCCATACAGTTGAATGTTACATTATTTAATCATGGGCTTAAATATAAAGTACAAGATTTATGGGCCAAAATTGGAGGTTGGTCAGTTAGCGCCCTTTCTGCTTGAGTATGAGCCTAGAGTGATTTTTAAAATATCAGCATTGTGACTGTGAATGAATATCTCTTATGACGGTTGTCAAGGGGATTTGGGAGTATAGTCCAGGTCAACAGTTTAGCAGGGAGCCATGGGAAGGGACAGAGTTGGCGGGCCTCTTAGACATCTGTAGTGAGAGAAAAGGGAGGGAGAAAAAGACCACAAGTGTCCCTGTGCGGGATCAATAAGGCATTGATGGCCACCACCAACACCCAAAGGTGCATACTCACGAGGATTGGCTGGATGATGGTATATACCAATTCCAGCACACAGGCAATTGAGGAGCGTCTTAGACATCTGCACCTACTACGCCTGTAGACACACCACTAATGTCAATGCAAAAAACAATTCCTTGTAGTATGATGGAACAAATATTTTAAATAAAATAGGTGAGGGTAATTTATCTAAAATAATAGAAGCAGGAGATTTTTTACACATCTTCTTCATTGATGGATGGAAATATCATATCTGGAACCAGTCTTTCAGTGATGTCCAGTATACCATATAAATGAATTAATGGTCCAATATAATTAACTATTAGTATACAGTTTATTTATTGGTGATACAAGTACAACATTTTATAATTTACAAACATCTAAAGTGCTTTGGGGACCAATCAGCCTTCTAGTTGCTGCTGGATAATAATTTCCATTATTGAGAGACAACCCTCGATCTGTTGAGCATCTGAGAATGATGGTAGTTGTATTCAAACAACAGCTATAGATTCTCATGCTGCACACCACAAATCATGTCCTTGAGGAATACCAATTAAAAACGATTATATTCTGTCATTGCAAACACACAAGAAGGTGTTATCAGAGCAGTTACAGTGTTTATGCTGTTAACAAGAGCAGCTTCCAAACATTCATGAATTGTACATGTTTGTCATGCAAAGCAGCACTTTCCTAAAGCTATTCCCATAATTACTGCTTTGCCTTCTTCAATTTTTACTGAAAGGCTTTTCTTATAAATGGGGTGATTAGGATATGCACCAATCAGAGTGCAGTATAATTAGAGACACCTACTCATCAAGACCAGCTAACAATAGAAGTGGAAATAGCCAGCATAGCAAGTACCTTAAAAATATTCCAACATGTTTCTTTTTATATTCCACATCGGAAAACAAAAGCACTTCTAATGAAAAGAATATTCATATGAAAATATACTGTACTTTATATCAATTATGTGTCTGATGCTGGAAACAGCAACTTCTTAAAACCCTTATATTAAAAGCACCGCATTCACAGCAACACTGTATATTGCATTTTATTAACATTTAATTTATAAAAACTGGCACACAACCAGATTGTTGTTTTATTGTTGTTTTTGCTCTTAACAATACCATTTTCAGAGATTGTCAGTTCCTAATTTTAATAATAACCATGATTGCTTAATTATCTTCCTTTCATTTGGTTAATTGTGGACATGTTGCTCAATCTGTGCTTCCAATGTCAGTGTTGGTTCCATCTTTGTATTTTATCTGCTTGTTAGTAGAATGTTCAAATCCCATTACTTGCTAAAATTTTTACAGACCTTGCCATCACTACTTCTGTCTGAAATAGGGCTAGGTGCAAATGTCTGTGCTATCCTTATCTACAGTCTGCTTTCATAAAATATTGATATCAGTTCACACTATTCCAAACAATATAGGGTGGGGGTAGACGGCACTAGAGAATATCTAAATTAGTATTCAAATTTATTTTCACATTAAAAAAAACAGTTATAAGATTAAAGTAATATATAAAACATAATAAAAAAAGACAATGGTATAGACATAATAGATTTGGATTGTGAAGACGATAAAACCACAATCTATCAAGTATTTGTGATATACAGTAGTATATATAGCATCCCTATTCATGAAGCTATGCAAAATCACAGGTGAAGCATACTCTGTAATGTATATACCCTATGATCGGATTGTTGGGACTCAAGTTCCTGCTATCTTTTCCCTTTCTTACCCAAACATTAACGCTTTTATTTTGGTATTTTGAAAAACGGTCATATCTTAAAGTGGAACATTCACTTTTTTTTTTACAAACAGGTGATTTTAAGTGCTTGCAAAATGAACTGTATTTATGTTGGCCAATAGTTTATGAGATATTTCGCTGTATTTGTTTGTAATCGAACTCACAACACTTGACACCCTCATACCCTGTTGTCTGTTTAGTCTGTAAGCTCATTGGGACAGGGACTGTTGGGGACTGGGACTTCTATTGTTTCTATGACTGTGACATTTATTTATTCCCATTTATTTATTGTAACCTACTACTGTAGTAAGGCACTGCATACACTGTGTGGTGCCATATAAATAAAGATATACATAGTACTGGCTGACATACCAGCCAGATACTAACAGTTCACACTGCTCTCCCTCCAACCTGCCACTCCCTGCCGGCTGGTACAACTTAATTTGAATAAACTGACAATCATTCAAGATGGATTAGGGTGACCACATGTCCCGGAATGACCGGGACTGTCCCTTAAGTCTCTCCTGTGTCCCGCGTCCCGAATGATCCCCCACCGCGACAATAAAGAGTCCTGGAATGAAGGCAGCAATTAGCAAAGCCACCCGAGTCCTGACCCAGTCTGTCCACTTAGCCTACTCAGCTGGGCTATTCTGCCTGCCAGAGCCAGTCAACTCAGTCACATCACAGCCTACTTACTTCCAGCAAGGCTGTACGCACCACCACCAGCCAATGAAAAAGGAGAGTATTACAATAGACCTCTCCTCATTGTCTGGCTGGTGCGTGCAGTGTGCGTGACACATATGTATGCTGGTGGCGTATGCTTTAAGTTGTTGGGAGTGAATGTGAGAGTGAGTGTCGGCCCGTGCAGAGGTGAGATACAGAACGGAACAGGCGCTTGACACAGCAGCAGTGGCACACTGGCAGCACAAACAGACTCGTCTTCTCCAGGAAAGTGAGACTGAGTTGGGGTGACCACATGTCCCGGAGTGGCAGATTGGAAATGTGGTCACCCTAAGATGGATGCTTCTACTGAGGTGAGAAAGTTGGATAGGTGACAGTCCCATTTTAATGTGCAATGATAAGATTGATAAACAAAGTAGTAATGGGGAAAGCCAATTACATGTGGAAATGACAACTGACAATGTTCCCATTGATTTAAATGGGAAGTTTAAGTTCTTGAATGCAAAAGTGATGCGTTCAAAGATTCTCTAGCATTCAAGGTTTTAACCCTTTGAGTGCCAGAGGGGTACGCAATGCATGCACTCAAAGGGTTAAAAGCCAGATTTTTAACAATACATTGTGTACCCTTTTGGCAATCAAATGGTTAAATCAAGGGCATTTTGTATTTGTACATTAGCTTTAGTATATTTATCATGCGAGACCATTCACCATTAACATATGGCCATTATTTAATTGCTTCACAAAGATGATGGCTGTTCTTCAATTTCACATCATAGGTCACGCACAGTTATACTGTTTTCATAAAATACTACAGAGCATAATAATAACCTACAAAGAGGATGGAATTCTATTATTCAGTCTTTGCTTCTGCTTACTCACCCTCACACTGTGTATTGCTAACTCTGTTACTGAACCTTGTGATACACAGATGTGAGATCATATCAGTTCCTTGTCTGCTAGATGACATTCGCCATAAGTGCAACTACAAACATGGAGCAATTCTGGGACAAACCAACTGGACAATAGGGGCAAATAAACATTTTCATTGTTTAATGCTGGAGGGGTAACCAACATTTTATTTTGCAATATGTTGGTTACCCCTGTGATTCTGAAAGGATTAAAGGGATTTATACTAGTTTAAATGTAAATTGATGCAATGGGGACCTCACTAGCATTTAAGGGGTTAAAATTGCGATATTAATGATGATTTTAACCCCTTGAAATCTAGAAAGGTTTCAGTTGCATTGCTTTGCAATGCATTGGAGACCTCTCTAGCATTCAAGGGGTTAACCCTTTGAGTGCCAGAGGGATATGCAATGCATTGAAAAGACTCAGAGGGTTAAAAGCCTTATTTATATCAATGGACATTGATGGAATTTTTCTTTTGCACCATATTAGCTGAGAGGATACATCCCATTAACCCTTTAATTGACAGAGAGGTACACAACGCATTGTGGATTATTTCAGTGTATTAAATGCAAACAGAGTTCTGGATTACATTGCATCTGACATGGTTTTATCTCTAAGAGTCACATTGAAGTCTATGGGGACATTTGTTGATACAACCCTTGAATTTATCAGCTGCAATGGAATCCTTGCCCATAACAAACCATCTGCACCATAAAGGATAAATAATATTCTCATTGTTTTAAATTGGGGTTTTAACCCCTTGAATGCTATACAGGTCTCCCACACATTGATAATTGATTCCAGTGGGTAAAAACCCCATTTAAAGTAAACCAGAGCTGAAGGGGGTAAAGAGGATTTCTCTTTTTGTTAATGCAGGGCTACTTTGAAGTAACATGTGCACCGGGTCGCTCTGGGTAGCCAACCCTGGTCCAACCCTGGTCCTCAAGAGGTAACAACAGTGCATGGTTTCAGGATATCACAGATGGAGCCATGGGCAACCAGAGGTGTAGGGGCAAGGGGTCACTGCCCCACCTACACTTGCCCCATCCATATAAATATAGTGTCTGGGTGGGCTGGCCTAGGGGTCATATTATGGCTTTGTTCCCCTTTCTGCCGACGGTCGTAGAGATGGAGCACAGGTCCATTACTTTAATTGGACTACTTGAGCTCATTCAGGGATATCCTGCTGGTAGCTCTAGAGGACGAGGGATTGTCTTCGTCTGCCATAGAGAGAACACTGGCCAGAATCCCCCTTTATATATTATTATATAATAGCTTTCCTTCATAATTTTGGACTATTACTTTTCAACACATACGGTAATCAACAATGTATTCTTTTTACTTATTCTCTGAACTCTCTGGTGCTTATTACACTGACAGTAAGGCTTATGTAATATGAGAAATTGGATTAATTATGGAACAAACCAACTGAACCATAAAGGGTAGTAAAAATCCCAAATTACCTCTTGATTTAAGTGGTGCTTTTAACCCATTGAATGCTAGAAAGTTCTATATTGTTTTACCGTGGTTTGGAACTTGTAGCATGCAGGGGTTAAAAGCCCTGTTTAAGTCAATAGCTCCTGCAAAAGCTCATCTCTTTTCGCCACTGTGAGACTGATGTGCTAAGGGAAAATAGAGAAATGGAGAAATTTTGGAAAAAAAACAACTGTACAGTACAGGAGAAACAAACTTTGCCTTTAATGTATATATGGGGCTTTTAACCCCTTGAATGTTAGAAATGCATAAAAATCATTCTTCACAAGCATTCACGAGGTTAAAAGCCCCTTTTACAGCAATGCATTTGCATACCTGGGAACTCTGTCTTGTGGAGGACTCCTGTGGTGCTGCTGGGGGTTATATATGACGTGATTCGCATCAAAAAGGGGTGGGCTTACTCATGAGTGAGTGGGGCTTAATGGATGTGTCACAAAAGTGGGTGGGAAGTGGGAGGAACTGGGTGGGGAAGGAGGAGAAGAGGGAGGGAAATGGAACAGGGAATGAAGGAGCAGAAGTGGGCAAAGTTTTTTTTATGAAACTCCCCATCGCCAGAGAATCAGTGTCTGTCCCATGAGTCCCAGACATCAGCTGCAAAAGCTGGAGTCTCCGCGGCAGATCCAGAGTTCCCAGGCATGTAAATTTGGGGAGGTTTTATTTGTTCCCTATGGAATAGTTGGTTTACTCTAGAATGACTCTAGTTAACCTTAGTATATCAGCTTCTCTTATCTGCCCACAAGTAGTTTCCATGCTCCCATTCTAATTTCTCCCTTCCTCTCTGGCATCTTGTCTTCTCTGTTTCCTCTGTCGGCTGGCATACCGCTAGGCTCAGGCACAGGCCAACTGCTGTTGTTCGTCTACATATCCATACGTGATTCAGTATCACCTTTACATTTACAATACCCAAATCTACCTCACTTCCTCTGAACTTTAACCCTTCTTGTATATCATGTCACCAGCTATCTTTCTGCTGGATATCCATTTCAGTGCCAGGGAGGTGTGCAGTGTGTTGGTCATGCCTTTTGCACTCCAAATGATATTCCTGGAAGCTCAAGTTTAAACAGGGATTATAACATTTCTTTCACTGATGGTCATGTGAATACGTTGGAGACCTCTCTAGTATTCAAGAGGTTAAAATCCCTATTTAGGTCAATGGGATTTTTTTGGAATTTTTAGTTCTCCACTGTAGTGTAAATGGTTTTCCCCTAAAACTCTTCCACTTTTGTTTTGAACTTTCGGCACTTTGTATGTGCAAACCTGTGGATATGTCACTGTTTAGGCACTAGTAAACATTGTGCATGACCCTGCCTATGTATGAAGGCCATTTGTGCTTAAAAATGGACGAGCTATGACCATCTGCCTCAGCTTTCCCAGTTTTATTCTTGGAGGCTTGGCAAGCTGGTGAGTTTGGACTGTTATATTCTTGTGCCTCCATTTGCTTAATTCACCAGGGTCTGTGCCCAGTCATCACACCTAAGATGTGCTTAAGATGTGACAGAATGATTATACATAGCATTGATTGATGTCTTATCTACTTAATTCATTTACTATACATTTGGGTTGAAGCTTCTGCTTTTTCTTAATTATTTTGGACAAAATTGACTGAAAAATCAGAATGAGATGGCATTTTCCTGTGCTTCTTGATATTTGCTTGTATAATGGATATACATGAAGTTGGGTTTTATGGTCATGTAGTAATAGTAAAGCAATATTCTGAGTTCAGTTATACTGGAGCAATGGGACAGGTGCCATACTGAGCACTATACTAAATGATTGATACATACATTGAACATCAGCATGTGCTTTCTTTCATACCACAATCAGTCTGAAAGAGAGTTCCGACATCAACTGCTGTTGTAACCCCTTAAATCAGGGGCTCAAAATATGGCCTATGGGATGGATCTGACCAAGCATGACTTAAAGTGGATCTATCACATATAGAAAAATAATGCTCAATAGTTAGAGTATTTAGTGAAAAATTTAAACATGTTACTCATTTTTGACAAAACCCGTTATCTGCGCAAAAATTAATGTTTAAAAGGTGCCCAGCAGCCTACTTCTGCTTGTCGCTGCGGCAAGTTGCTTGCCGCACAGAGGCTGTTCCCGTCCCACTACCCAGCATCCTTCGGTGATGGAGGCTATCTGTCTCTAAGCTGGAGAGATCTCATTGGCTAGATATCGATTCCTGCCCATGAGATCGCTCCAGCTTAGAGAAAGAAAGCCTCCGTCATTGGAGGATGCTGGGTAGTGAGATGGGAGCAGAGGCAGTGCTGCAAAGTACGCTGCTGGGCACGTTTTAAACTTGAATTTTTGCGCAGATAACATTTTTTTTTTAAAATGAGTAACGTATTAAATTTTTTCGCTAAATGCTCTATCTAATGAGCATTACTTTTCTATATGTGATAGATCCACTTTAAGAAGCATCAAAGCATGTGGAGAATTTTTGCGCAGAGCGCTTCTCTGAGCTGTTTCTATGTCACTGTGCATGGGGTTGAATTTTTACACATCACCTCCCAGTGTTGTGCAGACCTTATGCACACCTCTAGTCCTTATATGATTAGCGTGGGAACCTCGGAATAATACCATGAGGCACTTAGTGTAAAATTCCACATTCTGTACAAAGTTGTGGAACCAGTTCTAGAAGTCAATCTTTTTAAAATACTATTAAATAAATGGAGCTTCTCTTATTTCAATATAGATGGAATAATCATGAGAAAACAACCCAAAAAATAAAAATATTTGTGTGTCTGCGTATATCTATGTGCTTGTGTGTGTGAATAAGTAGGTGATGAGTGTTTATGTGTACATGCATGTGTATGACATGTGTCTGTTTTATTTTGCTTTTCACAAAAATGATACATGTAATTAAAGAGAAATCACATGACATTTCTTATGGCCCCAGAACTGAAATTGTAAGTATCATGATGATTTTGCCCCTTCAGCAGATCTATTCCTCTGGCATCTCCCCTGGGAGCAAACCTGCTGAAGAAGCCAGTAGTTCTCCAGCAACATGACAGAAGGGAGCTGAGTTTCCTGACCCTCCCCCCCACACACACACACACAACAGCTATCAGGAGCTGTATTGCTGCTGCATGGTGAAGACCTGGACTATTTTCTACGCTCGTTACCATAGGAGCAGAAGTAAAACATAATTGTCCTTTAACAAACACTTATTGCAAACAAAAAAGTGGTACTTTTCTCTTTGATAAATATGGTACAAATGTTTTTCTCCAAAATTGTTCCACTTTCCTGATGTTTCCCAATGTCTACACTGAAAATTCTCCCATTATTGTCATGTGTGCCAAAGGCAGCATTACCTGTATGAGTATTTTAATGTGTTCTGTTTGTCTATGTCTTGTTTAATGTCATATGTTAACAAGCTGCAGAAGAAACAGGCTTATTCCATTTTCCTATGCATACTAAGGGGAAGGAGTACAGGGCTTGCTTGCATTAAAGTCTTTAATGGTCATATGTTCACAAGAAATGTTAAAGAATTATAAGATATACTAATTTTAATTCAGGAGGAAAATCAAATATGCAAATTCCCATAGATTAAATGGGAACTTTAACCCCTTTAGTAGTAAGGAGGAATTCACAATGGATTGGAGACCTGTCTAGCATTCAAGCATTTATAATCCCCATTTAAATCACTGGGGATGTATAGTTATTTCCTGTAATGTAACTGGTTTACTGCAGAAGACCTCCACTTTTTCGTTTTGAACACATAACCATTAAAGATGACGTATCACTTTTCCAATTCCTCCTCTCAGTGGGAGCTTCTATCTTGAAAGTATACTTGGGAACTTCCATGGCCCCCAAAGAAACATACAGGGTTGGGGATGGGATTGTCCAAATTAAGTTATTTGCATCATAATGTGGGTGGGGCTTAATTGGGGTGACATAGTTGCAGGGTTGAGAGGCAAGGTTTGAATATAAATGGGTGGGGAAGTGAGATGAAAAGGAGGAGTGGTTGGAACAGGTAGGAAAGTGGGAGAGGTTGCCACTGAACTCCCAAAGCCACAGAATCAGCCTCAGTCCATGGAGATCAGATAATTCATTCTGAAAACTGAAATCTCTAGGGAAGATCCTGACAGTTCCCAGGAATGCTTGAAAGGTTTTCCTCATCACTTTATTCCACCCATCTGGGGAAACTGATAGGCTCTAGCAGCTTAAGAAGGTGGAGAGATGTGATTTGCTGGACATGTGAATAAGTAATTATGCAAGTTTTATCTGACCAATTCAGAGAACAAAGCTCTGCTGAGATTAGTTTCCCAAACTGCAAAACAACATTTCTCTAAAATTACTGACCTCTTTGCAAAGCAAACAGCCCAAGGTATAGGCATTTTAAATAGATTAATTTAATGAGACTAAAAGCTTTGTAGAGAACAGGTCCAATTTAATGATGGAAAAGTGTGTGTGCAGTGGTACGCACTAAATTGATGACATTCTCTAGTACATATTTGGGGGGCAGGAGCTTGATTTCCGTGCCTATGACCAAGCACATGAAATGGCCTGCACATGCGGATCCATGCACCCCCAGCATGTCTTTCTTTCTGCGCTCTGGGAAATGTTCACAGCTAAAAATATACAGGGCCATATGCATGAATAAAATATAAGAAATACTGCAGCATAACACATGACTGCGCCATGGGGGACAAATACAAATCCCCAAGAATAACAATGATTTAAAAGAGGCTTTTAACACTATGAATTTTAGAGATGACTCCAGTGTATAGCTTCCCATTGTATTGGAGGCATCTATTGTATTCAGTTGGCTAGAAATCCATTTTAAAGGATTAGTAATGTCTTATGTAAATGAAAAGTAATTTTGTAGATAATGAAAACAGAAATTAATCAATGCCAGTCTGATCTCTCAAACCTTATGATTTGAGAGATATAACGTTTTAAAGTTCCTCCCTCACTGATGTCAGCTGTAAAGCTGACAGCAGGAGATTTGAGTCGGCCTACTCGAGGTGGCTCTTCAACAGAGCCATAATAGCGCAATCTAAAAAGAAATACTTCATTGGAACGGTGTGTGTCTGGTTTGCAAGCACACTTTGTAGACCGTTCCAATGAAGTATTTCTTTTTAGATTGAGCTATTTTGGCTCTGCTGAAGAGCCACCTGCCGGTCCCGGGACCAGGATCTCTTGCTGTCAGTTAGAGGCTGAAGTCAGGGAAAGAGGAGGGAGGGGGGAACTTTAAAACGTTATATCTCTCAAACCATAAAGGTTTGAGAGATCAGACTGGTATTGATGGATTTCTTTTTTGATTATCTACAATATTACTTTTTATTTATATAAGACATTACTAACCCTTTAAATCAATGGAAATAAGTATCTCCCCATGGTACAGTTGATTTGCTCCAGAACTGTTCTTCTCTTACTGTTTCAGTTAAAAAAGTGAAAGCAATCTGATATCTGTTCTACAGAATTATATAAAAATAATAAGTATCAATGATATCTACATAAAAGGACCTTTTTAAAATAAGTTGCCCTTTTAAGTCACTATACAGCTTAACATTTTGAAAGAAATACATTAATTTTAAAAAGGTTGAGGACATTAATGAATTATGCATAGCTAACAACATGTAGCACAGTGGCTACAGCACTTGACATTTTTAAACACTACTGCTTTAGAAGCAAACATGGATGTAACAAATCAATATTAATCGTTAAAAAGAAAATGACAAATTCTGTGTGAGGAAAGCTTGTTAAAGATTATTCTTAAATGAATTAAAGTGCAAGCGGCTTAAATCCATGGATATCTTTAGCAAGCTGGCTCCCCTGGGTCAGCTATTCTTAGACAATTATTTTCATCTCATACCATTGCACATCTAAGATTAGCCTCTTAGGCATTATCATGCCATCTGAGCTACCTCCTAATATATCTCTACACCGGAATGATTATTTATAGCAAGCAGCCATTCTGTCATATTTGGTTTATTTGTGGCAGCTATGAAGAAAAACCACAAATTCCTTCCTGTTACCAAAACAAGACCGATAAGATGCCATGAGTGGGTAAATCATCCTTAACCCTTTGAGTGCCAGAGGGGTACGGAACGCATTGCAAAGCAAAAGGTGTGAAAAGCAATGGAAAGCAATGTGTTGCACATCTCTTAACCCTTAAGGGTTAACTGTACACACACACACACACGAGTATTTAAGGGACATTCAAACAAAAAAAAACAACTTTCATGATTTTAAAAACTAGTTTTTGAGTTATTAGATGTATAGATTATGCTAATTAAGGCATGACATGCAGGCGCTTTCTGTTTTAGCCCTACATTTCCTCCCTCACTGAATAATACTTAACCCTTTCAGTGTTAGGAGAGGTGGGCAATGTATGAGTCAGTGAATGGGGGGAGGTAAATGAAGGGTTAAAGCAGAACTACCACCCCGCCTAAACCTGCCCCTAAAGAATTACCCATCTGGCGACTACCTGCTCAATAGTGCTAGTCGCTAGAATTATTACTGCATTATTGAGAATTCCTCCTGCTCCTGGACTGACAGCCAGGAAACAGCGCAGACATCTTTCCATAGTGACGTCTGCGCGTCTGCTCTGTCAGTCCCAGTCTGCTCTAGGAGGCGTTGCTAGGAGCAGCATGGCACCAGAAGGGACTGACAGCGCAGGTGAGCAGACGTTACTATGGAAAGATGTCTGCGCTGTTTCCTGGCTGTCAGTCCTGGGAGCAGCAGGAATTCTCAATAACGCGGTGATAACTCTGGCAACTAGCACTACTGAGCAGCTAGTCGTCATATGGGTGATTCTTTAGGGGCAAGTTTAGGAAGGGTGGTAGTTCTGCTTTAAGGGACATTCACACCAAAAAAAATAACTTTGATGATTTTAAAAACTAGTTTTTGAGTTATTTGATGTATAGATTATGCTAATTAAGGCATGACATGCAGACACTTTCTGTTTTAGCCCTACATTTCCTCCCTCGCTGAATAATACTTAACCCTTTCAGTGTTAGGAGAGGTGGGCAATGCATGCGTCAGTGAATGGGGGGAGGTAAATGAAGGGTTAAAGCGGAACTACCACCCCGCCTAAACCTGCCCCTAAAGAATTACCCATTTGGCATCTACCTGCTCAGTAGTGCTAGTCACTAGAATTATTACTGCTGTCAGTCCCGGGAGCAGTAGGAATTCTCAATAACGCGGTAATAATTCTGGCGACTAGCACTATTGAGCAGTTAGTCGCCAGATGGGTGATTCTTTAGGGGCAAATTTAGGCAGGGTGGTAGTTCTGCTTTAAGGGACATTCACACCAAAAAAAACAACTTTGAGTTATTAGATGTATAGATTATGCTAATTATGGCATGACATGCAGGCGCTTTCTGTTTTAGCCCTACATTTCCTCCCTCACTGAATAATACAGAAATAATTATACAGAAAGGGTTAAAGCGGAACTACCACCCCGCCTAAACCTGCCCCTAAAGAATTACCCATCTGGCATCTACCTTCTCAGTAGTGCTAGTCACTAGAATTATTACTGCATTATTGAGAATTCCTACTGCTCCCGGACTGACAGCCAGGAAACAGAGCAGACAACTTTTCATAGTGACGGCTGCGTGTCTGCGCTGTCAGTCCCAGTCTGCTCTAGGAGGCGTTGCTAGGAGCCACAAGGCACCAGAAGGGACTGACAGCGCAGGTGAGCAGACGTCACTATGGAAAGATGTCTGCGCTGTTTCCTGGCTGTCAGTCCCGGGAGCAGTAGGAATTCTCAATAACGCGGTAATAATTCTGGCGACTAGCACTATTGAGCAGGTAGTCGCCAGATGGGTGATTCTTTAGGGGCAAATTTAGGCAGGGTGGTAGTTCTGCTTTAAGGGACATTCACACCAAAAAAAAAACAACTTTGAGTTATTTGATGTATAGATTTTGCTAATTAAGGCATGACATGCAGGCACTTTCTGTTTTAGCCCTACATTTCCTCCCTCACTGAATAATACTTAACCCTTTCAGTGTTAGGAGAGATGGGCAATGCATGTCCAACTGTGTCAGTGAATGGGGGATATAAATGAAGGGTAAAGACACAAAGTGCCTGCATAGCAAGTCTTGATTTGCCTAATCTATAAATCTAAATAAATAAAAAACAAATTTTCTAAAAAGAACGGTGTAGATGATTTTGAAAGCTCTTTCAAAATAACCAAAGTTCTTTGGTTAACATTCAGTCGCGATGAAACAACACAGCTGTCAATTATCAGCCAAAAAGCGGTCTGAATGGTATCCAGAATGTGTCAATAAGAATAGAATGAAATAAAGTAAAGACCAGATTAACCCTCTGGATGCCCCGACTCTTCCCTTTTTGACACATTACGGATACCATTCAATCCTCTTTTTGGCTGATAATTGACAGCTGTGTTGGAAGTGATCAGGTTTAAATACTCTAATGTTTGCATTACTGGCTTTGGGTGATCACGAGTAAGCGTGTATAAACGTGAAATGCGTTGATCGAGAGCAAGTTAAGATTTCTGCAGAGTGGTACCCACTAAACCTCATTTACACTTGTCTGACAGAACGAGGTACTGTCTGCATGTTTAGTGTAAACATCTAATAAAGTATTGATGATTTTAAATTCACATGTTGTCATATCCTGGATATATATGCGTGGTGCACCACTATATGTTTCACATTGATTGGAGTGTCAGAAGAACCTCCATGGTTGCACATGCTATAGTGGATTGGCAACATGTTTGCACTTAAGGAGTCGCAGAAGTGATATTTTGTCCATACAGTGATTAGTGTCCGTGGCTGCTAACTTGTTTCTATTTTGGTTTGGAGCGGCTATCTTCATTGAGAAATGCCTTGGCTACCCCTTTGGCACTCAAAGGGTTAACACCACTTACACCAAGGGGAGCAAGAAGGGACAGTCTGTGGTCATTCTGAGTCAGCCCTTTGCTCTATGCCTTTTGTAGTCGAATGTACTAAACACAGAGGAAATGGCACTTGTGTATACCATTTCTCTGTGCATTCTATGGAGCTGTTGTGGGAGGGTTTCTGGCATAAACCCTCTGAGCTCAAGAGAAAGGTATCCCATGCATTGCATCTTAAAGGGACAGTAATGTCCCAAAAACAAATATCCAGTTTTGTAGACGTTAAAAAAAAAAAAATAAAATAATTAAAAAAAAAAAAAAAAAAAAAATATATATATATATATATATATATATATATGCTCCAGACCCGATCTCTCAAACGCTATGGGTTTGGAGCATTTTTTTTTTTTTTTTTTTTTTTTTTTAAAGTCTACAAAACTGGATTTTTTTTAGGGACATTACTGTCCCTTTAATATGTGGGATACCTGTCTGGCATTCAAAAGGTTAAAGTCCAAGTGGTGGATTGTGTCTGCCGACATGCACTAAAGTAATCATACACTGCTGTGCATACGCTTGGATGCAGTCACTGGCATTAGAGACTAAAGCCAGGGTGGCTGCACAGACAAATTCATGCATTTCAAATGTTTTGTTTAACCCTGTGGCACTTAAGGACCACAGACCTTTTTTTGACAGTCATGGCACATCATGGGTCCTTAAGGGGTTAACAAAGTAAGAATATATTTTGCAGTATTGTACATGGCAAAAGTGTATTTTATTTTCACAACTCAGAATGAAATAGGAGGCTCCAGGGTATATTTGACTCCTCTATGAAGGCCTAAGTGATGCAGCATGTCACATAGGGTACAGACATTTGTTGACATGAATAGGAACAGACAACTGGGTCTATTTTTAGGTGCTTTGTTTCAGCATATTCATGTCCAATACAAGATTAAAAACATACACATAAAGCTTGGATGTAAAATGTATCTAATATTTCAAAGTTTGTTTTTCTTTTATTGCTTAAGCTAATTTTTTTAAATTAACCCTTCCAGTGCGAGAGAGCTGTGAAATGTATTGCTTGGCAATGCATTGCTCCCCCTTCTGGCACTCAAAGGGTTAAACTCTATTAATGGGAATGTAAGAATCCACCAGCATTGCTTAATTCTGGCACTTTAGTGTTGACTTTAAACCACGTGCCTGCAACCGTGGGTGTGCGTGATCACTTTAGTAATTACCAACACGCACACTCTGCCTTTATTCATCGGTATCCTTTTGATATGTTACTCACTATTGGGTGGCCAATCAAATGCCGCATTAACCATGAAAAGAGCGACATCAGAATCTCGCGAGATTCTAATATCACTTGCATAAACATTGCATATCCTATGGGTGACATGCCTGCTCCACCATGGCATGCAAAGGGTTAAGAAAGCACCAAGTAGTCGAAGTTTGAAAGTGAACCATTTTTTAGTTCACATTGCAGATTGCTTCATATTCTTTATGATAAACGGAGTGTGATGAGCGCATATTGATGGGAATCTAGTAAGTGCTATGTATTTTTGCGTTATACAAGATAAATAAATAATGATTTTAGATGCTGCTTCCTTCAATTAAATATTCAGATTATATTCACCATCTCAACACTGTCAAGAGATTATTTTCATTCCAGAGAATTAACCTGCTACAGCATATTCTTTTTATCTATCCCGCATCCGTTTGTACACCAAAACAACAGTGCAGGCATGTCACCCATAGCATTTCTATTGAAATGTGCAACGTTTAAGCATGCAACATCAGAATCTCACCCTTTTGATGCAGGCGAGATTCTGATGTCGCTCTTTTCCTGCCGGCAACATGTTTATTGCTGCATTTGGTTGGTTTTCCAATACTGGGCGACAGTTTGAAAGTGAGCCTTATTCATCAAGCTAAAGAAGTGCAGTTCTTGAACGAATCAACACCAGACACAAGAGGAGGAAATTAAAATTCCTATTGATTTAAATTAGTCTTTTAAATCCCTTGAATGATACAGGTTTCCAGCACAAAGTAATGCTTTGGAGACATTTTTATCATTTATGGTGTTAAAATCCTTAGTTCAGTGATTCTCAACCAGGGTGCCGTGGCACTTTGGTGTGCCCCAGACATAAACTTAGGGTGCCCCATGTTTTCTATGAAGACTAACAAAAATGGACTTTTAAATAAAGATTTATAGAAATTGTTATGCACATTATGTTTCCTTTTGTTATTATGATTGTAAGACCTAATAATAACGGTATATTTATGCATTGTACCTTCATTATGCCCTTGATAAAGTACATTAAATATGTTAGGGGTGCCCCGAATGTTCTATAATATGTGATAGGGGTGCCCCGAACTAAAAAAGTTTGAGAACCACTGCCTTAGTTAAATCAATGAACATTTGCAAGTTGGTTTGTTCCAGAATTTACCTCTTTAGCTGGTTGAAGATTAAGATATTATTAAGATATTCCAGGGGGTATGCAACACATTGCATTGTATACCCCTCTGGAGCTCAAAGGGTTAATGACGGCCACCCTCAACTCCTCCTCTATATGGTGCAGAGAAAGGGAAAGGTATTTTGCTGATTTCCTCTGTACCTTGTCACAATGGATAAATACAAGGTGCAAAGGAATGGAACACACAGAAATGTCCATACAGTCCACAATGCCCTACCCTAAGTGCAGATCGACTAAAGAGGAGAATTTTTGGCATAAATGGCTTAGTAAATAGGCATTAGGAAGGTTCAGCAAAAGACAAATTATTTTATTGTGTCCATTTAAGCATGGGATCATAGTAGTAGTACATCTCCCTTATGTATTTAGAAGAACTGGAGCAATTCAAAGCCAAACCAACAGCACCATGGGAAATAAATAAAATCTACATTGATTTAAATGGAGTTGTAAACCTCTTCAGTTCTAAGTAAGTGTCAATGAGACTTATGTACTCTGATTGGGTAGAAAAGAAAAATAAATATGCACGGTGTGAGACACATTGAGCCTGCAAAATAGTGACATGAATTCACAAGAAGGAATTGTGGCAAAAGAGGAAGGGACTCTCAAATTAAAATGCAAAAGAAAAAGAGCAACAACCTGGCCTAATTGATAGTCACTACTGTATATAAAGCTTGCACTACAGCTTATCATTCTTATATGTTAAAGGGCAACTACCATGTTTTACCAAGTCTGCTCGTATGGGAACAGACTTCATAAAAAAACATGAACTGCATTGTACAGCCACAAAATGGTACCTGTCAGCAGCTGTTTGGGGGCTCAGAAAGCTGATCTCCTCTCCCGGCAGGGATTGGCTAAACAATGTAGGCTTTGACTTAAGATACTGGCGTCAATAGCTGTGCATACAAACCCGTTACATGCAGTCTATGGAGAATGAGGTGGTCACAGCCCCAAGTACTTGGAGATGTCAAAGACTCACAGTTTATTCATTCTCTCTCTCGCTCTTGGGATCTGTCACATAGTATTTGGAGTCATTTTTCTGACCCCCCCCCCAATGAGGAATGTAGTGCAAGATTCCTCCACAGGAAGAGAGGGGAGATGCATTAGAATGTGATAAAGAGGTGATAAAGTGAAGATGACTTCTAAAGTGATATCAGTTCTCCAATTCCTATGTTATTCTATGGAGCCAATGCATGATTTCTCAAGTGGAAGAGATCATAAATCATAGGCTCCATAGAATAACATAGGAACTGGAGAAGTGATATTACCGGAGAAGTTATCTCCTCTTTATTCCCACTTGATCATCCCTTAGTGCATAACCTCCATGATTTTATGAGGGGAAAACACCTGCACCAGTGGCTCTAAACATGTTCTGTGGAATCCCTGAAGAATTATAAGAGGTTCCCAGAGCAAATGTCAGTAATAGTGAACAGTAGAACAAGGCTTGGATGACCATCAGTATGTGTGGTTTTTGACCACCAGAAATCATGGAGTATTGCAAAGATTTCTTGGTAGTTTGAGAACTACATCTATTTGATTGTTGCTGTTTAACTCACTTTAAAGGGATAGTAATACTTCGTTTTATCTTTATTTTATTTTGTAGGCATTAAAAAAACATGAAGAACGATATAAGTCTTATGTCTCAAACCTTTATGGTTTAAGAGATATTCACAAGCAAAGTTCCCCCTCCCGCCCCTTTTACCTAGTGTAAGCCATCTCTTCTCAGATGTGAATCTGGTTGTAAGACCAGACAGATAACAGCAGGGGACAATCTTCTTTGTATGAAAACAATGAAAGCCCTTCCCCCCTTGACAAGTTTTTCAGCTTTTTCCCTTATCTTAATTGAAGATTGTCCCTCTCTGCAGTATACCTGGGCACCTCCCTTCTGATCTGGCTGAACGGGGGGGATACTTTGCTTGTGAATATCTCTCAAACCATAAAGGTTTGAGAGATAAGACTTTTATCGTTCTTCATGTTTTTTTAATGCCTACAAAATAAAATAAAGATAAAACGAAGTATTACTATCCCTTTAAGTTTTTGATTTTGCCTGCAGAGTTTGGCCAAAATATATTAACCCCTAGAATGCTAACAAGATCTACACTGCAACGCAAAGCAATTCATTGGATACATCTCTAGCATTCAAGGAGTTAAAGCCTAAAAGAGTTAAAGCTCTTCAGTCACACAGTTTGATATATTATAACTCATATTTTTCCAGTGTCATACAGCTTACCTATTGCTCTCTTTAGTGACTCGGCTTTTAGTTTTTCTATAACCAGCCACAAATGGAACACCTGCAGTGAATGGGTGAAAAAAGTCAATACATGGGATGCATTCACCACCTTAGAACACACTACAAACTTCTATAATGCTGCCGTAACCACTCCTATTTACTGCACAAAGGCTGTATAATACAACTTTTCAAAAAGGCAAGATTTGACATCTTTTAATCACACCATGCAACCAAAATGTCATTTCAACAGTATATGTTATCCAGCAAAGGAAACCACTTAGTGCAGGTGTTCCTCTCTTTTCAGGTGACTGACAGCCCATAAAGGTTGTAAATGGAAATATCTATATTTAGAGCAGTGGGTAAGCCATATGATATGGCAAATAGATATTAGGTAGGACTTGTCTTAAATAGGGTGTGCCTTGACATGGTTGTCAAGCTTGGACATATTTTGTCCAAACAATATAGCCAGCACCTCGCCTTGGAAAATGAAAGGGTAACACAGACTCATTGTGCAGTAGTGGATCAATGATTTGGCCAGTACAGGTCCACTGGCTTTAGCCTTCAACTCCACTGGCTGCTCTCCAGGGATGCAATAGTGTAATATAATGCAAGCAAGCACCTTATGCCTGCCCCATATCATATGGGAAAATGGTGTAGAGGAAATGAAGACTCAAATTACCCTTCACTGCCCATTGTCCTCCCCTTAGAATAAGTAGTGTTAAAATTGAACTATCCTCAATTAATTTGTACAACTGTGTTAAGCATATAAATCCTTTTATTATCCTTTTTAAAGGGATAGTAATATATCATTTAAACTTTAGCTCCGAGTATTAAAGGGATAGTAATACTTCGTTTTACCTTTATTTTATTTTGTAGGCATTAAAAAAACATGAAGAACAATATAAGTCTTATCTCTCAAACCTTTATGGTTTGAGAGATATTCACAAGCAAAGTTTCCCCTCCCGCCCCTTTTACCTAGTGTAAGCCATCTCTTCTCAGATGTGGAATGCAGTCCATAGACCAGACAGATAACAGCAGGGGACAATCTTCTTCCTATGAGAACAATGAAAGCCCTGCCCCCCCCTTGACAAGCTTTTCAGGTTTTTCCCTTATCTTAATTGAAGATTGTCCCTCTCTGCAATCTACCTGGACACCTCCCACCTGCTCTGGCTGAGCAGTGTTACATCAGTAAAAGGGGCGGGAGGGGGACACTTTGTCATTGAATTACTCTTGAACTACAACTCTGACAGAATTGAAATAACACTCTCCAAAGTCCAAATACTATGATGATTAATTGGAGCTGCTTTTATTATGAAACATTACTATCCCTTTAAGTATAAGTTTTTTTTAACATATTGTGCTCTGTATATTTACTTACAGATTTGTAGCTCAAAAGCAACTGAAGCGGAAAGGATCCCCCTCCCGCTCCTTCTCGTCAATGATCCTCTCTGGTCCAGATAGAGAGCGGCAAGGGACAATCTTCAGTAAGCAAAGGAAAAAAAAAGGGGGACAGGGTTTTCCTTTTACTTACTGTGCAAAGATTGTCCCTTGCCGCATCCGTCCTGTCCCATGACTGGATAGCAATTCTAAGGGGAAGCGGCCATAAGGGTGGCAGGGGGATCCTTTCTGCTTCAATTTGTTTTGAACTACATATCTGTAAGTAAATATACATAGCGCAAGCTCTCATGAGCAGGGCCCTCTGATCCTTCTGTTCTCCACATTTGATTTGTACTATTTAATATCTCTGTATGTCCATTCCCTATTGTACAGCGATGCAGAATTAGTCGGTGCTCTATAAATAAAGAATAATAATAATAGCGCAATATGTAAAAAAAACTTGTATTTAATACTCAGAGCTAAAGATGAAAGGGATAATATTGTCAGAATTTAATAAAAGCAAATCTTGTAGCTATTAAAAACGAATCTAAATGCCCCCAGTCCTATCTCTAAAACCTTTATGGTTTGAGAGGTAATCTCAGCAAAAGTTTCCCCTCCCTCCCCTTTCCCTGAGGTCAGCGTCTAGCTGACAGCAGTTGAATCCAGTCCCTGAACAAGCGGAGGCGCTTCACCAGAGCTGAGATCGAGAGACATAAAAAGAGTTACTTCACTGGAATGGTCTACAAAGTGTGCTTCCAAACCAAGCACAATTTGTAGACCATTCCAGTGAAGTAACTATTTTTATGTCTCTCGATCTCGGCTCTGCTGAAGAGCCTCCGACGGTTCCAGGACCGGATTCCCTTACTGTCAGCTAGACAGCTAGGTTTGAGAGCTAGGACTGGGGGCATTTAGATTAGTTTTTTTAATAGCTACAAGATTTGCTTTTATTAAATTCTGACAATACTATCCCTTTAAATGCTATATTACTATCCCTTTAAGTCCGCCATTATTTAGAAATCAAAGTTATCCTGAGACTTACCACCAAGCATCTTATAGAAGAAGCATCTGTTCACCTGCACTGTCCGTCCCTGTCTGTACCTTAAGGTACAATGCAACTCCCCCATGCCAGTCATTAAGGAGACAAGGATGGACAGCGCAGGTGCACAGATGCCTTTTCGGCAAGATGTCTGCTCTGTAGTCTGTCTGTGCGTCTCTGAAGAACTTTGATTTCTAAATAATGCTGAATTTAATAAGGATAATAAAATGATTTATATGCTTAACTGTATGGCATGATAATTCCACTTTAAAGGGAGACTTTTCGGCCTGAAGTAGCTAAAGCGTTAGTGTTTTGTTCTGATCCTTTTTCTTTGTTTTTTTATAATTCCTTATCCTGGTTCACCACCTTGTGTTGTGCTTGCCCTGAGCTTTTATAGTTTCTCAGTGCTTTGGGGTAGGGCTCAGTCAAATCATTCTAGTTTGTGACACTTAGTTTCCTTTCTTGTTCCTGAGTGTTATCTTGTCTATTGACCTGGCTCTTCCTTCAGCTTCCCTCCTTTTCTGCAATTTGGTACCATGCTCATCTGATATCCTGTTTCCGACTTTGGCTGAGTTGATTTGACCATTCCTCCATTTGCTGTATTGTACTGCGCTGCCCACCGTTCCTGATCTGGCTTGTCTGATTCCCTGTTTGTCTTCATCTTGGTGGGCTTCTATCACCTTCGCTCCCAAGCATCTTGCCCACTGGGGACTGCTTACAATCTGTCTGTATTGTTTGTTGTTGTGCTTTTATATTATTTATATCAAATAGCAGTCTGTCACCTCTTTGTGGGGAATCTACATCACAGAGTCTAACCAGACATCTTACACTGGTTGCTTAGTCTGTCAGATCATCAGAATTAGGCAGGCACAGGACTAGGACATTGATTCCAGCACAGAATCATATTGCACATTCCTCAGAATGACTATGAATGCTTGGCTGGTGGTGCAGGAGTGTGACTATCATAGTTGATTCCGTTTCTGTATAGCTCTTTGCTCTCAGTGCAATGGGTCCTGGCAGGTTTTTCAGTGCTTGCAAATAAAGCCGGACATGGGCACCATGCTGGATTGATTGCAGCTCATAGATGGCAATGTAACAAAAGTTATGTAGAAATGTTTTATATATTTTGGACTATACCCCTTTAAGTATTTGCGCACATTTGTTACTAGTGTTGATGTTTTTTGCCAACCCCATTTACAATAAATGGCATCAAGACAAGACTCGGGCTGCCAGTGGCTGAGAGCAGCCCCTGGTCTCCCACTGCCACATGTAGGAACAGAACTTTGGACAGCAACAAGGTATAGGTGCTGGCCACCATTCCTTTCCTAACTGTAAGCTGATGTACTGTATGCACTAAACAAACATATACATGACATACACAGGACTGGATTCATATTTTAGGTGCCCCAGGCAAGGAAGCCTCTGGCAGGAAAAGTATGCTGAAACTAAGTTATGATTAATAATCTTCCTGTAAGCAAATGATTGCACAAAGAATTGTCACAAATTTAGGAAGCGTGGTGATACCTTACACAAATTGTTTTTGTCTTTTTTACTTCTGCTTGCTACTAGGTTGTTCAGTGATGTATTGCATAAGGGAATGATGGGAGAAAACATTCATCCAAAAAAGAGAAAAGTTTGCAGTATTACATTTTTCACCTTCAATGGAAGTTCTTCCAAGTAGTGCAGGGTTTTCCTGCTTTTTCTGCCGTACACATGTACTGACCCCCAGCCCACAGTACTGGTAGCCATAGAACCACATATACTGACCTCTCCCCAGCCTTGTGTTACGGTCCTCACAGAACCACTCATACTGACTCCCAGCCTTGTACCATGCTATCCATAAACCACAAATTCTGGGCCCCCCAGTCTTGTTCCATTGAAATGGTAGCCACAGAATGACATATTTTACTGACTTCTGAGTCCTAACCATAGAACCACACATACTGACATCCAGCCTTGTCCCACAGTAGCCATAAAACCAAACACACACTCCCCAGTCTTGTCCCACTGCACTGTATGGTTGGGTGATGGGAAAAATAAGGCCCTACAGCCTCTGACAGACTATAACTCCCATATTTCTCCATTGGTTAGCTGGTGGGTATTGATGGGAACCCCATTCCCTTGGTAGCCATACTGACTCCCCCAGACTTGTTCCACTGCTTTGGGAGCCATAGAACCCAATATTATACTGACCTCCCACTATACTGGTATACTGAGTCTGTCAGAGAAAGACTATCATTTATTTTTAAGTTAATAACACTGAACTTATTTTTGTAATATTTCCCATATACTGTAATGCACTTGTATGCATCTGACTAATCTCATTGAAGGCACTTTACTGATTAGGTGCTGGAATTTTGAGGGTCTGAGGGCCCTACAACACCCAGCTCGCCTACTCAGTCATCTCAGTACTCTTTCAGGTCAGGTCTGGTGTCTTGTTTAAGTGCACTAAAAATGAAATAATCTGCAAAATGTTTAGTGGTGACAGCACTTTCATATCGGATGGGGGCCATTTCTTAAACAGCCTTTACTTGACAGATATTGATAATAAACAAATCCTATACAATGTTATTATGAAAAATAATATACTGTAGGGATTTTCCTGCCAAGTAAAGCAAAGGTACTCTCACTGTTGGCACTCGCTTTATTCAAAAGTTGTTACAGGTTAAACTGGCAAATGGTTGTGGAACAACTGCTATCATATTCTATGGGGAACTCTGTGGACACCAGGTTAACTGTCTGGACATCAGAGGGCACAAGGTAGAATATAGAGCTCCCCTGGCATAAACGTCCAACATCAGCAGGTCTGAGCTGAAGTATGCAGCAGAGAAGTGGCTATCAACCAAGAGTATGTAGCACACACACATCCACACAGGCATAGCTGGGAACTCTCCAGATATGCCCCAGAGACTCCAGTGTTCACTCTGCATTACCAGGTCTCCGGAGCAGAGGCTGATTCTCCGGATATGGGGAGTTTCTATTGAAACTCTGCCCACTTTTACCCCTTCCCTGTCTGTTCCTCCCATTTCCCTCCCACTTCTCCTCCTTCCCGAGCATATTCTACCTATTTTTCTAGTTTATGAAGCCCCACCCCCACTCATAATTAAGCCCCACCCACTTTTGTTGCAAATTGCATCATTTATTCTACCCAGCAGCACCACAGGACTTCCCCTCTGGGGAGTCCAGAAGAAAAATTTCCCAGGTATGCACATAAGATGTCCCTTCATTTCTATAAAGTATCTGAGAAAAATGTGAATGCTGTTATTTCAGATATATATTTATGGAAATTATTAAGCACAATATGTTTGGTTTTGTTATGTTGATTGTGAAACCTAAAAATAACTATAAATTTATACCTTTTCTTACTCCTTGACAAATTACCCTGAAAATTTAGATTGAATGTTAGGGGTGCCTGAGGAAAAAAAAGATTGAGACCCACTGTATGAGTAGGAAGGCTTCAGAGCATACTGGGGCACACACTTCACCACTGAAACTTTATTACTAGCAAGTACTGAACACTTCCACTAATACAAGCTCAGCAAAATGAAAGAAAATTATGTTATACCTCTGCGTCTTGTTCCGGGATACATTTCCCCAAGGCCCTTTCCTTGCTTCAAGCAGAGTTGAGAGGAGTACTTTCTATAAAAGTATCTTAGTAAACTGCTATTAGGTAGGCTCAGGCCTAGAAGATCGCATTTTAGTGCCTGGTTCATATGAAATAATTGAGTGCCAGAGGGGTGCACAACTATTAACAATGGGTTATACATCTACCTACTGCTGCTAACATTTTAAAATGTACCTGATAATCTATGATAAGTTTAGTAAGTTTTAAAAAGAGATTTAAAAACTGCCAATATATTCTAATTTGTTTGTAATATAAATTGCTTTTGAGAATTTGTGCTAGCCATTATTACCACACACTGTACTATGAATGAATGTAAAGAGCACCCACACACTGGGTTATTTCAAAAGGCAGAGTGAGTGATACATTTGTCTTTAAACAGAACTAATTAATATAGTGGGGTAAAGGTACAAATGCACCAGTGCAGATTCATTGCTGTTAGCCTCTAATGCTAGTGGCTGCACTCAGGATATGCACTACAGAATATGAGCTCTGCACTGCATACTCCGCCATAGTTTGAACTTTATTGCTAGCAAGCCCCATGTATCCGCCTTATAGCATGAGCTAGGAAACACACACCGATGATGACAATGTTGTCTATGTCATGTTGATATTAGGTATAGAATTTGGTACAGAATAAAGGAATAACCAAAATACACAAAGACTGTTCTATCATCTGCCCTTGGCACAAGCTGCATTAAGTAGATGCTTTCTGGTGTATATAGCTTAGTAAACTGGCTTTAGGCAAGAGTAGAGATTTAGCTCTTAATCACTGTTGTACATTCACTTCACTGTGCAGGAATTAGCAGCATAAAGTGACATTTTATAACATCACAATCTACAGGTTCATTTATTGAAAGCAATTTTTTAAAACAATATCTAGTACAAGATACAGGCAGACTTAAATTATCTTTAAAGGAGCAGTAAACTTTTTTTTATAAAAACACATATTTTACAGAGCATTTCCTGCTAAACAAAACAAGGGCACTCCCATTGCTGTCAGATGTTTTATTCAAAATTTATAGCAGTTTAAATAACTAGGAAGTGAATTTAATGTGTTTACTTCCTGATAGTTCTAACTGACAGGAAGTGACAGGCAGTTTCTATCATATTCTATGGAGAACTGCATGTCTCTGACTTTTCTGACTTTCCTCTCCATTAGAATCTAACAGGAAATCTAATTAGAATTTGACCACTAGAGGGCACTGCTAATGTAAAAAAACATGGGTTTAAAGTGTAATAACTCTGGAAATATAAATCTCTCGCAAGTGGGAGTACCCTTATTTTACTCAATAGGAAAATCCATACAATATATATTTTTTCATAAAAAAAGTTTACTGCTCCTTTAAAACAAACTTGTATGCTAAAGTGGACCATATAGCTTTTACACTTCTATGCATTCTTCATACTTTGCTTGTTCCAAAATTGCTCCTGTTACTTAGTACATGATCTGCCTCAGTGTTTGCCAAAGGTCATTCCATGGGTCATGTACTCATCAGTGATACCCATATCTGGTATATGTGAGTACATATTTGTATTCTTATTAATTGGAGGAATATGTATGACTAATTATTCATATGAAAGCTGTCTCCTGAGAGTGTATTTTTATTATGCCAATAACTAATTATTGCTTCTTTGTCAGCAGATTATTAATAGTAACATATGAAGAAAACAAGTTGAACTAATTAGGACACATATTATTAAAATTATCAATTTGTCTCTGAATCTTCATTGAACAAACTATGCATTTAATACTTTATGCACAGAAGAAACGAGGACCTATTCTGGAGCAAACCAACTGCACCAGTGGGAAGGAATCATCATTTCCAAAATGTTGTATCAATTTAAATGGGATTTTTAACCAAATGGAGTTGTTCACTGGCACACACAGATACACACATACACATGGATCAGATCAAACCTAGGATTTCTAGAAACGGGTTTGCAAAATATCATTTGTTTTCATTAACGCGTATCTATCATCATAATAACATTGCCCCTCAATCCGTTACTAAAATAGAGATAGGCAAAGCCATACTTTCATTAGGCTGAATAAGTCCGCTCTGTGTGCCTGTACCCTCAGTAACTTCCAGGACCTTAAGGTACTATGCACCGTTGTCTGCTGGTTCCTGCCGAAGGAGTTGTTTTTCTTCAATAACGCGGATATATTCAGACAAATGAAAGTATGGCTTTGCCTATCGTTATGTTAGTAATGGACTGGGGGGAAATGTTATTATGATGATAGTTCTGCTTTAATGATACCTAGAAATTGTTTATGTAGGATTAACATGTGTCCAGGTTTTCAAGGTCATGTCCTCTTATTGTATGCTTGATCTGTTGAGCGCACCACTCCATCACTCAAAGGGGTTAAGAGTCTGATGGCCTGGAAATTCAAAGTGCGCTGTAAATGTCCTGGATTTCTTTGTGGGAAAGGACATGTGAACTGTGTATTTTACTTTTCCTTCTATTACATTCTACGTGGTGAATGCGGGAAGCATCTCATTACACATACAACTTGTATGTATGATTTGACTGCTGCTGCAGAATGTGAGCTCTGAGAATGTGGGAGGGTGACTTGCCAGACACATCCTAACAGTGAGCACCCTTTGGCGATGTTGTGCACAGTCTCTCTAATAAACCATAACTAATGAGTTACTCGCTACTAGTAGTGCTAAGGCTTATTCTTATTAATGCTCCACATGAGATAAATAAATCTCCCCATTGGTTTAAATTTAATTTTTATTTTGTGTGTTGGAGCCCTTTCTTGCATTTAAACATGAGTGAGGAATAATGAAGGCTTGGGGAGACTGAGATTCCCCACACCTAATATCCAGTTAAGGTGCATTAATTCATGCTTTACATACAAGCTTATAGTGTCCCGCTAGTCCCTACCATTAATATGGGACACTCGCAATGTGCCCTGATGCTTACCCGAGTATGCTGGGAACAAATCCTGCTTGGAACAGATTTGTTAGAGGCCACACATGTAAAGGCCTCCACTTGCTGAAGTCTTGGGGAAATGTATAACTTAACCCAGCGAGGACAGAGGGGTTCCAATGCATTGCTACGTAATATTTGCACATCCCTTTGGTTATCAAGTAGTTACGTGCAGCAGATGTATGAATTGTGCAGCACATGAGTACTGAGACACTGGGCTCCTGGGGTTGTGCAAAAGTGCATCAAACTTATATGTCCTGTGCACCACTGGGTGGGGTGCTCACTGGGCTTGCTTGGGCTCATCACTCAGATTATTTTATAATAGCCCAAATCGCCTTCTCTTCCTCTGCACATTGTGTAAATTTGAAATGGAAGAAGAGAAAGGGCAAGGAAATTCTGAACTGCCAAGAACTCAGAAGCACTACAGACACTCTTGAAATGTATTTGCAGTTCTATCTGACATAAGACATAGTGTGATGAGGCAAATTTATAACTTTTCCCTGTTTGTTTTTACCTTGTTAGGAATTAGTAGAAATACTGTTTCAATCAGAGCTTGTAGTCACAGCTTTTCAATTGTGGTATCAAGTGTGGTATCTAATTTGTAGCTATAATACAGCTCTAGGTTCTATGTATCACTAGTGTAGCTATATTTCAATTGTAATATCTGTTTATCATTAGTGTAACTCCACTTCTACTGTAAGCACTTAGTAATCATTAGTGAAGCTCCACTTCTACTGTAAGCACTTAGTAATCATTAGTGAAGCTCCACTTCAAATGTAAGCTTTGTGTATCACTAGTGAAGCTCCGATTCAAATGTAAGCTTTGTGTATCACTTGAGTAGCTCCATTTCAGTTGCATTCTCTATGGAATCACTTATGTAGCTCCATTTCAGTTGCATTCTCTATGGAATCACTTATGTAGCTCCATTTCAGTTGCATTCTCTATGGAATCACTCGTGTAGCTCCATTCAGTTGAATGCTTTATGGAATCATTTGTTTAGCTCCATTTCAGTTGGAAGCTCTGTGGTATCTCATGTGCAGCTTAATTTCAATTGCAGCTCTATTTCAAAAATTAACATTGAATATTAAAAATAATTCAAAATTAGTAATAGGATCACCATATTACCACTTGTATAAGTGCTATAGGATAAAAAGAGTGTTGAAGGACTCCAGTTCTCAAAATGTGTATATACTGCCTTAAACTCATTTTTATTGAAACTCTGATATGGCTATAATTTTGTAAACATTCAAACCTCAAATATGTCCTAGGAGAGGGGACTTGTATTAGCCTCCCTAAATATAAAATGCACTCTCCATCTATGAAATTAAGGGGTTAAAATGCCCCATTTAAATCAATGACAATTTTGTCATTTGATTATTTTTCCCTCAGCGTACAGTAAGTTTGTCCTAGAGTTACTCCAGGTAAGATTAGTTTATCAGCCCCAACATTTATTGTATGCTGCATTTGAAGTACTAAGCTTAACTGGGTAGAAAGATGAAGGAATAGGAAACCCCCTCTTTGTGTGCATGTGTTTTGTAAAGTAAAAATAAAATAAACATTCGGCATTATTGGCGCCGCCCCTTAAAGTCACAGGGGTAGAGAAACAGGGAGAAATAGAGAGATAGACATAGAGAGAGTGCACACCCACATTAAAAAAAGTTTTTTGTTTGTTTTTAACAATAATGACACATTTTGGAATTGTTGTATAGTCCAGTCTATGAGTACCAATAAACATTATCCCTTTCTTATGTATCAGGTGTCTAGATTAAATATTTTTATAATACTTCTACATTATCTTCATGCTTGCATTTTTTTTATTGTTTTAAGAAGGTCATAAAAGAAATTAAAACTCCACAGATTGTAGTCTATTCAGTTTTACATAGTGACATCCTGTGTTATATAAACCCATATTAATTGGATGCCATTTTTGGGGGACATTCCATAGCTATTTAACTTGGTATTGTATTTTTTGTTTCTGCAAGGTTTCAGTGTCTTTGAAGTTGTAGAAACACAATATACAGTTGGTTTCTTTTAACTAAAGTGTCTGGAAGTGTCTTTACAGGCCAGTCTATGGGTAAAATGACTCTCCATTTGAAGCAGCAGGAAGTATATTTTCACAAATGGTATGATGTGCCTATTTTATCTTCATGACTACAGTTGATGTGACAATTTTAGTATGGGCATATGCCCCCAGGACTGAAAGTCCCGTTTAAATCAAAGAGAAAATTGTGACTTTTTATTTGTCCGCTACATACCTGGAAACCTTCTTGCCCCAAGCCTCTGGAGGTCCACTAAAATCTCAGTCTTTGGATAACCTAATGTATTATTAGTTCACAATGCAGCTCAATTGCACCATTACTAGTAGGAAGATTGGCACCATTATATGACCCAAGCTGACAACAGGACCTGGGGATTTGAGCATGAGGGCTTTTGCTCCAATACCCAGTGACTAGTAACACGCATGCCTGTATCGCGGTGCAAAAGGGACTGACAGCGCAGGCGCACGGACGTCACTGTGAAGAGACGTCCGTGCTTCCTGCTCCTGTCACCATCGGTAAAACACCGATATCTGCTGAACCGGGTCATATTTCTGGTGACTAGCGCTACTAAGCAGCTAGTCGCCAGATGAGCAATCAGTGTAGCTTAAGTTATTGCGGGGTGGTAGTTCCCCTTTAAGACCAAGTACGAGTACCGATACTTTTTTCAAGTACTCACCGATACCAATTACCGATACTTTTTTGCGGTCATTTGCTAGCTTTCCCAAGTACCTAAAGCACACACACACATATATATATATATATATATATATATATATATATATATATATATATATATATATATACACTTTAGGTACTTGGAAGTATCGGTGAGTACACACACACACATACATACACACACCACCTCTTGATTCTCCACTTTTGCATCTTTCTCCCCCTCTTGATTCCCACCTTTTACTTCATTCTCCCCCTCTTGAGCTCCCTCCTTTTGCCTTGGCTTTTTCTCTCCCTTTTGATCCCCCTTTCTCCCACTCCTTCACTCTTGATCCCACCCTTTTGCCTCTCTCTCCCTCATGATCCCCCCTCCTTTTGCCTCTTCTTGGCCCCCCTCCTTTTGTCTCCTGATCCTTCTTCCTTTTGCCTCTTTTTTTCTCCCTTAGTCTCTTTTACGTATTTTTCTCCCTCTTGACCCCCCTCTCTGCCTCTTTCACCACCCGCTCTTCATGCCCCATCTTCCTCTGTTGATCCCCCTTTTCCTGCCTTACCCTCCTCTGCCGGGTGCTTGCTGTTCTCTCGCGAGCCCCGGCAGAGGTCAGCGTCGGAGCGTTGCCATGGTAACCAGCGGCAACCCACTCTGACGCTGCAGGAGGGAGAGAGGCGACCGGGGAGCATTGTGAGCAGTTCCCCGGGCTCCCTCTCTGCAGCACCAACCCTGACACAGGGTATTGGTGCTGGCATCGGCCGCATTTGTGCGAGTACAAGTACTCGCGCAAATGCTGGTATCGGCACCGATACCAGTATCGGTATCGGTGCAACCCTAACATAAACTATAATGTACATTTATGACTGTGGAGCAATGTGATACACTTATATACACACTACACAGTCTGATCCCCTAAAATGAAGGAATGCAACTGCAGATTTTATTTTTCATTTTAGTATGCAAAACTTCCCTTGACAATAAGTGGACACTCTGTTTAACACCACAATATTTATTATTTTGGTTTTTATGGAGAAATATCTAGTGTAATATTAAAACCATACTTTTGTATAAACAGAACATTCATGTGCAGCATCTGATGGCCACAGATAAGCTTGTGGTGCCACCATTGCCACATACAACCCACCATATCTCAACTCAACATATATGTGAGTGGATGTGGCCTGTGCCAAGAGCATCACTGGCATCTACTCACATAATGTATGTATGTGGGTGTGTATAACTGTGTTTGTAGGTGTGTAACTAACTGTCTTTCCATGTTGTGCGTTAAATTTATTTTGAGTGGTTGGGTTTATTATTGGGATAAGTTTAAGCATTATGTGATCTTCATCTTGGGAGGGGGTGCTCCTACATAATTCTACTCCCTGGGCCCACAAGTGGCTTTAGGCTACCCTGCCAGATCATCTCTGTGTTCCAGCAATAAGACAATGTTCCCGTTATTCCTCTCAGAGCAGGAAGAAGAAAAGATTGTGGTTTAGCCCTTAGTGTGCTGGAGGAGTTCATTGTGCCACACCAGAGACTGGGAACGTTAATGAGGAAACAGAAGAAGCAGGATTTGAAATTTACTTTTTGTGAGACGAGGCTACATGAACAGAAGTGAGCAGAAGCCAGCGGAGCTACTTGGAGAAGTCATATACACTCATAGCTCCAGACACACAGCTCAAGGGAAGCAGTTAGCACTGTTAGCACAGGTGGCTTGCTCAATGTGTCTGCCTGTGTGAGTGTATGTGTCTTTGCCAATCAGCTCTGCTGGCATCCACTCATGTCAGCTCTTTTCAGTGGAGTAGAAAACATTTCACATCCTAAGAGACAGCTTCTTCAATCAGTCTGGGGTCTTATATCCTGGCAGGTGGAGCATATGTAACTCCGAGAACGGAAGCCAGGCATCAGAGCAGACATCTTGTCTGCGTGCCTGTGCTGTCAGTCCCGGTCTCCATTAAAAAGTATTACACTGGCCCGGTCTCAGAAGACTAAGGATTACTTTACAGTCGGCTACTTTTGAGAGGTTAAGTAACTATTTTTAAGCTAGTCGCCACCTGCCTAATTTTTGCAGGGCTTTACCTAGCGTGGTAGTTCCGCTTTAATATATAGCTAAAAAACTAATGTAAATGCTGAAATAATTTTTTTTTCAATTACATCTAAAATTCTTACCAGTTCCTAGAATCACATTTACTCTAATGATATATTATTGTGGATTTTCTTTGACAAGATCTAATGTGGGATGAAATTATGGAAGACATTTAGATAATATGTTATTGGTTTTAATGTATCATGTTATGTTACAATAAAGTATTATAAAAGGATACACTATTAACATTTTACATTAAGTTGAGTGCTACATCTTAATTATTTGAACATTTTATCCATCCATCCAAAAAATGTTTATTTCTTTACTCATTAGAAGCTATAGAGACTTCTAGAACTTGTACTGAAGATCTCTCTAATAAATGTATTAGGGATAGTTCTGCATTTAATGAGTTCATTTGACAGTGTCAGACAAGCTCACATGTGAATATGCAATTAATTCACTTACTTTAAGTATTATAATAATAATAATATACATTCAGAATATAGAAAGTATTTTTTAAAGTGGAACTAAGAATTTATGACGTGGGTTCATGTGATAGAGCTTTCAAAAGCATTTGCATAATATGTCAGATTTTGTATTAAAAATAGTATATTATGTTTAATTAAAATACTAGTTTATGATTTGTTTCCCTATTATATATTTGTGCTGGTCACTACAGCTGCATGCCAGATAATAACATTCTACATTCTCCTTGGACATCCCTCTGACACTCACAAGGTTAGAAATAAACATATTGATATTGACCATAGAAAGTTGTCTTATGAGCCCCCTTCTCCAGTATAAGTAGGATGGAAGAAGGAAGAGCATGAAGTAGTGACAAGTAGGAGGGGAAGCTGTGTGGAATGTTAATATCTGGCACACAGATATGCCAGCCATTACTGCCTAACTTGTATAAACTGAAACATTAATACATCTAAATATGTCATAAATTATTATTTTAAATAAACCATGACTAACATAACTTATAGGTGGTTTTGAAAGTTCTTTCAGATGACGCTACATCATCATAAGTTTACTTCCACTTCATGTTTATAGAACTTTTTTTTAATGAATCTGAGGAACAAAGGAAAATTAAGGCAGTTCTATGGGCAACCAACTATATCATGGCAACAAGTAAACATCTCCATTGATGTAAATGGGGCTTGTAACTCATTGAATGCTGCATAGTTCTCTTATGCATTGTTTTTCAATATGTTGCAGACCTATCTAGCATTCAAGATTTTGAAAGCTGTATTCAGTTCAATGGGGGTTGTGCACTAAGGTGTGATAAAGAGGTGATAAAGTGGAGATGACTTCTCCAGAGATGTCGCTTCTCCAAATCCTATGTTATTCTATAGCACCTATACACTAAGATCTCCAGTGTGGGGGAAATCTTAGTGCACTGGAACCGTAGGATAACATAGGACTTGAAAATGTGATGTCAATGGAGAAGTGCTCTCCAGGTTGTCTCCTCTTTATCACACCTTAGTGCATCTTCCCCAGTGGGTATTTGGGGAACATTTCTTTGTTCCCTATAGTGAAGATGGTTTTCACTCTAGAATAGTATCAGTTTGCCTTTCTACCGGTTTGGTCAACCTGAGGTCCATCAGCTGTTGAGGACTACTATTCCCATCATCCACTGCCATCCAACAACTCAATTGCTGCAGGACCTCTGGTTGTCCATCTTTGCCTTAGACCCTCAGTCATAATAAAAACAGTCAATAGATTGAAATGATGTCCACCAAAACTGTAACCATGTTAAATCAATACTTTCTGCAAAGGAACAACCAGGATTTAGCAGTTTGCCTTACTGTGTGTCTAATTGAGTGTCCATTGTTCTTCACTGTTCTCCACTCAGTGGCACGTTATGTGCCAGATTAGAAGCAGAGAATGAGTGATTAGGTCACAGCATGCTCCAGAACAGATGCAAAGCTCAAACAACAGGTTTTCTATTCATATAGGCCAATGTTATAAAAACATTTATTACAAAACTAGCACAGTTTGGTCCCTTTAAAAGGACCTGCCACCTGAAAGGATTTGTATGATTAATCATCAGTATTAATTTATTCAACTCCCTAGTAGAAACTGATAGGTTATACCATCCTAAGAAGGTGGAGAGAAGTGATTTTGTGGACATATGAGTAATCAATTTTACAGCCTTTATCAGATAGGTCAGAGAACAGAACTGAGAGATTAGGTAGGTTCTCCAATTACTAAACCTATATTGTGTAAAACTACTTAACTGATTGAAAATTGAAAGTTGAAATAGATACATTTAATGAGACTAAAGACTGTGTAAGTAACAGGTCCACTTCTAGTGGCAAAGGAGTATGCAACTCCTTACAGAGTTGTGCACTACAAGATTGAATAAAGACAATGCATTCTGTCTTTTGAATCACTTACCTGTATCTATCTATCTATCTATCTATCTATCTATCTATCTATCTATCTATCTATCTATCTATCTATCTATCTATCTATCTATCTTATCTATCTATCTATCTATCTATCTATCTATCTATCTATCTATCTATCTGATATATTAGGTCTTTTATGAGTGGATGTAGGGGGAGGCAACAATATTATTGCATTCCAGGAAATTTTCACTGTTAGATCCAATGATCTTTATTCACCAACAGTTCCATGGAGGAGAGGCTAAAAAAAAAACATTTAAATCAGTGGGAATTTGGGGAATTTTTATTCACCTCCCTAAAGTTCAGTTGGTTTGCTCCAGAACTCCATTTCTTTAAGCTGATGAATAAGGCTTAAAGTTTCAGGTTCTGAATCTCTTGAGGACTAGATGGACAATGCATTCTGAAGAAATAGTTGTACACTTTTCTGGTTCTCATGGAGATAACATTTAGTGTCTCAGACTGCATAAATACACAAATGATTTAGTGCACATTTGAGTAGAATTGTTTGTGCTTCTGCATTGTGTCAACCAATGGTGGGCAACAAGGGTCCCTAGGGTCTCAGAAGTGGGGTCATATTTATATCTCAAATGTTAAACTTTGCACTCTCCACATGGGTCTATAAAGTGTTAAATATGACGTGTAGCCCATTTGAGGACTTAGGACAGAGACAGTCAATTTTTACTCCCTGCTGTTGGGTACTACTCCTTTGGGTGGTTGGGGATGATGGAGCTGGAGACTCCAAAAGCTGGAAGTCCAAAGATTGAGTACCCCCAGCTTATTTCTACACATATATCCATTGGTGTGAAACTGCTGGTCTGTTACTGATGTACAGAAACTGCCTGGTGATCTTGAAAATACAGTGTAAGGTAGATGCCTCTAAAGCACTGCTGCCTGGCCGTCAGTCTTGGCAGAAGTAAGATTTCCAACTAACGCAGTAATAATGCTGGTTAACAGTACTATTGGTACAGTTATCGCTAGATGGCTAATTATTGAGGGGGGCTTTATTTGGGGTGATAGTTCCCCTTTACTTTGTAACAAATAGTTGATTTTGGAAAAGCCTTCAAAGTCACCTATATTTATGTTAGCCATTTTTAAACAATAGCTTATGAGATATTTAATTTTATTTATTTGTCCATTTAAGCAAATTAGAGAGTACTGACATGCATTATAAGCCAGATGCTAACATTCCATACTGCTCCCCATCCTAACTGCCACTCCTTGCCGGCCAATATAGCTAATTTGCATAAACAGGCAAACAAAGTTAAATATTTTATAATCTATAATTTGATAATAAAAATAGGTAGTTTTGAAATTTCATTCAAAATCATCTATTTGTTACAAAGTGAAAGTTCCAGTTTAAGGTGATTTTGATGGATTGTATTGTATTCTCTCTTGTTAACCTGTTGTGAGTATTAATTTGTTCACTAGCTTTGATCCCTTCTAATCCTTCACTTTAGCCTTGGGGAAGAGGGTGAAATCTGTATGCTGTACTCAATATTCTTGACTGTTTTACTATAGCACTAAAACCTGATTCCTCTCTAGGTTTGGCTTTCAACTCTGTTTATATGCCTGCGGTAAATTTTTATTGGAAAAAAAAAAGAAAAACATTCAAAGAATCCAGCAATTCATGAGTATTGGAAATGTTTAGAATCACTACCACTGCTGAAACAGAGATAAATGGTACCCTAAAGAATTCATTTTCCTTATAGATGGGATGGAAATTGTTTTACCTGTAAAAATACTGTACAGCATACAGTATGCTTGAAATGTAGCCACATTAATAATTCAATACATACAAAACTGTAGTAGCTACAGTAAATCAGGTGAGACAACAGTGGCTCTCAAGCTGTTGCACAACAATGCCTATTGACCTTATCTTGCCATCAGCCAGCTAAGGATGATGGAAGCTGCAGTCTGACTACATCTAATAAACCACTGTTAAACACAGTTGAATGAAATAATATTTGAAAAAAAAGGAAAGGGGTACTTAAAATTGTAAATAAACAGCTCACTATATATCAAGAACAAATCACTCTTTTGTTGGGACATTGGCATTGGTCCGTGTACACCTACAGCCATAGCTGGGAACTCTCCGGTTTTGGCCCGGAGACTCTGGTTTTGACACTCTCCCGGGCAGAGTATGATTGTCAGGATGTGGTGAGTTTCTGATGAAACTCTTCACACTTGTCCTCTATCCCACCCTGTTCCTCCCACTCCTGCCCTCTTCTCCTCCTTGTCCAGTCTAGTCTAACTTTTTTTGTTTTTGTTTTAGAGGTCCTGCCCCCACTCACACTTAACCGCTTAACGACCCTTGACGTTCATAGTACGTCATGGGTCGAACTGAGTTAACGACCCATGACGTACTATGACCGTCATGGAATTCCGGGCCCCCCCTGCGGCGGCATGCCGTTCGGGGAGTCCAGAACCTGAATTTGAAAAAAAAAAAAAAAAAATGCTCCTTGGTCCTTAACTGACCATGCCGCGCTGATCGGCCGGTTATTAAGGGGTTAAGCACGGGCCCTTTTATGACTCAAATCGTGTCATTTCTCTCCCCTCCGGGGAGCCCAGATCAAGAAGTTCCCAGGTATGCCCACAACATAGAATGTGGGTATGGCCAACACAGCTGACTTGCATCTCAAGATGTGGTACTCTAGGAGGTTGTCTACTCTGCCTAATGGAAACCCAGCCATGCAGTCCTTGCTAATATGTCACTTTATGTATGTGAGGTATTTTCCACAGTAGGATGATATTGGCAGAAAACATTGTCTAATACCTCCTTAGGGAATTCTTATGAGACGGCCCCTTTCCACATAATATGTGTGGCGATGATTATATATGCGTATGCTTCCTGACATCAGCCTGGGAATGCTGGAAACTTGGAGAGGGAGTGTAGGAACTCAGTGTAATAATTTAAAGCTCGGTGTAGGAACACAATGATGGAAGGTTTTATACTTAACAGAGGTAAGTGTTGCTTGCATTTCCTCCCCACTGAAATTTCTGTGGAAAGGCGGAATATAATTCCTTTTCCACAGAAATTCCTGCTAGAGATGCCAGCTTTCGCACACTAGTCACTTGCCCTGAAATGAAGAGGTCAGAGAACCCTTTGCAACATCCCATACTTTATCGTGAGAACAATTACAAGAGAGGAAAAAAGCTGACTTCTCTAAAGAAGGAATTCCCTGCAGCCTTTCACCACAGAGATAATACCACTGCAGTTATAAACTATGCAGAAAATAAATCTAGTGGTTTGAGAAAGAAATGGAATAGTATTTTCAGCAGACCATTAGATGGAAAATGCTTAGACTTGAAAACTGAACATAGTTAGAAAATCGTTTGACTTGAAATTCACAGCCAAGCCATTAAGAACATGCTGTGCTAAAAATTACAGGTATATGAAAGCATTAATCATTGTACTTAGCTGCTGCCGTAGTGTGGCTTGCTAGTATGTCTTTGTTCTCCAGAGATGGTAGTTTAAATCCCCAATGCCCTTTGTTGATAGAAGACTTGAGCCACAGTAATTTAGCAGAGACCATACATTGCATAATGTAGTAGTACCATGCTACATTTCCTGTCAGAAAAGCACAAATCAAGAATTAAAGCAATTCTGTTTCATTGTGCACAATAATTAAGGTGAAATAGCAAAGTGCCATCAAGGCCAGTTATTTCAGACCTGCAGGAAACTGCAATATATTCTCTAAATATTTTATTCTACTTTATTCCATTTTTTACTGGACTTTTTGTTACTGTGTATGTTTGTGTATAGTGATGTAGCAGAGGCCAGGGGACACATCTTGTAATTTTTCTCTACCAATGGTTTACATTCAATAGTGCAAAGTGAGCAAATCAAAGGAGAAATCACCAATTACCTTACTATGACTATATAATCTGAATAACCCTTATGAATTTGTCCTTGCGCCTTTTAAAGACATAAAATCTTCAATCAGTATTTATTATTATTATTATTATTCTTTATTTATATAGCGCCAACTAATTCCGCAGCGCTGTACAATTGGGGAATAGACATACAGAGGTATTAAATAGTACAATCAGATGTGTAGAACAGGAGGATCAGAGGGCCCTGCTCGTGAGAGCTTACAGTCTAGAGGAAGGTAGGTTTGATACAGAAGGAGTAAGTGCTATTGCGTTTAAGTGCCTCCTTCCACATGAACTGCCAGTCAGTGGGTGGGAGTGAGAAGTGCCATTGAGTGCAGTAGTCCGTGCAAGGGGTGAATCTTGGTGATGATGTTTATGGAGGCAGTTGATAGGCCTCCCTGAAGAGGTGAGTCTTCAGGGAGCGTCTGAAGATTTGAAGGCTGGGGGAATGCCATGTCCATTTACTGAAGCAGTGCTTGAACCTACTTACCCTTTGAGGACCAGAGTGCTGCACAACACACTGCAATGCATATCTCTCTTTTATTTAGAGTTAAGACTACCATGTTCTGTGAGTAGAGTTTGAGGCCTTGTGGTCTGCTAGGAACTGTTATGTCGGCCTCCAGGGACAAGACATTCAGGACAGATTGAAGATGTTTTTCTTGAACAAAGACACAAGAGCAAAATTCATTGAGACCATCTGTATTTTCTGGACATAATAATGTAAGTGGAAGATTGTTATTATTAGGTGTTAGTTCTCCTTTAACAAAAAACCCTCATTTTCCTAGGCTGAGGAAGGCAGCCTTTGGCTCACCAGTTCTTGGGGACTACAACCTCATTGTCCCCAATGGCTGTTAGTAGTTGTAGGTTCCATCAGCACGAGAGTCAAAGGTTTTATTCCTCGGGCCTAGACTTTAATGGGTCAAGGCTTTATAAATACAGGAATTACCTGCCATCTCTGGCAATCAAGCTCCCATAGCTTAAAACCCTCTCATATTCTCTTGTTGGTCACTATGTAGATCTCTGTAGTTTACAGAGCTGGCTGACATCAGAGCTTGTGGGAAAGGAAGCAACATAGCTATCTTCTCCACAGGAGTCAGAGATCTGGCCTCCTTTTCCTGCCCTTTTATTCCTCTAAACTTTCTACTGATAAGTCCACTGAGCAAAATTTGAAAGAGATAAGAGGCAGGGGTGAGAGTGGCTATTCTGTTTGCACAACACATAAAAATATGGCAGCTTTCCCCACCAATAGGAAAGGGAAAAGCGAAGGTTACAGGTAAACTTAAGCAAGAGCAGCATCCAAAGTAGACATACGTCACTATACATAGAAAAACTTCCTCTATATACAACTTTGTATAGGAAGCAAATGTTTGTGCTAATGGTGAATTTATATACAGCCCAAAACTTTAAAAATAAAAACAAAGTTGTAAAGTGCTCAAGCTGTTCCATGTTGTTATTTTACTAAATAGGACTTCTGAAATGTGTGTGTGGTGGAAAGGTGAGCTGGGAACATCTGCACCTGTGTTAAACGTGTACAAACAGTGCCATTTAACCCAGTAAGCACCATTCTGTCATAAGCTCTAGAACTAATATCATGTGGTGAGATGTTCAAAACTTGGGATAAATGAAATCGTCTGTAATGAGTTGAAAAAGTTCTTATGCCATGGTTCATCAGTTCTCAGACATATTACCATCAGTTTATACAGCCAATTTTACCATTTCCATCAAAGGAAAAAACAGTCTTAACCCTTTAAGTGCCAGAGAGGTACACAACGCATTGCAAAGGGTTAACAGTGGGAGTGGTTAATTTACAGTCATATTGTAAGGTATTTTCAAGATAAAAAACAATTATTTTAGTCTTCACTTTTTTATCTGATTTCTACCCTTTAATCCAACAAAATGAATATGGTCTAAACTTGGAGAAGACATTCAAAGTACTATTAGCAAATAGGAGTGGTGTTAAGTAGTAAAAATAGGCTTAGACAAATTAAAGACATTTTGTCAGAATTTTTAAGGGCAATATTAATACCTGGGAACTTGACAGGCAGGGCTTCCCAGAGGGCAGCCCTGCCAGCGCGATAGGGGAGGGAAATGACGCGATTCACGTCTAAAAGGGGTGGGGCTTAGTCACGAGGTGGATGGGACAAAAAAATAATTTAAAAAAAGGGCAAAAATATATGTTCAATGAGGGTAAGAGGGCGGGGAATGGGAGGAACTGGGGCTGGATTGAGAGCACACGTAGAAGACCATTTCAGTGAAGGATTTCTGTTTCTATAATGAGATCTCAGCTCTGCTGCAGAGCCGCCACTGGTCCCGGGACCGGATTCCCCTGCTATCAGCTATAACGCTGATGTCAGGGGAGAGGGAACTTTGAATGCAAATATCTCTCAAACCATAACGGTTTGAGAGATGCCGCTGGTCTCATTTAATTCCAATTTTTAAGGGCTACAACATGGGGGATAGTAAAAATGAAGTATTACTATCCCTTTAAAAAAACAGAGGGGTAAGCAATGCATTGCTAAGCAATGAGCTGCACATCCCTATCGTCTTTAAGGGGTTAAAACTACAATATATACTTGTAAGAGGCAGAGGAAATTGTGATTTCATTCCTTTTTAATTGTGAGTGGTTGCGGATCATCAACGTAATGAACTGCTGCAGGCAAGATGCATTGATGACATTTACATAATTAAATCTTCATGTATGTCTGATAACACCTTGTGCGTCAGGATGTACTGACCTTAGGACATTATAGACATTGGATCTGCAATTCCATGAAATAAGAGAATGTATAATTCCATTGCAAAGTTAATGTGTTGTCATTTCTATCTGTTGATGTTTTTATCAATATATTACATTTGTATTGCATTTGAGTACTTTCTATCATTCAAGGGGATAAAAGTCCCATTTAAATCAACTGGAATATTTATCTGTTGCCATATTCCAGAATTTTATCACTTTCTTGATGTGCAGTTATATAGTATTAAAGCACACAAAAATACTTTAATGTTATGTTTTTTCATAACTGTTTAATATCATATATTTTTGTGCAAGGATTGATCTATGTGAACAGCCATTTGTGAAGGCACGCTGCATTGTGGCTCTGCACCCACATGATATCACATACCTTGCTTGTGCTAAGAAACAATGCAAGAAAAAGAATCCCTTCTAAAATGTTATAGAAGTAGTGTTGGATTGAGGCAAGTTGCCACAGCACATGACATCACATGGGCAGGGTCACCTTCTGAAAGCATATCAGTGAAGGAACAAGGATGTACTCTATCCAGTTTTGAAGCTTCATGTCAGAGGTGGAAAAATTAAGCATCCCCATCTCCAGGAAGCTTCAGGAACCATAGTAAATATTGATAGAAATCACAGCTGCCTGTCAGACAGGCATAGTATTAAAGCATACAGTGTATGCTTTAATATTAACAGCTGTTTAGTGAATGCGTCTTATTTTATCCTATCTTGTGCCAGAGAGATATTCAACGCATTGTTCTTTAATGCGTTGGATACCACTCTGGCACTCAATAGGTTAAATGTCCTGTGATTCTGCCGGAAACCATCATTTCTATCTTCATGGTCATCGATGACTTACTGAAGATAGTATCTCTTTAACAAAACACAGGAGCAAAATCCATAGGGATATATTAGAAATATGTAGTCATAATAAAGAAAGTAGGTGGTTATTATTCGGTTATGTTAGTGTTCCTTTAAATGTGCTAAATTGAGTCCTACAGCTGTTATCTATATAATCTGTAGTCTGAAATAATTGCAGTTTTCTATAATAAAATAGCAGAGTTGTAAAAACAAGAATTCGGTCAAGCTGACATTTCCAAGGAAGCGATTTCACAATTCATTATAGATAAGAAGTTGTGTCAAAAAGGTTTGACTATATTGTAATAGCTAGGGATGGTTACAAACACTTGGTTGCTGTTAAAATAGAATATATATTGGACATGTTGTAGCTTTACAGATTTTTAGATTTCCTTCATTATAGAACAGCTGGAGAGTCAAAGGTTGCCTACCACAGTTATAAAACATGGGATATATTAAATGTGGACCTGTCACCATTAGAAACATTTTGTTTGTTTTACAGCTTTAAAGGGGAACATTCACATAAAAAAAATTGACCAATGGTTTTAATCAATAAAACAAGATTAGCGCTGGGATTTTTTTTTTTAACTTACCTACGAGTGGAGATATGAAGCCTTCAAATTGAGCACTTTCGCATTCTTCCCTTCGTAGCTGTATTTCTGTGGGCTGACGTTATAGCAGACTTCGTTTACAGTTCTACTGAGGTTGCAACCTCAGTAGCATTGTGAACGGAGTTTGCTGTAACGTTAGCCCACAGAAATAGAGCTATGAAGGGCAGCGTAAACCCGTCCCCTGGGGCAGCTGGGAAGTCCTGCGGCATTGTGCAGCACATACAGGGTGCCACAGAACGCGGAAGTGATGGATGTGAAGGCTTCATATCTCCATTCCTGCGTAAGTTTTAAAAAAATTTTTAATGTGAATGTTCCCCTTGAAAGGGATAGTAATGTTTCACAAAAACAGCAGCTCCAATTAATCTTCATAGTATTTAAGCCATAGAGAGTGTTATTTCAATACTGTCAGCGTTGTAGTTCAAGAGTAATTGAATGATAAAGTTTCCCCCTCCTGACACTTTTACCTAGTGTAAGCCACCTCCCCTCAGATGTGGGATCTTGTCCACAGACCAGACAATGAAAGCACTGCCCCCTTATGTTAATTGAAGATTGTCCCTCTCTGTGATCTATCTGGACACCACCTTTCTGTCCTGAGGTGAGCAGTGTTACATCATTAAAAGGAGTGGGAGGGGGATACTTTATCATTCAATTACTCTTGAACTACAACTCTGACAGTATTGAAATACCACTCTCCATGGCCCAAATACTATGAAGATTAATTTGAGCAACTTTTATTATGAAACATTACTATCCCTTTAATGTTTTAATTGCACAGTTATGCTAATTTCCTGTACATATGATAATTAGTGCCAAACTTGTTGATCTTTGTGATGTCAGAAATGTGTTCAATATGTGTGTGCATTCATAGTGCAATGTGTGGCAGTATTGTCTCAGCACATAAACTATTTAGCATAAAATGCCATACTGTGCCACCAATAAGTAAAAGTGTCTGAAAAATGATTTATATTACAAAGAAATGACTAGTACAACATTTAGGCATGTTTTAATTCTTTTTAATTAACTAAACTTATCTTAGGAGGACAGGTCCACTTTAACCCTTAAAGGAACACTAACACCTAAAAATTAAAATGGGTTATATAATGTTTAAATATTACGTTCTTCAAGCTAGATTCTGTAAAATGTTGTTATTTTCTTTTAGATCCTTAAAATCAGTTGCATTTTAAATCTTTGAATGGCAGAGGAGTGCACAACACCTTGACAAGCAATGTTTTGTGAACCTATCTGGCACTCAAAGGGTTAAATCACTTGTAGATTATCTGATAATAATGGGATGTCCCATAATGGTCAATGTTTGTGCAGACCTAATGATGTTAATGTGTTGATATTATTACCCACTGGAATCAGTATGGTACATTCACCCGATGTGTTTTGGTAATACTAAATGCAATATGTTAAATTATATTGAAATGCAGGCAACACACCTGACATTTATACAGTAAAAATGTGTATATCCTGAAATTTTAAGCCGGCCTTCAAGTAGTTTGTATCAATGTACAAGTATTTTGGCCACTGGAGTATTAACATTTCTGTGATATCAAGTCTACATTTCCTGACACTAATTTAATGAATGATTCCCTGAATTTTTTTGTAGTTTTATTGAAACAGCTGACTAAAATAAGACGATTGATGACACTTATTTTGCGACTCGTATAAAACTGGAAAGCAATTTATAATTAGTCCCTTGAGTGCCAGAGGGATGTGTAGAAAAATATTATTTATTTTAAATCTTGGCAAGTAAAGACTAGGTCAATCCGTATGCCTCTTTGTTGGAAACTTTTTATGATATTTTATTCTCTGTTTTATAAACTCAGGGTTAAGTAATGTTGTGTATTTATACATTTAATATGTATCAGTTTGCAGAAAAATGTTTTGACTGCTGTGTTTGATTTGATTTTGTTTACATTTCTTATATCTCCCACTGTGCTAAAAACTGCTATATTTTTAAGTGATGATAAATTCATATAAAGTCTTATAAAAAAACAAAATAGAAAATGTTGGCATGCATTTGAAAATTTGCTTATGAAAAGTCACCACTCCTGGTTCTGTTTCTATAGTTTTCTACACACAGGAAAAGTAAAAAAAAATAGCATTTTGTGTTCAGGTTTTAGCAGTAATAAGTTTTGAATGAAGCAACTCCCATTGGTTTGAATTACCTTGTTTTTTCTCAATAAAACACCTTTAATGCCTAGTTAAAGGTGTATTTTTGTAACATAGATTTTTAGAATGCCACATTTTTCCCAGTAGAGTTCCAATGACAATGAGGGACAGTGGTGCCCTATAGGGATATATATGCCATAAAACATCTCCAGAATGCTGTTTACTGATCTGATTTACTGATGTAACACTGCTTACCTCAAAACAGAAAGGTGGTGTCCAAATAGCTTGCTGAGAGGGACAATCTTCAGTTAGCATGAGGGAAAAACCTGAAAAACCTGTCAAGGGGGGCAGGCTTTTCATTGTTCTTACAATAAGAAGATTGTCCCTTACTGTGAGCTGTCTAGTCTGTGGATCAGATTCCACATCTGTGGGGAGGTGGCTTACAATAAGTAAAAGGGGCAGGAGGTGGAAACTTTATCATTCAATTATTCTTGAACTACAACTCTGACAGTAGTGAAATAACCTTCTCCATGGCCCAAATACTATGAAGACTAATTGGAGCTGCTTTTATTTTGAAACATAACTATCTTTTTAAATGAAGTCCACCAAGCAAACAGGAAAAACAATTATAACTTTAAATAAATGTATAAAAAGATATATTTTAAAGTGTTACAAATGCCTTATATTAATAATAAGTAATATCATAGATATTCAAACAGTAAATCAATAGATGTCAGTCCAATCTCTCGAACCTTTATGACTGGAGAGCTATAATGTTTTAAAGTTCCCCCTCCCTCCCCTTGCACCAACGTCAGCTGTAAAGCTGACAGAAGGAGATTTGAGTTTGCCAACTCGAGGCGGCTCTTCGGCAGAGCCAAAATACCACAATCTAAAAAGAAATACTTCATTGGAACAGGCAAGCACACTTTGTAGACTGTTCCATTGAAGTATTTCTTTTTAGATTGCGGTATTTTGGCTCTGCTGAAGAGCCGCCTTCTGGTCCCGGGACCAGGATCTTCAACTGTCATCTAGAGGCTGACGTCAGTGCAAGGGGAGGGAGGGGGGAACTTTAAAACATTATATCTCTCAAACCATAGAGGTCTGAGAGATCGAACTGACAGCTATTGATTTATTTTTTGAATATTTACGATATTACTGTTTATTAATATAATGCATTACTAACCCTTTAACAATAATACCCAATATTAGTCAATGCTATGTAAGACTTAAAGACACACTATATTTTCTTGATAGTATCAATCCATTTTGTATGCATATTACCTCATATTGTCAATTTCTACTTTTCTTTCCTTGGTAAGAGATGATAAACATCTATTTTCTATTAATTTTCTAAATACTTTAAATGTGGTAATAATTATATATTTTATATATGTTAAAATTAAAAAAAAAACGTAAAAAAATAAATATAAATTAATTTATATATTGGATTTAGTTTAATCAGCACTCTAATTGTAATTAAGTTTTGCATTCATGTTTCCTGTTCTTTTTATATTGCATTAAATACATTTTATAGATAAGATGATGATTTATAGATAGAATTATTAAAAATATAAAAATATGAATATTTATTAACACCTTAAGGACCGGTGATGTGCAAGGGCCGCCACTGGTGCATTTGTGTTAAGGATGGTGATGGTCCTAGCACGTCATGGAATTCTGGGATGGCAGTGTGACTCCGTGCTGCTCTACCATCCTAGAATTCATTGTGGCAGCAAAAAAACAAAGTGTGGCGGTCCTTTATGGCCGCCCCCACTGGACCGGGCAGTTGTTAAAGGGTAAATACAAAAAAAAAAAAAAATGAGTGTGAGAGCTCAGGCTTTTACTAGAAAATACCTGCTACTCAACCCACTGCATAGAGTAACATTTCAAAAGTATGGCCCTCAGTATAGATGCCTCCACAGAATGTATCTCTCTAGAGCTGGTGCTGTGAGTTTGGGACAGGCAGATGATGATTCCTGTTGTCTGCTGTGATGCTAAACCCATTAGCACAGCCAATAGGAGTTAGGACAAGAAGTTTGGGGCAGACCTTTAGAATTACAGTTGTATGTCTATAAGGCTACCACTCACACAGGTGGGTGCAGCAATAATTAACTTGTAAAAGACTGAGCTTTAACATGGTTTTGACATTTATCCTGTAATATCATAATGCAACAAATAATACATTTTCCAATCATAACTATTTAATTTTGTTTTGATGTCTAATTATTTCTTCCATATAAAATCTAGAAACTTCAAATAGTGCTAGTTAAGAGATCATTAAATTCCTATGGATGCAGTGATAACTTAAACATCTAGTTTAAAAGCTGCTTAATGTGAAGTATTGTTTGCAGTACTGGTAGACTTGATTTTACTGCAGGTGATAAATGAATCACTAATTTTATCAAATATTTGAAGATGGAGAAATTTGGAAATACAACCAGTGATAATGTAATCATCTGAAATAGAATCTATCCCTAACTTTTTAGTACTTCGTTAACCCTTTGACTGCCAGAGTGGTAACCAACGCATTGCAGCACCTCTTTGGCACTCAAAGGGTTAATATAGTACAGCCCCTTTTTTTCAAACTCTTTTTTAGCCTTCGCTTTGTACCTCTTTATATTTTCCGATAAGAGGTAACGTCCTTCATGAAGTCTAACTTTAGCCCACAGTCACCAATTCAATTTGGCTGGAACGTAGACAGCAACTCAACTGAATATGAAGGCCTCATTTGAATTTCTGATAAAATTAATATAACAGTGATTTTTCCTTTGTTCAGTAGGGATTTTATGAACAGTTTAAACTGTAGATGCTTAGGGCCAGATTTTAAGGTTTGCGTTAAAATAGCCAGTAGGGCCAAAGTGAATATCGGCCGACATAACAAAATGTGTAACCCGGTATTTAAAGGCCATACCAGCTAAAAGCACAACGGACGTTAGGCCACAGAAATGGTCTTGTAGCTAAACGTCTGTTTTGTGCTTTAAGTTCCCAAAACATTGCAAAGCAATGCATTGCGTACCCCTCTGGCATGCAAAGGGTTAACCTACTCTTTTTATTTTTTTCAATAATAGAGATAGGATCATATGTTGAAAATAAAAATGATGGAATTCTGGGGCAAATCATTTGCACTATAGGGGAGAACAAACAATTCCAAAAATGACCATTGATTTAAATGGAGATTTAACCCTCTGAATGCTAGAGAAGTCTCCAGTGCATTGCTTGGCAGTGGGCTGGAGACCTCTCTAGCATTCAAGATATTAAAATCTTCATTTAAATCAACTGGAATTTTTAGTTGTCCCCCATAGTGCTAATGGTTCGCCCCAGAATTGCGCTACATTTCATTTGAGCATGTAGTCCTTATAAGGCCGCTATAATTTTTCATATGTGCAATGCTATGGTTATTTGGTAGTGCCATTGTTTTTACTTTGTGACAGATATATTACAAAACATGTGTCTGCAGTCTGCGGCCTTTCCAGCTGCTTTCGGACTACAACATAATCCTATGCTGCACCATACCTCAGTAAGAAATCCTGCATAGCACTATGAACTACATAAATCTCTGCTTAAAGGAGAATTACCACCTTCTAATAACACCACCACCATACCACACTGTGGCTCTGTGCCTTTATTCAAGACATACAACCTTCAATTAGTTGTTTATGTCATGTCCATGGAGACGGACATGACAGTTGCTAGCAGGACCACAGGACACAAACAATGTCCACTGCACATGGTTGTCTTTACACTTTAAAGTGATAGTAATGTCTTAATTATATAAAAAATAATATTGTAGAGCGTAAACTAAGAAATCCATTGATGCAATTCCTATCTCTCAAACCTTTATGGGGGATCAAGAGGTGAGGGGAGAGAGAGGTAAAAAGGGGGGATCAAGAGGTGAGGGGGAGAGAGAAGCAAAAAGGGGGAACCAAGAGGTGAGAAGGAGTCAAGAGGCACAATGGGGGATCAAGAGGTGAGGGGGAGAGTCAAGAGGCAAAATGGGGGGATCAAGAGTCAGGAGGGAGACACGTGAGGCAAAAGGGGGGATCATGAGGGAGGCACAAGAGGCAAAAGGGGCATCAAGAGGGAGACACAAGAGGCAAAAGGGGGAATCAAGAGGGAGACACAAGAAGCAAAAGGGGGATCAAGATGCAAAAGGGGGATCAAGAAGGAGACACAAGAGGCAAAAGGGGGGATCAAGAGTCAAAAGGGGGGCTCAAGAGGGAGACACAAGAAGGAAAAGGGGGATCAAGAGGCAAAATGGGGATCAAGAGGGCAACAAAAGATGCAAAAGGGGGATCAAAAGGGAGACACAAGAGGCAAAAGGGGATCAGGAGACAAGAGGGGGAGAAAGAGGCAAGAGGGAGATAAAGATGGAATAGGAAGATCAAGGGGGCAATAAGGGGAGAAAAAGGCAATATGGGGAGAAAAATGCTAGAGCGAGGATCAAGAGGGGGAGAAAGAGACTCCCCCTTTCTTTTTTCTCTTTATTCCATTCTCCCTCTTGCCCCTTATCTTTCTTCATCACTTTTCTTTCTGCCCCTTGCCTTTCTCCCCATTTTCCCCGTTCTCTTTAGTCCATTCAACATCATGCCTTTTCACCTGAATGTCTCTGCTTACAATGTGACCCAGAATTACATAATAAGTGTAATGTGAAGGTATTATTCGGTTGCAAAACATTTCAGTTCTATGTGGTTTTCGGGGCAGGAGAGGGGTTAATATAGTTATGGATGTGACATGTTTTGGTGGGTGTGGTTTTGGTGGGGGGGGGGCAGCACTTCATCCTTGGACCCAGGCAACACAATGTCTTGGGCTGGCCCTGTCGATGATAGAAACTTTCCTATCTTGTGGATACTTTAATGTGTAAAATATAGAAGAAATGTGATCTGTATTAATAAAAAAGTGTGCAACTTCTCACTTATTACGGTTTTGCGTTTCCTGTATGTGTCAGTGTCCTTAAATGCAGGTGAAGTAGAAAAGTCAAATCTAATCTAAGGAGTGAACTGTTCAGTTGGATACAACGTGTCTATTGCCATGAGGCAAGCCTCATGACACTAAAGTAATAGATGTTATGGCCGTGTGCAGAAATGACATTTTTTTAGTGAAAGATCACATCTGCCATTTTAAAGGAACACAGGACATAATGGTTAACCCCTTGGATGCACAATACATTTCTAACACATTGCTGAGCTATTCATTAGAGATGTATTTTGCATTCAGTTGGTTAAATTGGGTTATTATATGCATTTATGTTGGCAAGCTAGCCTGTATAAACATTATTTTAGATGCCTAAAATCCAATTTAAAGTGGAACTTTAGCCTTAATTCAAGTTTACATTTTTGAAAACTGCATTAAAACTGTCTATATGCCATGTAAGCCAAAAGACCAGCAAATGTAGGGCTAAGGAGATATTCATACTTCTTACCATATGCTAAGTGTGATGCCCATGCAGTACCATTGACAATTAATATGCTAATTTGTATTTCCAGTGATGTTTCATATGCTAATGAAGCTCTGTGCTATACCAGGACATTTTCCCTTTCACTTTTCTCAGAAATAAAAATGTGAACATCTCCTAAACTGTACATCTGCTAGACTTTTGTTTAAAATGACATGTAGCCAGTTTTGAATAAAGATTTCAAATATTTAAAGAAAATTCAAGGTGATAGGGGGACTCTTTAGGATCAAAGGGGTACTGCTTTGCACCCATCTGGTCCTTTAGGGGTTAAATCTGCATTTATATTACATGTAAAGAAAACTGTGTTCCTCTTCTGATGAGCATTATTTGTAGAGTATTTAATGAGTGAGAAGCTGTAAAGTAGTTGGCATATTTAGATTAGTATCCACCCCTTTTCTGTTCAGAAAGGCTGTTAAATCTAACAGTTTACAAACATTAAAGGGATAGTAATACTTCATTTTATCTTTCGTTTATTTTGTGGGCATTAAAAAAACATAAAGAACGATATATGTCTTATCTCTCAAACCTTTATGGTTTGAGAGATATTCACAAGCAAAGTTTCCCCTCCCGCCCCTTTTACCTAGTGTAACCCATCTCTTCTCAGATGTGGAATCCAGTCCATAGACCAGACAGATAACAGAAGGGGACAATCTTCTTCCTATGAGAACAATGATGGCCCTGCCCCCCTTGACAAGTTTTTCAGGAGCAGACATCCCTGGTTATGAAATTGTTGAAGTGGTGTCTTATGTGAAAGATTGCTATCTAACTCTGCTGCAGATGTAAAAAATGGACAGTTATAAAATACCATCTAAAATTTCTAGATGATAATTTATAAATGTCCATTTTTTTTACTTTTTCAACAGTATTAGATATAAATCTTTCACAAAGGACACCACTTTAACCCTTTCATAACCAGGTATGTCTGCTCCTGTACTCAGGGCTGGTGCAAGGATTTTTGCCACCCTAGGCAAAACCTTATTTTGCTGCCCCTTATGCCCCGCCCCATTCGTGTCCCTCCCTGGGGAGTATCTAACATATTTGCTACCCCCCCATGTCATCCATGTCTGTTTCCACCATGTCTCTCTCTTTCTCCATGCCATCTATGTCTGTCTTGCTCTCCCTCCATGTCTGTCTTTCCCACATGTCTCCTCCTCCATGCCACCCATGTCTCTCTCTCTCTCTCTCTCTCTCTCCCTCCATCACACCCATATTTGTCTCTCTCTTAACCATGTCATACATGTCTCTCTCCTCTCCCCATGTCTCTCTTTGCCATGTATCTTCTCCTGTTTTGTCTCTCTCTCCTCCATGTCTGTCTTTCTCCTCTTCCAACCTCTGTCTGTCTCTCTTCTCCCTCCATATGCCACAACCAGTTTGCCCATTAAAATATGCCATGGACAGCTTGCCTATTAAAATATGCAATGGTCAGTTTGCTCATTAAAATATGCCGCTGCCAGATGCCCATTAAAACATGCCCCAGCACCCATATTGCAGACCCAGGACTTACCCCTGCACCCCAGGACATGCCCCATTGCCCACCCAGGACTTACCCCAGCCAGCACCCACAGTTGTGCAGCTCCCTGGTGTCTAGTGGCAGGCAGCTTGATCCTCCCATGCTGCCTCGCGTGTTCCCCGCGTGGTCTGAAGTCTGAGCGTCGGCAGTTCATGTGACCCCCAACGCTCTGACCTCAGTACAGTGCGGGGAGTGAGAGAGGCAGCATGGGAGGATGTCTGTGTGCAAGCTGATTGCCTGCCCGCAGAGAGAGGCCATTGAGCCAGCACCTTTGCTAGCAACCTTTTTTTTTTTTTTGAAGGGCAGTAGTAGCCAGGCAGCAGATCTGCACCCTAGGCTGTCGTGTCTGTCACTAATGCGGCACCGTTGAGTGTGCAACAGTCTCAGCCACAGTGCAGGACAGTACATGCCTTGGGGCAGCAAATTGCTGCTCCTGTCCAAGTGCCGCCTGGGTGCTATGGACCCACCGGGACCCATGTAAGGGCCATCTCTGCTTGCCTAGCCTTGTGTTTCCAAAATTGGCACTTTTTTACCTTTCCAGCCCTTTAAATGCACTGAAATCTTTGAAAAGCTACTGATTTTTCATTAGCTAGTACTCTTATGAAAAATGACACCCAAATGGCATAAGGTAACATACTTTATGGGGTACCTGAAGCACAAAAGTACACATATCTGTTTTCTCTTTTGAGGTAGGCTGTCTACACTAAAATGGACATAACTTTTAGAGATATGAGGGAAAGGTATTCAGGGCATATCTTTTTGGAAACTAGACATTCACCTGCATCAAATGGGGGTATTTTTCTTTTTCTTCCCCAGCATAAATTGTGCTACATTTTTTTTTCTAACAGTTCCACCACTTTAAATATACTAAAATATTTGAAACCCATGGAATTTCCTATTGTATTCAGTGCTTTCTACCAGCCAAAGAAAAATGGCATTGACATTGACATACCATAGTGGGTGCCAGAAGCACAAAACTACACCTGCCACGTTTCATTTTTGAAGTGACATGCCTGCAATAAAATGTTTTTAACCATTACAGATATGAAGAAAAGGTCAGTAAGGCATATATAAAATAGAAATACTCCTGCATAAAAGGAATCACTTGTCTTTTTATCCCTAGGTTGGAGTGCAAAACTCTTTCTAGAAAGTGGCACTACAGGAAAAAAACATGCTTTTTTACATCCCATTCACTTCACATATTTCAACACCTTTGAATTTCCTGTTGTATTCAGTACCTAATGCCAGCCCAAAAATAATAGTATCTCATTGGTATTGGTTGACATACTTTATAGGGTGCCAGGAGTATGGCTACCAGTGGAAAAAGTCTGGGGGAGCAGGCAGCATGTGTACAATACCATTATTACCTGTGATACAAGGCTTAGGGGGGTCAGAGTGTATACAGGGGTCTGTGGCTAATAGTGGGCAGTAGAACCAAGCTGGGGAGTGGGTCAGACAGTGTATCTGGGGATTGGTGACTTCAGGTAGGCAGTGGGTCTGTTGATATGTGGGATCAGTGATAACCAGTGGGTAGTAGTACCAGGCGGGATCTCAGAGAACATATGTGGGTTATCTGTGACTACCATTGGGCAGTGAAACCATGTGCGTGAGTGTGTGTGGAGGGGTCAAACAGTGTATATGCAGGGGCTAGGACTACAAGTGGACAGTGGATCAAGGAGTTGGCAAACCGCCCAACATTTCAAATAGTGAAAGTGTGACACCTTTGATTTACATTGGTTTGATAGGGGCATGAGTGAGGGTCAGGGTATTACTGAGAATGTTGGGGTTATTTCATGACCTATTGACAGTTCTTTGTGTAATGGAGTACATTATTTAGGGCAAAACTAAAGTATTTTATTTACACAGACTAATGAATAAACACATATACTGAAGTTTAAACAAACATTAATATGAGTTTTATGGATTTTGAGCAAATTGATGCACACATACATACACTGCACACAGTCTAATTTCCTAAAAAGAGGGACATCAGGGTGGGAAAGAGGGATTTGGTTGCTAGGGGGACTGTCCCTTCTAAAGAGGGATACTATGGAGGGGGTATGGAGGTGTGCATGCCACAGGGATGTGTAACACATTGCAAAACAATGCTTTGGACACCCCTGTGACACATACAGGGTTAACAAAAAATACATATATATCATTTATTCTGACCTTGTCGGAGGGGCATCAGGACCCTCCTGATGCCGTCTTCCCCCCTCAGCTATTGATCTCCCAGTCAAATGCGCTCGGAGATAATACAGTGGGTCACAGGAGAGCAACATGCTCTTCTGCTTCCATTCCTACCTGAACTTCCATGTAGGAGTGGGCAAGTTTGAGGAAAGCCTATCCGCGTCACTGGTGATTATGTCACTGGTGACACTGGGAGGCTTTTCCGGATCCTGCCTGCTCCTACTCAGGGGTTTGGGTAGGAGTGAAGCAGGAGAGCATGTTAATATCCTTCTTCACCTGAATTGATCTCCCAGGCTGGGAGATCAACAGCTGGGGAAGTATCAGGAGTGGACCTGATGCCCCTATGGAGGTCTGAATAATAATAATGATTATAATTTTATAAAAGTTCAGGGGGGAGGGAGACTCCAGCCACGTGTGGGGCACAATTACACATGACCAAGCCTGTTCCTCACACATGGCTGGCATTCAGAGAATTAAATCAATGGGCATTTGTTATTTGTCCCCTGTGGTGTATCTGGGTTGCTACAGAATCATGCTGATTCTTAGTTCATAAACATCATTATCCATTTGAGTCATATTTATGTATTGCTTTGTTTTGTTACAAAAAAGCATAGTGTAGCCATATGTACAGAGGAAAACAACTGCACCACAGTGGACAAGTAAACACTTCCCACATTTCTTTTGATTTAAATGGGACTTTTAACATCTTGCCTTTAAGGGTTAAAAGCCCCATTTAATGGGAATTTGGGGCTTTTGCATTTGTCCCCCATGCTCCCTAATTGATTCACTCTTTGCGTATGTGGAATAGAACTTCCCAGTGGATTGGAAAACAATGCAAAATGTATTGTGGCTTGGGCAACCTTTAAATCTTTCTTTATCCAGACTAAAATTCCCTTTATCCTCGGCCTGCCGTTTCTTTGTACACGCCTCTAGCATTCAAGGGGTTAAAAAGATGTTAAGATGTGCTAATCGGCCGCACACGAATAGCAAATGACTAATTTATGTCTTTTAAGTGCTCTTAGTCGCACCAGGCCAATTTTCTTCTTATCACATCATATTACTTGCTTTAAACTATTATATGAATAATTGTTCTGTGTTTCAAACAGAAAAAAAGATAAAGGTTACAAATCTGTCCATTCATACACACAGGCAGATGTTGATTCTCCTATGTTTAATTCAAAGGTTATTATTTTAATTATTGTAATTAACTTGCATTAGCGAAGCAGCGTTCTTTTGTTTCTCACTTGGCGATGTGACGCAGTTTAATGACACAAAAGGAACATGTGAGCCGCCATCGGTATTGAGTTACTATTACTGCCACTTGCCAAGCTTATTATCCTGTCATACTAGATGTAAGAAAATCTCTCTCACTCTTCAAGATGATAAGACTTTGTCACTCGCAAACACAATTATTGTTAAAAATAGAAAGAAGGATTGAATATGATTGTGACTTCCAGGGAGTGAGCCATTGTCCACGGTTTGTGTGACTCATCCGGAGGGCCGAAGTCAGCCTACACATAGCTGTCAGTTTACTGATTGCCATCATCCCCTTCTCTCTCTCAGTGTTTGATGAAATATTCATGCTTTTGCACTGCGCTCAGCAAGTACTATTGATTTCTTGTGTAAACGCTGCTATATTTAGTCTAGACAAATGGAATGTGGATTGCTGCTGAATAAATTGAATTGAGGGCTTGCTTCTTTGCCTGCTTCTGACTTCCAATCCATGACTATTATTTATAATCAAAAGAAGGTTTTTTTTTTTAAGTAAAAGGTGATTTTTCACTCTTTAATGATTCGTCTGGAAACCAAACCGTTTATGCCCAATCGTTTCAGCTGAGAAGTCAAAACATTGCTTTTCTACGTTTTGATGACAGAAGTTGGTGACTATTTGTGGCTGATGTACTAAGAAGAACTGAAGTATTCTGGGGCAACCCAGCTGCACCCTAGAGGACAAATAAAGTTTCCCTAAATCCTCCTTGATTTAACCCTGAGTGGTGTAGAGAGGCAAGCTACACGCTGGCACTCAGAGGTTAAATAGGCCTTCGAACCAATGGAAGGCCAAAGCATTGCTACACAATGTGTTGGAGACTTCTGTAGAATTCAAGCCCTGTTTAAACCAATGGGAAGTTTCATTTGTTCTCTATGGTGCAACCATTTTTCTTGAACATTATTCCAATTTCTCAGTATATGAGCCTCTTTCATTTGTTAACCCTTTCAGTGCCAGAGGGGTACACAACACAGCACTGAAAGGGTTAATGTCAGGGCCGGATTTACATTCCAGGCTCCCCTAGGCAAGGCACTCTGGGCACCCTTAGCTCTGCCCATGGCCACACCCCACTCCTCACATGACCACCCCACTAGTCTCCCCCACTGTTTCCTGGCACAGAATATACCTCTGGTCTACAACAAACAACGACATAAAAGCTTTAATAGACTGTAAAGGGGTGTATAAGCTACTGCATGAATGCAGAGATTACTCTGGCCCCACCCACAATTCAGAATGTGGGAGTGGCCAGCACAGCTGAGGCACCCCTCAAAATTTGGAGCTCTAGGCAGGTGCCTAGTCTGCCTATTGGGAAATTCAGCCCTCTTTAATGTATTGATAATAACACTTTTCATTCTTGTTTTGTCTTTAGATTTGTTAGCTCTGCGATTGCCACACTACTCTGGCACTCAAAGTCTTAAAGGGAAACTATCCTGCGATTGTTGCCGTATTGCCAGATCTTCTCCCCTGGGAGCAGATCTGACTTTTAGCCTCGGTACATTATGAGTCCTGGTAGCCAACAGGAGAACAGGATGTGAAAGGAGACTCCCAATACACTCTGGTATATCAGTGCTTCTATCACACAGGACAGTTTTCTCTCCTGCATGATACAATTCCCCATAGACCTGCTATACAGGGCTTGATAGCCTGACAAAGCAGGTCCATGGCCAAAGTACATGCAAACCTGGAATTTGTGGCTGAGAGCCAAAGACTTCTAGACTGCATTCAAGCCAAGGGCAGGCTTACTTACTAAGGATGGTCTTATTGGATCAGACTTAGGAAAACATGATCATTTAACCCTTATAGTACCAGAGGGGTGAGCAATGGATTGTTTTACAATGTGTTGCATACCACTCTGACACTCAAAGAGTTAAAAGGAAAATATACTGTTTTTGTTTTTTTTTTACAAATGTTTATGACTTTGCATTTTAATAAGTATAGAGGGATGGCAATGTTGTTTAACCCTTTTTGAGTGCCAAAATGTGCGGGAAACATTTTTCCAATGCATTGTTTAATGAAAAAACAAAAATTATATTTAATGTAGTCATTTTCCTGCTGACTAAACCAACACTTCTAGGAGATGTTTCATTCAAAAGTTATTACAGCACAAACTGTGATGGCAGTGGCACCTTTCTATAGGGTTTTTTCATGGAGAATTGCTTTCTGGAATAAGAACTCCTAGGACAGGAAAAGAAATACATTTGTCTGGTGTGAGATGCAAAAACCCTGTTATATCTATAGTATGTAATACAGTGTTTGATCTCTGTAGAGCAGACTGGAGCACAGACCATGCTGTGATTGAGACTTTAACCCTTTGAGTGCCTAAGGGCTGCACAGCACAGTGTTTTTCGTACTGCACTGACACTGAAATGGCTAATATCGTCAAGTGCCTTATGCCTTCCCCACAGCATGCTCAGGAAAATGATGTAAAATTATGCGATTGCTCTCAGAATGTCGTGCGCCAGCACAGCGTAGGCACCCTTCAAAATTTGGAGCTGTAGGCACTTGACTAATCTGCCTATTGGGAAATGTGGCTCTGAGCACTAATCGTATTTGTTCATCAATCCTCCACACACACTTGTATCCCATGACAGGGCATCGTCAAGTCATTCACCTCTTCCCCAATTTACCCCCTTTTAAAACACTCACAGACACACTGGATGGATTGAAAAGGCCACAGCATTTATTACCAATATAAAACAATACTTATGAATACATAACCATTAAACTTAACCCCCCCCCCCCAGTGCTTGCTAATGCATATTCATTACTTGACTTTAACCATAAAATACCCAAACTTTTTAACACTACTTGACTGGGGTCCATCCACCATCCACCCTGACTATTTATATGTGGCAGTGTTAGCCCAACAGCCAGACCCACGACTCTTAAGACGAAGCCTAAGAGTCCTGATCCTGTACCATCACCGCGAAGCCCCATGCTTCGCCCAGCAAGCGCCCCGCCATGCTGTGACAACATAACACCACCAGGCAAGCACCTTGCAAGCCACACATGCTCCCACATTGCACCACCACTTCGGACCCTGCACCCATGTGCCTATAGCACCCACACCGAGGTGAGAACCCAGCACATGTCCAGCACAGGAGCGGGTGGGCGGGAAGCACTTCACTGTCCACTGTCTCATTCACAATAACTGTTGGGACACCACTTCCCACAGCCGTCACTTCCTGGTTCCTCCCCTTGAACCTACCACTCCATCCAGACTGCCATATTTCCTGTGCTATTGCCTCCTTCCTTCCTAGCCCCATCAAGTCCCCTCCTCCTGAGTTGCACTCTGCTCCGGGGTCCCATTCTGATTAAGCACGCACATGTGTGTCTGCTGTGCCTGTGTACAAATTTTCATGTACTTTTTAAATTAGATTTTTATTGACAGGCTATGATAAAGAACAAAAAAAAAAAAAAGGGGTGAGGTTGGGGAAATTACCAGATGTGATTGTAAAACATTACATTGGTCAGTCGTAGGCAAAGCTGTGTAATGTTCAGTACAGTACATGCCTGAAGGCCTTCAGGTAATAGATGGTGGGGTTCTATTGTAGCTAGGAGATAGGGAAGGAATAGTGAACTATAGAACGATGGGGGGATACAGGGATAAGGTGGGAGGAGAAAAAAAAATAAGTGCTCATGTACTACTTCCCAGTATGCAGCATCACGTAAAGGGACAGTAATGTCCCATAAAAATGTTTTCTAGTTTTGTAGAGGTTAAAATAATAAACTACGTGCCATAACTCCTTTATTCGTTATGGTTTGAGAGATATAGGCATTCAAAGTTCCCCCCTCCCTCCCCTTCTCCTGAAGCAGGAGCAGGAGATTCAAGTCGTATTATCTGAGGAGGCTCTTCAGCAGAGCCGAAATCACGTTATTTAAAAAGAATTACTTAACTGGAACGGTCTACAAATTCTTTTGAAATAATGCAATTTCGGCTCTGCTGCAGAGACGCTGACTGGTCCCCAGACTAGGATCTCATGCTGTCAGCTAGATGCTGATGTCTGGTGAAGGGGAGGGGGGGACTTTGAATGCCTATATCTCTCAAACCATAGCGCTTTGAGAGATAGGATTTGTGGCATGTCGTTTATTATTTTAACCTCTACAAAACTAGAAGATTTTTGTTTATGGGACATTAGTGTCCTTTTAACTCTTTCAGTGCCAGTGGGGAATCCAACACAGATATCTCTATGGTACTTGAAGGATTATTGCAGTCAATTTTGTGCTTCTTTGAAAGTTACAGATCTTTTGACATAATAGGATATGGGCTGTAGTATTTGTACTTCGTCAATGATAGCGTAGCCTCTGGCATACTGCGATAAGACAACTGCTAATTCAACTTTACATCATATTGTTGTACCTCACTGACATGGAGTAATATTCATGTTCATTTTAAAGGGATAGTAATGCTTCACAATAAAAGCCGCTTCAATTAATCTTGATAGTATTTGGGCCATGGAGAGCGGTATTTCAATACTGTCAGAGTTGTAGTTCAAGAGTAATTGAATGATAAAGTATCCCCCCTCTCCCCTTTTACTGATGTAACACTGCTCACCTCAGAGCAACAACACTGATGGATCGCAGAGAGGGACAATCTTCAGTGAACATAAGGAAAAACCTGTCAAGAGGGGCAGGGTTTTCATTGTTCTCACAGTAAGAAGATTGTCCCTTGCTGTGAGCTGTCTGGTCTTAAAGCGAAACTACCACCTAACATACACTTTAGCTAAAATAGCTCCTCATCTGGTGACTAGTTGCTTAGTAGCGCTAGTCACCGGAATTATTACATTGTTAAATAGATTTACCCTTTCTTCCCTGGCTGACCTGCAAGATGGCTCGTGGACATTTTGCAATAGTGACGTCCGTGAGCCTGGCTGTCAGTCCCAGCTGGCTTTAGGAGGCGTTGCTAGTAGCCGCCGGGCTCCAAGAGGGACTGACAGCGCAGGGGCATGGACGTCTATATGGCAAGATGTCCGCGATCCGTCCTGTCTGTCAGCTGGGGAAGAAAGGGTAAATCTATTTAACAATGTAATAATTCTGGCGACTAGCGCTACTAATCGCCAGATGAGGAGTTATTTTAGCTAAAATGTATGTCAGGTGGTAGTTCCGCTTTAAGACCTGATTCCACATCTGTGGGGAGGTGGCTTACACTAGGTAAAAGGGGCGGGAGGGGGATACTTTATCATTCAATTACTCTGGAACTACAATTCTGACAGTATTGAAATAACACTTTCCACGGCCCAAATGCTATGAAGATAAATTGGAGCTGCTGTTTTTGTGAAACATTACTATACCTTTAAGGGTTTGACCTCTTGGATGCTAGAAATCACCCCAGTGCAGTCGACGGGAAAGAATATAAAATGATCCCTGCTTAACACTGTAAAGACAAGGGCCAGAAGAGTGTGCAATGTGTTTCACAATGTGCTACACATCCCTCTGGAACGTATAGTGTTAATATGAGATCAATCAAATTCATTGACAGATCCACTAATTACTCACTTGTCAGTAGGGAAGACAAATGTGTTACGTACCCCTCTGTCACTTAAAGTGTTAATATGAGATTGATCAAGCTCAGCGACTGATCCACTTATTACTGACCCGTCATTAGGGAGGACAAATGCTTATCCAACGGGTTAAACATGGAACAGAATGGAAATGTCCTTTGATTATGGGGGTAATTTGTATCGCCATAGGAACTGTTGCTACCCATTTCCCCAGCAAAGTGAGAAAAATGTATGAGGAGTTCCCTAATACTAGAAAGGATCCAGATCAACAGAATGCTGCACTGGGTTTAGGTGCATTGACTGAAACCCTGGAAGTATAATAATCATTGTATATGAAACAATGAAGATGCCACATTACATTTTCCTTAGCTTGTCAAACATCTGGAATGGGGGTAGAGCAGTGCATGTTTGCATGTGTAGCACTGAAGGGGGTTCTTTACTTCCTGGCAGACCCCTGTACATAGAATGTCATGTCCTGGTACAGTTAGGGTTGCCACCCAGCCGGTATTTTACCGGCAGGCCGGTAAAAAATTGGCTTCTGTCCAATGTTAAGTCTATGGAGGGAATGCCATGGCCGGTATTTTTTTGGAGAAAAGGTGGCAACCCTAGGTACAGTTGCAAGATATTTTTTTACCATTTGGTAATATGCTCAGAATAATGGATCAATAAAACTATATCAATAAGCTTCACAGATAACCCACACTGTTATTAGTGTACCTATATTTACATTTTATGCAGACTATACAGAAGTGGTCAGCCTATGACTTTTCAACTTGTTGGACTTCAACTCCCCTTCTCCACAGGCTCCAAAATTATAATGACAACACACTCATACATTTTAACTTAGCACCAACCTTTAGCCCAGGGGTAGCCAACTGATGAATCTCCAGCTGTTGGGGACTACAACTACAGCCATTGGGAAGTTGTGGATGATGGGAGTTGTACAACAACTGGCAACCCCTGCTCTAGTCTATACCCCCTTAAAGTGGAACTAACACTTTATAATGACCTGGATTATTATCAGACTAGTTGAAGAGCCGTTACACGGGCCACAGACACACTGCCAGCCGGTCGCGGGCCAGTCATGCTCAGTAGAGACGGCCTGCGCCGCGGCTGATACAGCTCTGTATCACCCAAGGCGTGTGCAGTCTCTACTGCGCATGACTGCGGCATTACACGCGTTGTAGCGAATTATTATATGGGATGAGGTATAACATGCCTGAGGAAGAGACCTAAGAGGTCTTGAAAGCTTGTATCCTAAATCTGCTTAGTTAGCCAATAAAGGTGTCAACTTGACTATATTTGCCTCCTGGATTATTATGAAAGAGCTTTGCTGGTTGGAAGAGTCTAGTTTGACTAAATAGATAAATAAGAATGGATGTTTTGTAATCTACCTTTTTAAATAAGGAATGACTAACATATATACAAATAAAAAGAACTCACAGTGCTAACATGCAATAAGTATACATATAGGATGTAAATGAAATCAAAGGGATAGTAATGTCACGAAAAAACGATTAACTATATGATAGATAAAATTAAAAAATATTACATGTGCTTATTCATATCTCTCAAACCTTTATGGTTTGAGAGATATATAAAAAATAAAGTTCTCCGCTCCCTCCCCTTTCTCATACGTCAGCTGTATAGCTAATGGCATGAGAACCTGGTCACGGGACCAGACGGCGGTTCTTCAGCAGCGCCGACATAGCAATATCTAAAAATAAATATTTCATCGTAACCGTCTACAACGTGTGCCTGGTTTGCAAGCACACGTTGTAGACCATTCCGATGAACTATTTATTTTTAGATATCGTTATGTCGGCGCTGCTGAAGAGTCACCGTTTGGTCGCGTGACCAGAATCTGCTTCTGACAGCTTTACAGCTCATCAAGCAGAAAGGGGAGGGAGCGGAGAACTTTATTTTCATATATCTCTCAAACCATAAAAGTTTAAGAGATACGAATAAGCGCATGTAATCTTTTTTAATTGTATCTACCATAAAGTTAATACTTTTTTCGGGACATTATTATCCCTTTAAGAACCCAAGTGAATAAGGTAAGGAGAGCAACAAGGAATGAGAGGATTCTCCAATTCATGTGTGTTGGATAAGACTCACTTGAAATGGGGTACCATAGCGGGGTAAGTGAGTTTAAACATACTTTGGGCAAATTATGCAACAAAACCCTCATTTGTTTGAAATAAATTCAACACTTTGGTATAATGTACTTTACGTGGAGTTCATAATTTTGGGTAATCTGTATGGATTAGCACATGATTGTTTTTTACTTTTTCAAAATATATTTAGGTGATTTGAAGCTTTACATGTTATCCTAAGTTTCTATAAGGTGTTAATTCCACTTTAAACCTATGAGTGCCAGAGGGGGTAAGCAACGGATTGCTTTGCAATGCATTGCGTCCCCCTCTGGCACTCAAAGGTTAGTGTCACTTGCACATGTCCCCTCAATGATCCCTAGTTATACTTCTTGTTAGCAACGTGAGCAAAGGGGTTATGAAACAAGGGGCCCCTTATGATCCATTTATGGACTCATATCCAAATATCAACGCAAAGTAAATTAAATCTAACCCTGACAAATCTTGACAACAGCATACCTCCCAACATTTCAAATTGCCAAAGAGGGACGCATGTGTTTTAAGGGGTGTGGCTGGGGGTGTGGGTGGTGGGCGGGGCATTACCAATAATTTTTAGGCTATTTCATGGCCTATTGATACCTCCTTGTGTAACCTAATAAATGACTTTGAAACAAGACTAATTTATAAATCCATGTAATGAAGATTAATATGAGTTTTATTGCTGTACAGAAATGTGATACACTTATATACACACCACACAGTCTGATTTCCTAAAAAGAGGGAAATCAGGGTGGGAAAGAGGGACAGATGGATTTGGGTCTAAAAGAGGGACTGTCCCTCATAAAAAGGGACACTTGGAAGTATGCAACAGTGTATAAACATGCATCCTTTCATACTTATTAACATTGAAGTCCATAGGGGTGTGTGATGCACAGCACACCTCTCTGGTCAGCATGGGGTTAATAGATTCATGTGTACCTATTATTTTACTCACAGTATCTGTAGACCTAGTAAATGTTTTTTTTCTCTCTTCTGAGTTTTTTCCTCCTTCTAAAGCAAGGTTAGGCAATTCCAGTCGTCAAGTGCTCCTTACGTATACATGCAGTCTGTCAATTATGGGTCAAACTAACTGTATCATAGGGAACAAATAAAAAATCCCTAGTAACTTTTGAGGGGTCTTCACAATTTGTTGGGGGCTAATCTAACATAGTGACAATCGGCTATATTTATATAAACAAACCAGAGTTATTCTAGAGTAAACCAGCTGCACTATAGGCGACACATACACATTCCTAAATGCCCTTGCACTTAAATAGAGCTTTTTGACCCTTTGAATGCCAGAGAGGACTCTTGCATATAAAGAAATGCATTGAGACCTCTCTAGCATTCAAGTGGTTAAAAGCTCAATTTAATTTAACGGCAATTTTTATTTGTCCTCTATGATACAGTTGATTTACTCCAGAATAGCTATCATTTTCTTTATAAATCTGGGCCATAGTTGATGAGGCTGAAAAAAAGATATGTGTCCATCAAGTACAACCCATGCCATGTCACCCCTGTTGATGGAAATAATAATTTAATTCAGCTGGAAGGTTTGTTATCTATGATGCAGTTGGTTTGCCCCAGGCCTGGTATATTTTGCCTTTATGCATAGGGCCCCTTGACATGCCAAAGGAGTTATAGAAGGCATTGGAAAGCTCAGAAGGTTAGGTTGCAGACTTGAATACAATTATTACAACACAAAGGAGTAAGAAGTTAGGGCCTAATATTCTGAGGCAAACACTGCACTACAGGAAACAAAAACAGAATCCCAGAATCCCCTTTGATTTAAATAGGGACTTTGATTGCCAGAGGGGTACAGAACACACTGGCGCTCAAAGGGTTAACTATTTGAATTCTACAGAGGTCTCTTATCAATGCATTGTGAAACAATCCATCAGAGATCCATCTACCATTCAAACAGTTAAAAGCTTTATTTAAAACAATGAGAATATTTTGATCCCATTTGGTGCAGATGGGGTGATCCAGAATTACTCAGCTTTTCCTTTTAACGTGTGGGCCCTTCATACACTTGCTTACAGCAGCAGGCAATTTCTTTTGCATCAATATAATCATAACATATTTCATGATAGTTTCTCATTAGTCATGCTAGTGAATTAACAATAATACAGTTTATGTTTCAGTGATACATGCAGTCATTTTCTTCCAACCACAAAGCACAGGAATAACCTCATACATTGTGAGTCTGATGTACTAAGAAGAATTGAGGCAAACCAACTGCTTTATAGTGCTCAAATAAAAATTCCCTTAATTCCCATTGTTTTGCAATGCACTCATTGCACTGGAGACCTACTTAGCATTCAAGGGGGTTCGTCCCAGAGTTGTGCTAGTTCTTCTTGATACAACAAACTCAGAATGTAAAATGGAATTTCACTGATTTGCTGGTCTTTCCTGCAGCAAAGGTGATGACTATTTGCACAGGAGTGGGTGGATGAATTACTGCAGGAGAGTAAAGTTCTACTGTTTCTGCTGAATAGTCTGACTGATTGGAAGATGTATTACAATTTTAACTCATCAGAAGTGAACCCGCCCAGAGGATTATAGGATTTCCAACATTCTTTCATTGAAACTCTTGTTCAAGCTATATTATATCCTCAGACTACTAGTGGAATGCCCTTTGAAATTCATCAAGACATCTTTTGAAATGCTTTCCCCTGCCTTCTCTGTTTACTTGCCTTCTCTGTTTCACTCCAGTCATTACCATTACTAAGAAATAATCATTCATATGTGCCTATCCTTCACTATTAATCCCTTTAACCCCTAGGGTTTCCACTGACTTCCTTTAACCGTTTGAGTGACAGAGAGGTTTGCCTCTCTGGCACTCAAGGCGATAACTGAACAGTAGCACCTAAATATGAAGTGGCATTAAATACACTTAAAGGGATAGTAATGTTTCATAATAAAAGCAGATCCAATTAATCTTCATAGTATTTAGCCAGTGGAGAGTGTTATTTCAATACTGTCAGAGCTGTAGTTCAAGAGTAATTGAATGATAAAGTTTCCCCCACCCCGCCCCTTTTACTGATGTAACACTACTCGGCACACAGCAGCAAGATTGTCTGGATCACAGAGAGGGACAATTTTCAGTGAGCATAAGGAAAAATCTGAAAAATCTGTCAAGGGGGCAGGGTTTTCCTTATGCTCGCAGTAAGAAGATTGTCCCTTGCTGTGAGCTGTCCGATCAAGTGACCAGATTTCACATCTGAGGGGAGGTGGCTTACACTAGTAAAAGGGCGGGAGGGGGATACTTTTATTATTCAATTACACTTGAACTACAACTCTGACAGTATTGAAATAACACTCTTTCTGACCCAAGTACTTTGAAGATTAATTGGCTCTGCTGTTTTTGTCAAACATTACTATCCCTTTAAAAAATTATACTTGTTAGCATGTTTAAAACGTCTCAATTTGTTGTCTGATGCCTAAAATCTAGTCTTAGAAAAAACGGGGTTTGTGGAAAGAGAAAAAGCCTCAAACCAACAGAACCTGTATTACTGCACTCATCAGGGAGAGAGAGTTAAAATAAATGAGTTTATTCAATTTCCATTAAAATTTCCAGAAGAACCAAAAAAGGGGGTTATAACAATATGATAGACAGCTGTCCTGTTAGGGTGACTAATTATATACCATATGAATATGGTTGGGTTCAGAAGGGTCTTGTGATCAGTGAGTGGAATTAGCTGTGTGATAGGGAAAATTTATTCACCTTACTTACTGTTATTAAAAAACCCTACAGAGAATGATTTAAGTCATCTTATTTATGGTGACTTATCAAGTTATATACGATCAGTCCTAAACCAGTCACGCTATATTGATCGGCACGTCAGTAATCATATAACATAGTAGGCTGCTAGAATATACAGCATCTAAAATAAGGTAGTTCTTAATAGGTTGTGTCAATTAATTAGGTGAGGTTCAACCTAATATCAGGATCGGATACCCGTTAGTGCTTCCCATATATGGTAATCATAATATAATATTGACATGAGCTGTATGCAACATGTAGATAATCACATATAAAAGTGAGTAATGTGGGCAAAGAGGTTCAGTAGTTTCACAATCAATCTGAATAATTCTACAAAAAATATTGTGGTAAGGACGGTTTTCCATGTGGATGGTGAATTGATAATTAGTGTGAAACGTTCCACAGTATTAGTGATTAGTGTTATACGCAAGAGTAGTATAAGGGATTAAAAATAGGTCAATCATAAACCAAAAGAGGAAGTACAAAAATCACTGAGCTATGGTATGTGTCTCCATTTCAGATTTTGTAAGTAGGAGATTCACCATATGATAATAGCGGAAGTGTTCAATCCCAATCACAGTGTTATTCTTTCAACTATTGTGGCACTGTGCCAGATGAACAGTGGGGTTCAATCAGCAGTGACGAAGTACCATAATGAACATGCAATGATTCCACTCACTGATCACAAGATCCTTATGAACCCATCCATATTTATATGGTATATAATTAGAGTCACCCTAACAGGACAGCTGTCTGTCATATTGTTTTAATCCCCCTTTTTGGTTCTTCTGTAAATTTTAAAGGGAATTGAATGAATTAAATATTTGCAATTCTCCCTGATGAGTGCCGTAATACAGGTTCTGTTCGGCTGAGGCTCCTTCTCTCTTCACAAACCCAAAAACTTAATGTGAACATTTGGTCCAAGTAGGTCACAACGTTGGTGTGACCATGGTCCTGGGATCGCCCTTCCTCCTTTCAAGACATTTAAATCTAAATAGCCCCATTTAATTTATAGATGTTTTTGTTCATTTAAAGGAGATCTGGCACCTCTTAATAATAACATCACACTTATCTTACCATACCTTGAAAATCCTAATGGCCCCCAATGAATTTTGACCTTGTGCCCTTCAAGATATAATCTCTTTTATCAGTCCTGGATGTCACATCCATGGAGGTAGATACAGAAGTTACTGGTGTTGTTTTCAAACTGAAGTAGGCAGAGTACATGGGCCTACTTGACCCTACAAGGACCAGTGGGGTGCATAATGAATTGCACACGTCTCTGGTATTTCTAGGGTTAAGATTATCATGTGCATTGAGCAGAGTTTGCGGTCCTGTGGTCCTGCTGACAACCATGTCCTTCTTCATGGAGATCATATCCAGAACAGATTGAAAATGTTAGCACTTGATCAAAGAAACAAGGGCAAAATTAATGGGGGCACAAGGATTTTCTGGCTATAGTAAGGTGAGTTGTGGATGGGTGTTATTAGGATATATTACATCCCCTTTAACCATTTCAATGCCAGAGGGGTATCCAAGGTATACCCCTCTGGTATTCAAAGGGTTAATTCATACACACTGTCATGTGAGGTTCAGAAATCTTGATTTGTCTTTCTGCACAGAAACTATACAAATCACTAACATGAGTTTTCCTTTTGTGTCTTGTCTTCTATAGATATAAAGTCTGAGGTTCCTGCTGGATTGGAACCCATAACTCCTTTAGACTTAAGAACAGACCTCAGGACTGTGATGGTGGATCCTGTTTTGCGGGAGAAGCAGTTACAGCAAGAGCTCCTGCTAATCCAGCAGCAACAGCAGATTCAGAAACAACTTCTAATCGCTGAGTTTCAGAAACAACATGAAAACCTTACCAGGCAGCACCAGGCCCAACTTCAGGAACACCTAAAGGTAATCCTACTCTGCCAGCAATGCAACTAAGGTGACCACATTTCAATTCTGCCATTCAGGGACACTACAGAGTTCTAACCACTGGAGGGAGAACTGACCGTTGACTGCTGTGACAGAAAGTGGTGCCTGTGGTAGGCTACAAGATAATGTACATCAAGGCCAAAGCCTCAGATTAGCATAGCACTACAACAAAATTGCACTGTAGGTCCTAATTGATGTCAGTATCAAGGTTCAGTTCTCTCTCTAGTGTTTAGATCTCTGTCTGGAAACCATTTTTCTGTATCCCAGCAGACACATCACTTTATGACAGCAGTGTATGGGCTATTCTTCTTATAGTGTTTAGACCTCTGAGTTCAGGAATCTTCATTCCAGGACATTGTACTGTCCCAGAAGGGGGCTGCCCTGGACAAGGGACAAACATTTAAAATCTGGGACTGTCCCAGGCAATCCGAGACATGTGGTCACCCTAACTGCAACTTTATAACTGTGTAACTTCACAATTTAACCATCTATATGGATCTTGCTCCAAGATTTATCAAGAAACAAGGGGTGGAATTCAATAACCTAAAAAGGGACAGATTCTGGGCCAAACCAACTGCACCATAGTGGAGATTTGTCACATTATTTAAATGGGACTTTTAGCTCCTTGCATGCTAGAGAGGCTTAACAGTGTGTTGGAGACCTGTCTACTTGTTTAACCCTTTGAGTGCTGGGGGGCAACACATTGCTCTTTGATGCGTTGCATACCCCTTTGGCATTCTAAGGGTTAAGATGGTAAAAGTTCCACTAAAATGAATAGTAATTGTCAGTTCTCCCTTAAAGGAGCAGTAAACTTTTTTATGAAAACCTATCCTATATAATAATTCGGTAGGATGTTTGTCACGATGCAGTCATGCGCAGTAGAGACTGCCTCGTTCGGGCAATCTCTACTGCGCATGATTGCATTGCGTGAGTGAGATGACGCAAGACTGCATTCCGTGGAGCAGTGAGGTAGCATAGCAGCCTGTTAACTCTTTGAGTGCCAGGGGGTATGCAAAAGGGTTAACATTACCCAGACCTTGGCCCGTGTACACTGGCTTTTATACTAGTATGTTAAAAAGCTTTTCCTGCTGAGTAAAACAAGGTCACTCCACCTGCTGTCAGTTGTTTTTTTTCAAATGATATAACAGTTCAAATAATCAGGAAGTGACTTTACTCTGCATTTACTTCCTGGAAGTTCTAACTGACAGGAAGGGACAGGCAGTTTCTATAACATTCTATGGAGAACTGTAAGTCACTGCCTTTCCTGTCCATTAGAATGTAACATAATAACTAATTGGAATTAGACCAATAGAGGTCACTGCTAATGTAAAAAGACATAGGTTTTAACTGTAATAACTCTGGAAATATGCATCTCTCGACAGTGGATGTACTCTTATTTTACTCAACAGGAAATGCCCTACAATATATAGTTTTTCATAAAAAAGTTTACTTCTATTTTAAGGAACTGATGGTTTGACATACACTTGTTTCACTTCTCTTAGTGAAGCAGTCACATTGTCTGTGCAGGGCTTTGGGAAGTCATTCCTACTTGTCAATCTGAACAACTTTCCAGATGCCTGAAGTATATTTCATTATCCATGATTCATGCCAGCAACTTCCTGTTTACCTATGGAAAATTAGATGTTGTATTTTTTCCAAGATTAGTTTGATTTTCATGTTTAATATGATAACTGGGGTAGGTTTTTTGTCATGTAACTAAATGTGGTGCTTTTTTCCTTAACCCCTTGTAGATCAGAGGGGTGTGCATACATTGCTCTTCAAAGAGTTACTCATCACTCTGGTACTCAAGGGGCTAAAAGTATATAATAAATCTCTAATAAACGAATTATATATGAATGTATGTACAAGAATACCAGATATGTATAGATTTGTGCTCATAAATTGCAAACTGCAAAAATGCAGAAGGTGCTTTTAATCTTGCATAAAGCAAGAAGTACATGCCATAGATCAGGCATGGGCAACATGAGGCCGCCGGCTACTAGGATTCTCCAGTCTGGCAGTGTTCATGTCAAAGTACACCCATAACTGGAAAGTGGATTTAACATACTATATGAACACATAGGTTGATTCTTTATAGAATTTTGCTCTCTAAACATATTTTCCTAATATATTTTGACTTCACAGACACCAAATAGATATAGACATAGCTGGGAACTCTCACGATTTATCTCGCAGACTCCGGTTTTTGCTTTTGAATCTGGGACTCCAGGGCAGAGGCTGATTCTCCGGATGTGGAGAGTTTCTAATGAAACTCTGCCTGCTTCTTCCCAGTCTGTTCCTCACACACCCCTCCCACTTCTCCTCCTTCCCCAGCCTGTTCCTCTTTCCACATGTCAGTTAAACCCCGCCCCACTAGTGTTTAAGCTCCACCCTTTTTAACCTCTAATCGCATCATTTCTCTCCCCCAGTGGCACCACAAGACTTCCCTCTGGGAACAAGACAAAGTTCCATGTATGGAACACAGGTCTTAACTTAATAAAACTATATGAAAATCCTAAAGCCTGAAATCTGCCAACAATGACAATGCTTTATCATTTAATATAATAAAAAAATACTATTAAAAGCATATGTATCAGGGGGCATACAGTACTATACATTTTGTGTGTGTGCAAGTATTCGAATGTGAGTGCATGAACAAATGCACATGTGTGTCTGCACATGCATGTGGAAGTATATCTGTTCAAGTGTGTCTGTGAGTGTGCGAATGTGTGCATTTGCAGAAGGGTGTGTGTTTATATGCAAGTGTGTTTACAAGTGTGTGCATGTGTGTAAATGTGTGTGTACACGAAATAGCTTGTGTTTGTATGCAAGTTTGTTTATGTTCAAATGTTTGCATTTGAATAAAAAAGAGTATGTGTATGTAAATTTGTATATTGGCTTATGCATGTTTGTGTGCGAGTGTGTGTGTATTTGTATACCTGCACACTTTGAGACTAATATGCTAAGAAGAAATGGGGGGAGATGCACTAAAGGACGATAAGGACTTAGGATGGCGATGTTGTGTCTGATCTGTGTTCAAGGTATATCGCCAATATGCACTAACATGTCTTCACCATCATATCCCCACCAGTCCTCCATAATCTGCCATACTCCACTGACATCAACATCAATCCACCATGCCTTCAAGAGATTAACTTTTTTGCTTTACAATGGCTCATTTGCATATACAAATGCAGGCTAATGAGCCAACGTTGTATTCATGTGGGTGTATGTTAATGTGGCTGTTCACCACATGCACTAAGCACAGATAGCTGTCTCTGCTGTCAACAACAGATGATGTTGGGATCTCCCAGGAACCAAAGGATAGTTTGTTGTTTCTGTTAAAGAGCAGAGACAGCAGCTGCCCTCCCTTAACCCTTTTATTGCCATAGAAATGTGCATTGCATACCCCTGTGGTACTACATAATCTTCCTAGGCTTTGTTCTTCTTGTGTAGCACTATCTCTTTGATTGTGGAAGGGCATGTTTACAGGGGCAATAAGGTTGAAAAACAAGGTGCTCTTATAGCAAAGATAGCACCTTAACAATAACTGTTACTGTGTAAAAAGATGATGGTTTCCCTCGTCATAAGCCACTGTAGAAATAGCCCACACTGTAAAGCAACTAGTGGTGAAATACAAAGACAAATCTTTATTAACACACGCAGCAAACTGCCAACTTCCACTGGAGTTCCTGTGTAAAGAAGGGAGCCTCACAGAGCCTGTCAATGTGTCACCTCCTTGCATTGAGAGTACAGTGCTACAGTAACTGTCTTTGGGGGTAGAAGATCCAGAGAAGCATCCACCTTCATCTGTTTACATCCATTCATCTCTCCAGATAGTGTTTGGTGGTAGTGTATCTGGCACATGGCCATTTATATTCAAACCAACTCACCCTAATAAGCCTGTGATTCGCTAGAGGCCCCTGTATCTTCCAACTGCCACCCAATGATAAGGGGGGCAGCTTACAGTGAGGGAGGAGGCAGGGTCAGGCAGTAAATAGCTATCACTGTAACTGTAGAAAAGCACTGGGGGTCTGATCTAGGTGCCCCATGTCTTTAATATAGGTATAAGGTGGTAAAGTGTTGGCCGTAGAAAAAGCAGGAGACTGGTAGAGTAAAAGTATTACCTTTATTGGCTGAGTCTCCTAGTCTTTTATAGACTTAATTTTTCAAATTCCCATTCTTCTATGGATTGCATACTGCTGCTTTGTTCCCTGTACAGTTCTATTGCCACAGCTAACGCTATACACTAGTTTTAAAGTGGAACTATCATGATATAAAAGGGCCCCCCAATTAATTTTTACCATAGCGTTAAGCATATAAATCCTACTATTATCCGTATTAAGACCGGCATTATTTGGAAATCGATCTTCTTCAGAGACTCACCAAAAGACGACAGCGCAGACATCTTGCTGAAGAGGTATCTGTGTGCCTGTACTGTCCATTCCTGTCTCCTCAGTGAATGCCAAGGGTGAGTTGCATTGTACCTTAAGGTACAGACAGTGACGTACGGTGCAGGAGCACAGATGCCTCTTCAGCAAGATGCCTGCCGGTGAGTCTCCGAAGAAGTTAGAAGGATTGATATGCTTAACGCTACGGTAAAAATTGTTTGGGGGGCACTTTTATATGCATTATAGTTCCACTTTAATACTTGTTCAATACATTTAACCCTTTGAGAAACAGAGGGGTGCACAGCACATTGCTCACTGCTGTGGCACTGAAAATGTTAAAATCTGTATGTTTTCTTAAGTAATGTCCTGCTGATATAGATCTACTGACTGCCCCAATGAGATTTAGATCTATGCACTGCTCCATATGCTTCCATTGCTATATATATACAAGTCCCAATATCTGTGCACTGTCCTGTATCGAAAGTAGCAGTAACCTGGCCCATAGGCATACACACAGTTTGAGAAGCTGAAGAACCGCAGGATTTCCAAACGATAAATAAAGTGCAATGTTTATTGTACTGATGTTTCGGCCCTGCTTTGGGCCTTTGTCACCTTATTTATAGTTTGGATATCCTGTGAGTGCGGTTCCTCAACTTCACAAACTATATATATATATATATATATATATATATATATATATATATATATATATATATATATATATATATATATGTATATAAATAACACTACTTTAGCTCACTGAGGACCAGATATGGTGTGCATCACAGTGATTTGCAGTGCGTTGCACACCCTCTGATCCTCAATGGTTTAAAAAAAATATGCAACATCAATCTGTAGAGCGATCCTGGAACAAAAAATTCAGATCCCCTTACTGATTTAACCCGTTGAGTGCCAGAGAGGTAAGCAACACATTGCTCTGCAATGCATTGTGTACCCCTCTGGCAGTCAAAGTGTTAATAACTGAAGTGTAGCAATAAAGTGCATTTAGGGGGCACAGAGTGCATCTTCTAGGGATAATAACAAACCAGGTTATTTTAATGGTATTAGCCCCATGAATATCAGAGAGAGCTCTGTGCCTAGCTCTGGAGAGCACTTCAGGAGTTAAATGAACTGGTTCATTGTCTGTCAATGAAATAGATCCTAAAATTCTGGCCTGGCTGTCTAATATACCATATGTAAGAATGTAACTATATGGTATTGATAGTGGTGCTATTTTGATTGTTAACTCGTTGAGTACCAGAAGGGCATCTTTCACATCCTTCTAGCACTGAAAGGGTTAGGGTTAGTGGGCAAGTTAGTGGGCAAGTGGAAGAGCTGAAAGAATGTGCTCAGGCTTCAGGGTTGTTGAACTGCTGGCAATATGTAAGGGAGCCTTCCTAAATCATAGTGTTTATGGCAATGGGTCTCCATCACCAAGAGATGTGCTCACCACACAACACCAGACACGCATCGCCATAACATCGAACCTTAGTGAATCTCCCCCATGGGGAAAAAATTTACTTTTCATTGATTTAAATGGTGGGTTTAACCCCTGAATGCTATAATCGTATCCAGTGCACCTTGAATGATGGAGACATCTATAGCATTAAATGGTTTAAACCCCCCTTTTAAATGAATGGAAGTGTGGGGAGTTTGTATTTCTTCCTGTTTATCACAGAATGGCTCCATTTCTTTATAGTGCAGCAGCCTTCCTGAGTGCTAGAAGAGTGTTACTAAAAAGAGGAAAGCAGAAAAGAAATTAAAGAATAATGACATAAAATACTGCAAAGGGGAAATGTTGCACTGGGCATAATGAATAGCTAATATGAAACCCAGATTTGCATTAGTATTATTATTATCATCACTATTATTATTATCATATCAGTTATACTTGAATGAAGTTGAAAAAAGAAATGGCAGTATTTATCAACTGCCAATTTCCCATTTTGAATGAACTCTTCTCTGTAACATTTTCAAGAATCTGTCTGACTTTCAAAATGGGATAATGTGCCTCTTACGGTGCTCAGACCAGACTAGTTACCTGCCTTAGCACATGACAGTATAGAATGTCAAGATCAATGGTGAATCACAGCTCCATAGAAAGACAATGGGAGATATGCACTACGTTGTGATTTAATTTTTCCAGTTCCTATATTATTCTATGGAGCCTATGTGCTAAGATTTTTCATGTGGGAGCTCTTAGTGCATAGGCTCCATAGAATAACATAGGGAATGGAGAAGTGATATTATTAGAGAAGTTATCTCTTCTTCATCGCCTTGTTATCACACCTTAGTGCATAACCCCCTATGTTCTGGTCAAGGTTACTGCACCCTTTGTTCCCATCCCCTTTTAATTGTTTTACCATCTAAAACACCGATTAACCACTTAACGACCAGCGGTCCTGGGACGTTTCCATCCCATAAGGACTGCTTTGATCTTTGCCGACATGCCGGTACACGTGACCTGTTGCGTGTATCGACACTCCTCTTTGGGGCCTGAAAGAGATTGCTTCAGTCTTGGAATAGTTAATTTTAGGCCCTGTTTTTACTTACAGCACTCCCGGTGGAGCACTGTAAGTAAAAAGTACGTGACTTACTATGACTGTCATCGGTCCTTAAGTATTTAAGGACCGTGACGGTCATAGTACATCACGTAGTCCTTAAGGGGTTAAGGATAAGGGATTAGTGCAATGCATCATTTTGCAAAGCACTGTGCACTCCATTGGTCTTCGATGAGTCAAACCTTCTGATACATCACTAACCATTTGGCTTTCATCAGTGTGAATCTAATGGTTGGCTTTAATGGGCCTTGAGACAAATCACATACATAAATTACTTAAACCATAATTTGCTGCTTTTTGGATAATGGGGATAAAGCCTCACTCTTACAACCCGTGTTTTTTTGGTGGCTTGGGGCAGGTAATGGTGCTAATCCCCCTACTAGTAATGGTACAATAGGACTGCACTGTATTCTAATGAGTCACTAGGTTGGCCTATCCTAGGACGTTTGAGAGCCTAGAAACCTCCCTGAAGTAAACACTCACCCATTTACATTACAGTAATGTGAAAAAATAGTTACATCAAGACTGTACTTAAGTCATCTTGTGGACCACATCAAAAGAGAACACCCCCTAATATTAACCCTCCATTTACATTAAGTAATCCTGGATGTCATGTCCACTGAGGCAGACATGACAACTGCTGCCATTTTTTTTTCTTGTCTTTCAAACTGAAACAGGTAGAGAGCATGAACCTACTTAAGACCAGACCAGAGCTGTGCGTCACATTGCAAATACAGCACTGCACACCTCTCAGGTCCTTCAAGTGTTACAATTACAGTGTGCAGTGAGCAGAGTTTGTGTCTTGTGGTCTTGATTCCAACTGTCATGTCCAACTCAATGGACCTGATGTCCATGACTGAATGAAGATATCTTGCGCTTTAGGAAATCCTGACCATAGTAAGGTAGTTCAGTGGCTAATATTAAGATGTGTTGGTTCTCCTTTAAGAGCTAATATGGGTCAGTTGAAAATGTTCATTGATTTTGTGGCTCATGTTGGACAGAACTGATTTACAGTCTAAACACATTTACATTGTACCAGCTTCAGCTGTTTGCACATGCTACTAAATGTCTTCACCAACAACAAACTAAACTGACATCTCATTTACACATCAAGTTAAAGACAACAGAGGAGAGGCACTAGTGAGGCTCCTATCCCTGCTCTAGTTTATGGAACCTCTTTGTCACATAAGTGAGTTTTCAGACACTTTGTTAATGTGACCCCATGGAATAACATGGGAATTCAAGAACTTGTACTCCCTGGAGAGTATTCTTATTACCATTCAGTGCATGTCCCCCATAGAGTGAGAGAAGACGGGGAGGAAATGAAGGAACATTACTATCTGAATGGGCTTTAGTGAGGCCATAGGTAAGAAGTATAATAAAAGAGGCAGATTGTTATTGTAGCAGTCAATTAAGATCGCTATATTGACCGTTAGGCTATCTCTTAACCATCAATATTCATTAGTAGAAACTAAAACCTAGCCATGTAAAGATATCAACACTAAAGAAAACTGAGCTGGAGGAATCAAGTATAAATCAAAATAATTACAGCCTCATTGCCAGCCAATATTTATGTTGTTAAGTAATGAATTTGAGTGGTCAGGGAATAGTTCAAAGTCTTCAAACACCGGTTGTTATGGAGTCTGCTGATGTCAGCTGGGAGCCAATGCAAATTGCTGGAAAGGAAAAATAACCAAGACTTGGCATTAACCCCTTGCATGGTTTAACCCCTTGCGTGCCAGAGGGCTATGCAAAACGACACATATCCCTTTAATTCAGGGACTCTAATAAAACAAACACCATGCAGGGTTCGGGGCTCCCTAACATCCTGCAACTTAAAGGGATAGTAATACTTCATTTTAACTTTATTTTATTTTGTAGGCATTAAAAAAACATGAAGAATGATATAAGTCTTATCTCTGAAACCTTTATGGTTTAAGAGATATTCACAAACAAAGTATCCCCCCCCCTGTTCAACCAGATAAGAAGGGAGATGCCCAGGTAGACTGCAGAGAGGGACAATCTTCAATTAAGATAATGGAAAAAGCTGAAAAACTTTTCAAGGGGGGAAGGGCTTTCATTGTTTTCATACAAAGAAAATTGTCCCCTTCTGTTATCTGTACTGTCATACAACCTGATCCACATCTGAGAAGAGATGGCTTACACTAGGAAAAAGGGGCGGGGAGGGGAACTTTGCTTGTGAATATCTCATAAACCATAAAGGTTTGAGAGATAAGACTTATATCATTCTTCATGTTTTTTTAATGCCTACAAAATAAAATAAAGTTAAAACGAAGTGTTACTATCCCTTTAACTCTTTGAGTGCCGGAGAGGTATCCAGCACATTGAGTTGTAATGGGGTTATAGGTTTTTGTTTAACCCTTTGAGTGCCAGAAAGTTATCAAAGGCATTGCAACACTTTTTTTATTTTTTTGAAACAAAAATATTTTTTTTAATTTTAATTTTACAAACATTAACAATTATTATAAACATTTATATAATATTTTAGAAAAATGTACTATTAATAAAACAATCTAAGATCTCATTAAAAAAAATCATATTTTTTACCATGAGAACATTCCAACCAGTTTGACCAGATAAGAATGAATTTTTCAAAACAATTGTTATAGAAGAAAGATATTCGAAGTAACAGATATAGTTCATTTTATCCAATATGTTATTCCATGGAATATTATCTGATTTCCAAAATGTTGCAATTGTTATCCTTGTAGCAATACACACTAAAACTAAAAACTTATGTTCAAATTTATTTAGGACTTGAACTTTTTTTCCCAAAAGAGCTTCCCAGATGTTTAATACAATTTTTTAATTTAAAATTTTGCTAAGAAGATTATTTATCCTATCCCAAATATTTTTAACTTTAAAACAATTCCACCAAATATGGATAAATGAACCCTCCAAGTTACAATTCCTAAAGCTACAATTTGGAACATCACTAAACATCCGTGCCAATTTTGTAGGAACTAAATAAGTCATATGTAGCATTCTGTATTGTTGATCTTTAAGATTAGAATTAATACAACATTTTGGCAATCTTTCCAATATATCTTTCCAATCTTCCTCTCTTAGTATTTCTCCTGTCATCTATTCCCATTTATCCATACAATTCATTCTAAATTGCAACACAATGCCTTCAGTACCTCTCTGGCACTCAAAGGGTTAAAACTTCTGCTTTTGCGGCGGCTTTTTGGTCTCCACTGTGATTAGAGAATGAATACATGTGTAAAGTAGTACTTACTGAACTACATTTCAGTCTTATACAGTAGTGCAAAGTTCAATGGCCTACGTTTGAATGGAAGCAATTCTCTAGCTGTCTGGGGCTGAAACTCCCATCATCTCCAACCAGGCAATGGAGTTATAGTCTCCAACAGCTTGAGAGCCACATGTGGCCTATCATATTTAAATAATATATATTATTAACCCTTGAATTGCCAGAGGGGGACGCAACACATTGCTTTGCAATGCATTACATACCTTATCTGGCATTCAAAGGGTTACAAAAATTAAAAATTAAAATTACAGCATGTGTCTCATATTTGGTTAATTGTGATGTTATTTTGCATGCATTGGATACACCTCTGGCATTCAGAGGGTTAAATATATCTTACATGTTTAAGACCAGTGGAAGGCAACCTTCAGCTCTCCAGCTGTTGAGGTCTGTAATGGCTTCTGGTTGGGAATGATGGGAGCTGTAGTCTCCAGCAGATGGAGAGCCAAAATTGCCTATCACAGGTCTAGATCAGCTGCTCACAACTAGTATCCCCATTGTTTATCAATATTAGAAATAGCCGTAGAAATAAAAGAATAATTTTACCAAAGTCTAAGTTTGCATTTTACAAGGAGCAATTCAGGGTCCAAGCAACTGAACCACAGAGAACAAAATAAAAAAATCCAATTTATTTAAATTGAACTTTTAACTCTTTGAATGCTAAGTTTACAAACACATTTAAATTGCTATGTGTAATCATTGTTTACATTTGTTTGTGAAGCTTATAAGAAGTGACAGTGTCTAAGAGAGTTAGTATACTGAAATTAGTACTTCCCCACCCCCTGTATTTCAAAACCCTTGTCCCATATCTCATGCAATTTACAGACAATTCTGCACTGTCACTTCTGATGCCCCTAATTATAAGAATGCCTTGCTACTTTCGCTCAAGAGTCCAACTCAAAGCTTGACCTTCAATTGGCATGTTTAACCCTTTGAGTGCCAGAGGGGTAAACAACTCATTGCTTTGCAATGCGTTGCGTACCTCTCTGGCACTCAAAGGGTTAAGACTAAATTTTAGGCCTCAGACACAGATGCTGCTTACTTTGAGCGCTCAGTATTGTACCTTAGAATAGAAGGTAATTAACCCCCTAATGTAAGCCTAATTTACATTTTCAATTTACTCCACTAGTGTTAGCCTCAGACTCCAGCGACTGCATAGAAGGGTATGTAATACAGGGTATGATCACTCTAGTTCATACCGGCACACACTACATTGTCGTTAGGACATTAATGCTAGGAAGCCCCTTACACCTGCCCTTACCATGCACAGGAAAATGGCATAAAGTCAGTGAACCCATTTCCTCTACTATTTGTATAGTAAATAGCATTAAAGGGTCAGTAATGCCCCCCAAACAATATTTAGATTTAGGTAGATACTGAAAAAATAAACTAATTGCAAATAACCCTATCTCTCAAACCGCTACGGGTTGAAAGTTATAGGGATTCAATGTTACCCCCTCCCTCCCCTTCTCCTAACGTCAGAGTCTAGCTGACAGCAGAAGATCCCGGTCAAGAGACCAGGAAGAGGCTCTGCAGCAGAGCCGATATTCCGTTACTTAAAAAGAATTAATTCACTGGAAAGGTCTACCAAGTGTGCTTGCAAACCAGGCACACTTTGTAGACAGTTCCAATGAATTAATTATTTTTAAGTACCGCAATTTTGGCTCTGCTGCAGAGCATCCTGGAGTCATATGACTCAATTCTCCTGCTGTCAGCTTTACAGCTGACATCAGGAGAAGGGAGGGGGGAACTTTGAATCCCTATATCTCTCAAACCATAGTGGTTTGAGAGATAGGGTTTGTTGCAAATAGTTTATTTTTTCAATATCTACCTAAATCTAAATATATTTTATGGGACATTACTGTCCCTTTAAACAGTACATAGAGGGGAGGAATGCTCTGAAACACCCACAGACTGCACTGTTGCCCTCTACTTCGAGAAAGCGGCAGCATGTTTTTGGTGTAGGCCTGGAAAATCTATGAAAACCCTTGATTTAGTGTGGAATTTGTACATTCACCCAAATAAATGAGACTTAAAAAGAATCCTTTAAAAAAATTCATGTTTTCATTTTCTTTCCCAACACATTTACTTTTATTATTCTGTTAATCTAACCCAATATTTGAGAAAGAATATTTTGTGTGGTAATTCTTGTTCAATTCTATAGGGAAACTGTAAAATTAGGACATTGTTGATCAAGAGCCATTTGGCAGGGGTATTTCATGATCCCCACATTATTTTAATGTTTGACGCACACTGGGGGTGGGACTTGGTGAAAAAGCAATTCATTGTAAGTCACATGACACATCCAAATTTGTTTGATGCAGTCTTTCATGTCAAATAGAACAAGAATCCGTATCCATGATTAATGTCTTTCCACTTCTTAAAGGTTAACTTTGTTATTGATTTTCTTCAAATTGTCCCTGGGCCTCTCTCCCTAAACAAGCAACAGGGCAGCAAATTTCTATAATTCAGCAAATCTGTTTCCTGCATATCTGAGTACATTTCTTATATTAACAGGGCTCCTATTGTCATTCTCCTTGTCCGTTATCCAAAGAGGAAAAGAGTGACTAGGAATGTTTCTCTTAAGAACATTTACAACTGACTGAGAATGGTTCCCCCGGGGGCATAGCTTCCATTAAGTTCTTTGCAAAGAAATGTGATTTCCAAGAAAGCTCAGGTTTTGCAACCTGAGCAGCCAGAGATGTTTGTGACACGACCTATAGTACAACAATATATTGTAGCATTATCCAGTCTTAAACAGGTTAATGTGCGCAGTTAACCCTTTGAGTGACCAAGGGGTGTCCAATGCATCACAAAGCAACAATTTTGACACCCCTCTGGCACTCATGGGTTAACCAGATCTTCAGAAGTGGATCTGTTTTAAAGCTAAAAATCTCTTTTACAAATAGAATGTTAGAATGCTTTTCAAGACAAGATGTACTCAGTTTTTTAAAATGAAAACTATCTTGAAACAAAAAATAGGTGTACATTTAACCTCTTGGATCATATTGGTGTTTTGATATTTATGTTTTTTTTTGTTTTTCTGTTTTATTGAAGTCTTCATCTTAGGTAATAATGTAATGTCTCTGCACCCTCTAATCACTGCACCCTCGAATCAAACTACAACAGTCTGGTGATGCTTTATGGCAATGCTGCTCAGTCCTTTCTACACAGACACCCACTGACCTTCAGGATCAGTGGATCTCTTTGCAGAAGTTTCTTAATAGGTTTGCTGTAGAACCATGAATGTTATTGTTGACAGCAATTATAAAGGATAAAGGTCAAATTAATCAAGCAGTGAATGGGTCAATAGACAAGGAAATCAGAGGATTTCCTTGCGCATTAGCAATTTGCCTATTCAGCAATGGCTGCATTGTATCTGGTCATAATTTATTCATCAATGGGCAATGGCCAGATAAATCTGCCAATTCCATCCTCCAGCTTCAAGCTGGGAGATATCATTCTAGGCAATGGGGCGAACACACACATGCACAATGCTGAATGCGTAAATGTCTATATTGCCAGAATTGCAGTATTTATGCCACTTTCTGTTACAAAGAATATGTTGCAATGTACCAATAGATTTTTATATTGCTTGGTCTACTTTTTCATTTAGAAAACACATGCATCTGGCTTATAGAAAGAAGGGAAGGGACATAGGACGGAATGCAAAAAAGTGTACAATCACTATTTACAGTGTTCTTTTGATGGCAAAATGATTAGCACCAATATGTTACTGAATTGCGCGTGTTTTCTCACAGTTTGCTCATTTTTAGCAAATGCATTTTAACCCTTTGAGTGCCATAAAGGTACAAAACGCATTGCTCTGCAATGCGTTGCGTACCTCTCTGGCACTCAAGGAGTTAAAAAGTGACTTTGGCTAAAACGTCCACCATTTTGTGAGAGGATTAGCCATTGCTCCTAATTCAGCAAAGCAGTTACACTAGTTAATGTATAATTGAGAAAGGCAACTTGTGATTTCTAGTAGGGTACCACGTTTTTTAATCATTCATAGAACGTTCTTAATTATTATTACTACTAGTGTAAAAGCCTGTGTACATGGGCCAAGGTCCGGGTAATGTTAACCCTTTGAGTGCCAGAGGGGTACGGAACGCATTGCTTTGCATACCCCTCTGGTACTCAAAGGGTTAAGCGGTCGCTACCTCACTGCTCCACATGATGCAGTCTTGCGCAGTAGAGACTGCCTGACCGCACGCTGTCTCTACTGCGCATGACGGCTTTTGACAAACATCCTAGCGAATTATTATATAAGATTGTTTTCTATTTTTGTTCTTATAGTGACATCAACATAATTTTTCTAGACATCCATACCCCCTTCTTATACTACTTTCTATATCCAATACCTAAATTATAAATAAAACTGTTTTCTTTTTGTCATTTGCAAGTTACAACAAGAGCTTCTTGCAATGAAACAACAACAGGAACTCCTCGAGAGAGAGAAGGAACACAAGATGGAGCAACAGAGACAGGAACAGGAAGTAGAGAGGCATCGTCGTGAGCAGCAGCTGTGTCATGCTCGAAGCAAAGACAGAGGCAAAGAAAGTATGAGATTTTCATCTCACTTACCGTGAATGTACCAACACTGCTGTAGAGTATTAAACAGTATCTACATGTTAGGGTAAATGATAGAAATATCATTAAAAAAATGAGATGAGAATGTTCTGTTGGGTGTTAGACAGGTCTTCAGTGCAAGTTAAAGCAACGCATTGGAAACCCCCTAGCATTCAAAGGTTTAAATATATGTTGGGCTCACCTCTGTACATCTAGCAAGGAAAACCTCTGGGTATGTGTACACAGCGGACACAGCAGGTCTTCTAAAAAAAATAAAAAGGAAAATGTACCACATGGCAATCTTGTTAAACAAATATCAATGTTTCTTTGTTGAAGAACCATCTTCATCATTTTGCCCAGAAAAAGGAATTTTGTCCTAATGAAACTTTGAAAATAAATATATCAGTTTATCAAGACTGAGGTAGAATACGCTTCTCTTTCTGTTAAATGTATTTATTTATTCAAATGAATTTGAACCTTAATACCAACTTTAAAGCAACAAATATGAAAAGGAGCAAAGAATGTTACTGTGTTTCAGTAGAAACAAAATAAATGAAAACATAATGAGGCAGGAGCATATTAAAGTGAGGAAACAGCTCATGATATATAATGTATTATTGCACACTGCGGAATACCAAGTGTATATTAGTACATACTGAAGCATAACCTCCTGTGCTCCTGATATTAGTGCATATCCTAGGTGTATTGGTTGCACCCTGAAATCCTATGCACCAAGGATATACAAAGTGTGTGCCTGGGCACAGAGGAACAAAGCTCCCTGAGTCACCTGCACACTACCATGCTGCTGATCTCTAGATGCATGTGTCACAAAGTACTTATTTCATTGCAAAATGGGGTCAAACATCGGTGCAAAGTTAGCACAGGACATACATTTCTCCTCTAAATGGCTCTTTCCACTTAAATAGGTACTTTGCAAAAGTATGTACATGCCCTCATTGTGTTCACTGCCCCCAGCTGTATTTTAATATCAGTTTATAAGAAAAGAATGATGTCATTGTATAATCTTACAGAAGTTTCCATCTTAGTTGTAATTCTTTGGGGACTGCATAGAACGATGTGGGAACTAAGTACATAATTTACATCCTACCTTCCATCAAACCTGTCTGTTTTTAGATGCGAGTTTGCTCCAGTTGTGCATATCCAATGACTTTGACATTGTTAGATTCCATGTTTCTCATTGTACTCATGTTTTTGACAACTTCCAGAATCCCTATAGCTACAAGTTTGTAAATGATGCGGAACATAGCACATACCAGTTTCACCTCATTGTGGGTGACCTAAGCCTAACATTACTAAAGCTTCAAGCTTCTTGTAGAATGAGAATGAAACCGTGAAATAACCCTGCATTGCTAAAAAGGAATTGGCAATATTCATCTAGTAAAAACACAGAATATTGATGCACATCCATATTTATGCAATATTAAACCTTTATACTGTGGCATAGCACCTGCACCTAATCACCATCCTATATAATAATTCGCTAAATCGTGTGTAACGCAGCAACATGTGCAGCAGACACTGCTGCGCATGCTACAGTAATGCACAGTAGAGACTGCCTGTGCTGCGGCTGATACAGAGCTGGGCGCTCCGAACGAGCATCCAGCTCTGTATCAGCCGTGGCGTGGGCAGTCTCTACTGTGCGTGACTGCCCCGCGACCGGGTGGCAGTGGCACTGTGGCCTGTGTAACGGGCTGTTTAGCTAGTTATTATTATAAAAGTTATTAAAGTTATTAAAGTTGAGGTTTTAGTAGCATACTATGGCCATAGAATGCTAAACTTACAACCCCACCATTGTAGTCCATTTTAGGCAAGTCCTAACCTTGTTTTGCTTTGTTCTGAGAGCTGCATCTCTCCTGCTTTACTTTTTATAATAGACAGAGAACAAGAGACTCTGTAAGATTTTATAGTGTGCTAAAGACAATGAACATTGCACCTAGGAGTGGGAGGCGTGCTTGAGTCAGAAAAAAAACAGTCAAAATTCCACATATACAGTTCCAATCCAGGAAAAATACATTTATATGGATATGCATAAATAGTCAGTGTTATTTTGCTTTTAGCTACTTTGGCCCAAACAGGTTACATTCCAGTTATTTAAATGTATTTTTGTCTGGGTGTACTTACCAAAATCTCTACTGGAATCATATACACACTGAGGTGGGAATAGCAGTAATTTTTTCTATTTTTATTTTTCATGTTAGTTGCTCTTTAAATGAATATGTTGTTTAGAATGGGACATGCAGCTTTGTGCAGAATAGGAGACATACATCCATTCAATAGTAGGAGTATGGACTTTAAAAGCAATTCTGGAGCATTTTGGGGAAAATCAACTGTCAAACAGGAGACGAATAAAAATTCCCAAATTTCCTTTGATTCAAATGTATTTTTTTAACCCCTTGAATGCTAGAGGGGTCTCCAGTTCACTGTTCTACAATGTGTTGAAGACATCTCTAGCAGTCAAAGGGGAGTGATAAAAGACCCATTTAAAGGGGCAGTACAGGGTCAATAAAAAATCCTGTTAAACAGAATTCCCATACCTTTCAGCTTGGAGATTTGTACAGCAGGGTAACGTCAGTGCCCCTTCTTATACAAATTCTATAGAAGTCCACTGATTTGCCAATACATTTTATCTGTGGAACTTCAGTGTGGCAGAGCTGGATCATGGACAAAACACCCTAGGTGCCTGCCTAGGGTCCAGTAAAGTTGAGGGCCCTGCCACGGCAGACCTTGGAGACAATTTCCCCTAGATCCAATCATGCCTGCAAAGCTTAAGCATGCTTGTGTCAGGACTCCTCCTGTTGTCCTGGCACATGCCTTATTTTAATTCAGAGCAACTCCATTGGTGGGACCGCTAAGGCGGGACAGGTGTCCTGGGCTTGGGCAAGACAGGGGACCTGGGAGGAAGTAATGCCATAACTCTTATGCTGCAACTTAAAGTAGGCAGATGGGTCTTCAGTAGAATGTGCATTATGGCCTGCTGCCTGTGATCTTTATTCTAATGCTGCACATAATGTGCCTAATTACAACTTCACTAAATACGCTAGGGTGGCCCTAGCTTCAGAGTGTCTCTGGATTGGCTGCGGGAGACATTTTCCAAAGGCCTGTCCAGAGGCAAAATCGCTAGTGTAGCTCCATTTGAAGTGTAATCTCTGTGGTATTAATAGTACTAGGACCTTTAATCACAAGAACAATGGGTAAATGGAAAAGTTTGTGACAGGAGTGGGGGGGGGCAAGTTGGGGGCACTAATGGAGTATTAATCAGTCCCTGCTGTGTGTAAATGAAAGTCTCCCATGATCACAGATGTCACCAACTGTGCAGATATCTGTGATCTGTACAGAAAACCATGAGAGGACTGGTGAGTTATGAGCTATGGAAACTCTGTTTAAAAGTATTTTATTGACCCTATGCTGCCCCTTTAAATGGACCGTAAGGATTTTCTTGCCATTACCATATTAACAACTGAGGTAAAGGTTTATATTATACTAACTATGTAGCAAAATGTGGCTTATGCTGTGAAGGGAAATGGAGTGGTGCATAGTCTTGGATAGGTTAACCTGTGCAACCAAATGATAAAAAAGTGACACACAAATTTCCTGTCTGAATGTGAAATGAATGGCAGAACCATGGTCAAACCAGTGCCGTTAGGGTGCAGAGAGTATATATTATAAGTATTGAAGTGATTTGGTCATGAAGAAGCGAGGGGAGGGCTTTATGCCCCTGTGTCCTCATCACTCAATCACTGGCAACAGTGTGTGAGTCCTTTCTGCCCACAGCCACATCCCATTGGATGCTGAAAGGGGAGTTTTGCATAACTCCACCTTTCTGCCTGGCATGACTGACACCGACCAGAAACACTAAGATTTTTAAATTTATAAATGTACCTGTGTATCTAAAATGAACAGTTATTACTATATTTAACCCTTTGAGTGCCAGAGAGGTATCTAACTCATTGCAACACCATGCATTGGATACATCTCTGACCCTCAAGATGTTAGTATTTTCAGTACAAGGAGAACATAGTGAGAAATGTCCTATGGTAGTTCATGACTAAAAGCAATTAAATGTCCAGCTTCCTTTTAATGTTTACATTTGCAGTCAGTATTCATTACAGATCTGTCAATAACAACCAGTCTTTCTTTGTCAAAAGACAACCAAATTATAAAGGGCCGGTCGACCCCTGTCCCACCTATCTAAAAGACATACTTATTTGTTTTAAAATAGCAGATTGTCAAGCAGTGTTTTGCAATATAATCTATTCCCTCATCTAGGAATTGGCAGTTCTCTACAAGTCACCAGGGAAACAAAGGGACACATCGATTTAAACGTGTAGGGAAAATCACTACACTAATGTACTAGTATTGCACCATCCAGTGTAGTATTGCTGCAGCCTGACATTTAAAAGAGCAGAAACATCAAAATGAAAATGCTTTTTAACCCTTTCAGGACCAGAGGAGTGCACAACACATTATGAAGCATTGCTATGCACACCCCCTCTGCTCAATAAACTGTTACCCTACATTTTTTTAAAGCATGGTATGAGTAGCTCATCTATCTATCTATCTATCTATCTATCTATCTATCTATCTATCTCTCTACTGAAGTACTAGAACTGTGGTTACTGGCTAGCTGGGGATAACGCTAGTTGCATTCCAACAACTGGTGATTGGCCACAGTTGACCCCGTGCCGATTACAACATTTACCATTTTGAAGAGGGGCAACAAGGTCCATGTTTAATAACTGTCCCTTGTAGCACTATGTGTCACATACCACTCTCTTTGACATGTAAAACATTCATTTGCAGTAGATTGTACATCCTTTTGGAATTGATAGGGTGAATATGCAAATCTGCCATGGCATTTTATTTTCTGATCTTAGAAGTTGGCATACAAATCACACGGTTGCACTTTGGAGGAAGTACAAACATGTATGATTATTTTAGTATATACCTGTGTGTACACTCTGCCATCGTTAAGACTTTAAAGGGATAGTAACACTTCGTTTTAACTTTATTTTATTTTGTAGGCATTAAAAAAACATGAAGAATGATATAAGTCTTATCTCTCAAACCTTTATGGTTTATGAGATATACACAAGCAAAGTTCCCCTCCCCGCCCCTTTTACCTAGTGTAAGCCATCTCTTCTCAGATGTGAATCTGGTTGTATGACAGGACAGATAACAGCAGGGGACAATTTTCTTTGTATGAAAACAATGAAAGCCCTTCCCCCCTTGACAAGTTTTTCAGCTTTTTCCATTATCTTAATTGAAGATTGTCCCTCTCTGCAGTCTACCTGGGCACCTCCCTTCTGATCTGGCTGAACAGGGGGGGGATACTTTGTTTGTGAATATCTCTTAAACCATAAAGGTTTCAGAGATAAGACTTATATCATTCTTCATGTTTTTTTAATGCCTTCAAAATAAAATAAAGTTAAAATGAAGTATTACTATCCCTTTAATGTGCATAAGCTAACCCTGAATGACTCCCTTTTAGCATGTACAGGAAAGTTGACTGATTTTATGCCAGTTTTCTTTGTGCCTTTTGGTACATACATACCTGGGAACTCTCAGGGTTTTGAGCCAAATCTCACCCATTTCTTAGTGTGAGAGAGTTTGGTGTTTCCTAATTTATGATCTGAACCAATTAACTTCTTTTTGGTTTCTAAATTGGTGCCATTTGCATCAGGAAGGAAGAAGTCCTGCTTGTCTTGTGTGTGTGTCCAGGCAGTGATATATCTATGTTGTAGTATGTTAAAGGCTTCCTTGTGGGCTGACTGAACACCACTGGGTTAGAGCAAGTAGGGCAATATCGCTTAGTATCTATGTTCTCAGGAACTTTAAGGGTTAATATTTCAACAGTCTCAGGGTCGGCATATTTTGACAGTTTCCATGTATTGGTACAGAACACACCAAACTGACTCTATAACCTCTTGGTTCTATAACTTCACTGAACTCTCAAGAATCCAGTATATATTCCCCCCCAAAGAGTTTATACTGCCTGTCAGCTGGCCTGCTTATTAAGAGTAAAATATGGTTGGTTATTTTGATTTAACCCTTTATGGACAAGAGTGATGTGCAACACATTGTGAATCAATACTCTACACACACCTATTGTGCTTAGAGAGTTAATATTGTAGCGGGTCAATTATCAGTTCTAGGTTCCTCAGGTCTAACACTGACATTGCCTGTGCCCCTGTTTGTCCCTCCTAAGTGCCCCAGTATGTACACTGATATTTCTATAGTCTAAGGGAGAGATATCAAAAAAGTTGTGGTAACTGAAATTGTCTCTAATTAGTTGAAAAAGTTCTTATACAGTCTGTCATTCCTCAGACATATTGCCATCATTGTTTGCATCCAATTCTACCAACTCTGTCAAAAGGAAAAAGTGGTCTTAAAGAGGAACTACCACCCCGCAATAAGTTCACATTATTCAATTCTTCATCTGGCGACTAGCTGCTTAGTAGCGCTAGTCACCAGAAATATTACCCGGTTTACAAGATATTCCACTTTTTCGGAAGTAGAATATCCACTATTTTTGGCTCCAAAAGGGACTGACAGCGCAGGTGCACGGACGTCACTATGACGAGATGTCCGTGCTTCCTGCTACTGTGAGCCTCCGAAAAAGTGGAATATCTTGTAAACCGGGTAATATTTCTGGCGACTAGCGCTACTAAGCAGCTAGTCGCCAGATGAAGAATTGAATAATGTGAACTTATTGCGGTGTGGTAGTTCCCCTTTAAGCCTCTGAGTTCCAGAGGAGTATTGCTTACCCCTCTGGCACTCAAAGGGTTAAAAATGGGTGTGGTTTAATCTACAGTCATATTGTTAGGTATTTTTCAGAAAAAAATATCTTCTTAGTCGTCACTTTTTTGCCTGATTTCTGGCTTTTTTATGACAGAATATAAATGGTCTGAAATTGGAGAAGACAAATTAAAGTGCTATTAGCAGATAGGAGTGAGAAGTAATAGTATGCTATTAAACGATAAAAGAAAAATGTCTATTTCTTTGAAAATTTGTAATTTTAAAGACAAACACATTCTTAATATAATAATTTTAAAGGGCAATATTCATCAAGCACATCTTACCACCATTTTTAATTCTTTATGTAAATCTTTTAAAAGACGCAGATTTACTACAGAAAATACTGTCCTTTTAAAACCAACTCACGATCCAACTTTTTTTCATTATGACAACTTTTTGAATATCTTACCCTAAGAATGTAAAGTCCTTTTTATACAGGTATAGTTTTTTTTGCTAGTTATAGAATGCGAGAAATATATTTAATTAAATAAGTACTATTTACCTTTTTACACAATTGTAGGGCAGTGGTAAGCAACATGAGTACCCCCAGCTAGTGTTCTACTTCAACTCCCATCAACCCATGTCACTAATGCCAGCCAATGATTGGTTAATGGGAGCTAAAATTTGGCAACAGCTTGAGGGCCTACATTGCCCACCACTGTTTTAGAAGGCATGCTTGATTCTCTAATGTGTTTGTTCACTAGAGGGAGACAAAAGCTCACAATTATCTTTCAGATAAATAGCTCCTATCTGGGCTTTGATGTCCAAATGTTTTAAAATACTCCACTTCTTTAACAAGCAAAGCTTACATAAAATATGTATATAGGAAAACAAATGTAACCCTCTGCATGCCAACAATCCAAACGCTTTTGCGTATATTTACGGTGATGGTCCCATAGCCTGTTATTCAGACTCATATGCACAAAGCGACTAGATTAGTGTTGGGACAAACCAACTGCACAACAGAAAACAAATAAAACCCCCAAATTTTCAATTATTTAAATGGGTCTTTTAACTCCTAGAGAGGTCTGCTTTGCAATGCATTGGATACATCTCTAGCTTTCAAAGGGTTAAAAGCTCCATTTAGAACAATGGTAATGTTTATGTCCCCCCCCATGGTACATGTGGTTTGCACCAGATTTGTATCTCTGCCGTTTTTTAATACAGTCCAGAAACTTTCTCCCCTGGTTACTTAACATGTTTCCTACGTGAGTTTTATTTTTTTGCAATCAACTTTCACACAGCTACATACAGCAGGTTTTCCATTCAACAGCCAATAAGTACAATCTGAAATTTAATTGACCTTAAGGGAGAGCATTTAATCCATTTCCCAACAGTATGTGCAATGTATTTTATGCTTTCAGAGTCGCAGTATTAATTTGAATTGCTGGCAGTAGGTAATTTCACAACTACCTTATAGGTAAACAAATAATGTTGGAAACTAAATTAAATTGTCATTTTTATAGAACTTTCCCTCAAGGTGACTTATATACTATGCTCAACCTGTTGCCTGGAAAGAAGTCAAAACCAGTCACACTTTCTAAATCAACATTAACCCAATAAGTACCCAATGGACCTGATATGCCATTAATATGCAGTTAAAGTGCTAGTATTATTTTATTAATTATTGTATATGATATCTGGGAACTGCCTGGTGTGACCTCGAGGGAACTTTTTATAATAGTGTTCAGTTTGTAATTCAGCTAATTTTCAGTATGACCATTTTTTTTGTTGCGTTAAAGGAACACTAACACCTAAATATGATCTGGGGTTTTACACACTGAAAGGGATAGTGATATTTCACAAAAAAGCAGCTCCAATTAATTTTAATAGTATTTGGCCATGGACAATGTTATTTCAATACTGTCAGAGTTGTAGTTGAAGAGTAATTGAATGATAAAGTATCCCCCTCCTGCCCCTTTTACCTAGTGTAAGCCACCTCTCCTCAGATGTGGAATCTAGCATCTTGACGGACAGGTCACAGCAAGGGACAATCTTCTTACTGTGAGCATAAAGAAAACACTCCCCCCCCTTGACAGGTTTTTTCTTATACTCACTGAAGATTGTCCCTCTCTGCGATCCATCCGGACAGTCTTGCTGCTCTGTCAGTAAAAGGGGCGGGGGGGATACTTTATCATTCAATTACTCTTGAACTACAACTATGACAGTATTGAAATAACACTCTCCATGGCCCAAATACTATGAAGATTAATTGGAACTGCTTTTTTTGTGAAACATTACTATCCTTTTAAATACCTTGTACTCTATGCTAGCCTCTGTTTGTTTTCTGAGGCCTAAAATTTAGTCTTATTTATGCTCTGTGGAAGCTCCCATTCCTTCCTTTTTTACAGGGATCCAGGGCTCCCATTAAAATGACAATCTTAATAGATGTGTTTGTTGTGTATTGTCTTTAAATGGACTGAAATAATGTACCAGCCTTTCTGAATAGAACAGTGGGAGCTTATCTCAATACATTAACATTAGCTCTGCATAAACAAATAACCAAAAGGTGTATATGCAAAAAAGCCTGTCCATGCATTCATTCTCTGAGTCCCAGAGAGGATAAGATGTAAGGTTAGGATAAGATTTTATGGACCTAACATGTCTAAAAATCACAGATACTAACTGATGTACATGATGTTTAAAATTATATAACCCAATTTATATTATATAACCTTATATATAACCTTTATATATATATATATATAACCTTTTTAGGTGTAAGTATCCTTTTAAAAATGTGCTACCATCACTTACTATAATTTTCTATTGTAGTCACCAGATGGCGTTGTTCCTGTCAGTTATTATGGAGGGTAGTAGTCCATTGAGTGAATGCTGAAAAGCTTACTGGACACTAGTTGGCACTGTTGCTGTTTCATTAAACATGTTTGAACTGTTTTAACGGCAGTAGTGGGACTATACTTATTTTACTCAGCAGAAAAAGTCATTTAAAGGGACAGTATTGTCAAAATATTAAAAAGTGAATATTGTAGCTATTAAAAAAATGAAACTAAATGCCCAAAGTCCCATCTATCAAACCTTTATGACTTCAGCGCTCAGCGAATATCTCTCAAACCATAAAGGTTTGAGAAATGGGACTTTGGACATTTAGTTTCATTTTTTTAATAGCTACAATATTCACTTTTTTAATATTCTGACAATACTGTCCCTTTAACATATATTTTCCATAACAAAATGTACAGCTCCTTCAAAAAGAGGATTCTAACCACATGGATGCTAGAGAGGTCTCTAATATTGCTTTATATTGTGCCGGATCCATCTCTAGTACCCATGGGGTTAAGAGGAAATACAGAATTACACGGATGGCTTGTTCTTAACAGGAGCAGTTTGAAACGCTGGATTCCCTCTTAACCCATTGGGCCATATGTTCAAAGGGATAATGACAAAAAAAGTTGCATGAACGACAAAAATAAGAAATTGTATGCATGAACATCATATTTTCTACAGAGTATATGACAAAAAACTAGTAATGTAAGTTGTGTACGACACAACCCCAGAATTGCCAAGCAAAGGGGCGGGGCAAGGGCGGGGCTAAGCTATTCTCCAGTGTCGTATAGAGGAAAAGAAAATTTGTTGTAACTAACGACAAAAAAATGTCTTGCGAAAAACAAAATTTGTACGTTAAGAAAAAAGTGGAGGGAATGTGAAGTTCTGAATGTGAGATTTTTATGACTTTGGGCCATATGTTCAAACAACTAAAGAAATAGCTTTTGTCATTGTAACGACTTTTCAAAGTACAGTGTCATTGGGCTCATTAATATTGTCAGAGAGCGTTGGTTGTGAACAGAAATATGTTGTTTGTCACGACTGAAATTGTCGGATGTAAAGACAAAAATTTTGTATGTACCGACAAAAAATATCTTTCCTAATGACAAAAAATTCTCACATTCAGAACTTCACATTCCCTCCACTTTTTTCTTAACGTATAAATTTTGTCTTTTGCAAGACATTTTTGTGTCGCTAGTTACAACAAATTTTCTTTTCCTCTCTACAACACTGGAGAATAGTTTAGCCATGCCCTTTCTCTGCCCCTTTGCCCGGCAATTCTGGAGTTGTGTTGTACACAATGGACATTACTAGTTTTTTGTCACATACGCTATAGAAAAGATGTCGTTCATGCATACAATTACTTATTTTTGTAGCTCATACATTTTTTTGTTGTTATCGCTTTGAACATATGGCCCTTTAGTTAAGACATTTTTGTCGTTAGATAAGCCATTTTTTGTCTTTACATACAACAGTTTCAGTCAGGACAAATGACATATTTCCAATCACAACCAACGCTCTGAAAATATTAATGAGCCCAACGACACTGTACTTTGACAAGTCGTTACAAACAACAAAAGCTATTTTGCTACTTCTTTGAACATATGGCCCTTTGAGTACCAGAGGGGTACCCAACAAATTGCAAAGCATTGGATACCCCTCTGACACTCAAAGGGTTAAAAAAACTTAGATGAATCCATTTATAAAACCAATTATACTTTAAATTGAATAGAGTTCCCACTATGAGCTGTATTAAATAATCTAAAGAGGTGCTATTCTGGAGCAAACCAGCTGTACCATAGGAGGCAAATACAAATTCCCCAAATGTCCATTGTTTAAGTGAGGTTTTTATTCCTTCAATGCTAGAGGTCTCCAACACATTGAGAGGCAGCGCGTTGGGGACCTCACTAACAATCAAGGGGTTAGAAGCCCATTCTAAATTATTAGAGGGATGTTCTGTTTTCCCCTGCGTTTCAGTTGGTATAATCCAGAATTGTCTCACTGTAGGTTATTGACTATGACCCTATGTTTGTACTTATTACTCCCCATTTGTATTGCATCGTGGACTATGTTGCCATTATAAACAAACGCTAATTGAATACATTGTGGGATAAGCTTATTAAATCTACAGGAAAGCAAATGAGCCACATGTATATAATATAGAGGATTTTTCTTTAATAGTTATGATGGGACAGTTTTGCTCTTCATTTATGTAAAGGTCAAGTAACATAAAAAGGAAATATGTTAATATTCAGTCTATTAGCAGGGCTGTCACTGGATATCTTTGGGCCCAGCACAAACATAAAGCCAGGACCCTCCACGCCACACATTTGCACCCTGGAAGTATATATAAAGATAGAGTCTGTGGAATGGCTGTACCGTGCATTACTATATGAAACAGAGGACAGAACATCAGTCTTGTGCCACAGTTCTCTGCTGATACAGAATATACTTAAAAGGAAAGACAACCAGGAGATCCTCCAGAATACCCATGGGCCAGTCTGGTCATCTGGGGCCCCTTTCGGCACAGCCCCCTGCATCTCAGTGGCCTCCATATCTGATCTGAGAGGCAGGCCCCCTTGCTTGGCCAGGCCCCATACACATGTATTAATTGATGGCTGCCCTGATTACTAGTTAAAAGCTGCTACTCTTACTTCTAGGAGCAGTAACATTATAGACTTATAGCCCCTCAGTGTACTAGACAACTGACCTAGTGCTATGAACTCAATAGAGGAATCTGATTAATCTTACTTGAGGTTGTAACTTCACACCTACCTGTACATCCAATAGAAATGAGACTGCCACTAGCAAATTCAGCTCTTGCAGGAGGTGGAGTAAGAAATATAGATCAGACCTGTACAACTAGGGCTGTAAGTTTATAATAAATACTGAAGATAGTGGTGATTCAGTACTAATGCTATACATTTCTCACACCTCTGGTCATTATAGGATTAACATGTTTTCTTTTTTCTTCATGGTAACTGAGCTTCATATTGTGTCTTGTTATATGTGACCCCCTGAAATTGGTAAAATGTTGTGTCCCTTTCAAACGGTATATTGTAACTTGTATTCAATCACATTTCAGGAGCTGTGGCCAGTACAGAGGTAAAGCAGAAACTTCAAGAGTTCCTTTTAAGTAAATCTGCAACAAAAGAATCTTTTACAAACGGAAGCAATCATTCCACGGGCCGCCACCCCAAGCTTTGGTACACGTATGTAATTGTTTATCGCTCTCTTACACTCCAGATTTTGTAATAATATGTCTGTTTTTCTATCAAAATCAGATACCGAAAAAGCTACTATAAGCATGTATTCTGATATAGGACCGCAGTAAGAAAGTGGAGCGATTCTGGGACAAACTAATGGCAACACGGGACAAATAAAAACTACCAAAATTCAAACTGATTGAAATGGGGGTTTTAACCCCTTAAATGCACTGGAGACAGCTCTGCACTCACGCGGTAAACCCCTTGACTGCTAGAGTTGTATGTAATGCATTACGGAACAATGCATTGTGCACCCCTCTGGCACTCGAAGGGTTAAAATCCCCATTTAAATAAACAAATCTTTATTCCCCCAACCCCTCCATGTTGGAGTTGGGTTATTCCAGAAATGATCATCTTTTTTGATTTTTTTTTTTTTTTAAATAGGGCCCTTAGTGTACTTTTTTCACAGCAAAATCGCAAAATTACTGGTTTAACCATTTGAGTGCCAGGGAAGTATTCAACACATTGCATTGCAAATTTGAATGGAGCATTGTAATCCTGCCTCCCTTGCTAACACAATAGAGTGCAAGGGTGGAGCATCATGCAAAAGCTGTTAACATTGGTATGACCACAGAATGTACACTTGCCCATTGTCTCTAATTCATTTCCACATTAAAACTTTAAATAAATAAATGATCTGTATATTGCTTTGGATTGAATTCTTTCCCATGATGTTGTTTTGGGAAGCAATATGAGAATTGATTACTAATGTCATTACAACATTATGGGTTATTTATTTATTTATATATACTGTAATTCGTTTGGCCTATGGGTTAACCCTTTGCGTGCCAGAGGGACACGCAACGCATTGCAGAGCAATGCATTGCGTACCCCTCTGGCACGCAAAGGGTTAATAGAAGTTGCAAAAACATGTCTGCTTAAAGGGTATGTATCACCTTCTAAAAATAAGTTACCATATGCTTTGTTAATACAAGTTATACTATGAACACTGTTTTTTGTTACAGCAAGCTGCGATTAGCATTATACTGAGGTTGCAACCTCAGTATAATGCTTACAGCAGCTTGCTGTAATACTACGAGCCATTCACAGCACACTGAAGGGAAGCGTAAACTTGTTTCATGGGGAGGCTGGGAGGGTGGTGGGAGGAGAAATAGGACGTGCAGAAGAACTGGTCAGTGCACATAATGCAGAAGTGCACAGCACAGAAGATAAAATATGTTTAAAGTAGTTAAATTAAAAAACAAACAAACAGCGTTTATAGTATAACTTGTATTAACAAAGCATATGGTAATTTCTTTTTAGAAGGTGATACATCCCCTTTAATGCTTTCTTTGGGGATGAATAATTCATTGTGGAGAAATATGTTGCTTACCCCTTTGGCATTCAAAGGGTTAGTAAATATAGTGACTATGCTTTAACCCTTTGAGTGCAAAAAGGGTACACAACTCATTACATAGCAATGATTTGCATACCCCACTGGCACTCAAAGGGTTAGATTATTTGTTTTCTACTGTATCAAATTGACCAGGACTTACAAGCAATTGGGTCTAATACATTGAGAAGACCTGGAGCAATTCTGGGACAAACCAATTGCACAATACAGGAAAAATAAAAATCCCCAAATTCCCATTGATTTAAAAGGTTCTTGCAACCCTTGAATCCTTGAGAGGTTTCCAGGGCAGTTGCTTTGCAGTGTGTTAAACGCCTATAAATCATTCAAGGGATTCAAAACCACATTTAAATCAATGGTATTTTTTTAGTAATATGTACAAACCAACTGGGTATACCTCCCAAGTGTCCTTCTTTAAGACCCAAATTTCTCTGTCTCTCTTTCTCACCTTGGTGTCCCTCTGTTTAGGAGATCAGACCATGTGGTAGGTATATATTATGAAATGGGACAATATTTGCTTCACTTAATAGGCTGAAATAAGTACACCAGGGCCGAGATTATTATTATTTATATATATAGTGCCAACTAATTCCGCAGCGCTGTACAATAGGAAATAGACATACAGAGATATTAAATAGTACAAATCAAATGTGGAGAACAGAAGGATCAGAGGGCCCTGCTCGTGAAAGCTTACAGTCTAGAGGTGCACTAAATGTTGATCAGGGGCCTGTTAGGTGATCTTGTGTCGTGTTTATTACATATCGACATGTGCTCTAAGATGTCTTTGCCATCATATCCCTGTGAATACACCACAAATATGCCAGTATCATCATGAATATGCCATACCTTTGCCAGGACTGCAATATGGCAGTGACTACTTTGACAATGACTCATTTGCATATTGAAATACAGCTTAATGAGCCATTGTCATATTCATGTGGGTGTGTTCATGTGTTAATGTGGCCCTTTGCCACAGGCAGTTAACTCTGATAGCTGCCTATACTTTTGGAGGTTGGTGAACTTGACATCTCTGTAACTTTCTATGCAGCTAAAGCCATCGCCACCCCCCCCCTCCGCGCGCCATTAAATGATGGGTGCCTCAATGATCTTGGCAAATGTATTAATACAATTGTGCAGTTCAAATATAATCAAATGTCATGAGATTCCTGGAGAATAAAAAACACACATTGTCTGTTTAAATTAAAAACAAAAGTCACTTTTTGCTGAATAATTATGTTGCTGTAGAGAAATTTCCATCAGTGATAAATGGCAGAGATACAGACATTAAACCATAGCTTGATAATTCATTCACACATTCACCATAATATACAATAATAAACAAGGTGCACTGTATGTATTGGACAATGCAGATGTCATGTGCTCATTTCATAAATGTCACATCACAATGAGGTTAACCCTTGGATGCAAGGTAGCATCAAAAGAACCCCAAATAGAATCCACATACACTTCACATACACTCACATTACTGCACATACAAACACACACACACATATATACTGTAGAAGCCAACGGTGGTACTTGGCCGAGTCACATCTCCTCCCACATGCTCACATTGCCAGAAAAACTGGACCTGATATATAATCAGATTAAAAGCCCAATTATAATCAGTGGGATTTTTCATTTGGTACATAAGATTAAAATGCATTTCCTTGCAGGTGCTCTGCTTTTATCTTGATACAGTAGATGCATTTTTTCTCTGCCTTTCTCTGGTTTTTCCTCAGGAGCCTTTGAATTTAGAAAAATATAAATATATTCAAGATTTTACATTTGCTTATTTTACAGAGGTTTTTAAAATTTGTGTTTTATAAATGGACAGTAAAACATATTTTAAAGGGATAGTAATACTTCGTTTTAACTTTATTTTATTTTGTAGGCATTAAAAAAACATGAAGAACGATATAAGTCTTATCTCTCAAACCTTTATGATTTAAGAGATATTCACAAGCAAAGTATCCCCCCCGTTCACCCAGATCAGAAGGGAGGTGCCCAGGTAGACTGCAGAGAGGGACAATCTTCAATTAAGATAAGGGAAAAAGCTGAAAAACTTGTCAAGGGGGGCAGGGCTTTCATTGTTTTTATACAAAGAAGATTGTCTCCTGCTGTTATCTGTCTGGTCTTACAACCAGATTCACATCTGAGAAGAGATGGCTTACACTAGGTAAAAGGGGCGGGAGGGGGAAACTTTGTTTGTGAAGATCTCATAAACCATAAAGGTTTGAGAGATAAGACTTATATCATTCTTCATGTTTTTTTAATGCCTACAAAATAAAATAAAGTTAAAACGAAGTATTACTATCCCTTTAAGTGTATTTCACCTAAAGGACTCTGCACCTTGCAAGTCCACATTAACATTAGATATCCAAGCACCTATCTTGCAAATCATCCTGTTCTTGGCATGGAGGATTCAAGTGATTTTGGCCCCTGCTTCCTTTGTCTTGGACAAGATAGTATGGGGTCTGATCAGGAACAAACTTCATCCCTATTAAAATACCGTATTGCAAATGAGCATGTGTAAGTTGTGTATTTTGCCTTTGTGAATCATCAGTTGTAATACATGAACTGAGCAGGGAAAACATGTTTGTCCCTGCTCAGACCTTGATTGTAAAGATTGGGAGAGCTGATTATATCACAGACTCCTTGAAGAACAGGCCAAGGGAGCAATGATCTGCAAAGTAAGTACGTGGCTGTGTAATGTTATTGTTGGGACTCTAGGTTATACCCTTTATGTTAAATACATTTATTAAATGAGTTTAGGGTACCGTGAAATAGTATTTACCAACATCCACAGATAAATGCAGGAAAAAAAAAAAAAAAAAAAAAAAAAAAAAAAAAAAATATATATATATATATATATATATATATATATATATATATATATTAAGTATATTTGTGTGCTGCTTTCAAAATACTGAGGAAACAGTCCTCCTTCTCACTCACCATGAACTGAATTGGATTGCTTTCCTCTGTTTGTATTGGTTATCATAATCAGTCCACTTGACAGCAGTTGGCTATGCAGCATATTGTGAATCAATGTGTTGCACACCCCTGTGGTCCTTAAATGGTTAAAACATTATGTTCTTCTGTGTATGACATATGTAGGACATGAGGAGTGCAAGGCAAATTGTCTTCCTTCACATGATTAAAAATTAGCACATTCTACATAATTTATGTCAAGTTCTATCATCATACAGAAATCGTCACATATGTATCTCTGAGAATGTTCTTTCATTTCCCTTTCATTGTATTTTAGTAGTATTGTTATCCAACACATTGCTTTGCTCAGAGCCGGATCATCCATTATGGCAACCTAGGTTACTACCTAGGGTCCATCGCAATATGAGGGGCCCTTTCCAGTGCAGGACATTACTTTTTAATGTGTGTTTGTTGTCTGGCTTGCTCCTTCATGTCACTGTTGTGTTCAGGCAGATCTTTAGACACAATGCATTGGATTGACGGCATTACAATTAGATGCCCGCGATAAAGCTTGTACCGCAGGCAAGATCCAAGGTCCAGTTAAATTTAAAAGTGTATTTACTAAATATCAGAGCATTTTTTTAACCAAATTTACATCACTGCACACAATTTTTTTTGCTTCCATTTTCATATGGAAGGTTAATGTCCAGAGGCAATAGTTACATGTTAAGTTATTTGAGTCTATTGTGGTACCCAGTGTCAGGAAGACTCTGCTCCATTTTGATAGCTGCTCTTTAAACAGCCTCCAATTTGTTAATGTCCTTCTGGAAATGTGGCCTCCAGAACTCTACACAGTGCTCCAGGTGAGGTCTTACCAGTGATCTAAAGAATGCTTCTCTTCTGCTCCTGCCTGTTCCTATACAACCAAGAACCCAGACTGCATTCTCCACTACTTTACTGCATTGCTGGCTACATTCAAGTAATCTGAAATAATAACAGATAAGTCCCATTTCTCTGATGTTTTTGTCAGCACAGTACCATTAATACTGTATTCCAACTTTGGGTTTCTGTCCTAAATGCACTGTCTTGCACTTTTCAGCATTACATTTTAGATCCCATACCTTTGTCAATTCATCTGCAATATAGGCACACCTTACCTTGAATTCCTCTAGTAATGTCACTAATAAAGATATTGAAAAAAATATACCCTCACCCTGAGTCCTGTGGCACTCTACATGTAACCCATCCTTTCTCTGAATAAATAATATTGATTATTTATTTTATATATATATATATATATATATATATATATATATATATATATATATATATATATTGATTATATGTTCCCTGTCCTTTGGCCAATTTTGGTCTCAAACAATGCATGTTATAAATAATTTGTGATATTTGCGGTACAGTATTAAAAGCTTTACTAATATCCAAATATGATATATCTACAGCTCCAACTGAGTCTACCACGTGAGTGACGTAATTGAATAATTCAAACAAATTTGTTTGGCAAGATCTTCCTGTTGCAAAGCCATGCTGCCGTGGAACTTTCATGTCACTAAACTTCAGATATGAAACAATTCTTGCAATAAAATTTCCATTAATTTCCCAACTACTAATGTCACACTCATAAGACTGTAATTGCCAGAGTCCTCCATACTGCTTTTTTATGTAATGGCCCTTTTACAGTCACCTGGAACCACTCCTGTTAACAGAGGTTGGTTAAAAAGCTCAGCCAGAGGTGCTGCAAGTACAGACCTAAACTTGTTTAATACTCTTGAATAAATCTTATCTGGACCAAATGATTTATCCTCTTTCACTTTTGATAACATCAGTAACACCTGTAAATCGACTAGTGTCTATGGGTTTAACATTGACAGTTTTGTTTTTACTGGGGGCCCCCTTCTTCACAACCTGTAAAGACTGAGCAGAAATAATAATTTATCAAGTCAAATATTTCCTTATCTCGCACCACACATATATATATATATATATATATATAATTTTGTAACTTTAACCTTATTATTCCTTCTTTACCCTTTCTCTTGTTAGTAATATACCTAAAGAAAGTTTTGTCACCCTTTTTACAGACTTTGTAATTTTATTCTTCTTGAAATTTAGCACACCTTATAAAACTTGTAGTTTTCCTCTGTTTAACCTTTTAAACTTTTCTATATTCCTCTGACTGATCCTGCCTATATTTCCTGTATGCACTTTTTAATCCTTTACAATTCCTGCCACCTCTCTAGAGATTGATATTGGTTTTATTTTTCTTTTACCTTTGTTTACATGCATGAAGTGGAATTCAGTTGCAGATTAAATTTATTTTTAAGGTGTTTTCATTGTCCCTGCACACCCTAAGCCATTTTCCTCACCGTTAATGAATTACTTATGAGTTCTCCTATAAGACCTTTGTTTTATTGTGGTCACTCTCTAACATTACTAGATTATTAAATGGCCTTGACTGTAGTGTCCAAACTCTCTCTCATAGATACATCTGACACTATACGAGTATACATAATCCCTGTAGTGCATAGCAGCAGAGACACTCCACCATGTTTAACCATTTCACCTTTAATCTGCCTCATAGCATGTGCAGGAAATGAAATAATATCAAACCATTCCCTCGGCTCCTTGTTTAGAACATCATGTTAATGCCTCGTTTTGGGGCACACATCAAAATGCCCATAAACTAATCCATTGCCACCCCCTTGATGCAAGTGCTATTAATGGTAGGATTATCAGCATAACTAGCTTAACAAATTGGCGTTAGGCAGGTGTAGGACTAAAAAAATTGATTTCCAGAATTCTAGCTTTTTTGCTTGTGATCATATTTGTGCATTCAGTCAATTGTTGCATTAAATAATTCCAAATTAAAATATAAAGCAAAAACCATTAACCTTTTGAGCACCATAGGGGTGTGCAGTGCATTATAATGCACTGTGTTGCATATCCCTCTGAAAGTGTTATTCCCTTGGATGAAATAGATGTCTCAAACTCATTGCTTCTGACTCTCTCTACCATCCAAGAGATTGAGTCCGTAATTATGAATAAATAAGAAAATAAATATACCTTTTGATTGTTTTCTAAATTATCATACTAATTTAAATGTCACAGTAGTTTAATATTAAACTTTCAGAAATCATTGAAGACCAGCTGTCAAAATAAGATGTCTTTCTAAATATATACAGTTGCAGACGTATATATATCTTGTTGGAATACATTTCCCTGACTGTATACAGTGTCCATTTAATTGTTCCTGAGTGAATCATTTATACATAAATGCCTATTTCATGAGGTTGCTCAACTAAATGCAATGTTTGTACAGTTGTAACAGAGGAAACCTACAAGTATCAGCTCTTTCAATGGACCAATTCCAGTAAATGGTAGTGACACATCATTATGATATGCAGTGCATCTTTTCTATGACTGATCATGGAGCAAACCAGATGTATCACAGAGGACTAATAAATCATCCTGAGATTCTCATTGATTTAAACAGGACATTTAAACCCCTTGAATGCTAGCGATGTTTCCAGCGTATTGCTTTGCATTGTTTTGGAGACCTCTCTAGCATTCAAGTTAATTAAAAGTCCCATTTACATCAAATGACATTTTTAATTCTTCCCTATAGTGCAGTTAGTTTGCCCAAGAATTGTCCCAGTTCTTTCCAGTACATCAGCCTCTCTGTGGCTATAGTAAGTAGGGGCTCAGTATGAAAATAAGCTAAGACACATTGCATTGTGTATGTCCTGCTGACAAATCATGTTACTGCTTTGAGTTCCAGATGGGTATCCAGTACTAACATCTACTAAAATTCTCCCATTTACCTTAAAATGGCCAGAAGATCCAATACCCTCTAGTAATTGTGCCATTGCACCTATGTTCAATACATATATTCAATCAGGCCTGAATGTCATATCAGTGGAGTTGGACATGACTGTTGCTGGCAGGACCACAGGACCTCAAACTCCACCACTGCTTCTTGTGGGTGGACTTTGAGGTCCATTAGTACTACTAACTATTGACATGACATACATGATGGATTGAAGATGTTATCACTTGAAACAAGGAACAAGGGCAAAATACAGAGGAAGATTCATTGAGGATTTTCTGACTGTTGAAAGGTAAGTGGTAGTTTAAACTAAAAGGTGTTAAAGGTTCTTTGATATGTGTTATACGCACAAAAATGACAATGAAAAACTGATTTTGAGTGTAAAGCTGTTTTCAAAATGTTGTGGGTGCCTTCATAGACTTACAATACTATCTTCTGCTTTCCTACTATAGGGCAGCCCACCATATCTCACTGGATCAAAGCTCCCCTCCATTGAGTGGTACTTCTCCGACCTGCAAGCACACCTTACCTGGAACCCAGGATGCCAGAGACGATTTCCCTTTAAGGAAAACGGGTTAGGCATTTAATCTGTTTGATAGTAAAGATTGCCTCTTTTATACTTTGAATGTCAGAAGGGTGAGCAACATCACCTAGAATTTGTTGGTACTACCAGAACATGCTGACAACAATGTGATTCTTTGAAATGCCTGTATAGATTACAAAAGGTCTGTTTTTCATTTTCTAAACAGCAGCAGAATGTGCAGTTGTAAGTCGTTAATTACCTTTAAATGCAGGAGAAAATCCCCTCTGCCTGGGATAAAAGACAATGACAGAAGACAATCAGATAAAATGTTATCTGTATATCAGCCTGATCATGATGTCACTCTCTGCTCTTGTAATTAAGGACCAACAGACAGAGAGGATTAAATAAGATTGTAAAACTGCTCACCAAAAGTTTCACAGAATAAACATTGTGTGCAATATACATATATATAATGAGTAACAATACTGGGGCAAACCAAATGCATCATACAGGAGAAATAATAATTCTCATTGGTTTAAATGGGTTTAATGCTCAAAGGGTCTCCACCACATAGCTGTGCAGAGTACTGGAGACATTTCTTCCATTCAAAGGGATAAAATAATTTATGTCAATGGGAACCCCTATGGTGCAGCTGGTTTTATCCATAATTGCTTGTCTTTAGGTTTCTGATTATGGTCCATTGCTTAGAAATTGCTTTATTCTGTCTGGTTAACTGATCTCTCTTGTTTGAGTTACTAATGACTTTTTAATATTAATGATGGTCATGCTTACATCTTTATTTTGCTCCTTAAAAGGAAGAAATATTAGCATATAGTTTCTCTTCAGGGTATATTCTCTGAGTAAAGACATGACCAGCTAGCAGGTACTGCATTGTTCAGCCTAACTGGTTACAATATGGATTTCAGAAAGCGAATTCCCATGATCCTATATGTGAGTCCAATAACAGATCAAGACTTGGAAGTCTGAGTTCAGCTTCAGAGGATGCCATAGACAGCAAATGAGACTATTGAGTTTTGACAGTTGTCTATGGTATCTGTTTTGAAGTAGAAGCCCCTCCCCCACCATGTTAATCAATGTTGTGGCCTCTACGTCACCCAAATGAGTGCTAAAGCTTTTGGGAACACACAGTGCAGAACCCGTTTTTTTTAACATAATTCCCCATGGTATTCTCTTCATGCTGTACTCAAAATTACAAAGAGTTGAGTTTAACGTGTTGAATGAAATGTACCCATATTATTACTGATCTGAAAGGTGTAACATAGCACAAGTCAAAGGTGATTACTTCATCCATATGCTACTGATAAAAAGTATGTCTAAGTCAAAATACTAACTGAAGCTTTTATGGTATTTTCAACAAAAGTTGAATACAGTTATAGTTATGTATGTTAAAATTTCAAACCCTAAGTGTTAATTCTCTGTTTATATATAATCTACGGAATGGCTTTTAAGCATTTGGATCTCTATAGTAATGTTTTGACTACTTTTCACTACCTTGCAAATAATTCAATTTACTTGAGAACCTTGTAAATGAAATAATGTTTAACCCATTAAATTCTAGAGGCATCTCCAAAGCATTCTCTGTCATGATACAGAGTCTTGATTACTCTTTATTTTTCTAGTGAAAAAGAAAACAGTCATAAAAGAAAATAAGTCTATATTTTCTGATGGACAGTGAATTTACATCAAACCAGCATTTCTGGTCTCCTGCTGAGCACAGGAATAGATCTAGAATAGACTTACATTAAAACATATCTATACAGCTACTACTGAAGTTTAATGAAAGTGACATTTGAAAGGAATACAAATCCCAAATGCAAATCTTATCAGAATCTAAGACTTGGGAATTTGCCCTTTACGTTTACCCCATGTCCATTTACATTAACTATAAATTGTCTGATATCTTAAGCAGATGAAAAGAGGTAGACTCTGCAAAAGAATCTCAACCACTTGGATACTAGAGATGTTTTCAAAGCATTGTGAAGCAATATATTAGAGACATCTCTGACAACCAAGGGGTTAAAACATTATATATTGAAGCATTTTCATTATGTGGTCTGATATAGGATGCAGAAAACCGTTCTATACATAGCATACGTTATTACATTAAGTTTTTCCTTTGTGTAACAAAAGGGGCACTGTAAACATAGTATATTCCTGTTAACGCTAGTTAGTAAATCTAAAGAGGCTGATTAATAAATTAGTATAAAATTGTTGCTACTACAAAGAACAGCCCCAGCAATACACAGAATCATATTCACAAAGCTAAAAGTAGATCAATTATGTGACAAACCAGCAAAACCATAAAGAACAAATAAAAATGTCCGTATATTTAACACGCTGAACCCAATGTGTTGGAAACCTATCAAACATTCAAAGGGTTAAAAGCCCAATTTTAACTCCTTGAGTGCCAGGGAGGTATGCAATGCATTGGGTTCCTCTCTGGCACTCAAAGGGTTAAATCATCTGGACTTTTGATTGTGCTCTAAGGCTGCAATTGGTTTGCCCCTAGAATTAGCCCACTTTTGACTTTGAGCTTATAGTCCTGCATCTGCAGATTGTCTTTCGGGTGGTTTAATTTAACCTTTTGAGTGCCAGAGGGGTATGCAACGCAGTGCTTTGCAGTGCGTTGCGTACCCCTCTGGCATTCAAAAGGTTAATGTCAGATAACTCCATCACGCAACTTTCATTATATGACAGGAAGTGGCTACTCACTAAATTCACCCTTCACCCAATCGCTGCTGCTCAACCCTTTCACTAAACTGGGTGGCCAGCACCCTGGATATGAAAGACAAATGAACCCTTTATTTTGACTTCACATATTATGCAAGTGCATAATAAAGTCAAATTGCCTGTACTTTTTTATTTTATTTTTTTCATCAGATTTACTGTGCATTGGGCCGATAAACACAGGAATGGTTTTGGAGAAGAGTTTTATATATATATATATATATATATATATATATATATATATTCATTTTCACTGGGTCCCTAGTATAAAGGTACTCTCAGGGATAAATTATCTTAGTATGTATGTTGGCAAGAGTTTGCCGTACATCTCTCTCCTTTTCCAATTACACCTGTAACCCAGGGGATGAAGGATCTAACACCCCAGTTCTCATGCTTAAAGTTCTGGGTCTTGTTGCCACCTTGGGGAATGCACTGATGATGATTACTCACTGCTAGCTATGGGTAAATTGGGCTGCACAGTGTACTATTAAGAATGCACAAGCACCCAGCAGTACCTAGCTTCTCCCCTGCTGCTGATAGGTAATGTTATTTTTTTCTACTTCTCTACAACATGTTATTTTTTGGGGAGTGAGACTCCATACTTTTGACCATGGGTCCTTCTAGTTTAACTTTGGTCCTTTTTATAGTCATTCTTCACTGTCCTAGTAAGCAACTTCTCATAATCGAGTATATCCCTGTAGGGCTTCTGTCTGCTTTTACCTTCCATTTAGTATATATTCCCTTTGCAGTACTTATTGTATAGCATGTGATATTTATTTGTATTGAGATGCACATCGTACAGCACTGCATAATCATTGTATGTACATACATATTCTGTATTACATGGTGCAGTATTTTCATTATCAGTGTGCAGATCCCCAACATAATTACATAGTGTGTCATGTTCATTATCAGTGTATAGATTGCCCAGCATAATTACATAGTGTTGAAGGTTCATTATCAGTGTATAGATCCCCCAGTATAATTACAAAGTGTGACATATTCATTATTACGGTATAGATGCCCAGCATAATTACACATTGTGGCATGTTCATTATCAGTTATAGATCCCCAGCATAATTACATAGTATGTCATGTTGTTTATCAGTGCATTGATCCCCAGCATAATTACACAGTGTTGCATGTTCATTATCAGAGTATAGATCCCAGCATAATTACACAGTGTGGCATGTTCATGAACAGGCTATAGACCCCCAGCTTAATGGCACAGTGTGGCATGTTCATTATCAGAGTGTAGTTCCCCAGCATAATTACACAGTGTGGCATGTTCATGATCAGGCTATAGATGCCCTAATTGGACAGTGTGGCATGTTCATTATCAGCGTATAGATCCCCATCATAATTACATAGTATGCATGTTGTTTATCAGTGCATTGATCCCCAGCAGTATTACACAGTGTTGCATGTTCATTATAAGAGTATAGCTCCCCAGCATAATTACATGGTGTGGCATGTCAGGATCAAGGTATAGATGCCCAGCATAATTGCACAGTGTGTGGCATGTTCATTATAAGGTCATAGATTCCTGCATAATTACACAGTGTGGTATGTTCATTATCAGTGTATAGATCCCCAACATAATAACGGAATGTGGCATGACCTTATCAGTCTATAGATCCCCATCACAATTACACAATGTGGCATGTTCATTATAAATGTGGAGATACTCAGCAGCATGTTACAATATATTCATGATTAGTTTACATTTCTTCCACGTCTGTAAATATATTGTGCTCCAAATATATTATAATATATGGTTGTATAGGAAGAATTCTTAAGGAGCTACCATATACTAAATAAGCGGTGTCAGAGACTGACCTGAGAGAGGTTGATTTACTAAGAAACTGGCATAAACAAACCAATTATGCCATAAAGGAGGAATGAGCTGGAAACATCAAGGGGATAAAAACCAATGGCAGTATAGAGGACAAATGAAAATTTCCATTGATCTAACCCCTTGAATGTTAGAGGGCCTCCCTCCTATTGCTTTGCTTCTCTAGCATTCATGAGTTTAGTAGGGTATCCTTTTAAAATTGTCGCATGCAAAATAGCGTGCGACTACAGGGAGCAGTTATCATGTCGCCTTGATTAAAAGAGCGACATGAGAATCTCACATTGCAGGACAACGTGAGATTCTCAAGTCGCTCCTTCAAACGGCGCCTTCAAGTGCCATCATCCTTAGCACCCGATTTACAGAGCCCAGCTCTGAACAGCAACTAAACTGAAATAACTATGGGACATAAGTAATAAAACCCCGCTTGTAGACCTTGCAGATACATAGAGTTACTTAACTCTCTCCCCATCTTTGAGTGCTCCACTCCTCTCTGTCATTCTGCCCTCAGAGAAGGGGAGAGAGAGAGGCTGGAGTGACTTACTTGAGTGCTGTTCCATGTACAAGCTACACTTCAGTTAAGTAGCTCTATGTATTTGCGAGGTCTATAAGCGGGGTTTTATTAATTATGTCCCTTAGTTATTTCAGTTTAGTTGCTGTTCAGTGCTGGGCTCTGTAAGGGCTAGATTCTATTGCAAGTGCTAGTTTTATCACTGCTTTTATCTCCAGGTTTCCTCTTAGACTCCAATAGGAAAATATTTGGTAAAACGGGAGGTAACATTTAACCCCTTGCAATAGAATTTAGCACTAAATCGGATGCTAAGGATGATGGGACTTGAAGGCCCCGTTTGAAGCAGTGACTTCAGAATCTCACGCTTTCCTGCAATGTGAGATTCGCATGTCACCCTTTTAATCAAGACAACATGATGACTGCTCCCTGTAGTCACGTGCTATTTTGCATGCAGCTTTTTAAAAGTGAACTGTTTAGTAGCCCCTTTTAAAGCAATGGGAATTCAAGACGTTTTTATTTGTCCCCAATGGTAAAGTTGATTTGCTCCTAATTTCTCCACTGCATCAGCCTCAAAGTCCCCAAGATTATATATTAACCCTTCAAAATGTTTAAAACTCTTTGAGTGCTATGCAATGTGTTGGACAACCCGCTGGCACTCAGAGAGATGAATATCATAATCATGAATGTTTGCAGTATGTATTTGCAAACACTATGCAAAAATGTATCATTATTGAAACTTGTATACCTTACACAGAACAGGAGACATTGGAGGATATGTATCTAGATGTAAAATGCCACCATAAGTATCAAGAAAAATGCCTCATTCATTTCAGTGGAGTATTTCATTGATAAATACTGTGCAGTTGTTTTACTTCTTATTTACTAAAATGCTGCTAAAATTAACATAGCTTTATTTTACAGAATTAGAACTGACAGGTCTTGATTTATATTTATTAAAATGCAATTATTAAAATTGTGTTTACCAACATATCCAATATATGTTAAATGTTGCACAAGATTTATAGCGTTTCATTAATTTAAGTGACATTTTAACAACTTGCAGGAATACCCTGTTTACCTATTAAATCACAATAAGCACAAAAGAGTTAATTCTAGCCTTTGGCCACATAACCCTTAAGTATTTTGCTGGTTTTCCAGAAACCTCGACACAAGTCAAATGACCCTATGCTCATGAATGTTGCCTTAGGACTGTCCTTTAGGTATTAGGGACAATGGGGAGTCTTTTCCCCTCCTCTGTGGATAGGGCAGACAATGATGTCCCCAGACTGTTTATAGTGATGGACAGGCAGAGACTGGTAACCTTTGGCATTAAGATTGAGTCCTTTTCCTTTGCTTTGGGCAAGTAAAGTAGAGTTCCTTTTTCCCTTAATCTTTGCATAGGGTTATCTGTATCCACATTTTTGAGTATACAGTAATTTAAAAATGTAATTCTTAAAGAAACAAGCAATTAATTAACATAATGTATTTAATTTGTGAAGGTGGCAGTTGTAACATTGAGTGTAACTTCAATTGGGTGTGTTGTCTAGTAATTGATTTTGAATGTTTAAAAGAATAGTAGTATTTCTTTATTTTAATTATTGTTGTACTAGTCTCAGCTATTTCAATTCTTTCCTTCCATCCACTTAATATCTGCAGTCTGTAAAGAGAGTTCAACATCTTAAATGTATCAGCAAATAATCCTTACACAGACACTAAAGGTAGAGGGTTCTAACACTACTGAAAGGGATAGTAATACTTCGTTTTAGCTTTATTTTATTTTGTAGGCATTAAAAACATGAAGAACTATATAAGTCTTATCTCTCAAACCTTTATGGTTTGAGAGATATTCACAAGCAAAGTTTCCCCTCCCGCCCCTTTTACTTAGTGTAAACCTTCTCTTCTCAGATGTGGAATGCTGTCCATAGACCAGCCAGATAACAGCAAGGGACAATCTTCTTCCTATGAGAACAATGAAAGCCCTGCCCCCCTTGACAAGTTTTTCAGGTTTTTCCCTTATCTTAATTGAAGATTGTTCCTCTCTGCAATCTACCTGGGCACCTCCCTTCTGCTCTGGCTGAACAGTGTTACATCAGTAAAAGGGGCGGGAGGGGGATACTTTGTCATTGAATTACTCTTGAACTACAACTCTGACAGAATTGAAATAACACACTCCAAAGTCCAAATACTATGATTAATTAGAGCTGCTTTTATTATGAAACATTACTATCCATTTAAATGTTGTGGGGCCCAGTATCTTCATGGCCTGAAGTTTTACACTTGCAGTGTTGGTACAACAGTCTATGGAGGTCTAAGGTCAGCTAAGCATGGCAGTCCATAAATTGCTATGGCAATCGTGCCTCAGTAACATTTATGGCCAAGTAAGTACTGCACCCAAAAATGTGATTTTAAGCATTACCATCCCTTTAAAGTATGCTCCTATGGGAACATGTATGTTAAGAAGTCTAGGACTGTACTGTACAGCCCCAAAACACCTTCTGTCAGCTGTCTGGGGTGTTTACAAAACTTACCCAGTGGTTGGGGCACACCCAGGAAGCATGTAAATACAATTTCTCACTATGTAAACTAAATGTATCAATAAACGGTTGCTACTTAAACGCACAAATTAACCTCTTTATGACCGGCCACTCATGCACGCGGCAGTCACTAAAGGACCACGGGGCATTTTTTTTTATTTGCCGATCTGACTCAGGGCTCCCCGAAGGGCGTGCCACTGCACAGGGAGCCCTGAAATCCAGGACGGTCCTGGTACGTCATGGGTCGTTTAGTCACTTTTACCCATGACGTACTAGGACCGTCAAGGGTCGTTAAGGGGTTAAGTTGAACATGGATATCAATCAGTACTCACCCTGGCTGTTTAGGGCTCTGTAGGTCTGGTGCTGCACCCAACAATCATAGAAACGATTCCACAAACTTGAAGACATCTGGAAGTGCTCTTGGATCCACCAGAACATTATCATCCATATTCCAAAACTGAGTTAAAACATCTCATGTTTATTGTGACAATTTAAAACAGGTACCATGAAAGACTGAATCACATAGAAAAAATTTGGACTGTCCACCTAACTGGTTTTTGGAAAAAAAAGAATCACTTAATTATAGTCCTAATTTTTTCTGTGTGATTCGATCTTTCATGGTACCTGTTTTAAACTGTCACAATAAATATGAGATATTTTAACTCAGTTTTGGGATATGGCTGATAATGTGTTGGTGGACCCGTGAGCACTTCCTTCCAGTTGTTTTCAGGAAGCGTGTAGCTATCAGCCATAAACTTCACAGGTTGCTCATGCAACCTCCATAAGCCTTCTATGTTGGGCATTCAAGCATGAAACAGAGGGGCTACGGGGTCTGTGTTGTACAGGTCAGTGAGATTGAACTGCATGACTTCAGCCTCTTGTCAGGGGATGAATGAGGGAGCACAGGGCTTTCTTTTCAGGCCCCCCATTATGCTTCCCCCCAGTCTGCCAGGTCTTGCAATACAGCTCCGGCTTCACTGGCAGGTTTGTTCCCTGGGGAACCTATCTATATAAGGGCTGGACAACTTGAAGCATTCCAGCTGTTCATGACTACAAATCCCATCAACCCTAATCAGCCATTGTCTGGCTTAAGATGAGAGAGTTGTAGTCCTGACCAGTCGTAAAGCTGATGTTGCCCACCACTAATCTATATCGATCTAAAATGAGTCACATTATTTATTATTTTAACTGAAGCAACATTTGTCTCCTGTCTCATGATAAGTTTATAGGTTACAGATTGTTTTTAAAATTTTAAGTCTGATGCATTTTTTGGTATTCATTATGCACAAAACAGAAGTAAAGTAATGTCACAACAAGCCAAATAGGGCTTTTCATCCCTTAATTGCTAGTGAGGTTTCCAGCTCATTGTGTTGAAAACCCCTCTAGCATTCTAAGGGTTAATAGTTCCATTTAAATCAATGAGATAGTTTGGAATTTTTATTGGTTCCCTATAGTGCAAATTTTTTGCCATAAATTTCAGTTAGCCTTGTTACTTTAAGATAAGTTTGTTTTATTTTAGAGAGAATTACAGACTACCTGTATGTTGTTCTAGGCACTTATTTGTAATATAGTTTTTAATTAACCTTTATTAGTTGGTGGCACAGTCTGACACTTTATGCTAATTAGTTTATGCACTGGGCCAATATCAGTACACACTATAATAAACATGAATGAATTAATCTAAACAGAGCTAACACACTGGGCCATTGCAAGCTGTAAATGGGGTTTGGAACAGAAACAGTTAGCATAATATACCACATTGTACCACCAAAACTTAAGGTTTAATTTCTCAAAAATAATTTGATTTACAGGAAAATGGCTCGTAAAACATGTAGGCTGATTTTACTCCCCTGTAAAACAAGCTAAAGTTATTTTAGGGCTACTTATCCACTTGTATATATGTATGTATATATATATATATATATATATATATATATATATATATATAGAGTCATGCAGTGTACACAGCACCTTACAATAGTAGTATGTTACAATAAATAAGAGGGGATAAGTATCACAGTTATAGAAACAATAGGAGAGAGGTCCCTGCCCGAAGGAGCTTACAGTCTATATGGGTAATAGGAGACAGACAACAGGGCATGATGATGTCAAGTGCTGTGATTACAAGTGCTGAGTTTGTCAAAATGTAGTGTATGGCACTAGTGCTTGAGAATATATGATATCAGGATAGACTTAAAGACAGGGGGATTGTTCTAGACTTAGGGAGAAAAGTATAGAGTACTGTAGGTAGGGAGTGGAAAGTGAAAAACGTTTGAGACGGGAGAGAGGGAAAGATTTGTTTTGTGCTTATAACCGATTGGGAGCAAGTGGCCTGGATTCTGTAGTAAGTGTGATGTTTTAGCTCTGCAATAGAAGCCCCTCTGGCACATAAAGGTTAAGTGTAATTTTGCTACATCTGAAGACCCATTTTTGGATTGGGTATCACTATCAGTAATTGCATTTGTTCCAATAAATGTAGAGCACAGCAATCTGAAATCATCCAGCTATTGAGGACTACAGTTCATATCATCTAAAAATATATTACTCAGGTTGTGTTCCACTGTCGCAAATGCTAATGAGTCTCACATTTCTGCTAGCTTCAACCTTTTATATTACTTCCTCATTCATTCTACTCCTCATCTGCCTAACTGTTATGTCCATATTCATCTAATCATATAGTTTGATTGTGTCATACTTTCTTTAACCTTTGACATTGGTTTTCTGCAATGGGATTTTTTGGCAGCCATGACTATGTTTATTCTATGAAAAAATTGTGGTCTATCCGACCATTCACTCAAATGCCTTCTATTCAGTCAAAATTATTTAATTTTGTTTCTATGCTTACATATATAATTTCTGAAGCTGTTTGCATCTTTCTTATATTACTTTCCACAGTCTTTTCAGACTAATTTCATCTATAGACCTGCTTTGTTCAGCTCCTTGCTCCTTAAATGTGAATTATGCTCTAAGGATAAGTGTCTCTTAACTTATTTAAAAGATTAATGGATATATGGGTGCCCTTCATATTCTAGAAATATTGTGCATTATATGTGCAGTTTTCTGGACATTAAAGTTTGCCTCTAGGTCACACCTCATTATTAAACAGCTGTCTTCAATAGACCTGAATGGCTTGTAATGGTCACCGGTCTTTATTAGATTGTAAACTGAAACAATTAGCACTGGACTGCAAAATAGATCAAGTGTAAATCAAATAAGTATATACATATACTAGACTGCTGTCTGAATGACTCCTACCTAGGTAAGTCCTTGTGTTAAACAAATTAAGAGTAATTTAGTATTAGGGTAAAATTCACCTTTAACAGACTTCTTTTCAACAGCATCATTCTCCATGTGTTTATAATGATCTTATGTACATACCTGGGAACTTTACATAAGGTGAAACCCGGAGGGTAGCCGCTGGGTGAGCTCTATGACGCGATTCGCGTCATTAAAAAGGGGCGAGGCTTAATCGCGACGGGAGGGGGGGTTGTAGAACAGAAGAAAAAAACCACAGAAAAAGAAAAAAATACAGAAAAGCCTGGGGAAGTAGGAGAATGGGGCGGGGAGTGGGAGAAACGGGGCGGGATGGAGCAAAAGTGGGTAGAGTTTCAAGGGAAACTCCCCACATCCGGCAAATTAGACTGTGCCCCGGAGACCCGGTAATACAGTGTTAAATCCGGAGTCTCCGGGGCAAAACCGGAGAGTTCCCAGCTATGCTTATGTACCAAATGAATCTCAAACGCTGTCATATGTTCTGCAACATTGTAGGATTTAAAGGGATAGTGATGTGCCCTAAAAACTAAAGCTTTGATCATTCTTTAAAGTTTTTGTAGTATGAGGAGCTTTATTAAAGCTGTGTACTCTTTGTAGTTCATTAGTAATTGAATGATAAAGTATTCCCTTCCTACACTTTTTACCTAGTCTAAACCACCTCCCCTCAGATCTGCAATCTGGTCATCGGACCGGACAGCTTGCAGTGACTGACAATCTTCTTAGTTTGAGCATCAGGAAAACGTACCCCTCTTGACGAAAGAGGGCAGGTTTTTCCTTATGCTCTGTGAAGATTGTCCCATCCCTGTGCTCCATCTGGACTGGCTTGGTGAGTAGTGTGACGCTGGTAAACGGGGAAGGAGGGGGGATACTTTATCATTCAATTACATGCTTGTAATAAAGCTCTTCATACTATGAAAACTTTGAAGATTGATCGGAGCTACAGTTATTAAGACAAATTACGATTGCTTTTAAGGATTTATTTTTAAAAAGGATTTTGGTAGCAGTACTTCATGCAGAGTATCTGTAGTTTTCTGTATTTGCTCATTTTTCTGTATTTAGTTCACACCTCTTCATAGAAAGTAATAGACTTCAACAGTATAAATGAGAAATCCTGAAAAGACTAGACTTCTGCAATTCGGTTCGGCCAATTTCGGAATTCGGATGAATAAGGCATATTCTTCATCATCTGGACCTTCCGAAAGCCAAGGCCCACCCACAAAAAAATGTCAGATTCTGAAAAGGACCTAGTCCGTAATTTCGGTGTAGATTTCGGAAATTCGGACGGCACTTTCCCACCTGAAACTATTACAATGTTGCTACATGCTACTAAAAATAGATCTGGTAAAACAGGCGCTTTACAGTTCATGCAAAGTGCAGATATTAACCACTTAAGGACACAAGCAATTTTGGCATTTTTGCTATGCGTGTTCAATCATAATTCCTATCTTTCTCATTTATTGCACAAACACATATTAAATACCATTTTGTAAAGGGCAGAAAAGGCTTTAATTTGATGTGACATATACATATATAAATTCTCATTTATTATTTAAAAAATTACAAAATAATAAAAAAATACAGTAATAATGTGTTACACAATGGGTGCAGCTTAAGAAAAGTAATTCAAAATAATTTAATTGTCCTGATGGACTCAACTATGAGGCTTGCCTTGGCATGGCAGGTGAGCTTACATTCAAATGGCCATTGGAGTGAAACTAAAAGCCTCCAATTATTTAAAGGTGCATAGGGACTTGGGACAGAGCGCAGGTAACTCTTTGCTTTTTGTACTATGTATTTTGGGCTGTTGTATACTATAGCCATTGCTGCTGCCCAGGCGTAGTGGGAGTTTGAGCACAGGGCTTTATTTTGTGCGTTTGTATCACACAGCCATGTTACATTGCTGTCACTCACCCCATATTTGCCCTGTTAAGGGTTAATAAGTGTGTAGGGGTTTATAAAATACCCCTTCCTGTCTCATTAGAGACTTAATATTATTATTAATTTAGTTTTAATGTATTCTTTATTTTTATTTGTTTAATTTAAATTTTTTATTGAATATTTTAAAGTTTTTTTAAATTCGGCCGACTAATTCGGTCTATTGCTGAATTTCGTCTGAGTTGAACAGGTTCAGTCCGAAATTCAGATCCTCCGAATGGAAAAAAAAAAATTAAACCGAAAATTTTTGCAGTGCTCAAGTCTAGAAAAGACCCAGAAAATTCTGAGCTAAAATTGACCAGCCTTAGACTAAAATTGAGTTTCATTGCACAAAGGTATATTATATAGAACTAGATATACCTGTCTTCTGTATGAAGACCACCTAACTAGGTGTAAGTAATTGTATTAAACAAAGTAAGGACCACCTGTTCTTGTGTGTAGTTCACCTTAAAGCGGAACTACCACCTTTAAGAAAGATGTTCCCAAATGATTCCTCACCTGGTGACTAGCTGCTCAGTAACGCTAGTCGCCAGAATTATTACCTCCTTAATGTGAATGATCCACTGCTCTGTGACTGACAGGCAGGATGGAGGGCAGACATCTTTCCATAGTGACGTCTGCGCTGTCAGTCCCTTTTGGAGCCGAACGGCTCCTAGCAACGCCTCTTAGAGCCGATTGGGACTGACAGCGCAGGCACACAGACGTCACTATGGATAGATGTCTGCGCTCCGTCAGTCCTGTCAGTCCCGGAGCAGTGGATCTTTCGCATTAAGGAGGTAATAATTCTGGCGACTAGCGCTAATGAGCAGCTAGTCTCCAGATGAGGAATTATTTGGGAACATCTTTCTTAAAGGTGTTAGTTCCACTTTAAGGATATGCCTTTCCAGTAGCTTGTTTTGACAGATGCAAATTTGCTAATGAAAACTCCATCTGTGCTTGTGTGTGTAATATTCCTGAAAGTTGCAAAAATCAGTCACTCCGAGTATGTTGTTAGGCATTTTACAATTCAAGTTCTTAGTTATTTATTTTAAACCCTTTAAGGACAGAAGAGGAGTGTGCACCCTCTGGTTCTTAAAGAGATACTTTGCATTTTTTCTACAACATTTTCAGTCTTAGATTTCAGTATTCCCCTTTTCCAGCAACTCAAATAATATTATCATCATGGAACACATTCAAAATATTTCAATTGACCTAAATCTTCTGTTATACATTTAACAAGGTATTTGAAATATGTTTATTACCTATATATTTAATATTGTTAACAAAGCTTCTAGAGACTACAGACCTGATATAAAGGAAAATGAGTTTCAGGTCCAACACAGAATTTTCTATGGAACATGAAAGTTCATATATTTAATTACAATAAAACTAAAAAGTTGATTGTAGTGATGAAGTAAAATAAATTCACATTTTGGTTAAGACCTGTCAGTGCAGCAGTCATTTGCTTTTATGATGCACCCAGGCAATTAAAATGTAAAAATCAATAGTGTTATATATATATATATATATATATATATATATATATATATATATATATATATATATTATCTTTTAAAAGTATATGCAGAATATGATTTTCTGTGTCCTTTTTTTTATAACAAGAGGTGGCAAAATAAAAGAGAAGTAATATTAGTAATACAGTTCTAAGGTTGATTACTAAAAGAAGGTAGGTGGTATCTAGAAAATGTTATTTATTAACATGCTGTGGGCCTTTAAACAACTTTCTGGCTTCTAAAGGGTAAACCTGACCTTTGCCCTTTTTATTAATTGGCTACTAAACCTGCATAGGTTGTTTGCACAAGTTGCCCCCTTGGCTACATAAGTTCCTGCATGAATATAGGCCCCAGGCAAAAGATAGAAGGAGCCAAAAACTAGTAATCCTATTAATATGGCCTAATTTAACAGTGGGTATCCCATTGTAGTTGTCTGTTTGATACCTCAGTGACATGCATACAGTTAGCCCACAGGCAGAAAAAGAGGAAACTAAGGAGTGAAACAAGGCCTTATACGAAGCTGAAATAGAGGGAAAGGAACATAACTGTGCTTTATGTAATCAACAGAGGTACTTGTTTTCCCTGTCCCTGTATAAAGAACAAATGGTTCTTCATGGTTCTTACTAACAGAGATCTAGATTTGGTGTTGACAGATAGAGATGTCAAGTAAAAAGTCAATAAATGTAAAAATAAGAAAAGTTCATTAGGCATGCTAGCCTGTCGTGATGCGATCACCAAAAAATGTAATAATAACTCGCAAAAACAGCACTATCCATAATATAATTTTATCAACATTCTACTTAACCCATTGAGTGCCAGAGGGGTACGCAATGCATTGCATGGCAATTCGTTGCGTACCCCTCTGGCACTCAAAGGGTAAAAAATTCAGTTGCAACTGGAGGTATTGTGACCCAAACCACTGTAATTAAAGATACCAAGTGGTACTAATAAAGTTTAGCACTAGAATAGATTTTTTAATTCCTGCTCCAGTCTAAAGTCAAATTACTAAGCTACTTACTCTGACTAGTCTCCCTTCCACAGTGCTTGTGCCAGTGGAAGGGTAGTGTAACTTGTTTAACACCACTTTAAGGTCCAGCTGGTTGTGCAAAATATTGCAAACCAATGTGTTACATACTCCTCTGGTCCTCAAAGGGTTAAACAAGTTGGAGAGGAAACGGCATAACTTCATTCCATTTCCCTGTGCTTGTCATTGGGAGGCCTTCGGGACTTAGATTACAGTCTTATTGATGGGGGAGTTTGGTCACTGGAATGCACTACAGTGCTTATACCTTTTGCTGGTTTGCTCCATAATTACTCAAGTTCTCCAGTTATCCTATATTATAATTCGTTAAGGATGTGTGTCAGAAGCCGTCATGCGCAGTAGAGACGGCTGCGCGCTCTGCGGTCATGCGCAGTACGGACTGCCCTCGCCGCGGCTAATAATGGAGTGGGGCTCTGAATTCAGACCAGAGCTTCGGTGCGCAGAGAGGACTACGGTCTGAATTCGGAGAGCCCCGCTCTGTTATCTGCGTGGGCAGTCTCTACTGTGTATGACTCTTCCACTAGTTCTTTATAAATAACCATCCTTCCTTTTTCACTCTTCCCTTTCTCTCTTCTTGCTTTATCTCCCTGCACATTTTCCCAAACAAAATGTCTGGCCTCATATCCATTTATACAGGGCTGTCCAAGTTCAGTTCTCAGTGGCCACCAACAGGCCGGGTTGGAAGGATTTCCCTGATTAAGCACAGGTGAGTTAATCAGTAGCTCATTCATTTTGACTGACTTACCTGTGCTTAATCAGGGAAATCCTTAAATCCAGTTGGTGGCCCTTGAGGACTGAAGTTGGACATCCCTGCATTTATGGATTTATGGATGAATAAAAAACGTGCAATTAACACTAGTGAACATATGAAAAATGTGTTATTGTTGGTATGACAGTCCTTATAGCAATAAACCTCTGTAATAACACATACATGCATCTAAATTGTATTAATCTGGGAATTATTTTACTCTGGCGTTTCTGTGATCTAGTGTTGTCCTCAGTTCTAGAATCAATTGTATTGCATTGGAGCACACAATGTTCCTGCAAATGCACCCTTGAGTTTGTTTAAGCTATAATTGTTGCTGTACTTGAACTTTGACCTTACCTGTTATCTACCCTACACTTTTGACTCATTTTTTAGTTGATCACAATGGGATCTAAGTGTTCCTAAAGAAAGTCTGATGTTAAAATTGACAGTTACAGTTACAACCCTTTAGCTGATTTTTTGACTGTTTTAATATTTGGCTTGTAATTTAACTTGATATGAGTCATCTTTTGTTAGTCAGTGTCCCATGAAGTATTTAAATTGGACTTCCATGCACCTTTACGACAAAACCTTTAATCAGTATGTTCTTTGTAAATTGTCTAATAAAATGACTTCACCAAATTTACATATAGTAAGGTTAATATGTTCTGAAGTGTCTCTGTGTTTGGGACAAACCTTCACTATGATTATCTTCACTAGTATATCTTAAAAAAATTGGCTTGACTTTTGTAGCAGTATCCCCTGTGTAGTTAGTATTTCAGAATTATATGCCAAATCCATTTCTCCACGAACTTCATGTACTGAGTATTTCTCTACTTACTAATTCTGTTGCACTTTCAAAACTTTTCTTTCAGAGAAAAGCTTTGTGTTCCATTGTGTTCTTTGACATGTTTTAAATGTTCATTATTATCAGTGTTATCTTTTAACAATGCTCTTAAACACTGTCCTAACCTTTGAGGCTTAATTTAATGTCAGCTTATTTAAAGAAAAAGAAATGGTCTATTGCCAGATGTATACACTTCACCTCTTACTACGTACACCATTTATCCAAAAACGTATTACAGAATATACATTTATCATTATCTGGAATTTATCTCTGTAAATTATGTCCATTTTAATGTTATTATTACTTGATTTTAATTATTGTCTTCAGAAACCAGTGTTTTGCATATGATAAAAAAATGTTAGGATTTGATATTCATGATTTTAGATTCTAAATGCATTATACTCTATTCTGCAATTGACTTTAGGACTGCAGAGATCATCAATGAAATGGGCCAAATGGCCCTGTTTTAGTATTATCAATAGTTGTTTGTTGTTTTTTTTTTCTCTACTAAATGCGGTACTTAATAGTAAGTGGATAATCTCATGAAATAAGGCACTAAGGTCACACCTTATTGTTATTGCCCTAGGGGAACTAACTCAAGGATATAAAAATGACTGGATCATTTACCAAAAGCTGCAAACTTCCAAAAACATATGGAATTGTTTAGTTGTTTTATCTTTTTGAATCCTAATTAAGTTAAGAAGAACATTATATACCAACACCAATGTGAGGTGTTTTTGATATCTACATAAGATAATTGATTTATATAATACTTTAATACAATGGCACTGTCCCAAAACATAAACATTTGTTTAGTATATATTAAAAATAATTAATAATTACAAAATAAAATTTTAAATGATACATAAACTGTTATGCATGTCTGTATAACAATTAATTACACTTAAATTTTAATTATGTGACTAACCTAACCTTGCAAGTTGTGAAGGTGTTTTTACGCTTTTTTTTTTTCTGTGATGGAGTTGTGTTAATCAGTAAGTTGTTGTTGTTGTCTACCCCATAACACTGTCCTTAAAAACCAGTAGCTTATAACAACAAGAACCATAATCTTAATTATAATATTAGATTCATACAAATAAGAGTATTAGCAAATTTATTAGGGATAAATAAAGAGATTGCACATAAGGGAGCTGATAGAAAGTATCAATTTCATGAAAGAAAGTTCTAGTCAAACAAAGCTCTCCCATTCCAAGGTTGGGTCAGTTGACTTCCCTTTCCTAAAATGGAACGACACATATGTTTTTTAGATTTATTTAGATTTTAGCTAGGACAGTTTATATAAACTCATAGTTCTTATCCCTACTGAACATATTGAATTGTCAGTAATATTCACCAAAACCTATGCCAGCTACCAATAAAGGACTAAAATAACTTAATATCCATTGAGACTGAAGAAATATCAAAAAGTTACAAAAATGTCAGCTCTATCTTAGAAGGGAGTAGAGATCAACCACTACAACATATAAAAAAGCACAGGGATTTTGAATTCCCACAGGTAGAGAATAATAAGGTTTTGGAATGCTTCAGTCAAAGAATAACATGTGGAGACACGTTTCATTGGTTACAGCCATCCTATATAAAAATATGAGGTCAAGACTATTTATTAGTTCCCCTAAATAAAAATATGACTCTACGCATGTACCTTGACAACACATTGATAGCTAAGCTTCATATACTAATCTGGAGGTTTATGGTTATTTTCATTTAAGAATTTTCTTCCTGTTTCAGAAATCTAGCACCACAAATACACAGGCACTCCTCCGGCACTCACAGAGTTAATATACATGTACCTTTACAACTACTGCCTTGGATTTTAGAGAGGTTGGAGATAGAGTATCATAAAACTATAACAAATAAATTTTAGATCACCTTTTCCTAAACAGCAATACATTTATTTTACAAGATTATTTTTCAGTTCTGTGCTGCTAAATCAGTAGGTTGCAAAAATGTCACCTCTTTTTAATAGAATGGAATTTTATATTCTTTCAGTCTCAAGGAAGACAGCTTAATTACATATTAAAATTCAAGGGAGCAGCAAATAATCATTCAGTACACTAAAGATAAACAAAGTTGGTACATCACCGTGCCTCGGGATCTCATCCACATAATGGTGATTTATTTAGGTCACAAAGAGCATTGAGATATCCTTACATTAGACAGGATGAGTGTGTGCCAAATGCTCTCAAATGCGTTGAGTTTTTAAAAATGTGTACTACAATAATCCGTCCAGCCATGCCAATGCATGTTTTACATTCATATACTAACTTTCAGCAATTACGCTGCCTCTAAAAGCAGTGTTTCAGTAAACTGTAGCTGTTTATATACACAAGAAGAGAACAATTTTATCCCTTTTGGATCCTAAAGAGATCTCCAGCTGGAGAGCTGTCTAGCTAGGGCTATTTTAACAATAATGCAAAATGGTCAGCTGCAAATGGCCCACTAGTAGAAGGGTCACCACAGTCAAGGAGAAAACCTAATTCCCATAAAGCAGAGCTTAGTATTTTGTCTAGAGGAACTTGGGCACAAAATACAGCCTGCTCAGTATGCAAATCCAGGTGAAAAAAGTCAGCATTGTGTCAAGATACTTATAATACAGCTGCACTCTGTGAATCTAGGTGAGTTTCCACGACATTCTATTAAAATAATTTAATGCAAACACAAAACTTTGTGAAGGTGTTATACGCTTGAGTACTAACCTTTAGTAAGACGAAAAACAGGTGTAGCTATTATTTAAATCCTTGGATACTAGGGACATCCCCAGTGCATTTTGGAGACCAGTTTAGCATACAAAGAGTTCTTTATACTTTGCTCAGAATACAGCAATTGCATAAAGGGCAATTATTATATTTTACCAAGTCTGCTCCTATGGGATCAAATAGAGCCCGGGGCTGTGCTTAACACCCCCAAAACAGCATCTTTCAGCTACTTGGGGAGAGGGGTCAGAAAACTGATTCCCTCTTCTGGCAAGGTTGGAATATAAGATGGAAACTTGCTACTGACACTTACAAACTTTCCTAGTGGTACCAGCAGGCTCCATAGACCCTTAGTATCATGCTTTAAAACCTTGCAGTGAGGTCTCTAGGGTATATGTGTGCAGCCCAAGGAAAGTGCACTGCACTCTCCCTTCTCAGTTTCTTTTGTGGGGCCAATGAGGGAGCGATGGCGACCCATTATCAGACTCCCTTTCTTCTTCTCTGTTGTTCTACAGGAGCTTATAATGCAGCCCCGACTTGATCGATAGGCCTGCTCCCAGGGGAGCAGAATTAACCAACAGGGAGCCATAACTGTGATACTTGCCATTTGAAAAGACATTCTCTCTCTCATCCAATGGATCACATTTAAGAGGTAGATTGTTTTAACAAGTGGAAATGTTCCTGTTTTTATTTAGTGTGTGGTGCAGGAATGGGCAATATGAGATCCTCCAACTGTTTCCAGACTGCAGTGAACTGGGAGTTACGATTTGGAGGAAGCTGGAGGGCTTCGAGGTGTCTAATCCTGATAGTGTTTTTCAACCTTTTTATGGTAACAAGTACATCATACACACTTCTCAGTGTACTCATTCTATACTGATGGGATTTTTGAGGCACAATCCACTCTCACACAGCCAATGGTACTCTTAAGTTCAGTGTGTGGTGCAGTGCATTGAGATTTTGTGGAAAGGAAGGCTAGTGGTAGTGCAATGTACATAGGCATATCATTTTAATTAAAATACTTTATACTAGTTGAAAAGCCTGTTTACATGGGCCACAATGCCACCCAGCAATTGTCCGGATCCTGTGTTGTCAGTTGCTGCGGTGCAGTCATGTGCAGTACTGACTGGCTGAACGTCCTCTACTGTGCATGACGGCTTCTGACAAACATCCTTAGCAAATTATTATGTAGGATATCCCTTTGGGATTGGTAACTAATTGATTTATACATATTCCTGTGTAGATTTTTATGAGATATATATATATATATATATATATATATATATACTAAATTGTGCGCTATAAAAAGATAGAGTTTATTACATTTCAGAAGATTTTGGAAGAGGTACCAGAATAATCGTTGTATACAGGTAACGAAAAAGTGCTGATCAAATAGAAAAGATGCCTATTTAAAGTGCCATGATCAGTGAAATATCATATTTTGTTTGGAAAATGCTACACTTTCCTAAATTCCCTCACGATAGATTTTCATGAAAATCATTCGTAAGCTGCAACTTTAGTTGACGGTTTTAGACGCCAAATGTTATTTTCTGTCCAGAGCAAAATATTTGAGTTGGTCATGAAAAATTGCACAAGCTTTATACTTTGCTGTTGGTTTTCTCATGGGAAAGTCATATAAATGAGAGTGATACCTCCCTGTTGGTTTTAGCTGTTAGAAATGCAAAGCACGCTGAAATTGTACATAATTCTCTTCCAAAGGAAAGGAAATAGCATTTCAATGGTTTTCCTCTGTGCCTCATTGAGTTATGTTGGTGCACAATTATTCCTGTTAAATTACTCTACCAGATGGAACGCTGCATTGTATATTTAGCTAATTAAGATGTAGGGGACTAGAATAATATCCCTCAATATAACAGCCATACTATCTAAATGCAACTTGCATGATTAGCATCATATTGTGTATGTACTTTCCATTTTAAATTGGGTTTTAAACAGGTGTTTTTCATAATTTGATTAACATGATAAATCAATCCCCTTGACTTCTACAACTGCACTGTGCCAGGAATGAGATTTTCAACTATATATTTACCTTTTAATGGCCAATAGGGGATGACTGTAATTGTCTCACTGTGATGGCATGCACACGTTTATTGATAATTACACTATGCTATTTACTGATAAAGACATTGAGTTTGATGTACTAAGAAAAATTAGATCAGTTCTGGACCAAATCAACTGATCCACGGGGGACAAATAAAAATTCTGAAAACATTCTCATCGGCCTAAATAGCAATTTGAACCACTACAGTGCTAGAAAGGTCTCCCTCTTTGCAAAGCAATGTGTTGCAAACGTCTCTAGCATTCAAGGCAGGGTAGATTTTATGTTAAATAAAACATTATTTGAATCATGGTTTGATTCACAAAATAAATCATTAATAAGGTAAACTCAATTTAAATCAATTAAACCCTTTCAGTTCTAAGATTTGACGGGCCAGTTACAAAATTGCTGGACTTTTTTTGAGGAAGACAAGTACATCAGACTCCATTAAATCCCTGATGCATCACAACCTGAAGAGATGAGGTCTACACTGCAGGAGACCAGGGGGTGTGCAACACAATGAAACGTGTTGCACGCTGTTCTGGCTCTCAAGCGGATAAATATTACAATTTATTCTCATGATGAAAAATATGGGTTGAGCAAACAGTGTTGTTTGCTGTCTTCATGTTTGTAACCATGAAAATTATTGCTAATTAAGTGTTATCAGGCTCATCTCTAGAGAGGCTTACCTACAATCTTCTGCCCAGGTCAGGCTCAGCATCGGTTACAGTTGCTCCTCCTATACACGGAAACAGAATGGAGTGAAGGTGAGCTTTGATAAGTTGGATGAAGCAGCAGTTCCCCTGAAATGTGATCTCATTGCACTTGACACCTATGGACTCTCTGTCCTTTCCATCATGCATTCAACCCCCCAAACTAGCACACATATATATAAATAAATATATATATATTTTGCATATGAACTCTGTTGTGGTTTGGATCTGGACATTTTGCTGTTTTGAAACTCTTTACGTGATTCTAAAAAACCATGCATGGTGGTGACTGTCTCTTTCTATCGCTCTCTCTCTCTATACTTCCTCTGAGGAACATAAAGTCTATTGTTTATTGTAAAGAGGAGTGAACAAAATACAGGCCTAAATTTAGGATCAGGAAATAAAGGCAACTGCAGATATGATGTAAAATAAATATATCTGTTTGCTGTATAAAAGACTCCTACCTAGGTAGGTCCTTCTATTATACACACTAATTATATAACTGTAACTGACTTCAATATAAAGAACTTCTACCCAAGTCCTTCTGTTAAATACATTTAGAAACACTTATTTTCTGGTTATATCTTTATTACATTTTCTTCCCAACTCAAACAGATATAGGTTTATATTGTAGAAAGTTCACACTATCAGTATTTAAAGGGGATCTCTCACCCCTATAAAATTTAGGCTTATTAGGTACAATATATAGCGATAATGTTGAAAACGTTATTTATTTATTTATTTTTAAACACTATTTGGGCTAAAACTATTGCGTACAGAGTGCCTTGCACCCTACTTCCGCATACACTGCTCTTGCCCTAGATTTCCACACTACCTCTGCTTCCTTCTCACTACCCAGCATCCTCCGATGACAGAGGCTTTCTGTCTGTAAGCTGAAGCGTTCTCATTGGCAGAGATTGATATCTAGCCAATGAGATCGCTCCAGTTTACAGGCAGAAAGCCTCTGTCATCGGAGGAGGCTGGGTAGTGGGAATAGAGCAGAGGTAGAGCGGCAAGAGCAGTGTATGCAGAAGTAGGGTGCAGGGCACTCTGTAAACAATAGATTTAGCCCAAATAGCGTTTTTTTTTTTAATAAATACCGTTTTCAACATTATCGCTATATACTGTACCTAATAAGCCTAACTTTTATAGGGGTGAGAGATCCCCTTTAAGCTGCTGTCCTTGTTTTAAACCTTTATGAGAAAAAGAATGATTATTTGGTCATAAAATTGTTTCATTTGCCATAGATAATTGAAGCAGATATTTATGAAGTCATTGGGCAGTGAACTATGTGCAAATCAACAGTGTAACAATATTTATATACTTGTAACTCACTTTTTTCCCTTGACAAATGACACATTTCTAGGGGTTCCACAAGAATTCCAGACTGCATGTTAGAGATGCCTTGAGCAAAAAAAGGATTGAGAACCACTGGTTTAGATGGTGTACCGAGAACTTTGGTAGTTACAGTACATCAGTTTATTTACATTAAACGCTGCATTTTGTTTCAGAAGAAAGTCTTAAACCCAGATTATCAAATAAAGGAATTTTGTTAATAGGATTATAATTTGAACAAGTTTATGAAGAAATTGCCTTACACATTGAAACTTAAAGCCTATCAATTATATTGTTTAATTTAGGTGTGGCTAAAATATGAATCACCAGCAGTTGCAGGGCAATGGACACATGAAGATTATGGGGATTGTAGTCCAACAACTGTTTGGAAACCACAGGCTAACAATATCTCATATAACAGCACTTGAGTGGGGTCAGTGCATCATATTATATATGTACTAGTTGAACAGCCCGTTACACGGGCCACAGTGTCACAGCCACCCGGTCGCGGGGCAGTCATGCGCAGTGGAGACTGCCCGCGCCACAGCTAATACAGAACTGGACGCTCCTTCGGAGTGCCCAGCTCTGTATCAGCCACGGCGCAGGCAGTCTCTACTGCGCATGACTGCAGCACGCGCAGCAAGTGTCTACTGCGCATGTGGCGGCGTTACACACAATTTAGCGAATTATTATATAGGATATATATTTTTTTTTTTATTAATTAATACTTTAATTACCTGAGTTCTTGAAACGTCTCAGCTGCATTTCCTGACACAGATAAATTAGTTGCCTGACAGCCATTGACAAACCAAATGTGTATAGTTTTACAGCACAGCAGGACTGAATAAAAAAACTGTTGTTCCAGTCGACGAAAACAATTTAAATATGTCTGGTAATCTCCGAATACAGCATGGCAAGAAAACACTCTAAATAAGAATTATCCTAAGCCCTCACACCCAGAATAATGAAACAAACATTGTACATATTAATTTCTATAAAGTCAACATTAACATTTTTGTCAGTCATTATGGGGGAAAAGGGAGCACCCTAAATGGATATCTGTGGTGCCTTAAAGTGCCATTGGTTTAACCGTCACAGAGTCTTAGCGCATAGGTACATCTTAACCCTTTGAGTGCCGGAGGAATGTGTTGCGCACCCTTTTGGCACTCAAAGAGTTACAGGAAAAAGGTCATGAAAAGTATGTCTGTTTATGCCTTTAAATCTTGTGTAGGCAATAGCAGTGTAAAACTGTTTCTTTTACAATCATTTTGGCCTGTAATGTGATATGCACTGACATCCACATACTTGCCTTGCGAGAAGTCGCACACCTCTCTTAGTCTGTAAAAGGTTAAACATAGCGCATGGTGATGTTTTATTTCAGAGCCGATTAGTTTGGTCTCTACAGATTCAGTAACCTCCTAAAGGACTGGAGAAATTCCATGAGAAACCAAAAAAACAAATTCCTATTGATTTTAATGGGGCTTTTAACCCACTGCATGCTAGCATGCAGTGGGTTAACACTTTGAGTGCAAAGCAATGTGTTGCATACCCCTCTGGAACGCAAAGGGTTAAAATCTCCATTTAAATCAAAGGAAATGTTTGGAACATTCCTTTGTTCCCTATGGTGCAGCTGGCTTGGCTCAAAATTGCTTGAATTCTTCTTAGTATGTTCAGTGAGGGGGATTTACGGTAGAACAGAAAATGCATGACTTGCACCTATATAACATATCACTAAACATGTGCCTGTGCCTCTGGCACACAGCATCTTAATGAACTATTTGTTAACCCTGTGAGTGCAAGAGGGGTACACAACATAATGCTTACCCCTCTGGCATTCAAAGGGTTAATTCCACCCCTGTAAACAGCAAAAGAAAACGGTAAAAAATGCAGTTATTTCCTCTGTGCTCCGTTTTTGGAAGGCTGAGCATGGACACAGAAAAAATGGCACATGTTTAACCCCTTAAGGACTAGCGGTCCCAGGTAGTTCCCTTCCCTTAAGGACCACTTTGATGTAGGCCGATGCGCCGGCACAAGTGACCTGTTATGTGTACCAGTGCATTGAGCCGGGGTCTGAGAGAGACCGCTCTGGTCTTGGAGCGGTCAATTTCAGACCCCGTTTTTAGTTGTAGAGCTCCCACAGGACTGTTGTAAGTAAAAGGTATGTGACATGCCAGGACCGACACTGGTCCTGGCAAGCCATAGGGTCCTTAAAGGGATGGTAATGTTTTACAATAAAAGCATCTCCAATTAATCTTCATAGTATTTGGGCCATGGAGAGCGTTATTTCAATACTGTCAGAGTTGTAGTTCAAGAGTAATTGAATGATAAAGTATCCCCCTCCCGCCCCTTTTACTGATGTAACACTGCTCACCTCAGAGCAGCATAAGTGCGGTGCATTAGCTAAGGCTGTTTTTAAAGTCGAATAGAACTATTAACCCTTTGAGTACCAGAAGGTTATCCAATGCATTGCCCCTCTGGCATTCAAAGAATTAAAAGTTGATACAATTCTTATTACAGTTATGTCAGAAGACGAAGACATTACTTGCACAAATAAATTATTAGTAGCAATTGTTTATTTATTATAGGGAGGACATCTGGTGATCATGTGACAGAATACTCACCACAGCTGCATATTAATCACTATTGACTCACAAGTACAAAGTAACTATAAAATGATAATTGTTGTATGTGTATACCTCCCAAGTGTCCCTCTTTAGGCAGGACAGTCCCTCTTTGATACCTCCAGCTGTTGGGCACTATACATTCTGAAACAGCCATTGTCTGGGGTATCTAAATCCCCTGACTACCCCTGATGTACATTAAGATTTCAATCAGCTCCTTTTCCCAAAGGGGTTAAAGTGTATCCCTTATGTGATAGCTGCCATTTATTGCCATATAATAGCAGGAAGGTCAGGAAAGTGCTGGTTCTGAGAAAATGATTGAACTGAGGAAGTTCACACCTTGCAGTTCAGTCACTTGAACAGTGATTGTAATTCACATAGACCACTAGACTTAGGTTTTCTAACTGGACCCTTGTAGTATATTAAGCTGGGCACACAACCAGTAATGCTTTGAGCCATAAGCTTCCTGGATATGTCCAGATCACCTGCCAGTCCAGAAGTTCAGTTTTCTATTACCTACTTCCCCCCCCCTCACCCAAGATGGTTCATGGGAGCCAGTTTGGGGGAGAATTAGTAAAACGTGTTAATTGCAATTAACATGCTGCTACTGTTATATTTTGGGTCTGTGTAGAGCATTCACACATGTACCATACATAATACACATGCGCACAAACACCACACACCAAATACATACACACACAAATGCATCACACAGAACACATGCACATGAACACACATACATGCTCACATACCACATACATGCACACACAAACACACATATGCATCACATGGAGAACACACATGCATGCACACACACAACATACATGCACAGACATGCACCACACACTACACACACACAATGTCATATACACCACACACCAAATACATTCACACAAACACTTATACACCACACACTCAATGTGCACAGACACCACACACATGCACACACACAAATACTTCTTGTCTCTTTCCATTAGAACTGATTTGCAGTGGGCACGCACTACACTGATACAAAGATAGGAGTTGTTCTGCTCCCTTAGACCATCAGAAATGCAATGTCATATGTACAGAACAAAACCTGTAACCACAAATGCTGTAAAGCGGAAATTAAGCTCCTTAGGAAAGAACAAAGTAACTGACATTTTTTACTGCATATTTTTCATATGATGACTATTTTGAAGACATTTAGAAAAGAAAATAAGATAAAAATCCTTAAAGGGATAGTAATACTTTAATATTACTAATCCCCATAGTGTCGCTATTTAAAAAAGAATTCAATTACCCCCAGTGTCATCTCTCAAACCTTGATAGTTTGAGAGATAACCGAAGGCAAAGTTCCCCCCTTCCTCCCCCCTCCCTGAAGTCAGAGTTGTACTGACTGCAGGGGAAGTCTGTTGTACGACAGTCAGATGGCTCTGCGGCTGAGCCGAGATTGCTTTAGTAAAAAGAATTATTTCACTGAAACAGTCTTCTACATCTGCCTGGTTGGCAAGCACACATAGAAGACCTTTTCAGTGAAATAATTCTTTGTCACTAACACGATAGCAGCTTTGCTGCAGAGCCTCCTGATGAAAGTCAGACCGGATATCCCTGCAGTCAGTACAACGCTGACTTCAGGGAAGGGGGAGGGAGGGGGAACTTTGCTTACGGTTATCTCTCAAACCATAAAGGTTTGAGACATGACACTGGGGGCCTTTAAATGGTGCTAATTACTGAGTTAGAAAGTGGTTGATGTGCTAAGGAAACTTAAGTAATTCTGGACCAAACCAACTCCAATGTAGAGGACAAATAGCAAATCTCCAAATTCCCATTGGTTTAAAAGGACTTTTATCCTCTTGAATGAGAGTTTTCGTGTTATGTGTTGGAAACCTCTCTAGCATTAAAGGGGTTAAAAGCCCCATTTAAATCAACTAACATTTTATTTGTCTGTTATCATGCAAATTATTTGCTCCAGAACTGCTCAAGTTCTTAGTACATAAGCCATAAGCCCAATGGAAAAAGATGACAAATTCTGCAGCAAGCCGAATGCACTGTAGGAGCCTAATTAATGTTCCTGTTGACTTAAATGGGGTTTAACCCCACTGAATGCTAGAGAGATCATTGTTTGCAATGCATTGGGGACCACTCAAGGGGTAAATGCAATATTTAAATCAATGGAAATCTGTTATAGATTGTAAGTTTTCAGGCAGGGACCTCGCACTCAATGTTTCACATTACAAAGCACCTATACCCCTGTATTGTTTAAACCCTTAAATTGTAAAGTGCTGCGTACACTTGTGGCGCTATATATATAAACATATTAATTCATTCATAGTTCTCTTTTGTGCAGCTGAATTTCTCCATAATTGTTCCTCTTTGTGCATTTGGTGCTAACCTTCTAGTTTAATGTTTCCCAAAGTGTGGGGGGAGCATGCTCCCCTTGGCTTTGGTGAGTCTCCTAGCTACCTCCGCCCACTTCGCATCAATTCTACCTACTTCCCTGTTACGCCCACTTTCCACCCATTCTAATATTGAACCCTGCCTTTCCTTCTCTCTATCCCAGTTAAGCCCTGGTCAACTGATTAAGCCCCACCCATTTTATGCTTGAATTTATATCATTTAGACTTGCCCATTCCCAGCTCCTGAGTCCTCTCCGGGTGCTCCAAAGAAGAATGGGGAAGATTTGTAAAAGTGAAGTAAAGTGAAATGTGATTTTAAAGTGCTGTAAAAATGAATTTTGTTGTTTATAAAGAACTTGTATGAAAGCCCGTATACACAAGCTAAAGTGCCACCCAGCGGCCTCGTCTGCTGCCCCGGAGCCAGGAGCAGAGACAGGCGGTGGGCCATTTGGAGCGTCCTGCTCCAGATCAGCACGTTCGGCCAATCTCTGCCGCGCATGACTATGTTTTTCCGGCAGTCTCTACTCCACATGTGCGGTTACGCACACAGGGAGCTTCGCAGCCTAGCAATTTATATTATTGTATATGTTGTGACAGTTCTTGAGGTCTTATTGTGACTTTCTGGAGAAAAGGCATTCATTTTGTTGTATATTCTGGTGCAGAGAATTTTTAAAAATTGTTGCAGACAGTGAAAATTTTGCAACAGTATTTTCCACACAATTTTAACTCCAGGAACAATCTGTTCTTAAAAAAAAGTGGTGGAAATGTATTGCTAGACTAGCGATTTTACTCCATATATATAAAAAATTCTCATCTTTATTTATACATAATGCCCTTAGTGTATAAATTGTATACTTTTGAGCATTTGCCAGCTGTAAAGCTCTCCATGGGTTCTTGATCTGCTGATCCCTTTCAAAAGTATAATTATTTAACAATAAATATGAATTTAAAATACTGCCAATCATTTCCTCATATATTTTATTAATTAGGAATTGCTCACCTTTGAATCCTTTGTCTGCAATCATTAAGGTGCCCTTACAGGGTTTTATGACATGCTAAAATATGATACTGGTTTTCCTACACACCTGGACTCCTATAGCATTTTAGCATCTGTGCATGATCAGCTAAAGCTATGCTAAGTGACTGCCTGAAGAAGGTCAACAATTAAACCCAGCCTACATATAAAGGCAAGGTGCTAAATTAGTGAACAGGTGCTAAAATTGTCACACTCATTGAGGAGTTCGGTGATGTAAAAGTTGTGGGTCTTCACTATTAAAATTGACATATAATTTTGAGACCTTTTGTTTGTTTTACTATACATTGTATTAGCCCTATTCTCTGTAAAATAATTAAAAAAATATTTTTACAAATGAATCTTTAGATTTTGTTGGCACTCTAAGCTAATTCCCAGTACAGTATGTTAATTGCTACTATTTGAAGCCAAACTTACCACTCACTTTGTAATTTGAAATTACCCCAAAGTGTGGACTCTGCCTAGGTTTATTATTAGCACAGTGATATCACTTCTCCAGTTCCTATGTTATACTACAGAGCGTATGCACTAAGATCCCTAAAGTCTGAGAGTTCTTAGTGCATAGACTCCACAGAATAACATAGGAACTAGAGAAGTGATAGCACTGGAGAAGTAATCTCCACTATATCATCCCTTAATGCATCTACCCCCTATATTCTTAGAACAAAATCTTTAAACCCACCAAACATTTTTTTTCATTTTTTTAAAACGATTTCCAGGACGTATATGTACTTCCTCTGTCCAACTGGGACATCCGCTCGGGACGTACATGTAGGGGTTAAAGCATCCAACAGGTGGCAGTATTAAGCACTACTGATTCTGGCACATTGATACACCTGTTGCTTGTATTGATACATTGCATAATGTACTATTATCTGTAACAGTAACATAACATAAGGTATAGCAGATGTTCAACTGTTTTTGGAGATTTTTTTAAATACATTTTAACTAATGTCTTCAAATATTAACTAATTGACTGCGATTATGTGAAGCACTGTGTTGCAAATGCCTGTAACATCCAAGGCAGTGGTTCTCAATGTTTTTTCTTTTTTTTTTTTTTTTTTTTTCCTCAAGGTAACCCTAACACTCAATCTAGAATTTTTGGAGTACCCCTAACATATTTTATTTCATTCATCAAGGGTATGATACATAAATACACAGTTATTGTATGTCTCACAATTATAATAACACAAATAAGCATATAGTGCCTGAAGGCTTCCATACATACACATTGTAAAGCTCATCATTAAAATTTTTGTCAAAGATTTCATAGAAAACAAAAGGGTACACAAAATGGATGTCAGTAGCGCTTCATAGTGCCACAGCACCCTGTTGAGAATCACTGATCCAAGGTGTTAAAAATTCATTTTTATTCTCTTTTTATAGTATAACATTACTAGGCTGTGCCTTGCCCTTCCCTCTGGTACTTAACCCTTTGCGTGTCAAAGAGGTACCCATGCATTGGATAACTCTTTAGCACTCAGAGGGTTAAAGGTTAAAAAGTTGCTACCTATGCATATGTATCAAATGCCAAAAGGAATTTTAGGATGTGGTATCTGAAAAGTCACACAGTGGCAGTCAGACTATGTTCATAAGGGTGAATTTAGTGTAGTGTTAATAATACTGCTCTAAGAACAGCTTACCCCCTTAACGATCGCCTGATCCAGCGTGTGGGCGGTCTTTAAGGACCAAGGAGCTTTTTTTGTTTTGTTTTGAGAGCTGAATTCTGGGATGGCAGGTCTGCTTGCAGCTGTGCTGCCATCACAGAATTCCATGACATATCAGGACCATCACCGGTCCTTAAGTTCTGGGACCGGCGTGACGGTCCTGGCACATCTAGGGTCCTTAAGGGGTTAATGTTGCTGTTCGTACAGGGGATTTGACCTTGCAGAATGCACAGGAATACAGCATGATGCAACTTGCTCATCTGTATGAGTTGTGGCACAGATTATTCACACAATAAAATCTGGAGGATATGATGACATTTGCATCCTCCAGTGGGCAACTGCCAATAATATATGCTTGACTCCTATGTGGGCCGGCCTTGTGACACACCTCTTCTATGCCCCATACGTGGGTGAATCGATGAGGAAATATAGTACATAGAAGGTAAGTTGGGATAGGCGGATTGGAATGCTCTATATGGAGCACAGCCAAGTCGTCCATGTGAACTAAGCCTAATGCTGACATTTGACATAACCTAGACACTGCTATTGTAAACAGCCCGCTGCTTCAAAATCTATTTAACCCCTTGAATGTTAGAGACTTCTCCAATACATTGATGTGTTTAAAGATTATGGGACATATGCACTTTTAAAACCAAAAAACCTCTCCAAAGCATGGAGTGCAATGTATTTGAGATGTGTTTAGCTTTCAAGGAGTTAAGATGCCTTCAGGGTTATAAAAGTAATTTTTCACTGTTGCAGTTCCAGAAGCTCATTTATGAAATGCCAGTTACCACTTTACAATCAGATAGCGAGCCACAATGAGAAAACAGTTCCATACTTAATCAGAATTCCTTCCAAATACTGATTTATTACTAAGATACATATGAATCATAGCGCAGTGATTAGGAGGGGCATTTACAGACAACGCACAAATGCTGATTTATAGTCTTTTTGGTCTTTATTGTAGTCCACTGTTAATTGCTTCAGTCTGATATACACCAGTGAGCCTTTAAGGTCTGAGGCCTATTGTTGTCAGAGAAGAGGTGTAAACTAGAGGCAAACTTTGACAGGTAACTCTATATACAGAAAACTCTAGATAAAATACCAAATACTGTATACATTCTGCTGTATAAAGGTTACCTACCTAATTAAGTTAGGCCGGGATTAAGACAATTGCAGAGAAATGGTTAATAGTATTCAGTGTCTGTAGGTTATTGGAATTGGATACAGCTGCGGATAGTATCCAATGTCCTCTGATATTTATCAACTATAAAAAGTATAAATCCAATTCTTCCTTCCTCACTTTATTCAAAAGTCCAGGATGATGTTCATTCATAGTCCATAGAACTTTAACTGATCAACTGATGTACCTCCAAAAAAAGAAGAACGAACCTCACAAAGCCACCATACAGTAATATGTTTGATGGTTTCTTAACTAAAAAGACATAAAATTGTTCAGTTACCTGATTGTAGGATTAAAGGTGCACATCAAGCAAGGGGTGATAAAGAAGTGATAAAGTGGAGATGACGTATCCATTTATCACTTCTCCAACTCCTATGTTATTCAATGGAGCCTATACACTAAGATTTCTTCAACTCTATAGAATAACATAGCAACTGGAGAGGTCATCTCCACTTTATCACCTCTTTATCATAGCTTAGTGAATCTCCTCCAAGGAATTCCCTCTATTTGCTCAGCTTCACCTAATTCTACCCTTAATTGTAACTATGCTGACTTAGTAGAAAACTGAACCGAGAGAGGGAATACCTTTTTGTGCTTTTAATCCTTCAATCTGGTAAATCATACAGTTTTATAACTAGTGAGTAAATTATTAAAATATTATGCTATTGGCCCTGTGTACAAGGGCCAAGGTCTGGGTAATGTTAACCCTTCGAGTGCCAGAGGGCAAAGCAACGCATTACTTTGCAATGCGTTGCGTACCCCTCTGGCACTCAAAGGGTTAAGAGGCCGCTACCTCAGTGCTCCATGCGATGCAGTCATGCGTCGCCTCACTCACACGATGCAATCATGTGCAGTAGAGACTTCCAAACGTGCGCAGTCTCTACTGCACATGATGGCTTCTGACAAACATCCTAGCGAGTTATTATATAGGATTCTTTCTTATGGTTCTTCCTTCCTTTATGTGTTAGGCCTAGATTAAATTGCAGCTAATAAGTGTTGTCACTGGTTTTATATAAATGATTCCCATTGACGTCTATGGAGACAGTGAAGACAAATCACTAACTAATATCCGTGCTGCAAAAAATATAAATTTCAGATTCAGCAATGATAGATTTGACATTTAATCACCTTTTTACAAGTGTATTAAAGGATAGTAATACTTTGTTATAAAAAACTCTAAAATTATAGATATTAATAATAGAATTAGAATAAGCTACTTCCCATGCCTCAAAACATCATAGTTTTTGTGTTTATATCATTTAAGCTTCCCCCCTTTCTCATATGTCAGCACTCTAGAGGACAGCTGACCAGACGGAGGCTCTTCAGTGGAGCCGAAATTGCGTTGTTTATGAAGAACTACTTAATTGGAACGGTCTACAAAGTGTGCTTGCAAACTAGGAACACCTTGTAGACCGTTCCAATAAAGTATTTCTTCATAAACCTATTACTATGCCTTTAAAAGAGAAAATGCTAATTATACTGTTTTTTAAGGAGTAGTAAAGAGTTTCAAGAGGTAGATTTTGAAGTCCCTTAACATACATTTGTATGCTGTAATAACTTTTGTATGAAACACCTCCTACCAGTGTAAATATTTTTATTTTACTCAGTAGGAAAAGCCCTGGAATATGTAATTTTAAAAATCTGGACATTTAAACTTTTTAATAAAATGTTCCCCTCATCCCCCATTAGAGATGAATAAACTATTTTTAGTGCATTCATATCTCGAGCAAATCGTGACACAAGCCACATTTCACACATATTAATTGTTCCATTAGTATATTGCTTCAACAAATACAGTCACAGGAAAATGATCATGTGACCACTCAGTATGTTTGTGTAGCTAGCTATGTTGGGGCAGACTATGATCAGTGCACTAGAGAGAGAATCAAAGGATGATAGACTTACTAATGTCCCAAACCAAACAAAAGAAGATCCTCTCATCTATAGTTTCCTTACAAGTACAAATAGTGCATGATGAAATAAATAACGATACTTAACCTCTTGATGACCAGATGAATGTTTGATACATTGTGAAAAATTGCAGTGCTCACCACTCTGATCTTCAAGGGGTTAATAATCAAGTACATCTATAGCATTGTTTGTTTGCCCATTACAGTCATTTTCTGATACAATACACTTTGGCTGCACCCACCAACCAAATGCCTGCCAAAAATTACACAAGCTAGGACTCTAAATATTATCAAAGATAATAGTATTGAGAATATGGAAGGAAGTGATCAGTCATAATAGTGAGTGCAATAGACATAAGTGTCAGGTCACTGTTGTTACATATCTTTGTGGACCTTTGTGTTAGTGTGTTCGTACTGATTACAATATAAATATTATGCCTATGTTTGATCTAATGGTAGAGATTTGTCAAATGTCAGGTAATGTAAAGGAATGTATGCAGAAGAGAAATAGCGAACGAGAATGAGCCTTTAACCCTATGAGTAATGGAGATTTGTGCAACCAGTTGCTTTGCAATGTGTTGCCCACCCATTTGGAACTTGAAGGAGTAACCCTTTGAGTGCTATAAACGTATACAGTGCATTTTGTTGCAATTCATTGGATACCTCTCTGGAATGCAAAGGGTGAAAGAGTAAATAAAGAAACATGCAAGGCCTTTTTGAAGATTTTGAGTCTAATGACTAAGAACAGAAGCAATTCTGTGACAAACAAACTGCATCATGGGGATCAAATACAAATTCCTGTAGATTTAAATGTGGCTTTTAATATTTTGAATGGTAGCGAGGTCTCAGACCATTGCTTTTCAATGCGTTGGAGATCTCTCAAGAATTTAAAGGATTAAATCCCCTTTTATATGAATGGTAATTTTTAAAATCTTTATTTGTCCCCTGTGTTACATTTGGTTTGCTCCAGAATTGCTCCAGCTCTGCTTCATAAATCTGCCTAACTGTACTGACAAAACTGCTCTAAATATTACATTTTCCTTCAATATGAACATTGATGTTACCTTATATATACTATATATATATATAAATATCTATATATATATATATATATATATATATATATATATATTATTTTTTTTAAAATGAAAATAGATTTTAATTTTTTCTTTTGTGAATTTGTGATTAAATAGTGAAACAAATGTATATCAATATAGTACTTGGTTTTAAATAAACCAGGTACAATGGTTTCTTTTCTTAAAATACCAGTAAAACATATACAACAAGCCATGCTTTCAGATGTGGACTGTGTTATACTTTATTTTTTGTGCTTAAAAATAGTAAATCGAATATTTTTATTATATGTTAAATGTGGTAATGAATGCCCTGATTAATAATAGGTATTTAAACTAGGAAAGGGGACAATGGAATGATACAGGTTAAATCCACATGTGCCTCCCCACACACAGTATTGTGCAGATGAATTTGGACAAGGCATGTCTGTGACGCATAGGTCAACAACCAGTAGGCTTCAAGTTATGTGTAGAAATGCCCATAGTTTAGGCAATAAGATCAATGAACTTGCTGCGGTGATATCAGGGGAGGATATGGGAATTACCCAGACCTGATACAATGAAAAAATGACTGGGTTGCAGAAATACCAGAGTACTCTCTATTTAAAAAAGACAGAGTAGGTAGGAAAGGAGGAGGGGTTGCCATTTCCATGAAAAATAGCTTAAAGGTTGTCTGATAAAGTTATAGATGAGAACACAGAGACAGTTTGAATAACTTTACAATATGGAAATAAGATGGTCACTTGTATAGGCGTTATCTATAGACAAGCAGAGGAGTTTGATCAACTGATGGTTGTGGAACTAACTAAAATGACAATGAAAGGTGAGGTTATCATTATGGGGGACTTTAATCAACCTGATGTGGACTGGAAAGTTCAGCCAGAAGTAGAGATATCCTAAATTCTTAGGCAATTAGTAGAAGAGATAACTAGGAAAGAAGCTGTACTAGATGTATTATTTACAAATGAGACATTTGGCTGTAACTATAGGAGAGTGTTTGGGCTCCAGTGATCATCAATCAGTGTGGTTTAATATAAGGCCAGAGGGTGAGTTGGACCACTCCAAAGCAAAGATACTAGATTTTAGAAATGCTCCTGGTTCCAGAGCTGTCCATAGGATGGTGTAGCAACAGCGTTACTGTACAATTTCAGGCCACAGTGATATTGCACCTAAAAAAATTCAACTATTTGCTTTAATAACTTTTGAATAAAACACCTTTCAGCAGTGGGGGTACACTTGTTTTACTCAGGCGGGTAAACCCTACAATATATATATTTTTTAAATTTTAAGTATCTCTATCCATTTAAGTCCTCCTTTGTTCTAATCATAAGGGGTAGCCCCTAGTTATTTGACCAGACCTTGGAATGGAAAGCTCATTATAAAGATCATTGTATTGACCTCACATATGCATTTATAATGTAACTATGCATGATTTCTCTAGAGTAAATGAAACACGTTTGGCTAGTATACCTTCACATGTCAAATCATTCCCATAATTAATTGTATTGCTGTTCTCTGTACTCTCTCCAGTTCTACAATAGCCTTTTTCAGAACTGGTACCTAGAACTGCACTGTATGTTCCAATGGAGAGATCTTACCAATAATTTGCACAGTAGCAAAATGATGTCCACTCAAAAAACAAACCAAAAAATAGTTAGACCTGTGAAGCATACATGTTTACAGAGGAAGATATTCTTGTTCAACTCCTTAACCCCTTAAGGACTGGCCACGCACGCCCACAGCCCTCACTTAAGGACCACGGAACCCTTTTTTTTTTTTTTTTTTTTAAATCCAATTCCGGACTCCCCAAACGGGGTGCAGCCGCACGGAGAGCCCGGAATTCCATGACGGTCCTGGCACGTCATGGGTCCTTAAAGGGATAGTAATGTTTCATAATAAAAGCGGCTCTAATTAATCACAGTATTTGGACTTTGGAGAGTGTTATATAAATACTGTGAGACTTGTAGTTCAAGAGTAATTCAATGACAAAGTATCCCCCTCCCACCCCTTTTACTGATGTAACACTGTTCAGCCAGATCAGAAGGGAGGCGCACAGGTAGACTACAGAGAGGGACAATCTTCAATTAAGATAAGGGAAAAACCTGAAAAGCGGGGCAGGGCTTTCATTGTTCTCATAGGAAGAAGATTGTCCCCTTCTTTTATAATAATAATAATAACTAGTATTTATATAGTGCCTTTCTCCCAGTGGGACTCAAAGCGCTTTCAGCGCACGCTCTCGGAATTAACCAAATCGGCAGCTGAAATAATAGATGTTATTATTACCCAATCAATGGTACTCATTTATTGACCTTGGAAGGATGAAGGGCTGAGTTGACCCTGCTGGGATTCGAACCTGCAACCTTGTGGTTGGAATAGGCTCCATAGTCAGGGACTATACCACTGAGCTATCTCAAGGGGCGGGAGGGGAAACTTTGCTTGTGAATATATAAGACTTATATCGTTCTTCATGTTTTTTTAATGCCTACAAAATAAAATAAAGCTAAAATGAAGTATTACTATCCCTTTAAAGCAAATTCAGCCATTACGTGCCAGGAACGTCAAGGGTCCTTAAGGGGTTAAGGTAAAACTGATAAATCAGTAGTACCATGTGGGATACACCCAAAGTTATTAAAATAAATTAGGGGTAATCTGGCAAAACCTTTATCAAAATTATTAAATCAGACACTATTGACAGGAGCAGCTACAGAAGACTGGAACGTATAAAATATAGTACAGCTTCACAAAGGAAAAAGTCTGGAACCTACACACCATGTCTTACATCAAAATCAGGAAATGAATGGAAACCAATGCCACCTTTTTGTGTAAGAAAGTAATAGATTTGCATTTGCTACTGCTGTTTGATGCTGATCACTATTTACAAATTTACAGTTTACAAGATCTTTGTCTATCAACAAGTCTCCTAGAATGATTCCATTAAGTTCATAAGCAGACCTATGATTTGTTTATCCCAAACGCATAACTTCATAATATTTTCCTACAATAAATTTCATATTCCATTTGTTTGCCCAACTGGTCATTTTTAGTAAATCCTTCTTTAGAGAAAACCCCACTCTGAATATATTACCTTTCATAATTTAGTGTTGTCTGCAAATATTGAAGATTTGCTTTCTCGACCTTTTTCCAGGACATTTATAAACATGTCAAAAAGCAGTGGACCAAATACTGAACCCTGAGGTACTCCACTCTCAACTTGTATTGGAGAATTTTCCATTTACAACAACACACTGTTCCCTATCCTTCTACCAATTTTCTATCCAGTTGCAAAGGTCATCACTTAAACCAAAATACCTTATTCCATATACCAGCCTCCTGTGTGGCACTGTATCAAATCAATTTGCAAAATGTAGAGATACTATCTACTGCTTTACCATTGTCTAGGTTGCTACTTAATTCTTCATAGAAGCTTAAAAGGTTTGTTTGGCAAGATCAATTACCTGCTTATAATTTTATTTTTTTCAGTGTAATCCTGAATATAATCCTTTGTTTTCCCAGTACGAAGGTCAGACTCACGGGTCTATAATACTAAGTTTCAGTTTTAGTTCCCTTTTTTAAATAAAGATATCTCTTTGGCTTTACACCAGTCTTGTAGATTTAGATGTTTGTGTTTTAAACACTTATATGCTAGAGAGGTTATCAATGCATTTCAAAGAAATGCAGTGGAGACCTCTCCAGCATTCAGGACTTAAAATCCCCACTTAAATCAATGGGAATTTGGCGACTTTTGATTTGTCTTCTCTTGTGCATCTGGTTTAGTCTAGCAGTTTTTAAAGTTCTTCTTAGTGCATCAGACTCCAACTGTATTGCTACCGCTGTCTTTTCATTTTCTTTTCTTGAAGGGGTAAAAGGAGGGTCACCAACTGATATAGATAGTCTAGAAATCACTGTAGCTATTCAGTACTAACTTCCTGCAGGTGGACAATCATGTAGACAAATCCTGTCTTGGTGCACCTGACCAGAAGCATCTTTTGCAACCCACATCCTGCCATGTGTTATCCCTTATACCCGAAGTGTGCACACATTTTTTCAATGAAAATCCCTATCTTTTTCTTTCCTTCTATATGTTGTGAACATATCCATTGAAATTAGTATCCCCTGCAGCAGCTCATGGCCAATTAGCCACAATGAAAACCTGCTGTTGAAGCAGTATTTTTCCCTTGATGAATTTAAATAAACACATTTCTTAAGCCTATTGCATACATGTTACCAGATCTCTCAGCATATGCCTTTATTGGTTTACTGAATAAAAAAAAAAAGAAAAAATATATCTATCATCTATCTATCTTGATAAATAGATATAGATGGTATATAGCTATATATATATATATATATATATATATATATATGTATGTTTGTTGTGGTGTTATTGCCTAAAAATGCCCAAGAGCACATTTCTAATGTAAAATTAACAAAACCTGAAACTAGGGCACCTGTGGGATTTTAATTCTGAGAGAAGGCATATTTATTATGTTGGTTAAACCTGTGCATGAAATTAAATAATGTGCATTCAAAACATAAAGATTCATTTCTCAAGAACTATTTACTTTACAGAAAAATGGCTAGTAGCATATAGGCAGATTTCCAGTTTGACGGATAACAATTTAAACTTGTTAAAAGTCAAGTATACATATTTTATCCAAATATTCCTACTGCTGGGAGATACATTATTCCACTAAAGTTATTACAGTTAAAATTCTTATTTTTCATTTTTTTGCATTATTAGTGCCCTCTGGTGTTCAGACAGTTATTCTACGGTACTCTGTGGTAGAAGTAGTCACTATATGATAGTATCAGCAGCTCCACCACTTTGTGACGGTTTGAACAATTATAACTTTTCAATAGAGTGACTTCCAGGAAAATCAAATTTCCGATTGATTTAATGATAGCTTTTTAACCTCTTAGATGCCAGAGAGATCTCAAACCACTGGATACCTCTCTAGCATTCAAGGGGTTATGTTTAATGTACTGATTTGTGTATTTATGTCTTATACAAAAGAATGAAAATACAGTATTTAATATTTGTCCCCAAATCACTTTTAAAAATACTTTTTTACCAGTTATGAATCCTTTGCATGCCAGAGTAGTATCCAACGCATTGTTCCACAATATGATGGATACCCCTCTGGTACTCCAAGGATTAAATCATGTTTGTCTCTCTTGCTTTAATTTTAGACCAAAGGCAATGCATCTTTATTCATGTGGTTGTTCTATTTCAATCCCAGATTGGATGTTTTCATTTCAATAATGATGCTTTATATGATATGCAAGGTTACCTTCCCAGCAGGCGTGCAAATTCAGCTACATGAACATACAAAGAGATTTCCTTCTGCTTATGTGATTGAAATGCAAAGTGTGAAGAGTGTGTGGTAAAAATAGGAAGGCAATCAGTGCCACTGGGTATGAAATGCATTGACATACAAGTTTAACATCTCTCTGGTGTATACTGAAGTTCTCAGAGAATTTACATCACATTAGCTAGGCAGTGGGATGGAAATTTCCTATGAAATTAGTATTGGAAAAAATATATATAAACAGTGTTTTCTATGTGGGACACATGCATTATTTGGAAAAGTGAAACAGTACAACTGTGTGAATATATTCATTTGTTTGTATAAGACTATGCATACAAGCAGATGTTCAGTATTGTTTGAAGCATTTATATAGGTCATTTACGATGGTGACTGACTTACTTTATTTATGGTCTTTCTATTCCCATAATTCATTTTCAGTATGGTTATCATCACAGGGCAGATTCCACTCCGTGAATGCTAGATACCTATAGTGGAGAAAACAATGCAAAAATATTAGTTCTTTTAAATTACATTTAGAAAGAAAAGCAGAAAGGTACTGTGTAAATTAATTTATATATATATATATATATATATATCCCTTTCTGTAATACACTTTGTTTTTATGGCAATACAATGAGCACCAAAAAATATTTTTATTAGATTTGGAAAGAAATTGACTAATTTATATTGATAAAAAACTGATTATTTAAAAGAAACTCAAATAATGCACATAAATAAGGTTAATATCCATGTGTAACAGTAGTCACTGCAAACTGTTTCCCCTCTTCCCAGTTCTCTTGCGTTTGTACCTTTCTCCTTTTCATGGTACCTGGGATGTGCTGAATGCCTCTCATCATACCTGGGAACTTTCCACGGATGTCCACCCGGAGGGGAGTCTTCTGGTGCAGCAGGGGCTGAGAATAATGATGCAAATTGCATCAAAAAAGGGGTGGGGCTTGATGCACACGGGGAGAGGGCTTAAAGGTGGGAGACAGAGCTCAAAAGAAGTCCGAGGAAGGAGTTACAACGGGGGAAACAGTAGGAGTGGGTAGAGTTTCAATAGAAACTCCCCACATCCAGAGGAATCAGCCTCTGCCCCGGAAACCCGGTAAAGCAGTGTCAAAACCAGAGTCTCCGGGGCAAATCCGGAGAGTTCCCAGGTATGCCTCTCATACACAATAAGTTAAGGTCTCTGTATACTACCTTTTATGAGCAGTGCACTACGGTGATAGGAACAAAACTCATTGTTTGGTTCCAAAAGTAAAGGAGTTCATCAGGTAGAATATGTCCCCAGCATTGAAAGACATTGGACTTATCTTAACCCTGATGTCAAAAATATTAATGGGTAATTTCCTATTTATGTGTATAGAGATAAAGATGAGCCACTTCTATGTCCGTGACATGCATGCACCAATCACTCATGCAGTTACCAGGTCACCAATAATTTTCTTACAGACTGTTAATTGTTAAACAGTCTTTTTATTAAATACCAACAAAATCTCAATCATCAAGGCATTCCCTATTCATAAGTAGTCTCATAGTGAGAGGCAGTATAAAGCAATGTGGCCTATCCACCCTGTCCTGGATAAATGCGAGAACAGCTCACTTCGTTAAAGAGAACTAACATCTCCCTATAATAACCCTCCACTTATTGTACTTTGACCAGAAAATCCTAATAGTCCTTATCAAATTTGTACTTACTAGTTGAACAGCCCGTGTACACGGGCCACAGTGCCAGGCAACAACGGCCACGGTGCAGTCATGTACAGTAGAGACTGCCCGCGCTGCAGCTGATAACAGAGCGGGGCACTCCGAATTCAGACTGCAGTCCTCTACGGTCTGAATTCGGACCGCCCCACTCTGTTGTCAGCCACAGTGCGGGTAGTCTGCACTGCGCATGACTGCAATGCTTGCAGCCATCTGTATTGCGCATGACAGCTTCTGACAAACATACATTAGCGAATTATTATATAGGATGCCTTTGTTCAATAGATAACATCTTCACTCTCTGCACATGATAATCTTAACTCTTGAAGGACCAGATGGATGTGCAGTGCATTACTTTGAAATATAGTAGGCTCATATGATCTCCCAACTTGCATGACTTCCATGGGTGATTAAAGATATTATCTATTGAACAAAAGAACAAGGACAAAATTAAATAGTGTAATTAGTATTTTCTGGCCATAATATGGTAAGTGGGAGAGTTATTATTTGCAGGTGTTAGTTATTTTTTAATCATGCCATCTGACTCATATAATGATCTCAATATTATAATTAAGTGATTAAAATGTCTACAAGAATTCCTCACTATCTGAGTAGTAGCAAACACCAAACACAAGGGAAATATGTTCAATTTGGTAGAATACAAAACACTAAATGAAAAGAAAGTCAACACATTTGCACAACATGGATAAATGCATAATTACATTGATTAGAAGAAAAATTAAACCCATACCCAACAATATAATAAAAACTACCTTAAAAGGTGTCCCCCCAATGTGCTCAGACATATCATCCTGTTTCTAGTACAAAAATCCACAGCACATATTCAGTAGAAAAGAACAGGTTATCCGAGATATGAAACATAGAATAGATGAATCAGGGAAAAAAAGAAAAAGAAGATAAATATGAACTGGCAAGTGCAAAATAAAAAAAATGAAAAGAAGAAGGAAGAAAAGGGAAAAAGAAATACATGCAGCAATTTATAGGTGCAACAAGTACAAAAGTACATCATTGCAAAATCAGTCTAGCGTTGAGGTGACAAGAAGCGGCATCAGCCTCAATGCCAAAATTAGTCCTTTATATATATCTCTTCAAACCACTTAATTTACGGTATAGATACCATAAGTCATAGCATTCAGGCGAAGCAAAACATTTCTTGCAATCTAGACCACACCTGAAATGATGTGTGATTTGTCTCTCTGTGACTGCAGGTTATGATTTGCCATTCATTTCATTTGTACATGCACATGAATGTCCATCTTTTTGCGCACACTCAGAGAACATGAGGTGTGCATTTTCATAGTTATCATCCACATTCTCCATTCACTGTCATGGGCATGCACATAATTGTACATTGCTCACACTACAAAAACATAGTTTTGACATTAATTTGGTTATGTACATACTCAGAATAATGGCAGCATGTATATTAGAAATGTATAAAATCAAAATTGCATATGATTAACCTTTTGAGTGCATTCAAATGCTTAAAGTAATCCTAAAGGTGCTTGAAAGGTTGCATATGGCATTCACCCATGAATGGGTAATTCATCTTAGCTTGTAGCACAGACTTCAGTTAAAGTGTGCAGTTATTAATGTCTTCCATTTGCAAATTAGTATGGGTAAAATGAAGCCCTATTGTAATCATGAATAGAAACTTATACTAATATACCAATATCAAAGATGGGGTATAGTCTCGTAGATTCATCCTGATTTTCTTATGTTTACATTTATATTGTACAAATAAAGTAAATACAAGCAGATTTTTTATTTGAGTCTGTTGCACAAAAATACAGTCATATTCAGGGCTTTTCATCCATCTGTGATCAAGCAGACATCATAGTGCTTGTCCATTTACAAAAGGAATTACAAAAGTACAAGGTAGAGTAGAAAAAAATCCAAGTGAATACAGGTGGGGTTTTGATGGAGTGTGTTGCACAAATATACATAGTACATTGTGTGGTCATATTCAGGACTTCTCATCCATCTATGATCAAACAGGCATCAAAGTGTTTGTACATATCTGTAAAGGATCACACAAGTCCAATTTAGATTAACACATGCAAATAAAACAAAAAGAGAGGAGTGTCAAGTATAAAATAAAACAATTACAGAGTTCTCATCATTACAGAAACATTGCACAATTAAAAGCTAAATTTAGTTCCATAGGGACGGAGGACTCTCAGTTTGCTATCTATCACATTCTCCACTCTTGCTTAATGCAGGAACATTTCACTAGCGATGTCTCAACATAAAAGGAGATCTAACACCTAATAATAACCATCCTCTTTACTTACTATGGGCAGGAAATTCTAATGTTCCCTATGGATTTTGCCCTATGCCTTTATTCAGTAGCACAAAAGAAAGAGAGGCCGCAGACCCTTCTAATGGTGTATCTGTATGGATAAGTATATAAGAGAAGAGCTCCCTTAACAACTGTGCTCACCAGATCACATAAACAAGGGCATAAGAATTGTCCTCTGTAGGATTCAACACAGAATTTCCAGGTTCCACATAAAACAACATTCATCCAAACATAACTTTTATTTTAATATCAGAATCTCAATAGATTCGGTTGTCTTTTTGCCCAACGCATTTTGTGCCTCCCAGGCACTTCTTCAGGAACATGAACAGTAATATGACCCAATACAGCTTGCATGGAAGTGGGCAAGACAGTTGTTAACAGCGCTTCAGTAACTCAAATTCCCTGCTATTTTGAATTCAACTTTCATGCAGTATATCTAAAAATCACTCCATATGTAGGCCAACATCTCTGTGATGTGAGACTGCACATCATTAAGATAATCTAGATGCTAGATTTAATTTTTGAAATAACACACATACATAGTTTGGTCCAAAAACCCTGATTACTGATGACTTTGAAGATTTCTTCTTACAATTCCCACCTGCAGCCTTACTTTCCATAAGTAATGAGGGATGGAGAGAAAATGACATTAAAACATTACAATAATTACACCACCATTAAATACTAATTCCATGGCACATTCCTCTACTTTTTATATATATATAAACTGTAAAAGACCCCTGTAAGAGAAGAAGTTTCACTGGCACGATTTCAGAACACTAAAGTCATAGTAGCATTTGGCAGTTTACTGGTTGATTTTGAGATTAAAACTCAATTACAAAATGACAAAATATTAAAGATTTTTTAATGCACCATTAACTTCCAAAGTTGTAAACTATAAAGAAAAGAAATAATTATTGTTCTCCCTTAAAATAATCCTGCTTTTGCTGCCTCATTTACAGAGTGTGATCAACAGTAAAGATGCAATCTTCACACTTAAAGTGATAGTCATCCTCCTTTTTGACTTTACACAGTTTGTAAGTGCATTAAACATTAAAGTTAAATTACCTATATGATTTATTATTTTTTCTTTCATCTTCGGCTATGTTTTTACACTTGGATGTAGCTATCTGAATCTTTTTTCAGATAGCTTTCTGTACAGGACTGTGGGAGCAAAGAAGATACAATGCTATAGAAAAGATGCAAATTAAAGAAGGGTAGTACAAAAACCTGCCACTACAACATACAGATCCCATAATGCTACAGAATGACTGCATCATTACATAAATTTCCCTGTGTTCACAGTCTCTTACTGAAAACTCTCTGGAAACAGAGATCCAGGGAGCTCAGTGTCAGTGACATAAAGGTGTTTTTTTGTTTGTTTTTTTAAAGGTGAAGATGAAAATAAAATATAGGCAATCTGATTTTACATATTCTGTACGTATAGTAAAAAAAAAGGAAGCTGACAGTCTCTTTAAAAACAAGTGAAAGTAAACTAAAATGTCCAAATGAACAATCCATTAGTTCTATCCCATCTCAATAGTACCAATAAATTGCAATGAAATACAGTGTACCTACTTCCTGAAGAAGGGTTTGCATTCTGTGGGATAAAGTTCGCTGCATTTTCCTATTTTGTCATAAAAGTGATCGGTCTTTTGTATCTGATGCTGGTGTTTCTTGATAACTAAAGCGATCAATGTGCTGTTGCATGTCTTCCCTACTAGTGAGGCTGAAGTACAAAGCTAAGGTGGTGCAATCCTGGAGCAAGGGTTTAAAAGTTAATTTAATCCTCTGAGTGCCAGAGGGATATGCATCCCTCTGGTACTCAGAGGATTAAATTACTGGGGATAAGATATACTTCTGTTTTTTTCCCTATGCTGCATATACATAATAGTCAAAACCTTAGAACTAGACTAATGAGAAATTGACAAGACACCAGGCAAAACTTGAGGTGCAAATATCTCTAGCCACTTGGAGGCTGTGAGTTGGGTGTTGGAATCAATCAAGAGTATTCGAATTCAAATAAATTGCACTTTTGAATGAAAAAAGATGATAGGGGTAGCAAAGTACAAAAAAAACATAGGTAGATCTGGTCACCATGTATTGTTTATAAGACTTTGACACAAAGAGACCCTAATTCTGACACAGACTGAAACATTGGGACCTCCCTGTGTGGCATGAAGAGGTAAACAGATGTTCAAGTCACATTACAGGGCTTTCTGAGTTAAAATAATATTGTTATCGAAGGTTGTGACTGATGTAACAAACTGTGTTGAAAATATACTGTATAATGTAGTAACACTCCATCCCCCATGTGTGTAGCTGTCACCCTTTCCTTCAAAAATAATAAAACATTTTAAATAAAGTAAAAAAGAAAGCTTGCTAAAATATTTTTGCAGGTGTGTATTGAAAGAGTTGTAAACGTGATACACTATTTGCGATGTAATGTAAAGAGAAAGTTTGTCAGTCTAATGTGTATTTACACAGGGATGTTAAAATGCATTGTGATGCTGATCTGCTGGTGCAATTTTGGGGCAAACCAACCACACCATAGGATAAAAATAAAGTCTTATTGATATAAATGGGGCCTTTCATTCATTGAATACTAGGGAGGTCTCAATCGTATTGCATTGCAATGCTTTGGAGACCTCTCTAGCATTCATAGGGTTAAAAACCCCATTTCAATCAATGGGACTTTTCGGAATTAAAATTTATTCCCTATGGTGTATTTTATTTGCACCAGGATTGCATAAGTTTTGCTTAGTACGTCATCCTTAGGGTTCATTTTTGAAACGTCGCACACATAAGAGTGTGGAGCATTTCGGGATGATAACTAGGTCTCTGGCTGCAAAAGTGCCATATCAGAATCTCGCAAGATACAAAAGAACAAGATTCTTAAGGCCTCTCGTAAATTGTCGTCACTGCCCGCACTGCCTGTTATAGTTTGTTTGTGCCCAGCCTCCCCTTCCACACACCAAGGAGCTCAGGGAGGTCCTGAGCCTCTGAGAATGGGATCCGTCCATGGGAGGAGGCTGCAACAGGACTAGAAAGCAATGAAAGTTAAAATGACCAGCAAGTACCTATCCTTAAAGGGATAGTAACACTTCGTTTTAACTTTATTTTATTTTGTAGGCATTAAAAAAACATGAAGAATGATATAAGTCTTGTCTCTCAAACCTTTATGGTTTATGAGATATTCACAAGCAAAGTTCCCCTCCCCGCCCCTTTTACCTAGTGTAAGCCATCTCTTCTCAGATGTGAGTCTGGTTGTACGACTGGACAGATAACAGAAGTGGACAATTTTGTTTGTATGAAAACAATGAAAGCCCTTCCCCCCTTGACAAGTTTTTCAGCTTTTTCCATTATCTTAATTGAAGATTGTCCCTCTCTGCAGTCTACCTGGGCATCTCCCTTCTGATCTGGTTGAACAGGGAGGGGATACTTTGTTTGTGAATATCTCTTAAACCATAAAGGTTTCAGAGATAAGACTTATATCATTCTTCATGTTTTTTTAATGCCTACAAAATAAAATAAAGTTAAAACGAAGTATTACTATCCCTTTAATTCCTTTTAACCTTTTGAGTGCCAGAGGGGGTGAGAATATGTATGTATATTGTGAGATTCTGATATGGCGCTTTTGCAGCCGGCAGCCTAGTTAGTGCCCCAAAATGAAGAGCTTGCGGCATTTCAAAAGGATTCCATTCTTAGCGCTCTTCACATGGGCAACATTATTGAAGTGATGTTATATTGGTGATGTGCCCATTACGTCCAATGGTGCCTTGCACATGGCAATGATCACTACATATAAAGTCCAGCAACTTTACTGTGTTTACACTAAAGGTCTGCATGGAGCCTTCTCTAGACCTTTCGTATGAGTGCTGATGGAGATTGCCATGTTTGTCAAATCTACAATGAAATGTCAATGTACTTTGCACCAGCCAATAATATTAATTAACATTTTCATGGACTGGCTGTCAGACACCTCTCTACTTTGTCTGGATAGTCGGTGAAAGGGATTGAATGAATTTGGCCACCAGAATTGTAACAGAGGGCTGCTACGATTCTGTTGCTCATATGACTACTTAAACACAACAATAAGTAAACAATGCTGATAAATGTATTAGTCAGGAACAGAAGCAATGGATGATGAAGCCAGTGCTCCATCTAAGGTTAGCAGAACTGAGCAACCCAACACTGAAACCGAACATCGTTTAGCAAGGGCTGAATTGGAATTACACATGCACCATGCAGCCCACCCCAGTTTTATTACAAATTTAACTTAGAGCTGGTTGTGCACCTTGTAGGTAAAATTGGATGAAGCCTTGCACCAAAGGCTTAAAGTGTAGGAAGTCAAATTAGGACCTCCAGTTGTTGTGGACCACAACGTCCATCATCCCGAACTAGCCAAAGGTATAACACTTAACTACGCCTGGTCAAAGATATAGTTTGATTGTGGCAGACAAGGAAAATAATAACTGAATTCACAGCTGGGAGCATATTAGAGTGCAGTGGGTAGGATTGCACCAGTTGAACACTTTCCTAAAGCTTTTACTTATAGAGATGATTTCTAATATATAGATATACGTGGTTTTCCTTATTTTATTTATCTACTTATTTTTCATTCCAGCATCAGAACCAAACTTGAAGGTTCGGTCCCGTTTAAAACAGAAGGTAACAGAGAGGAGAAGCAGCCCTTTATTACGAAGGAAAGATGGGAATGTTACCAGCTCATACAAGAAGAGAATATTTGAAGTAGCAGGTAATTTATATTTAATAAAATAAACTTGATGTGCTTTTTTGAGTTATGCATAAGGCAAGTTTCATCCCTCCGAGTCCCAGAAAGGTATCCAATGCATTTCAAAGCAATGTGTCATATACCTGTCTGGCACAGAGTGAGTTAAAGTATAAATTTATATAACGAGGAAGATGATGGGGCAAACCTACCTTACTATAGGGGAACAAAAATGCCCAAAATTCAAATTGATTTAAATAAAGGAGTGCATTGGAGTCCTCTTTAGCATTCAAGGGGTTAAAGGTTAGGAATGTCTAACATTAACTAACCCTAATATTGAAGGTATTCAAAAGATAATCTTACTCAGCCAAGTTGGATATCTCAAACCTTTATAGTTTGAGATATATAAGCACTTAAAGTTCCTCCCTCTTGCTGATGAGTAAAGCTGTCAGCTGTGGATCTGAGTCGTGCGACTTGGTGGCTCTTCAGCAGAGCTGAATGAGCGCTATCGAAAAACAGATACTTCACTGGAACGGTCTACAAAGTGTGCTTGGTTTGCAAGCACACTTTGCAGACAATTCAACTGAAGTGTTTGTTTTTCGATAGCGCTCATTCAGCTCTGCTGAAGAGCCACCGGCTGGTCTGGGACCAGAATCTCATGATGTCAGCTACATGCTGATGTCTGGAAAAGGGGAGGGAGGGGAACTTTAAGCTCTTATATCTCTCAAACCATAAATGTTTGAGAGATCCAACTTGGCACAGTAAGATTATCTTTTAAATACCTTCAGTATTAGGGTTTGTTAATGTTAGACATTATTAAGCCTTTAATGGAGCAGTAAAAATTTACTATGGAAAATATCAGTTTTCTGCTGACTGAAACAAGGTTACTCCCAATGCAGGGCAATTTTTAATAAGAAGGTATTGCAACTCAACCTTATTTATTTATTTAATCTTTATTAACCGCCCTACCTAATGTCCGATAAGAACATTGTCTTTAAAAATGTCACAAAATGACATCAGGATACTGTATGTATAAACATGCAAGAACATTTTAGTTAGAGGGATAGTTTTGTCTCTTTAAAGGGATAGTAATGTTTCATAATAAAAGCAGCTCTAATTAATCATCATAGTATTTGGGCCATGGATAGTGTTATTTCAGTTCTGTCAGAGTTGTAGTACAAGAGTAATTGAATGATAAAGTATCCCCCTCCCACCCCTTTTACTGATGTAACACTGCTTAGCTCAGATCAGCAGGGTGGATTGCAGAGAGGGACAATCTTCAATTAAGATAAGGGAAAACCTGAAAAAACCTGTCAATGGAGACAGGGCTTTCATTGTTCTCACAGTATGAAGATTGTCCCTTGCTGTGAGCTGCCTGGTCAAGCAATCAGAATACACATCTGAGGTGAGCAGTGTTACACTAGGTAAAAGGGGGCGGGAGTGGGATACTTTATCATTCAATTACTCTTGAACTACAACTCTGACAGTATTGAAATAACACTCTCTATGGCTCAAATACTATGAAGATTAATTGGAGCTGCTGATTTTGTGAAACATTACTATTCCTTTAAAAGGTAAAAGGGGCTGGGAGGGGAAATTTACAATAAAAATAACCCTTTGAGTGCCAGTGCGTTGGATACCTCTCTGGCACTCAAAGGGTTAAATCAAAATACACTAACATGGACGTTTAGAATGCTACAGAGCAGTATAACAAGGTATAATAAATAATCGGATCTTCCTTTATTTAGTTACATTACTATCCTTTTAAAGTATTTATTTATGTCCTGTGATTAATCCATTTCAAGTTTCTAATGTCTACATTCATTTGCCAACTCACAATGGCAATTATCAAGTTTGAAAGTCATTAGACTTTTCTTTATCTTTAGCTCATTATCATTACAGTAATGAGTCAAAATTGCTCTGTATACATTCATATTTGCTTTTGTGCCAGGTACATCTAAAAGCACAAAATGGCTCATTCTTTTCTAATTTGTTTACTTTACTTGTTTACTTGATGCAGTGTTAATGAAAAATTAATTATTTTACATATTATACAAGTTTCTACGTAACATTAGTCTTTCTCACTTCTTTTGTATACTACTATTCAAATAAGGTAGCATTCAGATATAGTGCTTAGTACTTACAGACCCTCAGCTAAACTGCTGGATAACCTTATCTGTTTTATCTTGTTCTAGTATTCTACTGGATCATGTCTGGGGCAAATAAAAATCCCCATTGATTATTGATCATTATCCCCTTCAATGTAATGAGTCACAGCATCACATTGCTTTGCATAGCAATGGAGACCCATCTAGCATTCAAGCAGTTATGATATCCATTTGAATCAGACTGATTTTTTTTTTGTTACGGAAGAGCCCTGGGGCCAAAAACATTTAAAAAAATCAAAATTTTAACTTTTAAAATCAAAATTTTAAAGTTTAAACATCAGAATTTTGACTTTAAAAGTCAAACTTTGAAAGTCAGAATTTTGTGTTTTAAAGTCAAAATTTTGAGTTTAAAAGTCAAATTTTCATTAATTTTTTTGTTGGCCCCAGGGCTCTTCCATAGAATTGTTTAATTAGCATGTCAGCCTCTGTGGTTTTAACCCTTTGAGTGCCAGAGGGGTAATCAAGGATAAAATTTGTTTATTTGATCAAAATGAAACAAGACCTCCTATATGTTCAGGCCAAACGATACTTAATAATTCTTCCCAGGGCTGGAAAAAATCTGCAAAAATTAATTTTTATAAGGAACATTCTGTAAAACAAGTGTTTTATTTCTAATTATTATTATTATTTGATTATCTTTTATTATAAGATCCAACATATTTCATGGCACTGCATTGTAGTGGAAGCAATAATCATAAATACATGCAATTTACTTTCACTGAAACAAGACATGTAGAGGACCTGCCCTTGTGATCTTACAGTCTAAAGGAATGGGAATATAACACGAGGTGTAGGGATTGAAGATAGAGTAAATGTAAAGTAGTGGAGTGGAGCTTAGAGTCATTAGCATACCTGGGAACTTTCAATATTAGCTGACCCTGAGATCATTAAATATTAACCCTTGTAGGTTCGCATAGTGTAGATTTTATGCAATATATACCTGTTTGCTCTAACCCAGAGGTGCTCCAGTCGGTCCGCAAGGAACCTTTAATTTGATGCAACTTAAAGATCTCACTTACTAAACGCAAACAAGACACGCAGGACATCTCCCTCTGTCTTTCTGATACAAAAGGATGCAATTTAGACACTAAAGAAACATTTAATCGGTGCAGATCATATAGTATATAACACTGGACTCTCTCACCCTGAGATTTTGGCCCTTCACCCTGACACCCTGAGCAGTGGTGTCCGTAGACATTTTTCCAGGGGGGGGCAAAGCCATAATATGACCCCCAGGCAAGCCCATCTAGCCCCTTTATTTATATGGAGGGGGGTAATTGTAGGGGGGGGCAAGTGCCCCCCTTGCCCCCCCCTCCGGACGCCCATGACCCTGAGATTTATATCAAACCCTGAGAGTTCCCAGGTATGGTCATTAGGAAACAACTGCAGCTCAGTTACCTGTAGATAACATTCACAGAGTGGTCTTGTCCTGCTTTTTCTTCACCCAGTTTGCTCCCTCTACCTTCCTGACCTTCTCTCCTACTCTCTCCTTGACCTGTTGCCCTTTGCTTGCCATTGCCTGCTCCTGTTTGCTTCCAACTCCTCGGCACAGTACCCTTTGCTTCCATATTCTAGAGCCAACATCACCCTTTCCATCCATTTCCTTTATGTCCTTTTTCCTGCACCCATTTTCTTCTCATGTCTGGCCCCTTGATCCCTTGTCACACTGGCCCCTGGCCCTTCTCTTACTCCTTCCCCTGCTGTCCGGTGCTCTATGTCTTGCTGTCCTTCCCTCACACTATCAACATGGCCCTCTCTATTTCATGTACAATTAATTTGAATAGGTCCATAATTTTACCCTCCAAATCAATCCTCAAATCTAATAGCTGTTCATTTTCTCATCTTTTCTGAAAACTTCTAATACCGCCACAAATATGCCCTGATTCCTCTAAAACAGAAGGGCAATTCCTGCCCTAGAAAATATGTTTGTGCATAGCATGTTTGAAATTACACTATACTATTTAGCAAACAAAAAGTATATCAATAAATTCAAATAAATAGTTGAATGGGGATCTAGATGAAAACCCTGCTTTCCTGCATATTACAATACTGCACTCTCAGTTGTAATAATTTTTATTGCTAATCTATATAATGCAAAGGGGTGAAAGTGTTATTGGTCTTCACAGAAATCATATTTGTTGTAGTTGTGATACCTCCTAATGGGTCAATATAATAATATTACATAAAGAAATGTGACTTGATTGTGTGACAAACCAGCTATACCAATAGGGACACATAAAATATCTTATTAGTTAAATTGGGCTTTTATCCCCTTGATTGCTAGACAGGGCTCCAACACAATGGGGGTCATGCACTAAAATATGATAAAGAGGTGCTAATGTGGTGATAACATCTCCACTGATATCACTTCTCCAATCCTTGTTTTGTTCTTTGGAGCCTATGCACTAAGATCTCTCCACCTAAGATCTCTCTCACCTTAGTGCATCTTCTTTAGCATTCACTGAGTTATATATTATATTCTCCACATGGTGCATTGGGTGTTCCCCAGACTTGCTCCACTTTCTTTGGAACATAAGTCCCAAATTATAGAAATGTTACAATATGAGAATTCCCTTCTTAAACCCCTTTCACATGGGTAACTCAAACATAGCAATACTGTACTGGTTATACCACCTTTTTTGATATATATACAACTGGACTGTAATGCTCTTCACATAGGCAAAAATCACCTAGTTTGAAAGCACCAAAATCCATTGAGCTTCATCAATGCTGTGTTTAGTACAGTAAGATACAGTAGAGTATGCATGGCGGCCTATGTTGTCTCCAGCTGATCTTACACACAAGTTAATTTGAAGTGTTGTGATGCTCATCTTGGGCCTCAAGTGAATAGCCAAACCATGTGGGCACCTGCACATAATATTTGTTGGTTCTCCAGTTTGCCAGTCATCAGCTTCTTTCCCCCCTGCATCAGAGGAATGCAGTAGAAAGGTGAGTTGAGAATACATGTGGCAGAACTGTATAAGGCAGCTGCTACAATTCTGTTGCCCATGTAAAAGAGCCCATATAATGTTCACTTGGATAGGAAAAAACAAAACCCTGTAACACATATAGGACACTCAATGGTGCTACATTGTAAATATAAATCTTAATATCAACCCATAAATGTAACACTCAGATTTTCAGTTGGTCAGAGTGAAGTCATTACAGCAAAATACACATTCAGAGAATGTACCCTGTCTCCGCTGTGGATTCTGGACCTCTGGACCAACAGCTGCTCTCTCAAAGGAGACAAAATATATATGTCTCCCATAAAAGTATAAAATATACAAACAATTCAATGGCCCGCTAAAGTGTTTCAATGACAAAACTTTTGTCGGATAGCTTTGAAAATGCAATGTCAGAGCCACGAACCCCTAAGTGGAGAAGGGATATGTTCTCTGCATGCACATCTTGTTGGAGTAGCCTCACTCTGACTATCCAAAAATGTGAAAGCAACATTTATGGGTTGATATTAAAGGGATAGTAATACTTCGTTTTAACTTTATTTTATTTTGTAGGCATTAAAAAAACATGAAGAATGATATAAGTCTTATCTCTCAAACCTTTATGGTTTAAGAGATATTCACAAGCAAAGTTTCCCCTCCCGCCCTTTTTACCTAGTGTAAGCCATCTCTTCTCAGATGTGAATCTGGTTGTAAGACCAGACAGATAACAGCAGGGGACAATCTTCTTTATATGAAAACAATGAAAGCCCTCCCCCACTTAACAAGTTTTTCAGGTTTTTCCCTTATCTTTATTGAAGATTGTCCCTCTCTGCAGTCTACCTGGGCACCTCCCTTCTGATGTGGCTGAAGAGGGGGGGATACTTTGCTTGTGAATATCTCTTAAACCATAAAGGTTTGAGAGATAAGACATATCATTCTTCATGTTTTTTTAATGCCTACAAAATAAAATAAAGATAAAACGAAGTATTACTATCCCTTTAAGATTGGTATGTATGATACAGCACCACTGGGTACCCTCTCCGTGTTTTACAGGGAGCGAGATTGAGAGGAGAAGCATTTTTACTTTATTTGCTGAGAGACCTGGTGGGGGGGGATTCCCATCCTATTAAGCGCATATTGCAGTAGATTATGTATATAATTCCATGGCTACTGATCTTGTGAGTACATCAACACTGGGTGTATGGTGGTGGTGTTTTGGTGTTTGAATATTCCACATAAGGGGTGCTCCCCCCTTTCCTCTCTTTTGGGTTTCTACACTTGAATAGAAGGTCATATATTTCTGCTGGTGGACACTGGAGCAATTATTGTATGCAAGACAAAAAATAACTGTTAAAGTATAAAAGCATAGATAATAAATAATGTATGACAGAAATATAATGTTACCAGAACTGTATTAGTTTCTCCAAATGCATGTAGTGTGTAGGGGTCTAATCCTACTTGAAGGGAAACATTCACATTCCCAAGAATTTTCACCATTGCTTTTAAAATGTAAAGCAATATTAGCGCTTTATTTATTTTCTCCACTACCTAAGAGTGGAGATATTAATCTTTGAAATGTGCTGCTTCCGGGTCTGCGGCACCTTGTATGTGCGGCATGGAGCTGCAGGACTTCCCACCTCCCTCCCAGCAACCCCTGGGGCGCGCATTCGCGCTTCTCTTCGGAGCTGCATTTTTCTGGGCTAACGTGACAGCGAGTTCCGTTTCAACCTCAGTAGAATGATAAATGGAGCTTGGTGGGAGGTGGGAAGTCCTGCCGCTCATACACGGTTGCCCAGAATGCGGAAGTGCCACATTTCAACGATTAATATCTCCACTCGGAGGCAGTGGAGGAAATAAATAAAGCAAGCGCTAATATTGTTTTACATTTTAAAAGCAGTGGTGAACATTTTTGGGGATGTGAATGCTCCCCTTTAACAATTATTAAAGTGGAAGGTGTAAAGCCTTTTTACCAATGAATCAAGTTCTGTCTAGTTACTGTGTTAATCCTTAGTACAGGATTTCTATTGTGTAGTTGCTAACCTTAGGCAACCAACTGGAAACATGTTTTCAGGGTACTTTTTGACACCAGGGAGAACCACAGTGACACTCTTGAATTGATGACATGTTATCATGACCTTTGGAAATCTACTACTGTAACTTTCTCATTTTGATCTCTGACAGTAACATAATATAATTACACATGTGCATTGTCTCCTAAAAATAACCACGTCCACTACTGAATCAAGCTACTGCCTGTCCCTATTGAAATAATAAGGCTACTATTCATCAAGCGTTAAATAAATCCCCCATAACAGGAGAAAAATAAAATGTTTCAATAGATAAATGAGTTGAACGTATTTAAGACTAATTCTACACTAGGAATAAGTGAGTCTTAATTTGTTGAACATGTTAACTTGCCTAGGTACAGAAATTGCATATATTTTTCTAAAATTTTTTGCATTATAGTTTCATTGTAAATAAATAGTGATCTCTATTGAAGTCCGCCTTTAGGTCATACATTCTTACTACAACCACCTGAATGGAAGCGTTACCAGTCTTTATAAGACTTTAAACTGAAATCATTGTGAGTCTTTCCATTAAATAAATTAAGGGCCACCTATTCCTGATAGGGCCCCTTGAAGAACAACTGGGACAAGCGTGAAGCAAAACAACTGCACCATAAGAGACAAATACACCAAATTTCCATCGATTTTAAATGGGATTTTAACCCCTTCAACGCATTGCTTCTCTCAAACATTGAAGGGATTAAATCACTGGACATATTATTTGACCCCTATGATGCATTTGAATTGCTCCAGTTAATACTTAATCAGCCTCAGAATTCCAAGCTTGGGTCCAACTGACTTAACCCCTTCGCGTCCACTGACGTGCCAGGACCATGACGGTGGTCTGGCACTTAAGAACCAGTGACGGTCCTGGCATGTCATGGAATTCAGGGCTCCTGAATCGGTTCACCCCCCCAAAAAAAAAAAATGCCTCGTGGTCCTCAAGTGCCGGCCGCGCATGTTCGTGCCGGTCTCTAAGGGGTTAAGTGGAACTATCACCTTAAAACAACTTAAGCAATTACCTGTGTGTTATGCTATGTGCTTTTATTTATTACTATTTTTAAACCCCATGTACATGGGCCACAGTGCCACCCAGCAACCTCAGCTGGTGGCCAGAGCCTCTCTTCTCACTGGCGGCGCTGCAGTCATGTGCAGTACTGACTGCCAGAACACACCGCAGAAGGTGTGCAGAGAGGACTCCGGTCTGAATTCGGTGCGCCCCCTCCATATCAGCCGTGGAGTGTTCGGGCAGTCAGTACTGTGCATGACTGCAGAGTGGGCCGTCTCTACTGCGCATGACTACAGCGAGCAGCAGTCTCTACTGCGCATGACGGCTTCTGACAAACATCCTAGCGAATTATAATATAGGATTTTTAAGCAATTAGCATTTTTTTTGTGCTATGTGGTTCCCTGATGACACAGCAGGTAGAAGTGGCTTCCCCTATTTCACTTGATCCACCCCCACATATTGTGAGGTCCTCTCCTGCCCATGTTCAACCCAATTGCAACTTTGCAATGCATTTTACATCTTTTTGGCACTCAAAGGTTTAAATGCATTTAGCAATTGATCTCTCATCATCCCTCACCAGCCAATGGCTGCAAGAGATGATGGGAGCTGCAGTCCAGCAACAGCTGTAGGGCTTCACATTGTTCACTCCTGAAAAAGAGTATGTCTGTGGTGTATCATTTATTGAATGGCAGCACACAGGGAAATGTGAGATTAAAAATGACTTCTTAGTTTATCTCTAAAGTAGAACAATTTAAAATAACAGTTCTAAGTGTATCTGAAGAATGCAGTTTTGCTTTGAGTGGACTGAGAATGTTGCATTGTTTATTTGCAGTAATTATGGGGAAATTACATCTTTACAATAAGTCAGTATAATGCATAGGGGGGCTTTGGGAGAATGTATTATGTGATTATGCTGAGAAACAAAAATATCCCAGTTATACCGTACATATTTCTAATATCACAAAAGAATTACAAAGCAATTACTTTTAGCCTCTCAAGAATAAAGAATGATAACACTAGAAGGAGATTATCTATTTTCATGTAATATTCAAGCCATACGGGATGAACATTACAAAAATAACTATCAGCTTGTGCTAGTTCTATTCCCATTTAAGCAGACTTGGCAGTTCAGTAGCAGCAGATTTATGCAGGCTTTTGAGCTTTGTAACAGACGTTCTGACCCCAACTGTTATGTTAATGATTGCAAAATCAAGTGATCCAAAGATTTAAATTATGAGGATTCTTCTGTGGAACCATGTATGTGTAACCACTCATAAACTTTTAGAAATGGAGTTAGGAATCCAAAAATGCAAGACATGGAGGGTTATGCACTAAGGCATGATAAAGAGGTGATAAAGCAGAGATGACTTCTCTATTGATATCACTTCTCCAGTTCCTATGTTATTCTGTGGAACCTATGCACTAAGATCTGCAAAGCTGGAGAAATCTTAGTGCATTGGCTCCATAGCTTGTTTACTTGGAGCTACTGAGATAGCAGTGGAGGTAAAGGTTTTGACACAAATGTGGCTCTATAGCATTGCATTGGCTGCATTGTGCAATCCCATTGGCTGCATTGTGCAGTCCCAACTAAATGGATAAGTATGTTCCCATAATAGTAATATGGTTTCATAGCATAATTTCCCATAGAAGGCAACAGCTTAAAGTAATATTTCTTATTTAAATTAAAACTATATCTGTAAAAATAAGTGCAATTTGTGTAGGACTTCAGATATTCATAATGCATTCCTCCCAACATTTCAGATTGCCAAAGAGGGACACTTGTGTTTTAAGGGGTGTTGCTGGGGGTGTGGCTGGTGGGCGGGGCATTAGCAAGAATTTTTAGGCTATTTAATGACCTATTGACTCCTCCTTGTGTAACCTAATAAATGACTTATAACAAGATCAAAGTATTTTATTTATACAGATTAATTTATAAACACATATACTGACATTTAAACACACAGTAATGTGAGGTTTATTGCTGTGGAGCAATGTGATACACTTTATACACACACTACACAATCTGATCTCCTAAAAAGAGGGACAACAGGGTGGGAAAGAGGGACAGAGGGATTTGGGTCTAAAAGAGGGACTGTCCCTCCTAAAGAGGGACATTTGGGAGGTATGCATAATGTACAAATCCTTGAGACATTGCAATGTACAAATAACTTTAGAGCTGTGTTTCTGTGACTAGTAACCCAAAATAATTTTGGTTGGCCACTATGGGGTACCACCAATTACTGTTATTTGTAATAACAGCGTGCAGCTATTTACCTTCCACTGGCAGGGAGACAACCAAATATGAAGTTGGCTTCAGCCAATCTTTTATCAACAAAAAAGGGTTATTTTTTAGCAAGAGGACTTACTTAGGTACAAGTCCTTCATAGAGCAGTCAGATTAATCCTTTTATTGGTAATATATTTTGGCATAGTGCAATATTGACTGATGATATAGATACATTTGATTCACACCTCCTCACAACAGACAGTATTATTACGCAGTTTAAATAAGAATGGTTATAGAAAGCCCTAACCACATTCTGCAGAACCATGTATTTTCTTATTGTGAAATGTAAATGTTTACACACAAATTCAAATACGTATACTTCCCCTTTAAATATCTATGTGATCAGATGTCTGCTTATTGCCTCTGGTTATTTAAGGACTAAAAGATATGAGCAATTAATTCCAAGATTTGTTAAAATTGATAAAGGGTTAATTAAACTCTCATGAAAATGTTTAAACTAAAAAAAAGGTAAAAATTACTCCAAAAATTATAAATCCAATAGTTAAGATGAGAGAACCTGTCAGTGGGTGGGTTATAGACATGTTTAGATGGTGTGGACTGTATGTCTGATACAAACCCATACTTTGATGAACACATTACTTGCTGCTATACATAGCTCTGAGGCAGCACAGCTTTAGATATAGTTTAAAGGGATAGTAATGTTTCATAATAAAAGCAGCTCTAATTAATCATCATAGTATTTGGACTTAATGTGTACTTGTACTTAAGAGAAAAGTTTTCATATTTATCTGTATAACATGCCTGAGGAAGAGACCTAAGAAGTCTTGAAAGCTTGCATTTTAAATCTGTTTAGTTAGCCAATAAAGGTATCAACTTTACAAAAAATTTTGCATCCTGTATTTCTACGGCTAACACGGTACCAACTCTCATCTATTATTTCAATTCTGTCAGTTCCAGAGTAATTCAATGACAAAGTGTCCCCTTCCCGCCCCTTTTACTGATGTCACTCTGTTCAGCCAAAGCAGAAGGGAGGTTCCCAGGTAGACTGCAGAGAGGGACAATCTTCAATTAAGATAAGGGAAAAACCTGAAAAGCTTGTCAAGGGGGGCAGGGATTTCATTGCTTTCATAGGAATAAGAGTGTCCCCTTCTGTTATCTGTCTGGTCTATGGACTGGATTCCACATCTGAGAAGAGATTGCTTACACTAGGTAAAAGGGAGGGGAGGGGAAACTTTGCTTGTGAATATCTATCAAACCATAAAGGTTTGATAGATAAGACTTATATCATTCTTCATGTTTTTTTAATGCCTACAAAATAAAATAAAACAAAGTATTACTATCCCTTTAAACAATGGTTATATGCTAAATACAGATTCTCAGTCAAATGGCTTTTCAAATGCTTGACAGTTGAAGTTGAAATTTGGAGGTTAACAAGAAACAAAAAACAAAAGCAAAATATTAGCCTTTTCTAGGGATGAGCAAACTATTTTGCCCCAAAAGAGAAAACAGAGGAAAAAAGGCACTTAGAAATGTAGAATCTGATGACAGATAAGAACTGTTCGGCCCATCTATTCTGCCCATTTTACTGTACATAATACTGTAGGGGAGGTCTAACCAGAGATCTGTAGAGTGGCTTGGCCACTTCCGTTTTCTGCTACTTATGCCCCTAGCTAAACAACCTAGCACCCTGCTTGCATTCACAGATGCTTTGTTACACTGCATGCCTGCCTTTGAGTCATCAGAAAGAATTACTTCCAAATCCCTTTCCTCTAGTGCCACTGTCAGCATATTACCCTTAATATTATATTCTGCCTTTGGATATTTACATCCCAAGTACATTATTTTACATTTATCAACATTAAGCTGCAGCTACCACACTTTTCCATTCTTCTAAGTAATTTGCCTAAATCATTTGTCATGTCTACCCTGGTGCAGATCATTGTATCATCTGCAAAAAGGCATACCTTACCTTGAAGAAATTTTGCAATATCACTAATAAAAATATATAAGCATGGGCCCCAGTACAGATCCCTGAGGTACCCCACTAGTAACACGCCTTTGGTGGGAATTCCACAAAAAGTGACATTTTCTGCTTTTTTTCTTCCATGACCCCTGTTAACCATATTACCACACGCACACGGTCCTCTCAGCATTGTCACACAGTAACCAGAGAACCACACACACTGTCCTCCCAGCCTTGTCCTACAGTAACTATAGAACCACACACTGTCCTCCTAGCATTGTCCCATAGTAACTATAGACCCACACACTGTCTTTCCAGCCTTGTCCCACAGTAAATATAGAACCACACACTGTCTTCCCAGACTTGTCCCACAGTTAGTATAGAATGACACACTGCCTTCCCCCCCAAAAAACTTAGCATTGCTACCTACTGTAGTGGGAAGTGGTACATTTAGCCCCTGAATCCTGAACTGTGACTTGTCTGAAGAATATTTCTATCCATTCCATATTAATAAACATACTTACTAATCACACTTCTTTTCCATTTTCCATGGTTTTCCCATGGGTTTTAGAGTCTTCGGTGAGTAGCAGTTCTCCAGTATCCGGACCCAGTTCACCAAATAATGGTCTAGTTGGCATTGGTGTGGAAAATGAAACCCCAATGTTGTCATCAAATTCACATACAGAGGTAAGAGGGGTATGTGACCATGCAATGACATATAAAAAAAACAGACCTGAATTTCATGGGAATAATTTAATAAGACTGAACTTAAAAATTATATATAAAAAGAACTATAATTAGTATTCCCACTATCTGTAGATTTTTTTAAAGGATGATCCTTACAATACAGCTGTACATAGCAAGTATAAGAACATCAATACCTAGTTACCATAATAGAAAAGTGCATCTTAATTTAAAAAATCTTAGCTGTAATAAGTTTTATATTTTTGTAGGTATATAACAAGATTCTTATTCACTAACAGCATAATTAAATTGATCATATAAAACCAGAAGCAGCAAACATTAGTACTCAAGAATTACCCACAATGCATGTTTTCAGGATAGACCAGTACAGGTAGACTAATGAAAGTGACACCACTAATTAGTTCATCTGGGGTATCCTGAAAATATATACTTTTGGTAGTTCTTGAAGACCAGAATTGGCTGCTCCTGTATTAAACAATATTGTCTGTTTTTGGCACTTCATAATAAACTTGTTCCCATTTATTTCAGTAATGCTCATATATATATATATATATATATATCGATACAGTTGCATATATTTTTACATATTTATGCTGGTATCTTAATCTATAAATATAGACAAATGTATATTTTAATTAATTTCACTTTTAATATTGATGACATCCAAAGGCCAATGTGTATTTATGAAATGGTTAACAAGTGTAAAAATGTAATAGTTGGCAGTGCATACTTATCAATTGGACACATTTTTGACTACCTTTTTAAGCCATTGGATGGCTGAGACATCTCCAGTGCATTGCTTTACAATGCTTTGGACATATTTCTAAAATCAAAAATATTAAATGTAAATTATCAGCATATTTAATGCATATTTAAATAAAAATGCAGCAATGTTTTTTATTGTGCATCCAAAAAGTGGGTTTATTTGTGAAGTTGAATATTAATGAGGTATAATCATGGAACTAAAGAACAATGCATCTATTGAAGGTGGCTGGAACAACCCAATGTTTTGATTCCTCTTTTTTTTTTAAAGTAAAATGTGTACTAATTGTTTAAGACACTATTGTGGGTATAGTTTGTTGGATTCACTTCGAGACACTTGAGTGAAACCTGCTTAAGAATTTGAACCACAATCAAGCAAATCTAAGATAACATATTCCTGTAGACCGTACTAGAAGGTGCAGTTATGTCTACTTTCTACAGAAAGAGAAGCCTTGGCCTCACTCTTACTGAAGTAGGAAACAGGCTAGAATACTTCCCAAGTGGGTTCGCGAAGCAAGAATCAGACCCAGTTTTATTGGAGTCCTGTAAGACACACCCTAGTAATTATAGTAGTTTTCTATACTAGTTTCTAGAATTCAACATTCTGTTCAGTATTTGACAGTTCTAACATAAATTTGACTAGCAAATAGATTATTATAAAAAAAAAATCACAAATCTTGTGTATACAGTATGGCAGCCTGCCGAAGAAGAGTGGTGAAAAGTCAATGCATGAAACTTGTCCCATGACTGCTTTATGATACAAATAATATTTCTATCACATATAAACCACCATGTGTATATGGTTTATGATACAGTATAAATAGCCTCCAACAATTGTGCTCATGATTTCCTTTAAATCATCTCATCGGAGTAATATAAGACATGGCAAGTTCTTGTCCTTGTAAGGCTGTTTTCTGAGTACCTGATAACTAAATCTGTTTGCCTAAACCTTTTCTAATTGAGAATTTAATGAAGCATCTTTGACCTGAGAGTCACCTACAGCATGTTTTATTCCTGTTAAATTTATGGCCAGAGTAAAAAAATGGATTGACTTGGCAACACAGTTTCTTCAGGTCAGCAGCAGGACATGTACTCAGCAAGCAGTAGACACCATTCCACTTCCAGTCTTCCCCTTCATAATAAATTGTTTGTGAACTGTGATCCTGGGGGCAGGTGTTTGACCTCTGCCCACTGATTAGCAGCCTCCCTGTGGACCCTGGAAGAGAAAAATGTTACCCTGATGGCTAACATGTGGCTTTGTCTTGTAACCCTTTGTATAAGAAGTCATGGATGTCATATTGAGGTGGCAGAACAGAGACATAATTACTACACAATTAGACAATTAGGAAGTAAGCATTCAATAACGAAACATTTGGGGCTTCAGACAGAGAATGTACAGCATTGTTTTAGATTTATCTGACTAAAAAGGAAGAGCACCAGTTTTGATACAAAAAAATCATTGTTTTTTTATCCTTGCATTTATCAAATTTCAGGGACTTTGTGAGTTGGAGTTTGTGGTTTTTAGCTTTCCATTTCTTTGGGAGAAATTCATTGCAATTTTGTTGCCAACAGGAAGTAAAATATTAATTTTTTTTCTCGATTGCATGAGGAATATCCAAAGCTTTTGTTTGTCTTTTGGACTTGAAAACGTATATTGGTTTGGATGAAGTAAAAAGCAATTTGAAAACAGATTTAAACTGAATTTCATCTGATACCAACCACCGTGTTACCAGACATGTAGAAGTGAAGTTGACATGTTCCTGTCAAATAAATACACTGACATATATGAACTATGGGCCTTACAAAGAAAGCAAAATATGAGCAATTCTAGAGCAACCAAGTGCAACACAAAGGGGCAATGAAAGTTCCTACTGATTTAAAATGGTCTGTATCCCATAGACTGCTGGAAGCAATGCACTGGAATTCACTCCATCAGTCAACTGGAACATTGCTAATTTTTATTTGTTCCTCTTGATGTTGTTATTTTAATCTAGAATTGTTCATATTTTGTTTTCTGCATCAGGTCCTAAATCACTGCATAAGTGAGTTATGTCTATGCATTATAACACACATGTACCTATATAAATGTGTGTGCGTATATATATATATATATATATATATGGATGTATATATATATACATGTTAAGAAGTAGTCAAATGGAACGTTGCTAATTTTTATTTGTTCCTTTTGATGTTGTTATTTTAATCTAGAATTGCTCATATTTTGTTTTCTGCATCAGGTCCTAAATCACTGCATAAGTGAGTTATGTCTATACATTATAACACACATGTACCTATATAAATGTGTGTGTATATATATATGGATGTATATAAAATGTTTTTGCATCTCCCTAAAATATTTCAGCACTGGGTTTGGTAGGGGTATTTTAAACCTTTTCTTATTTGTAATTAGAGCTTCAGAAGCAAATGTGTTGGTTAATATGAATACATACTTCCTATAGCTATTTAATGCACAATTAAGAAAAAAAGCACTGCTTAAACTATACTCAACAATAAAAGGTTAACACCCACATCAACGCCCACATCTGTTTCCCTATCTCTCCAGGCTAATGAATTGCTTTGTTTTGACATGGTTATTGATATCACTTCCCCATGCACCATGAATATGCACAATACATAGTTATTTGGCATGTATATTAGTTTTTATCCAACAGAACTCCATAAAAAGAAGTATTAAATACACATTATAATATAGAGTAAGCAAAAAAACTAAAGCTGTCACATTTTAGCATTCTGTTTATAATTCCATATAGCTGCTTATTCTGTTGCATATACATTGGCTTGTGTATTTTCAAGCTGTGAGAAAAAGACAGTCTTAAAATGTTCTTCTAAGCCTATGCTTAGTTTTTGCTCCTGATTATTAAATGTAGGACTATAACTATAAATGCAAGTGTCTTTTAATTTGGTTTGAAAGAAGGATTTAGGATGGAGATTTGTATGCAGGGATCGGGTATATATCTTTATATCTGCAGTTACCTGTATGTAAAGATCTTTATTTTACCCTGCTTTTAGTTCACACCTATAAGATAGGATTCAACAGTGGACAATATCTTTAGAGGTAATTGTCTACAAGATTGTAAACAAAAAGTAACTAGAAGTAGCCTACAATAAAAATACTATAAAAGTATACAAATATATGGATAAATGCTTCTATTAAGCAAACTAAAACAAACTTATTCCTAGGATACAATTCCTCTTTTACCTGAGACTTTTTAAACACTTTCTTAAAGGGTAACTATAATACTTTACTAAGTCTGACCCAATGAGAGTGAGAAAAAAAGAAACAAGCCTGGCACAGCCCCAAAACAACACTATCAGCCATTCAGGATGTCGGAAAACTGACATTCGTTTTTGGAACTTTACATTTGCTTGCGCATTCATTACCCATAGTTCCACTGATTCAAGCCTGATGCAAAGAGTCTGTGGGTTTTGAATCATACTGGACATGAAACTGTCTTGCATGATATGACATATATAAAGACAGGGAACATCCCGAGTCTCCTGTTAGGCCCATTCTGCTTCTGTGTTGCTTCACAGGAGCACACAATGCAGTCTCACCTTAATCAGCTGGTTTGTTTCCAGGGGAGCAACTCTCCAAACAAGGCAATTATCTCATGATATTTTCCCTTTAGGCATGCTCCATAGAACAAATTATGAATTAGACAGGGTTTTTTTTTAGATGTTGCACACATAAGACTTTATATTATTTTCTTTGTTTTGTGGTTTTTACATCTTTAGGCATTTAAAGGAATAGTAATACTTCATTTTATCTTTATTTTATTTTGTAGGCATTAAAAAAAACATGAAGAATTATATAAGTCTTATCTCTCAAACCTTTATGGTTTTAGAGATATTCACAAGCAAAGTTTACCCTCCCGCCCCTTTTACCTAGTGTAAGCAATCTCTTCTCAGATGTGGAATGCAGTCCATAGACCAGACAGATAACAGCAGGGGACAATCTTCTTCCTATGAGAACAATGAAATCCCTGCCCCCCTTGACAAGTTTTTCAGGTTTTTCCCTTATCTTAATTGAAGATTGTCCCTCTTCATTCTACCTGGGCACCTCCCTTCTACTCTGGCTGAGCAGTGTTACATCAGTAAAAGGGGCGGGAAGGGGACACTTTGTCATTGAATTACTCTTGAACTACAACTCTGACAGAACGGAAATAACACTCTCCATACTATGATGATTAATTAGAGCTGCTATTATTATGAAACATTACTATCCCTTTAAGGTTATTCCAGATGAAGTAACAGTTTGATAATCACTTTTAGGTAGTGGTTGGTCAACATTTTCCTCATCAAATGGACAATTTTTACTCTAGGGAAATTGCTATTTTATCTTTTTTTATGAAATTGGGAAGGCAGAGTAACAGATGACAGTATGATGACAAGTATGGCTAATGTGAGTAGTCTTTACCTTATTTTTGTTTTTCTTAATAAATGTGTAATGATTTTGCTTATAAAATGTTGCTAGTTCTCAAAAATCTTTTAAATAATTATTTCTGTTTAAATAATATTTTTTCCAATATTTGAAGCCTTTATATAGCTTAGAAATCTTTGTAACATTCAATCAAATAAATTATATTTTTTAAGAAATAAAATATACTATTCTTACCTTTAAATGAATGGCAAGAATAGTGCATCTATCTTAAATTCTTGGTTTTTTTAAATACTTTTTATACTTATTGTCTTAAATTTGACAGCACAAGGAAGTAGAGATGAACTTGCAGGGTGGAGTTATTTTCCAATAGACCAAATGTACATTTATGCCACAGAACACCATTAAGAGCAATATACTATTTAACTAATATTAATTTTTTGACACATTTCCTGCCTCTATTTTCACATCTTTTATTTTAAAAGTAAGATCTCAGCAAGTGTATCAGTGAAATGTAAAGTATGGACTAACAAAATGTTCCCACGTGAGTATTACATAAAGCCTCATGACCCCATTAGGACTTATGAATTTTTTTTTATTTTTGGTTATAATGATTTTCCACCAAAGACTAATAAAAAGGTTAATGGTTACCATCCATCCTACTAGGGAGGGCATTTAATGACATATAACAATGAATTACTATTTTCTTGATGTACTATAAATACAGTAATTTAACACCTTTTACTACTGTGCAACCTTTTTTTTGTTTATCATTCCACCCAGGGGTACACACAAATGTCAGAGTGAAAATTACTCATCTCTTCTCATCTGGCACACTCTTGCTTCAGACCTGGTTATGAGCTGCAACTAAAAACAAAATTGTACAAGAAGGTTATATTTTTGCATAACATCCTGTGTTTTGTGTTGCTCTGCTCTTCAGTGACAGCAGTGCATTAGCTAAATTTATTTTCTTTAGTTAATTGATATCCCAGATTTGTCCATTACAAAACCTATAGCCTTTCCAACCTCTACATGCTTGACAAGTTATTATATTTACTTAGCCAGTCCTGTGTGTGCAGTATCCTTCTTGGAGGTGGTCTATTAACAGAGGTCCATATGCTTTTTGTTTGGGAAGAAAGCAGTCACTGTTGTCATACTGTTACAGAGGATATTCTCTTTCAGTGATGTGACTCCCTTGGGGATAATATCATGCCAAAGCTCCTAATAGTAATGATGCCTATGTGTCTCTTTTTGTGTATCATATCTGTTTCGGGAAGAAAACCATAAACAGAACATGTAATTCAAGGACCTCATAAACTTGTAGGTTGTTCCAAATACAGAGATGATGAGGTGAATATTAGGGACGGATGAAAAGTCCTTCTTATTAGCTGGAATTTAAATAAACCCCCTATTCCGCATAATTTTCCTATTGTTGTGTGAAAATAAAATTTACCTCTAATAATATTTCCACAACAACTTTGCCAATTTCCACCTATAATTTTATGGCAGCAAGAATTCCCACAGCAATACTATTGCTGCTGTTTGCTGAAGGAGAGAAATCCAGTGTTAAAAGTAAATTGTTAGGAAGCTGAGTCCTATGGCAACATAAGACATGCAAAAACTGTTAGCTGGCTGAAGCCTTTTTTGTTTGTCAGTCATTCATCAATGACCATAACCCCAACTGTTGTAAATGGTGGGGACTGCGCAAATCCCTCCTCCTCTTCCTCAAGTGATGTTACCAGCATTATATGTTTCACTGTTTTGTGTTTTTTTTCTGCTTCTGCTACATATTTGTACGGTATTAGATGCTGGTTCACTTTTAAAAAGTAAGTATAGCAACACTGCTGCTGGATACATGTATCCTATGGCCCTTAATTGTATAACCAACTGAAAACCCGTTCCTACTGCATGTTTGCTGGTGGGCACCTATTGATTTCCACAGCAGTATGCATGGGTGTTGGCCACATACACACACACACACACACACACACACACACACACACACACACACACACACTGTTTTGCTTGCCAGTGGTTAAGTGGGTCTTTGTTTTGGCCTAGAAGATAATTATCCTAAAAATATGCTGTATGCAGAGGGAGTAACTGCATGGAGCTAGACATTGTTCATGGGCATTAGTTACCTTCCCATATTCTGGGAGCAAGTCCCATAGAGATGTGCCAATGCCACCACCAGTATCACAAATGTTAGACTGTCACCCCTGAGACATATTAATTGTGATGATTGCATGTTCTTAAAATGTTGTGATGTTATTGTCGCTGATGTTGATGGTATAATTGCCAACTTCCTTCTTACTGCATTGTCCCTACATTTATCTTTCTCATTCCTTCTCATTCTACACAATGGAATGTTCCACTGGATCTTTAAATATTTGTTTGTATTGTTTATATCCTCAGAGTGCTACTGCTCATGCCTTGGCATAAATTCAGAAAATGTACATTTAAAGAGAGAGTTCAGCGTTGTAGGAATAATGTATTCTTCATTGCGTTCATGGAGACTGTGGGAGGATCCTGCTTAGAGTATGCCAAAATGATTAATCAGCTGGCTTCTGCTTGTGTTGTCATAACTGTAAGATTCATCAGCCATTCTTATCATGTTTTTGGTAATAAATATATTAGCGGAAGCATCTCACTAATTCTTGCATCAGCATGGCTAAGCAGCAAGGAGTAGCTCACATAAAACACAAGTTACTTTCTGCATTCTAGTCACTTGTCCCCAAATCTGTGGTCAGGTGATCTTTCTTGCTATATGATGTCTCCAGCCCTTTTCCCACCACACCGACCACCTGCTTGTACAACTCTGGCAGCTTGGATATACCTCATTTTTTAAAGAAAAGAATAGTGTAGAAAGTTTGCATTATTGTTTGTACGTTTTTGACCTCTTTCTAAGAACTCAGTAAGTAGAAGAACTGTATAACTTCATTGCTTTAACAACTCAGTGACTACTAGAAGTGGTGGTGGAGGTAGTGGAGACAGATTTGGCACTTATGGGACCCTATAACTTTTTACATCCAGCTAGATTAGAATCAGCCTTTCTACTGCTGCTGTTCATCACACCTCTAACATGGTTTTTGTGTGTCACACAAACAGACCTGCAGTTGAGCTTCAGATGGGAACTCGAGGAGACGGTGCCTAAATGTGATCCTGCTTGTCTCATGAATACAGATCAACAGATAGATATGTTTAGCTTTTGGAACATGAGTGAAGTATCTCTATAAGGTACATTTCATACACTGAGGGGTTCTTGAGAGAGAACTACTACATCTACAACTACAGGGGCTAGATTTTAAAACAGTACTAGCAGAAGGTGTCATTGCAGTTGATTTTAAACAGCAGCAGAAGCATTAATTTCTAGGTTTGGGATTTTGACCTGTGTTAGTGTCCAAAAAATATCAGTGTGACATGGTGGGGTTTGGACTAGGAAGCAGTCACAGTGATGATGACCAAGATGATTGTGTATTTTTAGGCATGTTTACTTGTTCAGAATCAGAGTTTTCAGTCAATGTCTCAATTAGTTTATAAACAAGTAAAATATTCCTTTTCCGATGAGGAAGATTGAGCCTGCTGCTTTCAGCTATTATTTGGCTATATAATCATTGTTCTCACTCTCTTTTCACCTGTATTACAAGAAGGGGATGAAATTTAAAGAGTCATTCTAACTCCACAGAATCATCAATGATTAGGTCATCAGCAGCACCCTCATTCTTTTTACCTTTCCTGTAAAGGTGATTTATGGAACATTGTCCCCTAGTTTGCAGAGGGGTGTGTCATCATCACTATCATTGTCTGAAGCAGTAGTTGATCTGACTGATAAATCCTTCTCCTCCTTCCATTGGAATGTAACTCATCATTGTCTTTAGAATTGTTAAAAGGCTTAGTACAACTTTTGTAGTGGAACTTGTATATCATTTTTACAAACCCTTTCCTCAGAAAGATGAAGATCATCTCATTTATTGCTTAAAAGAGCAGTAAACTTTTTTTTATGAAAACACATATTTTATAGAGCATTTCCTGCTGAATAAAACAAGGTCACTCACATCGCTGTCAGTTGTTTTATTCAAAATTTAGAACAGTTCAAATAATCAGAAAGTGAATTTACTGTGTTTACTTCCTGATAGTTCTAACTGACAGGAAGTGACAGGCCATTTCTATCACATTCTATAGAGAACTGTATGTCTCTGACTTTTCTGACTTTCCTCTCCATTAGAATCTAACAGGAAATCTAATTAGAATTTGACCACTAGAGGGCACTGCTAATGTAAAAAAACATGGGTTTAAAGTGTAATAACTCTGGAAATATAAATCTCTCAGTAGTGGGAGTACCCTTACCTTACTCAATAGGAAAATCCCTATAATATATATTTTTTCATAAAAAAAGTTTACTGCTCCTTTAAGCTGCAGCAACTTCTGAGGAGAAGCAGCACAGGGATAACAGACAGTCCATGAACTTTCATTAGTGGCCCGTCATACAAAACTTATACAAGTTTCTACTTTTGTCATCTCCAAGATTATCAGTATTATTTGGGAGAAATAATCACAGTAATATAAAATGATTAAAGGTTGAAACAGTGAGGTGAAAGTATGAATCCATAAGTGCAGCCCCATGACATTAGTCTCTAACGCAATGGTTGTCAACCTGGCTGCCCTGGCCACACATTTAGGGTACCACATTTTTCTTTGAAGACATAGACAAAATTCATATGCACATAGTGAGGCCTAAGAATAACTACTTATGTATACATTTTCTCTTCAAAATACCCTTGACAAACTGCACGATTTTAGGGGTACCTCAAAAATTCCATACTCTGTGTTAGGGGTGTCTTGAGTAAAAAAGTTTTAAAACTGTTGTTCTAATTTCAGTGGTGCTCTTAAAGGTATCCATTACAGAGTAGGATTGATGTAGTACATACTGTTTACAGGCTCCACCAGTGCTGGGCTTTAATACCAGCCCCATAACTTGCACAAGGAAACAGTGACAACAAGCAGTTTTCTACATCTTATTAATGCATGTCATAGATATTTGTGTCATATAAAGGATTGTCCTGAAATGCCCACATCCTGCCTCATTTCCCTACCCTTGAGCTAGCTGCACTACGTGGATGCTTGTAGGCATATATATCTTAGTAAATTAGCATTATGCAGGAATAGAGTCTTTGTGGTGATTCCAGTACCTGATTTACTTTGAAATCACTGTGATACATTGATACCAATGTCACAGAAATGTCCTTAAAAGCAAAGGGACTTCAGTATCAAAAGAAACTGGAGCACTTCTGGGGCAAATCAACTGTACAAGTGGGGAAAATAAAATCATTCCCCTAAATCCATTGTTCAATGATATTTTTTAACCCTTTGAATGCTAGAGAGGTCTCCAACCCATTGGTTTGCAATGGGTTGGAGACCGCTCTAGCATTCAAGGGGTTAAAATCTCAGTTCAAATCAACGTGAATATTTCATTGCCCCCTGTGGTGTAGATTGTTTGCCCCAGAATTGTTCCAGTCTCTTTTGATACAGAAGTTCAGCATTGTTTTAGCACTAGGCTGCATTGTGACAATGAAGCTAACACAGTAAGAACTACAGTAATCCTGGAGCAAACCAGCTTGTCATAGGGGACCAATAGAAAGTCCCCAAATCCCCCTTTCTCTCACAATCAAAGGGTTAAGAGCCCCATTTCAATAAATGTGTCCCCTATGGTGCAGTTGGTTTGATCCAGCATTGCTCCCATTCCTTTGAGTGAATTGGCAAGATTCACTTGGGGATTGATGTTATAAAACTATCGTAATGTTTTTGTTTCTTGGACATGTACAATTAAGTACCAAACAAGCCGTTCTGTAAAATAAATGAGGTGACGTAAACCAGGCACTTTGTTGTATGTATTGTGTATTTTAGAGACATGTCTTTGTACTCATTCTCATGAATACATCTACAAAAGGTAATACTAGCCTTTTCCTCTTCATCCCTACTATTTGCACATTGATGAATTTTGACCTTAGTCGGGAGTTTCAGTGGACTAGTCCCAGGATGAGGATAACAAATTAATGCCCTACAGCATTGTGGCATACAGTGACTGGCAACTCACTGAATGATTTGGTAACAATTTCAATAACATTAACTAGACTTTATTAACCCTTTGAGTGCCAAAGAGGTATCCAACGCATTGCAACACAGGTTAAGTTTATGTACTAAGAAAAATATGTGAAATGTTTGGACAAACCAATTCCATCGTAGGGGACAAATACAAATTCCTATACTTCCCATTGAATTTACTCTTTGAGTGCAATGTGTTGGACATACCTCTGGCACTCAGCGTATTAAATGGGGCTGTTAACCCCTTGAATACTAGGCATCTCAGTTCATAATGCTTTCAAGACCTATGGCATTCAGGAGGTTAAAATCTCAATTGAAATCAGTGGGGATTTATATCTGTCCCCTATCATGCCATTGGTTTGTCCTAGAATGTATCTAAATCTTTTTATACATCAGAGTTTTTGTGAAATTGATAACATTTAATTCTTTGCCACTGAATTCTTAGCGGCATATGTTTAAAAACTAAAGTGGAGCAATGTTGGGGCCAAATATCCCCACAATATTTATACAATTAACCTCTTATATGCTACAAAGGTCCCCAATACATTGTGAAGCAATGCACTGGAGACTTCTCATGCACTTATCATTACCCTTTGGTTGAAAGTGGATTAGTATTTATTGCATATTGTGCAGTTGATTTGCCCCAGAATTACTCCACATTTTCCCTTATACATATGCCCCACTGGAAGACAAAATCAGGGTTTATATTGTTTTTTCATATTTCCATCTGGGGATAAAAAAGTTGGTTGGAAAAATTCTTGGGGGAGATGCACTAAAGCATTATAAAGAGGTGATAAAGCTGAGATAATTTCTCCAGTGATATCACTTCTCCAAGTTCTATGTTCTTCTATTGAGCCAATGCGCTAAGATTTCTCCAGCTTTGGAGATCTTAGTGCATTGGCTCCATGGAATAACATAGGAACTGGAGAAGTGATATCATGGGAGAAGTCATCTCCGCTTTATCACCTCTTTATCACGCCTTAGTGTATAACGCTGTAGTATTGTTACTAAGCACAACATACATTGCTATAGGAAGCATGTAAGAAGTACAGAAAACAATTTGGTTTTGTATGGTATGAACATATGTTTTTCCTGAACTTAGTATAATTAGATGTCTTAGTCATTCAGAATGTATTTTCTGTTTCAGAACTTGGTTTCACATCAACATCTTGTTCATCATGAAAAATCCTTGAATCTATTAAACCTATACACATCTCCATCTCTGCCCAACATCACCTTAGGACTTCCAACATCAGCTTCTCAACTTAGCGTAAGTAACTTTATTTTAAGTATCTCTTCCTTGTGAAAATAATATTGGGCAATATATAACAAGTGGGTTACTCCGAACAACCACATAAGTAGTGAATCAACTAATAGGGCCATATGTTCAAAAGAAGGTGAGAACTAACAATCCCCTTTGATTTAAATGGGAATTTTAACTCCTTGAATACTAGAGAGGTCTCCAAATCATTGGGTGTTTTTAGTTCTCCTCTATAGTGCAAGTGGTTTGACCCAGAATTCCTGTACTTTTTTGTGAACATACAGACCTAAATTCCTTGCACTTTTTCTCTGTTTGTGATTGTACTTATATATAAGTATGTGCAATTGCTACTTTTTATTAGCACATCTGTTACTCTTCAAATTGAAAATGTTTTGGTGCATATGTTCCTTTTATAATTGGTCATGATAGTAACATAGTAAATTAGGTTGCAAAAAGACACAAGTCCATCAAGTTCAACCTTTGCTTCATAACCCAGAGACATGAGAATTACTGTAAAATCTATCATCTAATATGCACAATTTTACCCCACTTCACCTTATGTGAAGAAAAAAAAATTGTGTTGGCAGATACGTTCCCTCCCTCCCCCAGCGCAATCGGCTCTTAAGATAAGACTTACTATGTTTAATTTAAGCCCCCACTGAAGTCTCCATCCAAGAAGGCAAAATACAAGCGATGTAAATGTTCCCTGCGGGCGGCATGCTTCCATTTGCCACCCTCTTCCTGCAGTGGGCTGTCAGGACCTCCCACCTCCAGCCAATGGTAATGCCCTGTGAGGATCTCAAGGTCCTCACAGGGAAATATTATGGACGGGAGGTCCTGACCACTCAATGAAGGAAGCGGGCAGCAAATGGAAGCATGCCACCCGCAGGGAACATTTACATTGCTTGTATTTTGCCTTCTTGGATGGAGACTTCAGTGGGGGCTTAAATTAAACAAAGTAAGTCTTATTTTAAGAGCCGATTGCGCAGGGGGAGGGAAAGAATATATCTGCCAGAAATACATTTTTTTTTTGTAAGAGGGAAAACAAGGGTGTATATTATACATAGGCACTCTTGTTTTCCCCAGAATCTTGGGTATAATATACACATACATATTATACACAGGTGCGTATTATACCTGAGATTTTACGGTATATAGCTTTCTTGCTGCCAAATAAGTTAGTCTTTAGCAGACCTTCCTGTTTTGCCTACTAATACACAGTATAACCCTGTATGTTCCCTTTCGAAAGAAATGTATCTAATCTTCTCTTAAAACTATCCATAGTATCTGCCATAACCACATCCTTGGGCATGGAATTCCATAAATTAACAGCTGTAATAAAACCCTTCCTCTGCTGAAGCCTAAACCTACTTTCCTTTTCTTTGATGTGTAGAAGCTGCTAATGATAGATACACCTACATTCAATTGTTGTTTGATTCATTTCAATGACTGAAATGTATATAATTGCATTTACACTTTTTTACACAATCATTGCATTTGTTTACAAAATTTTCTAGAAAGAAGTATATTGTAGGGCATTTTATATGTAGAATAGATTACTTCATATAAAATTAAAGCAAATATAGCATATTTCATATAATTTGTCTAATGTTGTGATGACAAAAACTGTATATATTTGTGCTGACTTTTTAGTATTGAAAGCTACAGTCATTAACAACATGTGAGGCACTTAATTTGTTATTCATATCATATGATGTGACGTGAAAGTACATTTGTTTGACGTTTGGTCTAAAATCAATATGCTGCATACATTTCACAATGTATGGTTTACCTTGGTTTACCTTTATGCTTCTGGAGGCATGAAAATGAGGGCTATTTTATACAAACCTCATGTCATTTTTTTCCTATCAAGTAAAAAAACAAACAAAGAAAAACCACACATCAGGCCTTGGACTCACAATGAGCTGTAGACCCCTCTACATTCAAGCAGTTGTAATGACATAAACATCATGTCAATGTATTTGTCTTATATATGCATATATGAGATATTTCAATTAATATTGTTTTCTCAAGCCTAGATCTGTTTTGATCTACATTTTGGTTTCATGGTTTTGAATGCAATGATTATCAGTACTATAACTGCTTTTGTCATACTTAGAGATTAATAATGTCACAAGTACTGTATCAAGATCCAAGACTAGAAGGGACAGAATATGCGCATAATAGTTAAAGACAGATATCAGATACATAGAATTAAAGGGTAAGCTAGATAAATGAGATACGGATGGAAGAAGGACTAAGACAATGAACCAGAAGTCATGGAGACTTGGGAGTGAAAAGCACAGATTACGATAAGAAAGGCAATGTGGCAGGAAATATATTACCCAACAGACTGTGCTTTTAACCTTGCATATGTCAATGCTGATAAGCCTGAAGCTCAGAAAAAAACATGGAATAATTATGATGTGATTTAAAGACATTGACTGAGGCCATCTTCCCTCCCCCACATATACATAAACATATTTATAATTATGGTAAAACAAATAATGTGTTTTAAGATTTAAGTGATCCAGTGAGATTACTTGTCAGTTATGTAAATGCATAAGTATTTTGTACTTTACAGTGAGCCTGATGTTTTAACCCCTTAAGGACTACGTGACGTGCTATGACCGTCACGGTCCTTATACCCTTAAGGACCAGTGACGGTCATAGCACGTCACATACTTTTTACTTAGAGCGCTCTACCGGGAGCGCTGTAAGTAAAAACGGGGCCTAAAATTGACCGCTCCAAGACCGGAACGATCGCTCTTAGGCCTCAAAGCGGCACGCCGGTACGCGTAACAGGTCACGTGTACCAGCGCGTCGGCAAGGATCAAAGCGGTCCTTAAGGGAAGGTAACTTCCCTGGACCTCTGATCCTTAAGGGGTTAAGGACCAACGGTCCTGGGACGTTTCCGTCCCATAAGGACCGCTTTGATCCTTGCCAACGTGCCGTTACACATGACCTGTTGCGTGTATCGGCGCGCCACTTTGGGGTCTGAAAGAGATCGCTCCAGTCTTAGAATGGTCAATTTTAGGCCTCATTTTTACTTACAGTACTCCCGGTGGAGCACTGTAAGTAAAAAGTACGACTTACTATGACCGTCATCGGTCCTTAAGTATTTAAGGACCATGAAGGTCATAGTACATCATGTAGTCCTTGAGGAGTTAAGGACACATTGCAGTTCTGGAGCAAACCAGCTGTACTATAGGGAGCAAAAATAACATTCTTCTATTTATGACTGGGGCTTTTAACCCCCTGAATGCTAGAGAGCTCTACAACGCATTGTGAAACAATGGGGTTTATTCACTAAGGTGTGATAAAGAGATGATAAAGCAGAGATGACTTCTACATAGGGCTGCAACAACTAATCGATAAAATCGATAAAAATCGATAATGAGAATCGTTGCCAACGATTCTCATTATCGATTAGTTGTGCAGCGATTAGTTGTGCTGTCCAGCAGCCCCACAGCCGCCGTATGTTCTGAAAGGCTGAACGCCTTAATGTCTGGCGGATGCTGTTGTCTTCTTACTGCCCGCATTGATGACATCCGGGGCGCAACCACGTCAAATGCGGAGACGCCGCGTGGGGCGTGCAGGTATTTTCTTCCTCTGTTCTGAGGCCAGTTTAAAACTGGTGCCCAGACTGAGGAAGAAAACCCCTGCACGCTCCACGCGGCGTCTCCGCATTTGACGTGGTTCCACCCCGGATGTCATCAGTGTGGGAAAGAGTGAAAAAGAGGCACAAGGGGGAGAGAGAGAAGTACATGGGGGAGAAAGAGGCACAAGGGGGAAGGAGAGAAGTAAATGGGGGAGAAAGAGGCACAAGGGGGAGGGAGAGAAGTACATGGGAGAGAAAGAGGCACAAGGGGGAGGGAGAGAAGTACATGGGAGAGAAAGAGGCACAAGGGGGAGGGAGAGAAGTACATGGGGGAGAAAGAGGCACAAGGGGGAGGGAGAGAAGTACATGGGGGAGAAAGAGGCACAAGGGGGAGGGAGAGAAGTACATGGGGGAGAAAGAGGCACAAGGGGGAGGGAGAGAAGTACATGGGGGAGAAAGAGGCACAAGGAGGGGGAGGGAGAGAAGTACATGGGGGAGAAAGAGGCACAAGGAGGGGGAGGGAGAGAAGTAAATGGGGGAGAAAGAGGCACAAGAGGGAGAGAGAGAAGTACATGGGGAGAAAGAGAGGCACAAGGGGGAGAGAGAAAAGTACATGGGGGAGAAAGAAAGGCACAAGGGGGAGAGAGAGAAGTACATGGGGGAGAAAGAGGTGCAAGGGGGAGAAAGAGAGGTGCATAGACCCCATAGTAAAATAATAACAATGACACATGTTAATGTGTAAAGTTTTTTATTCTGATGTTTGTTTTTAACACTGTTTGTTCATTAAATCAGTTTAAATAATGAAAAATTAGCATATTGTTTTTTTTATCCGATTAAACGAAAAAATAATCGTCCAACTAATCGATTATCAAAATAATCATTAGTTGCAGCCCTACTTCTACAGTGATATCACTTCTGCAAGGAACCTATGGAATTTATCTCAGATATTAGGGATCTTGGTGCATTGTCTCTATAGAATAAAATAAGAACTGGAGAAGTGATATCACTGGAGAAGTCATCTCCCCTTTATCATCGCTTTATCACACCTTAGTGTATCTCACCCATTGTATTGGAGACCTCGTTAACATTCCAGGGGTAAAAATAAAAAACCCTCCTTAAAATCAATGGGAATGTTTATTTGTTCCCCAGAGTGCAGTAGGTTTGCTCTGGAATTGCATTACTTTTCATCAGCACATCGAACTCAGTCTGAATAGTAAGTGTAAGCATGGAGTGGGCTTACTAACACTCCTTTCTGGAATGTTCTTGACTGAGGAAGATGAGAAGAGCTCTTACTCTAGATATATTAAATGCCTCCAATTCCTTGATTATATCTTGCTGTTCTCATTTTACATTGTGTTCCAGTTGAAAGGAAATATGTTCTTAATTTTCAAAAAAGTTAAAATAAATTCTTTAAAGGCAGTTTAAAAGTTATTTAATCTTTCAAGCTAAATATGGTTAATCAAGTACTAAAACCATAAATTATTATTTTCTGAAAGGATCAAGAAACATAAACTAAGTGTAGGTTAAAACTTGTTTTCCCTCCTGATTTTAGCTTCATTTCTCAGGTGATATACAGAATGTGAAGATGACAAAATGATTTCTCAACAAACCCGTATGTTTACAATTTGTTTCCAGATCTTTGATGTTCTTGTTTCATGTCAGGGAGATGCAGTGTAATGGCAAAAGTATTTATGATTTGTTGAGCATTAGCATTTTTATGCTAATTGGTTTAGCATTTCCCAGAGATATCCTAAAAAAGCTTTTTTATGTGGTAAGTGGTGAGCAACACCAAAAACTGCTTTGTGCAATGTTCCATGCAAAACTAATCGAGCAAGCTGGGTGTTTCATAAGTTCCTTTCCGCCATGATTAATAAAGGATGGTGTACTTTAATTTCTAAGGAGAAAATGAAATGTAACTTGAGTTCCCCAATGTCCGAAGACTGTTATTAGAGAAATGCTTTTTACTTAATACAAAGTAGAGCAATTTTCAGCTAATAAAACTAGTGACTAAAAGATAATAAAACCAAAAACACGTGCAGTCCCTACTTAAGTACTTTTGATCGTATTGTATATATCAAGTTATTGTAATATACCGCAATTGAAAAACCAGTCTCAACCACTACTGGGGGCAAATTACATTAAAAAACACTGTTGTGAAGTGGGGTAGACAGTACTTGTCCCTATTTAAAGGGAAAGTATCTCTTAATAAAAAATATAGGAACAATTTATTTTATCAGACAGTAGAGTTCTATAGACTCCATAGCACCCTTTTCACTATAAGATAAGCAGACCATTCAAGTACACTAACCAAAAAATTCAGTTTTTCTCTGTAATATCCTCTGAATGGAGCATCCCTCAGAGGTAATGGTACCTTTATGCCTCCTCAGTAATAAAATGTGTCAAAAGAAATATTTATCAAAAGAGAAAGTTACTCTTTAACCCCTTAACAACCGCCCAATCCAGTTCAAGGTGGGGATTAATTACCAAGGTGCATTTTTTTCTCAATGAATTCTAGGATGGTAGAGCGAAGTACAACTGCACTGCCATCCCAGAATTCCATGACATGCCAAGACCATCACCGGTCCTTAACACAAATCCACCAATGACTGTCCTGGCATGCCACCGGTCCTTAAGGTGTCAATTTATACCAAAGCAGCAGAATCTGCCTCTTACTTTGGAGGGTTACCCGTACCTCAGCACTTTTGGCAAGATTCTCCATTAACTCCGTCTTGACTATTATAACTCACTACTAATTGGCCTTCCTCTTGCCCAACTAGCCCCACTACAATCCATAATGAACTCTGCTGTAAGACTAATCTACCTCACTCATTGCTTCTCTAACACCACTCCCCTTTGCCAGTGCCTACACTGGCTTCCAATAGCATACAGAATTAAATTCAAAATTCTGGTGCTAACTTATAGAGCCCTCATTAACACCACACTCCCTTATATTTCATCTCTCATTTCCAAATACACTCCCACTCGCCATCTTCGCTCTAAACACGACCTTCTGCTCTCCACAGCTCTTATTACATGCTCCCACTCCCACCTACAGGACTGCTGCACCTCAGCTCTGGAATTCCCTCCCCCGCCCAATCAGACTCTCACCCAGCCTTCAGATCTTCAGACGCTCCCTGAAAACTCACCTCTTCAGGGAAGCCTATCAACTGCCTCCATAAAAATTATCACCAAGAACCAACCATTCCCTGGACCACTGCACTCACTAGCACTTCTCACTCCCACCCACTGACTGGTAGTTCATGTGGCAAGAGGCACCTAAACCTAATAGCACTTACTCCTTCTGTGTCCAACCTTCCTTCCTCTAGACTGTAAGCTTTCGCGAGCAGGGCCCTGTGATCCTTCTATTCTCCACATTTGATTTGTACTATTTAATACCTCTGTATGTCTATTCCCTATTGTACAGCCCTGTGGAATTAGTTGTTGCTATATAAATAAAGAATAATAATAATCATCATCAGGAAGACATGAATAGCATTCCTTTGATAAATCCAGGCATGATAATGAGTCATAAAGTCTGTGAGAGAAAGAAGGTCCATCTAACTGAATGTAAAGGGAAATTAATCAGTTCCTGAAACGCTTACTGCTTCCTTTCCTTCCCAGCCTGTTCCTCCCATTTCCCACCCACTACTCCTCCTTCCCCAACCAGTTCTGCCCACTTCCCACCACTTTATTACACAGACTGTTAAGACATGCTCCCACCCGTGATTATGACCCACCCCTTTGTGATGTGAATTGCAACATTTATAGCTTCCTACCAGTACTAGATGAGTTCCTTGGGGACTCTAGAAGAAAAAGTTTCAAGGTATGATTTTAGCTTGAAAAATTACCTTGCCTTTTATTTGGGCTGCCCATCAGATCTTTAGAAGATTCAATCCAGTGGGCAGCCAGACAGAAAATAAATCCATATTTCTTTTAAAAATTTAATTTCAGGTCCTGAGAGGTTCTTTCATCCAATGGTACAACCAGATGTGAGTGTGGAAGTGACACATCATGTCCGGTTGCACACGTGAGTCTGATTATTGAAAGATAGAATCTGGTAGGAGAGGAAGGAGCAAGATAAGTAGTGAACAGTACCATCCAACAGACATAGGTTGTAATCTCTAAACTTGGGTGACTCGGGTAGAGGAAGAGGTAGGGAAGAAGAGGGATAGTCAGACAGACACAGACACATACAAATATACAGGGTTGGCCTTATATTAAGGTTTTTTTTTTCAAAATCAAAATTACTATCTTGGGGGGTTACCCAGTATTAGTGTAAAGTACAGTAATTGTCCATTCCTGGTCATAAAACTTTTCAACATCAATGCTTTCTAATGTACCCCTTCTTTTAAGTCTGCCTGTACAAAAAATTTCACTAATATCTAAAGGGAAACCAATGCCTCCTAATAACAGCTTCTCACTTACCTTAAGATGGTCATAAAATCTTAATGACCCCTATACATTATAATCAGTGCTTCTTGGTTCAAATGATAACATCTTTAATCAATCTCAGATGTTATATCCATGCAAGCATATACTATATTTGTTTGATGGACTACAGAAGCTCAAACTTTGTTCACTGCACATGATAATCTTAATATTTTAATGACTTGTGGGTGTAACACAAAAGCTTGGAATACTTTGTGTGTCCCTGTGGGTCTTAAAGGGACAATAATATACATACACAGGTCTCCCTACTACCATAATTTAAAATTAATAGCATCAGGCAGCTTCCTAATATTTTCTGGGAGAATCCATGTGTCTGATGTAGCCCACTGCTGCAACATTGCTGAAGGCCAAAGCGGGTGTATGATAAATGTATTCAGGTAACAGGGATGCCTTTGTATACAGATGTCAGTGTCCTTTTAAAGTCCCTATGCCTGCTCCAGTTTAAAAAACTACCAACAACTGTCATGTCAGCCTCCATGGACATGATGTCCATGAGTTAGTGAAGATGTTCACCTTTTGAACAAAGGCATAAGGGTAAAATTCATAAGCATCATTAGTATTTAATAGTAAGGCAAGTGCTGACTTATTATTAATGGGATAGAAATACTTAAAATGTACAAAAATTATGTTGTAGGATTTATCCCCCTGAGTAAAACAAGAGTACTCCCACTGCTGAAAGGTGTTTTATTCAAAAGTTATTACAGCTCAAAGTTGAATTTTTTAGTGAAATATCAAAATGGCCTGAAATTGTACAGTGGCGCTGTTGCTACACCATCCTATGGAGATTTATGGTCTACAGACCAGAGCTGTCCATAGGATGGTGTAACAACAGCGCCACTGAACAATTTCAGGCCACTGTGATATTGCATCTAAAAAATTCAAATTTAAGCAGTAATAACTTTTGAATAAAACACCTTTCAGCAGTGAGAGTACCTTTTTTTCACTCAGGGGGATGAACACTACAATATATATATATTTTACATATTAAGTATTACTATCCCTTTAAGAGGTGTTCTCCCTTAATTAATTGTGATAAAGGAAGATGGTTGCACCTTCAGATACTTTTTATTTATCACACTGAGCACTACATATAGGTGATGAAAGATAAATAACAAGTTTATTTTGATATGTAATATTACCAAATATGTAAATGCCCCCCCACATCAAAATAAGTAAACAACAAAAAAAAAGAAAACCCCTAGTATACTTGCTCCTAAATCATGGCATTTAGAAAGATATGTCGTTTAGTAAATTTCTCTAATTGCATGTGTTAGTGTGTGCACTGACTGTGCTGAGATATTGTCTTATGGACCTTATGTTCAAATCAGAACTTGGGGAATTCTGAAGGAAACCATCCAAACCATAGGGGAGAAACAAAACATATTGAATGAGGTCTCCACGTTGTGAAACAAATTATAGCAAAATAAAGAATGGATCAATCGGTTAATTAACTGGCTTTGAAGCCAAGACACTGGCTGTGAATCTGAGAAAAACCTAATTTAGTTCTCAGTCAACCACTCCTTGCGACCTGTGGCAAATCACTTCATCGCCCTGTGCTGCAGGCACCAAAAACCTAGACTGTAACCGCTATGGGTCTGGGATTCACTGTGCTCTTATAGTGATATATGATATGTAAGTTCATCCTCACTACTGCTGACTACATGATCCAGCCACAGCTATGTCTGAATAAAAACAAAGCTGTGGGCAGTGATTTTGGGTAGGTGGACCAAGCCATCCTGCCATTATAACAGTAGGACCATCCCTCTCAGTGTCCTTGCCTCTTCTTTTCCTGCTCCTGTGCACCAACATTCTCCCCTTCATCAACACACCTACCTCACTTCTTCTCTCCTCAAGCACAATGGGCAGAGAACAAGGCTTGGGGTGTCAGACTGTGGCTGCATGGGCCTGTAACTTAATGGAAAGTGGGATATCCTTCTATTTTCCCAGTCTCCCCTCTCAAGGGAAAATAGTGATTCTTTATATATCTATCTATATATATATATATATATATAGCCTATATAATAATTCGCTAAAACTTGTGTAACGACGCAGTCATGCGCAGTGGAGACTGCTGTGCATGCTGCAGTCATGTGCAGTAGAGACTGCCTGTGACAAGGCTGATACAGAGCAGGAAGCTTCGAAGCAGCGTCCAGCTCTGTATCAGCCGCAAAGCGGGCAGTCTTTACTATGCATGACTGCCCCGGCTGGCAGTGGCACTGTGGCCCGTGTGACGGGCTCTTCAACTAGTATATATATATATATATATGATCAGCATCATCTTCAGCCACTGTTTATCCACTGCACTGCTACTCAGCAAGCCTCCAACAATGTCGGTCCTGTGCCTTTTGTTGCTACCGTGTATTAACAATTTTGGTAATTTCATCTACCCATCTTGTCTTTGGTCTTCTTGGGAAGTTCGTATCGAGTGGAATCCATTCCAAAATCTGTTTGGTCCATCTATCAACAGGTCTTCTTTCTATGTGGCCTGCCCATTTCCATTTCAGGTGCTTTACGCTTTCAGTAACGTCATGGACCTTTGTTTGCTGGCGAATCCATGCACATGTTTTTCCATTTTTTCTATGTTGATCTGGACTTTATCATTGTTGACCTGTATTGATGACATTGCACTTCATATACTGATTGGAGGATACTGGTGCAAATGCTATCCATTCCTTGGTTGATCAGGGCATCGATTATTGCTTGCTTTTTCATTAAGTGAAAGACTTTTTCATAGTAAATGAAGGCTATGCATAATGGAAAGTTATATTCATTATGCCACTCTAAAACTTAGAACTATTCTGGTTAGCAGGTATGTGGCATGTCCTCGTCCGTGCGGTGAATATTTTTTTTAACCCTTTGAGTGCCAGAAAGGTATCCAAGCATTGCGTTCCAATGCATTGATACCTCTGTGGTACAGAAACGATTAATTTGCATTTAAAGGCAGACCTTGTGGAGGGGCTTCAGGATCTCTCCTGATGCCTTTCAGCTGCTGATAGTCAATAAAGGCAAAGCAGGAGAGGAAGAGGGAAGGCATGGGCAGGATCGGGAAACCCTGTCAGGTCAATAAGGGAGGCATTCCCTTACTGACATAAAAGGATTTCTCGATCCTGCCCACTCCTTTTCTGCTCCGGGTAAAATGGAAGCAGGGGACCTCTCTTGCTCCCCTGTGTTGCATCTATTGATCTCCCAGCAGAATCGTCTGGGAGATCAGTAGCTCGGAGGCATCAGGGCTGGTCCTGATACCCCACCACAAGGTCTGAATTTCTTTATTAACTACCTTTTTTGTTAGCTTCACCTTTTAAATTGAGTGGCAGCCTCTGCCTCCACCTCAGCCAATCAGCATTTTCCAGCCACGCCCCCTGACAGTGAACCAGAATTACTTAGAGTTGTATATATATATTATATATATAATATGCTTTTATTTAACCCCCTTGGATGTTAGAGAGCGCTCCAATGCACGAGCTGGAGATTATTATAATAGCTAAGGTTTTTTTTTCTTCTTTATTAAATGCCATTCCACTGTATTGGAAGTTATTGTTTGCTGTGAAGAGGTATACTCTGGAGGCAGACATCAACAGAGATCTCTACATACTCATAATTGACTCTTGCATGAAAGACACCTACTAGGCAAGTTAACACTTTGAGAACCAGAGGAGCGTGCAACACATTGCTTCAAAATGTGTTGCATAGCCATCTGGTTGTCAAGGGGTTAATCTGTTAAAAAAATGAATTCCTATAGTATGATTCTATTTAAATTGAGAGGAATTTAGGGACTTTTATTGGTTTCCCATGGTGCATTGGTCTACCCAGAATTGTTCCACACATTTCTTTGTACATATGTGCACAGGGGATCATTTGTACACTTTGAAGCAATGTCTCAAACAGACACATATTCTTTGACAATAGGAACTCAAAGCCGCTTTTAACATGCATGTAATAAGATTAAAACAATTCTCTTCTGGTTTTGTGTTGCAGGCCTCATCTTCAATAAAAGAGAAACAAAAGTTTGATCCCCAGGCAGTTCGGCAGGGGGTATCACTGCCAGCACAGTACACTGGGAGCATCCCTCCATCCCCAGCTCATGTCTCACTGGAAGGAAAGACCAACAGCAGCCATCAGGCTTTACTGCAACACTTACTACTGAAAGAACAAATGCGTCAACAGAAGCTTTTAGCTTCAGGTAATTATAGCCTGGTGCTCTGAAAGACACCCTGTGATTTAAGATCAATCTACTTGCTTCTGAATAGAATATACTTACAGTGAGCGGTATATAAAAGTAATTACTCACTACAGAGGCTAGTAGGAAGTATCCTGTAATAAGAACAAATAAATGTCTGTTCTTTTTTCCCTTTATTTCTTTTTTATTTCTTTTTTTTTTAAGAAATGCTTTTAATTCACATTGAAGTACATTGATTAATGAGTGGTGACAACTGTTTTGGACGTTGCGCTAAAAATGAAAGCTTTTTAAAGGCTATATTTCTTATCTAGTGTTTTAATCTTGGTGTGTAATTTTAGAGGTTCTTAATTTTAAACCCTTTGGTACTAGAGAGGTGTATCGAGCTTCAGTGCATTGGAGACCTATCCAGGTCCAAAGAGGTTAATCATCAGTCAAAGATGATAAATCCAGAATGCAAAATGAGTCCAAGAATGGCATTCTGGGAAACAAACAGACGTTACAAATGGACCTTTAATTTCCAATCACTGTACTTGCAGTCGTTCTGCTCTGTCTCACTGTCATATACAATATGCTACCTTCATCCTTTTATAACTTCTTTACATCTAATGTTTGTTGCAATGAATTGAATTCTGTAGACATTTTAATTTAACCCTTTGAATACCAGAGAAGTCTCCCATGGAATGCAATGCATAGGAGACCCCTCTGACACTCAAAAGGTTAAGCTAAAATGGTCCTTATTCACAAAACAAGGAGGAACTATACTGGATCAAACCATGTGCACCATATTGGAAAAATAAGAATGACCCAAATCTCCAGTGATTTTAAGGAGGCTTTTAACCCCATAAATGTTGGAGAGGTCACTAATGCATTCCAAAGAAATTAATAGGTTAAAAGCCCCATTTAATTCAGTGAGAAGTTTATTTGTCCTCTGGAGCTCAGTTGATTTGCTTCAGAATTTCTAGTCTTTTCTTTTGTGGATAAGATCCGATACGTATTTCACTTCACAATGTGAGACTGCATCCATAAATGGAAACAAATATTACAACTGGATAAAATAAAAAATGTCTACTGTTGCATAGACAAATAGACACCAGGTAGGAAAACTAAATGGTCTCAAGCATTACTCATGAAGAGTGCTTAACCATACACCAATATGTATTTCAGTCAGGTTTTCTGTACGTATTTCTCAGTTTGGGGAGACTCTGAGGAGGGTGTTTGAAATCCAGTTCTATGCAAAAATAAGTGCAAAATGCTATTTAGTGTTCTGAACATGCCTGTGCCTACTTAATACCTGTGTGCAAATCTTTCTTCACATGTAAATGTCTGTATGGCTCCATATGCACCAAGGGGTGGGAGTGTATGGGTTTTTGAGAGTTTACCATTCTTTTGTGGCCAGTTGTAAACTATGTACAAACTAGACACAGAGGATACAGGACATCAATCTTCCTTTTCCTTATACATGCTATAGAGCGACATTAAAGAATTGTGCTCTGAGCTGGTATGCTCTGAAGTATTTTTCCCTATAATGCACAAAAGCAAAGTGGTCCTATCTCAGACATGTCTCTCAGTATGGAAAAGTAAAGTAGTTTCCCTCTCATTAGTGATAAAGGGAGCGTTGATTTCTTTTTCAACAGCAGCTTAGTAGGTCTCATTCATCCAAAGTCCAAGTCCAATCCTCAGGGGTTGGAAACAAATCAGGATTTAGGCAAATTCACCAGTGAGTTAATCAGTAACTTATTCAGTTTGACTGACCCACCTGTGCTCAAGCATGGAAATTCTTAAGGGTCTTGAGGACTGAACTTGGATACCCCTGATATAGATGCATGGTATGAACAAAGAGTGTGAGGATAGCTTAAAGGAGTAGTATTTAATATTTCACTTAGCAGGAAAAATCCCTGGGAAAAAAATTGTCAAGGAATGTGTTAAATTAAAAATGTCTCTAGAGGAAATATATAGTGAAATGACACAAACTGGTTTGTTACAGTTGCTATATGCTACTCAACTGATTTGACATTAAGGGTTATCAACCTTTGTCACTCCTGAATGGTTATGTACTGAGAGTAGGTAAAAGCTATAGTAAATGTGAGACAGGTTCTCTTACCAGAGAGTATATCTTATTTCTGTGTTAGTCAACAAAACCTCTTTTTCAAGCAACTCGGAGATAAATAGCACAGTGATTAGAGGTTTTTATCTCACTGGAGAGATTATCTTAGTTTTATCTCACCTTTCTGTATCTTCACCAAGCTGTCATGAGAATACAGCAAACGTCATCCGAGTCAGGCAGCAGTTTTCTAGCTGAGGATAATGAAATTTGTAGTCCAGTAACACCTGGATAAATATAATTTCCCATTCCCTTTTGTCACTTCATCATATTAATAAAACACAACTATTCAACAATTCTAATTCCTTTTTGTTCATTTATTTTGTTTTGCCTCAGGTGGGTCACCACTTCTTCATCAGTCTCCGCTTGCAGCAAAAGACAGGGTTTCCCCAGCTGGAAGAGTGGCCCACAAGCTGCCTCGCCACAGGCCCCTCCACAGAACCCAGTCTGCTCCCCTGCCTCAGAACACACTGGCTCAGCTGGTCATTCAGCAGCAGCACCAGCAATTCCTGGAGAAGCAGAAACAGTACCAACAGCAGATACAAATGAACAAAGTGAGAACCCTTTCCTTTATTCAGAGCACCCTATGAACCACTCATACATATTATTTTCTGTTTAATTGAATGTCAACGTGATTCAGTACTAGAGATGTGTGCTCTGTGTTATGTATGGCACGTCCCCTGTCACTCACACATCATCTGTGGCAATTTTGAGGCAAAAGGTGAATTAGAATTTGCTAGGAACAGAAAGCATAATATCCAGGTCAGGGGTCCGCAACCTGCGTCCTCAAGTGCCTATTATGAGGCTACCTCTCCTTGATTACAGGTAGGTCAATTAAAACGAGACCTAACCCCTCCTAATAATAATAACCATTTGTTATATATGAATTTTGCTCTTGTACCTTTGTTCATGAGATAAAATCTTCAATCAATCCTCAATACCGTTTTCATGGAAGCAGACGTAACAGCTTATAGTAGGGCCACAAGGGTTGCAAACAGGCCAGGATTTAAACTTAACCCCTTCGCGTCCGGTGACGTACCCGGACCGTCACGCTGGTCTGGTAGTTAAGGACCAGTGACGGTCCTGGTACGTCACGTACTATTACTCACCGCACTCCTGCAGGAGCGCGGTGAGTAATACCGGGGACTGAATTTGATCGCTCCAAGACCGGAGCGATCTCTTTCAGTCCCTCAGTTCGGCGTGCCGCCCCACGAGATCAGTCACGTGGGTCGGCACGCCGAAATTCCCTATCGAGTCCTTAAAGGACCACACACCCCGCGACCGCTGTTCGTTAAGGGGTTAACTCGTTATGGACCAGAGTGGTATGCAACATATTGCTAGTCCTTAAAAGGTTAAGTAGGCTCATGCACTCTCTTGACTGCTTCAAGCGATAGTAACACAAGGGTACTCCCACTGCTGAAAAATGTTGTATTCAAAAGTTATTGCAGCTCAAATCTGAATTTCTCAGGTGCAGTATCTCAATGGCCTGACATTTTACAGTGGCACTGTTGCTACACCATCCTATAGAGGTTTATGGTCCACTGACCAGAGCTGACCATAGGATGGTGTAGCAACAGCACCACTTTAAAATTTCAGGCCACTGAGATACTGCATCTACAAAATTAAAGTATGAACAGCAGTAACTTTTGAATAAAACACCTCTCAGCCGTGGGAATACCCAAGATGATAAACCCTACAATATAGATATATTTTACATATTAAGTATTACCATCCCTTTCAGTCAGAAAAGCTCTCAGAAATCATATTTGCCTGCATGGACATGACACGCTGGACTGATTGAAAATGTTATCTGTTTGGCAATAGCACAAGGGTGGAATACACAGAGGCCATTAGGATTTCACTGGTCATAGTAAGATATGCAAGGACTGTTGTTATCATTATTAGGTGTTAGATCTCATTAAACCCTTTGAGTGCCTGAGGGGTGTCCAAACGCATTTCAAGGCAATGTGTTGATTACACCTCTGGCACTCAGAGGGTTAAAGTGCCTGTTTGACCTACCTATACTTAAGCAGGGATATCCCTAAAGCATACACTGTTAGCGGCACCTGAGGACCAACATCGTTTATCCTTGTATTATGGATTGCTTTTTATGTTGGGTCCCCAAGTGTCACATTAACCCTTTGAGTGCCAGATGGATATCCAAAGCAATGCATTGAATAATGCCCTGGCACTCAAATGGTTAAAGGATAAATATATCCCTAGATTAAATGGCTTTCTTTAATAGAAGCATTACCTATGTAGGCATCCTTCATACAGCATTCACTATCTTGAGAATGTTTGCATGATTGTAAATGACAGTAGGTGTGACTTTATCTCGGACTCTTCAAGGCTATTGGATGATGGGGAGAGGTGAAATCTAAATACAGACATAAAATTTAGGATATCTGCAGGGTAGCTCATATAGGTAGTGCGTCATTCTGTGACCATTGATTTGCAATTGCCTCAATCTCAGTGTGCGCTCTAGTGTTGGAGTCCTTTCATATACCCCCCACATTGGTGAGGTGGTTTAAGTTGGGCTCCCATTTTTTGCATAAAATTTAGGATTAATGAAAACAGCTAACTGCAAATACTATGCAAAAATTTTATTAGATGTATCATTTTGCTGTTTAAAGGTCTCCTATTTTCAAAGCTCCTTTTGATAAACAAATTAACCCTTAAAGGACCAGAGGTGTGTGGAATGCATTGTGAAGCAGTATGTGCCAAACCCTTCTGGTCATTAAATGTTTCAGAGGCATATTCTATAGATATATCCTTTTTTTTCATCAAAATATAGGGCTTTTCTTCTGAGTAAAACAAGGGAACTCGTACTGCTGGGAGTTTTTTTTTAATTTAAAAACTATTACAGCTCAGATTTGTCTTTTTCGAATTAAACTGTAATTTTCCATAGTGGCCACCAGATGGTACCCTATCTATCACTTACTGTAGAGAGCCTTTGTCTATGACTATGCTCCCCCTTATTTAAAAACATCCTGTTTGGGCACAATTTGATAAAAATGTACTTTTTTAAATCAAAATTAATTTGAGAAAAATGACTACTATGTGGCTCAGTAGGTTTCTATATAGATTTAATGTTGGAAACAAGATGTTTCCTCAGAGACAGTGAAACAAAAGTGCATTTATTTATCTGGCTTGAGCTGAAATATCTTCCTTGTTTTACTCAGAGGAAAAAACACATATTTTTCATTTAAAATACTATTCCTTTAATTTATTGCACAGTCTCTACAATTTTTTCTGTACCAGTGCAGCTTCCTAGACAGTAATTTTCTGATCCCTTAAACAATGGATGGGATTCACTAACATGCAATAAAGCAGAGGAGATAACTTCTCCAGTGATATCCCTTCTCCTAGTCCTGTGTTATTCTATGGAGCTCATTCACTAAGATTCCTCATGTTGGAGGCATCTTAGTGTATAGGTTCCATAGAATAACAGGTACTAGAGAAGTGATATCATTGGAGATGTTATCACACCTTAGTGCATAACCCAAAATGTATTCTCCTGTAGTTGCTCTTTAATTTACTGGATGCTACAAACTTTTCCAACTCATTGCAAAGCATTCAGTTTAATTGTACAGAACATTTGGTATTCAGAATATTAAACACTGTGTTTTAATTAAAATAATGTTATTTTTGTATTCAAATATTAGTAATGATCTGAAAATGTGCCTATATATTAAAATGTATTTTACATCTACTGTATTCAGTGAAGTATCAACTGATGATCCTGAGTTGTTATGAAAATATAAAATATTTCACCGGTGATTTAATTCCACAGACAGCAGGATTTGTTTTGGCTGCTATTAATCCAGTTTAAATACTGAGTGTTGTTAGAAGATGGTTACTGAAAACCAACTGACACACACCTAAACTATTAGCACATTTTTTGCACTGGCCACATCGCAGAATATTAAATCTTGCTTAATTGGGAAATTTGGACATCAAAGCCATAGTTGAATTGAGATATATACCTGTCTGATCCTGCTGTTTTGATTACTGAAGCTTACTTTATCCTCACTTATGGTTTCCATATGTAGAGTTTGATGTCTACTAGAACAAAAAGGAGTCATCATACTATTAAAGTGCTTATGATAAAGCAAGACTACTCCCATTGCAGAAGACCCATTGCTTGGAGATTTTTTATTTAAAAGTTGCTACTTGTTTTAAACAGTTCACAACAGAGCGTTATAATGTCCAAAAGGCATATTATTTTTCAATTGCTCTCCATGGGACAGCTTGGCCATGATTCACTAAAGTTCAAAGAGGGCTCAAAATGTCAATGTTCTGTTGGAGCTGTGTTGAAGGCCCATGGACAGTATGCACTAAAGTGTCTTTAATATCATATCACCATAAGTTCAACAAAAATATGCCCCTTCAACATGCATCTGACAGGTTTACGAAGTTTCACACATTGCATTGACAAGGCCTAGTTTCATATGGAAATGAAGCAAAATGACTCATTTCCATGTGGAAGTGCAGGACAATGAGCCAATATCAAATGCAAGGGGGGTGTTGATATGTTAATGTGGCACTTCGACACATTCACTAGACTTCAATAGCAGCCTCTGCTGCCGGAGTTCACAGTCTCAACTTCGCCTACCTGAAGTTGGCTACCACTTTTCCACCAGCCTTGTTCTCTTGCCCATTGGTAGCCATAGAACACCATGTACACTGCCTGGCCCTCAGACTTGTCCCTTTGCCCACTGGTATCCACAGATCCCCATGTACACTGTCTGATCCTCTCCTGCTTACTGCTAGCCACAAATCCCCATGGGCACTGCCTGGGCAAGGGAAGAAGGCTGGGGGGGTATCAGTCAGTGTATGTGGGCTAACACACAGTGGTGATGTTCCCCCACAATACTTTTATTCAACATGCTGCCCCACAGTTAAAATCTGACATATGCTGCCTCCCACCCAGTAAAATCAGACAAATGATGACCTTTATCTTCAACATATGCTGCTGCCCCCATTAAAATCTGATAAATGATTCCACTTATCTTCGACATATGCTGCATCCCCCATTAAAATCCGACAAATGGTGCCCTTTATCTTCGACATATGCTGCCTTGCCCATTGAAATCTGACAAATGATGCCCCTTATATTCAACATATACTGCCTCCCACTGTTAACCCTTTGAGTGCCAGAGGGGTATGCAACGAATTGTTTGTAATATGTACCCTTCTGGCATTCAAATGGGTAATTTCCATGTTATACTGTGTGTTGAAAGTATTCTCTTCATTCCCCTACAGACCAAGTGGGGGCAGCAGAGAGAATGCTGTCAGACTTCAGGATTGCCATAGAGCTGGTGATGTGTGAAGGAAAGCATCCCTTCCACATCAACAAAGTTCAACAATCCTGTATGCTATTGGGGACCTTTTCCTCCCCTCCAGTTGCATCGCTATATTTGAATAGTGTGATGTGTGTGTGCTTTGAAATGTCGAAGTGCTTCGAACACATCGACAAAATCATATCACCACAGCATCGACCTTTAATGAATCTACCCCCTTGAGTCAAAGACTATCTCGCTCCATAGTAAGAGGTAGGAACAGCACTACCAGGTGATCAGAACAAAACAGTAGTTTAATATAAACAAAAAGGTTTGTAATAACTTTTGAATTAAAGTACTACACTCAGTGGGAGTGCCCTTGTTTAATCAGTCAGGAAAGGTCATATAACGTTTATATTTTTTCATAAAAACATCTACTGTTCCGTCAAGTATAGGACTGTATTCAGGATGATAAAGAGGGTCAGTTCTGGGGCAAACCATCTGACCTATGGGGGGACAAATTAAAATGATTGAGCTTTAAAAAGTCTCATTTGACCCCATGAGTGCCAGAGGGGTGACCAATACATTGCAGATCAATGTGTTGGACGCCAGTCTAGCACTCAAAGGGTTACAGCAATGTAAATGTTTTTTGTCCCCTGTGGTGCAGTACTTAAGGGGTTAATAGAGTTCTGGTGAGTTACTGATGAGGAATGGGAATGAGTAAAATATATTCTGACTGATACCATCTCATCATAGCTTCCAACAGATATTCCACACCATCAGGAAAAAAGGAAACTAGTCACAGTCATATTTGGATATATTAAAACCACACAATTTCTGGCAACCAGTAGAGGGCTATCACTAACTGCAAATTTCCCTTGTACTGTAATAAGCAAGAATTAAAGTGCATAGCAGGAAAATAGCAGGCACATACATTCTTGTTTAAATCTCTATTTCTTTACAAATTGTCATTGCTTGTATTAAACTTTAATGCAACAGCATGTAGCAGCTGGGGGGCAATTTATTTATTAACCATTTAAAGGGACTGTACTAACCTGCCAGTTCAGCTCATTTTCTGCACCTGTCCATTGGGTTAAAAAGCATGTGCTGGCAGTTACGTATATATATATATATATATATATATATATATATATATATATATATATAATGATCTTTTTTAGTACAAGTTGAACCGCTGGTCCAGACAACTCCACCAGCATTAACTTTTGCGTACCAGAGAGGTGAGCAAAACACTGTGAAGCAATGCAGTGCCCATGCCACTGGCACTCAAAGGATTAAAGTGGACATGTCATTTTGAATTCAACTTTGCAGATTAAATAGTTTATGAGATATTGATACTGAATGATGAGATCTCTGAGGTTGATACCATTTGCTAATTTATACTAATAACAGTTTACAGTACATTTTCTTATGCTAATTAAAGTGGCACTCTCACCTTTCTGAAAGTTATGTCTGTCTCAATTGTTATCACCTGTAAAGCTTTTTTCTTTTTTTTATGGTCACGATATTTACTGTTAAAGATTTATTTATCTGCTTGTGTCATAGGGCGATCTCTGTGGTACAGCTCAGTACCTTAGGGCTGTCTATCACCTCCCTTCCACCTCCCCTTTTGTACCTCAATCCCTCCTCCCTCAGTGAGTCCTAAATAATCATGTGACTGGGCAAGCTCTTCCCAGCGAGCGTCCAGGTCACTTACGCAAAGTGAGAACACTTTCATGCTCTCTCACTATATAACAAGTGCCAGTCCGCTTGCCGATCTAAAAATAGACCCAAAGACAAGCGGGTGTTAATGCTGGTTAATGCACAATCTGCCAAAACTATTCAAACCTCAGGGTCACAGGTTTTAGTCCCGGCAAGGTCAACTCAGCCTTTTATGCTTCTGAGGTAGATTAAATGGGTACTCAGAACATACTTAAAAACAATAGAGAATCTCAATACATTCATTAAAAAATGCATTAAAGGTGTTGGTATTTTCCTTTGTCTTGTCAATTTATAATGTTTCCATCAATATATTGGCTGATGGCAACTATTAGATGAGATTACTTTGAGCTGATATATAGGCATTTATGGCATGTTTGTTAATGTGTAAATATATAATTGGATGTGTACTTTCAAATGTATCTGTAAGTTAGCAGAACTATATACCAGTGTTGGACAAAAGGTCCTGGATTTCATATCTCATTGATGTTAAGGTGGACTCTGAGCCTATATGTACATTTATTCATGGGAAAACTTCATTTGTTCTTTGTTCACACAATCACCTTTTTTCTGTCATGTTTTACTTCATCGAATACACTTTGCTAATTTGATTTCCTTTTTGATTTGTGTAAATTTTTTGTTTCATTGACTTTTTTCTTACATACTGTTTTGTTTCATCAAGAGTTGAACACACAATCAAGCTTTTTTATATCTTTTTTTAAAATATTGTTAGTGGAAAATGTTTTGTTCAGTTGAGCATCCTTTACAAGTATGATCAAAAAACATTTCATTGTACTTTTTAAAGCTACTGTTTTAATCGATCAAAGTGAAAGCTTAGGTGCTTGACCTGAAATCATCCCTGCACATTGACTATGTTTTACTGTGCATAAGTGAACCTGTCATTTCAGTGCACAATAACTTGAGAATGGGATCACAAATCATCCAACTATTCCCTATAACATATTTGTGCCACATTTGGTAGATATCCATTGAGCAAATTTTGTAGTAGGCCTGATAGAGAAAAAGCCTGATGTCACACAAACTTATAGTGGGGAAAACACTCATTTTTGGGTGTATCCTTGTATTTTTTATTGCTAAAACCAATTTAGACCAAATATGCAGGGTTTGTGGGGTTCTTGACTGACTCTTCAATTTATAATCATTTGAAAATCATCATTTAACATTGAAGGGCACCTTGAATATAAGTCTGCAATTTCCTGGGTGCAGATAAATGTTTGCTTGTAACAGAATAGGAAAAATACACATTCATTGGTTTGTCATGATTAAGGTCTAAGTTGAGGCAGAAACACTTGGTACTTTTTTGCCGCTGTGTAAATAAATTTCACCTTTTGAAGCTGTATTATTATTACTATTACTATTGTTATTATTATTAGCATCATATCAAGCAGAGGGGTTCATTCTGTTGCCTTTGAAAGAGTTATCACAAGATTATGTCTCAGACATTCTTGGAATAGAATTAGGGGAAATTTGGAGATGTGATCAGTGATGACATTTTCACAGCGAATAGAATGTGGCTCATAGTGTACTTGCCAAAGGTCACAATCAGTTTACACAGGAAACAAATTAATCTTCTTGAATGGCGATTTATTGTCAAAGTTAGTTTCTTAATCAAGTGAGCTATACCTTGCTGCATGTGACTTCTGTTGTCATTCAAACCTTTTAGCATTTACTGGCAAATTACAGACTATGATATAACATTTAAGACTGTTAATACAAAAAGAAAACTTCCATTTTCCCTTAAAACACTATTATATATTTTGGATACCTGCTTTTAGTTAGCCCTTTCTCAGTGCATTGGAAACTGACAACTGCTAAAAAAATAAACTTCTGAAAAAGGTTCATAAACAATAGCTTTCCATACAGTCATTAATTAAAGGAGAAATATAACTACAACAATCATTCTTTCTTATTATGATTAACGGAAGGACTTGTCATTCATATCACATTATACTATTATATATAACATTATTAGGGGAATATATGTTTCCGTTCAAGGAAATGCTTTGTGATCTTAACCCTTTGAGTACCAAAATAGTTAGTACCCAGTGCATTGAGTTCAATGCGTTGGATACCTCTCTGGCACTCAAAAGGGTTGATGATCCTGCTGTTGATTAACACTTAGGTACAAAAATTATTAAAGGGATAGTAAAACTTTCTTTATACATGCTTAAGTATAGTTCTTCTTAAAAAAATAAATAAAAACGATCTAAGTCTTTTTTCATAACTTTTATAGTTTTAGTATAATAGCGTTGTAAAGTTCCCCCCTCCTGCCCCTTTTATCCATATCAGCGCTCTAGCTGACAACCTGTATTCTGATCCCGGGACTGGATGGCTCATCTGCAGGGCCGAAATAACATTGCACACAAAGAGAATGTTCATGAGAATGGTCTACAAAGTGTGCCTGCCTTAAATCAGGCACACTTTGTAGACCGATCTCATGAAGATTCTCTTTGTATGCAATGTTATTTCGGCCCTGCAGATGAGCCATCCGGTCCCGGGACCAGGATCTAAGTCTATCAGGTAGAGCACTGATGCTATTATACTAAAATTATACAAGTTATTATTATTTTTTTTTTAAGAAGAAGTATATTAAAGCATGTTTACAGAAAGTATTACTATCCCTTTAAGAGATTAAATGGCTGCTTTGTGCCATATGATACAAGAGGTAGGCTGTGTGGGCTTTCTGTGGGGTGGGGGTATACATCCTGAATTTGGCCCAAATTCTTACTTTTACTGACATCTTTGCTAAGGGTGAAGCTAAAGTTAATGTGGAATGGAGTCCTGTGCCAGTGGAAGTGAGCACTGAAATACACTAATATATCTGTACATAAGCACAGGCACAGTGGCTCATTTAACAAAACTAAATTATAAGCACAGATCATGTATTGCATGTCATGTGGTACACTCCCTCAAAGCTCTTCAGAACTATGACTGGGGCTTTTCTCTGTGGGATTTTTCTCTCAGATTGTTTAAATGTATTGTGTGTTGTGAAGAAATGTAAACTAAATTAATTCTAAACTGACAACATGCAAAATAAAACATATATACATAAATAGATGTACCAGAATCCTACCTATTTATGTCTTTCGGTTATTCCCTTGAGGACCAAAGGGTACACAATCTATATATATAAAAGGGCAGGTGTATGTTTGTCCGATGCAGTCAGCTCAGTAGAGACTGCCTGAATGCAGGCCAGATGTATGTTTGTCCAATGCAGTCATGCGCAGTAGAGACTGCCCGAATGCACAGAATGCTGGGATTTCTTTACGCACATTGGCCCATGTACACGGGCTTTTACACTAGTGTATTATATTAATAGGGTTTTTTCCTTGATGAGTGGACAGGGGTACTCCCACTGCTGTTATAAGCATTTAAACTGTTGGGTTTTTATTTTACATTACTAGTGTCCTCTGGTGTCCAGAGAGCTCATTTGCAGTGCATCTGGGGGGATAGGTACTAAACGGTGAAAAGTGGTCAGGGTGGCAATATGGTGGAGAAGTGGTGTCAATGGCATATTGACAGCATGCACTAAAGTGTCTTCACCATCAAATCCCTGTGAATTCACCCCCAGTGCATCACAATCCTCCAGCAGCTCCTTGAATCCACCATGCATTCGACAGGTTTATGATGTTATTCAATAATGGCTCATTTGCATAAGGAAATGATCCATTTTTGTATTCATGTGGGTGTGTTTATATGTTAATGTGGAACATTGCTGCATGCATTAAGCTGCCTCTGCTGTCAGAGTTCAGAGACCCAACATCACCAGCCTCAGGTTGGCAATGCTGAGATCTCCCTGTAGCTACGTATGGAGCCAGAGGACAAGTTGCTGTCTCTAATCCAGAGACCAGAGACAGCAGCTGCCATCTCTTAACCCTTTCAGTGCCATAGGGATTTGCATTTCATATCCCTGTGGTACTGATAGTAGGTAAAAAAGTTGTAGTAAAAGAGTTATTATTGACCCCTTGAGGACCAGTAGAGATGTGCAGCAGATTGCACAACTGTCTGGTCCTTCATGGATTAATGTGCATTAAGCTTTCTGCTGCTGGAGGGCTTCTCTTACTTGATGATCTGGCAGATAAGGGTTCAGTGAAAAGAATAGTACAACATAATTTGTTTGTCAGACCAAACTGGTATAGTGGAGTCTTAAGTTTATCTGAAAAACATGTGAACGTGGTATAGTACACTTGTACCTACATCTCTGATACCCCTGCTTGGTTTACCTCTTAAACCTTAAATGGAGTCTGGTGAGATGAGCGGGTGAGAGCAGAGCATCTGCATCCACTCACCTTCTCTCCTTGCCAGACACTGTTTAAGGTTTAAGAGGTAAACCAGGCAGGGGTATCAGAAATATAGGTTCAAGAGAACTATACCTTGTTCACATGTTATTCTGTTAACCTTAAGTCTCCACTACATGTGTTTGGTTTGACAAACAAATTCTGTCCTGCTATTCTTGTCACTGAAACCTTATCTGTTTCAAGTAAGATACAGCCCTCCAGCAGCAAAAAGCTTATACAATGCAGATTAAACCCTGAAGGACCAGGGGGTTATACAATGTGTTTCACATCCCTCTGGCCCTCAAAGAGTTAAACACAACTCATTTACTCCTTTCAGTTCGACAGGGATATGCAATGCAATGAAGGGGTTGAGGGAGCAATGCTGTCTGAGCACATCTTCTCCACTCCGCCCAGTGGGCAAGTGGGGGAGCAGAGTTGATGCTGTCAGACTTCAGGGTTGTTGAACTGCTGGCAATGTGTAAGGTAGGGTATCCCTTCCACATCATCAGCAAATCGACAACCCTGCATGCTAATGAGGAGATCCCCCTCCCTTGAAACCCTAATTCTTAGCGCATATGACGATGTGTGTCTCCATCACCAGGGAAAAGTACTCACCACACATCTCTAGATACATATCGCCATAGCATTGCCACTTATTGCATCTCTCACTGGTGTCATGACAGTTATTTAGTTACATTATTTGCGAGAGGTAAACCTTTAGCTACAGTTCTCTTTGGAAAGTGTGAGTTTCAGATTCAGTACTTACAGCTTGAAAGTTTATAACTTTTGAATGAAACACCTGCCAGCAGTAGAATTACCTTTGTTTTACTCAACAGGAAAATTGAAAAAAAAAAAAATTTTCCTGTTTAGTAAAACAAAGATAATTCTACTGATGCCACGTGTTTCATTCAAAAGTTATAAACTTTCAAACTGTAAGTACTGAATCTGAAAATCACTGTGGTTATATGTTTAATATAGATATGTATGACTCTTTGGCCTAGATGACATTGCAGTTGATAAGTGTTATCAGCTGGGTTTATTTAAAAGATTCCCTTTGAAGTCAGAAATTTGTGGAGAAAACACATTATAATGTTATTAGCTACAATGGAATCCAGGCCTTTGTTAGGTCCAGCTAAGCTGAGACATACGAGTCATTTTTAAGGGCAATTGTTTCTGTAAGAATAAGTGTCTTCTAATTTATCAGAAGAACTTATACCAGTCACTCAATGTTCACACCTTCTCACAATATTCATAATTTCTTTAGATCACTATTTTTAGAAAATCAGAATTATGAAAGTAACTAGCAATAGACTGCACGGTTTCACTGTAAAAAAAAAAAAAAAAAAAAAAAAAAAAAGTGTACATATATATCCATCTACTGTATGAAGGACACATATCTAGTTAATTATTAATGTTAATCCAATTTGTTTTATGAATTCCTATGAATATAGTTAGCCTTTAAAGATTTTATAACAGTTATGTTGCTCACTGTGAAAATATCTTGAAATAAATGTAATATGAAACCTAGATCTTTGGGCTCAGCAGAGAAATTAATTTCCTTTATCTGGTTATAAAATAATACATTGTGATTCTTTGTGAGCCCTACCCATTGGATGTGATTGTGGTATGTCTAACAGAAGAGACCATGACAGTTTTCACCACAACTTAAACAATTTTAGAAGTACCTTTTATATTAATTTTTCATAACTGAATTCACAGCATGTCATTTTTCAATCTTGGAAATTCTAGGCGTATATTTTTCACAGTTGATGTTTTACGTATGGGATTCACTATGTAAAACACCTTGAAATTGTACTTGGAATGCAAATTGTGACATTCCATCCAAGTGTGGGTGGAATAGCTTTTGCCTTACTTTTGAAGTATTAATATTTGGAAATCTGAACTGTTCTCTTCTTTTGGAAGGCAGGCTGTTGTCAGATTTAATTCACTGGCTTCCTAGCCTAACTCTTTGATCATTTTTTCAGAATCTGATTCACCAGAATATAATTTGACTGTTTCAGGACCCAGTGGTGTACATTTTGTATCAGTGGTGAAAACATGGCCTATAGGTCATTGGTGGCCAATCTGAAGCCCTTCAGCAGTAGAGAAATGCAGTTCTCAATGGCTTGCAAGTGATGATGGGAATTTTAGGCAGCTAGAGGAACTTTGGTCACTAGACACCTAACAATTGCATTTTCATAAACATCAAATTTATTTGTGGATGCATAAAATTTAGAGAACTTTTTAATAAGCTACGTTTGTTACATTTTTAGCCTAAATTGTTTATGTCAGTTTGTTAAACCCTAGGTTGATAGAGTGATCTCTAATTCATTGTTTCACAATGCTTTGGAGATCTCTTTAGCATTCCATTGCTTGATGGATTAAAGAAGAATTAGCACCTCATAATAACCTCCCCTTCCTCACTGTACTGTGGACAAAAATCCTAATACCCTCTATGAATTTCCCCATTTTGCCTTTGATCAAGAGATAACACCTTCAATCAGTCGCTGACAGTTGTTTCAAAGTAAACCTGTCAGAATGCATCAGCCTGCTTCGACTTTGAACCCTTTGAGTGCCAGAGGGGTATGCAACACATGGCAAAGCAATGAGGTGCATACCCCTCTGTCACTCAAAAGGCTAAGGACCAAGGGGGTGCACAACTCAATGCAAAGCAATTCTTTGCACACCATTATGGTACCTAAGGGTTAAGATTACCATGTGTAGTGGCCAGAGTTTGTGTACTGTGGTCCTGCAAGCACCTGTCATGTCTGCCTCCATGGATATGATATCTAGGACTGACTGAATATGTTATCTCTTGAACAAAGGAATGAGGTAACATTTCATAAGGGCCATTAGGATTTTCTATCCCCAGTAAGACAAGTTGGGGATTATTATTAGGAGGTGTTACTTTACCTTTAATTAAAATCTTTACTAACTATCAAGACTATCAAGGCAAATGCTATGGTTTTTTCAAGACAATGTAAATGTATAATGTTCTTACCATTGTTTTTCAAATAAGTAAACAGGACTAAGCTCCATAATAACAAAAGGCAACTGGACATTGCAGATAAAATATGTTTTATTATAGCAAGAATGTCACCAGTAAAACCTGGGTAATGCATGGTATTGTGTTATCCATAGAAAATGCAGGGGACTAGTAGAGTAAAAATTGTACCTTTATTGGCTAACTGAATGGCTCTAGGATGCAAGCTTTCAAGGCAACTGGGTCTCTTCTTCAGCCATAGCAAGAAAGATTCTTTCTTATTATGACTGAAGAGGAGATCTAGTTGTCTTGAAATCTTACATCCTAGAGCCATTCAGTTAGCCAATAAAGGTATCATTTTACTCTACTAGTTTCCTGCTGTAAAACCTGCACATAGTAATACAAAGGGATTCCACACTAATTAATGTGTGAATGTGTAATGGTGAATGTGGCAGAGAGGCATGATCATTTCTATAATTAATAAAAAGTTGTGATTAAACATGTCACAGGCAAAGGTAAAAATGTAACCAATACTTATAATGGCTCAGTACTGTTTGAAATGGCTGGTTTCTTCTGGCCAAAGACCCAAATGAAGTGAGCATGCTCAATTTACTGAGGGATCAAAATCAAAGTGACCATGGAGTGTATGCATAAAGAAAGAAATGCTAATCTGGATTAAACCAGCTACACCTCAGAGGACAAATAGAAATTCACATAGAGTTAGATGGGGCTTTTATCTGATTGGATGCTAGAAAGGTCCAGTGCATTGCAAACCTCTTTAACATTTAAGGTGCTAATGTCCCATGTAAAGGAACAGCAATGTTTCATTATGCAAATAGGAGGTATTGTTGTTAACCATTTTTTGAAAGAAACAAGCAAACAAAAAAATAATTGCAGTGTTATCCCAATCTGGGGTTAATGAAAATGAACAAAGTGTTCACCCATTTCCCAGATTTATTCACATGATTGGACACTGTTAGGTTCTTTGGAAACTGACTGAGTTAAGGGGACAGCAGTCAACCTTTTTGTTGACTTTAATCTGTAATGGGATGTTAATGGCAATCAAAGAAAGCCTGAAAGGATGGAGGGGACAATAGTGGAAACAGAAGTGCGTGGTTTTTTTATTTAATTTTTTTTTTCCTGCTTTCTCTTCATGTTTGCCATTTTTTCTTAAATGTTATGTGTGAGTGTGGAGGGTACATAAACATTTGAAGCAACAGTGTTATTTCTTTACGTGAGCCAGTAAGGATGCATTGTAACTCATCCCCACCCCAAGTGTGGAAGAGCCCCCTGTTTAGACCTTGCTCACATAAATGCAACAACTGGCAAAACAGAAATTTAAAATAAAAAATCCCACCTGTACATTTCCACTTTTTACCCGCAAAACACATAATTCTGTCTGTGCCTAATAGGGATTCCTAAGGGCCTTCATTTTTGCATTTATGTGTGGGTTGTTGTGAGTGAGTGTTGCAAAGTGCGGAAACTAGTTGGACTTGAAATGACACCATTATTAATATTTTTTCTAATGTGAGGTCTGTCAGTTGTTATTGTGATTGAATTTGTCGAGTCTGTCGACAGTGGAACAAAGTGGACAATTTTTTTACAAACAACTCAGAGTCCTTACCTTAAGTGGAACTCAAGAGGATAATGCTCAGTCTTCCTCAGTCAGTCCAACTTTAGTAGTGCAATCTACCACCACCAGCTACAAATTCACATGCTTAACTGGTGTCTGCTCAATATAAGCATACACGCAAACTGACGGAGAGCGTAGTGCACAGCTGCATTTGATGACATGTCATGACATGAGGTCATAGGTTAGCGGGGTGTGGGAGGCCCAAGAAGTGCAGGGGTGCCGAAAACAAGCATCTTCTCAGGATCAGCATTGAATTGAGTTTCTGGGGGCCCTGTCCTCAAGTGGGTGGCTGGTGGGAGTGCCAGGGCCATTGCCAGACGCCCCTGAAAATCTGGCACCCTAGTCCAGTGTCTGATCTTCCTATTTATAAATTTGGCTCTGGCTACCCCTGATGATTAGAGATGCTTCATTAAAAGTTATTACAGTTCAAATTGTATTTTTCTTAAAACCACTTAGTATACAGGCACATCAGCTGCAGTTTGCCTGATAGGTATTCTATGGCAGTCTATCAGCGAGGTGAGTCACTGACAACAGTTCTCCATAGAAAGTTGCAGTAGTTTGAACTTTTCTTTTTAAAGCAATTGTCCGTTTTAGGAGTGCTGTTGTTTTATTCTGCATATAGTATATGTTTTTTCTTGATATAACTTTACTGATATTTTAAATAAATATTTCCTTTGATGCGAAAATATTTTCTTAAAGTACCACAATTTATATCCTGTGGTTTTGTCAAATGTTTTTATTTTTGGTGAATTGTCATTGGAATGATCATTGCTATGATCAATGTAAAAAAAATAGTTCATCCACAAATCACACTTAAGTACTGTCTTTTCTTCCCTGTTACATTAACTTCAAACCTTGCTGTATGAGAACAGAGTATGTAACCCATAGGAACATAGCTGTTTCCAATTACTTCTATTTTTGTAATCTTAAGCACATTTTCAAAGTCCCATAGAATCTTATGTTCACCCTTTTGCTATATTGCAGCTCCTTTGGGAGTGATGGAGTTAATCAGTATTGGATTTGTCAGTTTTTATGTAGAAAACACAAGAGCAGAATGACAGGTATCATTTTTATTACACCTTGGATTTAAACAGGACCAGATGGTATTTACTGCATGTAATGTACGTTTCTTCTGTATAGTTTTCAATATACTTTCATCATGATTCTTTCATCCATATAACCACTCGTAGCTGAATATCTTACTGTTTGATAAAAAAAACCACATAGTTGAGTCTCAAAACTACTGAAATGAGTGAGATGGAAAATTATTATCATATATTTATTATTTTAAAATATTTGTTCCATTGCATGCCTTATATTTCATTCCAGGTACTGAATAATTTACAGTAGCAATATGTACATTTGGAATAGCAGTCGTTGCATGCTAATTTTTGCTATTACTGGAGAGGAAAATGTAGATTTATTTAGTATTCTTTCTAAAGAGAAAACTACACCAACATATTAAGACATTTCTTATATTGAAGGCATAACTTGCCTCAGTATATAGTGATGTCTCCGATTCATGCTTATTCTAGCTGTTGTACAGCAGGACTAAATATTTGGGCACAGTTAGTTTTAAAGTACAGCATTTATGGTGCTCTAATAAAATTGAGGCCCAGACTCATCCTCAAGTGGGAGGATGATACTCTTCTCCACAATCATTGACAGATACCTATGCTTTGGGGTACATATCAAATGATCAATCATATTTCCCTGCCTTGTATATGGCAGCAAGGAAATGCAATAAAAAGCTTCAGAGATGCAATTATTCTGGAGATAATGTTGCTAACTAGGCTTTATGGATGACAGACCCCCCAGGGCACAAGAGGAATGTTTATACAACTGACCATTGGCCTTGGAGGATGGTCTTGCTAGTGGTACTTGGAAGCTGGTCTGGCCATTGTAGGTTACAGTGTGTTAACAGAACCTGCAATCAAAGGAACTGGTAAACTGAAGATGTAGTTGCTTGTCTACACAGAGCAGATACAGGACTAGACTGAGACTGGAAGACTTAGCTAGTCAGACAATAGTAGGTATTAGAAAGTAAGTATGCGAGTGCATAAAACTAAAATAAGAATACACTTATATACAATGCATGCATATTTTTATTGGTCAAAGGGGAAATACCACTGCTCTTTTATAAATGGGAGACCATGGCACTAGCGAGCAGGGGTACTGTAAGTAGCGGAGAGGTTGGGTTGTGTGGCTGGAGTTCAAAGCAAGAGAATGCTGCAGTTATTCTGAAGGAGACATTGGTGTAGTTGAAGAAGTAGGCAAAATAGGAAGGGCTAACATTATGTCAATAGCTTCAGAGTAGATGCAGGAATATCTCACAAAGTCCATTACTAATTTGCATAAAGGACAATATAATATGAAATTGTCTGGAAAGCCGGGCGTGTCAGAAAGGGTAACTGTCAGTGGTAAGTTAGGAGAAAGAGTCTGATAGCAACAGCAGGAGAAGGAAGAGCAAGGAGTAATATTTTAGTAGATATTTAGTAATTAATATGGTGCACAGTGAAATGAGTAACTAGAAGTATTTAGTTTGAGGTGGCTGTAGAGATTAAATGGCATTTAACTTTAAGACTGCTGTGAAAATAGAATTAATTGTATTTGGTTTGAAGAAGATGGGTGAAATATTTGGTTTGAGGTAGACAAGTGAATAACTTAGCTTGAGGTAGGCAGGTATAATTCTTGGCTTGGTACTAACAGGTACATTGCTTGTCTTGAAGTTGACTTATAACAAACAAGTTATTTACTCAACTTGAGGCAGACAGAGATATACTCGTCTAGAAGCAGACAGGAATTGCTTGGCGTAAGACAGTGTCTAGCAGCAGGTAGAGGCTAGAGCTTGACTTGAAACTTGTTGGCACAGGAAATACACAGCTGCAAGCTATATGGCACTCCAGGTATGTGATTTTAAACACAAGGGGGTTTCCAGGTAAGACTGCAGAAGCAGCAATAAATTACATTAATTTATAATTAATTAAAGGGGAACTACCACCCCACATAAAGTTAAATCCCAAGAATTACCCATCTGGCGACTAGCTGATCAATAGTGCTAGTCGCCAGAATAATTACCTCCTTACAGGGATATTCTACTGCTCCCAATACTGACAGCCAGGAAACAGGGCAGACATCTTTGCATAGTGACGTCTGCGCTGTCAGTCCCAGTCCACTGTACGAGGCATTGCTTGGTACCTTAGGGTACGGAAGGGACTGACAGCGCAGGTGCGCAGACATCACTATGCTAAGACGTCTGCGTTGTTTCCTGGCTGTCAGTATCGGGAGCATTAGAATTTCTCTGTTGGAGGTAATTTTTCTGGCAACTAGCACTATATAGGATGATTGTTCCCCTTTAAGTTATGGTCCAGTTGTCAGATATGCTAAGTAGAACAACCCAAGTCTTTGTGAGGAGCCCCCAGAGATGTGAGGGTAGGTAGTAAGGTCTGGAGTAGATATGACCCCTCCAACAAGGTCTGGTAGAGGGAAAGCTAGAGAGCAGAGGCACCTGAGGCATGCTGTGCTGTGGCCAGGACCGTGTAAAGGTGCTGGCCGCGAAGCTAGATGACCCCCTTCAGTGGAGCTTAAGAAGGTCCAGGATAACACACCACAGTGGGGACTAACATAACCAGCCCCTTTAAATAGTAAAGAGAACTCAACAAGAGGAAAGTTCCCTGCAGACAGGACTCTAAACTGGATACTCAGGAGGAGCAGTATAGGATACTCAGGAGAAGCAATACAGGCTAATCAGGAGCAGACACTGGAATGGCTAGGCTTCTACTATAAGAGCAGGAACAAATCAGAAGGGTAAGAAAGATCCAGGAACAGGCCAGGGCCAGCAACATCAATAACAGCAGGTATAAAATCAGCAGGCAGAATCATAATCCAGGGACAGGCTAGGGTCAACACTCAACTGGCAAACAGAATGGATCCAGCACATAAACTAAAGAACACTATAATCGCTCCCCTATAAAGCTAAACTCTAAGTTCTGCCTAGAAATGATGAAACTGGTTACAAGTTTGGTGAAGAGAGAGGAAAGGGGAAGGAGCGCCGACAAAGAGCGGCAAGGAAGACAGTGCCGCAAGGAAGAAAGCGGCCATTAGAGGGATCCATGACACCAGTGAGATAGCTCAGTTGGTTAAGGCACCAGCTGTAGAATCTGTTCTAGTCCCAGCAAGGTCAACTCAGCCTTTTATCCCTCTGTAGTAGATAAAATGAGTACCCAGGACATACTTGAAAATGAGAATCAATATCAATATATCCTTCCTGGTAAAATACTTTCATAAAAATAAAGTAAAATTACAAATGAGATATTAATTGCACAGCACAGACCTTTAAATATTATTATTGTATTCTAGAGGTTGTACATTGTGACTGTATCCAAATATGTAGCATTACTACACAATAACTAGTATTAGTATGAACTTGAGACAGCACAATTCTCTGAGGCCAACACGGTTTTATCCCTTGAATGTATGAGAATGCTTCATTTGGTAATGGTACTGTTCTCTCATTTAGACACAATACTAAATAAATCTACATTTTGATCTCTCATGGATTTCCCTAACCCAGTAAATTAAAATATTTAGAATATTTTTAAATAATATTGTAAAAATGAATAGAATCTGCACACCTCGAACAAGTAAAAAAACACTGTAGTGGTTATGCACTAATGTGTGCTAAAGAAATGATGAAGCAGAGACGACTTCTCCAGTGATATCACTTCTCCAGTTCCTATGTTATTCTACAGAGCCTATGCACCAAGATCCCCAAAGTTGAAGAAATCTTAGTGCATAGGTTCCGTAGAATAACACAGGAACTGGAGAAATTATATCATTGGAGAAGTCATCTCCGCTTTATCATCTCTTTATCACATCTTTGTGCATCTCACCCTGGATCTTGTGTATAAAGCCAAAGTTTTTTTTTCTAAAACTTTGAATGTTAGATGTGGCCATTGTAAGTCCCTCCACCTATTTTGTACTACAATGACCATTATATATAATCAGCCAATAACTGATTGGGGATGCTTGGAATTTTAGTCCCCAAGAGCTGGATGACCTCATATTAACCTCTCGTAGTTTAAAAAAAAAAAACCCAAAAAAAAACAAACGTAAATCGTAAATCAATGGAAATTTTTATTTGTCCCCTGTGATGCAGTTTTTCCCCCCATAATTCCTCCACAATACTTTTAAAATAAAGCTTGCTGTATCAACACAACTTATAGAACATGAACTTTTCAGGGTAACAGAGACATGGTGTACATGGTGGGGGTCCTAGTGTTATTTTACCCACTACAATGACTGTATTTAGTCATTAGATGTCATACTCTAAATCAGTGTTGGAATTTATATCAGAATGTCTGCCTCTAATATGTGTAATTTGCTTATTTACTATTCATTATTCTATTTTATACAGTTATGTAAAGTATACAATTTATAGGAAAACCCTTCTTTAAAAATCAATTTAGGGCCGCATGTTTAAAAGAAAAGAGTAGGAATTCTGAGGCAAACCAACATCATGATAGGGAAGAACAAAACACTTCCTATTGATTTAAATGGAACTTTTATCCACATTAATGTGTTGGAGACCTTTCAATTATTCAAGGGGATAAAAACCCCATTTGAGTGCATGAAAATGATTTTTTTTTTTTCATTTTTACTGTATGGGGCATTTTGTTTTCTCCAGAATTTCCTTTTGAACATACAGCCCTTAGAGTTTTTTAATCATTTCACACACATCCCTGTTTGATATTGCTACATATAATGTTTAACATACTTTAATTCTTTTAGATGCTTTCCAAATCAATTGAACAACTTCGACAACCTGGAAGTCATCTAGAGGAAGCTGAAGAAGAACTTCATGGAGAATATCTGATGCAAGATGAAAGGGCTTCCTCCACCAATAACATAAGAAGTCACAGCAGTATGGATGTCAGGACTGGACATCTAGGATCTGTAAAGGTGAAAGAGGAACCACCAGATAGCGAGGAGGAAATTCAAATACATGTTGATTCTGAGCAGAAAGCAGCTTTTGTGCAACAGGTAATAGGCAAAGATTTAGCTCCAGGATTTGTTATTAAAGTTATTCTCTGAGCTTTAAGACCAACAGCTCATTATAGAAACTCATGTAATCTGTTTCTTTACACTTTTTAAAAAACGAAAATGGAAAAAACTGTTTATTCAAAATTAATGTTCAATGTTGAACCCACAAAGCATATTTTTTATTAATAATGCATAGCTTTAAAATATCCAAAACTTTATGTTGCTTTTATGTGACAGAAATACAGTCCCACTCCCTAGTGCTAGAATTCAAGTACTGCAACACATGGCAAAAGGAAGCTTGTAGATGGTATAGCATTTGTAAAGAAGTTATGGTTATTGGTCTTTTTTTACCTTATAGAAATAAGGTTAATCCTATAACATAAAGTGCTAGAATGCGCTGCTCACTGTGTGCGGAACCGCACATGCGCAGTGGGGACTCGCAGAACGGGAAGGCTGACAGCCTGTCTGTTCTCCCGGCTCTGGGGCAGCAGCAGAGGCGGCTGGGTGTCAAACTGTCACCCAGCACCTCCGCTGCTGCCCCGGAGCCGGGAGCACAGACAGGCTTTGAGCCATCCGGAGCTCCCCACTCCGGATCAGCTCGTGTTACGGGCTTTGTAACTAGTTGTTTAATAAGTATGTACTGCTGTGCATTTACCAGTTTGGATGATAAAACAACTGCTCATATAAAGCTGGGAATTTTCTTCCTATTTGTAAAACTGTAGCTCAGTTACAAAAAATTATATTTGTTAGTTCTCAAGACTTTCAGAATGTAGCATAATAATTTAATTATAGTATACAAATTAATTAATTTGCATTTCTGTCAATTATAGCAATTTTGGACTGTTAATAAAATAACATATCCTCAAATTTTATTTAACCCTATGAATGTCAGAAAGGTATCAAATGTATTGCAACGCAATGCTTTATATACCTCTCTGTCACTCACAAGTTTATAGAACCCTTTCAATAGTAAGAATTATGAGACAGTAAGGTGGGTGTACTAAGAAGAACTGGAACACTTCAGGGGGATGTCATCTGCACTACAATTAAGTGGGAACTTGCATTGTGTTGAAGAATGGTCTAGTATTCAAGGTGGAATTGTAGGAAATTGTATTTGTCCCTATAACTGTACAGTTGGTTTTCTCAATGAATTGCTGCTGTTCTTCTTAGCACTTCAATATTTATGTGCCTGATGTTCAAAAGAAAATTGAAGGAGCTATGGAAAAACCAACCTCACCATGGGGGTAAAATAAAAATGTCCACAAGTCCCCGCATATGTAAATGGGACTATCAACCCTTTAAATGCTAGAGAGGTCTGTAACGCATTGTGAAGCTATGAGACACAGACCTCCTTAGCATTTAGTAGATTAAAAGTCCCATTTCAATCATTGGGAGTCTTTATTTCTCCCCTATAGTGCTGACGGTTTGCTCTAGATTTCCTTCAGTTTTCATTTGAACATATGGCCCTATGTGTGCACAGAAGTACATAAACATTAATTCTGACCAGTAAAGACACTATTTACTTCTGTCAGTCTATTTATATTGTCCTGTATTTGTATGTATGTGCGTATTGATTCTATCTCCAAACCAGTGAAGCAATGGTTTAGACAGCAATCTAGAATTCAAGTCATTAAATCGACATTCATTAAGCAGTAGGGATGAGTAAACTATAATTGTTCAGTATACAAACATTTTGACAACCCAAAGGAATCTGTTTCAAGTTTGCACAATGGTTTGCTGCTTGCAAAACGTAATATGATTTGCTGGCATTTTATGCCCATTTTGTGATCTTGGATACATAACATAGTAACATAGTTGATGATACTGAAAAAAGACATCAAGTCCAGCCCATGCCAAATCACTCCTGTTGATCCAGAGGAAGGCAACCCACCTCCCACATTTAGGCCATTTGCAATTAAGCCCCAAGTGGGTAAAACAATCCTTCCTGACTCCAAACGGCAGTCAGATAGTTCCCTGGATCAACAGAATATTGAATCCTATGACTACAAGATGCCTCATGATAAAAAAAAACAAATAAAAAAAACAAATGACAAATGCACAAAATAACAGGAGAATATACAAAGCAGTTATTCCGTGGCCTTATGTTACAAAGCATATATTTTGGAGCAAAGCATCTGTAGCTGATGGGAAAGAATAAAAATAATATGTATATATATATATTGATCTAAATGGGGTCTTTAACCCCTCTAATGGCAAAGATGTCTCCAAAATATTGCAAAGTTACACACACAGTGTATTTGTATTGTATGCCCCCCTCTGTGGTGTATTCAGTTTGTTTTTAAGTTGATTGGCCCACTTTACAGTTGTTTCTCACACAAGCACAAGGGAAACTGTTTTGTGTTTGGTTTCCCCATACCTAAAAAAAGGCAAAAGACTGTATTTTCAACTTTTTGGGAAATGTAGAAATTATACTTTATCACAAAAATTATGAAAGTGATGTCAAACTGCATTTGCTTTTTATAATTTGCAAATCAAATGTTTTTCTTTAAAAAATGTCAAGTAAAAGCTCCACTAATTCCATGCTATTTTATGGAGCTGCCATGTCAATGATTGTGTCATTTGAACCAACAAAAATTGTCATTCATTCCATAACAAATTATCATTCGTTATTTTCAGTCTAAGGATTCACCTGGAATGACCACTAATGTACACACGTTCTACATTCATATAGCACAAAGCTGTTTATCTGCAGCTTCCTTTACAATGGCAGCAGTAGCTGATTAGCCCATGACTGCATCAACTCAAAATGTTGATCAGTTAGTTTAGAAAAACTTGCAGTATATCCTATTTTATCCTGCTCTTAGGTATCCAGTAGGCCAGTTTAAGCCTTGTTTATATGAAGTGTTTTATATAATTTTTTTAACAATTAAAAAGTCACACAAAAGAGCAATGACTATTTAGATTCATTTTTATGAAGACGGCATTATCAGTCTACTTTTTTACAGTTTTAATGACTGCTCATATCATTGCGATGATTAGAATACTTATAATTTATCTTTATAAGAACCCTGTGTTAATACTATATTGTACTACACAGGTCATTGAACTGAACAAATACATTTTTAAAAGTAAACCATGTATTACAATAGTATATTTAATATTACAAATAGTAATTTAAATTGAAACCTAGATACTGAAGTATCTTTGACCAAGATGTTGAAGCATAGTAATATATACACTGGCTATACAGTACCATGTACTTATTTATTTGTTATGTGTGTGAGCTTAAAGGATGTGAATTGGCTTGCAGAAAGCAACTTTGCTGACATAAAATGCAAGTGATGAATGAGCATGTAAAAAAGAACACCATATTTTATTTCCTTTAAATTTACTTTCAGTGATGTTTTCGCTACATAATTGTTATATTTCTCTCTGTTTTGCTGTAACAGCAAGGTACTGATTCTGCTAAAAGTATTTTAGTTATTACCTCAGTTGTATATAGTCATGTTTTTATTCATTATGCATTAAAGTTATTTACTAAAGCAAAGACAATTAATGTAACCTATTATAAGCTGAAGTAACTGTATGGTTCTAAACTAATTTTCTAACATTATTAATTAATTCAGATATTAAGTATAAGAAGAGAAAATTAAGCTCCAATTTCAAAAGGAACTCAATCAACCATGCTGGATATTTGCATTTCATACCCCATTTTCTATTTTTCTGGAAGTCTTAAAATAGTATTTTTGAGGGAGGAGAGACTTGTGCATGTTCTGTTCTATCAATATACAATGTATGTCAGTATGTCAGTGCATATTGAAAATGATACACAGATTTGGCAAAGTGCTCCTACAATCCTGGAGTTTTATAAATGTGTAACTGTGCAGATTATGTCAGTGCCACCCCTTTTATGTACCCATCTACATATTTTCAAAGCTACCTGCCCCCAAAGTGAATGTGATTCATACTGCACAGGCAGTTTACATCTGTCAATGCATCTACTCTTATTCCCAAAGGAGATCATGTAATATGCGAATGACCAGACTTATATTTTTATTGGTTGCCCTGCAGGTCATTCTCTTTGTTTAAAATAAATGCATAAATAAATAAAATAAATAAGATAATGTGATGGATAATTATTATGCATCAACAATACCTAATAACATGGTAAGACTGAGAAAAGACTATAACACCACTAACTTCAACCTTTTCTAGATCTTTATAAAGATACAGCTATACTAGTATACCTGTATATTACTTAATACAAAAACCTGCTGATGAAAATAAACATTGTACATTATGATGTGAACCAAACAGAAATTATTGCTATATAAGTATATTTTATGTCTTTCATTGTTCATTAAAGGGTTAGTAATGTCAAAAAAAGTTTTTTTGCATTTAGAAGAGCTTAAAAAGTTGAGCTAAATGCATAAAACTGTATCTCTCCAACCACTATGGTTTGAGAGATACAGGCATTTAAAGTTTGATGTCTCCTGCTGACATCTGTAAAGCTGTCAGTAGGAGATCTGTGTCGGTTGAAACTGAGGCTCTGCAGCAGAGCCGCAATCGCGTTATTGACAATGTTTCCCTTCATTGGAATGGTCTAAAATGTGTGCTTGCAAACCAGGCACACATTTTAGACCATTCCAATGAAGGGATTCGTTGTCAATAACACGATTGTGGCTCTGCTGCAGAGTCTCCATGTCTCCCGACATGGATCTCCTGCTGACAGCTGTAAATGCCTGTAAATGCCTGTATCTCTCAAACCATAGTGGTTGGAGAGATACAGTTTTATGTATTTAGCTCAACTTTTTAAGCTCTTCTAAATGCAAAACAACTTTTTTTTGACATTACTAACACTTTAAAAATGTATTCACTGATTTTTTTCCAGGAATATAACGGACTGATGGAAAAAGGGTGTTCCTTCAATTTCACCCTTTGTGTATCAGAGGGCTATCCAACACTTTGCTTCACAATATGTTGGATACCCACTGACACTCAAAGTGTTAAATATTTTCTTTTTATTGGTACATTTACATTACATTTTAATTTAGTTTATTTATTTTCACCCGGAAAGGTGATTCTGTTGTTATGTGTTGTAAATAGATTATTTGTATGGTTTTTGCCTTATGGTTATTCTTTTCACAATAAAGTTTCTTTTTCTTTTTGTAACATACTGTTTTCTTTATTTTCTCCTTCTTATTTGTTATTTTTGGTGCTGGCATTCTGTACTATGTGTAGCCTTATTATATGTTTTGTTATCTATATGAATTCTAATGTATTTATACATTTCAAATGTCAGATTAGTCTATAACAAAAATAACTGTAAACATATTGTAGAAAGACAATCAATGACAGCACATGTAATCATATTAAAATTTCAACAATCACCAACTACACATTTAATGCACTTAAAATTAATTTATATTCAGATGCAGTGGCTGCCACTGGGCATGAAGTTATCAACTGCAACTGAACACTTCAGACGTGAAAATATAGATAATTCTTTTTATTTTGGGTTACTAAGCAATGGAGAAATTAATATATCAGATCTACTGGACTTGGGCAATATGAATGGAGCATCTTATTACTCTGTGAGATATCTGTATAATTTTAATACATATGTATCTGAAAAGTTCCAAACCTTGAAAAAATTTTACAAATATGATTTTCAGCAAATTGGGGAAGCAATTGTACTTTGTAATCTGACTTCCTTATCCTCTGTTATATAAAATAAAACAGGAAGTGAGTAATCTTATATAATAATTTGCTAAAAGTATGTTTGTCAGAAGCTGTCATGTGCAGTAGAGACGGCTGCACACACTGCAGTCGTGCGCAGTAGAGACTGCCTGAACGCGCTGTGGCTGATAACGGAGCAGGGCGCTCCGAATTGCTCCAAATTCAGAATGCAGTCCTTTCTTCGCACCTTCCTGGGACCACTTTTTTCTTAACGTACAAATTTTGTCTTTTGAAAGACTTTTTCTTTTCCTCTATAAGACACTGGAGAATAGTTTAGCCACGCTCTTGTCCTGCCCCTTTGCCCAGCAATTCTGAAGTTGTGTTGTGCACAACAGACATTACTAGTTTTTTGTCGTATACTCTATAGAAAATATGTCGTTCATGCATTCAATGACTTATTTTTGTCTTTCGTACGACAATTTTTTTTCATTATCCCTTTGAACATACGGCCCTTTATATCTGTGTCCTACCCTCCCCTCAGTATAGGGAAGGAGAGGTCACAGTCCACGTATTGGGCAGGGTTCTATACCTCTCCTATCTACAATAGCCTAGAACATTACTCCAAACTTGATTGGAAATACAGTATGATATACAAATCAGACATAGAACAAAAATAAATATAAATATACAAAATATCTGGATAGTATCTCATTAATGTACAAGTCCTTTCAGGAAAAGGAACCACTCTGACGTTTCTCCGCTGCTCAGGCTCCGTAGGTCTGGAGGTTCAAAACTTGGGATTTTAAGGTGCGCAGAGAGAACTATGGTCTGAATTAGTTAATGACAGCCACGGCGCGTTCAGGCAGTCAGTACTGAGCATGACTGCAACGCAGCCTGTGTTGGTCAGTGTACACGGGCTTTAAAACTAGTATAAAATATTTCATCAGTCAGCTGAAAAATAGCACTTGCAATATTGTATCTCTTAAGTTCTATGAAGTTATGGAAACTTTTCCATGAATAGCACAAAATACTCTATCATGTTACACCAAGGTGTGCATGTTCATTCAACTAACAGCTCCTTATAGTTACCCACAGTTTCCTTACTGTGGCCAGAAGATTCTAATGGCCAGAAGCCCAACAGCCACAACTGTGAAAATTAAGCCCCTAGACTTTCAACCTATCAGACAGGCAGTAAGGAGGAGAGCACCAAAACTTATCCTTACTGTGTCTGTCACAGATGCAGAATCTAGTAACATGACTAATTCTTTATTTTAAGAAGGTATTAATTAAAGATGCAATGAAGAGTTAAAACGTATGAATTGATACTTGTCACTATTTATTGCCACTTTACCAATGCAATATTTAAATCTGTTCTTCAAACAAGAATTGTTGAGCACTTTAAATACTTTAAATGTCTCCTGTAATCATGAATAACGTAGGCAAGAATTAAATTAAACAAAGTTTATGCATTCATGTTTTTGAACTACAGGAAGTTTGATAAATTGTAAAAACATTTAACAATTTGCTTATTTCCAGTCACATACCTGTCTATTGCTGTTTCTGTTTGGGGTGAATAACTGTACACACATCAAGCTTGTATTCACAGAATGTTCTCTGCTTAAGACATAAAGAAATTAGGACTTTCTGTAAGTCACTTCTTAGGGTCTGTGAACACAGCTTCAATGGTGTCCTTTGATATTTTTGAACCTGTATAAGTGAACTGTTGAAGATTACCATGAAACAGTTGATTTTTGTTATTTTTTGTAATTTATTTGCTAGAAAAATAAACATTGAACTTCTGGGTATTTGGCCTGGAAGGTTAATGGTTCAGAGACAGACTGTAAAAAGACAGAGCTTCTGTGACTATTTTCAGGGATCTTAACTTCTGTTTAAAGAATACATATTTCATCTTGCACAACTATAAAAAAATGTAGAAGCACCTGTTTACATCCACCTGTTTTGTAATTATGTAGGGAAATAAGTTGTTTTATTAAACTGATAGTAATGTTTCACAAAAAAGCAGCTCCAGTTAATCTGCATAGTATTTGGGCCATGGAGAGTGTTATTTCAATACTGTCAGAGTTGTAGTTCTAGAGTAACTGACTGATGAAGTATCCCCCTCCTGCCCCTTTTACCTAGTGTAAGCCACCTCCCCTCAGATGTGGAATCTGGTCACTTGACCAGACAGGGCGCAGCAAGGGACAATCTTCTTACTGTGATCATAAGGGAAACCCTGCCCCCTTGACAGGTTTTTCCTTATGCTCACTGAAGATTGTCCCTCTCTGCAATCCATCCAGACAGTCTTGCTGCTCTGAGGTGAGCAGTGTTACATCAGTAAACGGGGAGGGAGGGGGATATTTTATCATTCAATTACTCTTGAACTACAACTCTGACAGTATTGAAATAACACTCTCCATGGCCCAAATACTATGAAGATTAATCAGAGCTGATTTTTTGTGAAACATCACTATCCCTTTAAGATAATAATAATACATATTAAATTACTTGTTATGCATTTCCTATGTATGGTTGCACCAGAAAATAGGAGATGGTACCTTTCTTTACATGGTTGGATTGGTGCTGCAGTTTTTTAAATAATGGTACTATGATTATAAAGAGTAAGACTTTGGACCATTTGGACAAAGTGGAACAATTCTGTTGCTACACCCCATAGGACAAATTTCCTTCAATTTGAATGGCGGAATGCTGGAGCGGAATGCACTGGAGACTGCTCTAGCAATCAAGGTGTTAATATTAATGTAAATCAATATAAATTATTTGTCTCCTATTGTGCAGTTGATTGTTCAGTTGCTTTTCCTCCAAACTGCATCATCTTTTGTTCATATGGACAAGGTACTTATCTTCTGACCAAACATTCCAGATAATAGAAACGCAATAACTAAATGGAAGCTGTATCTCTAGATTAAGCAGCTCTAAATTTGTTGAAGTCCTTTATGCAGCAGCTTGTTATAGCTGTTTATATATTTGATAGGATTGCATCTGCATTTGCTTTATTTATTGAATTCCATTTCAGTCTGATTTACTTTAACCCTTTGAGTGTCAGAGGGGTATGCAACGCATTGCAAAGCAATGCGTTGCATACCCCTCTGGCACTCAAAGGGTTGAGGATGAAATTCATTAAGGGGTGAATGGCTCAATGTGCAAAGAAACCAGCAGATTTCCTTGTGCATTAGACATCTGCCTATTTATGAATGGCTGTCGCTTATTCATCAATATGCAATGACCAGATAGTGCCACCAATTCCACCCTCCAGCTGCAAAGTGTATATTCCGTTGCAGTCAATTTGTGTAAAGACATGTATACATATGCTCTGTATATGTGAGTATTGCCAAAGTGGTCCCATTAATGACATGTTTTTGTGATATTTAACTGCTTTGCATATACTCAAGGCAGGAAAATACAATAGATCATTAATGAACTCCCAATGGTATCCATCAGTGTTTGCATCAAAGAGCAGAATATTTGATATGCTTCTTTTCCTGCAACTTATTTTCAGGGATGGATTTGCAACACCAATGTCCCAATTTAAGGCACCCTAGGCACACTTAAAATGGAACTGTCACTTTGTAGAAAATATCTGCTTTTGAAAGAGGTTCCAGGAAGCACAAAGCTATGCCTGACAGATTTGAACTGACAAATAAATAAACCAAAATATGTCATTAGCGAGCATGCAAAATAAAAAATATCTAATGTAAATATAGGTTCTTTTGAAAGCTCTTTCAAATTCACATTTTTGTTAAAAAAGGAGAGTTCCACTTTAACTGTTCCATTCAGACTGTATATATATGATCTAACCACAACCACTGTTTTCTGTCACAAGTAATACTCTTGGCTTATGGCAAAAGAACCAAAACATTTTTTAACTACTTGGATACTGGAGAGTTCTGCATTTTATTGTGAATAAATACATTGTTGTTAAGATCTGTAGTATCCAATCATTTACATAAATTGGCCAGTACAGGAACACGTAAACTGGTAAATTAGTCACCCTAGGCAGTTACCTGCTCTGTTGCTAGTAATGAGAAGAGGGCATTCTAAGCACTGCATTGTGTTAGTAAAGTGCAAATTAAGTTAGAATAGGTTTGATTGTTAAAGGGATAGTAATGTTTCATAATAAAATCAGCTCTTATTAATAATCATTGTATTTGGGACTTGGAGAGTGTTATTTCAATTCTGTCAGAGTTGTAGTTCAAGAGTAATTGAATGATAAAGTACCCCCCTCCCGCCCCTTTTACTGATATAACACTGCTCACCTCAGAGCAGTAGGGAGGTGCCCAGGAAGATTGCAGAGAGGGACAATCTTCAATTAAGATAAGGGAAAAAGCTAAAAAACCTGTCAAGGGGGGCAGGGCTTTCATTGTTCTCACAGTAAGAAAATTGTCTCTTGCTGTTATCTGTCTGGTCAATCAACCAGATGAGGTGAGCAGTGTTACACTAGGTAAAAGGGGCGGGAGGGGGAAACTTTATCATTCAATTACCCTTGAACTACAACTCTGACAATATTGAAATAACACTCTCTATGGCTCAAATACTATGAAGATTAATTGGAGCTGCTGTTTTTGTGAAACATTACTATCCCTTTAATCTAATACCAGTTTAGAATAGGGTAAAGTATTTGAAGGATGATTATAGTCATTCTTTAACCCCTTGAATACTAGAGAGTTATCTAAATCATTGGTTCACAATGCATAGGAGACCACCTATAGCATGCAAGGGGTTAGTCACCAGCATTAGAAATGGAGTTAAGATTTAAATTAGATTTTAAAAGAAGTAATTCTAAGTATACATTTGTAAGATAAGCCATTTTGCAAAGTAATTCACCAAGAACTATGGAATGGGTAATGTTTATAAGGAAAAGGGGGGCCTCTTCTGGGCAATGGCCCTGGGATACAAGTGTTAATTATGGTCTCTGCCTGCAGGAGATCGGATCTGTGAAGCTATGTGGAATGTTGGAATCTGGTGTACAGTTATCTACTTGTACCCATAGAGATGGAATGAAAGAAGATAGTTACACGTAGATCAGTCTTATTTGAACATGAGCAGTTACTGTCTACAAGAAACGCACAAGAACCACAGAGAGTATGAACTGTCATCCTGAATACGAAGAACTCTCACAAGAGCAACATTATACTAAAAACAATCTAGGAACATATGCGCAAAAGAAGCAGAACAAACAAAACGCAAAATAGGGACCAAATAAAATCTTCCCCAAATTCCCGTTGGTCTTACTTGGACTTTTAACCAGTTGAATACTAGAGGAGTCTCCAGCGCATGTTACAAATGCCGGGATGCAATGCTAAAGGCAGGATTCCAATGCAGTGATACCCATCTTTCGTTTTATCTTCAAACGCTCCCATAGTCTTCAACAAGAAGTGTGATGTGGTCCTCTAGATGTTGGTTTGTCTTCTTTGTTGTTGTTTTGTTTTGTTTTTTATAACTTTTTCTCTTTTTTCACATTTTGTTTTGTTTTATGAAAGCTAAGTGAAAATGTAGCTTTAACACTTTGAGTGCCAATGTGCTGGATACCACACAATGGATGAAATAAAACTACAGTGAGTTTAAAAACCTAAGTAAATGTTTGTGTATACCTCCAATAAACATTACATATTATGGTACACTGTGGAATACTGTGGAGCTTTAAGAACAACTGTTATTAACCTTTTGAGTGCCAGAGGGGTACGCAACGCATTGCTTTGCAATGCGTTGCGTAGCCCTCTGGCACTCAAAGGGTTAAGGACTGATAAAACTGGACAACCACTATGAAAATCTGGTAGTATAGAATACCATTATCTTTTATAGGAGACAAATATAGTTGTTGATATCTTTATTGGCTAACTAAGCAGATTTAAATTGGCTTAGATAGCCAATAAAGGCATCAACAACTATATTTGCCTCCTGTATTTCTACAGCTAATATGGTACCAACTCTCATCTATTATCTTTTATGTGTGAGTTACATCTTCAGTATCACAAACTGTAAACAGTTAATGATATGGCAGATGCCTGTTATTCATGAAAGATTAACATTTTACTACAAAGAACGAAGAGTAAATATGAGACATTTGAGCTGATATTCTAAGAACTGAAGCAATTCTGGAGAAAACCAGTTGTACCATACAGGATAGAATGGGACTGTTATTTCTATAAATGAGAGCAGAGTCTCAGATGCATTGCAAAGCAATGTTATGTAAATCTCTAAAACATTGATGCTGTATTTAAAACAAAGGGAAGCTGGGGAATTTTGTTTTGTCTGCTATGGTGCAGCTGGGTTGCTCCAGAATTGCTCAAGTTCAGTGTCTTGAGCTACAGTAAGAGAAGGAATAGATGAAGAAGAGTCAGACATTTCTGGAAGACATTTTGGCATACCAAACAATTATCAAACAGGTAAGACACCACTGCCTACTCAGCATTGTATTTGATGGATAGGAGATGGGCTTGTACTTTAAAGAGGTGCTACCAGTTAAAAACAACAGGTGATTTTGAAAGCTACTATTTTTTAGTAAACTTTTTTTTTCTTTACAGTTATAGCTGATGCAAATTAAGGCATGCCGTGCAGGCACTTTCTGTCTTAGCTCTACATTACCTACCCCACTGACTAGCACTTAACTCTTTGAGTAACATTTAATGTATTGGATAGCTCTCTGGTACTCACATGGTTAACCCTTTCAGTGCTAAGGAAGGTGGACAGTACTTTGCTGAGCACTGTCAGTTAATGAAGGAAGTAATATAAGCCTGAGAGCAACCATGGTATGGTATAGTATGGTATGCTTTAATTACCATAATCTACAAATATGAATAACTCAAAAACTAGTTTTCTAAATATAATTTGCTAATGTGACATATCTATTTTTTAATCTCTTTTGAAATCACCAAAGTTGTTTATAGGTGATAGTGTCTCTTTATGCTGCCATATTGGCTGTTCTCATTGAAAACTAGAGACAGCTAATAACTATATTGCTGCAGATATTCTAAGTCATAAAAATAGAGGATCGCTGCCCAGGAGGGAAGGCTGAAATTACAATTACTAAGGAGTAGGGGTGAGAAAAACAATCCTTTAAGTTCCTTATCTGCAAGACATGTTGTTTCTAGATAGGAACAAAACAATTCAGTGAATTCATTTTTTCATTAAAAGCCTGTATTGCAAAACAACAGCTTCGATTCAATTTGTCTTTAAACAACATACGTAGCATGTTCATGTCCAGCACAGCTGTGTGAGCAATGTAGGGAACTTCTCTCTCCCTCCCACTGTCCCCAGCCAATTAGCAGGATCTTCTTCCTTTCCTAAGGCCTGTTTTTGGTCTCTATCCTTGACCCACACCCTTCCCTTCCAGTTCATCCTACCTATTCCGCTTCCTTCCATGTCTTTCCATTTCCATGACCCACTCCCATCTTCCATGTGTTTGACCCACTTCCTTTTCCTCGTGGCCCACCCATTTCATTCTTTCTCATTCCTGCTTTCTAGATCCCTTCTATTTTTATCTCCATGTGTTCTGTTCTGATGCTTCCCATTCCCTTCCTCATCCTGTTTCCCCCTTCCCTCTGTCAATCTAGGATTCATTACAGATATGGATGGATCTGGATTCCTCAAAAGCCATGTATCTCCTCCTCCATCTCTACTTTCCCTATGCTGCTCTGTGTCCCAAGGTTCCCCACTTTCACATCCTCTCTCACCATGCTGCTAACTTCTGCCTCCTCTTTCTACATGTTCCTCACTACAGCCTTCTCTCTCCTCTTTGCTGTTTCCTCTATGCCCAGTAGGGATGGGCAAAACTTTTTGCCTCAACAGGTTTACGGTAGCCACATCTAATTGTTCTCTGTGTGTGGGCATGAAGGGAGAGACTATGAGGAGTCTAGTATTTAGCAATAGGCCAAATGATACTGAGGCAGTGACAATAATGCCCCACTGCAAAGTAGTGGCCAATCTTCTAAAAATCCATGTAAGGGAAAAAGAGAAAATATTGTATTTCAGACTAAAAAAAACTACAAGCATATAGACGTAGTCGGATTTTGAGGAGGTGGATACTGTTTCTGCTGATGCTGCAGATTACATAATTATTAATTATGATGATGATGTTAATTTACAGTATGTCCCTCCTCTTTCTTCCCTTTCTTCATCAGATACAAATAAAGCATAGAGTGATAATGTGTGTGTGTGTATGTTTCTGGCAATTTTGAAATAGGCTAGTGGAACTCTAGTCCAGTAGCAGCTGGAGAGCCAAGGGTTGCCAAAATGAGTGCTTGCGTTATCTTGGGAGAAGAGTGAAATTTTAAGAGCATCCCTTGAGCTGGAGAGAAGAGATAATTGCACTAGCTACACATTTGGGTCAAATGCAAAGCTGATTCCATATATGATGAAATGACTGTGGATGGGAGGAACAGGGAATGATGATATGACATTCTGATGTCTGCAGCATTGTCATATCACTGTTTTCAACACAACTACATTTTTAATGCAACGTTGTGTTGCACTCCCAATAGAGGGTGACATTTTCAAAGTGAACTATTGTTTAAAGGGATAGTAATACTTCGGTTTAACTTTATTTTATTTTGTAGGCATTAAAAAAACATGAAGAATGATATAAGTCTTATCTCTCAAACCTTTATGGTTTATGAGATATTCACAAGCAAAGTTTCCCCTCCCCGCCCCTTTTACTGATGTAACACTGTTCAGCCTGAGCAGAAGGGAGGTGCCCAGGTAGACTGCAGAGAGGGACAATCTTCAATTAAGATAAGGGAAAAACCTGAAAAGCTTGTCAAGGGGGGCAGGGATTTCATTGTTTTCATAGGAAGAAGATTGTCCCCTTCTGTTATCTGTCTGGTCTATGGACTGCATTCCACATCTGAGAAGAGATGGCTTACACTAGGTAAAAGGGGCGGGAGGGGGAAACTTTGCTTGTGAATATCTCATAAACCATTAAGGTTTTAGAGATAAGACTTATATCATTCTTCATGTTTTTTTAATGCCTACATAATAAAATAAAGTTGAAACGAAGTATTACTATCCCTTTAAACAATAAGAGTTTCACAGTTCTTATTCTATGTGCTTCTAAACACACTTAATGAGATTTTAGAAAATAGTTGAAAACTGCTCAAAAATAATGCAACAGTACACCTGTGAAATGTCAAACTTGCTAAAAGGCTAGTGGCTGACATACTGCCATATTCTTTTGTTGAAAACAATAGTTTTAATTAAATTATATGGAGTGTTGCACCCTTCTGGAATATCCCAAGCCAAAATTATTTTTCAAGAATGTCAGACTATATGACTGGCACTGGCACTGTTCCCGGAGTATCCTTTTTATCAGTGGGCAGCAGTAGCAAGTCAGTGCTAATGATAACTGAGAAGACTGAGAAAAACTACTTTAGAAAAATGGGTAGCATGGTCAGTACATCAAGGTAAGCCTTAATAAAGTTTAGCTAGACTACAGCAAGGCAAGCTTGGTACAATTTTAGCAGACCTACATAAAGACAAGCCTTGAAAAAAAGTGTTTGCAGGCTTGCAGCAAAACAAGTCTTGAAAAAAGAGGCAGATAAGCCACCACCAAGAATATTATATGCCACCTGCCAGTAAAATTATAGTGTTTACTAACTTGATTCCTGCTGATTAGTGATCTGAGTATCAAATGTCACATCACAGGATTAGGCTGATGTATTATTCACTGTGTTCATTTATAGTAGTGGGAGTGGGACTGGGATCATCATCTTTACAGATTGTGGTGGTGGAACTGACACCAGCAGTGAAGTGGGACAGGTGATGTTGTTTCCTTCTATTAGTGCTGCTGAAGAAGCAGCAGCATCACAAAAAGTCACCATGAATTCAGATGCATCTGTGTGGAGAATTTGTCCGGTCACAATAATTCTACTCTTCTTGCTCTTCCCCAGAATCATGAGTATTGGAATATTTTTTCTTGAGGCTTGGAAGGGACCGTGAATCTGTTTTCAAAAACTGTAATGGTGTGTGAACAGGTTATGGTGAACAGGTTAGGTTATAAGGAAGAAGGACTGGGATTACACACCTTGAGACTTCTATTCTAAATAAGCTTGTTCACACATTTAAACCAATCCCCTATGTGATGTCAGTCACTGTGTCCCTTGTCCATTCCACAAAAACAAAAACTTACTGGTGGATTTGGGGCAGTGGGTGAGTGACACTTCCAGTAGGGTCATACATTAGATCAAATAAAATAACTGATAGTACCTTGCATGAGGTTGGTATACTCTGCAGATACTCCCATATCCCCTTCATTCTATTATCCTCCACCACATTTCCATGTATGGTCACTATGTGCGTAGAAATATTGCCAGATTCAGACATCTGCAGATTCACTGTTTGCTGGCAAATTTGTCACTGCCATGGAGGACCCTGAGGATGTCAGGGGGAGCTTGGATATTATTACTAGTATCCTGAACCCTAGAACTAGGTAACAATGAGCCAGGTGATGCCATTGATATTTTGGGATGATGAGGGGGTTGCATCAGGCTTTTAGTTTTTGAGATTTACATGAGCCACGTTACTTGTTATTGTGGCGGCAGACAGGAGGCACTGTGATAGCACAACCTGTTTTGTTTTGTATTCTTGCATGTCATTTATTACGTCAGATATGCCAAGTTGCAGCCCCTTTTTCCCAAAAACTTGTCACAGAGTCTGTCAGTCATAGGAGATATGGTGGGGATGGTAGCAGCATTATATGCTGCTGAAGGGGTGTGGAGTCTCTTAGTAACAGGTGATGTAGCAGGGGTGGTAGCAGCACTGCCTGCTGATTGTAGGCTCTAGAGCATCTTAAGCACAGGTGATGTGTTAGGGGTGGTAGAGGTACTATCTGGTGGGTTTTTCTGACCACTCCTACTACTACAGTGGCTTGTGATGCTACTAGATCCCTCAATATTATAAGCAACATTCCTTCCACTACTCTTACTCACTTTTCCAACAACACACAGAGCGACAAGCAACAAGTGCACTGGTTATGCTTGCTAACTCTCTCTCACTCCACATTTCTTCTTCGCTCTCTTTATACTTCTCTACGTCTACTACTCTCACTGCCTCAGTTTTACAGAAGGGGGATTTTTAAAGTAGGGTGGCATTAATTATCATGGCCATGGAAAGCATAGATGGGAAATGGCAATGTTTTTATCAAAAATAGAAATAACTAACAAAAATAAAAATGATCTAGTTAACTGTATACATTTTCTTATGAAGCGTTAAGTGTTAATTTAGAATGGTAAACTAACAGTTCAACCAGTCCTTAAATCATCTAACTTAATAAACCCTAGAGGAAGAAACAGATTAAAAATGCATGTAATTTTGGTAGCCTTATGCAATGTCAAAAGGTTCACATACTCTCTAATTTTTATGTGAAACTACATAAACACAAACTTTGGCACATTTCTTAAGCTTGGGACCCCTCTCTGGACCAATTTAAAATAAAAGATTTACTGTTACAGTTTGTGTGTGGCCAGGGAATGACATATGGAAAACATGTTTCCTGTTATTTAATTTAATTACTCGAATCACATGCCAGCCTGAGGCATGTCATTCGGGGCCTCTAAAGCTCTTTGTCTGACAAAGAGATGGACAATATCTTGGCTTTGTCGTGTTGCTTTGCATAAAGCCTCTCATATAGGGGCTGTTTGCTTTACCAAAACTATGCATTTTTCACTATTTGCCTTTGATTTTTCTCATAGAAGAAAGAACTTTGACCTCTTTGCACTACTAATGGAAATATTTTGAAAAACAGCAAGGGATAAACTGAAGATCATTTATACTAGTATGAAAGTCCATAGCTTATTAAAAACCATAGCAGGAAAGGCAAGGGTATGATATTAAACTTAACACAATGATAGCACAGTTAAGCCCTTGGATGATAGAGGGGTCCCAATGCACTGTGAAGACTACAAGGGGAAGAAAATCACAATATTTTTACTACTTATTTGAATGGAATCATTAATTTGTGAACCTTAATAAAAAAAAAATAAAAAAAAAAAAATATATATATATATATATATATATATATATGGAAATTTCTCTCCCTAAGTGTAAAGGGTAATTAAGATGTGGACCCCTTGCTCTCAGTGCCTAGGGAAGCCAGCTGCACCTCACTAATGAGGCCCAAATAAGGTCGAAACATATGTCTGGGGTTAGCTGGTTTTTCCTTGCAGAGGGGACTTGCCCATCATTTTTGTGCTGGACCACCCTTATGGGTGGGATTAGTCTAATATGTATGTGAAAATTTCTCCTCTGTAATGGCACTAGAGAGCTAAAATGTGATGCTCTTGCGCGGTGACTAGTTGGAGAACAGGCCATTGTGCTTTTGTTCGTGCTCAGAGCCTCTCACATAATTTTTTGGCTTGTTTCTGCAAAACACTTAGGGTCTCTCCCTAAGAGTAAAGGGTAATCCAGATGTGGAAGCCTTGTTCTCAGTGCCTAGGGAAGCCAGCTGCACCTCAACGACGAGGCCCAAATAAGGTCGAAACGTACGTCTGAGGTTAGCTGTTTTTTGCCGTGCAGAGGGGACTTGCCCATCATTTTGGTACTGGACCACCCTTATGGGCAGGATTAGTCTAATATGTATGTGGAAATTTCTCCTCTGTAATGGCACTAGAGAGCTAAAATGTGATGCTCTTAAGCGGTGACTAGCCGGAGAACAGACCATATACGGACCATACCAAAAAGCTAAAGGGAGGGGTGGGAGGAAGAGGGAAAAGGGAAGGAGAGGAAGGGGGAAAAGGGGCGGGGCTTGGAGGGAGAGGGGTGAGAGAGAGGGGTCCACCCAGTAAGGCGAGGAAAGTAAAGTAAGAGAGAAGAAAGTCAAGAACTATCAGGAAAGGATAAGGTAGGCTAAGACAAAGACATGAATCCTGCTTAAGGAAGATCAACATGTCAATACCCACAGCCATGCAGATCACATAAAAGAACTGAAGAAGGTATCACTACAGTTTTTCAATCTCAGCCGTCTCCCTGTGTCCACATACCTCAGAGATCGGAAATAATTTGCTTTCTTTATGCCATTTTGAGGGCAAAAATTGAGATGAAACCATTAATGTTAATTTGCATAGTGATTTTTCATTGTGGATATTAACAATATAATTTTGCCTCTTGCCTAAATGGAAATATTTTGGGATTTACAAGGGGTCAACTCAAGGCAAAATGCAATCCATTATTTATATATCCATGCTAGATATTGCATGCAATTATAATAATGAAATATATTTTTTACCATTTAAATATTCATGTATTTTTGTAGAAAAATAGGCCACATAATTATCCTGTGACATCAGTTTTTTATGTTTAAAGTTTTTTAAAGTACATTAAATCTATTATTTCATCTAGACTGTTTACGCTGTCAATAGACCAGTGATCGTCAATTCCAGTCCTCAGAACACATCAACAAGTCAGTTTTTCAGTATATCCTTGATTAGTAAAAGGTTAATCACAATCATTGACAAACTGATTATCCACCTATGATCAAGCAGGGATTTCTTAAAAACATGTATTGTTGTTGTGCTCAAAAACGTACACTGAAAATCAGAAAGACAATATGGTTAAAATAAGGGATTAAAAAAAAATAATAATAAAATAAAACTAAAATGGTGCTCAGTGGGGACAGGCTTAAACGTTCAACTAAAATGGGAAAATTATGAAAAAATGCCATTTTTTGCTTTCTGCAGCCCTTCATGTGAAAATTGTAATTTTTCCACTGTGCACATATCAACACCCAACCTTGTTCCACTGAACTGGTAGCCACAGAGCCAGACATGCTGAACCCCATCCTTGTATCACACTAGCCACAGAACAACACATATTGACCTTGGCAATCTTTTATTACTGTATTAATAGCCATAGAACCACATATACTGACCTCCCAGCCTTGTCTCATTATGTTGGTAGCCACAGGGATGGCTACATGAGGCCCTCCAGCTGCTGCAAGACTACAATTCCCATCATAATCTGGCAGCAGCAGAAGGGCTTCACATTGCCCGCCACTGCTAAAAGCATACATACTGACCCCCCAGGCTTGTCCTACTGTACTGATAGCCATATAACCCAGAGTCCCAGAATTGTTCCACTGCACTGGTAGCCAATGAAGCAGACTTACTGAGATTACACTTGGATTTAGTGAACAGGTTGACATTTTATGGAGTTTTATGTGTGGAATCTTCTGTGGAAAACGTAGCAAACTGAGAGATTTCCATGAAAATTCCTGTTGGGGAAAACAACTTTTTTCTCATACTAGTGCTCAGTAAATACAATACTTCAGTATGATCACTCGAACCTAAAAAAAATCATTCTGCTTGCCCCTTCACAATGATATAAATGTATTGGTAAATATCTATAAACTGGACTTTAATCCTATTGCACTGAATTGAAAAACAATGTGTCATACACTCCTCTAGCCCCAAAAGGGTTAAACCTATTAGAATGTATATGTACATTTCTGTTGTAGAAGCTTAAGTGTGACACCATGTGCACTGAAGCTGTTGGCTTATGGCTAACAAAAAGGAACCAGTGACCAAATAAGCCCAATCAGGACTGAGATGAGAATTGCTACTATACATTTATTTAGTAAAAAAGCACATGAGATTTGTGAGCTCCCTCCCGCTGCATACAAGAATCATTGTTAGCCCACCAATGCCAGATTCTCTTTTGCTCTTCTCTGTTCTTTATCCCTTCCTCCTTTCTAGTCTTCTCTTACCCCCTTTTCTGAGATCTCTAATCCCTCGTCCTTTTATGTTTCACCCAAACTTCTCACTCATTCTCTGTCACTTTTCTCTCACTCTGCCATCAATTTTCTCTGTAATCCCAATCTTCTATATCTGCTTTCCCACAATCCATCTCGCCCTCTGCCCCTCCATTACCTTCTTCTTTCTTTATCTGCCATTATCGTCTTCTATCTACTTATCCATTCCTTTCTCTACTTCCCATCCCCTTCCTCTCGAATGCTTATCACCTGCCTCTTTCTGTGATCCCATTCATCCACCTCTCTTTATCCAATACATACCATTTAACTCTCTATAAATAGCCACTTTGTGTCTTTATCTTCCTTCAACTCTTTCAGTCTCCGTTCTTGATCCTGTTCATATGTATCATCTTCCTTTTATCCTAGCCCCTACCTCCTACTTTCTATAACGTTAGTTACTTGCTCTTTCCTGCGCCTCTCTCTCTCATTTTTCCATCCATCTCTATCACTCCACATGATCTGCCACTCCCATATGGACACATTTCAAGATGGAAAACAGCAGTGCATAAGTTCTCATATGAGTCCTATATACACAACGAGCCTGTAGATATATATTATCAAATAATCTGAAAAATACTTGATTATAGCTTAGTGCATCGATTATCAGCTCCAGTCCTCAAGGCACATCAACAGGCCAGGTTTTCAGGATATCCCTAATTATGTACCAGCAACTGAATCACAATGACTGAACCACTGACTACTTACCTGTGATTCAACAGGAATATATTGAAAATAAATAAAAAGTGAACTGCTGGTTTAGTGTATTTTTCTCTATTTAATATCACGTGCAGATTTATGATATACTCGAGTGGAAATTCTACAAATACTCCTGGTGAAATACCTTGGGTTATTTATGTTCAACACTTTTATGTATCTCTTTTGCTGCCAATAAGTACAGTATGATACAAGTCTGTTTTCTTACTTGTCAGTAAGACATTCTTCTTCTTTTCTGCAAGCCAAACTGGGATCACAATTCATCACAGAGGGCAGCAAAACAGTATCATTTGACACCCACTTTCTCTTTTGTTTTAAGCTACAGATAATGGTCCACATGTATAAAGGTGGAGCAGTGCAATAAACCGTCTGTACCCTGGGGACATTTAGAAATTTTGCACATTGCCATTTATTTAAGTGGTGCTTTTTAACCCTTTGAGTGCCAGAGGGGTACGCAACACATTGCAAAGCACTCAAAGGGTTAAAACTCCTTGAATGATAGAGAGTTCTCAGACACACTGGCAAGCAATGCATTGGACAACTTTCTAACATTCAGTGGGTTACGTGTTCCATTTAAATCAATTGGATTTTTCACTTTTCCCCCTATGGTGAAGTTGGCTTTCCCCAGAAACACCTTACTCTACTTTTATACACACTGCCCACTGGTTTCATGTTTTTCTTTTAGTTTGAATGATGCAGTAGTTTATTGTTAATCTTTTACACAACATCTGCAAATGACCACTTGTAACTAATGATATTGCTATTTTGACAAATTCAAAATACAAGAGGACAAATTCTGGAACAAACCAACTGCAACATAAGGGGTAAAAAATGTCTCAAAATTGCCATTGATTAAAATGGGACATTTATCAACTTGAATGCTAGAGACATCTCCCTCCTATTATTTCAAATTGCATTGGAGCCTTCTCTAGCATTAAAATAGCTAGAAACTTCAATTATATCAATGGACATGTTCATTTACCACAGTCCCATGGTGCAGTTGGTTGGTTTTGAATTGGTTATGGGCTTTTATATATAAGGCACATCTGTTTCTGTTGGACTATTGATTTGTCAGTAGTTTCAAATTCAGGACATGGTATCACAATCAATAATCAGGTTAATTTAAACTTGTTGTAGCTGGGCCTTCTTGTTGTAGGTAGATTAATGTGTATTTAATGTGAACAAGTACACCTAAATGTCTTTAAGTTATGTTGTTTCAAATAAATGAACAGTTCTTCTGGACCTGCCAACAGATGCTCAAACTACAGGTGCAGAAAATATGGCATGTCTGTAGGCCTAGTTAAGTAGATTGGAATGAATATCCATTGTCCATCCAGAAGAAGTGTACCCAAAATATATTAGACAATGTATGCCTTCAGTCATCATCACTGGAATGAGACATCTCATGCGGCACATAAGCCTGGGCTAACTGACCATTCACCAGTCCAGGCACTAGTCAACAAAACAAATATCTGAGGAGCCCAGGAAAAATATTTGGGTAGCACAGGACGGGTTCCTGTTCAAAACGTTTGATACCAAGAGATGCCAGCAGCAGAATGCTGGATAAGGGGCCATTACAGAAGTTAATTTGACATTGTGTATTCCCTTGTTAGGGTCATTTTTGAGTCTATATTTGATCATTAAAGATTTGTTATGAAAAATAATTTATTGTGGGACCTTTCACACCCTATGGGGAACTGTAGCCAGCATCTCACCAGATGCATAGAATACCTGGGCACCAGGTGGCTGGCTGGACACCAGGTGACTGTTGTTAACAGTTTAATATACCAAAGAAAGTTAAATAAAAAGACAGAAACAACATTATGAACTGTAAAAACTTTGGAACAAACCATCTCCCAAAAGTAGAAGTTCCACTGTTTTACTCTGCAGAAAAAAGACTTACTAGTAAGTTACTACTACTTACTACTTATATGACAGTTCACTCTTGAGACTAATTTATATCCTCAGAATAGCTACGGTTAATATGACCACCTTACTTATCCTTATCCCAGGAACCCCCCTGGCCTAGCATATTCTGTAAATTGTACATTAGCAATGGTTGGATATGTACTATAATCTGTCCCACTAGTAGTATTATCAGAACTGCCTATATGCATAGCACAGTGGTTCTCAAACGTTTTCACAATGGTGAAACCCTTTGAGTTTACCAAAAATCTCCGTGAATCCCTAATAACTAAACCCTTTAACATACTGAATGAATGAGAGGTCTCCAGTGCATTAATTCTTAATGCATTAGAGACCTCTTTAGATTAAAAGGGTTAACATACTACCAATATCAAACTAATCAGTATGTTAATTTATACTGGGTGCTTAAGAATACATTATTAGGATAAATCTTCAAAACCTTTAGGCAACCATTAAAAGGAAAATATATATATACGTGAAGACAAAAGTGAATCAATTCTAGTTCTACACCATAAAAATTATAAAATTCCCTAGATTTCTACTGGTTTAAATAGAGTTAAGACCCCTTTTTAATCAACAGGAATTATTTGTCCCCTGTGGTACTGTTGGTATGGCAGAAATTTGTGCCACTTCCAGATTGTGCATATTGTCTACTATCTCCCAGTCCAATCTTTTTTCCCTGCATGCTATTACTAAAAGTTGTCTTTTGTATTTCTTCAGGTAAACCCAGGGTTCCTAAGAACACAGTTTGATAACCACTGTAATAGTACATCAGGATAAGGTATATATGTCTGTGGGGCACTGCAAGGAGACCCCACAGGGATCTCTGATTGGTTATACAATGTCATCTGTTCCACTAGCAGTAATATCAACTGTACATCAGGATATTGTTTATGTCTCAGATTTATGGCAAGAAGATGCCAAAAGAAAACGGGGGACTAGTAGAGTAAAATTATACCTTTATTGGCTAAATGAGTGGCTCTAGGATGCAAGTCTTCAAGACACTAGGGGCTCCATTCAAATACCTCTTTTAGTAAAACCGAACTAACATTGGTAGTTTTAAGACATAGGGGTACATTTAAAGGTTTGCGTAAAAATAGCCAGTAGGGCCAAAGTGAATACTGGCCAACATAACAAGACATCTAACCCGGTATTTAAAGACCCTACCAGATAAAAGAACAACAGACGTTAGGCTACATAAATGGTCTTGTGGCTAAATGTCCATTTTGTGCATTAAGTTCCCAAAACACAGCTAAGTAGCAGCAATATTGGGAACTTCACAGTAAAAAAGCTATCGGTGCCTGACATACTGCCAAGCACTGATCGCTAACTTCTATGTCTTACACTTACCTGTCATCCACTGTCCTTCTCTTTCTGTCTTCATTCTGAATTCTCTTCTGTCTTCTCTTCTTTCTTCTATCTGTAAAATAAGAAAATAATGGTGAAAGTATAATGCTGAAATATCTTGCACAATAATACATAGTTTAACCCCTCTAGTGCCAAAGGGGAATGCAATGCATTGCAAAGCAATGTGCTGTGTACCTCTCTGGGGCTCAGAAGGGTTAAAGTATGTATTACTGCTGTCTGGTTCCATATATATATGCTGCCAGTTATTAATATATGATGTACAAGTTGCTCCAAATAATTTCTCCATAAATGCCGTGATAAAATATTGCTTAAGTTCAACAAAATACTTGTTGATGTTTGTTGCTGTCCCTGCAGTACAGCCGCTCAAATTGGCTGGGATGTGCGTAAGCACATCTCAGTCAATGGCTGTGAGGGAATTGGAGCTGAGACTGCCCCTGTATAAAGGCAGTCAGTTCCAATTCCCTCAGTGTGTAACGGGCATCGGCCCATGAGGAAGAGGATGGGGCGGGGGGGTCTGTGCAGCATAATACCGTCTCTGCCCCCGCCTCTGCGATGTGTAATTGAAAAATAGTAAAAAAAAAAAAAAAAACACGATTGGGCAACTAGGCATCCATACACTAGTGACCCCCCGGATGTATTGACCCCATATCAATACATCCAAGTTACCAAAAACAACGAATAACCCTTTGAATGCCAGAGGGTTATGCACCATATTGCAGAGTGTTGCATACCCCTTCTGGAACTTAAAGTATTAATTCCCCCCCCCGAAAGTTAACACTATCCCACAGCCCATTTGCTACACAACATTAACAATAAACACTTACCTTGAAGTCGGAGGTCTTCCTCTGTCTTTTTAATTCTTTTATAAGCTTCTTTCTTTTTCTTTAAAGTTCTTTGCAGTCTCTGAAAACAAAAAGAATTAAATTAAATGCCTTCGTCAATGCTTGCTATCACCTCTGCTGCCGCCATTACTACCACCAGAGAGAAAAAAAATGCCAATTGCATTACCATCTCGGCCATTGCTTGAGCCAAATGAGGGAAATGTGAACTGAGACTGGATTTTATATAGCCACTCCCTGTTCAAACTTGTTCTCACAGAACAAGTTTTGAAGTAACCACACCTCCTAGCCAATCAACTTCGAGCTGGAGGGGTCATGAATGTATGTTTTGTCATCCCTCCACCTATTCAATGTTTGGCTAGCTGGAAGGATGATGACACATGCATTCTTGACCACTCCAGCTAGAAGCTGATTGGATGTGAGGAGTGGATACTGCAGGTCATGTTCTCTGCCCTTCATAACCTCAAATCCCAGCAAATGGGACCATGGGAACAAGTTTGAACAGAGACTGGACACATAAAAGCCACCCTCTGTTTAGATTTCCCTCCCTTTGGCTCAGACAACGGCCCGAGAAAGCAATGCAATGGGGATTTTTTTTCTCTCTGGCAACAGGTGATGGCAAGCATTAATGGGGTCATTTAGTTGCATTTATTATTTTTGTTTTCAGAGACTGCAAAGAACAAAGTAGAACAAAGAAGCTTAAAGAAGAAGACATAAAGAAGAATTAAAGAGGAAGATCAGAGTGCCGAAGACCCCGCCAGACCTCTGACTTTAAGGTCAGTGTTACAGCTATGGAATATGGGTCATAGGATAATATTAGGGCTAGAATTGTTTAACTTTATTGTTAATGTCAGGTGTAATGTAGGACCATGAGTACTGTTAGGGCTACTGTTTAGGAAGGTGGGGGAGGGTGACTGTGTTATTAGCTCATGCTCGATGTTTGAAATCAAAAGATAGCTAGTTTCCTTTGATGCTCGAAGTATCCAGGTAATTAAGAGTACCTTGTGGAAACAAAAGGCTGCAACGAATGTTGGATGACCAAGTTTTGGTGACCAATGCTCGCTGTAGTTCATGTTAGTCAGGCATTTGAATTCCAAAGGTACAACCATGCAATTATGTGTTTACTGTCCAGAACTCATTTTGGCCCTAACAAATGTTTTACCTGTTCTAAAATGAATCGAGCCCTCGGTCTCTTCTTCAGTCACAATAGAAATATACAATACATGACAATTTAAACACAAATGCAAATTATTTTAACATATAATCCCTTCAGTGCCAGAGGGGCATGCAACACATTCCAAAGCAAAGCAATGTGGTGCATACCCATCTGGCACTCAAAGGGTTAAGTTACACTGGCATTGAATATTCTTAGTAGTATTGTCTATAATTAATTCACTCTTCAGCAGAGTCTCTTTATAGATTTGTAGATGTATTACCTTTTTGATGTTGCAGTGAATTTTAGTCTTTTGCTAGAGATGGCTAAGAATGTAGAATGTATGAGTTGTCCCTCCAAGTGCCAGAGGGGTGTACAAGCCATCACTTGCAATGAGCTGTGCAGCCCCCTGGCACCCAAAGGGCCCAGAAAATGTTTAGTGCAGAAGAATATGACATAAATTCCTTCTCATGATTCAAGCCAAGTTCAGTGTGTTAAACCCGGTTATCAATTTATATTCCCAGATCTTTCTGGCTCTCTGTATCCTAACATTTGTCATCAGTATGGCCACTTTGAGATATTTAATGCTGTTATCAGTTTTGCAAAAATGTTGTTCCACTGGGTGTCTTTGTTGTTGTTCACTTTGGACTTATGGAGAATTTATCATTTTTCTTAGGGTTTGTTCTGTCTCAACTACATATAGTCCTGTTTGGTGATGTTTCACACACATGATGAGGTAAACAATTAGACAAGCCTCAGGAGAATTTGCCCTTGATATTGTGGTTTTGGTGGGAATGTGTTATGGACACCTTATCAGTGGTAAATATGTGTGCACAGATTCCACGCGTCTTTTGTAGAGAGGGAAAAGTACCATTTTCTGTTGCATTCTTAAGGGAGCTCTTCACCACCACTAGTTCTGAGCACACAAAAAATATAATTATAAAATAATTTTGTCAGTGATATGCTAGTGCCCCTTTTCTTACCTCTCTACTGACAAATCACTACTCTATATATATGTATCATAAAAACCCTTAAATCTATGTTGATTATCACAGTCATAAAGTCATAATCAATAATATCAAAATATATTGCAAACGCATCAATTGATTTTTTATATCTTCTTTCCTTGAAATAAGTTTGCTTATTGTCAACAAGCAATAACATAATCCTAAATTGCTCCCTGATAGTTGGCAACATTTTTCAAATATTTGATCCATAGTTATGGTGTTCACTAATCACTGTGTATTACCCTACTAAACCACTCCCCCAATAATTGAACCTTTAAATTTGAATCCCCACATGGATATCTTTTTCTCATTTTCTCTTAAAGGGATAGTAATGTTTCATAATAAAAACAGCTCTAATTAATCATCATAGTATTTGGACTTTGGAGAGTGTTATTTCAATTCTGTCAGAGTTGTAGCTCCAGAGTAATTCAATGACAAAGTGTCCCCCTCCCTCCCCTTTTAATGATGTCACACTGTTCAGCTAGAGCAGAAGGGAGGTGCCCAGATAGACTGCAGAGAGGGACAATCTTCAATTAAGATAAGGGAAAAACCTGAAAAGCTTGTCAAGGGGGGCAGGGATTTCATTGTTCTCATAGGAATAAGAGTGTCCCCTTCTGTTATCTGTCTGGTCTATGGACTGCATTCCACATCTGAGAAGAGATTGATTACAGTAGGTAAAAGGGGTGGGAGGGGGAAACCTTGCTTGTTAATATCTCATAAACCATAAAGGTTTGAGAGATAAGACTTATATCATTCTTCATGTTTTTTTTTATGCCTACAAAATAAAATAAAGTTAAAACGAAGTATTACTATCCCTTTAATTAACCTTTTCATTTAGGTCAGTAATTCTCAACTCCAGTCCATGGGACACACCAACAGAACAGGTTTTCAGGATAGCTGGACTAACATTGAAAAACACTGATTTAGCCTGATTTCACCAATAATATGATACTTAGTTATTTAATAATATATCACATTGATCCTCTGCTCTACAACTAAAAGCTGTGGCTCTCTGTCTGTTGTTTTCTGACAGAACTCTCATAAGGGCTGAAACTTAAAGTTCATTTCCCCAAGTAGAAATCTTCTGTTCCAAAATTCTTGCTGGACACATAATGTGGCCTGATTTACCATTTAATCTGATACTAAGTTACTCCCTTATACATCACATTGATCCACAACCATATGACTGCTAGCTGTGGTGCTCTGTGCACAACATACCACAACTCCTGTGTTTAAGTCGCCACATGGAAAAAGAGCCCACATACTTTCTTCTTATTATATTTCTAGAAAAATCAAAATTCTCTGTCCCACCAAAAATGTTATTCTAAACTCTAAAACTCTAATACAAACTAAAAATGTATAAACCTCCTTAAACAACTTGGCAGCAGGGACCTAAGACACAGTTTGTGTTAAATGTTTTATTTTATTTTATTTATTTATTTTTTTTTTACAAAAAAGACTTGGAACTATCGTGTTCATGTCCAAAACCTTGTTCTGACCTCTCAAAGACATTTTAGTGGTCTGAACAAGGTTTTTGGACATGAACATGAGCACAATAGACACCAGGGAACAATTTAACATTGTATTATAGCTTATGGTTGCAATGCAAATGTATGTTGAGGAAGGAAGATACAAAAAAATGAAATGATGTGTTTCTCATATATTTTGACCTATGTATTCATATTTTAAGAATGGAGTAATCTAAATAGGATAGGAGGGTTTCTAAGCTAAATGGCAGCAATCCGTATTTGGATATTTGGGACAAGATTCTTTTGCAGGTGCTAATTTTATCACTGCTTTTATCTCCAGGTTTCCTCATAGACTTCAATAGGAAAATATCTGATAAAACAAGTGTAAACATTTATCACTTGCAATAGAATCTAGCCCTTGGTACTTAAAGGCTAAAGTCTGCCAATGCTGTCGTAAACATTTAAACATGGGGTACTGTTAGCAACTTTTATGTCTGTATCCATGGACATGCTTGAATCGATGAGCAAGGAAAAAATTCAGAGGGGTCATTAGGCTTTTCTAGCCATAGTAAGGTATGTAGGCAGTGGTTATTGTTAGGAGGTGCTACTTTCTCTTCATACCTCCCAAGTGTCCCTCTTTAGGTGGGACAGTCCGTCTTTGAGACCCAAATCCCTCTGTCCCTCTTTTCTACCCTTTTGTTCCTCTTTTTAGGACATCAGAATGAGTGGTGTGTATCACATTGCTCCACAGCAATAAAACTCATATAAATGTGTTGTTAATCTTCAATATATGTGTTTATAAATGAATCTGTGTAATAAAAATATTTTGGTCTTGTTCTAAATCATTAATCAGTTGCACAAAGAGGTGCAGATAGGTCAATAAGTAACCTAAAAATTATTGGACATGCCCGGCCTACCAGCCACGCCCCCAGAAACGCCACCTAAATCAGAAGTGCCCCTCTTTGGCCATTTGAAATGTTGGGCGGTATGTCCCTTTAATGCTGTCCATATAGCTTGTGTTGCAAGAAATTATTTTCTTTGTGCGTGAAAATCATAATTATCTTTTCTAAAATCCCAGAATCATCAGAAAAGCAAATACAGAAGGATAGCAACACTGTGCCTTTCTTATAACATAAACGTAGTGCGGTTCTGAGGCAAACCATTTGCACCATAGAAAACAAAGATCCTCATTAATTTAAATGAAACTTTAATCCCTTGAACAAAATAAATGTATCCAATGCGTAGGAGAGCACTCTAGCTTTCAGTTGTATAAAGGACCAATTTAAATCAATGGAGATTTTAAGAATCAGTATTTGGTTCCATATCATGCCTTTGGTTTCCTCTTGAATTGCACCACTTTTATTTTACTCACAGGGGTAATTAGATTTAACAGTAAAGGTTTTGCATCCACATTTCACAATCTGCATGGTTACAGAGGAGCTGACAGGAGATTTAAACCAGTTCAGAATCATTCTGCTCTGTCAGTACATTTGCACATTGAACTACTCCCTCTGAGGAAATGATTTATTGTATCATTAATTATTTACATTTTAGCAAAAATATCCAGCATTGCCCTGGATGTTTGTGTGGGAGGGTGTTATTGGAAGGATGAGTTCATGTTTTTCAGATATAAAGACGTTGATGCACTAAAAAGAACTGAAATCATTATGGAATAATCCAAATGCAAAGTAGGGAAGACATAAAAATTACCCAAATGCTAAACATTTTAATTGGGCTTTTAACCATGTGAATGCTAGCGAGGTCTCCAAACGCATTGCAAAGCATTTAAGGAGTTAAAAGCCCATTTACTTTATGGAAATTTGTATTTCTCTCCTGTGATGTATTTGATATTCCCCAGAGTTACCTCATGGGGGATATTTAATAAGATTTGATAAGGGGCCAGGTTGGCAATATGCTGTAGTATTTTCTTTGATTACATCTCTTCATATGCACTAAGATGTCTTTGCCTTCATACCCCTGTGAATATATCACAATTACGATGACACTGCCATTCTTTTATGATTTTGCAGTACGTTCTTCAAGCCTTCTCTGCATTTTGAAATTCCATATTCCATATAGGAGTTAGTGAGATTTTTTGCTATTTTTATATCTATTATTTTAAGATTGTATCTGTTCAGATATATTTTACTTTATTTTTAATAAATATTAGATTACTCAAGTGTATCTGAGCTCCAGAGTCCCATATTCTTACATCCCAGTAGGGTCCCATAGACTAGTTCTAGGCAATAAAGGGCCCTAGATAGAGGACCTCAGTTATTTGTAGTAACCCTGTGAGAGAACAGTCTGGTTGGATGCCAAGAAACTGTAAGGAGAGAGGTAAGAGGAGCTGACACAAAGGTATGGACACTGGGGGTTATCCAGTAGAAGTGATCACACAAAGAGCCAAACACCTGCTTTAATCTCAAGGTGATTCCCACGGTGCCGGAGGCGACATCACTAAAAACTCACTTGGAGAAGGGTTCAAGAGGAAACAAGGAAGTAATTTGTTATAGTCTACACTCAGATTGTATGAGTTTTTTTCTTTTTCTCTTTTTTGATGGTATTGTATACATGGAGTAAGGACTTTACAGGAAGTACTCGAAGAGTAAGCTGCTAGGGTGACCACATTTCCGTTCTGCTATTCCGGGACATGTGGTCACCCTAAATTTGAGTGGCATCCGGTCCCCTGCGGCTGGCTGGCACTGAGTTCCCTCCTACCCGCCCGCATCATCACGTACCCCTGCGGGCCGTGATGACATACATACAGAGAAGAGGAAGAGGGCAGAGGCACCGGAAGAGAAGCGCTTGCTGCCAGAGTCCAGCAGCAAGCGCTTCTCTTCCGGTGCCTCTGCCCTCTTCCTCCTCTCTGTATGTATGTCATCATGGCCCGCAGGGGCGCGTGATGATGTGGGCGGGCGGGCGGCTACCTTCATTTCGGGACTCTTTATTGTCCCGGTGGGGGATGATCCGGGACGCGGGACATAGAACCCAATTAAGGGACAGTCCCGGATGTTCCGGGACACGTGGTCACCCTATAGCTGCACTGCTGAGTGAAAGAACATTAAGGACTCAAAAGGACTTATACAGGTCATGTGATCTTATTTTCCTCATTTTCTGACTGTTGTACGTATTTGTGGATATATTTTATCTGTTGCACTTAGTGCTGAGAATTTTTGTGGTTTATTTGCATTTTGAAATGCATTTTTTGTGCCATTGTCATATGGAGGGTATTTATAAGTTTAAGTGGCAAATCGCTGCATGCACTAGGATCAGTAGCTGCCTATGCTGTTGTAGATCACTGACCTCAGGCTGGCGAATCTGGGATCATCCCATGGTTTTCTATGACACCAGTGGACAGTTTGTTGTCTCTACAGGACTGTTTTCGCTTGTGACGATTAAAACAGCCTTTAGGGCTAAAAGAACTATTGACCAGAAAACATTCCCATTTTCCAGGGGTAATCTATTCGCTCCACAGCTGGATCAGCAATGAGTGTAGGGCACACAATCGCAGATTTCTGACTGGTGCTAAATACCATGAGAAGTGGGAACAGCAAAGGAAACTAGCTAAGACTTGATGTTTGACTTAGGGCCATATGTTCAAAAGAAAAATGGAGGAGTCCTGGGGCAAACCACTTACACTATAGGGGAGTAATAAAAATTCAGCTTTGATTTAAATAGAGGTTTTAACCCCTTGAATGCTAGAGAGGTCTCCAACGTGTTGGTGAGCAATGCATTGAAGACCTCTCTAGCATTCAAGGGGTTTAAACCCCCATTTAAATCAATGGTGATTTTTGGAATTTTTAGTTCTCCCCTATAATGCAAATGGTTTGCTCCAGAACTCCCCCACTTTTCTTTTGAACATACAGCCCTTAGTGTCAAATGTCTACCATGAGCTAGTTTCCCAATCGCCCTTTCCACATCCTCCCAAACACTATCAACAATAACAATAAATGTAACCCCTGCCCCTCACTAGACCTAACACTACCAATAAAGTAGACCCTTTCCTTCACTAGACCTAAGACTAACACTAATCTAGACCCCATTCCCCCTTCACACTTTTCACAAATCAATTAACATGATGTTGGAGGTCCAGCTTCATGCCCTAGTCCTCCTACATCTTCCTCAAAACTAGTTCAAGAAATAAAACAAAATGATTACCCCACTGTTGCTGTCTCTTCTAAAAAATGAAAAAAAAAAAAATCTCCCCTTAGTCCTGCTCTGGCCTCTGCCTGAGTGGGAAAAATGAACAGGGATTTAATTTTATGCTGTCAGTCCCTGTTTAAATTATTTCCCATGCCCCTATTGGCTGGGAGGTGGGGTTTAACAGGCAAGGAAGTGCTCTCAAATAGCCTCACCTCTCAACCAATCAGCATTAAGCTAGAGGGGTCACGTATGCATATAATATCACCCCTCCATCTAGCCAGTGATTGCATTGCACACCCATATGGTACTGAAAGAGTTATAACAGTAAAATTGTATTGCTCTGTTTCCCACTTTGTTCAAGAACTGAAAGAACTGGCAAAACAGCTTCTCTGCTGTTCTGATCTTAAACAAAACAGCTGATCAGCTGTTTCTAGTCCAAAGCTCACTATCTGCTACCCAACTGATTTATGTAAACAAAAGGTAGATAGGCTGTTATGGACTAAAACAGCTGATGAGCTGTTTCATGTAAGGACAGAATTGGCTGTTACTTGTAACTTTTTTAAATATGAAGCCAAGCAATGGATTCATACTGCTATAACCCTTTAAGTGCCAAAGATGTGTGAAATGCACTTTCTTAAGCCATTCAAAGGGTTAAGGGAGAGCTGACTGTGTTCTTGTTGTGTTTGACATACCACTGTGTATAATAAGGTTGTGGCTCTCGATTCTTTGCAATACATCAATACTCAAAAGGTCTGGTCTAGGGGTGGGCTAAAAGTGAGAAAAATTTCCCACATGACTTTGAGAAAAAAGTATGATTTCTCTCTTTTTTTCGCAAAAGTTTTCTCCTTTTCTCCAATGCAATATTTTCCTCCTTTTCACCTATTCCAGCTAAATTATTGCCAATTCCAACACATTTTACTCCTATTCTAAAACATTTTTCGCCTATTCCAAAACATTATTCTCCTATTCTAACACATTTTTCGCCCAGTCAACAAATTTTTCTCCTATTCCAACACATTTTTCTCCTATTCCTATTGTGTAACATTTCCCAGCACAATATTACTTCTTCTGAGGGCTGTAGTGGAGAAATAAGTAGCTGGAAGTCAAAGCTGTGAGTCCTACAGCAACATATACCTTGCACAATGTGTTAGCATGCAGAGTGCATGTGCCCTTTACCCACAACACTTACTTCCTGTTTAAAGGGATAGTAAACCTTGAAAATAAGTTTATTTTATATTGTAGCCCTTAAAAAAACATGAAAAATTATATAAGTCTTATCTCCCAAACCTTTATGATTTGGGAGATATTCAGAAGTAAAATAAAGTTCCTTTTTCCTGTCTGTTTCAGCCAAGTCTGCCATCTAGTGGACAGATTTGGAATTTGGTCCACAGATCAACTGGCAGCTCTTTAGCAGTGCCGAGATCATGATCTTTAAAAACAACTATTTAATTGGAACTCTGTACAAAGTGTGCCTGGCTTGCAAGCACACTTAGTAGACCATTCCAATTAAGAAATTATTTTTAAAGATCGTGATCTTGGCACTTCTGGAGAGCCGCAGCCGGTCCTGGGACGGATTCCAAATCTGAGAGCTAGAACGGTGACGTCACTCAGGGGGAAACTTTGCTTCTGAATATCTCCCAAACCATAAGACTTTTCATGATTTTTTAAGGGCTATAATATAAAATAAACTTATTTTCAATGTTTACTATCCCTTTAAGTGACACTGGCACATATGATGTGTGAAGTGATTAATAAAAAATAAAAAAGTACAACCTACAATGTGACAGTTGTGTGTGGTAGTGGTGGATGGGGACTGGTTTTATTGGTGGGACCTTGACAAACTGAATCCACCCCAGGAGGAGGGGGATCATCATCATTTATAGCACATGCTGCATCAACGATTGCTGCAGTTACTTTTTGTACTAACACTTTACTCCCTGCACTCCTCCACCTTTCCCCCTTCTGCTTGTGCATTTGCTAGACATTACTCAACTACTGTGTGTGTGTTTTTACTCTCTACAGTACACAACTGATGGAGTGTGATGTCTTGCCTTGGCCCTCAACACAATTCTCAATGTTGTCTGCTGTCTATCAAGTCTGCCTCAGTCACAGAGCTCCCAGTAAGCTGTCTAATATATTTATTTGTTTATTTATGTATTTTTTATTTTAATTTTTTTTTAAGTTGTCAACCCTATCTTATTATAATTAGTCCAAAAAAAAAAAAATATATATATATATAAAACTAAAAAACAAAATCAACAACGTCTTTCCCCAGACTTCCCCAGCACAGCAACAATAACAGTAAAATCAGTAAGTAATTTGGACCCCAGTTGCCTGTGTCTTGCCAGTCAATCACACCAAATTTTGGGGTATCTTGGGTCAATCTCCTTCCTCCCTTTTTCTCCCCCATTATGCCACCAGGCTCCCTTACTACAGAGAAAAAATGTCCTACCTAAATGACTCCATAAACTAAGCTTCAATTCCCCTTTATTTGCCTATCTTCTCTAGCTCAAAAATATGCTGCTTTCTCCTCTCACAAACACAGAATGGCTGCTGTGTAAGCCTGACAGCCTTTTATATGGCTGTAGAAAAGTAGAGAAAACTTTTGTGTGGTGCAGAAAAGTTTCTACTCATTGATTTCAATGCAGTGAGCTAGGTGAAAAAAGGGGAAAATAGCACTTTTCGCTGAAAATTTTTCGCTAAGCGGAAAGTGCCATTTTTCGACGCTTTCAGTTTGAGGTGAAAATTTTCGCGCATCCCTAGTCTTGTCACTGTATAAAGGCAAAGTTCACCAGGGCTGGTTTAGAAAGCATCAATAGAATCACACTCAGGATGCAACTAGCTTGTATAAGCACATCCTATGTTATGCTTCGCTAAGGTTGTTTGTCAGAAGCCCTCATACGCAGTAGAGACAGCTGCGCACACTGCAGTCATGAGCAGTACAGACTGCCCTTGCCGCGGCTGATACTGAGTGGGGCGCTCCGAAACCAGACCGGAGTCCTCTCTGCACACCTTCCTGGGACTGTGTGTACATCATGGGTGGAGGTCCCTAAAGTACCCATGATGTACATGTATGTCATTGATTTCAGGGTTCCCAGCGTGGCTGCATGCCATTTGATGAGCCCTGAATAGGAATAAAATATATTTTAAAAATGCTTCATGGTCCTTAAGTGCCTGCTGCGTGTGTGTGCGCTGGTTCTTAAGGGGTTAACATGTAACAGACACTGAGGTACCTTATAACACTAAAACATTGTATTGTGTTGATTTTGTGTTGTTCCATGGAACAGTGTGAAATGACACCTAATTAATTGCATGCTCTGCTAATACTTGGCTGCATGCTATGTTGCCTTTTAATTGCATAATGAGAGTCATTACTTTTTGCTTTGTATTATATATTATACATATTAGCAGAAGTTTTAAAAAGGTGCAATAATGTTTTCTACAGTTATATATTTGGTATTCTTCATTTACGTTGCTAGCTGGGAACACAGCAGCAAGTAAATAGGGCAAGAAAAACACCTCCCCCAGGCTGCTGAAAAGCAGCACAGGCAATTGACTATGATTTAAAGTAGACCTTTCACCTTAAGTTAAGTTTAGTTAAGAATTAAAAACTTCATGGATATTGTGCTAGTAATTTGTTTGGAATATAGATAAGATTTTTGAGAAATTAATCTGTATGCCAGTGTCATTTTCTGCTTAAGTGTTTCTTTGCTGTTCCAATATTAATTAGTGCACACTGTGCTAAGTATTAATTTAGAGGGAGCCCACACATTTGGCTAATTCCTAATAGTACACACACTTTTGTGTGTATATTTTTGTGTTTATCATGTTGAAACAAAAATGTAGTAAGTTGAATTGGGGAAATGCGTTGTGCACCCGCCTGGTCCACAAGGGGTTAGAGGTAATGTTCAAGACTTCTCTTTTTCATGACAGAATGAAATAAGAATGAATCATTTCTTTAGCGTGCAACAAACAGTGTGGAGGGAGAAAGGAATTAGTCTGTGACGGATATATCTACCTAGCGTAGGTCAATTATGCAGCTGTGCTTGAAGGCATTTCAGTGGGGGGTTTAAACAGGATGTCAGAAGTCAGGGCCCTGTGAGAGACGTACTAAGAAACATTGTTTATGTTCTGCAAAAAATCATTTTGATTGTTTTTAAAAGAAAGTTGGATTTTTAAATAACGGTTTTAAAAAGCTGGACTGATAAACAGAAATTATGACAAGACATTTCAGCAAAGTTTGTATTATAGATATGAAATAAAATATGAAACATTGAGGCTGATGGACTAAGAACTATAGTAATTCTGGGGCAAACCATCTGCACCCTAAGGGACAAATAAAATGTCCATTGATGTAAACGGGGCTTTTAACCCTTTGAATGTTAGGGGTCAATAACTAATTGTAAAGCAATACATTGGAGACCCCTCCAGCATTCTAGGGTTTAACCCTTTGCTTTGCAATGTGTTGCAATGTGTTGCGTACCCCTCTGGCACTCAAAGGGTTAAAAGCCCCATTTTAATCAATGGGGAATGAGATATTTTCCTTAAATATCAAATGGTTTATCCCATAATTGTTGCGGTTCTTAGTACAACAGTCTCTCTGGGCCTTATCAATATATATAATTTGCTAGAATACGTCGCTTTCTATGTGCGTAATACACACATGTGCAGTAGAGACTGGCCGAACTATGCAGTTATGCACAGTAGAGACTGGCTGAACGATGCAGTCATGCACAGTAGAGACTGGCTGAACGATGCAGTCATGCACAGTAGAGACTGGCTGAACTATGCAGTCATGCGCAGTAGAGACTGGCCGAACGATGCAGTCATGCGCAGTAGAGACTGACCGAACTATGCAGTCATGCGCAGTAGATACTGACCGAACTATGCAGTCATGCGCAGAAGAGACTAGCTGAATGATGCAGTCATGTGCAGTAGAGACTGCCCGAACGATGCAGTCATGCGCAGTAGAGACTGGCGAACGATGCAGTCATGCGCAGTAGAGACTGCCCGAACTATGCAGTCATGGACAGTAGAGACTGGCAGAACGATGCAGTCATGGGCAGTAGAGATTGCCCAAACGATGCAATCATGCACAGTAGAGACTGGCTGAACAATGCAGTCATGCGGAGTACAGACTGCCCGAACAATGCAGTCATGTACAGTAGAGACTGGCCGAATGATGCAGCCATGCACAGTAGAGACTGGCCGAACAATGCAGTCATGTGCAGTAGAGACTGGCCAAACAATGCAGTCATGTACAGTAGAGACTGGCCGAATGATGCAGCCATGCACAGTAGAGACTGGCCGAACAATGCAGTCATGTGCAGTAGAGACTGGCCAAACAATGCAGTCAGGCACAGTAGAGACAGCCTCCATCCAGAGCAGGGCGCTCCGAACGGCCCACCGCCTGTCTCCGCTCCCGGCTCCTGGGCAGCAGCCGAAGCCGCTGAGTGGCACTTTGGCCTGTGTACATGGTCATTTATACTAGTATACAGAGAAAACTGGAGCAAATTTGGGTCAAGTCAGCAGCACCATTCATCTAAATAGAGCTTTTAAACCCTGGAGTGCTAGACTGGTCTTCTGCTGCAAAATGCGTTGGAGACATCAACAGCATTCCTTTGGTTAAACATCCCCATTAAATCAGTGGGATTTTCTGGAATTTGTATTTTTCCCCTATGGTGCAGTGGGCTTGACCCAATATTATTCAAGGTTTCTTTTATGCATAAGTCGCATTGTTTACATAGACAACTGTTGATTGGTCTGTAGACTATGATTTTCCACTATAACTTTTTACACACATTAACCCTTTGAGTGCCAGAGTGTTAGTCAATGCATTGCAACGCAATGGGTAGCTCTCTGGCACACAAAGGGTTAACGCTCAACATTTTATTCTAGACTTTCTGATATTAAATCATCCTTCTCTGTCATTGGTGTCTAACATGTGGCCTGTTAGAGTGCAAGGTGCAGCCTGCCTGAAATTTTTTAGAGAATTTTTTACCTAATTAAATAGCAAGCACATGTGAATGTATTGACCACTAGGGCCTTAACTACCTGTATGTCACTATGATCTCTGAATAATTTGTAATCAGTATGTTAAACACTAGTATCCTCAAAGACTTGATCAAAATCATCTCTGGCATGTATTTATTTTTGAACATGTGGCCCACAATAGCAAAATCTTGGACATTCATGCTCTAAGTTTATCTTTCTCTATACTCTTTTCTTTTCACTTACATGTACCCTGTCCAACTCTCCTGGGTAAATCTTTTGGTAAAATGCACAGAACTCGCTTGGATGTAGTTCCCCTGATGTCCACTAGATGTAGCTCAAACTGACCATGAAAATAGTAGTTTACCATATTAAAACTACCAAACTGTTGCTGTCCAAAGAAAAAAAGTTAAACCTCAGGATAAAATATTATGTAAACAATTAAATGACATGCATTCATGTTCAAATAATTATTGCATAAACAAAGAATATTCAAGCAAATATAAAAGAGCTGCTGAAAATAACACTTGTCGTGTCTTTCTTTGGATGAAAAAAAGGATCTTATTCTTAGGTAACCTGTATAATAAAAAAAAGTGTACACAGGCCGGCCTTTTAAAGTGGAACTGTTACCGTAGAGCTTGAAAAATCATCTTGCTTTTTTGTTTTTAATTTATTTTACCCTTTGAGCGCCAGAGATATATCCATTACATTGAGTTTGCAATGCGATGGATACCTCTCTAGCAGTCAAAGGGTTAAATCAACAGCTTATGAGATGTGTAGCTTTATTTATTTGTCAGTTCACTAAAACTGCTCTTCCTCACAACTACCCCTTCCTCTTGACCAGCACAAGCTAATTAGCATACAATAACAAATAAAGTTAAATATCTTTGACAGTTGCCAACATGACATGTTGGTGATCTTTCAAAATAATCAAAATTGTTTGCATTGATTCGCAATGTTTTGGATTATCCTCTGGCACTCAAAGGGTTAACCTTTTGAGGACGTAAGTGGTATGCTTCTTATTGCTGGCACGTCTCTGCCACTCAAAGAGTTAATACCTGTGAGGTTCAATGATAATATGACTGCAATATTTGGAAAGAGACCTTTAAATCTTTTGTTGCTGGAGGCATCTGCAATGCATTGCTTGGAAATGTTATTTTGTCCCTGTGGTGCAGTTGGTTTACTCCAGAATTACTTCCCCTTTCTTTCATGCAAAAGACTCACTGAACTTATGTAGAATCAGCTGGTGGTGCAAAGTGACAGACTTTTGAGCTGCAGAGAGGTGTCAAACTCATTGCAGCACAATGGGAAGATGCACTAAGGCGTGATAGTGATGTGATAAAGCTGAGGTGATTTTTCCAGTGATATCACTTCTCCATTTCCTATGTTATTCTATGGAGCCAATTCTCCATCTTTGGAGATCTTAGTACATAGGCTCTATAGAATAACAAAAGGACTAGGCTGACCATACCTCTCCTTTAAAAAGGGGCACACATGAAAAATGCATACTACAGGGTTGCTTTGATTTTGGTGCACTCCTGAATATGCCTATTTTCTATGTGTCAGTTTTTAAAGGCGAGGTATGGTCAGCCTAATAGGGACTGTATAAGTGATATCACTGGAGAGGTTATCTCCACTTTATCACCTCTTTATCACACCTTAGTGCATACCCCCCAATGTGTAGGTTACCTCCCTGGCACTCAGTAGTAACACAGTCTAAGGGCTCTGTGTCCAAAAGAAAACTGGACCAATTGTGAGTGAAACCAGCAGCAGAATATGGGACAAATACAAATTCTTATTCATTTAATTTGGACTTTTAACTATTTGCATGCTAGAGAGGTCTTCATTGCATCGAGGGGACCCTTCTAGCACTCTAGGAGTTAAGTAATACTCTCTTTAGCATTCCAGGGGTTAACCCCTTGCATTCCAGAGGGGTATGCAATTTGTTGTGAAGTCATGTGTTGAATAACTCTGGCACTCAAAGGATTAAACCCCAATTTAACGCAATGTGTATTTTAATTCCCCACTATGCTGAATTTGGTATGCTCCAGAACTGCACTTCTTTAGATTGATGAATATGACCCAAAAGGTCTGAGTGCTTGGTGCTGCTGTATGGTTATTCAATTTAAAGACGAAATGTAAACTGAGCATAACGTCTTTATTTATTATGCAAAGGCATGCCGTTTCTAATTCATTCTGGTAGCTATACGGTACCCATTTAAGCCACTGGTGGGACCTGGGTAAAGTTTAATGTGATCCCTGAAACCTTTGGATTGTGCAAAGTTCTCCAATGCATTGCTTTGCAATGTCTTGGAGACCTATCTGGCATGCAATGAGTTAAGTAACAACTATACCTATTCTTCTGTTCAAATGTAGCACTATAACCCTTTAAGTGCCAGAGGTGTACGCAACGCATTGCAAAGCAATGCGTTGCGTACCCCTCTGGCACTCAAAGGGTTAAACAACTTCATCACCTGGATTAGTACATTACTAAGGTTCGTTTGTTCCAAAGAAAAGTGGAGGAGTCCTGGGGCAAAGCATTTGCACTGTAGGGGGGAAATAAAAAAATCCTAACATTTCCCATTTTTAAATGGGGATTTTAACCCCTTAATTGTTAGAGATGTTTCCAGTGCATTGCTTTGCAATGTATTGGAAACCTCCCTAACATTCAAAGGGATAAAATCCTCATTCATATCAATGAAGGATTTTAGTTATCCCCATATAGTGCAAATGGTGTGCCACAGAACGCCTCCACTTTTCACTCTTTGTGCTTAAATCTACCTTAACTTGAAAAAGATAATGCTGAGTTTTCACACATTGTGCAGACTGAATTGTGTGCCACAGATCACAGGGAGAGGGAGTGCAGAGAGTTCCAAACTTTAAAGTATGTGAATAAGAGTTTCTGATTGTAAGCTCCCCAATTCTCTTCTTCTTTGGTTACAGGGCACGATCCACTTTGCCATATTGTTAACACAGCCCATATTGCTACATACAGACAGAACAACAATACTTGCGTGCTAAACTCTACATCAAAATAATAGGCTTACTTTATTCATTTTTCCTTATCTTCTAGCATTGTATTATGCACTTATACCTTAATGTACTTTGTATGTCTCTCTTAATCACATTAGATTATACCCTTTTGAGCACTGACCCCACTATCAATGTGTCACTTTACAAAGCACTTGTTACCTGTATTGTCTAATCCCTTAAACTGCAAATTGCTGTGTACACTTGTGGCACTATATGCATACACATATTATTAATTTTTCTAAATATTTACACCAAATATTGAATGCTAGAGTGTAAATAATGCACACAAGGACATAATTCTGTAAATAATACATATAGTTTACCTCAGATACTTTAGGTGGGAGATACACTAAGGTCCCATACTGTGGTGAAGTGTGCCTGGTGATGTGAGGGTAGAACATCACCTTGTTGATATAGACACACATGCCATATGCACTAAGTATTAGGGATGAGAGGGGAGATAAGTTCTCCATTAGCATACAGGGTTGTTGAATTTCTGATGATTTGTAAGGTATACCCTCCTTACACATTGCCAACAGTAGACAACACTAAAGTCTCAGTGGGGAGGGGAACCTGTCAGCAACACAAGCAACATCAGTCCCTTAACTCTTTGAGTGCCATAGGTAGTGGCATAACTAGAAATCACCGGGCCTTGGTGTGAAAATTGCCATGGGGCCCCCCTGACCCCACCATGCAACTCCACCCCAGAGATGCCACTTATACATTGTCCACCTCCACAATGCCCCCATTGTCCACCTCCACATTGTACCTCCCATTGTCCACCTCCACATTGTACCTCCCATTGTCCACCTCCACAGTGTACTCCCCGCTGTCCACCTCCACATTGTACCTCCCATTGTCCACCTCCACAGTGTACTCCCCGCTGTCCACTTCCACATTGTACATCCCACTGTCCAACTCCACAATGTCCCCATCGTCCATTTAAAATTTCCCCCACTGTCCACTTCCACATTGCCCCCACTGTCCATTTCCACTTCACTGCCCCCACTGTCCATTCCACTATTTCAGTGTCCCCACTGTCAACTCCACTACTTCATTGTCTCCACTGCCCACTCCACTACTTCATTGCCCCCACTGTCCATTTTCACTTCATTGCCCCCACTGTCCACTCCAATTCATTGCCCCCACTGTCCATTTCCACTTCATTGCCTCCACTGCTTACCTCCATAGTTTCCTTTTCTTCTAATTTGGTGACGGCTACCGGGCAGACAGATCAGCACTGTACTCACATGCTCTGCTGTTTCCTATACCTGACGCATGCGCAGTCAAGGAACTCACTTCACTGATCGCGTTAGTGACAAAGAACGTATAAATGGGGTATGACCTATCATTGATATCCTCTTAAATTCCAATGAACATAAAGTAAATGAGGCTGTTATGCCAATAGGTGAACGTCAAAAGCACCACTGTGAACAAATTAAGATTCCCAAAATGACAAGTGTTTTAAACTGGTGCTTTTAAAAACATTCAAAGATATGAAGGTCCTCAACGCATTGTGAGGCAATACATTGAAGATCTCTTTAGCACTCAAGAGGTTAGAAATCCCATTCAAATAATGGCTTAAGTTCAGCCTCAGCTGTACAATTTCCAATGACAAGATCAAGCAACTGAAAAAAATTTAGACACAATGGCATCATATGGCTGTCTCTGAGCCCTAGAGGCTGAACCTAGGGGTAAGCAAAAAGTGAGAAAAATTTCCTGCATTACTTTTTTGTGAAAAACGTCCAATTTTTTTAGCTTTTTTCGTGAAAGATTTATTTTTTTCCTCAATAGAAATTTTCCTACTTTATGCCTATTCCAGCAAATTTTTCACCTCTTGCAGCACGTTATTCTCCTATTCTAACACATTTTTCACATAGACTAACACATTTTTGCCTATTCAACAAATTTTCTCCTATTCTAACACATTCTAACACATTTTTCTCCTATTCTAACACATTTTTTCCTATTCCAACACATTTTTTGTCCTATGTTTCATATGATGCAACATTTCCCAGCACAATATTAATTCTGAGGGTTGTAGTTGAGAAATAAGTAGCTGGAAGTCAAAGTTGTGATTCCTACACCAACGTATACCTTGAAAAATGTGTTAGTATGCAGAGTGCATTTGTCTTTTGCCAAAAACACTCACTTCCTGCTTAAGTGACACTGGCACGTATTCATGATGATGTCAAGTGATTAAAAAAATAAAGTACAACCTACAATGTGGCAGATGTGTATGGTAGTGGTGGTGGGGAACTTGCATGGTATGACTGGTGGGACCTGCATCCACCCCGGGAGGAGAGGGATCATCATCATTTATTGAACATGCTGCAGCAACTATTGCTGTAGTCAGTTTTTGTACTACCACTTTACTCCCATGTTACTGCACTGCTCCACCTTTTCCCCTTCCGCTTGTGCATTTGCTAGACATTACTCAACTACTGTGTGTGTTTTTACTCTCTACAGTACACAACTGATGGAGTGTGATGTCTTGCCTTGGCCCTCAACACAATTCTCAATGTCGCCTGCTGTCTATCAAGTCTGTCTCAATCACACAGCTCCCAGTCAGCTGTCTAATATATTTATTTGTTTAATAATTTATGTTTTTTATTTATGCTTAAGTTGTCCACCATTTATCACAGTTAGTCCCCAAAAAAATATAGCTAAAAAACAAAATCAACAACTTCTTTCCCCAGCACAGAGACAATGAAAGTAAACTCAGCAAGCAATTTGGACCCCAGCTGCCTGTGTCTTGCCAGTCAGTCACCAAATTTTGGGTCAGCCTCCTTCCTCTCTTCTTCTCCCCCATTGTTCCCCCAGACTCCCCTACTACAGAGAACAAATGTCCTACCTAAATGACTCCCTAAAGCTGAGCTTTAATTCCCCTTTATTTGCCTATCTTCTCTAGCTCAAAACATGCTGCTCTCTCCTCTCACAAACACAGAACAGCATGCTGTGAGAACATGACACCCTTTTATATGGCTGTAGAAAACTTTTGTGAGGTGGAGAAAATTTTTTCTATCCATTGATTTCAATGCAATGAGCTAGGAGAAAAAAGCGGGAAAAAACAGCACTTTTCACGGGAAATTTTCACCAAGCGGAAAGTGCCACTTTTCGTTGATTTCATTTTGAGGTAAAAATTTTCACCCATTCCTAGCTGAACCCCCCAGCCCCATCCTTCCTTTCCCTTCCTACTGTCAATTCTATTTCTCAGACTTTGACATTGCATAATATTAGACTTTTTAATGGAACATTGAAATTAATCTGTTCTAGAAATCTGTTGCATTGATGCACTCGGATTAAATGAAACATCTCAATTAAATCTATAATATAAAAATCCCCATTCAAATGAATGGAAATATGTATTTGTTTCAATTGGTTTGCCGAGCCTCAGTATTCTCATTCAGGCCTAGACTATGAAACAGCTATTGGTGTGACAACGGTTTGCACTTGTTTCATTAGGCGTTGTTCCTTGATTAATCTATGTATAATCCAGTTAGTTTGTGAAATATCTCCCCTTTGCCTTTTTTGTGTGGGATGTTCAAAAAATTGTAAAATCAAGTCTACTAATTGTAGTGTAGTAGAAATGTGCCCAAAAGCTATGTTCTCTTGCATTATTTCAAAAAGATTACAATAATGAACATTATGATATTTTGGTGGTTGTGTTTGTGCTGATTACAGACTGGCCAATGACTACATTTTATAGGGTTACTTAAACCCAGTCTCCTTACTATTATCTCTCAACTCACATATACATAAAGAAACTGTGAAGCAGAAAGTTGTTCATGATAAGCTCCCTTCTCTAATGGCAAATGATAATGAAGGAGGAGATGGTAGAAATGGTTGGTGAGGAGGCTTTATTTATCAGTGGTGATTACAGAATTCCTTGTTCTCTTAACTTTTATAGGTTCATTTATGCCCTCTTTCCTTATGAACAATTAAGCTCAGCCTCACATGTCCCAAAGTGACTGCTAAAATGCTTATTTGTTTTTTATATTTTTGAAATGACTATTGCATGCATTTTATTCTGTAGTACATAGTAGTGCATTTTCGCATACCTGATCATCATATATGTATTTATCTTAAATCAACTCGTCTTTTTTTTTTTTCGTTTGAGTGACGCAAGTGTTGTCTACCAGTAATCTGTTAAAACATTCTACAACAACAGTATTCGCAAAGGATCAACTCTGTCTGTATATATGTGTGTGTCTATGCACTTGTGCTGGCTGTTCATTGGCTCATAGAAAAGAGAGCAAATAGAGAGTGGCACATACAGGTAAGCTATATGGACAAATTAAAAGAGGAGCAATTCTGTAAAGGAGTATAAAACTGGTGAAGGGACAATAAGATTGCTCTGGCCACACCCAGAACTAAGAATATGGGTGTGGCCAGCACTGCTGATGCACCCCTCAAAATTTGGAGCTGTAGGCAGTTGCCTATTCTGCCTATTGGGAAATCCGACTCTGAACTCAAGTGCTTACTTTATCTTCCTATGTGAATTAGGTTTATTGCATTCAATATACAATATTTCAAAGCTTTGTTAATGAAACTCGTTTAACCTTTTCAGTGCCAGAGGGCATGCAACACATAGCTCTGCATACCCCTCTTGCACTCAAAGGGTTAAACTAAGTCAGTGGTTATCTGGAGAATTTGTATTTTCCCTTTAGGATTTAGTCGATTTGCTCCAGAATTGCATGCATTTCATTGCACATTTGGGCCATAGACTGAGATATGATCTATTACAGATTCATTGGAGTCAGATTCTTTCTGCAGAATGCAGGTTAAGGCCACACATTACTGTAGGTGTAAGGAACAGAAGGACTTGGCATGTTTAAAGTTGACCCATCATCTTATCATGTTTATTTTGTTTTAAAGATAACTAATATCTCGATTTATACTAGCAATTTTTTTGTAAGTGAATAGTTTTTGAGAAATGACCTTCATAATTTGGTAGCTGTTCTATATGCTAATTAGTTATGTGTAAGATAAAACCTAGCACCCCCTCTGCTGTTGGAAACAGTTTCCAGTGTGTGACTCTGTCTAGTTTCATTTCAGCAGAGTGTGTTATATTGGCCTGTGCCATCAATGGTTCATTTCTCAATCACTATTTATATTACAAATAACCTAGTACAAGATGCAGACAGTTTTTAATTATCTTTACATTTAACTAAGCTTATATTAAGGTCACAGGTCCAATAAAGGAGGAACTAGCATTTTCTAATAACAAACCTCCATTACTTTACTTTGATCATTAAATCTATTGGCCCCATGGATTTTTACCCTGTGCCTTTGTTCAAGAAATAACATCTTAATCAGTCCTGGATGTCATGTCAATGGAGGCCCACATGACAGTTGCTAGTAGGACTACAGTACCTTAAACACTGCTAACTGCACATATCTGTTTTACCCTTTAAATAGCAGAGGGCTGTACAGCTCACTGCTTTGCAAAGTAGGCTCATGCATCCTCTTGCTTCATTTTGAAAGAATTGCCAGCAGCTGTCATGTCTGCCTCCATGGACATGCCATCTAGGACTGATTGATGATTTTATCTCTTGAACAAAGGCAGAAGGGAAAATTAATGGGAACCATTAGGATTTTTTGTAATAGTAAGATATGTGGAGGATTATTATTATGAGGTATTAGTTTTATTGAAAAATATAGCAAAACCAATTTATCAGCTAAATTGTGATATGCTACAAAATATAAAATATTAAGACATTAATATAGATTTTAAAACTACTCAGTACTATCAATATACCCCCTGGATGATAGAGACATCTCTAGATCTTAGGGTTACATTCCCAACATGTAAGATTGTAATTTATATAGCTAAATATTGAGAAAACAATTTAAAGAATTCAATCATCTCAGTTCTTTATAATTGTTTCATATGTACAGCAGTATGTAGACTAGGACTTGTTGAATGATCCTGTGCATATAAAACTACAGTAGTTTATCTCTCCTTTTAGCTCCATAGAAATTGCTCCATAATTTGCATGACATGAAGGATTTATGCAATCCTGCTGCACGGTGAAGGGAGCACCATGAACATTTCGGAATGAATGCTGTTAACAGGTGCATACATAGTTTCCTATTCCCTTTAGTCTATTTAATCTTTTACTTAAACTATAAGGAATCATGTCCAGGTGCCTTTGTCACAACTAATCTAGCAACATGATATTATTTTTTTACAACAAATCATAGACTTTTGTCAAACTGTAAGACAAGAACCACGGAAGGAAAAAAGATATGATTCCAGAGCTGATTTTGAATTACTCCTAAAGATTAGATGACATTTTTTAAATTGAAGTGGAACCAATATGTGATTTTGAAAGAGCTTTAAAAATCATGTGTAATATTGTTAGCCAGTTTTTATTATGAACAATAGTTTATGATATATTTGTCTTTTTTATGTCAGTTTATGCAAATATTTTAGTTCTGGCTAACAGGGAGAGGCAGGCAGGAGGGATAGCAGTGTTGAATGTTAGTACCTGGGTGGCATGCTAACGAGTAATGTCTAGTTTGCATGCACTAACAAATAAATAAAACTAAACATCTTATAAGCTAGTGGTTGACACAATATATGTTGGCATGTAAGGTGAGAAAACTGAAGTGATTGCAATGAATTAAATTCATCATTAAAACAATATAAAAAATGCAATAGAAGTTAGGCTAGCTAGCACTGAAAATGAGAAAAGTATTTCAAATGAGTGCAGGAAAATCCTAAGTATTTCTACAAGAATGTAAATGGCAAAACATTTAAGGTTCATGCTGATCTCCTTAAAACTAAGACAGGCAAACTAATTTGTAAGGATAAGGCAATGATGGAAGCCTTAAACAAATTATGTAAATATGTAAATACGAAGGAAGCAACATTTGCAGGCTTTAGGCAAAAAAGGAGGATAACAGAATTTCCTTCATCATCACTTTCTGAAGACAAAGTCCAAAAGAGACTATAAAGGTTAAGTGAGGTCTGTTCACCCTAGGTTATGGCGAATAAAGCACCTGAAACTTATGGAATACACTCATGGGTACCTATGGAGGACCTTAGTAGTAGCAATACATTTCCACTTTATTTATTGATTCACTCTTATCATGCATAGTGCCCTGTGATTGGAGGAAAGCAGATGAAGTACCATTGTTCAAAAAAGGCAGTAGGATGAAAGATGGAATTAATAACAGATAGTTTTCAGGACTATTTGATGACCAACAACATTATCAGTAAGAGTCAGCATGGTTTTATGAAGAATTGATCATGTAAAACTAATTTACTTGAATTCTATGGAAGACAAAATAGTAAATTAAACAAGAGTATTGCTGTTATGTAGTATAATTGTATTTTGCAAAAGCCTTATATACTATTCCTCACAATGGGTTACTGCACATAATAAAATGCCTCGGCCTGGAAGATGGTATCGGTGCATGTTAAATGATAGTTGTTGTAAATGGAACTATATCAAGTTTGTTTAACACCTTAATGTCACATGACTTGCCAGGACCGTCATGCAGGTTTGGACGCTAAGGACTGACAATGGCCCTGGCCACTCTGCCACCCCAGAATTTATTGGGGAGAAAAAAAGGTGCCGTGGTATTTTCATGTGTAGAAAGGGTCATAGATGCACAGGATGGGACTTTTACTCTATCTCTTTATAAATCCTGGGTAAGGTCTCATCTAGAAGAGGGAGTTTTGGGCACCAGTTCCTAAAAAAGACACTATTAAACTGGAAAAAAGTATAGAGATGTGAAAAAAAATTGATAAAGAATTGGAGGATCTGCTTTATAAAGACAAATTAAAGGGATAGTAATAAATGAATAAAGATGCAACTCCAATTGATCCTCCTATAATGTTGGTAATGTTGTTGTATTTCAAAAATTTACATTTATTCAACAGTAATTCAGTTCTATAGGATCCCCCCTCAATCCCCTATCACCTATGTCATGCTGCCTGTCTGAGCGGGCTGGATGGAGCACAGAGAGGGACAATCTTTATTGAGCATTTGGAAAATTCTACACTCCTTCGTCAAGGGGGTAGGGTTTTTCTTATACTCAGTGGATGAAGATTGTCCCTCGCTGCACACTGTCAGGTACCAGTACTGGGTTCCACATCTGAGGGGAGGCAGATAAGGATAGGTTAAAGGGGTGGAAGAGGAATCCTTTAGAACTGAATCACTCTTGAAATACCAAATGTAAAACATTGAAATACAGCGCTACATGACCAGCGTTATAGGTTGATCAATCAGAGCTGCATTTTTATTCATCTATTACTATACCTTTAACAAAACTGCATTTGTTTATATCAGAGGAGAAACTTCTAGGGGGGGATATGATTGTTATTTACAAATATATTCAAGGTCAATACAAAAAAATCCCTGAAGGACAAGTTACTCAAAGAGCTGAGCAAAAACAAGGAGTCATCAATTATGACTAGAGAAAAGGGACATTGAACTGCAACAAAGGCAGAGGTTTTTTTTACAGTAACAACAGTAAAGTTGTGGAATTCTTTGCCTTCAGAAGATATGTTTGCAGATAATGTAGTTGCTTTAAAAAAAGAAATGGATACCTTCTTAGCTCAGAACAATATTCAGAATTATGACAGTTGGTTTCAAGAACACAGGATGTTGATCCAGGGAAATATTTAACTGCCTTTTGGAGTCAGGAAGGATTTTTTTTAAATCCACTTGAAGATTAATTGGAAATGGCTTCAATAGATTTTATGTTTACCCTTCCTCTGGATCATTATGACAAAGCCTGGATATGACAGACATATATATTTTTTCAGCCTCATGAACTTGTTATTATAGGTGATTTAAAAGCGCTTTCAAAATCACATATTTGTTACAAAGTGACCGTTCCATGTCAAGAAAAACAGAACTCAAAATATTAACCCTTTGAATGCCAGAGGGGTACTCAACACATTGCTTTGCAATGCGTTGCGTACCCCTCTGGCACTCAAAGGGTTAAAATTGCATTGAAAATTTACAATCAATACCAGGGGTTAACTTAAAAAAGCACATTTCTTGATATATATGCCCTTACTTCACTCAAATGGAAAAGTTCCCAAATTCCTATTAATTTAAAAGTTGTTTTAGCCCAATGAATGCTAGCACTCAATACAATGGAGAGCTCTCTAGCATTCAAATGGTCTTAAGACCCCTTTAAATAAATGGGATTTTTATGTATCCCTTATGGTACAGCTGGTTTGCACCAGAATAATACCACTTATCTTTTATACATAAGGCCCTCGGTACTTTTTACATGTAATGGTAATTATTTTATCTGTATTTTTCCAACATAGGTCCACTACACTCTAAGGACTATAGCAGTCTTTACCCCTGAGTGGGCTATGCAACACACTGCAAAACAATGCTTTTCACAGCCCACTGGCATTCAAAGGGTTAAAATAAATGCATACAAACAGTACACAGATAAAATGAATAGGATAGGAAAGAGGCATGTAGCAAAGTAAAATATATATATTTTTAAATTGTATTTCTTCTAAATATAAAGCTCTTATATGACCACGGACTTGATCCAATGTCTACCATTAAAAAAATTTGCAGATGGTAGTTTTGCCAGCAAAGTAAGCCATCCAATAAACCATGCTTTGAACCTCTAGGGTGTGTTGAAAAATGACAACAGCAGGTAATATTGCTCCCATTGAGATAAATGGAGCAGCTCTACTCACTGTTACCAGATGGGTTATTGCTTGTGTAATATCTCCATTTCATGTAAATAGATGTTATTGGTATGTAGATAGACAGATAGATAGATAGATAGATAGATAGATAGATAGATAGCATGTCTTATATCTCAGCTTGTTTCTAGGACAGGTGGGGCACAGTCAATCTGTTTTCTATCAGTCCCAGAATAAAAATGACCTGGGAACCAGTATAGATGTATATATCTGACAGGGGGGGTTGCTGACATTGGGCTGACATTCCCTTATCATTCAGAGAAATAGGTATTTTCAGTAGTGTCCCAATTAAGGTTTTTGCCAGCAAGCTAGGCACCCACACCTGTTTGCTGTGTATCACAAAGTCCACTGTAATGTGTTTTTGCCTTGGATACACATCTAGTAGATTGCCTCCTTGGGCTGACAAGTTATCCTTATTTAGAGGTGTCTTAAATAAGGTTTTGCCAGCAAAGCTAGACACCCACACCTGTTAGCTGTTTATCACAAAGTGCACTGTGATGTGTTTAGGCCTATTTACATTGAAAGCAATGGGCAGTAAAGAGTATAAAACAAGGGGTTAGATTCCATTTAGTCAGTGAAGAAGGAGTGGAGGAGAAAGATGGAGTGAAGGAGGAGGAAAGGAGAGAAAAGGAGAGAAGGGGCAGTGAAGGAGAGCTGTAACAAGAGCATGTGCTGGAGGACTCTGCCCAGGTAATTATGCCATAACACCCAGTGCACTTATGTATATAGAAATGTATTAATGTTTTGTGTTCTGTATTTTTAAATGTATTTTTGTAGTTAGTTTAATCTTTGCTGTGCATGCCATTTAATTCCTTATAAGGAAGTATAGATTTACCTGCCGTGTGATCTAAGACTCTGACTGGTGTTCTAATAAATTCTGTTTTTGATTGAACCATCTCTTTTGCGCCTGAATCCTCATAACTGGAAATATTTATGTATATGTACATGTAAAATTATCGTATTTACATATACATACATATTTCTCTGGGTTACATTATTGCTGACCCAGTCAAAACCGGTAACATCATTTATAATTCATTCCTGTGCAGTGAGAACAAACACATGATAAACAGATACATTAACTTGTGGTAATCCTGCATCTACTTTTTTGGTATACAGTACACAACAACAGATAAAACTCCCCATCGAAAAAAACCCAAGAAGGAAACAAACAGCTCACACAACACCTAGTACATAGCACAATCACAGCAAAGATCAAATTAACCTCTTTAATTCCAAGGAGCCACATATCAAATGTGCATGGCCCACACATAAATGCTGGACAACCAACAACAACCCATCAATCCACAGAGGAACAAAGGCTTTGCAAATCACCCTCAAGCAATCCCTGGCACAACTGGGGTAACACATATCAACATCTATGTCCGCACAACACAACATGCACACCTGACAATCGTTAAAAACCGAAGCCTGCCTGTCTAACATCAGTGGGCAATGGAGATCCACGGTGCACTGGCATCAGCAACCACACTGGACAACATCAAACATGCACCTGACAGGTAAATAACAATTACAACAAACACATTCAAACAACAAGAGCCACACCTGCATACACTTACCTGGACAACACCCTTGTTTCTATTGGCCCCTCTATACCTGATGACTGCACCTGGACATCATGATATCTTAGCAGATATTTCAATGGAAACATAATGCTCACAATCACTCTCTGAGTGGTCTCACTGTAAACACACCACATCTGAGGATGGCGAGATGTCCTTTAAGACATTGGTGGGGGTCTTAAAGGACATCTCACCATCCTCAGATGTGGTGTGTTTACAGTGAGACCACTCAGAGAGTGATTGTGAGCATTATGTTTCCATTGAAATATCTGCTAAGATATCATTGAAAGGGGCATATGAGGTCTGTGGAGCCCCAGGAACCCCCAAGAACACCTGAACATCTTTGTCCTGTTGCAAACAGGTACGCTCCATCTGGAAAGCCAGACAGAACCTACTCTCTTCCTGGAGCAACAGGCCAGCCAGCAGCACCTCAGCTGCCGCACCTGGATATCTCATAGCTCCTACAGCTGTCACAGGGACCTGTGGAGCAGCACAGGGACTACAGATGTCCCTTGTTTGGAATCTTGGACAGTCATGATATGCACTTCCTCCCCAAAGTGTAAATATGAAGGAACCCGTCATGAAGACAGTCCAACAGTGAAGTTTGAGCATTTCTTCCATTAAGACAACATGTAGATCTTGCATATGATCAACCAGCCTGGAGTTTGGAATGCAAGAAGGTCACACAATGCATATATGTGTGATATATCAAGTCCCCCACTGGCATCCTAGAAATCCCCTAAGACTTCTTCACCACCCAGAAGCACACCCCTGATGAACATACACCCTAGGGGATGCATATTGGTTGCTGTGAAGGATATGCTTGTGTTCCAGACATTGTGTATTGTGAGATATGCATTTGAGCAATGTGATCCCTGACACATGTTTGACATGATATTATGTGAAAGAGGTATACTTTTGTCTTGGAGTGCTACTGTCCCTGTGTGTTAACTGTGATCCTGTGTATGATCAGACTTACAATGTAAAATGTTTCCCATCAGCTGTTGTTAAACTTTAACTCATATCATAGCCAGACAACAGCTTCCAGATATTTTTCTTTGGTAGATCTATTTTGAGTTGAAATTGGACAACAGTGGATGTGCTGTGTTTGGTTAACAATGCTCAAATACTTTCCCACCAAGTAAAATGTGCAAGAGTTAAGTTCAATGCATTGCTTTACAATGTGTGGGAAACATCTCTGTCACTGACCTTGTTAGATACCTGAAGGAATCACAGACATGATTGGCACCAAGAAGTACATTTTTTTAGGAAAAACATGACACATGATCTTTATCTATTTTGAGGGGTTTGGAAGGGGGTGTAAATGTGAATGCCCTCACAGACTGTCTGGTGACTTGTGTCTATCTTGGGGTTGTTGTGAGTTTCATACTTCACGTGGAGGTTGTTGCAGTTGACCTCACACTTGACAGTTGAGCTTACTCCAACAGCAGCCTTTGGATTAAATTTTGCTTGCACATTTTAATGTGCATCTGGCCAAACAAGTCACTGAGTTCAGTCCTAAAATAGCATATTTCTGTGTGTAGGAGGGGTTGCTTGGATTCAGTACTGTAGACAATGGCTGCAGTTCTGTCCATGCTGCTCAGACACCTCCTGGTCTCCCTCTGGATGTGGATGTATTCCTCATACATCCCGCTGGTTAAGATAGCTGTGGCACATGATAATGGCATGGATGGTGCAAATAGAGGTGCTTCTGATGCCTCACCTCTTTGCTCTGTGTCTGTCCTATGACTGGTTGTTTCCCCATGGTCTGAGTGTGTCTCAACTGATACGGCAGGTGGTGCTGAGGAAAATGTGTGGGCAGGTATGAGGGGAACAGCATGTGATGCATTAGAAGCTGAGCGTTGGTCTCCTCACTGACTGTTGATCCTTGCTCCCCAGGTTCAGTCTGTGCTTGTAGTGTGAAGTCAGTGCGTGATTCAGGTCTCTGTGGGTTACCTATGAGGCCAAGATGTTGGTAGTCGAGTGAACTTGAGTCATACTAGGGCCAATGGGATCTGTTCCCTTTCCAACTTGGTTGTGGCTGAAGACTGGTCTATTGCTGGGGTTTCTTCCAGCTGTGTAACTTTGCCTCTCCTATTCCATCCAGCCTCCACTCCTCTCCCTACCATCTCATTACCACTCTCCTAGCTCCCTCTCACACCCAGTCACTCATAGAAGTAAATGGCCACAATCACTCTCTGTCACTCCCTTGCACTCACTGAATCACACTGTTTGATTAAAAAAGTGCTATGTCCAAAAAACAAAAGGTGTGTGTTTGTGTTTATACGATGTATGCAAAATGTGCCAAAGTGCATTATGTGTATATTTTAATGCAATGTTCTCGGCTCCCTCTCCAAGTCTACCTGTCTCCAGTGTATGCTCCTCTCTCTCTGTCGCTGTCTATTCTCCACTCCTGGGCCCTCGCTGTAGCTCTGGGAACCTCCAAACACAGGCAGTGTGTGTTAGTTATTTTAGGGATATATACATTTATTTGAAGGTACTTGTTACTTTGGTGTGTAGTAAATGGCTGTGATTTTGAACTTGTTTTCACAACGTTTAGCAACACTAGATAACATTGACCGTTAGCATGTTTACTTTGAAGTTGGCAAATCTGCCATTGTTTAATGACTGAAACAAACACACTGTGAGGTAAAAAAGGTGAAAGACGTTATAAGCAGGGCCGGATTTACATCTCAGGAGCCTGTAGGCACACAAATCTGAAGCGCCCCCTCCCAAATGGCCATCTCCACAATGCTCCAAATCTCCACATTACCCCCCATATCCATTTTGCCCTCACATTGCCCCCATCAGCTCCAACTTGCCCCTATCAGCTCCACATGGTCCACATCAGCTCCAACTGTCTTGCCCCCATCAGCTCCAATTTTCCCCCATCAGCTCCAAGCTCCACATTGCCCCCATCAGCTCCACATAGCCCCTATCAGCTCCAACTTGCTCCCCCCGTATCCATTTCCTACCTCCCTGGTGGTCCAGCGGCAGGAGATGTCTGTGCTGCCTTCTGCACAGACCTGCAGCTGCTGTTGCATCCCGCGCGGTCTACTCTTTAGGAATGCAGAGCGCTGGGAGATGATGTCATCTCCCAGCGCTCTGCATTAGAGCCGACGAGGGAGAGCAACAGCACCTACAGGTCTGTGCTGAAAAAGGCACAGACCTTAGCAAGCGAGGGGCGGGCCGGGTGGCGGTTTACTGTGCGCATCGCTGCAGAGCTGTAAATATATAAAAAAAAATTATTTCAATCTCAGGCGCCCCTCTGTGAGGTGCGCCTGTAGGCAGATGCCTACTCTGCCTTATGGCAAATCCGGCCCTGGTTATAAGGCTACTTGTGTTTGGTCTATGCTCGTTGACCATTCTGGTAGACAGCTTACACAGACATGGCTACCGTTCAGTAATGGTTTTTGCCTTACAAACTGTTTGACCATGCCTTATTGAATCGATCTCAAGGTAAGGAGATGCAAAATGGACTTAGAACAGAGGTCTTTTAATAGCCGCAAAGACCACTTGCAAAGTATTTAATGGATTCCCCAAATATAGAAGTATATTTATGATTAATTTAATTTTAGATGTAGTCTTCTTTACGTCTGTTAATATGTCGCCACATTAGTATGCTGTGCATCTAGGAAAGCTTCACTTCTCCCCAGCCCACTTAATACTGGATTAAACTGACTTCTTGCTGTGAAACTGGGATTGCTGGGTACCAGGGTGAAGCTCTTAAATGGGAGGCCTGCTCTGCATGTCCACAAATTAAAATATCCCAGTCCTGGAGCGATGAAATACACATGAAAAAACAGTGCCTTTAGGAATAAGTGACTAATTGTTTAAGAGATTAATTCAATCTACATACTTTTCTGCGCATTGACTACCATAGTGTAGCACAGTGGTATTTATAAAGTATTCTAGATACATTTATAAATGTGGAGACCACAAAAATAAGAAAAGGTCAGACATGGCTTTAAATATGTGGAGAAAATTATGTCTCTAAATTGTCGCAAATAGCGACATTTCTTTATAAATATACTACACCATTTTTTACAAACTTCCTAGCTCCATTTAAAAAAAACAAAACAAAAAAAAAAACAATTCTACACGGCATTATATCCTTCTAAATTTCCTTAATACTGTTATAGCTACCAGCAACAATCTTACAGACATTTTAATGCTTCTTTTCGATTAACTCCACTTTTATAAATCTCCTTCTATGTGATTACTGGCATGTTCAAACTGACTAAGCAATTTCTATCACTTTGTATAGTCAGTGACCCACCTCTCCCACAAAAAGAAACATACTAATAATTGAAATCTATTCACTAGAGGGTAATGTTAACAAAAACAACAGTTTAAATTGTAATTTCTGAAAATATGGATCACTCATCAGTGGGAGTACTCTTGTTTTACTCAGAAAGAAAGCACTGCAATATGTAATACAGTTTTTATTGCTACTTTAAGGTGTAGCTCAATAAGATGAAGAGACATAACTCTGGGGGAAACCAACTGCACAAAAGAAGAGTAATAGAAATTCCTAAAATTATAAACTGTGACTTTTAACCCTCTTAATGTTAGAATGGTCTAAAATATACTGTGACTCAATGAATAAGAGACCTCTCTATCATCCGATTGATTAAAAGCCTCAATGAAAAAGATGGGAGTTTGTGGAATTAGTATTCATCGATAATTAAACCATTCATCTTACTGAATGACACCCTTAGCATTAGTTTGATTTGGTATGAGCTAAATACACACTTCAAGTGGAGACCAGTAAACAGACAATGGCAGATACAATGCAATAATGCACCCACAGAAATATCAGACTGTTTTATGAAGGACATCTACCTTGGTAAATCACTTATTCCTTGCTCTTCAAAAAGCAACAAATTGCAAGGACTTATTTTTTGCACCAGGCAATTAGCATATTTCCTGATATCTTAATTGCTTTTTCATTTTTACTCTTGACTGCATCCGCTGCCAGGCAAACATGAATGCTCATGTTAAACTGACACATTATTTTTTGCTTTTAATGTACAAATGTAGTAAGAGTTACTGTAACTTTTTTTGCACTTTTTAAAATTATTCTGTTAAGCAATATTATCTGAAACCACCTTAAAAAAATGTGATCATGCATTATTAGCTTTTAGGTAATGGGACGTCTGTTGACTTGAATTGTGAGTAAAAGGGGAACCACTGTAAACTTCTTCCCTTCTTTTGGGGTGACTGGGACACCTCTTCTGCAGAAAGGCTTTAACCACTCCCCAGGGAGAGTTTTCTCCTACACCTCCAGATCTTCACCCCAGAATACAGGTCTCAAGCGCTTGGAGCAGCATTCAAATGAATTGACACCACACAAGTATCAATGCACAAAATATTGCTAACTTTATTCAACATCCACCAAACTTTTATACTGGGAGAACTGGGAGGGTCTGCAGAGTGGAAAATTACAAGCTTCACCTAGTATAGTCTCTAAAGGTCATACAAATATGGTAAAGAGGAAATTAGGTAGTGAGGGGGCATGGAGCACATATAGTTAATGGTTAACATGCATCTCTTGGTTCTAATGGAATTAAGGATATTCTACAATTATATGCAACAGTAAAAATTATACTTATCTCTTGTCTACATCAAGGCCTCTGGGAAGGGCACTAAGTAACCTTCTGGTGTAGAACAAGCTGCTAGTTAAAAGTATAATTTAACCCCTATCGCTCTTGTTAGTGTATTAGAGCAACTGCCTACTTATAAATGTCCATTTTAACCCTTTCAGTCCCTCCTTTTGTTCTGAAAGAACAACACCTGGATATCAAAACCTGGCCATACAGTGCACAGCGTACATGAACAACAGCATATGTTCATGGCGTGTGGGAGAGCCAGATGGCATCAGGCAACAGAGCTCCCACCCTGATCCAAGAAGGGGCTGAAGTCAGTAACATTCATGACATCTTTGACCAATGCTACCCAGACATTTGGGATGTCTGCCTCCTCAGTGTTATTGCTAGCTTCTGACATGTCCTATCGGTATTTAGTGTGTGTGTGAAAATATCCAAGGGTTGTGTGGTGGTGTGCCCCATACCCCAAGTTGTGGGATATACACATATATACACATTAAGATACCAAACATGATTAAAGCAATGCATATGACCATCATTTTGGTAATGGTGCAGTCTAGTTTTTCTCTGGGAGATTTTCCCACGGCCCACAGTGGGAGCCATGTCCTCGGGTGGGGGATTTCTTCACCCGACTGGCATGGATCCATGCTGGTGAGTCTTCTGTCAATATGGCTGTGCGGGTCACTGCAACCACCATTGTGGGAGGTCCAAAGGGAGGATCTAGTGTCTTATTTTTGAACAAAGGTTTCACCAGCACCTTGTCACCTGGTTGACATGGATGTGTAGGATTTCCTGTGGGAAGAGGGAGAGAGAGAGAAACATCACCATAGATGCTATTCAATTTATCAATCAATTGTGATACATATTTTTATTCAGTACATTCCAAGTCACCTAGGGACTAGGGGCACCATGTGGCATGGCCCAGCGCCTTTCCTCAATTTTTTATTTTTTTCTACTTGTGTAATTGTTGCTATAAATGGTATACCTTTGTCACTATTTATCATCAGAGGGCATCCAAATCTGGGAATTATTCCTGTACATAGTATATTTTCAGCAGTTTTGGCATTTTCCTTGGCCATAGGAAAAAGCTTCAAACCATTTCGAAAACTAATCACAAATAACCAACAGGTATTGGATGCTTCCTGATTCATGTATGTGTGTAAAATCTATTTGTAACTGTTGCATTGGTCCCTCAGGGGATGGCAACTGGTCATGAGCATCATGCATTATTTCCTGTTCTTACATATATGAGATATCTATATATATGATTCTCCACTAGTTCTGTCAAATTCAAAATTACAAACCTGGTCTGTATGGAGTTATAAGTCTATTTCTTACCAGTGTGACTAAATCCCTGCAAAATTACTAATGTTTTATGGTATCCCTATTCTACCCTCCTTGTCTGACCATAGACCAGTATGGTCTAGTGTCAGACCCTCCTTTTATCAACACTGTAGGTCATCTTTTGAGGCTAATACTTGCAACGAATATTGAATTGAGCATGGAAGTGAGGCATCATAATCAGCTGTACTATGGTCCTAGCATTTAACTACTGCTATGGTGTATGGCAAGGATATAGAAACAAACAGATCATTAACCAATTGGGCAAATGATATTCCTTTTCTGTCAGCTGTCACAAATCCTCTACTTCTACCCATAATTCCAAAATCAAGTACCATATCAAAAGCGTACCTGGAGTTAGTCACAATAGTCACATCAATAAATAGGGAGCATGTGTGTTAAAGCTATTAGTTCAGCAGCCTGGTCAAATACAAAAGGGAAGGAGTTAGTTATTAATACCATATGTAGTATTTGGACTACAGAAAATCCTGTCAGGTATACCCCATTAGCTGGTTTTGAGCATGACTCATCCATATATACTGTCTCACTGCATTCAAGGGGAACAGACTACAGGTCAGGTCTTGGTGAGGTATCCATGTGAATGGTCTCTAAGTAATCATGTGCCTCAACCTCTGATATGTCAGAGGGAGAATGTAAAATTAATGTATGTAAGGTCACAGAGAGTATTAAGTGTGAAAGGTAATATTGAATGTGTGAATAGTCTCATAATCACATTCTCTCTGTGCAGTCATGTGTCTGAACTGCCCCTACCATCATAACACAGGCTTCCACTCCCCCTAAGCATGCAGGCAGGCCCTGAACCACTGAGGTTAGTACATTAAAACAACAAACCACTAGTCAACAGCTGAGCCATATTCCCTTTGCAAGGACACCTGAAAGAGTGGGACCTCCCTCCTTACAAGACAGATGAAACTGGAGAGAGTAGTCGGGCAGTCCCAGAATAGGAACAAAACATAAGGCTGTTTTTTTTTTTTTTTCTTCTTCTTCTTTATATGCCGTGTCCATGTCCATAATCCATTGTATTACACCAGGAGCATCTCTCAAGGTACCCTGTCTCAATATGTGATCATGGTGAGAACAGTCTGAAATCCTTTGCCTACAGTATGTCACTATGCCTAGGATAGATAACAGTGCAGGTTTAATCTTTGGCTTTGGGAACAAGATAATGACTTTTACTCATGCAGCAGCCAGCAACCTCTGTCCATATGACAACACAAATCCTAGGTATTTCACAGTCTCTTGACAATACTGTAGCTTAGCAGGTGATACCTGATGACCAATTTTTGGTAGAATCTGCAACAAGGAAGATGCATTTTTCATACCGGACTCTTCATCTGGGCTACACATCAACCACAAATCATCCACATACTGAAGCAACGTGGAGCCACAATCAGGTGACCAAAACTCTAGGGTTTCCTGATTACAGCAAATAGGCAGTGGGGGAATCAACACACAATCTATTTCACGCATACGGATTCCCTTTATACGTGAAAGCAAACAGTGGTTGCATGTCAGGGCACCCCGGAATGCTAAAGAAGGTGCTGCACAAAGAAAGTAATTGGCAGATGATGGTACTGCAGACAAAATAGAATTCACATCAGGCACTATAAGTGTCAGTGGCTGAATAAACTTATTAACTGCCCTTTTTCACTTGTCTTACAACAAGGGATTATGCTTAATATGCATGGGGGATGCACCCAGTCTAAACCTGGGTATGTGGAATTTTCAGCCAACAAAGAAATGGGAAGTGTGTGCAATGTGTCAGGTAGAATGTGTTAGAGATGCCATAGTGTAAATTGGGTTTAATGATATGAACACTGATGCCTGAATCAGATTTTCCCCACACATCCATAGAAACACTCCACCATTTAGAACAATGAAACCTTAGCAGGGGTCACCCATATTTCTTGAATTAGATCATTCTTTCACACATCAATGTCATCCTGCATGCACACTGGGGTCTAAAACCAACCACTAACCCTAACGGTGGGAGCACATACTCAAGAGAATATTCCCTTCAAGAATATGCTAATACCCAGGGTTAATTATAAAGAACATGCAGGTATTACAGGGTTAGTCATTGAAGTAGTCATGTGTGAATAAGCAGCAGGTTAACTGGACAAGTAGGAGTAATTAGAAAGGCATTCCTAAGTACATTCTGTATTATGGTCTAAAACTACAAGCACGTTACATTTTGTAGTCCAAATGCAAAACAACAATATTATATTCACACCCCTTTGCATTTATGCTTATCCATATCTCCCTCAATCACATCCATTTACCCTTCACCCAATTATTACTAACCAAAAATGTCTTAACAAGAAACCCTTTGGTATAGCCAAGATAGCCATAACTGCGACCTTGAAATTGCGTTATGCAGAAAGTAAAACATGGAAGTAAAGAAAGAGGAGGATATGGGGGAGTTTAGCTAAAAGGGGAGGAGTAACAGCTGTGGGACAGAAAAGCTATATTTCTCATAGAACTACAATTTTACAGGTATGGTGGTTTTAACCTCTTTTTGCCATCACCATGCAAATACATTATATTAATATCAATGGAAACATCTTCCTGATTCTCTAGTGCCCTAGTTCCATCTACCTCTGTGTTACCCTCTGCCTCAGACTGAGAGTATATTTCCATCTTATCTGTATCTTTCTTAAAGCAACCTGTCACATCCATTACTCTTATTGCCATTTCCAAGACTTCACTTTCTAAGCTATGCCAATTATTAATACCCATTCTGACTACTTGAGCCATGAAGTGGTCCCAAATCTTCTGTCTTACAAGTCCACATGCATTTTTCCAACAATCACCAAAACTCTGTCACACTTTCTTCTGCCTTCTTCTTAAATGTTATTTAACCTCTTTAATGTCCTATATATCACCTCCTACGTCAGTCAAAACTTCTGTCATTTGTCCCTACATCTTTACTATATGTATACATTAGTCCCAATGTCAGTAGGGAAGTCATATTTCTCACAAGTATCACAATTAACATCTGATACCCATGTCTTTTGCACCCACTTCTAACAAAAACCTGTAATCAGAAGTAGTCAACTGCTGTCACATTCTACATACAATTGGGGGTTTATTAACAACCTGTTCTCCCACAGTCATGAATGGCATTTCTATTTTCACGTCCCTTTGTCAGCCTTTTTCTCCCTGCCTCCAATTTAACAATTTCTCTTCTAGCTCCTGCTAAAAGTAAACTTATTTCTACCTCACTTAAACTGTCTTGCCACTAAAATGCTGGATGTATTTTACTGATGTGGGGGAGGTGGTACTCCATGTTGCACACAGTATTTAACTCATTGATGTTCTTACCAGTTTTACCCTTGATTTTAACCTTAGTTTATCTGACCCATTCCCCTATTGTCAAAGATATGGATATTTATACAGATAATAACAGAATAATACAAACAACACCAGACAGACAGTGAATACAGTTGCAAGCAAACTTAGATATTACAAATTCTTACAAATTAGGTAATGAGACCACTTACCAAAGTCAGATTATACAAACATAGAAAACACAATGACAAATAAGTGCACTTATTGCTAGACAAACAAACAGTAATCGAGCAGCATGCAACTGTGACAAACAACAAAGGGCGGTGACCTGCTTCTTAAAGTGAAGATCATGGGGTGTAACCCACTTAGGACATATTCCCAAGTAATTTTCTATTTCTGTCTGGGACTCCAACCCAAACCCCAACATGTGGGACTATAACCCACAAGGCCTGGTACCGGACTCTAACCGGCACCCTTCAGTCACCCTTGTCAGGTAGATTCTCAGGGGTGAGTGGACACATATATTTATTATATATAATAACAAAAAGGTCCACTAACCTGTGAGAATCCTGTTCACAGCGCCAAATTAAAAGGGGAACCACTGTAAACTTCTTCCCTTCTTTTGGGGTGACTGGGACACCTCTTCTGCAGAAAGGCTTTAACCACTCCCCAGGGAGAGTTTTCTCCTACACCTCCAGATCTTCACCCCAGAATACAGGTCTCAAGCGCTTGGAGCAGCATTCAAATGAATTGACACCACACAAGTATCAATGCACAAAATATTGCTAACTTTATTCAACATCCACCAAACTTTTATACTGGGAGAACTGGGAGGGTCTGCAGAGTGGAAAATTACAAGCTTCACCTAGTATAGTCTCTAAAGGTCATACAAATATGGTAAAGAGGAAATTAGGTAGTGAGGGGGCATGGAGCACATATAGTTAATGGTTAACATGCATCTCTTGGTTCTAATGGAATTAAGGATATTCTACAATTATATGCAACAGTAAAAATTATACTTATCTCTTGTCTACATCAAGGCCTCTGGGAAGGGCACTAAGTAACCTTCTGGTGTAGAACAAGCTGCTAGTTAAAAGTATAATTTAACCCCTATCGCTCTTGTTAGTGTATTAGAGCAACTGCCTACTTATAAATGTCCATTTTAACCCTTTCAGTGAGCTAATTGTCTCATGCTTGTGTGCATGTGTATAGTGTCACACTCTGGCCTAAGCACCCAATGTAAGCGGCCAGAGAACGCCTGGAGGGGAGATAACCCCAATAGGCATTGCAAGCTGCTGCTTTAATGAGAACAGGAACAAAGAGACAAGAAGATATTTACAGATATTCATTGTGTAGGCCCCAGTGATCCAGGAGCTAGAGAGCGGAGAGTGGGGAACATAGCAAGCGGTCAGAGGCTGATCCTAGGAGGTCTTGCTGTGGCTTACAGCCGGGTGGGGTAGCAGGCCACAAAGCTTGATGGCTGGACAACCACATAGGAGACAGAACAACTACTCACCAGGTCGTAGATAATGCAGACACCTACCAGTGGTATGGGGCTTCTGTTGGGTACTAGATGAGCAGCAGCAAGGGAGGAAATCTGATATGACTGATAGTCGTACTCGATATCGAGGGGCTGAGTCAGAGAAATGAAATTTGACAAACCCGGAGGGTTCGAATTAATACACAGTGCGACTGAGAGTTGGAGAGTATGAGTCATTGAATCTGAGGGTTGTACAGATTTACCACGCGACTGAGAGTCATCGACTCAGAGGAGTTTTTGACAACAACACACTGGGCACGGAAGGCTCAAATAGAGAACTGTCGACTAATCCGGTTCAGCAACAGGCGGGCAACGTAAGGAACTAGGAAGGAGACAGGAAGAGTAGTCGCACAAGCCAGAGTCGAAACCGGACGGACAGCACAGTACCAAAACAGCAGACGAGAGAATAGTTGAGGTCAGGCCGGGTCAGATTGGATCAACAGGAGACAAACCAAATCAGGAGGCAGAAGCAGAGTCAAGAATAGCCGGGTTGAACACTCAGATAACAACACAGGATCAATACACTAGGAACGCTTTGATTGCGCACTGACCCAATGGAGTCAGTGCTTGATATTAGTCTGAAAGTAAGGGCGTGACAACCAGGGAAGTCAGGAAAGAAAACCAGAAAACCCGGAATAGGCAGAAACAAACCCTGGAAAAGCCCAAGAAGCGTGACATATAGTTAGTTGCATTGCGCATGACACCTACATAACCTAACAGGAAATAGCCATTGTTTTAATATGAAAAAGGTACAGCTACTGGGGCTCCTTCTGTATACTTGTGCCCTGTGTGTTATAAGAATGACACACAGTCTTCATTGCGCAAATTATTTATGTAAGGAAACAAATTAATATCCATGCCCAAAGTTACACATTATAATCAATTTGCATGAAATATATCAAATTAAACAGAAAAATCATAGAAGAATGCATTGTACCCACTATACTCAGAAAGGTCTATGGTTATAAAAAGTTATAGCACTACACTGGGTAAGGAGGCAAAAGCAGTACTTAAAGTGGAACTTTCCTTAATTCCATTTTGCATATTTAAAAAGAGCCTTAAAACAGTCTATTGTCATGCTAGCCAAAAGATCAGCAAATGTACGGTTAAAGGGATAGTAACACTTCGTTTTAAATTTATTTTATTTTGTAGGCATTAAAAAAACATGAAGAATGATATGTCTTATCTCTCATACCTTTATGGTTTAAGAGATATTCACAAGCAAAGTTTGCCCTGCCACCCCTTTTACCTAGTGTAAGCCATCTCTTCTCAGATGGGGACTCTGGTTGTAAGACCAGACAGATAACAGCAGGGGACAATCTTCTTACAATGAAAACAATGAAAGCCTTTCCCCCCTTGACAAGCTTTTCAGCTTTTTCCCATATCTTAATTGAAGATTAATCTGCAATCTACCTGGGCACCTCCCTTCTGATCTGGCTGAACAGTGTTACATCAGTAAAAGGGGAGGGAGGGGGACACTTTGTCATTGAATTACTCTGGAACTACAACTCTGACAGAATTGAAATAACACTCTCCAAAGTTCAAATACTATGATTATTAATTTTATTACATAACAGGAGGCTTCATATTTTGCATTACTTTCTTTACTAAAACTCCATAGCAGCACAGATTTACATAACCGATCAAAAGAGAGAACAAAGTCTACATAAGACCCCTCTTGACTAACCCCTCCCTCTTTCTTTGCTGCTCCAGACAAGTGCACAGGTCAGAGTAAATTTGTCTTTTCTTGTTATAAATGCAATGGTTTTGAACTGCCTTGTTTATTGTATGTGCTGGGTTTTGGTCTTTTACATTGTGTTTGTTGGGTTTGTGCCCTCTGTTGGGTCTTGTGTGCTCGAGGAATTGGGTCTGTGTGCTCCTGCCTTCTAACGCGTTTTTCGGCGTTGGGCAGGGAGCGGGTGCTTGAGCGTCTGCTTGTGTCTGTTCCCTTCCCTCTCGCCGATGGGTAAGGCGTCTGGTTTTGTTTTTTTTTTTTTGTACGTCTTGAGCTGTGTACCTGGTTTGCCTGCGGCCGCATCCTCCCTTGGAGGCGGCCAGGGCTCTCTGTTTCGTTCGCCGGTAGCTCCGGAACGGGGGTATTGCATGGCCGTGGATCATCTCGCGAGATCGCGGGATTCTCGGCGGCCATCTTGGTACTCTCGTTTCGGTCGTCTACCCGCTTCCACTCAGTGGCTACTCTGGATCGCACGGTGTTCTTTGTGAAGGGGCTTTACCCGACATTTACACCGTGCTGATCCTTTGCCCTTATCTTTGGGTGAGCCCCAAGGTAGCCTACTAACACGGTTGTGTGTCCTCCCCCACAGGGGTGAGCCCTCTGTTTCTGCTTGGGGGTATTTGGGTGAGCCCCGTTATTACTGATTGGCTCTATTATTTGAGCTTTTGCCTGGTACTAATAGGTACCTTTTTCTGGGGTGAGCCCTCAGTACTGGGTTGGCTGCCATTATACACCTGCCGTTGGGTGGGCCCTGAGGGGCCTTCACTGTAGATTTCTTGCCTATTTTAGGACAAGTGCTGTTGTGGCAGGGGTAGCTCCTGCTGTGCAACTGGGGTGAGCCCCTTCTGGTTCAGATACCTTATAGTGGTTACAACAAAAAAAAAAAAAAAAAAAAATTTAATAAAATACAATAAAATTGGGATACAGTACACTTACTGCTTAACCCTTTCTCTTGATATTGGGGGAGTATTGTTTTGCCTCCTCGTGGAGGTCTGCCCCTCGCTGTTATAGGGGATTTACTGGGTGAGCCCCAGTTGTACTGCGCAGGTGGTTACCCCTGGTTTTCTTTTACAGGGGGTAGCTACTTACGTATTCTTCCTTTATTCTTTAGATCACTACCTACCATGGCGGACTCTCAGGATTTCCAGTCCTTGATTAATGAGGCTGTTTCGGCCTCGGTGGAGAAGGCGTTGGCAAGGATGTTTGCCCAACGGTCGTCTGATTCTGCCTCTGGCATGAATTCTTCAGTTCCAGTGGAGTTAGAGAGCCACGAAGACTCGCCTGTACCTTCCAGGGAGGATTTCTTAGCTGCTAAACGCCTATGGAAGGGGTCTGCTTCCGCTTCCAGAGGCCTTTCTTCCAATTCTTCTTTAAAGCGTCCACGTCTTGCAGCAATGGAGGACTCCAGTCAGGCCCGCTCCCCGGCATCAGACGAGGATGCAGGGCACTCTTCCGGTTTGGCAGTGGTAGATGAATGGAGAGCCGATTCTCCCGCCTCGGGGGCCGACCCTCAGTGGGACTCTACTCCGTTTCCTGAATCCCAATATGTGAAGGAATCGTTTGTGGATGACTCAGGTATCCCGTCCGGCTCTCGGGACTCAGCCGGGGCTGATGCAGAGGTGCTGTGTGACCGTCAAGGGAATCCTTTGTTTGATCCACGGTTCCTGCGTCACCCGAAGTCGTCAGAATGGAGCCTTCCGGATCATCTGGCACGCTATGTGCATCATTGGATCCGTAAACCCATTGAGAGGGAGGTGTGTAATCGCCTGCGGGCCGAATGCCCACGGCCTTCCCTTCCGGACAAGGTGGCTCTGACTCCGGAATTTGATTCCACAGTCCTTACCTTCATGTCAAGATCGGGCCGTGATCCACGCAAAGGGATCGAGAAGGGTCTGAAGACGGCACAGGATAAATTATTGGATGTCTTGGGTCCGCTGTCTCAGGTGTTATACTTTGCGGATCTGGCTATGTCCGAGGGTTCCGCGTTGGACGCGGGGGCCATTCGTGAATGGGCACAGAGAGCCATTTGCCTGCTTGGCAATGCCAATGTTGCACTATCTACTGAGCGAAGGAAGGCGGCCTTGTTACGCATTGATGCAAAGTTGGCTGATCTAGGATCCAGAGATTTGGGCCCGGCTGCACAAGGTCTTTTGTTTGGCGAATCCTTTATTATGGAACTGAAGAAACATGTCAATCTTTTCACCACGCTCAACAAGGCGCAGACGTCTTTGGAGCAAGTGTTTCGTCCATCTGCTAACAGAGGTGTTTTTGGACGTGCTGGCCGGCAGCGGGGCCGTGCCGCCAGCAGATTCTGGTCTACAGCTCCCAGGGCGAATCCTCCTACCGCATCATTCTTCCCATCATCCCAGTATCGGACCACTTCCTTTCAACGTGGAACGGATAGAGGCAGAGGGACTCGTGGACGTGGTCGCGGGAAGTTCAACTCCGGTGAGTGTTGTCACGACATGTCCTTCTATAACTCTAACGGCAGGCAGGCTTTCTCTTTTCTTACAGAATTGGGAACGCATTTCCACAGACGCCTGGGTACTACAGACGGTAAGGGGATATGTGATAGATTTCCACTCCCCTCCTGTTCAGAGTCCTCCGCCTCACGTAGCCGTAGTTTCCAGGGACGGCAGACTGTTAATAGACGCAGAAGTTCGTACGCTGTTCTCCAAAGGCGCGGTGCAGTACGCGCCAGACGCCGGTGGATTCATCAGCAACATATTTTTGGTGCGGAAAAAGACGGGGGATTTTCGCCCCGTCATCAATTTGAGGAAACTCAACGAGTTCGTAGTATACCGTCATTTCAAGATGGAAGGTATCCATCTGTTACGCGATCTCTTACTAGAGGGCGATTGGTTTACACGACTGGATCTGAAGGATGCGTATCTTTCTGTTCCAGTAGCAGAGGAATGTCGCCGGTTCCTCAGGTTCCGTTGGAAGGGTCGCGTGTGCCAGTTCACGTGTCTTCCCTTCGGCCTCAGTTCAGCTCCGTGGTGTTTCACCAAGTTACTGAAGCCTGTCGTAGCTCATTTCAGGGCTCAGGGGATTCGTTGTCTCATTTATCTGGACGATCTCCTGATTTTTTGCGACGACGCCTTTCTACTTCAATCGCAAACGATCTTTATCATAGACTTCTTGGAATCCCTAGGGTTTGTAGTAAACAGGGACAAGTCAGCATTGGTTCCTTCTCAAGTGATTCAGTTCCTGGGATTTGAGATCGACTCCATTCATTGCCTCCTGCGTCTTCCACTTTCCAAGGTCTCTGCTATTCGGAAAGAGATTCGCAGAGTGCTGCGTCAGACATCGATTCCGTTACGCCTTCTAGCGCGTATTGTGGGTCTTCTATCGTCTTCCATTCAGGCGATATTTCCGGGCCCTTTACATTACAGAGCCATGCAGCGATTGAAAGCACGTCACCTTCGCGCGGGTATGTCTTACGATCATCAGGTGATCCTTTCTTCGGAGGTTCGCTTGGAGCTCCGTTGGTGGCTGCTCCACATGCAAGCGTGGAACGGCAGGGCAATTTTCGGTCGCTCTCCGGACTTTGTGCTAGAGTCGGACGCCAGTCTTTGGGGCTGGGGAGCCCATTGCGTCGATTCATCCACAGGAGGTCCTTGGTCTCAGGATGAATTGGGTCTGCACATCAATTGTTTGGAGTTGATAGCGGGTTCCTTTGCGATTCGCAGCCTAGCCAGAGATCGCTCAGATTGTTGCATCCTCTTACGGATGGACAACATATCGGCGGTCCAATATATCAACAAGTTAGGAGGGGTCAAATCTCGAGACCTGACGGAGGCTGCGAAAGACATTTACCGGTTTTGCTTCGAACGCAACATTTCGTTGCGAGCAGAATATCTTCCAGGTGTCTCCAACTGTTCAGCAGACTGGTTTTCCCGCCATTGGAGGGACAGCAGCGACTGGAAGTTGGACGTCAGAGTGTTCCGCAGATTGGGCGAGCTGAGGGGTCCTCTCGACTTAGATCTATTTGCTTCTCGCACCAACTTTCAGATTCGGAAGTATTTCAGCTGGCTCCCGGATCCGGGATGCGTGGCAGTGGACGCGTTCCTTCAACAGTGGCCGCCTCGAGGGGCATATGCGTTTCCTCCTTTCGCCATGTTGGCCAGAGTGGTTCACCACATTCGACGACAGAAGGTGAAGCTGTTACTGATTGCGCCTTGGTGGCCGAGTCAGCCGTGGTATCCGGATCTTCTGGAACTGTCCTGCGAAGATCCTCTTCTTCTCCCATTTCATCCAGGTCTTCTCCTCGGTCCTCCGGGGGAGTTACATCCGCTGGTGGTGCAGGATCATCTATCTCTGGTGGCCTGGACGCTTTCAGGGGTTCTTGGGCAGTCGAGGGCCTATCGCAGACAACTAAGGATCTTTTGTGGGACTCGTGGGCCCCTGGTACCAGACGCAGCTATGTTTCAGCATGGAACGTCTGGTCTCGCTGGTGTGTGGAAAGGGACGGAGATCCCTTTACAGCGCCTATTCCTATGGTCTTAAATTTCTTATCGGACCTCTTTTCGATGGGACGTTCTTATCGTTCCATTAATGTTTCCAGATCGGCAATTTCAGCCGCCCATGTTCCGTTTTCAGGGGTTCCGGTCGGTCGGGATCCCTTGATTTGTCGTCTGATGAGGGGCATTCGGTTGGCTCGTCCACCCAAGCCCAAATACGATCGATTTTGGGATGTTGACGTTGTGCTGCAGTTTCTACGCCAATGGCCTGCTAATGACTTGCTGTCATTGCGGCAACTTTCCGCTAAACTTACGTTTTTGCTCTGTTTAGTATCTTTTAGAAGAGTGTCAGATGTTAGGGCTTTTGATGTTGATGCTTTTGCTGTGTCGCCAGAGGGGGTGTCGTTTACTATTTCTAGGCGTACTAAATCAGATTCCCCCTCAGTCTTTTATCCTTTTTTCAGGGAGGTCCCCCAACTTTGTGTGGTTGGGGTGTTGCTTCGATACGTGGAGGTTACGGCTCCTTTAAGAGTATCCCAATCTGGTCAGCTGCTTGTCTCTTATGTTCGACCTCATAAACCAGTGGCAGCAGCTACTTTGGCTAGATGGGTCCGTTGGGTCCTTACGTTAGCAGGGATTGAAACATCTTTTGGCGCCCATTCGGTCAGGGGCGCTGCTGCTACGCGTGCTCGTTCGGCAGGAGCTTCGGTGGCGGATATTATGCGTTCTGCGGATTGGTCCAGAGAGGAAACCTTCAGGGTTTTCTATTTTAGACCATCCTCTCATGCATCTTTTGCCATGATGTCACAGCGTTAAAATTGCAAAATATGAAGCCTCCTGTTATGTAATAAAATTGTAGATTATGCTAACGCAGTGTACTGATAACCTTAATTTTATTAATGACAGGAGGCGAATATTTTCCCTTCCCTTTTTCTTCCCACCCTTGAAAGGTTAGACTTTTGTCCTGTTAGGGGTATAGGATCTTACTTTAGTTGGGTTGGATGTAGGGATGTTACGTCCTGGTATATCTCTCATGTGTTCTAATGATGTTTTAATTTAAGATGCTGTTATGCCTGATGCCAGGTGTCTGAAGTTCAGATTCTGTCACACATCTCTCTTTTTTCTTTCAGCGTGATTGTTGCTTATGGGACGGTCCGTCAACGGAGCTTCAACGTTCCGGAATCAGAACCGCAGGATGAGGAGGCCGGTTGTTTTCGTTACAGATGTTGGGGAGTTACTTGTTTATGTTTGCAAAGAAAGAGGGAGGGGTTAGTCAAGAGGGGTCTTATGTAGACTTTGTTCTCTCTTTTGATTGGTTATGTAAATCTGTGCTGCTATGGAGTTTTAGTAAAGAAAGTAATGCAAAATATTCGCCTCCTGTCATTAATAAAATTAAGATTATCAGTACACTGCGTTAGCATAATCTACAATTAGAGCTGCTTTTATTATGAAATGTTACTATCCCTTTAAGGACTGGAGATATTCAAACGTGTTACCATATGTTACCATATGCTAATTGAGGTAACCATGTGATATCTGTGACCTTTCATATGCTAATGAATCATTTTCAGTAATTTACCATTGCTAATGAAGATTTTTCATATGCTAATGAAATGTTAACTTTCCCTTTGCCTAGAAATAAAAGTGTGAATATCTCTTATACTATACATCTGCTGGACTTTTTTTTAAAGAGATAGTAATGTCTCCAACAAAGTAGATCAGAGTCAGTATGTTTAAAGGGACGCTAATGTCCCCAAAAATTGTTTCTTATTTTGTAGAGCTTAAAATAATAAACTAAGGGCCACAAACCCTATCTCACCAACCGCTATGGTTTGAGAGATTTAGGCATTGAAAGTCCCCCCTCCCTTCTCCTGACGTCAGCATCTAGCTGACAGCAGGAGATCCCAGTCCGAGGACCAGCAGGAGGCTGAATATCGATCTGAATATCTCTAGAATTTTAAATTCAAGCGTTTCAAGTAAAACATTTTCTTAATAAATATGACAATGTACTGACCTTGCTGCTGTCAGTATTAACACAAATACATTTCATTAAGACACCTGCTATGCTCATCTGTAGGGTGGCCACTAAACAACATTTACAGTTTATTGTATATAGACATCCATGTGCCTTCTTTATTTTTAATCCACAGGAATATGCAAATGGTTACAGCAAACAGCACATTACTGATTGACCTCAGTTGTGTAGAACTTCCCATAAAACCAGACATTTTTACACCTTGAAGCCATTCAGGAAGTCAGTCTTGGTGCTATTTTGGGGCATTTTTCTGCACTTTTGTTACTCACACAACTGTTTAAATGGCTGTGTTTTAGCAGGAAAATCTGATTTATTTAGGAGTGCAATTTCCAATCTGTTGACAAAGTATTAGTTCTGTGATGAATTCAGGAATATCATACAAATCAAAGAAGTCACACCGAGAGACAAACCTTCTGTAATGTTTTCCAGCCCTTAATTTCTTTATACACAAATTATAAATCCACGTAATCTCTGTGTAGGGGAAATCACAAATAGAACTGCCCCCAGTGATAACACCAGCAACAGCATCACCAAATTAACCTGTGAATTGCAATAAAGATGGCATTTTCTGAATGCATGCTTAAAAAGAGACAGCAAAGTATAAAATAAAACTAGTTTTATTTATAACACTGCAAAATGAAAATAAGACCAAGAGAAAATTTAAAGGGTGATATACACCTATTAATTTTTGTTTTGGTGTCAAAATTGTACAGTTGATACACAAAGCATGCATGAAAAGTAAATTCAATAAATACAATTTCAGTGATGGCTTGAAAACAGACTTTTTATGTATGTTCATCTCCCCAACAATGTCTAAAAAAATGAATGAGTACATTTATTTAACAAAATCCATGTAGCCTATCAATTAATTTGAATAAATCTAACACTGGCATATTTTTATGCAAATTATTCTATTGAAAATCTCCTTTTTTATTTTTATTTTATACCAACTATGGGCTGGATTCCATTAGAGGCAATACTTTTAGCACTGGTTTTATCTTGAAACATTCTAAAAGATTTTAATAGAAATATGTGAGATAGTTATAACATTTATCATTTTCAATGGAATCCAGCCCTAAATTTTCTTGGCATAAACAGATCCTATTATTGTTTCATTTTTCTGTTCTACAATGTTGTAAACACATGGTGTTCTCTAGAATTTTATGCAAACATTGAAATATGTAATTAAAAATCTAAGTCTTGCGTTCTGTTCTGTTTTTTTATTCTCATGTGATTTTTGTTCTTAAACAAAATATGATTGAAAATCCCTTTGAAGATAATTTGTAGAGAAAACATGTCCCCCACCCTCTCCATGGCTAACCACACTCTCTGAAAGATTAGCTAGAGTAAGGTTAGCTAGAGTGTGTCTGAGCCAAACACAGAGATAAACATTAATACCTAGGGACTTATGAGTCCAGCTAGGAAACTGAGAAAGAATTGTGTGTCATTGGAGATAAAGAAAAATACGATGAAGAAAGGAGAAATAAAAATAAATGTATTAACATTGGTAGTTATGAAAAAAACAAACAATAAAACAACAAAAACTGAAAACATTGTAGTGGCAGGCAAAGGAAAGGGGCAGTGAACTTATGTACCTCTAAATATTGAGGAATACAACTCCCATCATCTCCAACTGGCCTTTGGCTGGCTGGTATGGTGGAAGTTGTAGGTCTTACCAGTCAGAGATTCAACAGTTGACTACCTCTGGCACAGAGTAAAGGCCTTCTATTAATTCTTAAGTGCACACCAATAATGGCCCTCTTCCAACAGTTGAAGTTACTGTATTTGATAACAATAATGGGAAATAGCATTTTTTGTCTTATACAAGCTACACAATTGTAGTGATATACAAAACATGCTATGAGCCCATGTGAAGGCATACTTGCTCTATATCCCTGTATATATACATTAATACAAAAAGGAACACAACAACTGAGCTCTCGCAATCTCAATGGAACCCCTGGAATGTATGCCTGGTTCGGTTCACTTTCAAAATGTCTCCCACTATTGGGCAATCAACCATCGTATTACAAGTCTTCAGACAGAAGAAGGATAAAACACACTAAGCCAAAGCTACAGAATTACAATATAAATGTGAGACGTTTCACCACACGACATGAGAAACTCATCCTTTTGATGCAGACGAGATTCTTATATCGCTCTTTTTATGTGGGTGACATGTTTGAGGCAGCATTGCATTGGTCGCCCATTTACTGCCTGGTTCAACTGAGATCAGATTGTAATTATCTGACCATGGGCACAGAGGAATAAAACACCTGGCCTATGCACACTCCTTCACTGGACAATCCTTGGTGCATGTGGAACACATTATTAATTTCGGCACTCAAAAAGGGGGCATTTACAAATTTGCCAGCATCACTCTACTGACAATTGCCTTTAATGTCATTGGCTCTGCTTCAGCATGTGGACTATACCATATGATCAATGTGGACTACACCATATGATCAATGTAGTACATAAGTGGCCAGTTTCCAACAGCGTTAGAACATTGATGCCAGCAAGTCCCTTGACTGAAAGAGAGGCTCAGTGGCTTAATTTATGGAATATAAAACCAAGACACAGGCTGAGAAGCTGAGAAAACCTGGTTCAATTCCAAGTGTCAGCATTAATGTGACCACTAAAAAAATAAATGTATTTTTATGAGCCTCATGCACAAATAAACTTAGATTGCAAGCTCTATCCTAAATTCTATGCACAAATTGGTAACAGTATATAGTAAAGCTATAATACTATTATTATTGAGCCTGCTGCATGGAAAGTGCATAAACCCACACAATTTCCTTCATATCTTGTGTATCACATTACATTAAAAAAGTCAAAGAGGAAAGGAATGCCCCAAATTTATTTTAAAGGAATAGTAATACTTTGTTTTATCTTTGTTTTATTTTGCAGGCATTAAAAAAACATGAAGAACGATATAAGTCTTATCTCTCAAACCTTTATGGTTTGAGAGATATTCACAAGCAAAGTTTCCCCCTCCCGCCCCTTTTACCTAGTGTAAGCAATCTCTAAAGTAAAAGGGGCGGGAGGGGGATACTTTGTCATTGAATTACTCTTGCACTATAACTCTGACAGTATTGAAATAACACTCTCCAAATACTATGATGATTAATTAAAGCTGCTTTTATTATGAAACATTACTATCCCTTTAAACTAACCCATTATCTTCACATGGCAGAAGTGATGAGAATGGAAGGAATCTGGCCATATTAACTTAGTTAATTGGTGTTTTGTACTTCGAATAGTTGTTTACACTGAAATAGACTTTGCACCTACTTAATACATGCCCCCCATTACCCCTTTGTTAGTATTACATTCTGATCTGGCAATATGAAAATGATCATATCTCCATTATATGTTCTCATACATATCTATTCTTCTAGAAGACTTAAATAATTTATCAGAGATATACTTAATATATTTTTGAAACAGCAACAATAATATCCCTTTAATATGCACCCTAGCTAAAATAGGCTTCTCTAACAAACAATATTTCCATTACAAAATACCAAAATCAAGAAAAGTACATCTAGCAGTTCAACGCACCTGTATCTAACTATCCTATATAATAATTCGCTAAAACATGTGTAACGCCGCGTCATGCGCAGTAGACACTGCTGCGTGTGCTGCAGTCATGCGCAGTAGAGACTGCCCACGCCGCGGCTGATACAGAGCTGGACGCGCCTAAGGAGCGTCCAGCTCTGTATCAGCCGCGGCGCGGGCAGTCTCCACTGAGCATGACTGCCCCGCGACTGGGTGGCAGTGGCACTGTGGCCCATGTAATGGGCTCTTCAACTAGTAATAATAATAACTTGCATATATATATATATATATATGCCTTTCTCCCAGTGGGACTCAAAGCACTGCCAGTGCACTCTCTCGGAATTAACCAAATCGGCAGCTGAATAATAGGTGTTATTATTACCCAATCAATGGTACTCATTTATCGACCTCAGAAGGATGAAGGGCTGAGTTGACCCTGCTGGGAATCGAACCTGCAACCTTGTGGTTTAAGCAAGCTCTGTAGTCAGGGCATTTACCACTGAGCTATAGATTAAAAGTAGTATACAAGTGCAGATCCACAGAAACAAAAAAACATGTGACAAATGTGCAAATACGAATCCAAGTATAAATGTATTAAATATTAAAAACATACGAATGATATGTAAATGTGTGACACTAAACCATCTAAAATATAAATAGCGCTCCCACTGGACTTTCCCACTAGATAGCCAGTGTCTGAACAGGAGCCATGTCACCAGCATGTGAAGCGGTAAAGAAACAAAAAAAAAATAAACATCAATACCTGTTATAGATGAACTAACACGGCACTGATGTGTCTCCTCGCCACTAAAACTGTAGACTGTTGAACTTCTTAGTGCGCTGCATCCATCCCAACTGCAGAGACTGAACCCAATGTCCCTAAAAGGCTAACAACACACACAAATATACAATCCCGGAAGACTGTAAAACCAATATATAAATGGGAGTATTTGTGGATGTGGACACCGCTGAATAGAGGCAAGTCTTCCTATGCTACTATACCAAAACTGCAAAAACCAGTACATACACACACTGTATGATCATACCATATATATCCAAATTAATGAAATACAGAGAACAAAATCAAAGAAATAATAGAATAATTGTCACTATGAAATGGTTAACAAATAGAGTCCTTTAATTGAAACTCAATGGAATGAATTGAAACCATAGCCAAATGAAAGTCCACAGTGGAGTAGAGAGATGAAAAATGAACTTGATTATTATATATCCACGAATACAGATGATATGAAAACGTAAGTGAAATGAGTATATAGATAGAATAGAACAAACAAATGATCCTGATGAATATATAGATGAATTTGATAATTATATATATATATATATATATATCAATTAGTGTAAAAGACATAGTATGAATTGAATCAGTATTCAGATGAATTGGAATAAACTTGATGAATGAATAAATGAAATGACATGAAACAGACAATCCTGTAAATAGTTCAGTTTACCATCCTCTATTTAAATAAGCAATGCATCACCAACATAACAGGTGTGTATGTAGTAGAATTGTTATCAGACAGAAGAGAAAATATCATACAGATCTCCTATGTACAACACAATGATAGTAATATCGATAATCAGATAACCAAAAAAGTCCAATATGTTAGTCTATAGTCAACAAGTTAATCACATACATATAAGACCAATGGAAGTTCTTTTTTTTGTATTGTTTAGTGTAACATATTTACATATTATTCATATGTTTTTAATATCTAATACATTTATACTTGGATTCATATTTGTACATTAGTCACATGGTTTGTGTTTCTGTGGATCTGCACCTGGATACTCCTAATCCATACTTTATAGTTAGATTTAAATTTCATATTAGCAGGCCCTTCGAACTGGTCTATGCACTTAATATGTTTTGGGACACCAAAGTCTTATTCCTCCTTCTCTCAAACTTGTATGTATTACTTTGTAGTTTGTATTAATGTCACAAAGCATGTATTTTGTTATATACTTGGGCATATCTTTTAAACAAATTACAATTTCTGTAAAAATTGCATGTTTCATGAGCATCAGACCAAAACAACAGGTTAAGTGGTAGCTGAACCTGTGTGTTAAAATAATTTTAAAAACAGTAATGTGAACTGTTCACTGCACACCTGCAAACAAATAAGCAGGACAGACAGTACTGTTTTTGAGTCAAAATCAAGTATATTAATTCAGAGATTAGAGAAAAATTCCCTCCAAAAAGAAGATACTGGGCTTGAATAGAGAGAGGAGAGAGATACTCAGAATATCTCCCTATGTAATAAAGTTTATATAATTATTTCAGAATATGTATTTCCTGCCTGGCTCTCGTAAGAAGAATAATATAGTAATAATAATACTCTCAGTGCTGCACATCTCTTATTTGTCTCATATCTGGAGAGCAATATGTAAAAACAATAAGGAATGGAAAAAGAAAACACAGAGGGAAACACCTCTAAGTGTAATATCAGAAAACAATTTTCAATAAGATAAATCAAATAACAATACATAAAGTATATTGCAATTAATAATATTAATCATGATAAACCATATAAATAAATATAAAATGTGTACTGATTATCCATAGAGGAACAAAAATAACTGATCTGTAAATAATATGGATGGGTGAAAAGTCAGAAAAATATCCTGCTGGAAAACTGAAATTTGTAGCCGCTTCGTGAAAATTCACTATGAAACAAATTACGTACAATTTCTGCCTATTTGACATTGACAATAAATTTCCTGCAATCATTTTTTGCAATTTTTCTCCTATGTTTTCTATGGCTGCAAGATTTCCTACAGCAATATTACGTCTTCTGAGGGCTGAAGTGAAGAAATAAATAACTGAAATCAAAAGCTGTGAGACCTACAACAATATATGCCTTTGTCCATTCTCACAACAAAGACTAGCACAACCATCCTTAAAAAATAACTGTGACTTGTGATATTCCAGTAAGATGCAACACATGATATCAGCTCATTAAAGCCTTTGTTTTCAACAAAAGAAAAAGGCAGCATTCAAATACTAACATTTAGGCAAATTTTATTTTACACAGATGTTCATTTGCAGTATTTTTGTGCAGGTTTTGACTTCTTTCAAAGAAACTAGTAAGCTTGGGATGGTAGTACATAGTGGAAGAATTGTGTAACTTTATTGCTTAATAACATGACTTGTGGGGGTAATGGGGGTGGTAGCAGTGTGTGTGGGCACTCTATGATTTTAGTCATCTCTAAAAACAAATATAGATTCATACTCCTCTGTAGCAGGAACACTTATATTATGTACTCCAGAGCCCCGGGAAGTTTTAGGAGTACATCTGCTGCTGCTAGATGTGGCACTTCAGTCTACTCATTAATTTCAATGCAATGATCTAGGCAAAAAAACCCAAAAAAAATGCATTTTTCTCAATGTAAAACTTGGCAAAAAGTGCCCTTTTCTCCTTTTTCTTTTTTTTAGATGAAAACTTTCACCCCCCTCCCTAGTAAATAATAGTCATAATATAAAGTGCTATACTGGAGCTTTGTCACGGTTTAAGAACTCTCAGACAATTTGGTAAGGTAAAAACAGCTTTATTAAGAACTAGTTGAACAGCCCGTTACACGGGCCACAGTGCCTCTGGCAGCCGGTCGTGGGGCAGTCACGCGCAGCAGAGACTGCCCGCGCCACTGCTGATACAGAGCTGGACGCTCCTTCGGAGCGCCCAGCTCTGTATCAGCCGCGGTGTGGGCAGTCTGCGCATGTCGGGCGTTACACACAACTTAGCGAATTATTATATAGGATAATAAAGAACACAGGATCCCCTTCACAGGTCCAGATCCGGACAGTACCAAGGCACTTCCCAAATCTGACACAGGTCAGGGTACAGAAATCAGCAAAACAGGCAATAATATAATAACAGGAACAGATGACTGGAACCAGGAACAGAACCTCAACAGTACCACCTAGGAAGCGGCCCACGAGCTGAGGGTAGGTACTGCAGTGCAAAATCCCCAGGAGCTGCTGCTGTCTCCTGCAAATATACCTATTATTAATCCTGAGTGTGTGGTAATTCATTTATTTTAAAAATCCAATTATATTTACTGCTCAAACTGCAGTGCACAACTTTACACACAAATAAGATGTGCATACGGCCACACAATGTGTTCTAGATTCCACTGCTGTCTCTAGCAAAAAAAAGCTTGTTATTCCTGAGTGTGTTCATTTAATTTTTTAAAAAGTCTATTCAGATTTACTTTTTAAACTTCAGTGCATAACTGTGTACACAAATAGACAGTGTGCAGATGCATTGTTCCAACCAGACTGCAGCAAATATACTTGCTATGCTTAGGTGAAGTTAATTCAATTAAAAAAGTGTAATCATATTTACTGTTCAAACTCCAGTGCACAGCTGCACATACAAATAGTCACTGTGCATGATATTTTTTCCATTCAGAATCCATTTCTGTCTCCAGCAAATACTCTTGTTATTCCTGGGTGTGTAATTCAATAAAAAAGTCCAATTATATTTACTTTTCAAACTTCGGTGCACAACAGCTGACACAAGTAGGCTTTGTGAACATGCATTGTTCCATCCACACTTTAGTGCTGTCTACAGCAAATATTTTTCTTATTCCTGAGTATAATAATTTAATTTAAAACATTCTAATCATATTTACTATTCAAACTTCAGTGCATAACTGCACACAGATAGGCAGTGTGCACCTATGTGCACTGTGTTACAGGCTCTATTACTGTCTCCAGCAAAAACGCTTTCTATTTCTGGGTGTGTTCATTAAAAAAAAAAGTCTTTTCATTTACTGTTTAAACTTAATTGCACCAGTGTGTACTCAAATAAGCAGTGTGCACTTGCATTGTACCATCCAGACTGCTTTCTATAACAAATATGCTTATTAGCTCTGTATGCAAGTAAATTTTAAAAAAAGTCTAATTATATTTACTGTTCAAACGTCAATGCACTGCTGTACAGACAAATAGTCAGAGTGCATGTGCATTGTTCCATACAGACTTCCCAGCTCTCTCCAGAAATTACACTTGTTATACCTGATCCTGTGTGTGTTTGCCTCCTGAAACCCATACCGTGCTTGTAACACTATCACAGATGCTGCTGCTGGTAGTACTGTAATGCCTATACTCTCCTCTTCCTCCACCACCTCTGAAAGCCATACTGTAATGAAAGCCATACTGTACATGTAACACTGTCACAAATGCTGCTTCGGCTGCTGCTTCATTCCTACCTCAGTGTATGTTATTTTTTTTATTTTTTTTGGGGGGGAGGGGTTCTGTTAGACAGAGCCACAGGAACCTCTTATTCCATAGACTTTTGTAGCCCAGATACCATGCTGGTGATGTATGTGTCTTTGCAGATTAGTCTAATGCTGATTGTGGTACTGCATTGCCTACTCTTATATCCTGTATCCTAACTCCCATTTATACTTCAAGTTCTAACAAAATCAAATATGCTGCTGTTTACTTACTTTCAGAGATCAGTAGAGGGCTTTGCTTATGGACATGGTCCTTTGGCATGCTCATTGTGAAGATGAACAAGCATTCAATAAATCACAGAGAAATGCAAGACGTTATTATTTATATTTATTTGTATTATCTGTTCATGTACCTTGAATGGCCAAGTTTCATGTAATTTATTTGAATGAATCTTGTCCAATGTCAGTCCAGAGAGGGTAGCAGGGGCCTTCCCTATTGAAAATAGTGATGAATAAATTTTGTCTGGCAACAAAAACTTTCAGTGAAGTTCTGACTAACCGAATATGATGGTAAACTAAGTTTGCTTTTCGCGAAATGTGTTTAAAGTTTTTGCACAAATAATTCTGATAAAAATGTTGTAGCAATGCCAAGTCTATCATATGATATATGTAAACATTTTTGTAATACAAAGGTTGTGGCATGCATATTTTCAAAATGGAGGAAATCAAATACAATATGGTAATAAATAGTATGTAACAGGCACATTGTGGAGCATTCCTCCATGAAAATTACTTAAGGCAAAGAGCACCCCTCCTCTACAAGCACTTAAATCCTATTGCAGCCCTAGCATTAACTACCTCCCTACACATCTCAGGTGAACCCCCAAACTTACTGTCATTCACCATCCACACATGCACATATCCAAGCACTCTGCATACACACACCTCCATTCTACTACCCCACAAATGCTTTAATTGAAACATTCTCTCACAAACCTTAATTAACTACCTTCAACTACATCTCCACTCACTCCTAAATGCATATTCCATTCACCACGGCACGCACACTTCCATTCCCTCACACATTCACCTTCATTCACCTCCCTCACACACACATCTACATTTACCACATACACAAACCACCACTAGGGGTGGGTGAAAAGTGAGAAAAATTTCCCGCATAACACATTATTCTCTTATGCTACCACATTTTTCGCCTATTCAACACATTTTTACCTATTCTAGCACATTTTTCTCTAATTCTAACACATTTTTCTCCTATTCTAACAAATTTTTTCCTATTCCAACATATTTTTTTCCTATGTTTAATATGGTGCAACATTTCCAAGCATAATATTATTTCTTCTGAGGGCTGTAGTGGAGAAATACGTAGCTGGAAGTCAAATTTGTGAGTCCTACAGCAACATGTACTTTGAAAAAGTGTTAGCAAGCAGAGTGCCTTTGTCCTTTGCCCACAACACTCACTTCCTGCTTAAGTGACACTGGCACATATTCATGATGATGTCAAGTGATTAAAAAAATAATGTACAACCTACAATTTGGCCTGGGAGGAGAGGGATCATCATCATTTATTGAACAGTTTCTTGCACTACCACTTTACTCCCATGCCCCTGCACTTCCTCCACCTTTCCCCCTCCCACTTTTGCATTTGCTAGCTACTGTGTGTGTTTTTACTCTCTACAGTACACAGCTGATGAAGTGTGATGTCTTGTCTTGGCCCTCAATAAAATTCTCAATGTCGCCTGCTGTCTGTCAAGTCACAGAGCTCTCTGGTCAGCTGTCTAATATATTTATTTGTTGAATTATTTATGTTTTATTTATTTATTTATTTATTTTTTTTAAGTTGTCCATCATATATTATCACAGTTAGTCCCCAAAAAGCTATATATAACTAAAAAACAAAATGAACAACTTCTTTCCCCAGACTTCCCCAGCACAGAGACAATGAAAGTAAACTCAGCAAGCCATTTGGACCCCAGCTGCCTGTGCCTTGCCAGTCAGTCACTCTAAATTTTGGGGTATTTTGGGTCAACTTCCTTCCTCCTTTCCTCTCCCCATTGTGCCCTCAGACTCCCCTACTACAGAGAACAAATGTCCTATCTAAATGATTCCCTAAAACTAAGCTTCAGTTCCCCTTTATTTGCCTATCTTCTCTAGTTCAAAAACATACTGCTCTCTCCTCTCACAAACACAGAATGGCATGCTATGAGAGCCTGACACCCTTTTACATGGCTGTAGAAAACTTTCATGAGGTGGGGACAATTTTTTTCTACCCATTTATTTCAATGCAATGAGCTATGTGAAAAAAAGCAGGAAAAAGCAGGAAAAATTGCACTTTTCACGGAAAATGATTTCCCAAGCGGAAAGTGTCATTTTTCACAGAGTTCAGTTGGAGGTGAAAATTTTCATCCATCCCTAACCACCCTCATTCACTCCGTAACACACATCTCCATTCCCTTCCACACCACACACCTCCATTCACTCTCCTTATATTAAAACAACTTCAATCATCCCATAAACCTCCATTCAATCTCTCTCCGAAAAATACTTACCTTCCACAGTCACAGCCATTCAGTCAACTGTTTCCTAACTCTATTAAACATGTACACACATGCTGGCCCAATTTCTCATACCAAAGCAGGCAGAATGAATGAGCCTGCTTGACCCTTTATGTACCATATGAGTATGAGATGCATTGTGCACACCCCTGTGGTAATGCTTATTAGTAGTAAGAGAGAGAGAGAGAGAGAGAGAGAGAGAGAGAGTAGTCTTTATCTTCATGAGTAAAACAAAGGTATTCTCACTGCTGAAAGGTGTTGTATTCAATATTCAATAGTTATTACAGCTCAAACTTGATTTTTTTAGGTGCAGTATCTCAATGACCTGAAATTTTACAGTGCATCATTGCTACACCATCCCATGAACACCTCTGCTCAGTTGAACAAAACCTCTTTAGAATAGTGTGCTAAAAGAGCCACTGCAACATTTTTTGGACCATGGAGATACTAAACCTTAAACATTAAAATTTGAGCTGCAATGAATTGTGAGTTGAACACCTCTCAGCAGTTGGAGTACCCTTGTTTTACTCAGGAGGATAAATCCTATAATATATACCATGTACAGTGAGCAGAGTTTATGGTCCTGTGGTACTGCTAGTAGCTGTCATATTTGCGTCCATTGACATGACTTCCATGACCAATTTTAACTCTTGAATAAAAGTTCAAGGAGTTAATAGGGGATATCAAGGTCTTCTTGCCATAATCAAGTAAGTGGGGAGTTATTTTAGGTGGTTAGTTCTCATTTAACAAAGAATTAGTTAGTATGCTGTATGTTATTCTCTGAGAGTTCCTTTATCTTAATATCCAACCAGTTTTCAGTAGTTATTTATATTATTTAAAACAATTTAGCCTTGGCTTGTTAACTGTGGGAAAACATTTTTCGTACTTTATAACAATATTGCAGGGATGAAAAATGTGTTGCTCTCTAGATGTTGTTGTCCAACAAAAAGCTGGAGGGTCTCAGGTTGCCCATTTTGCCTTAGAATAACAGAGGAATTAAACATCTCTTTTACTGATTGGATAACATTCCAACCAGTTCATAAACCTAGACATCAGTCTGTACAACAAGGCAGGGCATCTAAATTGAAACTTCTCATTTTTAAGGCGTATGCTTGTAGAACAGAAATGGCAGCCAAATTACACCTTTGTTTTGGTGGGTGGTTCATGTACTCTGTGGCTACAGTTCACTGAAAAAATTAGCTTTTGATGGGTGAGCCAACTGTTTGAGGTAAGGGAAGCATTAAAAGATTCCCAGTAATAGTCTGAGACCAAAGTTAAGTACTTGCACAAAGGGAAAATAGATGAAATATTCCATGATGAAGTGAACAAGATCAATTCCTGAGCAAATTTTGAGGTTTGTCACCTCGAAAAAAGATTTACTGACACAAAATTGTGGTAATTTTAGTGTTTAGCTGAGCATTTTGCAGGACATGGCAGTACAGAAAAAGAAGACTTTTACTTAGAAACATGGTTTTGGCTTCAGAAGAACTTGGTTTGGCTTGGCACTCTAGACTGTTGCTTACTCCCAAATCCTTTCAACAAGATGTTTGTAGCATTTTACATAGTTAAATTATACAATCACTTCAAGGAAATTATAACCAATGGTTATATAATGATAGGAGAAAACTTTAGAGCTTAGGGGTCAGTCGATCAATATGTAGGAAGAGGATTATATCTGAAATGCTTCTCTCCAAATATTTGCAGCAATCATTCCTAAGAACCTAAAATTATTATCCTGAAACTAGCTTTTCCCATGCACTGGTAGAAACAGAAGCTCTATAAACAGAAGCACAGTTTGTTTTGTGTGAAAGAACTTGTAATGAATCACAAGCTACTGTATGAGGAGTATATTAAAGGGATAGTAACACTTCGTTTTAACTTTATTTTATTTTGTAGACATTAAAAAACCATGAAGAATGATATAAGTCTTATCTCTCAAACCTTTATGGTTTATGAGATATTCACAAGCAAAGTTCCCCTCCCCGCCCCTTTTTCCTAGTGTAAGACATCTCTTCTCAGATGTGAATCTGGTTGTATGACAGTACAGATAACAGAAGGGGACAATTTTCTTTGTATGAAAACAATGAAAGCCCTTCCCCCCCTTGACAAGTTTTTCAGCTTTTTCCATTATCTTAATTGAAGATTGTCCCTCTCTGCAGTCTACCTGGGCACCTCCCTTCTGATCTGGTTGAACAGGGGGGGGATACTTTGTTTGTGAATATCTCTTAAACCATAAAGGTTTGAGAGATAAGACTTATATCATTCTTCATGTTTTTTTAATGCCTACAAAATAAAATAAAGTTAAAATGACGTATTACTATCCCTTTAAGTGATGTTACCATGCATTCTTTTCCTGTTCAGAAAGTCTGGTCTTTTAGCTCTGACATTTTAAAGACAGCATTTCAATATCACTTTTGAGTACCCTATAAGTCTTATTTATGCTCATGAAGGAGATCTTTAAAAATCATGAATACCTCCCTAGGGCATATATTTATGTGTATATGACCCATTTCATAATTATATGCTAGTTCCTGTTCCTTTAAAGAGGTATTGATAATAGGGGTAGGTTAAAACTTCTTTCCTTCCCACAGGAATTTTTACAGAATATAAGATATCTTGCTCCTTTCCATGGAAGTTCCCATGGGAAGGAAAATCAGGTGACAAAAATATACAACTCAATGGGTTTAACCTTTTGTCATTCACACACACACACACACTTGCACAATCACATACTTGTCATTATGCATACATGTGCTTACCTGTATGCACTTCATCATGTACTCATGCAGGCACATAGGCTAAAATACATATACACACAAACACCTACTAGATGTCAATGGGCCTCAACTGGCTCAGTTTTTCTTTTCTTCTTTTGTGTTAATATCTACTTTTTTGGCTTTTGTTACACATAAACATATATGCATACCTGGGTACTTTTTCTTCTTGAGTCCCAGGAGGGAACTCATTTGGTGCTGGTGGGAGGATATAAATGATGCCATCCCCCTATAAAACAGTTGGGCTTAACAACGGGTAGGGAAGGGACTTATCTTCTTTTTTGGCCTGCTCTGTATTATTCCATGTTACACATAAACATTTATGCATACCTGAGTACTTTTTCTTCTGGAGTCCCAGGAGGGAACTCATTTGGTGCTGGTGGGAGGATATAAATGATGCCACCCCCCTAAAAAACAGTGGGGCTTAACAACGGGCAGGGAAGGGGCTTATCTTCTTTTTTGGCCTGCTCTGTATTATTCTATGTTACACATAAACATGTATGCACACCTGAGTACTTTTTCTTCTGGAATCCCAGGAGGGAACTAATTTGGTACTGGTGGGAGAATATAAATGATGTCATTTGTGTAAAAAAAGGGTGGGACTTAACCACTGGTAGGGGAGGGGATTAAGAGCTTCAAATAAAGTGGGTGAGAAGTGGGCTAAACAGGGTGGAGAAGGAGGATGAGTAGTGGGTGGAAAATGGTAGGAACAAGGTGGGAAAGTTCCACCACAGGAAAATCAGCCTCTGTCCCTGAAGACCTGGTAATTCACTGCAAAAACTGGAGTCTCTGGGGGAAATCTGGAGAGAGTTCCCAGGTATGCATATATGATATGTATGTCCTATTTTTCAACAGAGAGGGGGAAGTGCTTTTGCTTTGTGCTCATCACTACATTGTCAGTAATCTCTACTCTACTGTGGAAAATACCATAGGAAATGAGAAGTGAAAAGAAATATTACTGCACCCACCCTACTGTAAATCAGCACATGCAATATTCTATATATGTTTAGCTCTTCAAAGGTATGTAAGATTTTACACATGTATCTGTAATTTTTTTTTTAGCAGAGCAAAAGTGTAGACTTTCACTCTAAGCTATCATTAAGATTTATGGCTGCGCTACACATTAAAGTAACACTAACGGCAAAGTATAACTTTTGGCTGAGAAAAAGTAAAAGAAGAACAATTTTTCTCCGATTTCAGTTTGAGGCAGAAAGTTTCCCCATCCCTAGTGTGCAACACATTGCAACCTTGATTTAAGGGTTTAAAAGCCCCCTTTTAACTCAATGGGGACAACTGTGCATTTTGTTTTCTTCTATATTTCACCTCTTGTCCATTGTGCAAATAGCCAGCATTTTCTTTAAAACCCTTTCAGGGCCCTTTGGCACTAAAAGGGTTAATGATGAAGACATAATTATAAAAGATAGCAAAGGATATAAATCTGCACCTTTGTTCTGCTAAAAAAATAGTTGTTTATATATACGGAATCCCAAACTCTGCCTGAGTTTGTGGGTTCATGGACTGTAAATATTTTTAAGACTTGTTTAACCACATGTTAACATTGCCTTTGGGGCTTGTGAAGTGAGGGTCCATCTGCCATGTCTCGTCTATTCAAGGATATTGAGTCTTGAGTCTGTAACAGGCCTAACATTTGGCAAGTAAAAATTGTTTTGCTTTTTTGGTAGTTAAAGTGCTGATTGCCATCTGGTTAGGTTGCTGTTTGGATTGGAGTTGATTTGAAGGCTATGTAAAACAGCATTTGACCAGCCTGGTCAAACTTTCATCATGTCTTCTTGCAGAAATAGCATGGTAAAATCTACAGAACTCATCTAAACTTTTGAACTGTTTATAATGCTTTTATGTAAGTGAGGATTAAAAATAAATATTATTTTGGATATGTCACTCATTCATTTTTTTTTTCAAAATATTACTTTTTCAATCATTATCAAATATTTAAATACTTTCCTATGTGCTTTTCTTATACAATGCTGTGCATAGCTTCCAACACCAGTAGATGCATTACGAATTATGCACTATAAAATATGATAGCTGCAGTACATAACAGCAAGACACACTTTGCTTCTTTGTGCCTCACTTAATTCCTCTGGTTTAGCAGCCAGTCAAGGAAAAGAACACCTCTGTGATGGGGAGACACAGAAGGTAGCCATGTGTGTCTCCAATCCACAGCACTTCTGAGAAACTCACATTTAAAAACACTACCAAAGCACTGAACAAAAAGTGTAGCTATAATTTTATATTCCCATTTAGTACACTAATACAAAATCTTTACTGTTGCAAAAACCCAGTTTAAGAAATACACATTTACTAAAAACTAGCACCATGCATGTAGCAAAATGTAGATCTGGGCAGTACCTTTTTGGAAAAATAAGCCATCAGACTTCAGGATGGATTTGACCTTGTCTTCTCCAGCAGGCCTCAGTTCCTTTCCCTTTGGCAATTCTAGATCAAAAGTCTCTCAAACTCACCACCATCATTCTAGTAAACAAATACCAGCCTGCAGTCTCCACCTGTTACAACATCAGGAACTTGAACTAATGCCAATCCAGCCCTGTGGAATTCCAGTAGGCAACCTGATAACTGCCCCCTAAGGCCACGCCTGTATGACATCAGCAGCTTGAGATAAAACTATGAAATAAAGCTTATGAAATACCAACAGGCAGGGTATCCCTAGCTGGGCAAAATGATAAACAAATGTAGGGCCAGGATAGGCTAACTCTGAAGAAAAACCTCCTTTGTTGCCTTGGGGTGACCCTTGGTCACCAACTAGGTGACCTTCTACCTACAATTTAAAGGGATAGAAATACTTTGTTTTATCTTTATTTTATTTTGTAGGCATTAAAAAAATATGTAGAATGATATAAGTCTTATCTCTCAAACCTTTATGATTTAAGAGATATTCACAAGCAAAGTATCCCCCCCCCCGTTCAGCCAGATCAGAAGGGAGCCCAGGTAGACTGCAGAGAGGGACAATCTTCAATTAAGATAAGGGAAAAAGCTGAAAAACTTGTCAAGGTGGGAAGGGCTTTCATTGTTTTCATACAAAGAAGTTTGTCCCCTGCTGTTATCTGCTGGTCTTACAACCAGATTCACATCTGAGAAGAGATGGCTTACACTAGGAAAAAGGGGCGGGAGGGGGAAACTTTGCTTGTGAATATCTCTTAAACCATAAAGGTTTGAGAGATAAGACTTATATCGTTCTTCATGTTTTTTTAATGCCTACAAAATAAAATAAAGTTAAAGCGAAGTATTACTATCCCTTTAAAATGTTGAGGACCTCCCCTTCTTTATAATTGGCCTGGCATTAAAATGCTGAAATGCACTAGAATGCACAATTGCCATCCCATTGTTTAAATTTCCCATTGATTTGAATGGAACTCTGGACCCCTTGTAGGATTTAGAGGTCTCAATACATCAAAAACAGTAATAGTGTCGATTTTGAAAATGCTTTCAAAATCGGCCATTTGATACAAAGTGACAGTTCTATTTTAATTTATCAGCTTCAGAAAGCTCTGATTGAAAAACATGCTCCAAATAATAGTAAAGAATTGGAGCAATGGTTGTGTTTGTTTTTCCCCGACTGATAATTTTATGCATGTGGATATAGCATAAGCCTATGCATAGGTATGTACTATGCATGAGTAGAACTGTGTGTGAGGAAAGTTCTACTCATCATGAGTTCTTAGAGGATTATAAAAATCCCTATCATGCACACACAAAGGTTCACTAGGATGGGAAATACAGAATTATATTTGCAAGTAACATATAGTGGCAGAGAGCAGCGTATTAAATATACTGCTCCCTCTCTCTGCAGCTTGGTACTGACCTCTTGGTAATTAAAGTTTGTAGTAAGTGCAAATATCTGACATTCTATCAATGTATTTTGCACTAAAGGGTACACACAAGTAATTTTGATTGACTGCTCATGACAATAATAATGATAATTACCCAAGAAACAGCATGAGTTAAAATCAAAAATAAAATATGATCTAGCAGAGGGAAAACCCTGGATTATTAGTGTTATTAGATATTAATTTATATCATACTAGTGTAAAAGCCCGTGTACACGGGCCAAGGTCCTGGTGATGTTAAGAGGCCAATTCTGCTCTGCGTCCTGCCATGTATGCAGTCATGCACTGTAGAGACTGTCCGAAAGCACAGAATGCTCCCAGCACAGAACTCCCAGCATTCTGTGCGTTCGAGCAGTCTCTACTGCACATGATGGCTTCTGACAAACATCCTAGCAAATTATTATATAGGATACTTATGATTAAATTAATTTTACCCAGGACTCTTCCCTCAGCTAGTGAACACAGTATCCATCTCTGAGGTAAATGTGTGATTTCCCTAGCTGACTGCAAATGTGTATTGTATAGTTTTTGTAGTAAACAAAGGCAAGTCATAGTACTGGGATCAGATAAGGTGAAGTAGGGAGGTTTGTTAGTACTGGAGAGGTTCTGTTGTGTAGCTGACCAAGGAAAGTATCTGGATGAAGATAGTACTGCTCAACAATGAATGTTCATAAGATAAACTGTGCTAAGTGGCCTATAAATGATCTTATCTTGAGGGATGTTTTCACACCCTTCACCATGAGACCTGAGCTATCTCTTTTTTATTTTCTTTATAGTGAATGTATGAAGTTTGAGTTTGTAGCAGCATTTTATGGACACTATTCAAATATTGTTGTGACGTGCATTTTACTGTTTTATTAATCATTTGGGGTTTTATTGTTATTATATTTTGCAAAGTTTTTAAGATTTATTCTCTTTGAACTATCACATTGGTTAGTTATTTAACACATTTTGACATTTTATACTGGGTCACTGAGGTTATTGTGCTATTTTCATACAGGTGAAACAACTTTGGTAATGTCACCATTGTGAATGGTTCTGTGCCTATTTTTTGGTCTTATATATGCTGATCTATGTTGACTTAGGCTTGTATGAATGTGCTGGAGTCCAGCAAGCTGCAACTTCACTGTGTTCACAAAAGAATGCGGTAAAGTTGCAGCAAGGAAGGGTTGCCTAGAGATCTAGGGCACTGCCGGCAGACTTTTCACAGAAGTGCTGCTGGAGTTGAATTAATGCATATCACAAACTTCAATGATAGGTCAGCCCACGTGGCTCTAGGTAGTAATATTTGCTGTGGCACACATGGTGCGCCTGTCAGACTCTATCCTCCTGCATTAGAATGAGAGGTGGAATGCAGAAGGAGAGTTTAACCCTTTGAGTGCCGGAAGGATAAGCAGTGTATTGCAAAGCACTGCATACCCCTCTGGTACTCAAAGGGTTAACAAATTTGGGCACCAGAACTATGGCTGGGGTCTTCAATACTCCTGTCACCCACGTCAAAGAGCCTGAAAATAAAATATGTTTCATTACCTTAAAAAAACTACTCAATATAGATGTTTTCAATCAAGGTATTTATTTTAATTATTTATTTGTTTCTGTTTTAATTTATTTAGATCCTTTGTGTGTTTTTAAGGGGCCCTGCATCCTTTGCAGCTTGGCTACTTTCTATTTTGGGACATGTGTTCCTGAGCATTTGCCTCAGGAAATTGATTATCTTCCCTCTTTTGAGTAGACTCTTCTGTGAAAACTGTTTTCTACATGACCTAAAGCTTTATATAAGGCCAGCTCAATGTTATCCTTATTTTTTGACCTTGTTCACTGAGCTCTCACGAGATATCAGGAAGAGACACGGGGCCTTGTGTTCAAAAACAACCTGGTGTAATTCTGTGGCAAACCAACTTCACCATAGGGGAGAAAGAAACATTGCCAAAATTCTCATTGATTTAAATTGAACTTTTAACTCCTTGAAAACTAGAGGCATCTCCAATGCATTATAACCTTCCTAGCATTCGAGGGGCTAAATGACCAGTTTAGCTTGATACAAATGTTTAATTTTCCCCTATACTTCAAATAGTTTGCCCCAGAATTATTTCTGTATGTTTTTATACATCTCCCCCATAGGTCCCTATGTTTGAAAGAAACCTGGAGTCATTTTCAAGTCATCCAACTGCACTGTAGGGATCAAATGCAAATTCCTTTTGATTTTGAAATGGGCTTTTTACATAGTACTAGAGAGGTCTCCAAGTGACTCAGCATTGTGTTGGAGACATTTCTGAAAGCCCTATTTAAATCACTGGAAATTTTGAGTTTGTATTTTTTTCCCTCTGTTCATTCATTTTCCACAGAATTAGCCCACTTTTCATTTTAACATAGGGCCCAGAGGATTGTATACAAGAAGCTAGAGGAGCGATTCTGGTGGAAACCAATTTTATTATAGGGGTAAAGTAAACATTTGCACAATTCCCACTGATTTTAATGGGGCTTTTAACAATTTAAGGACCAGCAGTCCTGGTAAGCGGCTTCCCTTTAAAGGGATAGTAATACTTAAAATGTAAAAAAAAATATGTTGTAGGGTTTATCCCCCTGAGTAAAACAGGTATACTCCCACTGCTGAAAGGTGTTTTATTCAAACGTTATTACAGCTCAAAGTTGAATTTTTTAGGTGCAATATCACAGTGACCTGAAATTGTACAGTGGCGCTGTTGCTACATCATCCTATGGACTGATTTGATCTCATTCGGCAGGCCTTCACATGTGACTGATCATGTGTGCCGGATTTCCGAATGGGGGTCTGATAGTGACCACACTGATAATAAGCTCTCATGAGCAGGTCCCTCTGATCCTTCTGTTCTCCACATTTGATTGTACTATCTAATACCTCTGTATGTCTATTCCCAACTGTACAGCGCTGCGGAATTAGTTGGCGCTATATAAATAAAGAATAATAATAATGTGTTAAAAAGTCCAATAAGGATTTTGGAGGGAATGGAGAAGTCGAAGGAGGCTAGCTAACTGAAGGGAATAGAGGATGTAGAGTATTTTGGGGAGGGAGATAGTTTTTACTAGACTGGCACAGCCAAATCAGGAGATGAATAAAGAAGACCAGAAATTTAGGTCATGGCAGAGATATACAGGAAAGTGATGGAAGTTGATTTCAGCTAGTAGACTGACAGTTGTAGTTAGGTGAACACCTAAGTATTTGATTGAGTTTGAAGTCCAAGGGAAAGGAAAGGTGGATTGCAAGGTGGAAGCAGTTGATTCAGGAACCGTGAGGTTGAGAACCTACGATTTGGAGAGGTTGATATTTGAATGTGACCTGGGCTGAAGGCATAGTGCAGAAAGATTGCATGGGTGCCAGAAATTGGGGACCTAAGCCAATTCACCAGAGGACGTCAATCATGTAGTTCCATCGGACTCTACTGAAAGCCTTTTTGGCATCTAAGGACTAGTCAGGCAAGGGTCTTGCTACATTTGTTACCTTGGAGAAAGTTTTGTTACTTCTACAACATGAAAGATTTGATGGACTGACCATGCATCATTGATGAAAGGGAAGCTCTGTCAGAAGTAAGATCAGCCAATGTGGTGGGATTAGGTTGTGCTTTGTGGGAGGGTTCTAAACAATGAATATGATCAAGGAGAGTGACTAGGGTATCGCTTCTCTGTTTCTGTTTTCAAGGGGTCACAGATGTAGCATTTGTGCACCTGTCAAATATTGGGAGGAGACACCTCCAAGGTGGTGATGGTGTTGAAGTAATCTTGGTGGGAGGTGGATATTTTACAGCAGGCCTCGTTGTCCTGCAGGATAGATTAATTAAGTCACCAATTAGACTGAGGTTATTTATTTATTTGTTTTAATTAACTGTCCCCTCTGTCCCAGTCAACAACCCCTACCCCAAAAAATGTACTGTTCAACTGATTCTTTCCCTAGACTCCACCAACACAGGGACCCTCAGACCCCTTTTATACTATGCCTGTGGGAAAAATAAAATTGCTATATGTTGTTTGTAAATTCAGACTTCCCACTGATTTCAATACAATGAACTAGTTGAAAAAATCAGAGAGCAGCACTGTTCGGGGAAAATTTCCCGCAAGGAGGGAAGTGACATTTTTTGCATATTTTGGTTTGAGGCAAAAATTTTCACCCATCCCTAGCTGCAGGTATGAATACACTGTTAAATATTCAGGTTATTCAACACTGGAGTAGAGATTAACACTGATGTACAATACATGATATTCTAATGAACCTTTGTTGGTCATATTGGCCTATAATGTCTCCACATCATTTGAGCAGATATATTATTCAGACTTTATGCAGTTAATAGAAATCGGTGAGGCAGACATCTACATATATGGACTGTGTTCTAAGAAGGTGGAAACATTGCATGTTTGAGGTCCCTGTCCACTCACTGCAGGTGTCACTCTAAAGTGGTTTGTAAGCGTGGTTTGTAAGTATAAAATGTTAGTTAGGACTTGCCTAAACTTGGGTGCCTTGGTGTGGCAGGCAAGCTTGAACATATTTTAGCCAAACTGTGCAACCAATACCTCAACTTGAAAAAGAGAATTTACTAGTCAAATTACCTACATTAATTCCTGATAGTGATAACTGAATTTATTTCCAGAATGGTTTCTCTCTGGAACTGTGAAAACAGGGACTGTGATACAATGTAAAAAAAAAGATACAATGTTAAAAAGGCAGTGAAACAATGCAGAAAAGCCTGTCTCTACAGCATACAGATAACTCAGTACTGCAAAGATTTCCCGACATTTATAAATCTATCTCCTTTCACAGTCTCAGGCAGAAAGCATTGTGGAATCAGTGGCCAAGGGAGCTTAATTGGTGTGGGGGGGGGGGGCAATGTTTTCTCTAATATGAGCATACTGAAGCAGCACATGCTATTCCATGGGTGTATATTGTGAGAGATTCACTGAACTTCTTTGTATTAATTCAGTAAAAGTGGAAATCATAGATCTCAGCACACACATACACACACACACACACACACTAGCTGAGATTTATGATTTTCAGTTCTACTGATTTTATATAAATACTTAATAATTTATTTATGACAGGGGAGGTACAAGTCTGACACAGTGTATTATTCTTGTAGGCCCAGTCAACAGTCCTTTATTAGATGAGACCAAAATTAACAATCTCTGTTTCCTCATCTACTGCAAGCTAATATCTATCTTCATTGCTTATACATTCATGTTTTTCTATTCAGCTACATTTATAACATTTCGTGCCAACAATATAGAGAATGAAAAATGAATATCTTTATAACAAAATAATTAGTTTAGTCACTAACATATTAATAGCTCTTCTATTTTTTTTTCAAACTGCATAGAGCTTTACCATGAAGAACACACAACTGCTTCTTAAAAGAAAATCAAATTGTTGTTAAACTGTTTTTAAACACAGATTTAGAGAATGAAATTGAGGGTAATAAACAAGTAGCCAATGAAAGCAAAGGATTTTGGAATGCTAGTAACCAACTGCTTGCAAAGCATCCAAGCATAACATCTTGAATTGCTGGTACCATAATAAATTATAGTGCTCACTTTTGCATTTTGCAAGGAAAAACAACTAGTCAAATTGCAAAAATGAGACAAATTATAGCATTTCTAGCCATGATGTGTTGGTAATGTTAACTGTTGCTATAGTCAATGAAATTGCAAAGACGAAATCATATGAAAGAGGTTATATAACTACAGCTGGTAGGATCAGAAATAATATTTAACTGGAGACAGAAGACAAATGCAGACAATAAATGAGCAATTCTGAGGCAAACCATGTGCAACAAATGGGTCAATTAAACCTACTATTAGGACAAGCTTTTAAAAGCAATGTCTTATAGATCTCTCAAGCATCTAATGGGTTAAAAGCCCTGTTTAAATCAATGTGAGTTTTTAAAAATATTTATATGTGTATGTGTGGAGAGATGGCTCAGTTGGTTAAGGCACCAGACCGTGAGGTTGCAGGTTGTAGTCCTGGCAAGGTCAGCTCGGCCTTTTACCTCTCTGAGGTAGATAAAATGAGTCCAGGACATACAAGAGATAATATCAATATATTCTTCCTGGTAAAATACTTTCACAAAAAAACCCATAAAACTCTTTAGTAGGGATATAGGAGCCCCAAGTATTCTGGGAGGTGTTTTGTCAATGATGAAGGATTTATTTATTTATTTATATGTTCATTGTAAATGTAATTTTGCCTACCTGACTAGTTAATATGTCTGCTTTCAAGCTCAGTTTTATAGGATAACTTTAGGAGGGTGCTACCAACATTTTGAATGGAGCCAAAAGAAACTGCTTTCAGTAATAAGAAATACCCCAGTGATTCAGTGACATATTTGTGGCAAGGAATAATCTCAGTTTTAGGTTATATTTTCAATAATTAGAACTATACTCCAAAGCCAGTCTTCCCCAATATGCTGTCTGTTTTTTATATAGGTATTTAATTTTTGTAGTTTGATGTAACCAAAGGGATGTACAAATACCTACAGTATAGAACAGAAGGGTTTACATAGGTAGGTATCACGGTCTATACTTACCTTTTAGCCAGCAGCTGGGAGCCGGTGGCATTGTTGCCTCCTAGCGGCTGGCCACGCCGAATCTTACTTTTTCCTCTTGGCCTGCAGTCTGTGCGGGTGCGCATCATCGGGGGAATCCTCCAGTGATGTGCGCACCGCTCTTAAAGGGACATGGTCCCTATTGTGTGTTCCACCTCCTCTCCCTATTGGCAGTATATAAGGCTGCCTGGACACCTGGGTCATTCGCCCTTATGTTGGTTCCCAGTGCAGTAGTATCCTTATCTCTATTGTCTCCGTGCTTGACCCTTGGCTTGTCTGACCATCCAACCTGGTGCTGACCTGTGGCTCTGTCTGACTATCAGCTCTGTGTATGACACCTGGCTCCATGTATGACCTCTGGCTTAGTCTGACAATCCAATCTGGTGCAGACCTGTGGCTCTGTCTGACTATCCACTTTGTGTATGACCCCTGCTTAGTCTGACAATCCAGTCTGGTGCAGACCTGTGGCTCTGGCTGACTACCCGCTCCGTGCTTGACCCTTGGCTTGTCTGCCCATCCATTCTGGTGCTGACCTGTGCCTCTGTCTGACTATCCGCTCTGTGCATGACACCTGGCTTAGTCTGATAATCCAATCTGGTGCAGACCTGTGGCTCTGGCTGACTACCCGCTCCGTGTTTGACCCCTGGCTTGTCTGACCATCCATCCTGGTGCTACTTGTGGATCCAGCCTAGCACTACTCGGTTGTGGGCATTGTTGCTACCCCGTCTGGTACTAATGTGTGGCTGGGTCATATCCCCCGCTCCAGACTCTCATAGGGGGACCCCCTGGAGCAGTCTACTATTCCTGGCAGGAGCCTCTTGCTCCGAGTTTGTGCTGCTCTCCCAAGTTTTATTGTGCTCTGTGATATTTTCCATTATGTGTGCTTATTACTAATAAAGTGATGTTACATTACAATACAAGTCTCTTGCCTCGTCTTTGAGATCTGTAACAGTAGGAGAGTCTGACACACAACAGTCAGGTAAATCTGTATAATTATTGTGTAACAGAAGGACTTTCCTAGGTAGGAGTCCTAAATGCAGCAGTCTGGCATATCTTTATGATTACTTGCATAACTGAAGGACTTACCTAGGAGTGGATAGCACGATGACTAGCAGCAACAAGAGAGCCTGTATGGACTGCTGCTGCTACATAGGTGGATGAGGAAGTTAGCATCACCTGTGCTCCTCAGTTTTATCTGCAGTGGAAGTATATTGCTAATTCCTGCCCTTACATGACTAACCAGCAAGGTGGATTGCTCAAAAGGTTTTGGCAGCTCACATACATTGCACTTTGGTTGCCATTGTTCAGATGACAAAGATGCTCCAATTTTGCATCTTGTACTCATTAATGGCCTTATTCTGCTCGAACAGATACTCTAGAATGTACAATGTGGAATTCCACCTGTAGGGACCTCTGTTTTCAGCTGGTGATGGGGTAGGTTGCTGAGCTTTTATATGTAATATTGTATTACTATTATTATTATTTATTTATTTATTTATATAGCTGCAACTAATTCTACAGAGTAGTACAATAGAAAATAGACATACGGAGATATTAAATAGTAGAAATCAAATGTTGAGAACAGAAGGATCAGAGGACCCTGCTCATGAGAGCTTGCAGTCAGAGGAAGGAAGGTTGTACACAGAATGCATTGTGTGAAATGTAGAAGCAGCTAAATGCATTATGTGAAATGTAGAAGTGGCTAAAATGGGTGCAGATTTTGCAGGCAATAGTCAGCATCTCTCTGAGGGTTTCTGATTCTGAGAGAAATCTAGTCACAACTAAATTTAGGACGTAGATACAGCAGGGTACATGCACCATATCACCTGTTTTCAAGGCAGGTATTATTGGAGCCATTTTTCCTGGTAAAACATTTTATAAATAAATAAAGCAGTAGATACAAAACCAGCTTTCAAGAAATGGGGAACAAGCCGTTCCTCTCACCTGCTCTAGTTTATTTAACACATCTATGGCTTTATGGGATTGTCTTTTAAAACTCTGCATGCACAAAGTGGTGAGCCGATGGTATGGGCTACCCAGCAGCAGACCTATAATAATGTCTTCCTCAGTCACAGCATATGTCAGGGTCTCTGTCACCTATCAGTCAAAAAATAAGTCAAACCCTTTTTTTAACTTTTTTAATAAATTGTCCCTATCACTGTCTAAAAAAATAATAGCATGATTCTTATGCAACTGCTTCTTCCTCCTTTGCCTGTAGCTGATGTAAAGGGGATTTAAGCTGATGCTTATTTTCTCTCTCCCTCAATGTCACTGCAGTCTTTATTTTTCACAGAACAGATGAGGAAAGATCTTACTGGATTTGCTTACCTGTCTTGTTCTGGTTGTCAGAGGAGTCAATGTCAGTTGAATTTGTCTGTCTTTTGAGTGTCAGTCTTAAAGATATTCTATCAGTCAGTCAATCCCCTGATGACAGAGACTCAGGCAGATCAGGAAGAAACTTAGATCACAGCTGCCTGTCTCTTCTCAGTCATACAAGATTTTGGAGTATTTAGGTAAATCTCCTTTCTCTCTTGACACTCCATCAGACTCCCCAAACTCCCCTAACACTGAATAAGTTTTCAGCCCACAAGACTCCCTAAACTAAACTTCATCTTCACTTTATTTGCTTGTTTTCTCTAGCTGAAAAATGGAGCTACTTTATCTCTTTCTAACAAACACATAATGGCATGTTGCAGAAACCTGACACCCCTTTTTATAATATCGCTGCAGGAAAAAAAGGTAAAGTTTCTGTGTGGTGGTGGGAGATTTAGTCTTACCATTGATTTCAACGCAATAAGCTATTTGGAAAAAAAGAGAATCTGCATTTTCACTGGAAATTTCGCAATCGATGGAAAGTGACATTTTTTGCCTGTTCTGATTTTGAGGTAAAAGGTTTGATCAATCCCTACCCCCAATTATGATTCCCATTCTCTCATTTCTCCCACAGGAAACCCCTCCTGGAGCTTTCGCTCTCTTTTTCTCCCACCATCTGTCGCTCTCTCTCTTTTTCTCTCTCTTTCTCTCTCCCCTAGCATCGGATTCTGCAAAGGCACTGCTCTCTAGTACTCTATTATTCTCCCACAGGCTTCTCTCAACTAGCAAGATCTCTTCCTTCGACCACTTGCCTAACATGCCAATAAGTAACTTTATTTTTCTCTTTCCACTTATGTCCCAAATCCAAACATGAAAATTTATCCCATCCCCACAAGCTAGACACTGTCCAACTAGTGTCTCCCATACCCACACACAGGTGACTCCATGACTACTTAACATACATGTATCTAACCACAATCCCATCTCTCATTGCTGTTGGAAAAATAAGCCAACCAATGGAGGGAGAGATATAAACAGTAGTAGAAAACATAGAGCATTAATGTGGTGGCAGTGGCTCCCAGACTCCTAGGTGGTTCTTACTTCATGAAAGCCACCAAAACCTTTGTTTACTGTGCTTGATAACAAGGACTTAGTTATTGGTAGCAATTTTGATACAAACAAAGCATTCCTTAACCTTCTCAGGTCCACCAGATGGGTGTGCCACATTATATTTTTGTTCTCCCCCTTAGATGCTAGATGTCCCCATTCCCCGATGCAATGCCTTACAGATGTATCTAACAACCAAAAGGCTAAATTATGTATTACAATTTCCCTTACAGATGCTAGTAAAGTAGGTATGTGAGAAAAATTCTGAAGTGGCAGTAAATGGGTTCTGCTTACTCCATACTTTCCATGCAGGAACCAAACTTATCTGAGAATAAATTAAGTCCTTCACACAATCTTCTCTGTGCTTTGTGTATAAAGGCAAAGTTAAGCAATATTGGGACAAACTAACTGTTCTGCTGGGGCAAATACAACTTCTCAGTGATTTAAATGAGACTTTTAAATACATCATATAGTTTAAAAGTCCAAATCAAGACCTTGTTCACATGGGTGACTGGGCTACTGTGATGTTCCAATGTGCAATTGCCCCAAAGTAAGGTTGACTGCCCACCAATGATGGACGACTGGAATGGGCTTGCTGCAACTCACTGGTGACTATAAAATGTCAGATTTAAAAATATATAAATATAGGATGTCCCACATGGGTGCTAGCTGGCAGATTTCAAATGGGTGTCTGCTTATGCATCCATATCCTGGGTGGTGATGTGGTGGTGATGCCACATTGGCATCATCCAAGTGAAAAAAGCCTTGCACCCTTTCTGGTCCTTAACTGTTTATGGACCAGTGCAATACATTGCCTCACAGTGAGTTGTGCACTTATCAGGTCCTTAAAGTATTAAATTGTATAAAGGAAGTATTTTCAAGTATTAGGCAAATATCTTCTAGATTGCCTGTTGTAATCTCCAGCATTGCTTCTGTGTCTTGATTGTTAGTTCTCTCATTGTACAGAGCTGCAGAATATGCTAGATCTTTATAAAGTAATGATAATAATCATGATAATAATACACTTGCCAGCTATTCTACTGTCATTTTTCTTCAGGTTTGTTTTCCTTGAAACTTTAATGAGATAAAAGACTGAGGAGAAAGGTGCTCTTGCAGCTTACTGGGGTCAAGAACTGGTCAAGAGCTGGTTTATATCAAACTCTGATGATTTTGCTTGATAAGATGTGTGAAGAGGCACATGACAGACCCACTGAAATGAGAAATAACTAAGAATCCTGGCCTCCCTAAAGTGGAGAGGTACAAGAAATTCTCCTTAGTAAGATAGCTACAGGATGCTGCATGTTGGGTGCAAAGGATGATTTATTTTAACATGTGTCCTGGTGTTCATCTGCCATGATAGACTCCCTTGATCTTGACATACATAAATTAATTAAAAGAAAAAGTAATAGAGGAAACTACATTAGAGAGGCCCTTACTGCATACATAAACAGGGCTTGGCCTTCAAAGCAGTGTTATCTTCCAATAATAAAGATAAATGACTTTGGATTAGTGGTAAATCTGTATCATGTATAACTGAGTTTAACTATGATACACATACGTCAATCTCTATTCCCTAGTTTTCACTGGCAGTTTTAAGTGTTGCTGTGTTTCTGTTTCATCAAAGACCAGTACTAGATTAGATAAATACCCTGCCCTCCAAAAGAATTTTATTAGACCTTACTTTAATATGATGTGTTTGTATTAAAAATGACATATTTTATAGACTTCTGAAGAATATAATTGGCATATGTTATAAGTCAATATTTATATGTTTAATATATCTGGCTATATTATGAGCCATATGTATATATAAAAAGTAGAAACATTCTGGGACAAACCTGCAGCACCATAGGGGACATATAAAAAGAAATATTGATTTAAATGAGTCTTTTAAATGGGAACTTTGACCTTGCAATAAGTGGCTCTTAAACTGGTAATTAAAAGGACTTACTTAGGAATGTGCCTTTAACATAGTTGATATGTGTATTTATTTACTGTTTTTTTTTGCCTTTGAAAAACTACAGGGAGTGTAGAGGGTACAGTTGTACCAGGGGGGCATCCAATAGGTTCTTCAAGGTCCAAAAAATACAGCAATCTAGGAAATGTATGGTGTTGCTTTCCCTGTAGTTTCCCCTTTATAACTCAAGGGATCTTATGCAGAAGCTCAAAAGAAGCATTTATGGAACAAACTACAATCTCTTTACCCTATCAATTCTTCCACCTCTTATTCCTCTTCTCTTTTTCTCTTTCAATTTTTAGTAATTTAGATCATACTCTTAGCATTGCATGCAGGACAATTGCAAACTTTGTCATCTACTTTCATGTCTCACAATTATCCTATCTAATAACTGGCTAGGATGTTTGTCACAATGCAGTCATGCACAGTAGATACTGCTCGCGTTCGGGTGGTCTCTACTGAGCATGATTGCATCTAGTGAGTGAGGTGACGCAAGACTGCATCGCGTGGATCAGTGAGGTAGGCGGTCTCTTAACCCACTGAGTGCCACAGGGGTACGCAACGCATTGCAAAGCAATGCATTGCGTACCCCTCTTGCACTCAAAGAGTTAACATTACCCGGATCTTGGCCCGTGTAAACTGGCTTTTACACTAGTTGTTAATAATTCAGGGATAGTCACTTTATTAATTATCATTATTGATTAATTTTGATCAGAACTATTTTCAATGTTGAATGTTTCAGTCTCAACAATATTGTATTCATGTAATGTTTTGCATGCTTTTCTTCATATCCAGCTGACAATAAAATATATTGATTAAAACAATTACTATTGGAATCAATGAGATTTAGTAAGTTTTCATTTGTACCCTATCGTACAGTTGTTCCTCTTGAGATTGCTGGATTAAGCACTGAGTTCTTGGTGCTGTTATATGGACCAGCAAAATTTAAAGTTGTCTAAAATTCTTCACAATGCATTGGACACAATTTAAAGGGATAGTATTACTTCAAATTAACTTTAATTCATGGTGTAGCCCTTAAAAATCCAAATTCAATGAGCCCTGCGGCATCTCTCAAACCTGTATGGTTTGAGAGATAGCCGCTTTCAAAGTTCCCACTCCCCTGATGTCAGTATTCTAGCTGACTGCAGAGGAATCCTGTCCCTGAACAAGTGGCGGCTTTGCAGCAGAGCTGAGATCGCATTATAGAAACAGAAATCCTTCACTTGAAACAGTCTACTACATTTGCTTGCAAACCAAGCACACGTTGAAGAACGTTTCAGTGAAGGATTTTGGTTTCTGTAACACGATCTCAGCTCTGCTGCAGAGCTTCCGCAGGTCCCAGGACCAGATTTCCCTGCAGTCAGCTAGAACGCTGATGTCAGGGGAGTGGAAACTTTGAAAGTGGCTCTCTCTCAAACCTGTATGCTGCAGGGCTAATTGAATTTGGATTTCTAAGGGCTACAACATGAATTAAAGTTAATTTAAAGTAATACTATCCCGTTAAATCTGTGTGTATTTGGGGAATTTATTATGTGTCTCCTATGTGGTACAGTTGGTGTAGAATTGCACAACTTTATCTCCTGGCATAAGGCTCTCTATCATTAGGTCTCTTCAGGGAAGACACTGGCATATTGTGTTTACAACAATGAAGTAACATAAGGTTCTTAACCCCTTATGGACCTGTGACATGCCAGGACATCACTATTTTTTCCCTTAAGGACTGTTATGGTCCTGGCACATCACATACTTTTTACATACAGAGGTCCAGAGCCTGGCAGACTGGTAGGCCTGGATTTACATCTCAAATGCCCCTAGGCACAGAAACCTCTGGTGCCCTTGACCCACCCCAAACCAGACCCCTAATTTCACCACACCTTTTTTTGTGACCAAACCCATTTTTATTCCCATGTTCCTTTTGATCTAAATGGGACACTTAACTCCTTGGATGCGAAAGGAGGGCTCTACTGCAGCAATGCATTGGAGACCTCTCTGGAATTCAAGTAGTTAAAAGACCCAGTTATATCAATGCACATTTTATTAGTCCCCTCCCTATGATGCAACTGGTTTAACGCCAGAATTAATCCAGTTGTCATTATACACCTGGCCTATTTATCTTAGCTTGGCTTTCACTTGTTGATTATAGTGCAGTTGTTTTGCTGTAAACCTCCAAAATAGTTGCCTTGATAGATAAATACCCTGCAATAAAAATGGTTTCCTTGCAGCAGTCACAGTCATAATAAATGCAAACCCCTCTGGGAGTGCTGTAATTAAAAACAGGGACTGAAATTGACCTCTCCAAGACTGGATCGGTCTCTCTCAGACCCCAATGCGGCACACCGGAATGCATAACAGTTCACGTGTACCGGTGCATCGGACATTATTGAACTGGTCCTTAAGGGAAAGTAACTTCTCAGGACCTTGGTCCTTAAGGGGCTAAATTTTATTGTGACTTTCCTTCCTTCCCTTCCTGTCGGTGAGAAAAAGGAACCACGTGTATGCTTTGTGCACAAAGAACAGCATCAACCTTCATTGACCATAAGATTAAACTAGTTCTTCCTGTAAAACTGAGACTGGTGGCAAGGTGAGTTTCCTTGAAAAGGGAAGCCATTGACAAATGTTGAATATTCTCTTGTATTAAAATGCCCTGATTCAAGGGTTTAAAAGATCAGCAAGATGGGAAAAGAGCAGGCTGCATATCTAGTAAATGTCACTTATGGTTTCTGTAAGCGTACTGCATATACCCCATCCCTATCAATAACATTTTCATCTACCTCTGGAAAATTGCCAACTTACTATGAAGACTAAATCATCTAAAAATGGGTTTGGCCATAAAAGAGGGTGTGGTTAAATGGGGTGTGTGTGGTTATGGGTGGGGCTAGGGGGTGCTCTGCGTAAGGGAGCTGGAGATGTAAACGTGGGTCTGTCGGTGGGTGGGCCAGTGGACTTTTCAGGCCACTTCCAGGCAACCCTAAAAATATGGCTCCCTAGGCAAGTGCCTAGTCTGCCTATTGGTAAATCCAGCCATGATAACTGGGTAGCTATAGGATGCAAGTATGTAAATACAATTTGCATGAGTGTATAACCTGTCAAGTATTTTGTATTCAGCCTTCATTCTAAATATGTCTGATTTGGAGACAGAGTTCTCTTAAAAATGTGCACCCTAAAGATACCTAGTTGTCTAGATGGGACAAACCATCTGTATCACATGGAGCAAATAAAATATTCCATATATTTAAAAGCAGCTTTAAACACTTGAATGCTGGCGTGGTCTCCAGTGTATTGTGATTCAATGATTTGGAGAGCTTTTTAGCATTTGCAAAGTTTAAAGTTCCATTTAAATCCATGGGCATTCAAAATAATTTTATTTCTCAAGTACTGTGTACTTGGTTTGCACAAGAAATACTCCAGGAGGAGATTCACTAAGCGGTGATAAAGAGGTGATAAAGTGTAGATGATTTCTCCAGTTTATCACTTCTCCAATTCCTGTATTATTCTACGGTGCCTATGCTCTAATATTTCTTCAGCTTTGGAGATCTTAGTGAATAGGCTCTAACATAGGAACTGGAGAGTCATCTCCACATTATAAGAAGCAAGAAAGAAATCTCACAGCACCAACAAACAATAAAATATCCATATAATAAATACAATTTTAATGTGAATGTGAAAAATGTATATAGACAGTAGCAAAGAATGAGAGGGTTCTCCAGTCCCCCAACCATCAGGCCTAAACCCAAAGTGCAAACATACAGACAAAAAGACAAACTTGTGCTCATCTATATAAAAAATAAATGTGTGCCCTGTAATATGCATATATAATATTTCTTAGTAAATAAGTGAGATTTTAGTATTCACAGATTGGCCAAGGCATGGGTACACTTGCCACCGCTCCAAAGTATCTCACTATAGGCAAGTCCTACTCTAATACATCTAAAAAAACCCTATCTAAATATAAAATACCCTGAGGAGATGTTATAGGAAACACGTCTCCACTTTATCACCTCTTTATCACCGCTTAGTGAATCTTCCCCTAGGTTCTCTTAGAATATCAGACTCAGAGTGAAGATCAGAAGACCTCATATTCGTCAGTTACATAGCAGTACAGTCATTTCCAGGATTCTAAAACAAACTCCAGTGGTAGACATTTTTTAAACAAAAATCAGACTCATAATTAGTTAAATACAGTTTTATAAACTCTGTTTTTGAGCCAAAACCGCTGTTTTCACTTTCCAGGAAACACCTTTTTATGGGATCCAATTTCAAAAGGCTGGCATTCCAGGCATTTTTTATGAATTTGGACAAATTGTCGTGGTGTTACATTAATTACAACTACTGTAGGTACAGGGGGGAGTCTGGCCTTCACTTATAATGATCCACACATTATTTTCGTACAATCAAGGGCTTCCCTTTTAATTTATCCTTTTAAGAATCAGAGCACACTCTACTGGTCCTTACTCCTGACTCTTTTAACAAGAATTTTCTAGGGCAAACCACCTAATCAAGATTGGGGACAAAGCAATGTTATGGAAACTCTTTAGCATTCCATGTGGTTAAATGTGAGCTTTTACCCTATGGTGCAGTTGCTTTGCTCAGAATTATTCCATTTTACCTGAGTACATCAGCCTCAGAGAAGTTTGTCTTATAGCAATCATGTAAAAATGTGCTGCCCAAGGCCCCCAGAGCCCAATGAAGCCAACGGGTTGACAATTTGAGGCCCTTCATGCAGCTTCTGCACCTCTCATTATCTCAGTCTAGGGTTTATACCTATCCAGTTTTCTGGCTTCTGTCCACTTGAATGCTAAAGAAATCTCCAACACAGTGGAAAGCAATGCATTGGTTAAATTCCCCATTTAACCCTTTAAGGATCAGTGAGGTGTGTAACACATTGCTTTGCAAGATGTTGCAAATCCCGCTGGTCTTTAAAGGTTTAAGTCTAAGGATGTTTTTATTTGCTACCTATAGCCATAGAAATGCACCACTTTTGTTAAAGGGATAGTAATACTTCGTTTTAACGTTATTTTATTTTGTAGGCATTAAAAAAACATGAAGAACGATATAAGTCTTATCTCTGAAACCTTTATGGTTTAAGAGATATTCACAAGCAAAGTATCCTCCCCCCTGTTTAGCCAGATCAGATGGGAGGTGCCCAGGTAGACTGCAGAGAGGGACAATCTTCAATTAAGATAAGGGAAAAAGCTGAAAAACTTGTCAAGGGGGGAAGGGCTTTCATTGTTTTCATACAAAGAAGATTGTCCCCTGCTGTTATCTGTCTGGGCTTACAACCAGATGACTTACACTAGGTAAAAGGGGCGGGAGGGGGGAACTTTGCTTGTGAATATCTCTTAAACCATAAAGGTTTGAGAGATAAGACTTATATCATTCTTCATGTTTTTTTAATGCCTACAAAATAAAATAAAGTTAAAATGAAGTATTACTATCCCTTTAAGTACATCAACTTTCATCTTCTCCAAAAACAAACTGGGACTTGTTCATCAAGCTAAACATGCCGTTCTGGAGCAAACCAGTTGCACCATGGGGGAGGGTAAATATTCTGTAAATTCCCATTGATTCAAATGGAGCTTTTAACTCCCTCAATAATAGAAGTAGTCTCCAAAGCATTGTGAAACCATGGGTTAAAATCCCAACAAACATCAATGGGAATTTTTATTTATCCCTTATGAAGCAGTTGGTTTGCTCCAGACTTACTCCCCTTTTCTTAGCATACTATGAATTGGGTGGTGTTCGGAGGATCTGTTGGGGGTCCCCTATTTTTGTGGGGATGGGCAAAACCTGCAGATGCTTACAAAAAATGTTTGTTAGTTCATGAGACCAGGTAAAAGAATCACCTTGCTAGAGGAGAAGCGGCAAGACATGGCAGAGGGAGTAAGAGACTTTATGTTTGATGGGTGAAGAGAGTTGTGGAGGGATAAAAAGGTGACATGAAATTGGCGGGGGTGGGGAGGAGAGAACTATGATTAGAAAATGTTAGACAAGGCTGAGGTCTCAGATGGTTTATGTGCGATTCTGTTACTACCACGGGGACAAAGCTGGGGCAGGAGACAGTACATGTCTGGTTCAGTGGACACAGTGAACAGTGGAACAAGTCTAGGGAAGCAGACAGTGTATGTGCAGTTCCATCACTAGCATTGAGCAGTTGAACAAGGCTGAGATGTCAGACAGAATATCATAGATCCAAATAGCATAAAATTCATAATCGTACATATATTTATTCAATATAGGTTAGCCGCATTAGTCCAGTAGTGTAGAGGTCAAATGAATGAATATTGTAGTATGTAATAATACCTTTTTTATTGGACTAAGTTTCAATAATATAGAGACAAGCTTTTGAGAGAGACATGCTCCCTTTACCAAGTCTAAAGCATACTGGTAATAAGAGCAATCAGAAAAGCCTTGTAAATAAAAGATTAAAGGGATAGTAATAGTTCGTTTTAACTTTATTTTATTTTGTAGGCATTAAAAAAACACGAAGAATGATATAAGTCTTATCTCTCAAACCTTTATGGTTTAAGAGATATTCACAAGCAAAGTTTCCCCCTCCCGCCCCTTTTTCCTAGTGTAAGCCATCTCTTCTCAGATGTGAATCTGGTTGTAAGACCAGACAGATAACAGCAGGGGACAATCTTCTTTGTATGAAAAGAATGAAAGCCCTTCCCCCCTTGACAAGTTTTTCAGCTTTTTCCCTTATCTTAATTGAAGATTGTCCCTCTCTGCAGTCTACCTGGGCACCTCCCTTCTGATCTGGCTAAATGGGGGGGGGGATTCTTTGCTTGTGAATATCTCTTAAACCATAAAGGTTTGAGAGATAAGACATATCTTTCTTCATGTTTTTTTAATGCCTACAAAATAAAATAAAGAAAAAATGAAGTATTACTATCCCTTTAAAACTGATAAGATGTGATAAGAATGCGAAGTGAGGAGGAGGGGGAGGGGGTGTCAGCATGAGAGACAGAGGGAGACAGAATCACGGTGCACAGATAAAAGTTGAAAAATATTGTGAGAGAGATTATTAACCCCTTGAATTCCAGAGTGGTATGCAACAAACTGCAGAGCAATGCATTGCACACCCCTATGGTACCTGAAGGGTCAAACATGTACCAGAACAAAATAAATATAAGGAAATATTATATAAAATTTTGGTAATGTGAAAGAAATCCAAAGTGTTTTTGGTGCTGAAGTGACTGATCATTTTGATTTTAAGGTTATAAATGGAGTGGTTACCTTGGGTGAAATGATGACCGACTAGGTTATGGCTCTTAGTTTTTTTGTATTTCTCAACAGGTTGTCTGTGTGAATTCATCCTTAAGTTTAGTGGTAGGCCTGTTTCACCAATGTAACATCCCAATTCACATTTAGTGCATTCTATCATATATACAACATTTGCTGATGTACCTGAATACGATCCTTTAATGTTAAATATCTTGTGGTTGTGTTATGCAGTATTGTTTACACAAATGTGTTGACGTGATTTGCAGTGTGATTTTTTTTCACGGGTGGGTCTCATTATTGGTATTTGTCCATTCATTGTTCAGTTTTCTATTGCTCACTTTTTGTTTCGGGTTCGGTGGTTTCCTGAATGCCAGAATAGGCAGTTGGGGGAATATATCTTTTAACACCACATCATCTATTAGCAGAGGCTGTAGCCCTTTGATGATGTTGCATATTTCTTCTATTGTGGGGCTGTATGTAGTCACTAATAGTATATGTGTAGAGAATTCTTTCTCTTTGTATTGTGACAGGTGTTCACATCGTGTTCTTAATGCAGATGTTATTTTCTTTGTGATTGTCCTAGTTTTGTAGCCTTTCTGTTTGTATGATCCAGACAATGTTTTTAGATGATAGTTGCGGTCCTTGGTATGAGTGCATATGCGGTGGTATCTGATAGCTTCACTGTGAATGATGCCTTGTTTAGTATGAGCTGGGTGAAAGCTATATTTGAGATGATAACTGTACCTATCTGTAGTTTGTCATTGTTGAAAGTATTGGTGGTATACAGGAAGGCAACACTTTCTGTAGAAAAATTCATTTTAATTTTAAAGGATGGATAAAAAAACATTGAAGGATTTGTGAAAATCTTTGAGTACTTCTTCATGTTCTGTCCATATGATGAATATATCATTGATACAGCAGAAATATTTATAAGGTTTATAGTGGTATGGATCAAGAAATCTCTGTGCCAGATCAGCCATAAAAAGGTTTGCATTTAGTGGTGTCACGTCATCTTTGTGCCCACGGCACATACCATTATCTGTAGGTTGAAATCCTGGTTGAAGGTTGAAATAACTCTGTGTGAGAAATGTTTTTATTAATTTGGTAATAATTTTGGGGTTGTATTTTTGGCTTTGTGTCTGCGATGATATAGTAAGAGTAACATGATGTAAAATGCAAATATTTCAAGGTTTGAATGTACATTTTACAATAATTTATAACATTTTTGTAAAAAGTATATTTTATATAGTTCTCCTTTTAAATGACCATATCACCAAAAAACAACTAAGGTGATTTTGAAAGAGCTTTCAAAATCACCTAATTTTTGCAATAGCCATGTTTGTTATTTAACCCCTTATGGACCAGCAGTCCTGGGGGGTGTGGTCCTTTAAGGACCAGATAGGGAAGTTCGACGTGCTGCCCCACGTGACTGATCACACCGAACGAGGGACTGAAAGAGATCGCTCTGGTCTCCTGCAGCAGCGCAGTGAGTAAAAGTACATGACGGTACCAGGACCGGACCAGCGTGACTTACCAGGACCGGACCAGCGTGACGGTCTGGCTACGTCAATGGTCCTTTAGGGGTTAACAAAGTTTTTCTTACAGTTATTTTATTGTATTTGTGTGTTGTGTGTTGTTCTTACACAAATTACATCCTACTTCACTTAAACTAGTGATCTTCTAGATCCCACTGTAACTAATCTTTCCAACTTCACCCACTTTACAGCTATAACCCATTATCCAGCAAGCCATAACTTATTTTAAAGAACAGGGAACAAGAGTATTCACAATCCTTTCAGTAACATCACAGCAGCTGTAGCTGCTTCACTGGCAGGGAAGAATCTCCAAAGTATATCTTTCTCTGCAACATTGGGGTTTTACACTAAGGTGTGATAATGAGGTGGAGATTACTTCTCCAGTGTGATAAGTCCTCCAAGTCATATTATGTACTGTGTAGCCTATGTATTAGGACAGGGCTCAAAATTTCCACTCGCCACTAGCCAATGGCGAGTAAACATTTAGCCCTGGCGAGCAGAAATTCAGCCCTGGTGGGTATGTTATGGCTTGCATTGGCAAGTAACTTTTCAGGTCTGGCTAGTAGCAAAGGACTTCATATTTTAAGCCCTGTATTAGGTTACTGATTTGGTGAAATCTTAGTGCATTGGCTCAACAGAATAACATAGAACTTAGAGAGTTTAACTAACTGTAGAAGTCATCTCCACTTTATCACCTCTTTATAACATCTTAGTGCATCTCCCTCTAGGTCTTCACTATAGACTGCATGAGCCTCTTCATAGGGAAACACAGTGATTGTGGATCTCCATCTTTCCCTTCCTAAATGAGTGCCAAGTCCATGTACTGTTATCCAAAAACAAACTACCCCTTTATATTAGAACAATAAAGCAGGTTTCTCATTTTGATATGTTGTACTGATCATATATATTTTTATATTTTATTACTTGTTTTTGTACAGATATTATAGCTTACAATTTGTATGAGAAAAGTATGTTTTCCTTTTTATTTTGTGTATGTACTATGATATATTGCAACTATACATTTTAGAACAAAAAATAAATTACACAGGGGTGGCCAAGTTACCTTAGAGAGCTTCAAACTGAATTAATTTACTTACATCACAATCCTTAGTATTGTGTCTAAGTTATGAGTATGTCTAGTCTAATTGATAAAGTATGTAGTCAGCATGAAAATCTTCCAAATCTGGTCTGAACATCACCTCACTGCTATAGAATACTCTAAAAATATAGCATACTAGTATGAAATCCTGTATACACGGGCTAAAGTGCACCCAGCTGCCCTAGCTGCTGCCCCAGAGCCGGGAGCAGAGACAGGACGTCAGCCATCCAGAGCGGGGCAGCGTGTTCGGCGAGTCTCTACTGCGTATCACTGCAGTCATGCACAGTAGAGACTCGCCGAACACGCTGATCCTTACCAGGGAGCTCCAGACGGCTCACAGTGAATCTCCCTGTGTGCAAAACCACACATGCACAGTAGAGACTCTCTACTGCGCATGTGCGGTTACGGCTCACAGTATGCGACGCATTCTACCACTTTATGTTATAAGGATTTTGAACATTTCCCACTGTATGTATTGCTAAATATAGTCTCACTTGACTATTCCAATATTTTTATAGTAATACCTTCATTTTTTACATAATTTAATATACAAATTAAGAGCATGTTTTAAAGTGCATCATATGTATTACCCAGTGAATCTACCATCCACTCTATAAAAACATGAACATACCTCCTACATTTTGACCATACTATGCACAAACATAATATTTATTTGTATCTCTATCTGTAATACCATTCAACCATAGATAATGTTATTCAAAACATATTACATCTTCACTGTACTTCACAGAGGCATTTTTCTAAATCATTAGTTGGTTAGGTGCATTAGTACTAGAACTATCTTCTTGCATTACTTCTCAAACTTTTGAGGCATTTCTAGCATCCTAGGGGTTAATAGCATACTTTTGAGTTAAGGGGAACATTTGCAAAAATACCTAAATTCTTAATTCCTCAAAAATGCATGGGATAATTAAATTAAATTACACCATTATTATCTTTACAGAATCTGAACTGTTTCCTCTCTCTTTGTGTTTACTTTTCAGCAGTAGCTGACATCAAAATGTTTTCTGGAATGCTGGGGCTAAATAAGTTATGCTTAACTCAATATCTAATATAAATAGCCTTGGGGAGCTTTAGCAGTACAATGATAAAAGCTTGAGTTTCTTTGACTAGCTCGCCACACTTTCCTGATATTGCATTTCTCTAATCACCAATCTTTATGTGGCTTCCTGACCCCAAGCTCTCTCTCCAAATGACTATGTATTTGTATCAAAGGCCTGTGTCACTGGAAGAGTGAATGGCTTTCATTTTTTTCTTACAAAACTTCCGGTTCTTGGCATCTGTAAAGAATTAGCCCAAGCAGTATTTTTTTTCATGGTTCCCGGTCAGTGCCCTCTCCACTGGAAGTTGCATTTTCTCTAGGGAGGTCATTTTGGTCAGAATTGGGTGGACACCATCATTTGTGTGAATTTTAAACTGTTTATTAACCCTTTAATGATGCATGGTTTTGTAATGTATTAAACAAAATAATAATAATAAACACTACTAAACTATGCACTTGGGCCTGAATTATTCAAACTGCAGGAAAAGCAGCGTTTCAAATATGCTGCTCTTCGTCAGCAGTTTGCTGTAATCATTGATGTATAACTTTGGGTATTCATTAGTAATCTGTTGTGTTTCCCTGCTTTGCATATGTGAAGCAGGGAAAATTCTATAATTTTCTTGTGCACTGAGCCATTGACACCTTGATGAATCCTGACCTTGATATGAAACATAACTTAGAAAGTCATATAACTAAGGTTTTTATATGCACATGTATAATAATAATAATAATAATAATAAATAATGCAAAGATTATATAGACTAACACAGGAACTGGAGAAATTATATCACTGGAGAAATTATCTTTGCTTTATGACCTCTTTGGCATACCTTAGTGCATAACCACAAAGAATTTGAGATTGATCAAATTAGAGTGTGACACAATAAGAGAAGGGGAGAGATGCACTAAACACTGATAAGGGGTTAGGATGGTGATATGGCGGCAAATTCATGTTGATGGCATATCGACAGTATGTACTGAGATGTCTTTACTATCATATCACTCTGAAAACCCAACAAATACATTACAATCCACCAACATCACCGTGACTAGCCCTTGCCTTCCAGAGATTTATGATTTTTCTTGACAATGGCTCACTTGCATGTGTAGATGCAGTTTATAAAGCCATCTTGTTGGTGTGTTTATATGTTAGTGTACTGTTCTCCACATGCACTAAGCTTCAATATCAGCCTTTGCTGTCAGATTTCACAGTCCCAACATTGCCAAGCTGAAGTTGCTGTGTTTTCTGTCTTCGCCTTTCAGTGCCATAGGGATTTGCATTGCAAACCTCTGTAGCAATAAAAGGGTAAAGCAATTAAAGAATGGCAAAAAAGCTATATATCACAGCTTCGCTGGCCTTTTGTACTGATTAAACCAGCTAAGCAGGCAATTCACCAGTCAGCTGATTCAGACAAACAGGGGACTTCCAAGGCATTCAGTTGCATGGTGCCTTATAAGTCTGGTATTTACCAGAATCAATTGATCAGTGGATAGCCCACTCAGCTGTTTCATTCAGTACACAAGAGCAGAGATGCTTTGATAAACAGCTTCTATGCCATTCCCTCAAATGGAACCCTTTCAGTGTCACAGGGGTTTGTAATCACCATCCTTATGGCTCTGAAAGGGTTAAGGGAGCAATGCTGTTTGTGGTGCTGCAGTTGTAGTGGGTCTTCTCCACTTTCTTGTGGGCAAGTGGGGAAGCAGAGAGGATGTGCTTAGACTTCAGGTTTGTTGAACTGCTGGTGATGTTTAAGGGAGGGCGTCTTATAAATCACCAGTGGTAGAACAGCTCTGCATGTTAATGATTACATTTACCCTGCTCCTCTTGCATACTTAATTTTTAGTGTATATGGTGATGTGTGTCTCCAGCACCAAGGCAAAGTGTTTGCCACATAGCCAAACACTCATCACCATAGCATTGCTCCTTAGTTAATCTCCCCAAGACATGACATACTATAAAGGACAATAGGGCTGAGCAATCAGTGTAACTGAGCAATTCTGAGGAGTGAAAGAGATAAGACACTGCTGGGTTGCAGTATAGGCAAGTAAAATGTCCTGTCCCAGTGTAAGAGAGCAATGAGGTCCAGTCTCAAAAGCAAAACGTGCAAAAAACAGAATTACCTACTTCTGCAGAAATTCTGGTGATAAAGTGTAGGCTATTCATTTTCTCTCTATTTATTTGACTGCATTGAAATAAATCACAGAATGTAACAACCCCTCCCCATATGGAGAGTTTCCCCACGTATTATTTTTATGCTAAAGTGTAATAGAATGTATCAGTTTACTGCATGTTGTCAGTCTTTGCCTGGGAAAGAGCAGCTGGCGTTTTGATGCTAGCTAGTATAGGCAGACAGGCAATGAGAGGGAGCTGGGGGTAAAGGATGCCCTAAGGTGTGATAAAGAGGAGATGACTTCTGAGATCAGTTCTCCAGTTCCTATGTTATTCTATGAAACCAATGCTTTAAGTGGAAGAGATCTTCATGCAAGTGCTCCATAGAATAACATGGGAACTGGAGAAGTGATCTCAAGGGTGAAATTATATCCTCTTTATCATGCCTTCATTTTCACCCTTGAGTTCTCTGATAAAAGTATTAGTGGAACTAGTACCATTTGCTTTCTGGGTGTGAAGAGAGAAAGTAGTTTTTTTTTAAAAACAAACAAATTAAAAAACTGTAGACTTAAAAGTGAGACAGTTGAAGTGAACCTTCCTAGCTAACCTACCTGGGCTACTTGAGCTACCAGAGCCTGAGACTCTACTGAGACTGTGAGTGGCAAATATTATGTAGACAGACCTAAATACATTATATGTCATGATTAACAAACAGGGACAACTTGACACATAATGTGTTCCCTATACACAATCATTCCAACATCCACAAGAAAGAGAGGAAAAAGCATGTACTGAGGAGTGATGGTGCTTCACCAGCAGCTGTGTGCTTTAACCTTTATTGCAAGATGCTGATTCAGAAGCTAATATGTATATCTTGTACTGTAAACCATATCACTGAAGTCTTTAGGGATAATGAGAAAGCTGCTGCAATTTTGACACCAGGTACTAATGTGTAGAAGCAGGCAGGCAAAGAGGAAGAGCTGGAGTTACTTGATTGAAGGAGTATTGGTGCTAGACAGTTCTCTAGATGGTTCCATCAGGGAGTGTGGGCATGATTTGTAGACAGTGACACACACTGGCATTCAAGTGGTTAAAAAAACAAAAAAAAAAAAACAAAAAAAAACTTTTTGACTGATAAGTGACAGATATAAGCAGGATATCCTAATCCTACTTTTTGAACAGAAATTAAGAGTGACAGGGCCAAAGACTGAGGCATTCATAATACCTTGTTTTCAGACATATAAAACACCAAATGCTAACAGCTCTGTTGTGTACTTTATAGTACTTTGAATTCAGGAGGTGATTCATAAGTCTAAATCTTATGTAGAATACAATACTTAAAATTCTGTGGTGACTCACAGTGAGTTGCAGAGCAATGTTTAGAAGAGCAATGCTTTACTTTGAAATGCATTGCAGAGCAAAGGTATTTGGTAGGTCAGTACTACAAGCATATATGAGGAGTGGTGGTGCTTCACCAGCTGCTGGGAATAGTATGCTGTATTGCAAGCTGCTGATTCTGAAGATAATAGGCCTGTCTATCCTTTACCCTACTATGAAAAGTAATACTGCAGTCCTTGGGAGAGAAAGATAAAGCTACTGACGTACTGACACAAGCTACTAGTATATAGAGGCAGATAAACAAAGGGGGAGCTTGAGTTGTTTAATTAAAGGAGTATTGGTTCTAGTCAGTTATATGGATTGTTGCAGGAAGTTTGGGTGTGATTTGTAAACATCAACACTGACAGTGACAGGGGCAGTTTAAGGAAACCGAGAGTTCCTATTCCTATACCTGAGCAGAGACTATGTCACCTTCTGCCGCTCCGTTCCTGGCCGCGGTCGGGTCCCCGCTTCAGGGCACCATCAGGTTCTTGCTTCAGTGCATGAGCGTATTCTTCCGGCTTCCCCAGCCGACACGCATGCGCCCGTGTCAGTGTCTGCTGCGTGCGGACATTTTTACTATGCATCGGCTGCCTCTGCTTCTTGTCTCCCAATGGGCACAATATCATAGCTCAATGGGAGTGTGGTTTATGTCTTTGCCCATTGGACATGCTATAGTCCATTTGGGCATTCGGTCCTAGCCTGCCCTGATTGGGATAGGTAGTAGCCCATTTGGACTTGGATCCTCCTCCTCCTCCTATTGGAGGGTTACTGTATAAACACTGGTCAGCCCCCTCTGTGTTTGCCCGTTCCATGAGCTTGTTCAGTTTTATCCATTTTATTGCTGCAATCTGAAACCCTGACCTGGCTTGTCTGACCACCGCTGCTCTCTGTAACCCTGACCTGGCTTGTCTGACCACCGCTGCTCTCTGTAACCCTAAACGTGGCTTGCCTGACCACCGCTGCTCTCTGAAACCCTGACCTGGCTTGTCTGTTCCTCCCTCAGCTGACCTCCTGGTTCTGGTTAACATGGTTCCCAGTTACTCCCATCCTGGTTGCACCCCGTCTCAACTGGGGTGGAACAATCTGGTTTCACGACCAGCACCTTTATCCAGCTTCGGCTGCAGCAAGGGAGTACCTGGCACGCCATCCACACACCCAAGCGTTGCACTCTAGCATCGAACCCAAGCATCAACCAGTACCTAGGCTGTGAGGGTCCCTACACCCCCCGTCAGTGACAGACTAAGAGTGACAGTCACAGATACATACAACATACATTATTTTCAGACAGACGATACATCACTCCACATGCTAGGAAGTCTGTTGTGTATTGTACAGCAAATAAATCAACAATACCATTTTTATGTTCTGCAGATCATCCCCAAGTCCAACCCCTACAGAGTCATAATCACTATTATTAACTAAGCATTATTGTTGACTAGTTTTTCTACTGCTATTTGAAGTGCAGTGCCAAGGACACTTTCTGCTATTGCAGCATTTAGCCCATTTAGTAGTAGTAGCAGTAGTAGTAGTAGTAGTAGTAGTAGTAGTAGTAGTAGTAGTAATCCCCTCAGGAACATTACAATCTATGAACTCTCCAATATGAAGAAACTTCACAAAAGTTAATAATGTTATCTGTAGTCTCTGTAAAAAAGCAGGAACACATTTAGGTATTTCCTGAATATGTGGAGTTTGAGAGATCTTTTAAAAGTCTGGAGACAGAGTGAGGTAGAGAGTTCCATAGGGTGGGAGCAGCCCCCAAAAATTCTTGTAGACTGGAGTGAGAGGAGGTAATTAGAGAGGAAAAGCATAGGTCATGTCCAGAAAGGAGGGAGTGGTTGAGGTTAAGACAAGAGTAGAAATATAGAGACTGGTAATTTGTTTAGTGCTTTGTAGGTTACAGGCTTTTAAATTTGATTCTAAGCGGAATAGACAGCCAGTGCAATTGCATTATTTGTGTTAGTAGAGTGATTAGTGAAGATGACTAATCCTTCAAAAGGATTAATAACAGATTGGAGAAGGGATAGCCAGGAAAGAGAAAGGCTATTAGACCTGGGTTGCAATAATCAAGATTGGAGATGATGAGGGATGAATTAGTATTGTTTAGTTGTATTTTGAGTGAAAAAAGTGGCAGATGAATAACATGTTTCTGAAATGAAGGCAGCAGGGTTTGGTAATAAAAGAAAGGGCAGAGTGGGTTTGGGGGTAGGAGGTATAGAAGTAATTTAAAGTGAAAATAACTTCAGAAGACAGTTTTGTGGAGGTGGGAAAGAGAAGTTCTGTTTTGGATAGATTATATAATGGAAGGACATACAGGCAGAGACTGCCGAGAGGCAGTTAGTAAGCTGGTCTGTAAGTGAGGGAGTGATGTCAGGGGAGGAGAGATAGAGCTGAGAATCATCAGAATAAAGGTGTCACCTGAATCCACGTGAAGAGATTAGATTTCTAGATCGAAAACAGAAGGGTTCCCAGAACAAAGCTTTGAGGAAACCTAACTGAAAGAGAAAAATGGAGAGGAAACAGTGCCTGAAAAGCAAACATACATATAGAATGAGGTAATACAGATATAATGAAATCCAGGAAAGAGCTGTGTCATAGAGTGCAATGGAGTAGAAGATTAGGGAAGGAAGTGGGTGGTTTAATCTGTCAAAAACAGTGGCAATATCCAAAAGTATTAGCAATAAGTAGTGGCCCTTATCATTGTCCAAGAGAAAATCATTGACTACTTTAGTGAGAATAGTCTCTGTTAAATGATGTAAGGGGAATCCAGATTGCAGATGCTCCAGAAGAGAGTGGGGAGTGAAAATGCTAGTTATTCTGGTGGACACAAGTCTCTCAAACAGCTTGAGGTAAAGGGTTGAAAAGAGATAGGATGGTAGTTAGAGACAGAGGAGGACTTGAGAGAGTATTTTTTTTAAGATGGAGTGATCAGAGCATGTTTTAAGTCATCTGGAATAATGCCAGAGGGAGAGAGTTTGAAGTTGGAGGTCAGTGCTTGAGTAAGCACAGACGTAAGAGAGCAAGTGATTTGTGAAGGGATAGGATAAGCGGGCAAGTGGTGGCTTGGAAGAGGAGAGGGATACAGACGCCTCCACCTCCAATACAGTGGTATAAGGGAAAGATGTGTGACATATCAATTGTAATAGTTTCAATTTTATATTAAAATACATGGCTAGATCTTGTGAAGTGAAATTGGTAGCCGGAGATTATGGGTGGTGCAGAGAGGGGAGTTGAATGTACTGAAGAGTCATTTAGGGTTAGAGGACAGAGAGAAGACAGAGGTGAAGTAAGCTTGTTTGTCAAAGAAGAGGGCAGAGCAATATGAATGAAGCACAAATTTGTACTGCTGCAAATCTTCAAAAGAGTGCAATTCTCCCCAAAACCACTTGAGCACCTTTGAAGCAATTGGGTCTGTTTAGTGTACCATGGCTGTGGTAAGGATCATTTAGGGCAGCATAGGGAGGATGGAGCTGCTTTATCAATAGCAGAGGGGTGTACTGTGGCCAGGTCTGCATTGCACCCCCCTCTGGTCCTTAAAGTTTTAAGATTATCATGTGCAGTGAACACAGTTTGAGGTCCTAGCATCTACCATATGTGGCTCCATGGACATGACTTCCAGGACAGATTGCCTCTTGACCCAAGGAACAAGTGAAAAATTCATAGTGGCCATTAAGCTTTTCTGATCATAGTAATGTAAGTGGGGCTATTATTAGATGGTGCTAGATCTCCTCTAAATGAAATTGGTCTAATGAAGGCAGATATTCCATTATAGTCTGATCAAAATTCATCTGGTAAAAGAGAAGAAAAAAAGCAATTCCATTTTATTCTGGCCAGGATGTATTCTGAATTTTTCACAAGTAGCCCAAAATAGCATTGTAAACAGCGTTTATGGTATCACATTGCATCAGAATGGCCTTTGCAAGAATTCCTTTTTCGGATGGAAAGGCCTTTCCAGGCCCAACATCTCTGGGATTCTGAGTTTGAGTAAAAGGTCTCTTAGTCCTCAAAAGGCTGCAACCAGCACAGCCCCCTCAGCATTCCCATATGCACCCAACTACCATCTGCACACAAGTCCCCCTTAAACTCCCCAATACTAGTCAACAATCCCCCAAAAAACAAATTCTCTGTTCAATTGATTATTTCCCTAGATTCCACCCATCAACACAGGTACCCTCCTCAAACCCCTTTTATACTATATCTTATGGGGGGTTTTAATTGTATTTAAGATTTATTGTTTATTAACTGCCCCCCAATCCCAGTAAACAATCCCCCACAAAAAACATTCCCTGTTCAACTGATTATTTCCCCACACTCCACCAACATAGGCACCCTCATGCCCCTTTTATACTATGCCATTGGGAAATAAAATAGTATTTGCAATTGTGTGTAAATTCAATTTTCCCATTGATTTCAATGGAATGAGCCAGATGAAGAAAGTGGAAAAATGTCACATTTAGCAGGACATTATTAGTTAAGCGGGAAGTGCCATTATTTGCTGATTTAAGTTTGAGGTGAAAATTTTCACCCAGGTCCCAGGATAAGTTTGAAAATGGAGCCCCCAGATCCCATATTTCATCCCCACTTCCACTAACCACCCTACGTGATAGGAAGTTAAAAAATCAAAGATTAATATGGGACATAGAGTACCCCAATTAATAATAAGAAGGGACCTGGACTTGGACCCCTTTGTATGCCCCCCCTAAGGGACAGGATGTATTTAAAAAAATCAATATGGAATCTAGAGCCCCCAATATAAACATTGATTAGGAACTTATCTGCCTTCCAGTTAATTGTTTTTGTATTCTTTTTTAATCATTTGAAGAACTTATAGTATTCTAAATTCTGTATCACAGTCCTACTCAAACATTAGAATGTGATTTATTTTTTTAACCCCTTAAAGACCCATGATGTGCCAGGACTGTCATGGGTAATAAGTGCTTTATGGACCCATGATGGTCCTGGCACATTGTGGAATTCAGGGATCCCTGCGCAACTCTGTGGTCCTTAACAGCCGGACACTCTCGTTAAGGGGTTAAATGTGTTTTCAGATTCCCCATGATGGCTGGTAACATAGTTGATGAGACTGAAAAAGAGTCCATCAAGTTTAACCAGTGTTGATCTAGGGCAGCGATTTTCAACCAGGTTGCTATGGCCACTTAGGGTGCCCCCTTTTTCCACACATTTTGACTTTATAGAAACTAATATGAACAATATGTTTGTTTGTATTATTCTAATTGTGAGACTGAGCTTAGAATAAGTATATTTACACAGTCATAACCATCATTACACCCTTGGCAAATGATATGTAACATTTCAGGGGTGGCCAGAAAATTCCAGACTGTGTTAGGTGTGTCTTGAGGGAATTTTTTTTAAAAAAACATTGATCCAAAAGAATGCAGAAAACTGTAGAAGAAGATATTTTCAATTAACCCCAAGTATCTAATAAAATCCTTCCTGACTCTAAAAGGCAGTCTGATATCTCACCATTTCAACATTCTATCTGCATTGTCCAGATGACTGAGATCTGCATTTGCATGGAACCAAAAACACATACATTAGTAGAAAGGTGTCATAAGATAAACATACATATGAAGAAACCCCCAAAATCTGCAAAAAAAATAGACTGGAGAAGAGCAGACCACTACAACTTTATTGCATATTTATAATTACATCAGTGCAAACAGATTTGTGCAAGATACTAATGCCAATTTGCTTTTACTAGAACATGCCTGTTCAAAATATAGTGGAAATTGTATTGCACCAGACTTAGCACATTAAAATGCAGCCCATAATAGCAAGAGAAGGCTAAATGGTCTGAAGAATTGCTTATGAGCTCCTCAGTGTCAGGATGCATTGATGCAGCTCATACAGAAATAAATGTCTCAGTGTGAGTGAGCTCTAAATTCGGTTGCCATGACAACCAAGCAATGCTAGTTAACCGCATATGTCACAGGACATAGGACAAAGGGAGATATTTAAGCAATGACTTATTTTAAAATACTGTGACATCCCACTGATGATGGGAAAGCATTTAAGGGAATAAAAATTCAAGCATTGCATTCTCTTTAAATGCTAATATCCAAACATTAATCTGCATTCTTTCACACTATTATTCTTAGACTTAGTAGTTGATTTATATTTGTTTCTGTATACACAGTGAATTGCCCACAAAGAAAGAACATTAAGAGTATTAAGTCTAATATTAACCTGACAGAAAAGACAGATGGCAAATGTAAAAACTAAAGAGAAGAGATTTAGGGCAATTTAGCTGTGCAGTTTCACACAGCGAAGTCGACTCATAGGAAGTGACAGCCAGGAAACCTGCATCCTAACAAATCTTACCTGGATCAAGGACAAGTAGAAAAATTACATTTACTATATTCTAAATTTGTTATCTCCAATAACTAACTTTAACAAAACAAACCTTTAATGCCAGTATGACAGCCCTAAATAATAAACTATAAATGCAAAATTATACCTTTTTAATATTTATTTTTATCTATTTTTTATATTGCGTGTTTTTTTATCTTATATACCTACACATAGCAAACAACAGACATGAATAATATATTTATAAATCTAAGAGTAGCATGTAACCATGTGAGTACCAGTTTCAATGGGAAGCACATGGGGTAAACTGTCAGTTGGGAGTTGGCATCTACGTCCATGCTTGTTGCTGGAAATCAAGTGAATCATGTCTCAGCAGGTCAGGGTACAATTTGCAAAGTGCACATTTTAACTCAATTGTTGTAATTTCCTAAATAAACATAAAATATTGCATTTTAGATAATGGGAGAACTAGGTAAATGTATCTAGGGAGTGTTTTAGAATAACCAAGAGCTAACTGTAAGCAATCAGGGAAAGATTTCTGATTTTTTTTTTTTACTTCTCAGGACTGGGCAAGAGGTCTTCTCCCCTGCCCATTCCTGTGAAAATTGCCATGAATATGTGTCCCGCTGCAATGATTTTGCCAGTAGAACTTTGCCTCCCTGGCCACTTCTGGCAAAATCAGTTCCTCATGGTGATTCCCTGGGTGCAGGTGATCTCTGCCCCCCCTACCACCCCAGGGTGGGGTGGACAGTGAACCCGAAACACTTTTTATATGTATAGATATCAATATAAATTTAAGAGATATGGGACTGTATTCATTAAGCTGAATATGGGGCCCCCAGCCAATCTGTGACTGAATATGGGGCAGTCATACCCCAAATTAATTTCATTCATTGCATACATTTTTTCACCAATTTTATTTTTACTGCATTTGTTTGGGGTATATCATACCCATTTTAACTCCCTAAGGAATGTACGGTCTGGGAGTGGGGGCCCTAGAGGACCATGGGACTTTTTTTTACCAATGCATTCTGCCATCTTGGTCCTTAATGTCACCAGTCTTTAATGTCCAGACCAGCGAGATGGTCCTGCCACGTCACTGACAATCAGTACTTAAAGTCAATTATGCTTTTTTGCAACATAAATATTTAATTACTGAACTTTAGTATTACATACTATACAAACCAATTCTAACTGTCTAAATAACAATAACATTGTAGTTCCAGTGTTGATACTTCAAGTTAAACAGTAAACGTCCTCCACCCCCAAAAAAATTTATATTTATAAGTTCACCTTAACCCTTCAAATGCCTGGCAGCCTGCAACACATTGCTGTGCAATGCATTGTGAACCGTTTGGCATCAGAGGGGTTTAAACTGTCTAAAACATAAGCATATAATAACTCAGCCCCCCACTACCCTAACCAGGCCTACCATTAACCCTTCCCAGACCCCTTTCTTGGACATTTATCATTTTGATACAGGGTTGCAAAACCCATGTAGCTCTTTTCCTGAAATTTGGCAGTGTTTGATTGAAAATGGAGCCTCAAGGCCCCATATTGATTTTATTCGCTGGCATTCATCCATTCTTCCGCTGCCCTTCTTAAGGGATAGGAAATAACAAAAAAACAAATTAATCTGGTGTATGGAGTGTCCATATTCACTCTAAGAAGCCTATAAGAAGGGGCTCTGGACCCCTTCGTCTACCCACCCTGAGTGACAGGATTATTTAAAGTCCAACACCCCAGTATTAAAAATAAAAATAAACATAAGAAAGGGATTACCAGGACATTTTTTTACCCAATCTCAACCAGACCTGGTGTGGGTGTATGTGATTATCCCCTTAATGACCCTTGACGTGCCAGGACCATCATGGGTACACTTCCCTTAAGGACCCATGACGGTCCTGGCACGTCATAGGTTAAATGATGGCAGGGCGTGCACACTGCTATCATTCTTTTTCAGGCTAAAACTGAGCGAGTCTGCCGGTTCACATGATTGCTCCAGGAGCGATCACATGTACCTACATTTAGATTGAATAAGGCACTGCAAGCACATTGCCTTAGTGCCTGCTCTGTGCCTCTCTCTTCCTTACTATCAAAGTAGAAGCAGAGAGCAGATACCTAGCGGGAAAAAAAATGCAGTAGCTGGGGGTATTAACCCCTTCAATGCTGGTGCTGTGGGCTGGCTGGATGCAGGTCCATTTCTGACCTGCTAAAAGCAGCATGTTTTTTTTTAATTTAAAAAACAAAACATCTTTTAGTTAAACATTTTATTTATAAAATAAATATTTAAACTTGAAACAATACAAAATGAGAGTGTGATTGTTGTGGAGCCATGTAATACACCACCAAATCTGATAGATAAAAAGTGGGAATATAGGAAGGAAAAAAGGGACATGGGGATTTTCACCCAGGGGGGACAGTGCCCACTTAAAACTGCCCATTTTGTAGGTATGACTGACTGGTCATACCTTTCATGCAGTCTCCATAAAAATGTAACCCATTGCGCCCAATTAATGCCAAGAGGAAAAATAAAAATGGCGTTTTGTTTTTTTTTTTTTTACATTTTTTTTACTGTTTCATTTATTTTTAATAAACTAAATGGTGGGTTATCCATGTAAATGTTGTATCAAAAGAAAGCCCTATTTGTGTGTAAAAAACAGTATATAATTTATGTGGATGGAATAAAAGCCTTAGAGGGAAAACACCGTTGAACAAAGACATAGTAAAAAAGGTCAGAATTGCTCTGCTCCTTAAATGAAATCCACCTCAGATTTTCCTGGTCCTTAAGGGGTTAAAAACATATCTCACCTTGTTGTCAGAGATCCAGCAGTAGCTGAGATGCCCTGATCATCATTCTCCTTCAAAAGTAAAAGAGATTTAAAAAAAAAAAATCTACAAAAAACCTACCTAGACATTTGCTGCCACAAAAAAATAGTTAGTACATATTATATACTTGTCGATCATGTAAAGTTGAAATAAACATTTTCTATTCCATTAAAGTGAAGCTAAAACTTTATAACAACAAAAGAGCATTCAAAATCAACTATACAAGTGTTAGCCATTGTTCATTTAAAATTATAGTTACTAGATATTTAGCTTAGTTTATTTGACAGTTTTTGCAATTTAGGCAGTTCTGGTATGCACAACTTGATGTGTCAGAAACTAACATTCCCTTCCCCCTCCCAAATGCTCTTTCCTACAAGGAAGTGCTGGCTAATCTGCATAAAGTGACAAATAAGTTTAATATCTTGTAAGCTATAGTTTTAAATAAAGCATGACTAACATAAAAATGGGTGATTTTGAAAGCTCTTTCAAAATCACCCAAGTCATTATGAAGTCTTAGTTCCCCTTTTAAACATATCTTCAAGAATCTCCTAACTGTCTGGGTTTCAGGATATCATCAAATGAATCAATCAATGTCTTATTCTGAAGGCTCTGACTTTGCTTAGTTCGGGATAAGCTAAATCTGTCTGGGGGAGTGAGGAGTGCATCTATGTTATTGAGCTGTAAGACTGCAGTGAAACATCTTACCTTTTCATTTTAAGCCTTGTTTAGCATCATTTCAGCTAATTAACACTTTCACATAGGGCGACGTGCAGATAAGAGTATTCTGGAGCAAATCAACCAATAAATTGCACACACCCTCTGGTCCTTAAAGGGATCGTAATACTTCATTTTATCTTTATTTTATATTGTAGGCATTAAAAAATCATGAAGAATGATATGTCTTATCTCTCAAACCTTTATGGTTTGAGAGATATTCACAAGCAAAGTTTCCCCTCCTGCCCCTTTTACCTAGTGTATGCCATCTCTTCTCAGATGTGGAATCCAGTCCATATACCAGACAGATAGCAGAAGGGGACAATCGTCTTCCTATGAGAACAATGAAAGCCCTGCCCCCCTTGACAAGTTTTTCAGGTTTTTCCCTTATCTTAATTGAAGATTGTCCCTCTCTGCAGTCTACCTGAGCACCTCCCTTCTGATCTGGCTGAACAGTGTTACATCAGTAAAAGGAGCGGGAGGGGGATACTTTGTCATTGAATTACTCTTGAACTACAACTCTGACAGAATTGAAATAACACTCTCCAAAGTCCATATACCATGATGATTAATTAGAGCTGCTTTTATTATGAAACATTACTATCCCTTTAAAGGGTTAAAGAAATTGGGAAACACTTTTAGTTATTTTCTTCCTTTTTGTATGTAAAAATAAAGAAAAATATTCCACAACTTTCTATATTTTGATTTTTTTAAGTCAAGACTTCTTTTTAGACTGTGAGAAAGTACAGGCCTCCTGCTATCACCTAGTATACTGCAGGACCACTGGCTGTCCTGTGTCAGTGTAAAAACATCTGTTCAATGAGTTTATTGACTGGGTCTTGGTGTTTTTTTCTTTTTTCTTTTTACACCATTTATAACAGGCCTGACCTAATGAACTTAATTTGTTGACATGTTTCTCTCAGTCTCTTACTTGATCTCTTCTCATGTTTCTTTCTACTGTGCTGTTTTCTTGGCAACAGCAGATCCCAGAGCATCAACGTATCTACCAGTTACAAATCTGCCAGGCTCAGATGGATGCAGTTGGCATGGGAGGATTAGAAAAACATTGGCCTGTTTCCCCCTGCTGCTTCCATGTTACCTCACCCAGCTACAGATCAGTCCATCGAGCATGTCTATAACACTGGTAGGACTCCCTAAAGACTTGTTTTAATAGGCAGGATAAATTCACTGTTCATGTAGGATCAACTGATTTAAATGTCTAGAATACCTCCAGTAGCTTTCTACCCTAACTTACTGAATGCTTCAAGGTTATGTCAGCATTGTGACAGCCGTTCTGGCTGATATATCTGAGATTGTTCATTCACATACTCATAAATTACTACTATCATTGAAGGGATTTGCCAGAATATTAACAGGTGCACTTATGGGTATTTATAGCTGTTTCTTGTTGTCTTTTTTTCCCACGTTCTTTATCATATGTTTAGGGTTGCCAGCTCACCCCTTTATAAAGAGACACATGTGAAATATGTATGCTGTATTGCTGCATGGCAACCATTGCAGCCCAGGAATCATCACTGCAGCCCTGCAGCAAATATTTTTTGCAAATATCTCTCTTAAATGGATGATTTGGGAACCCTAAGCATGTCTCTTCTCATTATAGTTTCCTACAGATTCAGAAGAGAGACATTTCATGAGTAATGTTATTTGAATCGTACCAAATTTAAATTCAAGAGAAAACTGGATCAGCACTTTAGCAGTACTTGCCATAAATAATTACTTATGTCATATAATGTACCTACTTACATTTGATGGATGTAATTTATGCTATAAATTTATATTTTTCATTGTACCTTTTTCACTCCACTGTGTTCTAATTAGTGCTGAAAGATCTACTGGATGACTACAATTGTGCCCCTGGCTAAATACATTTAAGACAATGGGGAATCCATTTAAATGCCAAAGTAGAATAATTATGGGGCAAAACAACTGAACAATATATTAACCCTTTGAGTGCCAGAGGGGTATGCAACGCATTGCTTTGCAATGCGTTGCGTACCCCTCTGTCACTCAAAGGGTTAAAAAATGAAACCCTTGAGTGCCAGCGAGGTCTTCAACACATTAAAAAAGTAATGATTTTGAGATTTCTCTATAGTTTATTGGGTTAATAGAGACAATTAAATATTAATTTTAATTTCTTACATACGTGTAGTTATTTCACCCCAAATAGCTACAAGTTTGCCTTTAAATACATGCACCACATTATATAGAAATAAAGGAATAAATACATGCACCAAATTATATAGAAATAAATATATAAATACATGCACCAATGTGTGCAGCTCTGATTTTTTTTTTTTTTTTTTTTTTTTTTAACTATAATTTTTAACTCAAAATTAGGATAAGCAGCATTCATCAAATGTGCTAAGAATACATGCTTTTAGGATATGCCAGCTTGATTTGAGGTGTATCAGTTAAAGTAACGGAGCAGTGATCAATTCACTTGTACTCAAGCAGAGATATCCTGAAAACATACACTGTTAGCTTAATTTGTGGATTGGAGTTTATCACATAATTTATAGTTTGAAAAGCAAAAGTGACTGTCAACCCCCTTTCTGAATCCGTATCAGGGGTGTCAGACTGTAGGGGTGTTTCAACGTAAGGGCATACCTGGCATTCTCTGTGTTTTAGGGGGCCTTACCTTGGGTTTGAAATGGTCCTAGATTTTCAGTAATCAACCAGTTTAATTTTATGACCAGAAATGATATAGGCTGTCCTGTGTGCACATCACCTCAATGTGGATGCTTATCCTAGAAAATATTAATGGGCCTAAAGAAGGCAGCCATGGAACTTAAAGAGATTCTTATGTATTCCTGTATCTGAGATCTTCCACTCACAGTTCCACAAGTGGTATAAAAAGGTTCTTAACCTTAATGACTGCTGATCACATGCTGGGATGGCAGAGCGTCATGCAGCAAAGGATATCCTGAAAACCTGACCTGTTTTTCTGCCCCAGGGGCTTGAGATGAGAATCACTGACATTGATAGTGCAGTAGATAATTATCATGCATTCATGTCCGAAGGAAATGAAAGTCCTTGATTAGTTTGGAGTGCATTAGCTAAATTCATAAATATACTTGAATGTTTACATTAATATATGTAGTTACTATGGTTCACAGGACTACAGGATTTACAAGGAGCATGATACAGAAATAAAGTGGTAAATTTGGGCGCTAGTGTTGCTAACTTTAAAAATGATACAAACCAAAACAGGAGATCCCTTTAACAGCTGCTGCTGTCTCAAAATTGTTGTGAGAAGTCTGTGTATAAGTAGAAAAAAATGTATATAGGGAGAGCTCTATAAATAGAAATGTAAATGCTGATAATATGAGTTCAGCAATAATGACAATCCCTAACCAATGTTAAGTCCTATGACACAGATAGATAAAAAAAATGATAATCTAAAAAAAAACCTTGAATAAAAAATATATCATAATACATTGAAATATCAATTAAACAGTGTACACATTTCAATTATAAAATGTTAATTATAAAATGAAGAAAGTCTGCTAATGGTACCACTAGATATATCTGATGATTCAGGCTAGCACCAAATGTACCTCTCCTGGCTTATAGTGCCTCTCAGCTGTATGCACTCTCTTGCTCTCCCATCCTCTGTGGTTTCTGTGACCCCACTTGTGTGGTAACAAAGTCTCACTGGAATAAATATTGAATGGGCATTCCCCTCCGGTGGTGGCAGCTTGATCAAGGCTGTGAAACTTTCAGGTCACCAAGCAGGCAGGACAAAGGAGTAATGCGTTTGCAGTTAGAGTCTTTACAGCGGGAAGAGCTCTGTCTTTATGTGCAAAGTCTTTTGACTTTTTGGGTTTCACCAGTGGGCATACAACAATAGCGGACTTCAAAGCTGTTTGAAAGTCTCTTATCCAACGCGTTTCATGCCTCCTGGGCACTTATCAGGGGATGCTACATTTTGTGTAAATTACAGCTGATTGTGTGTGATGTCTTGCTCTGGCCCTCTACAAATTACTCTCTTCTAGTATCAGTCTGCTTCAGTCGTGGCTTGCATGAGGGTCTCTTTCTCTGTCACCTATCACATTTTATTTATCAAAATGTTTTCATTAACTGAACCCCCTATCCCTATCACTGTCAACAAAAATCCTCACTCCCTGTTTAACTGCTTCTTTCTCCAGACTCCACCAATACAGAGATAACAGCCAGATCAGGAAGAAACTTGTATCATGCCTTCCCAGTCAGTCACACAGACCTTTAGAGTATTTGGGGTAATTCTTCTTTTCTCCCTTCTGACACCAGAGACTGCTCTAGCACAGAGATCACAGCCAGATCAGAACTAAACTTGGATCACAGTTGCCTGTGTCTTCCCAGTCAATTATAGAAAATGTTGTGGTATTTGGGGTGAATCTTCTTTGCTCCTTTCTCACACATGCCAGACTCCCCTAGCATAGAGATAACAGCCAGATCTGACAGGAACTTGGATCCCTGCCACCTGTGTCTTTCCAGTCAGTCACACAGGAATTTAGGGTATTTGGGGTCAACCTTTTTTCTCCCTTCCTATTCCCCAGGGTTCTCCATACTCCCCTAATGCAGAGAACAAATGTCCTGCCTACAAGATGCCCTAAACTAAACTTCAACTCCACTATTAGCCTGTCTTCTATAGCTTAAAAATGTGCTGCTTTCCATTCCTCTTACACACACAGAATGGCATATTATGCCTGCAGGAAAAGAAATAAAGCTTGCCATGTGGTGGTGATGGGGAGAATTCCATCTTTCATTGTTTTCAATGCAATGAGATAGGAGAAAAACACAGAAATTCTTCTGTTTTTGCAAAACATTTCCCACTTGGCAGGAAGTACCATTTTTCTCCTGTTTTGTCATTGAGGTGAAAGTGTCACCCATCTCTACTAATAATCCAAGTAACACATCGAGCTGTTGATATGGTTATGCCATTTATATACATATTTTTATCAGAATTTTCTTGATATTTATATTAAAATACTGCTGCAATTTTTTTTATCAGTTTTTCGCTTATTTAAATTGCTGTTAATAGCTGTGAATAGACGTTCTTGAGCTGCAGCTTAGAGCGGGGGGGGGGGAAGGATTCCCATACCCACTAACATTTAGCAGTAACAAATGAAGTGTTACCAGGGAAAGCGTATTATGTAAATATGATCACTCTTCATGCTCAGTATAAGTGAGAGATTATGCATCATTTACAGTGATTTGATTAGCGCCCTATTTTTTCTTTGTTTTATTTAGTTTCCCCAAATTACTCCATATTAAAATCTGTATCTGGTTTTGTCTGACAGTTTGCTATTGAAGTTTGTGACAATTATGTCAAAAAATGCTCCCTTCTGAATCTGCCATATTATTTTCTCAAAAAGAAGTTCTTGGTGTGTAGTTTCTAATGATCTCCCATGTACTGGCACAAGTAAATGTACTGCAGAACAGTCTGAAATGATAATTAAACTAGCTGAAATAGATATTTCTCCTATATGTCCCTTTGTTATGCAAATAGATAGAAATATAGGCTATTTGGGTTAGAGGTTGAAGCTAGAGTCAGACCCAACTATTCATATTTTATATTAATGACTACAACAATAGTTCTCAACTCCAGTCTTTGGGGCACAGAAACAGATTGAATTTTAAAGATATCCTATAGTGGACCTATCAACCTAGTACAGGTTTAGTTTATTTAACTGAAAGTTTAAATTTGCCTTCATGTAGTACAATCCATTTTCTGCAAAATAATATGGTTTTGAAAAATTAATCTATATATTTTGTTGGCACAGTATGGTACATTTTATGCTAAGTCATTCAAATTATGCAAATATGCTATGTTTGAGCTCAAACATTTGTTGTTCTACTAGAAATGCCCCCAGTGACTTATGGCATGCTGCAATTTTAAGGAGGAAATTAATGAGTTGCTCTCACTGCAGCTTGATCATGCCTACACTTTGGAACTGAACAATCACAACATGGCCAAGATGTACCCAGAGGTTGCACTAGTCAAAGTGGATGGATACTTTAGAAACACCAATATATACCAACTTTACCCAGAAACAAGATAAAGGAGATAGGGTGAAAAAACTCCAACACTTTCCAAAATGGTGGAATACTCACAACTTAGATGCTGAAAATATGTCCCTGATGCCAAAAACTCCACAAGTAGTGGAATGTGACAGAATACCAGATGTAATAGCTAACAAAATTATACCAATAATTGACAAAATGCTCTCTAAAATACCAGACTCCATACACAGGCTAAAATGCATGGTAGATGAAAGAAGCTGAGAGTTATATCAACTGAGATGGACGAATCCAGGTTACACTTCCAGGCCATCAAAACCTAAAGGGAAAAGTATATTCTCAGGAAGACAAAATTGATAACATTGAGAATAGGCTCTGAAGAAAAGAAAATCTCTGAATCCTATGCATACCAGAGACTGTAAAAGTCATATTATTTGCAAATATATGTTTAACTTGGCTACTTACTCATTTAGGTTTTTAAGCAGATAACAAACCATTCAAGGATGATTGAGTCCTTGGCATTGGCCTGCTGAGGATAGCAAGCAGAGGCCCAGACCTGTAATATAAAGTTTCACCAATTCAAGAAAGTGGGAGAGCTACACAAACAGTGAAGAAACAACCAATAATTATTATTGCAATACTATTCCAAGGCTGTTTCTTGGAGAAGACAAATCTTTTCTAGGGCATGCTCAGGGCACCTTGAAAAAAAAATCACATTCACTTTATCTTATCCAGCACTCCAATGGATGTTTTTAAGGGAGGGCAAAAAATCAGTTGTGTGACAGAATCAGCAGAGGATTATGCCAGGGGACATGAAAAAGGCCATTTTTAGGGAAGACACCAACTATCTCCAAATGCCTCACGTGAGGATTTCTGATGTGAATGAACCACATTAAGCAGAACTTCCAAAGTTATGATAATCTTCTCTGAACTGTTATACAAGTATGTATATCATGTTGAACTTACATTAATGGGACTGTATTTACTTCTGCAATAATGTTCTTCTTTTACTAAGTGTGTGCTGTGCAAGTCTGAGTATGTTTGACCAGTTATAGTCTTAGTATGATTATCTTGTTTTCAAATACAAGTCCCACAGTGAATAAATAATGTGAGCTATTTGTGTGACTGTTAGTCATGCCATAGGATAAGGCCAAAGCTCATGATGCCTTTCAGCTACTTTATATTTCAGATTTTAAGGAATCACCATCTTAAATGCCCAGTAATGGAAACAATATAGAAGTCCTATAAACCCATTCTCCTTTATTAAATATTTTGCAATGTGCGCCTTTCCACTACAGATAGGTTATAATAGATCTTACATTCTTGATATCCCTTCATTTAGAAATGCTTTCATAGGTTTCCTTTCACATATTGTTTATGTTTTCCCTCCCTTTCCCTTTAAGTAGGGAGTGCAAATTATGTATGTAGTCCATCATACTTTGGCAAATTCTCAGCCCATGATTTTAGTACAGAAGAGAAATAAGATGTATTCAAATTATTTCTATATAATGAAGATAATCCTTATCTCACCTATGCATGGCCCAATAGTGCCCTTCCAGGTGACTGTAAATGGCACTATCATAAATCCAGTATCAGAAGAATGGTGTCCTGGGGTAATACTGGCACTGCACTCTCATTCTCCCCTCATCTTAACACCATCATTAAATCCTGTTCTTTCTATTGAATAACACAGCAAAAATCTGTCTATTCTTCTTTTCCTCCAAAGCTAAATTTCTTATACAAGCACTCATCCTTTCCTGCATGGACTATTGTATCCTTCTTCTCTCTTGCCTTCTTGCCTCTCAACTCCATCCACTTCAATCCATACAGAATGCTGCAGTATAAATTACCTTATTGTAAATAGGTTTATCCCTGCCCCCTTCCTTCTACATCTTTTCAATGGTTGCCTATCAAACTCTGGATATCTTACAAAATGTTCCATTTCTCATTCAAAACCCTTCTCTGCTTCACCCCTTCCTTCATTACAATCTGATCTTCCACTATACCCCATGTTGCCACTTACTCTCAGCCCCTTTTGTGTCTACAGCCTTCTTGCATATCAAACATTTTTATATCATTGCTCCTTATCTATAGAATGCTCTACATCCCACTCTCCACCACTGCACCTCTTTTATGGTCTTCAAGTCACGCTTAAAATTACACTTCTTCAACAAAACTTATACAGGGTAGAAGGCACTGACATTGTACAACTAAGGCTCTTATAATTTGTGTCCCTTATCCTGACCAGAACTCTATCACTGTATTCAGAACTTGACCCTTAAGTACTTTGTATGTCTCCCATTACCACTTTAGATTGTAAGCCTTTGGGGAGGCATCTTTCTCCTGGTGTTTCACAATGAAAAAAACAGCACTGTAAAGCACTGTGTACACCTGTGGCACTATATAAATAAATATATACTTTCATTATTGTGTATCCTTATGACAGTAACAACTTGGGGAACAACAAGCTGTTCCCCAGTAACAAATAATTGTTTACTATGTAAATATAGTGACTTGGATTGTTAGTGATTTAAATTATGTTAAGTGTGCTAGAGTACTGTAACATCTTAATTCTCTAAATGCAGACACAGAGCTTATTCAGGAAACTTATTTAAATGCCAAGGTGAGTGTTAAACACAAATGATACTTGGCAGGCCTAGGTATTTTTACTGAAGCAGTGAATAAAAATGCATGGGTGGCTATCCTCATTCAAGAATTATTACCAATAGAAATATCAAGGCATGTAGCAAAGATAGATGTAAAATATCTTGATGTTCTGTTTAAAATACATGGAGGGGTCTAGATAATTTGGAGTGTGTATGCTGTTAACTCAGGCAGCGATATTTAATCTTACTAAAATATCACTGAAGATGATAGTGGTGGTGATTTCAATGAAAAAATACACCAGTTTGTTCTATAAGAAAGACTAAGGTGTTACCAAATCTCAGTAAACTTCTTAATCTTTCAGACCCTTGGAGGATCATTCAACCATTAGCATAATAGTTCTCCCTTTTCCCATATACACTTGGCATATACTCTGACCATAGATCATCTGTTTTTCCCAAATCCTATGGACATCAATTATAAACCCAGCAGGTAGACCAAATCATTGTCACTGATCATTCACTTGCCATAATTTCTTTGTACACTAGACATTCCACCCACAGCAAAGCAGATGGCGATTCCTATAGCATTTAATGAATAATAGCTTTTAGATAATGCAGCCTCTAAAGCAGTCTCTATTAGGCAATGTGTGTCATGGTAATCAACCAATAGTTTTCTGGGACACAGTGAAAGCAGTACTCATTGGCCATATCATTAGTTTATTTTCCAAACATAATAAATTCTTGCTCAAAAAGTTCCATCAATAAAGCTCCAAAGTAAAAACAACATCCTATATAATAATTCGCTAAATCGTGTGTAATGCCCAACATGCGCAGTACACACTGCTGCGCGTGCTGCAGTCATGCGTAGTAGAGACTGCCCGTGCTGTGGCTGATACAGAGCTGGGCGCTCCGAAGGAGCGTCCAGCTCTGTATCAGCCGCGGTGCGGGCAGTCTCCACTGCGCGTGACTGCCCCACGACCGGGTGGCAGTGGCACTGTGGCCCGTGTAACGGGCTGTTCAACTAGTACATAATATTCAGAAATAATTTATCACCCTAGAATAAGGCAGCATACTCACATACCAAGCAATTTGACTTGTGAAACAAATCTAAAATAACTGCCTCCATCTTAAAAGTTAAAATTAAATCATTGTTGTGGTTTAATGAAATATAAAAATGAATAGCCAATCTAGATAGAACATTAGCTCCATTACTAATATAAGCTATACCCAAGGCCAGATAATCAATGACCTACAAGAAATTGCAAGTATATAAGCTATACCCAAGGCCAGATAATCAATGACCTACAAGAAATTGCAAGTATCTTTAGACAACACAATGAGAAATTATAGGCCAACAATAAAATTGATAATTTCTTGAGCAAAGTGTCAATCTCAGTTATCAGTTCCCAACAGAGGGTAACAGGAACAGAAATTCAAAAAGCAAATTCCAAACTAAAATCAGGCAAAGAACCAGCCCTGATAAACATATATCTATTTTTTTATATAAATACCTTCATTGCTGGTCAAAGTTCACATCCAAACCCATTAAGTACCTAAACATTTATCTTGACTGCAACCCACGACATATATAAGCTGAATTTTGTAACCACGGTTTTGAAGTTACAAAGAGTTTGACTCTCAGAAAGCCATCCCACTGTCCATAACAGGCAGATGTGCCCTGGTAAAAATGCTTGACATGAGGAAAAGAGTTGATCTCTGGAAAGGTTTTTTAAAATATAAAGTCAGTCCAAATCAAAAAAACTATCACCAAATACCAAAGTACTCATATCTTTGTATTACTAAAACTGGACTACAAATTAATGACCACTTTTGCTAGCATAATATAGCCATTAAAAACCCATACGTTATTGTTAACACATGATTAAGTATGGCCCTTAAATTCAGCTATCTCAAAAAATAAATTATGGAGAATGTTAGAACTGTCCATTTACATGAGTTCATAACTAATTTTATTGGCAACAAGGAAAGAAATCCTGCTATAGTAGGCATCAGAAGAGATTCCAATGTTTGACGTGGTTAGGGAATATCTCTTTCAATTATATTTATAACTATTATAAAAAATAATAATAATAATAATAGATCTGAAATACACAGACAAAAAGTGTTTTGAAACCTGTAGACTTTTTCTTAACATCTTCCAAATGAAACAAAAGGAGAAGCTGAAAAACTATATTTTCTTCCAATCATGGCAATTATTACTGATGGGTCTTCTTCACGGTATATCAGTCTACCTTATTCCCTGTTGCCCAACGTAATGTTGAACATTTAAAATAAACAAGCTATTCCTAGTATTGAGAGACCCCAACTGAGTCATTCTGGGGTATTTCTTATGAGATCGCAGTCAGTATGCTATTGTATTTCTCCATTGAAAAAATTCAACTTAAGAATCTTGCAAAATTGTGTATAATCTTTGATCTTCTCATATCATACCTGCTGCCCCCACCACCATCCAATCTTTGCTTCATATAGATATACTCTTCCTGCACTTACAGGTCTGGAGGATCATGGAACAATTTTCCAACTTCAACCTAGTCTTAATTTATGTATGATATATAATCTCTAAAATAAACTGTACCTTTTCACATCAAGGATATAGACTGAGGACTTTTATGTATTCCCTCACCCTCTTTTATATCCCTTGCTTTTATAATTGCACACAAGGAGAACATATATACTATAAAATCAAGGCTTTATTGATCTTGATAAAAAAAATATCAACGATAGCAACATTAATCCATGGTTATCCTCGAATCACATGTGTTTCTTGCTCAGTTAGTGCTTAACCCTTTGAGTGCCAGAGGGGTATGCAATGGAAAGCATTTCAATGTCTTGTGTACCCCTCTAGCACCCAAAGGGTTAATCATTGACAACTGACAGGTCAATGATTAAGCACTGCCTGAGATTAAACGTGTCTGATTTATCAACAACCATAGATTACTGTTGCTGTTGTTTAATCCCCTTTTTTATCAAGATCAATAAAGCCTTGATTGTATAGTATATATTTTCTCCATGAGTGCGGCTTCCTTGCAACATTGGGATTGGAAACTCTGAGCCTGCACCTAGATCACATGGGAAGATGAGTTACATGGTGTATGATATTTTCTTTATGGGAATGATTTGTTGCATATGGTATTACGTTGTCTTGAACACCACTCCCAAAATAATCATATCATTATTATCTTTGCACTTAATAAAGGCTCCCAGAATGTGGCTCCATCTAGATCGACAGGGTGTGGTAATATTGGTCCAGTCATGCCATCAACAAATAAAGGTTAATTTCTGAAAACTATCTATAATAAAAAAAAATGGCTAGTACACCATATAAGCAGTTTTTAAATATCTTAAAAATAATAAAAAAAATATATTAAAGTGATGGATTATCCACATGTGATCAAACAGAGATATCCTTAAACCTGAGCTCTTGGCATGGTCTGAAGGCTAAAGTTAAGAAAAACTGGACTAGAACAAGAGTCTACACTAACAGAAGACTGAAACTAGTATGAATAATTTTTTCCTTTCTTATGCTAATGATAGTCCAAAGGATAATAATAGAATACTATTGGTGGCAATAGTATTGTTTTTTTAATCTTCAAAGAACTTTATTTATGCGATAAGTAATGACATACAATATCACATAGATAGAAGATTGTCCCATGCTGCAACCTGTTCGGTCGAGACCAGATTCCACATCTGAGGGGAGGCAGTTTACGATCATTACAGTGATTGATTGAAGCTTTTACAGGGATAGTAATGTTTCAGAATAAAAGCAGCTCTAATTAATCTTCATAGTATTTGGGCCATGGAGAGTGTAATTTCAATACTTGGCTTGTTGAAGACATGGCAATAGCAAAGACGCACTAATAAAAAATAACAACATTTGATACATCACTACATACTCAGAAAAGTTGGTATCATCTGCACTCCATTAATCAGTATACACTCAATATTTAAAAAAAAAAACCAAATCCCTTGAGTGCTAAAAAGCCTTTCTACTGCATTTTTTTTGCAATATAATGGCAACATCTGTTGAATCCAAAGGGTTCAATTTTGGTCTCTGTCTTGCTACTCTGATATGAATATGTTCCGAAATAGAATGTTGGTAACACTGAGGTAGGTGTACTAAGAAGAAAGAGTGCTACTATGGGGAAAAAAATACACCTTAGGGAAAAATTAACCCTTTGCATTCCGTAGACGTATCCAACCCATTGCATTGGAATAATTTTAACAATTTAATAAGTTAATAATAATTTTAATAATTACTATAATTTTTATATTTTTAATAATTTTACATTTTCCACTGATTTAAATGTTTCTTTTAACACGTTGAGTGCTAGTGAGGTCTCCAACACATTAGCAACATACTGGAGCCTGATACGGCATCTCAGGGTGTTACAATCCCCATTGAAGTCAATTACAATGTTTTCTTCAGAATTGTTCCAGACCTTCATAATATAGGTAGGCCATGTAACAGTACCCTCATTGGCAGACATCTTTCTTGCCAGTGGTGTTTCTGTAGGAAGGTAAATGCCAGTGAAATCTATACAGGCCCTTGGGGGAAAGTTAAACCTATTGATTACAAAGGGCTCAACCTTCCAGCACATCATAACATACACGAATGTTATCATGCGTGAACACATATATATGAACATGTATGCACACACATTCACTCAATTTGCTGTCTAAAAAGGTAGGTGGAAAAGGATTACTTATGGTAATTCCTGCTGTATGTGATGTAGGCCATTTTCTACATATTTGTTACAGAAGCCAACATTTTTTCTCATTTATAGTAGGTGGCTCTTCAGTTGCTGGAATATTCAGAAGTCTAGCCAATAAACTAATAATAGGCTGTATCCTCTTTCACATGCTTTGTATCTCAGTTTCCTGTAGGAATCTGTCATAAATAAAATGGTAGCATTTTGTGCATAAGAAAAATCAAAATAACTCAGTGTACAATTAAAATGTTACAACCATAACCCATCCCATAATGAGAACTTTTCTAATGCGGCAATAATACATTTTTCAGAACAAAAAGTATCACATTTGAATTCAATGTTCCATAATCTAAGTATCATATGTAACTAACCTCTGACTCACCTGTAAGAAGTCCATGGAATCCAAGGATGGAGGAGATGGAACACAGCTGAAGCAATTGCATTGCTAAGGGATTAGGGTAACAATGTATTTGAGGGTGCAACTTCTTAAGTATACAGTATATTTGTATGTTCAATGTAAATAGCTATGCAGATTTAGAACATTATGGTCAGGGGAATTTCAGTATTTTTCACATGAGGTCGTAAAGTTGTTTATCAAATGTTACCTCTCATTTGATCAAATACAAATCTTTATTAAACACAGAGGATCAGATTATATTACAAGTAAAAAAAAATGGGGCTGATGTCCCTAGGAGAACATGAGTATTTTCAAAGAAAACCAGTTGTGCCATAGGGGAGAAGTTACATTTCCCATTGATTTAAATGAGGATTCTAACCCTTGGAATGCAAGAGAGATCACAAATGTATTGTTTCTCTATTGAATTAATGGGGTTTGTTTGGAAAACAAAATTGCACAATGGTGCACTTTGTTTTCTCCAGTGATTCTAAACTTCATCTTGGTACATCAGCCTCATTATAACTGGGGAAATGTGTAAATATGATTCTGCTCTAAATGTCAAATAAATGTTCTTGTGCTACACCTGACTAATGCAAATTTACTAAGCAACATACTCCTAACATTCTACCTCTAAAGCAGCATACTTCTAACATTCTACCTCTATTGCTCCTTCCAACAAGGGGAGGACAGTGGGGAAGTGCATGGGCTTTTCGTGGAGTTCCTTTCCTCTGCTCCTTGTATATTATGTAATAACAAGCAGCAGGGGAAACTGGCATAACTTTAATTTCCCTGTGTGTACTATGGGGCAGGAGTCAGCTGCTTGCTGACAGTGCAGCTGTTCTGCTGGATTCATACAGTCCCCCACTCTCCAAGATAAATTTGACACAGTAGGAGATAATGAGGATGATATACTAGGAAATTGAGCAATTCTGTCGAAAATCAGCAACACTATAGAGGGCAAATAAAAATTACTAAATGTTCCATTAATATGAGTTTTAATATGGGTAGGTTTTTACCCTGTAAATGCACAATAAGTCTCCAATGCATTTCAGTGTGATTGTAAATTCTCTAGCATTCATGAAGTTAAAAACCCCAATTAAATCAATGAGATGTTTTTTTAATTAGTTTCTGGTAGTGTAGTTTGTTTGTACTGGAATTGTTTCCTTTCTTCCTAGTACATTAGAATCAGAATCTTGTCATGGTGCATTCCCATTCATGTGAATCTGAAAAAGAGAAAACAAACAGAAGGCAAACATGTATAAAAACACAAACAAACAAAACAGTGCAAATTAAATATTGTTGTCAGTCTTTACTTGAATTTATGATCACTGTGGATGAGCTGGAACTACCATCAAAATGTGCAGATTTTTTACTTTTTCTACCTAGCTTTTTGCATTGAAATCAATGGTAAAACTAGCACTCTCCCCAAATGGAAGGTTTGCCTTATTTTCCTACAGGAATAATATAAAACAATGGTCATCTTCCAGCAGCAGTTTGTTCTCTGTGTTAGGGGAACTCTGGGGGGAGAGTGAAAGGAGAAAGGAGATTGACACAAAATGCCCCAGATTCTTTTTTTGACAGAATCTAGCAGGTGATCCATGTTCCTTCCTGAGCTGATGTTTTTCTGTGTTAAGGGAGTCTGAGGACTCTGGGGGTTTGCAAAGAGAGAAATGAGATTGGGTGATTTAGAAGAGACAGGGAGGTGATTCAAGTTTCTTCCTGAACTGGCTGAGCCTTTCACTGACTGACTGACAGAATATTTAGCAGACTGTTAAGTTCAAATGATGCTGCCTCCTTCAACAGCCAGAAGAGGGGGCAGCACATTTAGTAATGTCTATTATCAACTGTATTGCCAAACAATGGATGCAATGACATTGGGAGGTAGAGAAAACAGCAGCTGAAATACTCAAGACACTAGTTCTAGCTACAGTGACATTAATGGGAACAATGTATTAAAAAATACAGCCATAGTTGTTGCAGAGGGTGCAATAGACGATGATGATTCTCCTCCTTATTAGGCCTCCTGCTGAACTTGACAAGGAGCAGTGTGCCTGTTTATGAACTGTTTCAAAAGCAATTTGAAAGTCTGACTGGGCAAATAAAGACACCTATAATTACACAAACTTCCTGTGAGTCATCATCAGCCTTACAACAGATTAAAAATCCAACCCACCCACACACTATTGTTATATAATAAGCAATACAGGTTACCAACATCCACAACCCTTGATTTTATGAGTGATTTTACTTCTTTTGGAAGTGCAGCACCCTTGACACCTATAATTAGTACAATCCCAAGTAGTAGTAGTAGTAGTAGTAGTAGTAGAAGTAGTAGCAGTAGCAGCAGCCCCTTAGTCATCCCTCAGTCTATCAAGTTTACAGTATGGATATACTAATGATCCAAAAGCTAAACATTTTGCTATTTGCTGTTTGCCTAAGTACTAAGAAGCGTATGAGCAGAGGGAAAACAGGATCATAACTAGACACATCCTTACTGAGATATCATCTGTAGCGCAAGCAAAGGTCTGACTGGGAGATACACCATCATCATGTTAGATGTGCCACTACTAGAAACAGTAGAAGCACACTTAAAAGTTCACTGAGCTCTGGGGTATATAATAGTAGTGCAATACATGTGTCAGAGAGTGTGAAAAAATTTATGTCATTACTATCATATCTCAACTCCAGACTGTCATGGCTCTTCAGTGTCTTCCCCCTCAAGTCATTATGGCAGCTTGGCATCCTTTTCCTCTATGTGTGTCAGTCCTTCCTTGTCCCTGCATCAGCATGTAAATTCATCACAGAGGCATGCAGCAGCATTATGACGACATGCGCTCACAAGCTCTTTTCAGTGATGTAGTCATGCAGTATCATTTTGGCAATGCAGAAGTACAGCGTTGTATCGGCAACACAATCACGCCGTGTCATTCGGGTGGCTTGCAGCGTAGATGTAGTGACATCACCACTATGTGACTATTTAAACCCAGCAAACTGAATGTTCTGGTTGAACATCTGGATTTGATCTTAAACTGCCTTTCCGTTTCTGAACCTTTGCCGATCTGCCCTGACCTCTGCTTCTGAACCTACACCACCTGCCCTGACCTCTGCTTGGCCATTGACTCAGAACCTACTCTGCCTGCCCTGACCTTAGGCCTGTCCATCAGTCTCAAACTTATCCACTCTAGTCCTGCACCTAGGCTTCTATCCCGCTACCTTATTCAGCAGTTTCTGGATACCCTTGTGATAATTACACTACCAAGTCCACCACATCCATTGCCACAAACCATGTTGTTAAAGCAATAAATTTACACAGTTCTTCCACTATGCACTACCATCCTGCACTTACTGAATTCTTAGAAAGTCAAAACCTGCAAAAATAATCCAAAAATGTACCTAAATAGTAACCTCGCCAAAATATTAGCAGTTGACATGCTGCCCTTTTCTTTTGCTCAAAACAGAGCATGTGACATGTCTGCATCCTGATGGCATACCCCAAGCCTCAGTTATATTAGACAAGTAGGTGGTTAGTATTGTGGGCAAAGGACAAAGGCACTCAGACTGCTCACAGCTTTTACTTTCAGCTGTTTATTTCTCCACATTAGCCCTCAGGTGGGCACATTGTGGTGTATATAGCTTGATAAATTGAAGGTAGGCAGGTGTAGCACTAAGAAATAATGTCTAGCACTTATTTTAAGCACAGAATTGTATTGGTACATTCCATTTTGTGTTTCCGTATTACTTGACCTGAAGAAGGGAGATGATCTCTTGAAAGAGGCGTTCAAATCAGGGACATTTTAATGCATGTGCATACCTGACATTCACCATGTGGTTCTTTTTCCAGGGGGCCTGAATTAGGTTCCCTAGATTCTAAGCAAGGAGAACATTTAACCCTTTGAGTGCCAGGAAGATATCCAATGCATATTGGCCCAATGCATTAGATACCCATCTGGCACTCAAAGGATTAATTCTGTGGTCAGATGGTCAAGAAAGAGTGAGGATAACCATAATATAAATTGCTAAGCTGCGAAGCTCCCTGTGTGCATAACAGCACATGCGCAGTGGAGACTGCCGGAACAATGCAGTCATGCACAGTAGAGACTTGCTGATCACGTTGATTCAGGGCAGAGAGCGCCGAATGGCTCACCACCTGTCTCTGCTCCCGGCTCCGGGGCAGCAGCCGGGGCCTCTGGGTGGCACTCTAGCCAGTTTACACGGGATTTCATACTAGTATAAATATAAAGAAAAATATTTATGTGTATAAAGAATAAAGAAATATAAAATTTTCATATCCAGTTACAAATTGTTTTCAAATACAAAGAAGCATTTATTTTTCAGGAAGTGGTTATAAACAAGGCAAGAAAGGTGAAGGGTACTTCAAGATTCAAATATTGCTGGTGAAATAGCTCAGCTGGTTTACACACCAACTGTACAATCTGTTTAAAACTCAGGGTTGCAGGTTTTAGTCCAGGCAATGTCAACTCAGCCTTTCACCCTTATGAGGTAGAGAAAATAAGTACCTAGGAGAAACTTGAAAATGAGAGAAAACCTCACTGTATCTTTTATGGTAAAATACGTTCATTACATTTAGTTATTTAAACATAACACAATGATGGGTAAAATAATTATACTGTTGGTAACAAAGCAGCATTATGAAATATACAGAGTGCTGAGTTTGTGAAGATGGTTTTGTGGCACAGAAGCATATGCTACATCCCCAAATTCCATGGCTGGCATTAACATCTGTTAAACAATATGTTTTCTTACCAGGAGACTTAGACAGGATTTGTTTCTGAACAGAGCACATATTTTATGATACAGTTTGGATGTTACTTTATCTATATGAAGATGAAAAGTGAAGCTTGGGTCAAGCCATATACCAAGATATTTGTAGGAGTCGACCGGGGCCAAGTTATGAACAGACTTTGTTAGAATGGTTAAATGGTATTGCAGACCTTAAAGGGATAGTAATACTTCATTTTAACTTTATTTTATTTTGTAGGCATTAAAAAAACATGAAGAATGATATAAGTCTTATCTCTGAAACCTTTATGGTTTAAGAGATATTCACAAACAAAGTATCCCCCCCTGTTCAACCAGATAAGAAGGGAGATGCCCAGGTAGACTGCAGAGAGGGACAATCTTCAATTAAGATAATGGAAAAAGCTGAAAAACTTGTCAAGGGGGGAAGGGCTTTCATTGTTTTCATACAAAGAAAATTGTCCCCTTCTGTTATCTGTACTGTCATACAACCAGACTCACATCTGAGAAGAGATGGCTTACACTAGGAAAAAGGGGCGGGGAGGGGAACTTTGCTTGTGAATATCTCATAAACCATAAAGGTTTGAGAGATAAGACTTATATCATTCTTCATGTTTTTTTAATGCCTACAAAATAAAATAAAGTTAAAATGAAGTGTTACTATCCCTTTAAGTAAATTGCTCCTTGTACAAAATACCATTGTAACCATTTTGTCAGTGTTTAGGAACAGTTTGTTTTAAGCTATCCATCTTTCAACTTCAGCGAAATCATTCTGTAATACTGTCTCATGTTGTGATACATTTGGATTTTTAGTTTAACTTATAGTATTGTCTACCTCTTAATGCCCTGTATTAATTTTAAATTAACTCTATACATGACATCATTTTTAAAACTAAAAAAAATTCTTAAGAAATTAGCTATAGTTTTTTAAGTGTATTTGTATAATATAAGTACAGACAGAAGTCTTTGGCTCAACTTTCTCTTTTTATAATTAAAATGTTTTTTTCTGTGTCTTTCTGCTCAGTTACTTAAAGGCAGGTTACCACAGCTTCTGCTTTTCAAATCATACTTAAAACATAATATAAATATAAATTATTTTAACTTTAGTATCAGCCTACTGCAATGTGTTAACCTCTTGGATGCTAGATACTATGTGATGAGTTGTAGACTTCTAGAATTTAATGGGTAGGGATGGGAGAAAACTTTCGACTCACGCCAAAAGTGAAAAATGTCACTTTCCGATAGGTGAATAATTTCCAATAAAAAGTACCATTTTCCAGTATTTTCCGCCTAGCTCATTGCATTGAAATCAGTGGGAAGATAAATGTTTCCCCACCACATTAACATTTTCTCTTCTTTTCCTGCAGGCATATAAAAGGGTGGCAGGCTCTCACAGCAAGTCATTCAGTGTTTGTGAGAGGAGAAAGCAGCACTTTTGAGTTAAAGAAAATAGGCAAATAAAGGGGAATTGAATCTTAGTTTAGGGAGTCTTTTAGGCAGGAATTTGTTCTCTGTATTAGGGGTATCTGATGACACTTAGGGGAAGGAGAACGTAGGAAGGAGGTTGACCCCAATTACCCAAAAATTCGGTATGACTGACTGGAAAGATACAGACAGCTGGGGTCGAGTTTGCTTGCTGTTATTGTCTCTGTGCAGTGGAAGTCTGGGGAAAGAAGTTGTTGATTTTGTTTTTCATATATATATCCTATATAATAATTCGCTAAAACGTGTGTAACGCCGCGTCATGCGCAGTAGACACTGCTGCACGTGCTGCAGTCATGCGCAATAGAGACTGCCCCACGACTGGGTGGCAGTGGCACTGTGGCCCATGTAACGGTGCAACTAGTATAATATATATATATATATATATATATATATATATATATATATATATATATAAAACTGTGTGTGATAATGTAGGGTGGACAACGTAAAAGAAAATAGAAAAAAAAAATAAACAAATAAATATATTAGGTGACAGACAGCTGACTGAGAGCCTGATGTGAGCTTGGTGACTGAGGCAGACTTGATAGAGAACAGACAACATTGAGAATTTTGTTGAGGACTAAGGCAAGATATCACACTAGATCACTTGTGTACTGTACAGAGTAAAAACACGCACACAGTAGTTGAGTAATTTCCAGAAAATACACAAGGGGCAGGGGGAGGAGGAAAAGTGGAGCAGTGAAGGGACATGGGAGTAAGGTGTTAGTTCAAAACTAACTGAAGCCATGGTTGCTGCAGGATATGCAATAAATCATGATGATCCCTCTCCTTCCAGGGAGGATGCAGCTTGTCAAGGTCCCGCCAAAAGTTACACCATCAGCTCCAGTACAAAAAAAAATATAAAATAAGAACACTGAAGACTATGAGTTGTATTCAAGTGTTGATGATGGCAATGGCATAATGGAGTAAGGTGTAGCAGCTTGAACTAACTGTTGCATCTGACAGTGAGACAAACAAACACCAATACACCTGTCTTCAAAGTAGCAGTGAAGTTTGTGAAAGTAAAAGTAAAAATACATTGTTTGACACCTCTAAAAGCTTAGATGAATATAAGGGTAGTGGGCAAGAAGTGGCAGGCGTTACTGATGACTGATGATGATGATGCAGATCTAGAATATATCCCTCCAACATTCTCCTCTTGTTTACATACAGATAAGATGAGAGTGTGAGAGATGATGACATGGCCAGAAAGTTAGCAGAGAAGCAAAGGCTCAGTCTTCCACCACTGAAAAGTAGCACTGTGCCTACCTATAAACTGTTTGAGAAAACCATTGGAAACTATGACCCTGGACAAGTAAAGATGGCAAAAAGTACACAGTCATCCTGTCAGTCATAATCATCATCATCAAGTCATCATCAAGTCCAAGTCCCACTCAGCCACACACACTTGTGTATTGAGTAACCAGCATCAACAACTGCAACACAGGTTATTAACATCTACAACCTTAGCTATGATGCATGACTCTGCTGCTGGAAGTGCTGCACCTTTGACATCTAGTAGTAGTAGCAGTAGAATTGCATCAACATCTAGCTCCAGTAGTAGTGGCAGCCCCTCAGGAGCCCCTCAGTCCATGAAGTCCACAGTATGAAGATACTTCACTCAGGATCCAAAAGCTATGACAGAAAAAGCCAGGCAAAATGTATTAACAGCAGCATAGATAAGGAAGAGGAGGAGGAGGGATGTGAAGAATGGTTATTACCATCTAGCAGACTTGGGACCACTGCTATAACCAATAAGTAATGTGTATCAGTAATCTAAGAAGGATAGCTTACATTTGACACAAACATGATAACAGTAAAAAACTGATTTAAGAATAAATATTGTCCATTTTTTGTGAAAAGTCAAGCAGGAAATTTTTCTCACTTTTTAACCACCCATATTAAGGACTTAAAAATGTCTTAATTTTTCATATTTTAACATGAGTAATTTAATTTGTGGAACTCAACTGCATTGTTACATCCACTTCCTATTTGTCATAGTACCTAGGTTCCAGCTGGTAGTTCCTGACGGTGGATTATTAGATGCATTAGATGCATGGAGCCAGGGTTTGGTTGTATCTCAAAATCTTCAGTCTCCAATTCCTATCAATAACGTCTTTGGCTACAAAAGATAAATCTTTAACAATTGATTTATGAAAGTGTAGAAAGTGATGTGATAAACTGACTTTTCAAATTTATTTTAATATTATAAATGTGGTCTTTAGAATGATTCCTGAGTCTCCTCTTTGTTTATCTTGCATACTGAGAAAAAATGCTTGTGAAAAAAATTCAAGGAAGCTTGTTGCTGCTTTATCCTAATGTTAAAAATGAGAGATATTATGTTTCACAAAAAAGCAGCTCTGATTAATCTTCAAAGTGTTTAGGCCATGGAGAGCTTTATTTCAATACTGACTGAGTTGTAGTTCAAGAGTAACTGACTGATAAAGTATCCCCCTGCTGCCCCTTTACCTGATGTAACACTGCTCACCTCAAAGCAGCCAGACTGTCCGGATGGATCACAGAGAGGGACAATCTGCAGTGAAAAACCTGTCAAGGGGGGCAGGGTTTTCCTTATGCTCACAGTAAGAAGATTGTCCCTTGCTGTGACCTGTCCATTCAAGAGACCAGATTCCACATTTGAGGGGAGGTGGCATACACTATGTAAAAGGGGCAAGAGGAGGGATACTTTATTATTCAATTAATCTTGAACTACAACTCTGACAGTACTGAAATAATACTCTCCATGGCCCAAATACCATGAAGATTAATCGGAGCTGATTTTTTTGTGAAACATTACTATCACTTTAAGTTACTACAGCTCAAACTTGCATTTTATTGGTACAGTACCGCCATGACAAAAATGTTATGGTGTACTGATGCTACAGCAGTTTATAGACAGCTGTCAATAATAGAAGCTCCTGTATCAACAGAGCCACTATACAATTATAGGCCATGAAGGTGCTGCACTTAAAAAGTATAAGTTTGAGCTGTATTAACTTATCAATAAAACATCTCTTAGCAATTAGCGGTCATATTTTATTCATCAGAATAAACTCTGCCATACAGCTATTTTGTTTAAAAAGTAACAACCTTATTAAAGAAAATGTTACTATCGATAGAAGAGTATAATGAGGAATTGAATAGGGATGGGCGAAAATTTCCGCCTCAAACTGAAATCGGTGAAAAATGGCACTTTCCGCTTTGCAAAAAATTGCCTGTGAAAAGTACAGATTTTATGCTTTTTTCTGCTTTTTCTACCCATTGAAATCAATGGGAACATAGAAGTTACACACAACACATTACAAATAAAATGTTATTTCCCAAAGGCACAGTATAAAAGGGGCATGAGGGTGCCTGTGTTGGTGGGGTGTGGGGAAAGAATCAGTTGAACAGGAGATGATTTTTGGGGGGGTCTTTACTGGGATTGAGGGGCACTTAATTAAAAAAGAAATCCTAAATCAAATCAAATCAAAACAAATAAAAACCATAAGACATGGTATAAAGAGGTCTGAGGAGGGTGCCTGCGTTGGTGAATGAATTAATCATTTGAACAGGGAATTTGTTTTGGGGGGGTTTCTTGACTGCTATTGGGGGGACAGTTAATAACAAAATAAAATAATACATTTGTATTTAAAGTTGTAGAGACAGGAACCCCCTGACATAAACTGCCACTGGGGTAGACTGATACTTGACTTGATAGAGTTTTTCGTAGAGGATGATTTGTTAGATTTGTTTTTAGAGGACCAAGTCCTGAGGAAACATTGATTTGTAGGACTTATCCCTTTGAGTGCCAGAGGGGTACGCAACGCATTGCTTTGCAATGCGTTGCGTACCCCTCTGGCACTCAAAGGGTTAACCTTGATTGGCACAAGCCCTAAGGAAACATTGATTTGTAGGACTTAGGCTTGTCAGGACTGTTTTTTCAGTGTATTTATTTTTTATTTTTCAAAGCACAAGCCCTGAGAAAAAAAATAAAAATGCCCTATTGGCCTAGTGCCAGCAGGTCATATTGGCTAATAGCCACTGTCGATTGTCAAATGTCCTCCTGAGTCCTGAGTTGGAACTGCTGTGTGTACTGCTGCTGAGTTGTTTACGCAGCAGGATGATTTGGCAACTGAAAGGGAATGGGATCAACAATAACAACAGTAACATGGAAGATGGATGATGAAGGTTCCACTCGCCACGAATGGCTTCAGTGAGGCAGTAGCAGAAGAATAAATAGCCCCCAGTATATGTAGAAAAAAGAACAAGTTGGCCATTAAATCTTCTCCACCTGCTCCTCCTCCAAAATCGTCACGGGTGTGTTGTTTTTAGAATATATATTTTTCCCTTTAGAACAGGAACTGTGGCTTCCATCAGCAACTGCAATGTGCACAGTGTGTGTGTGGTAAATAACATCTGGGGGCACAACTGTATACAAACACCATGACACCCGAAACCAAGTACTGCTGCTGTCACTGTACCCCTTGTCTAGACCCCACTAAGGACACATGACAACTTGCTGACAGTTTAATAGTAATGATGAACTCTCCCTGCCTCTATCTTAGCATATTCTGTGGGATAGAATCTCCTCAGATGCCGCTTGATGGCCTGATATTGATTCTCCCCCCCGCTCTGGAATGTGTGGTCAGTGCACCACACAATGTGCAATGGGTAGAGACAAACAGCCATATCCTAACATCAAAAGAGTGGCTATCATTTAGCGGGGGAGGTAATGATGAACGAGGTGGATTGGCAGTAGATGTACTTGTTACCCTAGAGGAAGAAGGTGACGTGGCGAGCTAGTCGTTTCGCTCATCATGGGACTTCCAGTGTCTTTCTGGGTTTCTTTATTCTTCATCCTCTTTGATCTCCACCTTTCTGGAAGGTCAGGGGGTACAGTAACAGCAGTGCTAGATTTCTGTAATGGGTGTTTGGCTTTAACATGTTTGACATAAATGTCATGGTGTCTGCATTTCATGTGTGTTATCAGGGAGGTTGTGCCAAGGTGTGTTCCCTCCTTTAACCTTCTCACTAACTTGTCACAAATTTTGCACTGTACCGTTGTTGATGATGACTGCATTGTGCCTGCTGGTAGATAATAATAGTCCCACACCCATGACTTCTGGGGGAGGGATAGGGAACAGGTGGAGAAGAATGACCTCTTTCTTCTTGTCCTCCACATTCCCCTTCACTTTTTGTGGCAGCTGATATTTTGCTGCTACTGCCTCAGATTTAGCACTGCAACTAGGACCAGGAGTATTGCTGGCGCTGGCAAGTCGAACCTGTCCTAGTCCCGCATTACTTGTTGACCCCATTCCCACTGTGTCCACGGTGGTCTGTGGCACAATAGTCTGATCCTCAGCACCCTGCTGCCCTTTCATCTCAGAAATTAGAGCACTTGCAATTTCCGCTAATTCCAAAAGCTGATTGCTAGTGGTAGTGGTGATGCCCATCCTCATCTCTGTCTCCTGTTCCTTCTCAGTTTCTGATAAAAAGGCCATCAATGTCTCTTCCACCCCAGCTTCTCCAACACCACCACCACCACTAGTCCCTACATAATGCTGCTCTATTCCAGACATCTCACTGCTGCTTGGAGGAGGTGACAAGCAGTGTGACAAAGGGTCCCCTGCTGTCACACTTGGCATCATTTTCTCCTTCCTCCTGAGTACTATAAGAAACACTAGCAGCAGGCAAAGTACTGGTGGCAGCAGGTTCAGCACTGGCAGCAGGTACAACACTAGTGGCAGCACATCTGGAAGCCGGTACAACACTAGTGGCTGCAGGAACAGCAATGGTGGCACTGGCAGCATGCTTGCAGCAGGCACAGGCAGCTAACCTGTTCTGCTTTCACTAGTACTACCCTTTTGTCCCTCCTTTCCCATTCCTTTTTCTCCCTTCCTTCCCACTCCCTTTTCTTCCTTCCTTCCCATTCCCTTTTCTCCCTCCCTTCCCATTAAATTCCCCAAGATCCCTTGGGGTGATTTAGGGGGACTGGACAGACTCCTCAGACTCAGTGGACACATAATGGTCCTTCCAGCTCCTCCACTGATTATTTTTCACCTTGCTCATAGTGATAGGAGTCACTATGAGTCTCTCCTGCCTCAATGTTTGCTAAATATCACAAGAGAACAGAACAGCACGTCTGTCTCGCTCTGTAGCTGCTTCTATTGTGTCTGCCTTCAGTGAAAACATCATGTTTTTATAGCGGAAGTGTGAAAACAATGTAAATCAATGGGCGAAAACTTTTTAGCCATTGAAAAAATGGTGAAAGATTTTAGCCGATGGGAGAAAGATGCGAAAATTTTAACCACTAGTTTTAAAGCGGATTTTCCAGTGAAAAAGCAGATAACAACATGGTTTTCTCAAAATTTCCTGCGGGAACACCGCAACAACTTTCGCCCAACCCTAGAATTGAATAATTCAAGGGTAAACCAACCACTCAATAGGGCAGAACTAAAAAGTCTCATTGACTTAAATGAAGCATTAACCCTCTTGTATGCTAGAGAGGTCACCAAAGCATCATATCACCATGTGTTGGAGTCATCTATACCATTGAAGAGGTTAAAAGACCCATTTAAATGAGAATTTTGGGAATATTTATTTGTCCCCTAGAGTGGAATTGGTTTACGCTGATATCATTCCAGTTCTCCTTAGTACATCAGCCTCGATATTTTTTTGATGCATCACTGGCCCTTTATCTATGTGCCCTAGAAACTCCTTCAGCTGTTTTATATAGAAATGGCTGCATCTCCTTGTAATGATATACAGTGAGCAGTAATTACGGACCTCAATAAAGAATTATTTGAATGACTACAGTTTCTTGGTTAGTGAATTGGTTTTCTAATAATCTGCTGAAATGAAAATATGATTGTTTTGGCAAGATGATGACAGCTTGAACCTTTTAAATGCATTTCACTTAATAAAAAGCAAGTGTAGCATAAAACAAAAACAACCAAAAACATTCATGTTTTTTAGGTCTAGAATGGATTAAGAATATTGCGAAAGGCAAATACAGACCTCAACAAATTTATTGATGTGCGTGAGAGTTGACTTATATTGTAATGAAGATTATTAGACTCGTGAATGTTGGCTCCATCACGAACATGTAAGGGTTAAACCATTTTTGTCTCTGAAGGTATTTAAATGACATTTAAAAGAAAAGTGCAGAATGTTGATGAAAGACAGTTTTCCTGGACGTCAGACAGACTGGATATTCAAAATAAAAGTGCAGACGTTCTTGGGCAAATCATTGCACTATAAGGGAGAACATAATATTCCCATTGATTTAAATGAGGATTTTAACCCCTTGAATGCTAGACAGGTCTGCAGTGCATTGCTTCGCTCCAGTCCTAAGGTCATATCAACACGTCAGGTTTTAAGACTATCTCTGATTAAGCACAGGTAGTACAATCAAAATGACTCTATCACTGGTTGCCACCTGTGAACAAGCAGGGATGTACTGAAAATGTGATCTGTCGGTGTGTTCTGTGGACTAACATTGAGGATCACTGCTCTAGATAATGTGGGATGGTCTCTTCTCTAAGGCATAAAGACCCATAAACAATTAATAAAATGTGTTATAAAAAGTTACCCACTGCATTACTGTTAAAAAAGTAGATTAGTGTGATTCATGATAGTAATTTGATGCCAAAAGATTACACACACACCTATAAAGTATTATACTACTATTTTATGAACACAAATATATTTATTGATATAACAATAACAACAATCTTCCATATCAATTGTTTTAAGAGTTTTTTTATTTAGGAGAAAATGTCAAACTTTGTATTTCCAGAGAAGGGTTTCTAAAAAAACTAATAGCAGACAATAACAATCCACATAATGTGTTTTGTGCAATTCTACATACAAAAACCATTACAAATACTTTTGCATAGACCAGAGGCGGGCAACGTGTAGCCCATCCAACTATTGTTGGACTGCAGTTGCATCCACCCTCAGCTGGCCAATGACTGAGTGAAGATTATGGGAATTGAAGCTCTCTCTCTCTACAGATTGCACACCATCAGCGTAGACATAAACAAAACAGCATGAAAAAGTCAAAACTGGGAGTGCTAAAACATTGTCTCAGATAGAGCTAAAATAGTGAAAATGGAGGTTTCTGGGCAACTGTGAACCCTCTCTTAGTTTGCACTTGAATTTATCAGATAAACACTTCAACTGTAACAGGTGCCAGTGACATTTCTTCACAATGTCCACAAACTGGGCAGGGGCTTTGGGAATCCAGATGTTGGGGACTACAACTTGAATCTTTTCCATCCATTCTAGTTGAGGATGATCAAATTGTAGTATCCAACAGGTGTAGAGCTGAAGGTTGACCCCCCAATGTATGTCATAGATATGTTAAAAAGAGAAGTGGCTGTCATAAGTGGGTGCTTACTTGCATATCAGCACTAGCAACATATTAGCAATGTGCAGCTACAAAATGAATTGTGAATGAAAACTGCATGCTAATATTTGCTGTAAATAGCAAATGTTTAGGTGCAAGACTTGTTTCAATGGAGTTAATATTTACTATGAGTATTGCACATCTGATCAGTGTAGCTTTCAATAGCTTTCCATTTGGAAAATTACACTTCCTGCAATAAAATAATTACTTTCCAGTGTATGAGCTGGATGCTATTTCACAGCTTTTATCTCCAAATATCCCAATAGAGATCAACTTGAATTTGCAAGGTAAAATGCAGTGATAATGACATCACTTGTAGTGAAATCCATCCCCCTAGTTGGTATGTTTAAACAATATGTTTTATCATGCATGATCAATAACTTCATTGATTATGATTATTTATACAGATTTTCCCAACAAATGATTTAAGATTTCTGTTTGAAGCATTTCTCCTTGCAAAATATAATGATTACAAGATATACCATGTAAAAGTGCTCCAGTCACCCTGAGACAGTTTGGTTTGTTATATTTAGAATTAAAAGCTGTATATTGTACAGGAAATGTTCAGGTAACATACTTTATAACAAAATTAACCTTATGTTTTAGTGGCACAGTGTGGCATTTTATGTTAATTTCCTATATATTATATCAATTAGTTCTTTGAGGTCAAATTTGTTTCAAACATAGCCCAGTGTTTGCTAATTTTGGCAAAACACAGAAAATGATTAGTATAAACTGCCAGACTCTGGCACCCACAAGTTAAAGGGATAGTAATACTTTATGATTACTATCCCCCATATTGTAGATATTGGTAAAATAATATAATAGCCCCCAGGTTCATCTCTCAAACCTTTATGGCTTGAGAGATAACCGAAGGCATAAAGGTTTGAGAGATGAACCTGGCAGCTATTAAATTATTTTACAAATATCTACAATATGGAGGATAGTAATAATAAAGTATTACTATCCCTTTAAGGTTCTTTTTTCAAATTTGTTTTATATTAGAAAAAAGGCTACCACAACATACAGACAGGTTTTAACTCTCTTTAAAATCAACTAAATGTGTCTTAGGGTGATAGAACCACTTTAATTAAAATGTTATTGTAATGGAAGCTGAGAAGGGACCGCGTCGCCTTCTGCTATCGTTCCCGGGTCTCTCTCTCTCGCCGCTAGATAAGCGCCATCGGATGCACCGGTTGCAGTATGGACGGTCACTGGAAACAGTCGCAGGATCGCTGGAAGCAGGGAAGCATGGAGGAGTCCACGTCGCCGCCTGACAGTCCACAAAGTTAGGTCGCAGGAAACTGGCAGTAGGCGGTCGACGATTCAGGATACTTGGCGCAGATGGGTATCAGAGTGGATACTTTAGACCATAAGCAATACAAGACTCCAGGACTCCTTATTCACTCCAAACATAACTCACTTTATAGATACAAACCACAGATATTTATACACAAATCTTTACATTGCAACTCCTGGGTGAAACCAGATACAAAAGGGAGTGATCCAATCATAATACATCAGACAAAGGCCAGCAACAGATGGTCTTAACAGATACAATAACTCAGACATGATTACATTTCGGATACAAAAGGGTTTGATGAACAAAGGCTTGAGGGTTGGAACTAATTACCACATGGCAGGGGGTCTGACTGCAGTTCACAATGGCTTAGTTAACACCCAGCAGGAGGTCTGGCTACAGTACACATAGTCAGTGCCTTGAGGGACTGCAATATACATTGGAATAATTAACCCCTCACTGCCACCAATCTACCACAGGGCAGTAATACAGTCCATTTCCTCATTCACATAAAGCATATACAAACTATTTTTATTGCATAACCAGGGAAAAATGTCCACAGTTTTTGGTTAAACAAACTTATGGCCAGACAAGCTCAAGTAATGGGTAGGATCCGTTACAGTTATATTATAAATTTATATGAGTACAGCATAGTACTGTATTAGCTAAAGAAAAAGCAGGAGACCAGTAGATGAGAAGTCTCCAAACCATTGATCTGCAATGAGTTGGAGACCTCTATGGCAACAAAGACATTAACCATTTGAGTGCAATTCATTGCATACCCCTCTGGTACTCACAAGGTTAAATAAATAGTGAATAATCCCATTGTGAAGTGCCCAGATACATGTTATGCCATTTTTTACTGATAAGTAATGATCTCATCAACACACTGAGAGAATTACATTATGTATGACATTTTGTAACATAGTAACATAGCTGATGAGGATAAAAAAAGACATTATTATTATTATTCTTTATTTATATAGCGCAGCACTTTACAAGTAGGAATAGACATACAGCGGTATTAAATAGTAAATCAACTGTGGAGAACAGAAGGATCAGAGGGCCCTGCTCCTGAGAGCTTACATTCTAGAGAAAGGTAGGTTTGACACCCAATAGCACTTACTCCTTTTGTGTAAGTGCCTCCTGCCACATGAACTGCCAGTCAGTGGGTGGGAGTGAGAAGTGCTGTTGAGAGCAGTGGTCCAGGCAATAGGTGATTCTTGGTGAAATTGTATGGATGTAGTTGATAGGCTTCCCTGAAGAGGTGAGTTTTCAGGGAGCGTCTGAAGATTTGAAGGCTGGATGAGAGTCTGATTGGGCGGGTGAGGGAGTTCCAGAGTTGAGGTGCAGCACAGCAGAAGTCCTGTAGGCGGGAGTGGGAGGATGTGATAAGAGCTGTGGAGAGCAGAAGGTCATGTGCAGAGCAAAGATGGAGAGTGGGAGTGTATTTGGAAATGAGAGGTGAAATATAGATTGGTGAGGTGTTAGTGAGGGCGCTATAAGTGAGCACCAGAATTTTGAATTTAATTCTATATGCTAATGGGAGCCAGTGTATGGATTGACAGAGGGGTTTGGTGTCAGAGAAGCGATGAGTGAAGTAGATTAGTCTTGCAGCAGAGTTCATTATGGACTGTAGTGGGGTTAGTTGGGTGAGAGGAAGGCCAATTAGTAATGAGTTACAGTGGTCAAGACGGGACATGTTCAGTGTTTGGATTAGAATTTTGCAGTGTCTTCTGTGAGAAAGGGTCGGATTCTAGAGATGTTACAGAGGTCGAGGCGGCATGATTTAGAGATTGACGGGATGTAAGGAATGAAAAATAGTGCAGAGTCAAATGTGACCCCCAGGCAATGAGCTGTAGAGGTTGGTGTGATGGTAGCATTGTTAATGGTGAGGGTAATTTCTCGGTTGAGGCGGGTTGTGGAGGGCGGGAAGATAATTAATTCAGTTTTGCCAAGGTTAAGTTTGAGTTGACGGGAGGACATACAGGAAGACAAAGCAGACAGATAGTCAGATACTCAGGACAGGAGGGAAGGGGAGAGGTCAGGGGAGGAAAGATATATTTGAGTATCATCAGCATAGAGATGATGGTGAAACCCAAAGGAGTTTATTTGTTTTCCAAGGGACGCAGTGTAGATTGAGAAGAGCAAGGGTCCCAGGACTGATCCTTGAGGCACTCCAACAGACAGAGGGAGGGGTGGAGAAATGGAGCCGGAGTAGGAAACACTGAAGGAGCGGTGGGCTTGGAGGAGGAGTGTGTGATCTACTGTGTCAAAGGCAGCTGATAGGTCTAAGAGAATAGGTATGGAGTAGTGGCCTTTTGACTTGGCAGAGAGCAAGTCATTGGTCAGTGGAGTGATGAGGGTGGAATCCAGATTGCAAGGGATCTAGCAGGGAATGGGAGCAGAGGAATTTAGTGAGACAGTTATATGTGAGACGCTCAAGGAGCTTGGAGGCAAACAGGAGTAGAGAAATTGGCCGGTAATTTGAAAGTGAGTTTGGGTCCAGGGTGGGTTTCTTTAGGATGGGTGTGATGAGTGCATGTTTGAAAGAGGATGGGAAGGTGCCGGTTGACAGAGAGAGGTTGAATAATTGAGTAAGGACTGGAGTTAGTAGAGGAGAAAGTTATTTAGTGAACTGAGATGGGATGGGGTTGAGAGGGCATGTGGTTTTGTTTCAGTGAGTGAGGAGATGGGGAAACTTCATCCTCTGTGACAATTGAGAAAGAGCTTAGTGTGTATACGGGGGAGAGGTGATAGGGCTGGGCTGCATGGGTGGGAGTGATGGAATGTCATGTCTGATAGATTAGATCTTGTCCTTGAAGTGGGTGGCAAGATCTTGTTTGTGGAAGGTGTTTGTGTTGGTGGTTGTAGAAGAGATTTAAAGGTTGAAAAGAGGCATTTTGGGTTAGTGGAAAGATTAGAAATTAGAGAGGAAAAGTATGACTGTTTGGCCAAGGTGAGGGCAGAGTTATATGAATGGAGAATGAATTTGTAGAGTATGAAGTCAGCTGTGGAGCGCGATTTCCACCAGTGCCTTTCAGCAGTGCATGAGCACCTTTGGAGGTATCGCGTTTGTCTTGTGTGCCAGGGTTGTAGTGAGGTTGTGAGTGAATGGAGTGGAGTTGAAGGTGCAGCTGTGTCAAGGGCTGTTGTGAGAGTGCTGTTGTAGAGAGCAGTAGTTTGTTCTGGGCAAGTAAGTGTGAGGATGGGGTTGAGAAGAGGTTGCAGGGATGTGGAAAATTGTTGCGGTCAAGAGTATGCAGATTTCTCCACATGCTCTTGATCACGGCGGGGTGGATGGGTTTGCGTGGCTGAGCACTGGTCCATTATGATAGGCCAAAGGAAGTTGTTAAGGAGAGGAGTTTGAGGGCGGGGGGGGGGGTTATGATTATCTATAGGGATGCTGAGGTCAACATGTGTCCATCAAGTCCAGCCCATGCCAAAACACTCCTGTTGATCCAGAAAAATGCAAAAAAAAAACAACTGAAGCTATTTCTAATTAAGCCCCAAGTGGGTAAAAAAATTCCTTCCTGTCAGATAGTTCTCTGATTCAACAACCTATCTGTATTGAAGCCATGTGTCACAATTCTCAATATTTTTCTGTACTAGATAGGTATCCATTGCTTTTTTGAAAGCAGTTACAGTATCTGCAAGCACAACATCCCAATTTAAGGAATTCCATAGCTTTACCACCCTTACTGTAAAAAATATCTGCCTTTGTTTTAGTCAAAAGTGCCTTTCCGCTAGTCTTAATGGATGACCTCTAGTTCTTAGCCCAGCTTTTTGTGTCAGTAAATAAATGGATAGTTATTTGTATTGACAATTAATGTATTTGTAAATGGTAATCATATCATCCATTAGATGTTTCTTCTCTAATGTAAACCATTCCAGTTTGGCTAGTCTCTCTTTATAACTCTGATCCTCCAATCCCTTTATCAGTTTTGTTGCACGGGTCTGCCACTTTTTCCAGTTCAGTAAAGGAAGAATAATATTAGCATCCTGTGCATCTACACCTCTTTTTTTATGCAGGCTCGTACCCTATTTGCTCTTGCAGCACCTGAGTGACTCTGCACACTACTGTTGTGAAGTCTATCATCTATCAGTACTCCTAAATCTTTCTCTAATGAGGATTCCCCAAATTGTTTTCCATTTAGAGTATATTGTTTCTACAGCCCAAATGCATAACCTTACATTTATCTGCATTAAATGTTATCTGCCACTTTTCTGCCCATTCACTCAGTTTATTTAAATCCTTCTGCAGAGAAAAAAAAACATCCAGCTTTGTATGTATTTCTGTGCACAGCTTAGTGTCATCAGCAAAGATTGAGATGTTACTTTCAATTCCCACTTCTAGATCATTAATAAACACATTAAAAAGCATTGAGCACAGGACTGAACCCTGTGGCACCCCGCTTACAACTTGAAAATGTTCCATTTACAACAACTCTCTCCCATCTATCATTTAACCAGTTCCCAATCCATGTACAGATATCACCTCCTAAACTGATGCCTTTTAATTTATGCAGTAACCTGTTGTGAGGCACTGTATCAAAGGATTTTGCAAACTCCAAGTATACTACATCAACAGCAATTCCCTTGTCTAAATTACAACTTACCATTTTGTAAAATGCAAGTAAGTTAGTCTGACATGATCTACTCTTCATAAAACCATGATGACTCCTACTGATAATATTGTTGTCACTCCCATTCACCTGTGACCCCTTCTCCTCATTGGGCTGAATACCTTTATCTACCTGCTCTGCCATCTTACCTGTGCTTGATCTTTGTGCTTCATGCTTCTGAGTCACAACTTCTGATCCTCAGCATTTCCAGTTTCCTGTGTACCGAATCTTGGCGTGTCAAGTCTGCCGACTTGATCTTCCCTCCGACTTCGACCCGGCTTGTCTTCCGACCACGCTTCTATCTATACCCCTAGGATCTCCTTCTGTGTGGTTCCGACCTTCTTTGCCAGCAACAGGTTCCAGTTCGCAACAAGCTTCCCTCCAGCCGCCTTCTACCTGTGAGTCCTGCTTGTTTAATCATCCTTGTCGACTTCTCACACCTCAAGCCTTCCGACTGGTCGAGGTCAGCGTTGTCGGTTCTCTGATCTCTGCCTGGTACCTCTGACTAGTCAAGGGTGTGATTAGGCCTTGCTTGACTCCTTTCCTCTTGCCTGTCCAACTTGTCAAAGGCGTTGCAGGTCGTTGCTTCTAGGACCTCCGCCTCCAGACTTGCCGACAAGTCGAGGGTTTGGGAGTCAAAGACTTCACCTCCGAGCCCCGGGAGTCAAATACATTATCTCCAACTTCACCTCCGAGCCCCAAGAGTCGAATACTAAATCTCCGACTTCCCTTCTGACCTTGGGAGTCGACCTCCATATCTCCAACTTCATCCCTGAGCCTCAAGAGTCGAATTCTATTTCTACTACTGTCTCCTGATCTAACCTTTCGACTATCTCCAGAGACTTGGTCATAGAACTGAACTCTCTCCTCTCTCCTCCTGCATTAGGATCCAATTGTTGCCTTCATTCCTTTCTGCTCTATAACCTAGCTTGACTGTAGAGCTAGACAATTGTCTTCACATAGTTCTGAGTACTGTCAGTTAGTAACCCTTCAAATATCTTATCCACTATGAAAGTCAAGCTCACGAGTCTATAATTTCCTGGTTTGGATCTTGCCTGCTTTTTGAACAATGGAACTACATCAGCTTTCCTCCAATAACAGGGCACTATGCCTGCTGAAAGTGAATCAATAAATATTAAGTATAATTATCTTGTTATTACTGAACTTAGTTCCTTAAATACCTTTGGGTGTATACCATCAGGCTCAGGTGCTTTATTTAACAGAATCTTTTCCAGTCTCTTCTGGACTTTCTCCTCAGTAAGTTATGTAAATGATGGAGGAAACTCTGTGGTTTTGTCTGTTTGCCCATAGCCTGTCATTGTAGCTTTCTTTGTATATACTGAAGCAAAAAATGTATTTAGGGTGTCATCCATAGCTTAATCCTCACTAATCAATTCACCTGTCTCAATATCAACCATAATCTTTTTATTATTAATATACATGTCAAATTGTTTAGTATTTTACTTGCCCTTATTTGCAATATTTCTCTAATTTTCAATTTTAGTTAGTATAATTGCTTGTTTGCAGATTTTATTATATTATTTATATTTTTTAAATGATGCATCTAACCATCAGACTTAAACACTTTAAGAACCTGTTTCTTGTTTCTTATTTCTCTGCAAACCTCATTATTAAGCCACATTGGTTTTGCTTTACTCTTCTTATGCTTATTCCCCAATGGTATATATTGATGTGTATATTTGTCTAAGAGAATTTTAAACAAATTGAATGATTCTTGTGCATTTTTATCTTTCAATATTACATCCCACTGAATATTCTTTAACACTGTTTTTAGCTTTGTAAAATTAACCTTTTTAAAATTGAATGTTTTGGTTAAACCCTTACTATTGGGTTTCTCTTAGCAAATTTCAAAGGATACGATATTGTGGTCACTGTTGCCTTAACGTTCCTTTGTCTGTATACTGCTTATCATGACAGAATTGTTTGAGAGCACTAGGTCAAAGCAAGTCCTCTTTTCTAGTTGGCTTCTCTACTAACGGGGACATACAATTGTCATTAATCATACTTAAAAATAATTTCTCATTGTTATGCTGGAAGTCATATTGCTCCAGTCAATTTCATTATAGTTGAAATCTCCCATTATACTTACATTTAATGATCTAGTATCCTTTTCCATTTGCATTAAATGTTGGGCTTCCTCAAACTCCCCAATATTAGATAGCATATAGCAAATTTCCATTAACATCTTTTTATTATGTGCCCTTAGTGTGTATTTCAACCCACAGCGGCCTCTATGTTTTCATTGGAACCTTCATTTATATCTTCTTTTTTGGCTTTTTGTTTTAAAGGGATAGTAATGTTTCACAATAAAAACAACTCTGATTAATCTTCATAGTATTTGAGCCATGGAGAGTGTTATTTCAATAATGTGAGAGTTGTGGTTCAAGAGTAATTGAATGATAATGTATCCCCCTTTTACCCCTTCTACTGATGTAACACTGCTGACCTCAGAGAAGTAAGACTGTCTGGATGGATTGCAGAGAGGGACAATCTTCAATTAAAATAAGGAAAAAATTGAAAAACCTGTCAAGGGGGGCAGTGTTTTCCTTATGCTCACAGTTAGAAGGTTGTCCCTTGCTGTGAGCTGTCTGGTCCCAGGACCAGATTCCACATCTGAGGGGAGGTGGCTTACACTCTGTAAAATGGGCGGGAGGGAGATACTTTATCATTCAATTACTCTTGAACTATAACTCTGACAGTATTGAAATAACACTCTCCATCACCCAAATACTATGAAGATTAATTGGAGCTGCTGTTTTTGTGAAACATTACTATCCCTTTAAATCAGTGTTGGTGTTGTACAATTTTGTAGCATACAAAATTTCAAAGAACTTGTCATGTACCATCTTAGTTCATTGTCCTAATTTATTATACTAACTGCTGTGATTAAAATTAATGTGTTAGAATAAGCACATCAGAGAGTATTCCCTATCATGGAGAGGGATATCATCTACTTTTAATGTACTTGATTAAAAAAGATTTCCAACAAAAAGCCTTGTGCATTTTGGTACTAGAAAATTAGTACATGCTAAACAAAATGGCTGCAATAATAAGATATATGGTCCTTTCTTACATCCAATTACATCTTGCATTTTCAGTTCCTTATAATTTCCTTATATTTACTGTATGTACTCCATTACCAGCAGCACTGCATAAGAGGATCCAACACCTCTGAAAGACAGCCAAGTAATAGTGTGTCTGGAATCTGTATCTGCTTCTAATATTCAACTGTCAAACCCCAAGAGTCTTCTAGTAAAATATATAGAAAAAATATATATATATATATATATAAAACTGAAAGTGTTTTTCTTCTTTTGTTAGGCCAGTGGTACTATGGATCAAACCCTTGAATATTAGAGAGGTTTCTAACATCTAAGGGTTTAACCCTTAAAGACCAGAATGGTGTGGAACTCATGCAAAAACAATGAGGTGTGCACCCCTCTACTTATTAAAGAGATAAAATGCTACAGATACTTGAATTATAAATATGTGTAATTGTTTCAGTATGGTTTGAATGAACACACTCATAATCTGTGGTGCAATTAACCATTTTTTATTCTTTTGAATGCAACCGATTTGTTAATTGTGGTCCACTTAGTGTAACTGATTATGTGCATATATTTCTGTACTTTTAACTTGATTATCCATGATAGTAACAAATGAAAATTTGTGATACTATATCTGTTTATAAATATAGTTAATGATTAAAGTCTGTTGTTTTGTTGTTTTTATGCTGAAGGTATTTATGACCCTGTATTGCTGAAGCACTAATGTATTTGTAACAGCAATTCTATCCACACTAAGCAGGAAGAATACAAAGCATCTGATCAAGGCTGCAAGAATGGGGTTATATTAAACCAGTGTGAGGTAATTAGACACCTAATTATTTATCATCAGTCATGATATATACTTTAATTTTACACAGAATATGAAAGAGCTTAAAGGGACATTAGTGTCCTATTACATTTTTTAGAGTTTTGTAGAGCTTGAAAAAATAAGCTAAATGCTACAAATCTTATCTCTCAAACCGCTATGGTTTGAGAGATATCATCCGCTAAAGTTCCTCTTCTCCTTCTGTCAGCTGTAAAGCTGACAAAAGGAGATCTGTGCCGGCCAACACGAGTAGGCTCTTCAGCAGAGGAGCAATAGTGTGATTTAAAAAGAATTACTTCTTTGGAATGGTCTAAAAAGTTTGCTTGCAAACCAGTCACACTTTGTAGACCGTTCCAAAGAAGTAATTATTTTTAAATTGCGCTATTGCGGCTCTTCTGAAGAGCCACTTGTCGGTCCCCTGAACAGAAACTCCTGCTGTCAGCTTACAGCTGACATCAGGAGAAGAGAGGGATGATATATCTCAAACCATAGGGGTTTGAGAGATAAGATTTGTGGCATTTGACTTATTTTTTTAAGCTCTACAAAAAGCTAAAAAATTGTATGGGACATCACTGTCCCGTTAAGTCCAGGAATAGGATTAAATAAAAATGTTTGATTGATCCCTTCATGTTATAAAGCAATGATATGTAAGCTATGACTCTACTACTGTTGTCAGACTACAACTCTCATCATCCTGAACAAGCCATTAGCTGAAGATTACATTTGGCATGATCAGATTTAAGTTTCATCGGATGTAAAATATACATTAAGATTGCTCTAAAATGTATAATATTGTAGTTATCTTATTTTCTTGATGACAGAGACATTCACTATTGTTTAAAGGGAACAAACAAATAGATAAACTTATTAACTCCTTAAGGACCAGCCATGAATCTGTGTGCATGGCACTTAACTACCACTTGGCATTTTTTGGGGAAATGTAATCAGGGATCCAAGAACAGAGTGCAGCCATGCAGGGACCCCTGAAGTCCATAACATACATATATGTAATGGGTCCTGAATGCAAGTTTTCCCATGATGACTTATATGTAGATTGTGGGTTGTTAAGGGGTTAAAATCAAGGTTGTGTAATATAACTTTAGCTGTCTCCTGATGGCATGTTCAAAAATCAGCATCTTTTCTTCAACCTTCACATTTCAAATTAAAAAAATATTTTAGAATCGCCAACTAAACACAATTTCAATATGTTGTATAGGTGCCCACCCCCCCATCCCTCTTCATTGTCCTGTCTTCGCACAGACACCAAAAGAAAATGACATGTGCAACAAATTAGGAATATGTGCCAATGTATGAACAAAAAATGCTGTCTTTTTAATAATTTGTCTTTCATGAACTGACATTGGGTCTATTATGAGTAAAAGATTCCAGAAAGTAAGTTAATTACTGGCTCCTAATATGTGTACCAAATTTTAGAAATATGGCTATCATTTTCTAATTCAATACAAATATGTTTGGAGTTTACTAGACTGGGCAAAGTGAGGCCCTCCAGCTTTTTTAACTTAATGTTTATTTATTTTTCATAAAAACTGAAGAGGATGAAAGTATAATGTAAAGCAGGCAAGTTGGCAAGTTGCTGATGATTGTAGACCCCAGTTATAGACATTAACAGATGGAAATCCTTTAATTAATTACCCTTGATGTGTATGGATTTTCAAAACATAAAAATCTGATAATCATAATTAAAATATCACAAAACTTTGGCATTTTTCATAAATAGACAATCCAATTATACCATGTTTTCAGTATTCAAAATTACAGCAGCAGGAGATAATTAGCATAATGCTATCATAAAAAGTAAATTGAATATTTGAAATAAACTATTCTCATTAGTGTATCTTAGATAGATATGCAGTTTTTGATTCTATAAAAAGTTATTTTATTTGCAGCACATAATTTATTGGTATTTCTATGGAAATTGTCCAATATAAGTACTATAATTTTAAGACTGTAAGTTCAGTTCCCAAACATGTCTCCCAAATGTTACTATTATAATCTATTAGCCTTAGCTCCAATGTATGCCAAAGTGATTTTGTATAGTTGGGGGTGATGATATAAACACACAGATACAGATCAATGCATCTACGTCTGTCTATCTATCTATCTATCTATCTATCTATCTATCTATCTATCTATCTATCTCTCTAGCTAGGTTTATCATAGATACTCAGTAGACTGTATGGGAAAAAACAGGAGAAAGAAGAAAAGAAAATAATAATGTCAAAATGTCATATAATTCGGATAACAAAAAGGAAAAGAAGATATAGTTCTACTTATTCTAAGGTTCTGCAAGCAATCATAGAACATGCACTGCAGAAATCCTGCAGCACCAAATTAGAGACAAAAGTATCAATTGATAAATAAAGAGTTTTATGAATATTGGGGCAACTCATCCAACTGAAATTTCTTCACAGGTCATACTTTACCTAGTTAAGGTTATGTAAGGTTGGTATTAGGGCTAATGACCTTTGTGACTAATGCTCTCAGGATACTTTTTTGTATCTCGTATGGGACTGTCCTGGGGTCTTCCGGTTTTGGGAGTGGGTCTTCTCCTCTCTGTCAGGGGCCGTGGGCAGACTAATCCTCCCGAACCCAAAGCTAAGTATTTTATCAATTTTCCCTGACAAACTGGACACTCGCCCTGTTAATTCCCTTGGGAGAGAGACTTTAGTTATGGTGCATAAGATAGTTACTATGGCGTGAATGTCTGCCTCTCCACCCTCACATGATCACTGGGTGCATCTGGGGGCTCAGATTCTTCCATACTACCATTTAGTATCCACCCACAGAGAGACCCTGCATAAGTTTCATGTAAAACTAGAGAGGAGTAAGTGACTAGTGCTCACCTAATGCTGAATGCTGGGTATAAATGGCAGGTCTGTAACACTGTAGTCTATTAGTGTAATATAAACACTCCAATGGGTCTATATATATATATATATATATATATATATATATATATATATATGGAAAAAGTAAGAGAAGTGTATAGGATTTTCCACAATAATAATATTTTCACTGTAGACCAGATGTAATGTTTCAGAGAATATTAGTCTTCCAAACCTGACATCCCCTTATAGATGTGTAATACAGATGAATGTCTGATAAGTCTGCAGTGCCTTACAGTTCTTGATTCAGAAAGGATGTTATGAAGTGTAGGACAATTGGCTTCATAGATTTTGTTTGACAGATTATGTTAAATCCATAGAGTTCCTTGCTGCCAACTAGACCCGGGGATAACTCAGGCATGATACATGTAAAGACAAAAGAAGAAAAGAGCACACCAGAACTTATAAGTGTAGAGATTTCAATTGACTTCAATTGTTTTTTACAGGATAGTATCATGTATAAAGTGATGGTGAATGTACTAGTGGATAAAATAACTATACTGGTTGGACCGGATAAGAGGTGAGGTGAAGGTGAATGCCCAAAAGGGTATCGTTAAATGATTTTATATGGCTAGGCCATTTTTCTGGCATTCTGAAAACTTCTAAATTCTAAAACATTTTTAAACTAATTTACTCTATAGAAGAACTATATTACGATCTCTGAAAGATCGCTAGTTACATCAAGCACCAGTGGGCTTAAAGTGAGGACCTGCTAAATACGAAGGTATAGGGGAATTGGAAATAAGTAGATGCCCAGAAAAGCAGGACACGAAGAAGGAGAGGGGCTGTATGAGGAGATCCGAGGTGGATAACAATGACAGACCACTAGTACAAGGCAAGCAAACAAGAATTGGCCTGGTAAGCTCATATTAATATTACTGATATTGATATTAGCTCTTCACCACCAATTTGTTTCTAATCTGCACTTCCATTTTTATTTGGCTAGACCATGTACTAGTGGGTAGTCTTCACTGGTATATCAAATTAGCTCTCCCACACTACCTCTCCTCCTGCTTACCTCCAACTTATTTTCGAGGCACCGCACCAATCTCCCCATCATTTAGTGTTACCCTTTTAGGCATTTACCTTCACCTCACCTCTTATCAGGTCCAACCACTATAGTTATTTTAGTCCACTAGTACTTTAATATCACATCACTTTATACACTATACTTTCTTGTAAGAAACAATTGTAGTCAATTGAGATCTCTACACTTAGAAGTTCCACTGACGCTGTCTTTTCTTTTGTCTTTATGCGATTTGGAGAGATTCGATTTTTCATTTTGGGGTGAATCCCTCTCCCTAGATTTGGTGCTGGGGGTGGTGGTGCACTGTAGGTGCTGGGGGGAGGGTGGCCCCCTTGGATGTAGAGAGACTTACCCCCCTTTTTTAAATTTATTTTCTTCTTCATTGTTGTTGGGAATTTTGTTTGCACAATGTAAAAAAATTTAAATTTTCAGGATGATTGATCTGTACTTCCAAGTGTCCTCTATGTTTTCTCGTCTTGTATACATGCCTAGAATGGGACTGTGTTGATGTAATTGTTATGTTTCATGCATTGTCTTGTTCTGTGCCCTATCTCAAGGCTGTCCTTAATAAAAATAAAATAATAAAAAAAGAATATTGGGGCACAGATATCAAGATAAGTGCTTAATAAACCTGGAGCAACCTGAAACTAAAGAAAAATACATGGTACATGATACATGGTACATTTTTTGTTTCTCCTCAGTTGAACTTTTGCATTAATATATATTCTTCATTTAGTATCTGCCCCCCCCAGGGGATCTTGTTTCTTGTGAATAAATCTAGAATATCAACCTCTACAGAAGATGCCTGGATCTATCACAACACTTTACAATGGTGTGTTCTATGACCACATCCATTACTTGTGAATAGGGCCAAAGTCCAAAACATTGTTTTGTTTATCAGACAGAAAAGCCTGTTACAAGTGCTACAATTGTGTCATTTGTATGAAAGACTCCTAAGTAAGTCTTTAAGAACCACTTATTTTCCTTTAGTTCCACTTAGCAATGCTGATTTGAGGGCCAGAGGGGTATGCAACACATTGCAAAGCACGCAAAGGGTTAAACAAACTAGCTGCAGTGGAGTTTGACTGACAAGATCTAGAAACCATTTTAACAATGTGTCATTTGTTACAGCTATTCTGAATGGGCTGTCTTTATGACTGTTTGTGTGTGTCTGTTCAGTTAATTAGAAAGACTTTAGAACAGTAACTGAGTGTCAGTTGTACTAATGAAGAATGGATTAATGAATAAAATGCAGTTCTATGTAGCAACAATATTTTATTGTTAGCTATGCAAGGCCCTATGCACAAAGACAATTTCTCCAAAACCAATTGTTAATTTATACTGGATACCATTTGCATGGAGGCATAAATGGTTAATTTTTTTTTGCAGGAATTACAGACCCCAAACTTCTAACACTGGAGGCTTCCTAACAAGACTTTAATGGGAGAAGCCTGAAGAACAGAAATCCTGCAGAAATAATCATGTCTGCCCCATGGATAAGATATCTAGAATCAATTAAGAATTCATTTTGCAGAACCAGTCCACACACTTGATTCATAGCGGCTAGCATAATTATAATTAAGGAACCCAGTAGACAGAAATAGACTGTGTTACGGTTTCTTTAAATTATATCTCAAAAGTGGAAAGTTGAGTTCTATCACTGTACATTGTGATGGTCATTTACATACTAGAAAACATAAGCTATGCCTTCCATTTCCAACTACTACTCTATGATCTTTCCATTATATTTCTTGCAGTGATGTCTCAGTTAATAAACTGCACTGAATGTGCCTAATTGAGAGCACACTTTGTGAATGAGAAGCTAACAACATGGGATCTTGATTAGTTGCACAACATGGGGTTATTCAGGTTTCTGCACTCTTTGCAGATGAACAGTAGCCTATCTTTTCACTATTAATCTGCCCATTGTTGAGTGGTTAGTCACACAGCATGCACCGAAAAAAGACACTTACGGACATATGTACAAAGAAATAATAAAATTATTGGGAAAATCAACTGCACCATAAGTAGCAAAGAGATATAGTTATAAAACTAGAGTGATAAAGAAGGTGTCTGTAAATCTGTCTCAAACTGACATCAGGATATGTATAAATCTTTAGTGACTTTTTTGCTAAAACTCCCGTCAGCTGACTTTTTTTTTTGAAAAGTGGTGTAGAAATCGTTGTGTCCAAATAAGAATTTCACTAATCGCACCAAAAATAAAATCAGTTTCAGTGATAAACCCTTTGAATGCCAGAGGCATACCACCTCTGGCACTCAAAGGGTTAAATCTTAATGGCAAGTATATTCTGTTAATGGAAGTATACAGTGACAGCTATATACATGAAAAAATGTTCTCAGTTATGAATTTTCTCAAAATATCCTCAGACATATTTATAAACATGACTTTACTTCTTTATAAACAAGGCCCATCATTGTACATTATATCGACAATTCTTAACCCTTTGAGTGCCCGAGGGGTACACAACGCATTGCAAAGCACTCAAAGGGTAAACGTACACTAAGAAGACTTTTTATGCATCTCCACCAAAATTCCTAATATTTACAGTGATTGAAATGGAGCTTTTAAAGGGATAGCAATGTTTCACAATAAAAGCAGTTCTAATTAATCTTCATAGTATTTGGGCCATGGAGAGTGTTATTTCAGTTCTGTCAGAGTTGTAGTTCAAGAGTAAGTGAATGATAAAGTATCCCCCTCCCACCCCTTTTACTGATGTAACACTGTTCATCTCAGAACAGAAAGGTGGTGTCCAGATGGTTTGCAGAGAGTGACAATCTTCAATTATCATAAGGGAAAAACCTGAAAAACCTGTCCAGATGGCAGGGCTTTCATTGTTCTCACAGTAAGAAGACTGTCCCTTGCTGTGAGCTGTCTGGTCTTAAGACCAGATTTCACATCTCGGGGGAGGTGGCTTAGACTAGATAAAACTGGTGGGAGGGGGCTACTTTATCAATTAATTACTATTGAACTACAACTCTGACAGTATTGAAATAAAACTGTCCATGGCCCAAATACTACGACGATTAATTGGAGCTGCTTTTATTTTGAAACATTACTATCCCTTTAAGTTCTTGAATACCTCTTCTTGAGACCTCTCTAGCTCCCAAGTGTTAAACAACCTTATTTAAATCACAGTAATATTTTTATTTGTCCCCCATGATACAGTGTTTTTTCTCTAGAATTGCTCCTCTATTTATTTATGCTAATTACCCTTTGCATGACATTACGTTCCAGAACGAATGACAGTGCTTGAAAACATTATGGCAAAGCATTCAGCTTGTTCACATTCAATAAACTTTACATTTGAAAGGAAACTATATGTAATAGACTAACTGGCTAATAACTTTTTGAGTGCCGCAAGGAGGGACAAAACAATGCATTGCATATTCGTATAGCACTGAGAGGGTTAATTGAAACCTATACCCTGAATCTCAATTTGTTTAACAGAAGGACTTACCTCAAATATGTGTATTTCAGACAGCTGTCTTGTATTTCTATACTAGTTGAAGAGCCCGTTACACATGCCACAGTGCCACTGGCAGCCGGTTGCGGGGCAGTCATGCACAGTAGAGACTGCCTGCTCCGCGGTTGATACAGTGCCAGCAGGTGGCGGTGCAGCCATGCTCAGTAGAGACTGCCCACACCGCAGCTGATACAGTGCCAGCCGGTTGCGGTGCAGTCATGCTCAGTAGAGACTGCCCGCGCCACAGCTGATACAGAGCGGGACACTCCTTTGGAGCGTCCCACTCTGTATCAGCCTCGTCACGGGCAGTCTCCACTGTGCATGATTGTGTTACACACTTTTTAGCAAATTATTATATAGGATACTTCTTTGCATTTGATTTGTGTTGTATAGAGTTCAAGTTAATTTCAGTTTACAATCTAATAAAGACAAATAATAAAGAGAAATGATCCAAATAATAAATATTGAAACCTATTGTTGAGTTCAACAGAGATCACAATATAGTTGTAACTGAAGCTACAATGCCAACAAACATAAACATATATATATATATATATATATAGAGAGAGAGAGAGAGAGATTATTTCAGACAGCTGTATGCAGTGACATCTAACTAGGTAAGTCCTTCTGTTAAACAAATTGAGAACCACTTATTCAAAGGATATACTTCCCATTTAATATGTGTTACACAAGGACTTACTTATCAATAGAGATGAGTGAAGCAATATATCTTTGTTTCACAAACTGATTCAAGGGACCATGAAGAAAGTTTGGGTCCTACTGAACTAATTCATGATGAATCATGTATGGACAAATGGAGGGTGAGAGAGGGAAAAAGGGGAGCACAGGAAGAGAGAGCAAGAGGAGGGGTGGGAATTGGAGTGCTGGAGAGTTCTTGAGATAGAGGGGGCAGGAGTGCAGGAGAGTCGGAGGAGCCAAAGGAAAATGGCAGAGAAAGGAGCTGAGAGATGGAGAGAAGAGGATGGAGAGAAAGGCCTTGGGAGAATGGGAGACAGAGAGTGTGAACTGAAGAGATAAAGTGGGGAGAAGGTGGGAGACAAAGTGAGGGAGAGTGAGATAGATGAGGAAGTTGTCTAACATTTCTGTCTGTCTACTAACCTATGGAAGAAACTCTCCTACCTTGTTCAGACATGTGACCTAGAAAAGAATGTGTTTGTTTGATATCAGAAGCTAAGAAACTCTGCTAATTATATATTTTTTAAAGACATCACATGATCGCTCTCCATTGTGTTTGTTCAGTTAACCCTTTGAGCGCACAAGGGGTGTGAAACACATTGCTTTATGCCCTTCCAGTACTCAAAGGGTTAAACAGCAACAAATGAAGAAATGAAACACCTGTTTCGCAAGCAGTTTTGTGTCCATGCTTCATAGCAATTGTGAACCTAAAGAATGTTTTACTACCACAGGAAAGAGACTGGACAGCACTCGGTCTCTATAATAAATAAACCAGTGTACTCTATGACCCCCCAAAAAGCTGCTACAATCCTAGAAGATGCATAAACAAAGGAGAGCGCTAATATAATATACCAGTCTGGGGGTTTAAACCCTAAGAGTATCACAACCAGTATACCTTTGCCCGCAATCTGAGTGCTAACAACCTCATTGCCACAAGATACACTGCCCAAGTGTCTGGGGAGATGGTGAATGTACAGGAGGTTATCCATTACTGCCACGAGATTACTGCCTGACAATCCATCAAGGGTAGTTGTGTGTGGAGAGGAGGCCATTCACAACAGCATTGTATGTTATAAAGAACTTGGCAGCACTCATTGACAACATTGAAGTCTGAGGACCACAGTTGGGAGAGATACTTCGTTTCAATGTGATTCGTACATTAGACTGGCAGTTGCATTGTGTGAAACAGGAGTTGGAAGTCCGATTTCATTAAGACACTGGATTTACATTTGGACAGCCCTGCAGTAAACTGGGAACATTCTGCATAGGATTTATACAATAGCAACTTTTTAAAGTATTTTAGATACTTAATGTACTATTAATATTGTTTTTATGTTTTATTTGTTTTATTAAATAGTTTATATTATTTATATAGCCTTTTTTTTTTTACACATTTTTTAGTTCTGCACCTCACTTTCCCTTTCTATAGTTTGGAGTGTGCGTCTGGGTGTGTGCCCCTGACACTGTACTAGTGCACACATCTAACTAGTAGATAGATATACCTGACTGGTGTTTGAAGGACAAGTTCACCCAATATTGCCTAGTTATAGCTGCACTCTTTCAACATGGGTGGCAATTTTCTCTAGCAGTTACTCAGATAATCTTGCTTACAATATAGTGTTTCACAGTACTTTCTTTCTTCTCCTTGGCTACCTGTTGTTGTGTAATTGTTGAATCAACAAAAACAAGGGGGATACAGCAAATGTTGTATTTGATGGACACATTTTTTCTTTCAACCTCATCAACTGTTACTATGGTAAGAATGACTGCAAAAGTACCTTCATAAATTGGAAGTTTAAGGCTGGAAGTGACTTTCCAGCTCCTGTATCTTCCATGAAAACATCTGGAAGAAGGAGAAGAGCGAAAGTAGCGTGAGACATTGAACTTGAACATGAAACCAAATCTATGGAATTGCTACAGCTAGGCAAATGCTACCATTTCTGCAAAAACTGTTAGCAAGTATGCTAGCAAATATAAAATAAAATTTTAGGTGATTGTGAGCCTGATGTACAAAGGAGAACCTAATCAATTGAGGAACAAACCTTTTTTACCATAATGTACAAATAAAACTTCCTATTGATTGAATGGAGCTTTTAAACGATGTATTGTAGACCTCTCCAGCATTCAAAAGATTAAAAGTTAATCAATGGGATTTTTCTTAAATTATATCTCTCTGCTGTGATATGTGTTTGGTTTGCTCCAGAAGTGCTCCATTTCTCAGTATATTAGCCTCAAATCCAGTGCGATAGTTTATTTGGATTATTTACCAGCTGTAGAATCTGTTCAAACCTCAGGGTCACAGGTTCTGTCCTAGGAGGGTCTACTCAGCCTCTCACTTCTGAGGTAGACAAAATGAGTGCCCAGGCCAGGACATACTTGAAAACCAGGGACAATCTCAATGGAGGAGATGCACTAAGGTGTGATAAAGTGGTTATAAATGGGAAATAACTTCTCTAGGGGCATCACCTCAATTCCTTTGTCATTCTATGGAGCCCATGTGTCAGACTTTAGGGATCTTACTACATATGCTCTCTATGCACATTAGAGACGTTATCTCTACTTTATCACACCTTAGTACATCTCCCCATGGTATCCTTCCTGGTAAAATACTTTCATTAAAAAAAATAATAGTCCCCATAAGAGACAAATGTTTCTATATGTGTAATTCTAATTTAAATTGCAACTATCTCTCAGCTAGTTTCCCCTCATCATCTGTTCTTCTCTGGATGAAGAGCTAAAGAGAAAGCCTGAGCTATACTGAGACCCTTAGATGATCATTAGTACAGAGTTTAGAAAAAGGGTCCCTAGTGCTTTCTAGCAGATCTCACAAGAGTCTCTGACCTGAGCCTTTCAGTCTTAGAGTCCATAGTAAGATGGAGCATGACCTGACCATCCCCTATGATGAACTTAGCAATAAATGGAGCAGTGCTTGCAACTTGCTGAAATTTTGGCTATGACTCACAAACTTCCTGATTGCTTCCTGTCCCCCTGACCCTCGGCCACAAAATGTCTGAGAGGTGCTATTTTGGGGGTGCATATGGCTACACCTATAAAAGTAAACCACTAGAATTGCACTTTAGCTTTTCAAAGTTTGCTTCACTACAAGTACTGTTGGGTCTTAAGTTCCAAACAAAAGTGGAGTAATTTTGAGGTAAACCAATTGCACTACAGAGAAGAAATGAAAAATTACCTCATTTAGATGATTAATATAAATGGGGGTTTTAACCTCTTGGGTATTAGAAATGTCCCCAGTGCATTGCAGAGCAGTGAATTGGAGACCTCTATAGCATAAAAGAGCTCAAAACCCCAATTAAATCAATTAATCATTTTATTTGCCCCATATTCTGTAGTTGGATTGACCTGATATTGTCCCACATATATTGTGTGCCACATTTAGGAAAAATTCTATGGTGTTCTGTTTCAAAGAATCCATCCACACTCAGCTTTTAAAAAATGTAATAATTAATTATTTAGTCATTTTTATGCCATTGCATAAACTAAATCTGACTTGATTACATTAAAATTATGAAATTGCAACTTGTAGAAAACATAATATACAGGTTCCAGGGGAGCTCATAAGTGTATAGCATTTCCAGTACTATTCTATTAGTTATCATGTGTGTGTGTGTGTGTATGTGCATGCAGTCAGTAGAGATACAAGATCTATATCCTCCCCTCTTGGATGGTAGCTCCCTGTGTATTCAGATAGTACCTGCATTATTACCCTCACAAGGGTTTTGCTCATAGTACAGGTAAGGTGATATAGTTGCTTTTTAATTGCATGATATTTGTAACAGAAGCTAAGGACCCCGGGTTATCCTTAGCTGTCGTTTTTGGTCTCTCCCTCCTAGATGGGCTACAAATGGGTAGCGTGTCCAGTGAAACAGGATGGCTGGCTGGAACACGGGATCATAGGGCTCACAGCAAATGGTGAAGACATAACACAATGGGAGTATTCACAGGGAAAATGTAATCACAACACCTAATACAAAGGACTAACAACAGAAGGCTCAGGTTTACACTATGGGGCTGACGTGAGTGGATTAATACACAAAGAGCTTGGTTTAGGGTGAACAATTAAGCAAAAGGGCTTGAGGGACTGCAATACACATTTGAAGTAGCCTTGCCCACACTCAAATAATAAACCCTTAACTGCCCAGTCCAGTTAAAGGCTATGGTTTTAGTCTTTTTGGCATAGTTGTCCGCCAATTTAATGTATCAAAGTTCTAAATAGCCTGTGGCAATGGACTGACAATCCATAGGCCCAGGAAGGGCTTCCAGTAACGGACTGTGGTCCGTTACAATATTAAATACATGTTCACTTGAATTTGAGGCAGATAGGCACTTGCTTAAACGTGGGGTGACTTGAAGTGGCTGGCAAGCTTATCGTGGTTGCAGCCAGAATATTGTAAAAAAAAATAAATTGTTTGTTATCTATAGTAAGTCACTGTTTATTTACTGTTAAAGGTCAGAATTTGAAGTACAGACTTCTTTTTGTTTAACTTGTAGAAAAAATCAGTGCAGTTGCACTCCAGTAACAAATCACTACTGACACCTGTAAAGGAGCAGTAAACATTTACTACAACAAATATATGTGTTGGAATTTTCCCTCCTAAGTTAACCAAGTGTACTCCCACTGTCTGGGAATTCTTTATTCAAAGTTATTACAGTTACAGCTAGTGTCAAGTAGTGCCCAAATGGCAAATTTTATTTTATAATGCACTCTATGGGGAAGCTTGAATCACTGATTATGCTTGTCCATAGTAAGTGAGAAAAACAGCACCACTTGGTGACTAGAATAGAAAATTGTAAATAAAATGAGCAGTACTCATCTTTAAATGACACATATCCTAGAAGTAGGAATAGTCTTGTATTACTCAGCAGTAGAAACCCAAAATTGTAATTTTTTTATTCCCCAAATATAAACAAAATGTTACCAGTAATATTTACTCTGCCTATAGTTTACCATTTGCTGTTTTTATGGTGTAGACATGGTAAACTTCTCAGTGTCTGTTAATGAAATAATTATTTCAGTTTTGCCAAGAAACAAAATGCTTCATTAATATACAGACACTGTAAATTTGAACTGTGATCAGATGCTGTATCCCGTCAGCAGAACAAATTAAACAGTCACAAGATTTGCCAAAAATGTCTTACAGCCAAATGTATCCTATGGGGCTTTTGTTCCTAGATATGAAAGACATGGGGAAAAATATATTCAATTAATGGAAACTATCTAGATTTTCTTTGGATTTATGTTGTAAATGTATGACCTTTGTTTAATGAGTAGTCATTGAAACTATCCTTTATGTTTAAGTGCTAGTTGCTTTTAAAATGTGTTGTAAATAATGGATTTGAAATGATGATGATTCAGATAAAGCATGCACACATACACACACACACACACACACACACACACACACACACACACACACACACACACACACACATGTATTTAATTTAGAATAGCCATTATAGCATGACCTACAGGCATGCTTTCTAATCTATGCTATGTACAAAGCAGCCTGAAGTACAAAATTCCACACCTCACACTGGCCTGCATCCTATAGAACAAGAAAATGTGACCATCACCCACAGATGACATCCTTGAAAAACTTAGAGGCTATGTTATCCCTATCAGTGCTGTGGTAATGATGACCTATACTCACCTCACACTGGCCTGCATCCTATAGAACAGGGCAGTGTGATCATCTCCCATAGCCGACATCCCTGCAAAACTCAGAGGCTATTTAGCCCCTTCACTGCTGAGGGAATGATCAACAATACTGCCTCATATCTGTATTCCCTACAACCCCAAAAAGTAGTCTCTCCACTCAGTCCCTCGCAAGTGGTTACCCTAAAATCACTTGGCATCTTCAAAGGCACTCACAGGGGCTTCCGTGATGGAAAATCAAAATGTAAAGTTCAATCTCCAGATACTACCATAGCCACTCGGCCACTTTGTTTACCTGCAAACCCAACTGAAGTCATTCAACACAAAAGCCACATAAAGCACACAATCAAATCAAGGAATCCTCTTTGTATGATCCATATAAGAAGACACACCATTTCCAAAGTACAGAGCAAGAACTCAGAACCCCAAAACCGTCCTATCAGATCAATCCTGTGCAATGCCAGATCAATAAAGAATAAAATAGCTATTATTGCTGACCTTATTGAAACATGCAAATTAGCGTGCATTATAGAATCGTGGCTAGATGACAATGCGGGGCCTATCCTAGAAGCAGCTGTTTCAGGCAATTATTCGGTGTTTCACCACCCGAAACAAGAGCACAAGGGAGATGGAGTAATGATTTGTACGAAATCATCCTTAAACCCCAGGCCAATATCAGTACACACACCCTAATCTTTTGAATGTGTAGCTGCTAGCATCTCAATGGATAGAGGATTTCGGATACTTTTAATATACAGACCCCCCCAGGAGATGGGAAGAGGTTCCTTCAAGAACTCTCAGACCTTTTGACTGGTTTAATCCTTGAACACGCTAGATGGCTTATATTGGGAGACTTCAACACTTGTATTGATGACACACTATCCTGGCTTGGACAGGATCTCCTCAGCCTGATGGGTGCCCTCGGTTTCATACAAATCGTTGCCACTTCCACCCACAGAAAAGGCCATACGCTTGATCTAGTGTTCCAGTCTGGACTAGAAGTGTCACCAGTAACTATAAATCCAGTTGTATGGTCAGACCACCACTCCATACACTTTTCCATTGTATCACAATCAGCTAGACCCTAGCCACAGAACCTGGTCAAACACTGCTCATTAAAAGGGGTAACACCATTGGATGTAACATCAAATATGGATCTAAGTGAACTGATGAGCACTTGTGAAGACCACAGATCCTTCCAACTGACAACAAAATCCATGAGAGACACCCTAGAAAGCATTGCACCAACATGCATACGCAGCATGAAAACTCACAATAATGCACCTTGATTTGATAGCACCATCAGAGAAATGAAGAGAACAGGTCGTAAACTTGAGAGAAGGTGGCACAGGACACATGACCTAAAGGACAAAGCAGCTCTTACCAAACACCTCAATGAATATCAATTTAAGATAACTCAGAAATAATCTTTATTTTTGTAATGCAAAATTACACTCTCCCGCAACAGACCCAGGCAACTGTTTCACACAGTAGAAAGGCTCTGCAAAGCAGCATGCATGCATATACTCATCAACTTCTCTCAGGATAAGTGTGAAGAATTTGCAACCTTCTTCACAGACAAGATTTTCTCCATCCGAGCCTCTATCACAGCAGGCCACCAGTTACCCACCAGAACCACTACAGTGGAACACCAGATTCCCCCAGTTTATGGTCTACTTTTAAAAATGTGGATATAGAGGAAGTTAAAATAACCATGCAAAAGTTGCACCCCACTACTTGTGACTTAGACCCTGCCCCAACTCGTCTTATATCCATATGCACTGAAACACTCACTCCATCCCTCACAAATATAGTGCAGTGTTCACTAAAAACTGGAAACTTCCCGGATCCTCTAAAAGAAGCAGTGATAAAAACCCTCCTAAAGAAATCTTCATTAGACCCAAATTACAGACCAGTATCCAACCTTCCATTTCTGGGAAAATCATAGAAAAAGTAGTGGCAACTCAGCTAGAGGCCCATCTATCAAGCTATAACATCTTTGATCCTTTCCAGTCAGGTTTCAGATGTCGCCACAGCACAGAGTCCGAGTGCTGAATGATCTCCTTACGACAAGAGGCAAAGGTGATTACTCCATCCTAATCCTCCTGGATCTCTCAGCTGCATTTGACACCATTGACCATGGGATTTTAATAGAGCTCTTGCAGCACATCTGTGGTCTAGGAGGCACAGTTCTAAAAAGGTTTAAATCTTTACTCACTGGTAGATCACAGAGAGTAACATCAAGATCTTGCTCATTGGCACCAACAGAATTAGCCTGCAGAGGTCCACAAGGTTCTGTCTTGTCTCCCATGCTACTCACAATTTACTTGCTACCACTGGTGGACATCATCAGGTGGCATGGCCTAAGATATCATTGCTATGCAGATGACACACAACTCTACTTCTCCTTTGCTCCAGATTCTAAAAACCCAAGAGTTGCTTAGCAGACCTCATAGAGTGGATGAATGCTAGTTGCCTAAAAGAACCCTGATAAAACAGAGTTACTCTTGCTGATGGGACCCCGGGCAACAATAATATTTCATGATCACCCAACTGGTCTGGAATTTGGAGGCTCTGAACTCATTAGTTCAACAGAGATATGAAATCACGGAGTGATTATTGACTATGGACTGTCACTTAAACATTAAACAGCAGATTTCTTCTGTAATAAAATCTGCCTTCTTATCACGGTGCCCGTGATCTTCTGTGCAAGCGACATTGCTACTTCCTGCTCTATTCCTGCTGGGTTCTTATTGGCCACTGGGTTCTGCCCCGCACAGTGTTAGCCTTTTTAAACTCAGTCCTGTCATTACTTTGGCACCCTTTTGTGGTGTTCCTGTATCTGGCGTTTGTTTTGCTGTGGCTTCCTGCTCTATGTATGACCCGGTTTTGCCTGACCTTGCTCCTGTCTCCACTGCCTTTGATTCCATTGCTGACCCGGACTGGCTGACTACCGCTCTGTGTACCGACTTTGGCTTGGCTGACTACTATCACAGTGCCTGTGATTCCTGTCAGTCTCAGCTATGACAGATACTGATTTGCTGTGTTGGTTTGGTCCGCCCCCTGGTGACCTTTTTATACCTGGCTAGCACAACTGTCAGACGCCCTTTCGTGGTGTTTCTGTGCCAGTTACTGTTGCTGTGTTCCTGTGTTCCGGATTCCTGTGTACCGACTTGGCTTGTCTTGACTATTCTCCTGTGTTCCTGCTCGTGTATGACCCGGCTCGCCTGACTGCCACCTTGGATCCTGACCCGGTTTGGCTGACGTTCCTGCTTGTGTACGACCCGGCTTGTATGACTACCTTCTACGTGCTCCGACCCGGCCTGGCTGACTTCCTGCTCCGAAGAACGACTCCTGCTTTCTACAGTGACCTGTGTTCCAGTTGTCGCCGCCGCGACATTTCTATCTGCTGTTCCAGCTTTTGGTGTGACTGCCTTGCCTGGTGTACTCCGATCAGTGCAGTGCATTTTCCTTTGCAGAGTTGTGTGTACACGCGCCTCCCTCAGACTGCAGAGCCTTGCGATACCACTGAAAAGCCTCGAGTAAATGTGCTAATTAACCCTAGCAGTGCCGCTGGGTTCCACTCTATCGCTAATCCTGTAAGAGTCTCTTTCTCAGTGAATACTACTGCTGAGCTGGCTGCTCTTCGTCGGCAGCTTCACACATCCTTGCAGAGTGTTACATCCATTTGGGCCGGTTGGGCGCCTGAGACTCTCTCTCTTGTTCATTGAGCGATTCCGCTTTACTGAGTGGTTGCAGGCACAGGCATCAGCATTTGTATTCCGGTAATCACGCCCGTGGGGGCTGTCGGCTCTAGCGTGTGCTATCCCGTTATCTGGTTAAGTCTGAGGAGGCTTGGTAGTTATCGCATTGAAGGCCGGTTCCAATCACGCCCGTGGGGGCCTTATGCACTTGCACTAGTTGAAGCAGTTCCAGTAGATACGCCCGAGGGGGCTACGGGGACTCTTGTGCTTCTTACTGAACACCGTGGCGGGGCAGTCCAGTATCCAGCCGGTGATAGTCTTGGTCTCCAGCATCAGCCTTATAACACCCTGGGCATTCCAAACATCCACATCTGAGACTGACTGTTATCAAGGACTTAACCCCTGAGGGGTATACACTATTCTATTACTGTGTAATTGTACTTATAAGTCATTTGTGCATTTACCATTATATCTATATATTCTGTGTGTATTTACCACCACTAGAGGGCGTGTTATTGCCTTATCTTATTTTAAATAAACTGTGTTCTTATTCACCCAATGGTCTGAGTGTCTTAAAAAACCGTGACAGTACGAAAGGGCCATGACCTCAGACGGTAAAGGTGAAAGTCAAACACAGAACATCCATTGGAGAATGGATGTTCATGAGCAGCGCATGGACCAATTGGCACTGGCTTTGCAGACGTTGCTCGAACGTACAGTACATTTGGACAAGCCTAGTCCTAATCCGGTGGTCACCCCAGTCCTGACACCGGATAATCAGTCCATAGTCACATCAGCCAGTTCGAAAGGGCTAACGGCATCTGCACCGTTACCGTTAAGGTATGATGGCGAGCCTTCCCTTTGCAGGGGATTTATTAATCAATTAGAGATATTTTTGGAGTTGGCACCCCAGGCATTTCCTAACGACCGTAGCAGGGTCGGTCTTATGATATCTCTATTGACTGGCAAGGCATTGGCATGGGCGAATCCGTTGTGGGAGAATGCCAGACCCTGCACTCTGAACTTTAGAGAATTTGTCAGAAAGTTCAGATGAGTGTTTGAGGTTCCTGGCAGGGCTGCCTCTGCTGCCAAAAGGCTGATGGAAATTCAGCAGGGCGAACGCACACTGGGCGATTATGCTATTGAATTCAGGACCTTGGCAGCAGAGGTGGGCTGGAACGAGGAGGCCTTACTAGCTGCCTTTACTCAGGGTCTCTCCGAGCAAATTAAGGACGAGATAGCAGCTCGTGATATACCCAGTGATCTGGATGAATATATCGATTTTGTCTTACTTATAGACTCTCGCATCCGAGAGAGACAGTTGGCTAAAAGGGCTAAAGTAAAAAACTATGGCCAGACCAGCTTCCTTAACCCACCCACACCACCCGTTCTTCCTGAGCGACCAACCGATAATCCTGAACCTATGCAATTGGGGTTCACTAGGCTCTCTAAAGAGGAAAGATTATATCGTAGGAGGCAAGGTCTATGCCTTTATTGTGGCAAAGCAGGGCATCTGTTGAGCAATTGCCCAGTTCGGCCGGGAAACGAACGCACCTAGGGTACCTTGGGGGACAGGCCCTAGGTGGTGTAGAACAGTCCCTAGATTCTAGCACCACTAAACCCACTATTCAGGTGGTGTTCGCTTGGGCGGACAAGGTTATCGAGGTCCTTGCATTGGTGGACTCCGGGGCAGCAGGCTATTTCATGGACCGGTCTTTTGCCAACCTGCATGGCATTCCTTTATGCAAAAAGGACTCTCCGGTTGCTATTGAGGCCATCGATGGCAGACCCCTGGAGGCGGCATTTATTACGCTTGAAACTATTCCAGTGACAATGACAGTGGGGGCTTGCCACAAGGAGCAGATACGTTTTCAAATCATTCGTTCCCCACACCATTCAGTTATTTTGGGGTTCCCATGGCTACAGGTACATAATCCCCAATTTGACTGGCAGAGATGTGAGGTTAACTCCTGGTCAGAATACTGTGATAAGAACTGTCTCTCCTTACCCGTCAAGATTATGTGTACCTCTCCGACTGTGCCAACTGAATACGAACAATTCAGTGACGTGTTCAGTAAGGGAGAGGCCAGCACATTGCCCGAGCATAGGGCGTACGATTGCGCCATTGATTTGCCTCCTTGTGCGGTGCCTCCCAGGGGGCGCACTTACCCACTGTCCTGTGAGGAGAATAAAGCTATGGAGGACTATATTGCTGATGCCCTGGAGAGGGGCATCATTCGTAAATCTACTTCTCCAGCAGGTGCCGGATTTTTCTTTGTGAAAAAGAAAAGTGGTGAACTTAGGCCATGCATTGACTATCGTCGGCTGAACAAGCTTATGCCTAAGAATGCCTATCCGATTCCACTTGTTACCGAATTGTTTGACAGATTGAAGGGCTCGTCGATCTTTACTAAACTTGACTTGCGAGCTGCCTATAATCTGGTCAGAATTAAAGAAGGTGACGAGTGGAAAACGGCTTTTAACACCAGAACAGGGCATTACGAATATCTGGTGATGCCATTTGGCTTATGCAATGCGTCTGCAGTATTTCAGGAGTTTATTAATGACATCCTACGAGACTTACTACAGTCCTGTGTAGTCGTATATCTAGATGATATATTAATTCACTCTGCCAACCTCTCACAACATATCAAAGATGTTTCTGAAGTTCTGCTCTGACTTCGCAAGCACAAGCTATTATGTAAGATAGAGAAATGCGAATTCCATACATCTCAAGTGCCATTCCTGGGTTTCGTTATCTCTAATAATGGCATTGCCATGGATCAGGAGAAGTTGGCAGCAGTTCTGCATTGGCCTCGTCCTAAAGGGTTAAAGGCCATTCAAAGATTCTTAGGTTTTGCGAACTATTATAGGAAGTTCATCCAGAACTTTTCCACGATTGTCAAACCATTATCAGATTTGACTCATAAGGGCGCTTCTCCCTCTCAGTGGTCCGAGGCGGCGGAGACCGCATTTGTTACCCTGAAATCTGCCTTTGCATCTGCTCCGGTGCTGTCCCACCCTAATCCCTCTCTGCCCTTCACGTTGGAGGTTGACGCTTCTGAGGTTGGGGTTGGAGCAGTACTCTCCCAACGTCCTGTGGGAGGTGGCGCCTTGAGGCCTTGCGGCTTCTTCTCTAAAAAATTGTCCAGTGCGCAGAGCTATTATGAAATTGGGGACAGGGAGCTGTTGGCCATAATTCTAGCTCTGAAGGAGTGGCGTCACCTTTTGGAGGGTACTCGGACTCCAGTACTAATTCTTACGGATCATAAGAATTTTACCGAAGCCAAAAGACTGTCTTCTCGACAAGCTAGATGGGCACTTTTTTTGTCACGATTTAATTTCCTAGTGTCTTATCTTCCTGGCTCAAAAAATATTAAAGCCGATGCGTTGTCTCGTCAGTTCGCTTCTGACACTGAGAGGGAGGAGGAACCTGTTCCCATCATTCAGCCAGATCGCATTCTGGCCACTATCTGTACCAACATTACCTCGCCTCTGGGGGAGGAGATATTGGCATCACAATCGAGGGCACCCCCTGAGACCCCTGTGGGGAAATGTTTTGTAGATGTGCCATTCCGTGTCCGTTTGTTGGAAACTTACCACGCTTCTAAAGCGGCTGGGCATATTGGTAGGGACCAACTAGTCTGGTCTCTGTCGCAATTATTTTGGTGGCCTACCTTGAGAGCAGATTGTGCCGCTTTTACCGCAGCCTGTACCACCTGTGCCCGTGCTAAGACCCCTAGGCATCTCCCTGTGGGCTTATTGCAACCTGTGCCCAACGGAGACCGTCCTTGGTCTCATATTTCTATCGACTTTTTGGGAGAATTACCAGCATCTAGGGGATTTACGTTCATTCTTATGGTGGTCGATAGATTCTCTAAAATGGCACATTTTGTGCCTCTGACTGGCCTTCCATCGGCTCAGGAATTGGCTGTAGTCTTTTCTAGGGAAGTATTCCACCTGCACGGAGTACCCAGAGTGATTGTATCCGACCGAGGGAGCCAATTCGTTTCTAGGTTTTGGAGGGCATTTTGTGGCCAGATGGGCATTCAATTGTCATTTTCCTCCGCTTACCATCCCCAAACGAATGGGGCCGCTGAATGTGCCAATCAGGGACTGGAGCAGTTCCTGCGTTGCTTTGTCACTGATCATCATGACAATTGGGCTGACCTGTTGCCATGGGCTGAGTTTGCCAGAAACTGTGCGGTTAATTCATCGTCCTGGAGCTCTCCGTTTCTAGTTAATTATGGGTTTCAGCCTTGTCTGCTCCCGGACTCCTTTCAGGCGCAACAGATCCCTGCTCTGGATGAGCATTTGGCACAGCTTCGTTCCACTTGGTCACAGGTCCAGAGGTCCCTCAGTCAGTCATTTAGGCGTCAGCAGAGGCACGCGAATCGCAGACGTCTGCCAGCGGTCTCCTTTCAAGTTGGGGACAGGGTATGGCTGTCATCCAGAAACCTTAATTTACAAGTACCATCTAACAAACTGGCTCCCCGGTTTATCGGTCCATTTAAGATTATCTGCAAGATTAATCCGGTTTCTTATGCTTTGGAGCTTCCACCCTCAATGCACATTCACAATGTGTTCCATGTGTCACTCCTGAAACCCTTGGTGTGTAATCGCTATACTACTACGCCAGTGATTCCTGGGCCGGTGGACGTCCAGGGCCAAAAAGAATATGAGGTGCAGAGCATTATTGATTCTAGGAGATTTAGAGGAAAGCTGCAATACTTGGTTCATTGGAAGGGCTATGGTCCTGAGGAACGTTCTTGGGTTGATCAAGGGGACCTCCACGCACCCAGATTACTACGCAGTTTTCACTCTAAATACCCTTCTAAACCCAGACCTCGAGCAGGGAGAGGGGGTCTTTGAGAGGGGGGTACTATCACAGTGCCTGTGATTCCTGTCAGTCTCAGCTATGACAGATACTGATTTGCTGTGTTGGTTTGGTCCGCCCCCTTGTGACCTTTTTATACCTGGCTAGCACAACTGTCAGGCGCCCTTTCGTGGTGTTTCTGTGCCAGTTACTGTTGCTGTGTTCCTGTGTTCCAGATTCCTGTGTACCGACTTGGCTTGTCTTGACTATTCTCCTGTGTTCCTGCTCGTGTATGACCCGGCTCGTCTGACTACCACCTTGGATCCTGACCCGGTTTGGCTGATGTTCCTGCTTGTGTACGACCCGGCTTGTATGACTACCTTCTACGTGCTCCGACCCGGCCTGGCTGACTTCCCGCTCCGAAGAACGACTCCTGCTTTCTACAGTGACCTGTGTTCCAGTTGTCGCCGCCTCGACATTTGTATCTGCTGTTCCAGCTTTTGGTGTGACTGCCTTGCCTGGTGTACTCCGATCAGTGCAGTGCATTTTCCTTTGCAGAGTTGTGCGTACACGCGCCTCCCTCAGACTGCAGAGCCTTGCGATACCACTGAAAAGCCTCGAGTAAATGTGCTAATTAACCCTAGCAGTGCCGCTGGGTTCCACTCTATCGCTAATCCTGTAAGAGTCTCTTTCTCAGTGAATACTACTGCTGAGCTGGCCGCTCTTCGTCGACAGCTTCACACATCCTTGCAGAGTGTTTACATCCGTATGGGCCGGTTGGGCGCCTGAGACTCTCTCTCTTGTTCATTGAGCGATTCCGCTTTACCGAGTGGTTGCAGGCACAGGCATCAGCATTTGTATTCCGGTAATCACGCCCGTGGGGGCTGTCGGCTCTAGCGTGTGCTATCCCGTTATCTGGTTAAGTCTGAGGAGGCTTGGTAGTTATCGCATTGAAGGCCGGTTCCAATCACGCCCGTGGGGGCCTTATGCACTTGCACTAGTTGAAGCAGTTCCAGTAGATACGCCCGAGGGGGCTACGGGGACTCTTGTGCTTCTTACTGAACACCGTGGCGGGGCAGTCCAGTATCCAGCCGGTGATAGTCTTGGTCTCCAGCATCAGCCTTATAACACCCTGGGCATTCCAAACATCCACATCTGAGACTGACTGTTATCAAGGACTTAACCCCTGAGGGGTATACGCTATTCTATTACTGTGTAATTGTACTTATAAGTCATTTGTGCATTTACCATTATATCTATATATTCTGTGTGTATTTACCACCACTAGAGGGCGTGTTATTGCCTTATCTTATTTTAAATAAACTGTGTTCTTATTCACCCAATGGTCTGAGTGTCTTAAAAAACCGTGACAACTACACTCTGTGTACCGATCCTGGCTGTGGCTGACTACCGCTCTGTGTACTGATCTTGGCTTGGCTGACTCCGCACTGTGTACCGATCCTGGCTGTGGCTGACTACCGCTCTGTGTACCGATCTTGGCTTAGCTGACTACACTCTGTGTACCGATCCTGGCTGTGGCTGACTACCACTCTGTGTACCAATCTTGGCTTGGCTGACTCCACTCTGTGTACTGAGCCTAGTTGTGGTTGACTAACGCTCTGTGTATCGATCCTGGCTGTGGCTGACCACCGCTCTGTGTACCTAACATGGCTGTAACTGACTACTGCTCTGTGTACTGATCCTGGCTGTGGCTGACTACCCGATTTGTTGCCTCTGGTTATCCTAGTCTCCTGGGACTGGTGCCTAGCCAGTGCTTGTCAGTGTTGCCTTTGGCTACCTTAGTCTCCTGAGACTAGTGCCTAGCTAGTGCTTGTCAGTGTTGCCTTCAGTCCCCCTAGTCTCCTGAGACTAGTGCCTTGCCAGTGCTTGTCAGCGTTTCCTCCGGTTACCCTAGTCTCCTGAGATTAGTGCCTTGCCAGTGCTTGTCAGTGTGGCCTCTGTTTACCCTAGCATCCTGTGACTAGTACCTTGCCAGTGCCTGTCAGTGTTGCCTCTGGTTACCTAGTCTGCAGAGACTAATTCCTTGCCGTGCATGTCAGTACTGCCTCCGGTTACCCTAGTCTCCTGGGACTAGTGCCTTGCCATTTCCTGTCAGTGTTGCCTATGGTTACCCTTGATTTCTAGGCCAGGTCACTCTCCAGTATCCCAGCTTGCCACTATTCTATCCCTAGCCTTCTAAGGATTCTGCCCTGCAGTCACCTACCGTCTAGCCAGTTGGTCACGCTTCCTAGGTTTGGTACTTCTGAGGTTCTGTTCCTGGTTCCGGTCGTCTGATCCATCTTAATTGATTTTTGTTTTGTTTTGCTATTCTCCTGTACCCTGACCTGTGTCAGATTTGGGAAGTGCCACGGTGCTGTCCGGATCTGGACCTGTGAAGGGTGCCCTTGTGCAATTTATTATTCTTAATAAAGCTGATTTTACCTTACTAACTTGTCTGAGTGTTCTTACAAACCGTGACACTTCTTTCATCTGAGAAACATAGCCAGGATACAATACTTAATTTCACCGGATGATATGCAAACATTATTCCATGCATTTGTGTCCTCTCATCTAGATTACTGCACTTTACTTGGGCCTCCTAGAAAAATAATTCCATCGTCTACAGACGGTACAAAATGCAGCAGGCAGACTATTCACCAATCAAACTCACTCATGTCACATAATACCTGTTCTCCACTCGCTGCATTGGCTTCCAATTAAATGGCGAACATATTTTAAAATTGGCCTGCTGATCTTCAAAGCCTTAAATAATCAAGGCCCACAGTACCTATAAGAACTCCTGACACCCTATAATCAATCCCACTCACTGAAGTCAACCAACAGATCGCTCCTGTCAGTACCCAGAATAAAGACAACTTCAGGTTCCCGGGCATTCAGCCACACTGCCCCCACATTCTTGAACTCTATACCATCCTCAATCAGAGAGGGACCATCATTATAGACTTTTAAAAAAAATGCTAAAGACCCATCTCTTTTATCAGGCATTCAGTCAACTCATCTGACTATAAGGAACTCTTAATTTTTATGTCTGTTTGTATATTTGTAAAGCATTTTGAGTCTGACAGGGAGAAAAGCACTATAAAAATCACAAATTATTATTATTATTATGTTAATCCAGTGGTGTAGATACAAATGAATGTGAATCTCAGTATGTAATAATACCCTTCTTACTAAGCACATTCAGTTTTAAGTACAAGCTTTTACAGGTAAAAAACATACTGGGCTTAAAAAAAAATGATACACATACATTAAATGACTAGCTAAGGAAAATACAAGCTGATACTATGGAGAGATCCAGAGTACATAGAAATAAATGTTAGAAAAAGGGAAGGAATAATTAAATGAGGAAGATGGGCAAACATGAACTAAATCAAAATAAATAGAAGAAATTATTATATAAAAGTTTAGTTATGTAAGAGGAATTCCAAATCCTTTTTTAGTACAGTGTTTTTGGTGTTGAAAAACCGATCATCTTCATTTAAGCAATTTTTTGCACACATTGAACTGTCTTTATTATGCTTTTCACTTGTCTGGTTTAAATTATGTGAAATTTAAAGAGGTACTAATGTTTCAAAATAAAAGCAGCTCCAATTAGTCTTCATAGTACTTGGACCATGGACAGTGTTATTTCATTACTGTCAGCGATGTAGTTCAAGAGTTATTGAATAATAAAGTATCCCCCTGCCACCCCTCTTACTGATGTAACCCTGCCACCCCTCTTACTGATGTAACACTGTTCACCTCAGAGCAGCAAGGTGGTGTCCAGATGGCTTTCTGAGAGTGACAATCTTAAATTAGCATAAGGGAAAAACCTGAAAAACCTGTCAAGGGGGGGCAGGGTTTTGATTGTTCTCACAGTAAGAAGATTGTCCCTTGCTGTGAGCTGAGGGGAGGTGGTTTACACTAGGTAAATGGGGCGGGAGGGGGATACGTTATCATTAAATTACTCTTGAACTACAACTCTGACAGTACTGAAATAACACTCTCTATGGCCCAAATACTATGAAAATTAATTGGAGCTACTTTTATTTTGAAACATTACTATCCCTTTCATAAAGAATTAAATGATATCATACACAAAAGTTTGTGTGATTTAGTTAAATTAATTAATTCTTAAGCAAAGGAATCTTGCTGATTAAATGCAGAAATAAGAACTGGAAAATATGAGTTAAAAACAGTGTTATTAAGATAGAAGATGAGATCATAAGAAAAATGAAAACAAAATTATTTTGGGATAATGTACCATTTAATGTATATCATTTAGGAAGAGGAACACAAAATATGCCTATTCAACCTGATATAGAAGAAGAATGAAAAGTATTACCATATGCAAACAATAGGAGTTTTTATACCCAACACGGCAGCATAGATCTAAAGAACAGCATTACAAACCTTATAACAAAATACATTATTATTCCTAATATATGTTTTATGGAAACAGAAACCATAACAATTCGTCCTACATATTAATCCAATTTTGCTCATCCCAATATCTAATAGGTTCAAGATCCAGTGAACCAGAGCCATCCACAAGCTTTTTTGGGAATAGGCAGGACAGTTTCAAAGAGTCCAAACTTAGAACCAAATGTAATGATAAGTCAAGATTAAAAAAAAAAAAAAAAAAAAATCACTAGATATAGAGGACACACAGAGGAAAAAAAACGACCAAAGTGAAAAAATAATGAAAACATAGATAATAAAGGAATTTGTGATTTAACTTTGTGTAGCTTGACTAAATCAGAAGAAACAATATTGTATAAAGGTTTAAAATTTGCTCCTAGTACTTGAAGCATATATTAGTACTCAAAAGTTTCTACTAAATTTGTGTTTGAAAAGTATATATTTTTTTTAAACTAAATCCAGTACAAAACATATTAAAGCAAAACACTTTTATCCATACCTCAGTAAATCAAAATCTCAGTTATTTCTAAGAGAAGAAATAATTAACAAAAGGAGTACCTTTCAAAACTTAGTGGAAAATGATATACAAAAATTCAACAATAAGAAATTAAATTATCACTCTAATTTAACTAAAATAGAACAGATCACTGTTAGGAATTTGAGAGAAAATCCAGATATAATTATACACCCCGCAGACAAGGGAGGAGGCATGTTATAGTGAATAAAGAGGATTACAAGAAATAAGCCATGCGGTTATTATCAGACACCAAGACTTATAAAAAGCTAAAATATAATTCCACTTCTGTATTTAATAATGAATTAAATAATTTTCTGGAGAACAGAAAGGAATTTGGGATTTTGAGTGATGAAGAGTTTAATTTTGTATATGGAGCAAATCCCAGACCGCCATTCTTCTACTTTTTACAAACAATATATTAATCTCTGATTAATCCACCTGAAAGGCCGATATTATCTGAAATTGGCTCCGATATTATCTGAAATTGGCTCCATTACATCTTTTTTTTTACAGAATATAGTTATACAATGATCATATTTTAGAGACACAATATATATTTTGAATATTATCGAAAGATTTCAGTGGGAAAGAGGAGATATTTTAGGAAAATTAGATATAAGTTTATTGCATTCCTTTATAGATCATAAAAGGGGGTGTGAGTCTGCTTGTAGGATGGAGGACCTCAAAGAAGAACAAATTCAGTTTATTATTTTTTCATTTAATTGATTGTAACACAGAATTATTTTTTGCTTGATAATGAATATGTTTTGCAAATTTTAGGATGTGCCATAGGTACCAGATTAGCAACAAGTTACACAAATCTTTAAATGGGTTTATTATATGTTTATTTGGAATAAAACAATTTTGGCACAAATGTGATATTATTTCACAAATATATAGATTATATTTTCTTTATTTGGAGAGGAGTGGTGTGACTTTTGAATAATTTGCTTTCAATATATATGTGAGAACATTTTTAATTGAAATTTTACTTTAAATTATTGTTCTTATATGATCCGCTATTTAGATACCACATTGTATATTAAAGGGATAGTAATGTTTCATAATAAAATCAGCTCCAATTAATCTTCAGAGTATTTAGGCCATGGAGAATGTTATTTCAATACTGCAGTTCAAGAGTAATTGAATAATAAAGTATCCCCCTCCTGCCCCTTTTACTGATGTCACTGCTGAGTTCAGAGCAGCAGGGTGGTGTCAAAGTGGATTGCAGAGAGGGACAATCTTCAATTAAGATAAGGGAAAAACTCTGAAAAACCTGTAAGTGGGGGCAGGGCTTTCATTGTTTTCACAGTAAGAAAATGGTCCCTTGCTGTGAGTTGTCTGGTCTGTGGACCAGATTCCACATCTGAGGGGAAGCGGCTTACACTAGGTAGATACTTCCTCAGGGAGAAGGGAATATATTCTTCCTGAGGAAGTATCTTTTGTATATATGAAACGCGTAGGAGTATTTGGACCCCCAAGGTAGATTTTATATACACGTGGACTATTTATATATTGAGACGGATGAGTTCTATTTCTTCAAATACGGACGGGAGATAAAGCTGTTAAAAGGAGTGTACGGACAGTCTGAGAGATTCAGTCTGCAACAATATCATCTATACAAGGTCGAAATTGCTTCTGATTGCCGGAAAATAAAGACGCCAACTTAGGAAGAACATTGTAGCTCTGATACAACACGGATCCAAAAAGACGGGAGAGACGTCTATCTGAATATTATATTGAGTCTCTGCCCACGGTGGAACTCCATACACCACACTACCGGTAATATAAGCTATAAGGCTACTTAGTTACTCAGAAGCTCTAATTAAAGGGATAGTAATGTTTCATAATAAAAGCAGCTCTAATTAATCATCATAGTATTTGGACTTTGGAGTGTGTTATTTCAATTCTGTCAGAGTTGTAGTTCCAGAGTAATTCAATAACAAAGTGTCCCCCTCCCGCCCCTTCTACTGATGTAACACTTTTCAGCCAGAGCAGAAGGGAGGTGTCCAGGTAGACTGCAGAGAGGGACAATCTTCAATTAAGATAAGGGAAAAACCCGAAAAGCTTGTCAAGGGGGGCAGGGCTTTCATTGCTTTCATTGTAAGAAGACTGTCCCCTTCTGTTATCTGTCTGGTCTTACAACCAGATTCACATCTGAGAAGAGATGGCTTACACTAGGAAAAAGGGGCGGGAGGGGAAACTTTGCTTGTGAATATCTCTTAAACCATAAAGGTTTGAGAGATAAGACATATCATTCTTCATATTTTTTTAATGCCTACAAAATAAAATAAAGTTAAAACGAAGTATTACTATCCCTTTAAAGAGACATTGTAATTACAGCTACACTCCTTAAATATACCTGCCTGCTTTTAGTTTCAGCAGTCTCTCTCAAAGACTTTTCTCCATATATTATCTCAATATTTTTATAATTTTTTTAATATATAGCGCTATATATCTACAACTTGGATGTTTTTTTTTATATACCATGTTTGTTTATAAGCGTAAGTAATTATTTTACAAGTGTATTAATGAAATATTGTATTATCCAGTAGATCTGGCGCTCTCCCTTTATTCATTCTTACATATTCAAAGGAATGTTTATATGACCACCTTTGGATATTTTACAACATCGAGCCAGCAGATTTATTATTAAGAAGGTAGCTCCATATACTCAGCTTATACTGGTAGGAAAGGGTATGTGTATTTGTAGGTTTGAATCAAAGGATATTAAGTAAATCTAAGTGAAGATGGCAATGGCAAGTGAAATATTGCACAGCATACTATGTTCCCAGAATTCTAAGGAATAGACACTGTACTCATTTAAACAGTCAGCGACCGAATTGTTTCCATTTGCCCATAAAACTCTTAGTATACAAATGACAGCCCTGCTCAACCCAACATTATGGAAATGTGATAAAAGGTTTATTACTATACCATCTTGCATCTTGTAATGAGTACATTACCAATATTTTTCATTTTAAATGATTTTCATACGGAGAACACAATCACACTGAACACTCTCATTATTAGGGGTGGGCGAAAAGTAAAAAAAATTTCCTGCATGAATTTTCACGAAAAACTGCCAATTTTTTTTACCTTTTTCGAGAAAGTTTTCTCTTTTTCTCAAATGCAAAATTTTCCTGCTTTTTGCCTATTCCTACACATTATTCTCCTATTCTAAAACATTTTTTGCATATTCTAATACATTTTTTGCCTATTCAACACATTTTTCTCTTATTCTAACACATTTCTCCTATTCTATCACATTCTAACACATTTTTTTTCCTATTCCAACACATTTTTTCCTAGGCCAACACATTTTTTTCATATGTTTAATATGGTGCAACATTTCGCAGCAGAATTTTACTTCTTTGGAGGGTTGTAGTGAAGAAATAGTAGCTGGAAGTCAAAGTTGTAAGTCCTACAGCAATATATACCTTGAAAAATGTGTTAACATGCAGAATGTCTTTGCCCTTTGCCCACAACACTTACTTCCTGCTCAAGTGACACTGGCACGTATTCATGATGATAAAGTACAACCTACAATGTGGCATATATATATGGTAGTGGTGGTGGGGGACTGGTGTGCAGCACATGCTGCAGCAACAATTGCTGCAGTCAGTTTTTGTACTACTACTTTACGTCCATGTCCCTGCACGGCTCCACCTTTCCCCTTCCGCTTGTGCATTTTCTAGACATTACTCAACTACTGCGTGTGTGTTTTTACTATCTACAGCACATAGCTGATGGGGTGTGATGTCTTGCCTTGGCCAAAATTCTCAATGTCTACTGCTGTTTATCAAGTCTGCCTCAATCATAGAGATCTCAGTCAGCTGTCTACTATATTTAATTGTTTAATTATTTATGTTTTTTTATTTATATTTATTTACTTTTTTTTTTAAGTTGTCCACCATATTTTAGTCCCAAAAAATATATAACTAAAAAAAAAAACTTCTTTCCCTAGACTTCCCCAGCAAAGAGACAATAAAAGTAAAATCAGCAAGCAATTTGGACCCCAGCTTCCTGTGTCTTGCCAGTCAGTCACACCAAATTTGGTGGTATTTTGGGTCAACCTCCTTCCTCCCTTCTTCTGCCCATTGTGCTCCCAGACTCCCCTACTAGAGAGAACAAATGTCATACCTAAAGGACTCCCTAAAACTAAGCTTCAGTTCCCCTTTATTTTCCTTCCTTCATTAGCTCAAAAACATGCTGCTCTCTCCTCTCACAAACACAGAATGGTATGCTGTGAGAGCTGCCTGAACTAGTTTTGCTAGGACCTTGATAAACTGCATTCTCCCTTGGAGTAGACGGATCATCATCATTGACCATTGCGGCAGTCAGTTTTTTTTAAAGTACTAACGTACTCTCACATCCCTGCAAATCTTCACCCCTCCCCCTTCCCCTTGTGTGTTTGCTGGCCTTTACTCAACTGCACTGTGTTTTTTTACTCTACGGTACACAGCACAACTGATGGAGCGGCATGATGCCTTGCCTAAGCCCAGTTAGCTGTCACTGTCACCTAATATATTATTTATTTATTTAGAATTTATTTAGAAAATGTTTTACCTGGAAGAATACATTGAAATTTCTTTCGTTTTCAAGTATGTCCTGGATAGTTTTCAGTAAAGGGTTGCTCAGGGCTCAATTGCGATTTCAGTTTTGGGTTGAGGAAGTGATCATATACTGGCATGAAACTGAATTCATTTGCACTGTTGGACCAGGCAACAGGTGCCAGTGACTGTTCTGTACATGGTAGAACTTCAGAGTGGCCTTTGTTTTGTTTAATCAGTGTGGTGGCACATCCAACAAAGTAGCTGTTAAATGCATTGGCTATGGCTATGGGGCACTGTATTGTTTCTTTGTCTATTGTTATATTTGATGGGTGAGAATGGTTAGGTGGGTTGTTAATGTTTTTAATAACCTTCCAAAAGTTGGCTGGCTTTGAAATGTTATTGTCCAAGTTTAAATATTTAGTTCTTTATTCATTTTGATTATTTAATTTTTTTTTTTTACATTTTGTCTGTCTTATCACAGTCCGTCCAAAAAAAAATTATAACTGAAAAACAAAATCAGCAACTTCTTTCCCCAGACTTTCCCACCCAGCACAGAGACAATAACAGCAAGATCAGCAAGTAAATAGGTCCCCAGCTGCCTGTGTCTTGCCAGTCAGTCAGTCTGATTTTTGGAGTATTATTTGGGGTCAACCTCCTTCCTCACTTCTTCTCCCCAGTGTGCCCCACTATCTCTCCTAATACAGGGAACAAATGTCCTACCTAAAAGATTCCCTAAACTAATCTTCAACTCCCCTATCTTCTCTAGCTCAAACAAGGTGCTGCTTTCTCTTCTCACAAACACAGAATGGCATGCTATGAGAGCCCGACACCCTTTAATATGGCTGTAGAAAATGTTTGTGTGATGGAGAAAAAATTTTCTTCCCATTGATTTACATTGGGGAAAAGGGCAGGAAAAAGCAGAAAAACTGCACTTTTTGTGGGAAATTATTCAACAAGTGGAAAGTGACATTATTTGCCAGTTTCAGTTTGAAGCGAACATTTTCGCCTATCCCTAGTCATTATCACAATTGAGGTTTATACGATGAACATCATCCAAAATCATGCCATACTGCATCATATTTCATCTTCATTCATAATCAGCAATTTAGTTCAGTATGAAGGACTTTTTACTTATATCATTTAAATATTATCATCTCTGTGTTGTATCACATTATAATTTTTTTCAGTATTGGAAATTCTAATACTGTGTTCAACTTTCTAGGTAGGTAGGACCATGTATTTTACATAATCCTTGAGGTCCTTTTTATGCCTGGTGGGTAATTAGGTAGCTCTGTTACCTCTCTACGGTGTTTGGGGATTCTTACGGCAAATATTGTCATTGATATCTTTATTGGCTAACTAAGCAGATTTAGGATTTAGGCTTTCAAGACCTCTTAGGCCACTTCCTCAGACATGTTGTACAGATAAATATGAAAATATCTCTCTTATATACAAGTACACATTGCATTATTTATAATGGAAGCTCAGTCCAGACTCTGGTTCTTTGATCAGTCAATGATAGAGGAGAGTGCTGTAAATTGCAGTCTTCCTCTGAGGGGTCCATGGTATTTACAATCCCAGGGGGACTGTTGTAAAGGTTAATCCACAATCTGATAATGTGTCAGGAATTATCTATCTTTATTCAAACCATAATTCAAAGCTCTAAATTGGATCATTAATTTTACCTCCCATATTTTTTTCTCTCTCTGAGTGTGAAACAGTCTCATCAGTACAGTCAATTTAATGTCCCTGACACTATGTCAGTTTTTGCAAAAATGTTCTCCCGCTGGTGTCTCTGACTTTTTGTTATTAACACTGGATTAAACCATTTATATAATGGCTGTACAATTTCACCCACATAAAGAGCTGTTGGACATATTGCACACATGATGATGATGGGTATTCCAACTGCAGTATTTTGCCATGATATGAATTATTTTGGGGTGATAGTTTTCATATCTTGTCCTTTTTATCAGTGTGCACTGTATAAGCACACTCATTGCACTCATGGTGCTAAGTTATTTTTCTGTGGTACATTTCCCATTATGTTTATGGTATTTCTATATTTTGAAAAGAGTTCTGTGTTCTCTTTGAACATTGTTATAAAACATATATATAAACTAATTAAATTGCATAATTGTATGTTCTTTATATAATGCTTGTTCTATGATTAGGTATAAGTTAACAACTAGATTGGCTTGATCAAAAATAAAACATAATGCAGATCAAAGCTTTGAAATGGTCAGAAGATGAGAGCTAAATCTACTGTAACAATGAAAAAATCATGCTAAAACATAATGCACTACAATGGTTACACTTTTGTCTGACATTTACATGATTAACCTACTTACAGCCTTATTGGCATATTTGAATGGGGTTTCTACTGCAAAATGATCTGTGATAGAACACTTTAAGTTGGAACATTTGTTGTTTTGAAGACTCTGCACTTTATGAAGAATTATTAACTTGGTCTATTAAAATGTATCACCAACTACAGCAAACATTATTCTCTTCAAGTCAAATATAACTACAAACCATTTGATAGACATCTCTAGTTAAATAACCCAAGATATAAGATTTTGCATGAAAAAATGTTATGTAAATTGTAGTATACTATGACAGCATCATGATTTGGGTAAGAAATATATTGCAGCATAACAATAACTATTGAAGAACAAGCAATTTTTTAGAATGTATTTTTTATTTTCTTGTATAGTATTTCACATCATACAGGAAGTGTTTGTTCACCTAGTAAAGCCCAATAATCGTCTTCGGTAATCATTTTATGTGTCTCATAATGCATGCATAAAACTGTCATGTTTCCTTTCTTTATTATTTTCATTATGCATAGGGGCAAGAATTTGCAGTTTTAAAGGGATAGTAATGTTTCATAATAAAAGCAGCTTTAATTAATCATCATAGTATTTGGACTTTGGAGAGTGTTATTTCAATTCTGTCAGAGTTGTAGTTCTAGAGTAATTCAATGACAAAATATCCCCCTCCCGCCCCTTTTACTGATGTAACACTGTTCAGCCAGAGCAGAAGGGAGGTGCCCAGGTAGATTGCAGAGAGGGACAATCTTCAATTAAGATAAGGGAAAACCTGAAAAACTTGTCAAGGGGGGCAGGGTTTTCATTGTTCTCACTGTAAGAATATTGTCCCCTTCTGTTATCTGTCTGGTCTATGGACTGCATTCCACATCTGAGAAGAGATGGCTTACACTAGGTAAAAGGAGCGGGAGGGGGAAACTTTGCTTGTGAATATCTCTTAAGAGAGAGATAAGACTTATATCGTTCTTCATGATTTTTTAATGCCTACAAAATAAAATAAAGATAAAACGAAGTATTACTATCCCTTTAAAGTACCTTATTATATTAACCTTAACTAGATGGCATGCTCAGCTGAAATATTTGATGAATTCTAAAATTATGTAAAAAAAGGTCTAATTCAACCTTTATTGTTTATAAACTGTATACTTAATTATTATATTCTAAATAGTGGAAATTTGATTTTTAGATTTCACTTGAAGAATTTTTGTTCAACAAAGAGACAGGACAAAGTAATTTTTTTTGTGTAAATTGACAGTATGATCCATATATGGATTGAAAGACATTAGGAAGAAGGTATATACAGAAAGCCTAAAAATCATGAAGGAAAAAAAAAAATATATATATATAGTTAATAATGAATTCACATTCAAACATTATCTATTGGCTAAACTGAATTTAAATGTCAATAAGTGAGTGAATAAATAAATAAAATGTCCTAAATTAAAATTACTGGACAAGTTTCTTCTTTTCATTGTTACAAATGTCTACATATTTTTGCTGTACCTGAACGATTGATTATACATGTACTTTTCTGTATTTGAGATGTGTATGGAGCAATCTGATAATAAAATCTATTTGAAAAAAAAACATTACTGGACAATTTACTTATTAATAGTCTGTAGAATATAAAGTGTAATCAAGTTTGAGATATTTATTTAACCCCTTAACATCCAGTGACGTGTCAAGACCGTCACTGCTGTTCTTGCCTAAAGGACCAGTGACAGTCCTGGCATGTCATGTATTTTTTTACTCACAATGCTCCTGTGTGAATAGTAGCGAGGATTGAAATTGACTGCTCCAAGACTGGAACATTCACTATCAGTTCCCTGTTCTACGTGCTGGCAAACAAATTTCGCTATGTGGTCCTTAAAGGACCACACACCCCTGGACCGCTAGTCCTTAAGGGGCTAAACACTTCAATGTTTTAATTGCTTAAAAATAACATAATAATGTATTCACTGATTAAAGGATTAGTTGAAAATGGCCACTTATCCTATATTATAATTCGCTAGGATGTTTGTCAGAAGCGGTCGTTCACAGTAGAGATGGCTGCGCAGGCTGCAGTCATGCGCAGAAGAGACTGCCCGTCCTGCGGTTGATACAGAGCGGGGCGCTCCAAGTTCAGACTGGAGTCCTCTCTGTGCACTTTCCTGGGACCCAGGAAAGTGCGCAGAGAGGACCACGGTCTGAATTCGGAGCTCCCAGATCCGTATCAGCTGTGGTGCGTTCGGGCAGTCAGTACTGCACATGACTGCAGCGCCACCAGTGTTGACAAATGTATGCTTTAAAACTAGTAAACAATAAAATGTCATCATCCCTTTTGTAGGTGCTAGCTATATATGCCAGTACTGAATAGTGTTCTGTCTATATCATAGAGACAATTGTATTTTAGGCATGATATGAATATATACGAATGTCTGATTTTTTAATGCCAGTTTCACAGAGCTGCTTTTTATTGGATGCCATCAAGTTCATTTTGACCCACAGCCACTTCAAGTTCAATGGTAGTCGCTTCTTCCAGGTGAAGGGAACCACTATGGGGACCAGGTTCACACTTAGTTACACCAACCTATTTATGATGAAAGCATGGTGTATCACCATGGCGTTCTCGGTGCGCACCTGGTCCTTTATTGTCTTTATATTGACGACATCCTCATCATCTGGGAGGGCAATGCCCTCTGAATCGAGGCGTTTGTGGCTCATTTGAACTCCATTCAGTGGGGTTTGATTTTCACCAGCACATATCACCCCACTAATATTAAATTTTTGGACCTGGATTTGGTTGGCATCCTTGGTGGCAGAGTTGACACCAAGATGTATTTTAATTCTGTTGATAAAAATAGTTATTTGAGGTTTGACAGCTGCCACAATAAAAAGTGGCTCAGAAATGTGCCCTATGGCCACTGTAGAAGAATAAGGAAAACTTGTTCCTCAATCGAGACTTATGATGAACAAGCACAAATAAAGATAGAACGGTTCCTTGCAAAGGGATATCCAATACAACTAGTGAGGGACTCTCATCACTGGGCTAGAGAATATAAGAATATAAATTGGGGGGTGATCCAAAAGAAGAATTCTACAGTTTTATCTCCTAGCCTTTCTTTCATTACCAAATTCAGCTCGGGAGCCAATTTAGTCTCCAGGATCTTCAGTAAACATTGGAATATCCTCACAATGGACCCATTGTTGAAAAAGGATCTGGGTGATAAACTCAGAGTGATCTATAGGAGATCTAAGACCTTGAAGAACATTTTGGCCCCAAGTAAATTTTCAGCAGGTACATCTAAGGTTATAAGTGAGATAACGAGTAAAAAGGGTCTGATAAGTGACTTTTTTGGAGTCAATAAGACGGTAGGGAAGAATGGGGCTTTTAGATGCAATGAGGTTAGATGTCTCACATACCCCTTTGTAGTTGACAAGATCATCACTTTTCAATCCATTGTTAAATCTGAGGTGTTTCCAATTTTAAGTAGGATGGACTGTGATTCAAGTTATGTTGTCTACCTTCTGACATATAGTTGTAATTTACAATATGTCGGAAGGATGACACAGAACTTTAGAACCAGAATGGGACAGCATAAAAGGAATATTTATAATGGACTGATGTTGCATAGTGTCTCAAGACACTTTGCACACTGCCATGATAAGAGTACGGTTGGTTTAAAAGCAGTACCAATCGAGCATATTTTACCATCTAATACATATGACAGAATGCAGTGATTGAATAACAGTGAGAGGTTTTGGATCTTTAGATTGTCCACTTTAGCCCCTTTGGGACTGAATGAGTTTATCCAGACTCCTAGAGTTTGACCAGCTTTATGGCATTCACATAATTGCCAGTATATATAGATTTTCTCAGTGGCTTTGATTGAAGCATTTCTGGAGTATCTCAGAGCTAGATTTATATTGTATGTATGCATAATTTCATTTTATTTTATTTAATTTTATTTCATCTCAATTTATTTTATTCACTTTTTTTTCTCCACCTTTATTATGTGTGTTTATGATAGTCTGGTTATTGTACTTGTCTGCCATCATTTTTACACTAACATCAGGGTATGGATGCACATCACATTGTTCACTTTCTACATATTTAGCAGGCCCATTTGTATATTGTCTAGTTCGCTGGTATCATCCACTTTTCAGACGGCTGTTACCGGTTATTTAACCTGTTATATATCAGTTGGAGTTGTGTCCAAATGAGATTATATATATCACGTTCTCATTTTATACCGCTAATCAGCAGTTTTATTTATTTATTTTTTTTTATTTATTTTTTTTTTACTTTAAGTAGTAATTTTGATATATTTGTATTGTTTATATAGGGGTACACAAATTATGTTGTACATGTGGACATGTGAATCTTATAATTATGTAATAATTTGATAGATGTATAATTAATACTGTTCCAATCATGGGAGGATGGCTCTTTCAGGTCAATCTCACCTCTGGGGGACAGGGCATTGTTTTCCTTCATTCTTTGTTTATCATGCTATATCAGTGCCCAGGCAAGGACATGTTTAACAGATGTTATCTACATACCATAAAGTAAAACCTGGAGGAAGATAGATGCCTTCGAGTATAGGCCAGCTTTGTTTATATGTAAACTAACAGCTCTCTCAGTCATAAAACATACAGCCCCAAATGGGCCTGAACAAACAGGAGTTAGTTTGGTCTTTGTTTGGTCAGGCCTAGGGGAAACTGCTCTGGGCAAGGACATCCAGAATCTGGCGATAAGAAGGCTAGCATCGAGCTAAACCAGTTGTTACAACTTTGGGATACAGCTTGTGGTTACATCTTGTTGCTACATCATGTGGATACATCTTCTTCTGTGTGCCTGATGTAACCCTGTGAGTAATGACCATCTTACTCACAGTAAATAGATATTTTTCTAATAAAAGAAGAAACTCCCTGTGATTCTTGGCTAAGGAATACATCCTGCAAGGTAATAATACTGCAGATAATATACCCCTAGACAGAGCTGGAAGGTGTGTCGGCACCTGGTTAACTCTTACATTCCTCCTAATTATAAACATATCAATTCCGACAGTACATATGTGCATATAATATGCATTATATATTTCTTTTGGGTTCAATTATTCATATATTTTGTAGTTCATCTCTGAGTATATACTTGATGTTATCATGGTATTACTGTATGTGGTTATTTGATTAGATCATGTATGTATTCAGTCCACTGGTGAATTGCCTTAGACTGTTCTATTATTCCTGCTTTATGGGGTTGTGTGTTGTTGGAGTCATTGCAAACTGGGGCTGTGTGTTCCTGGAGTCATTGCAAACTGGAGAGCCCATCGCTTATTTCTTCACTGCTTGGATCGCTCTGATGCACTGATCGAGGCTCACGGAGCGATGTCATTTCATGGGGACACAGGTCCTGTGAGGTGGTGAGTGTCCAGCATATTACACATCTCCTTCTTTCCATTTGAAGTTGGGCGTATCGTTGGGATTTTATTCATTAAAGATAAACGCTTCTAAAGTTGCCCTCTCCCTCCTCCTTCCCTGTAGTCAGCATTCTAGCTGACTCAGGGAAATCCGGTCAGAGATCATCAGGCGGCTCTGCAGCAGAGCCGCAATCACGTTAACTAAAAAAAAAACTTTCACTAAAACGGTCTTCTATGTGTGCTTGCAAACCAAGCACATGTAGAAGACGATTTCTATTGATTGGTAAATGTTTGACGGCTGCTTTTGTGTGGCTTTATCTGTGCTTTGAGAATGCAGCAGGGTTGTTGTGAAATGCATTAGCGTTTAGCCATCACTTTTATTGTTTTTATCTAAGTTGGAATACATTTTATACATATTTTGCAGACAGCAGTCTCACTGTTTATTTGTTGGCTCATATGGTATTACAGTCCAGCTAATTGCCTGCCCTCCGAGTGGAGACGGAGATTATCTCTCCACACGCGTTTTTGTCAGATTTGCTGATATCAGCTCTCTGACTATCGATAAATGTGTGTGTAATACTTCATTTTCATTATATAGTGTTACAGTGATCATATTAAACTATAGGGCACTTTCTGTTTCTCTTTTTGATTTTATGTTACATTTGGATCTGTGAGCCACTCTGGGGGAGTGTGTCTTAAGGGAGCAGCCCATATATCTCGTGGAGTACTACCATCTATACTGTGTCTGGGGGCAGTTCTCATCCTCAGTTGTTCGTTTGCTGGAACTGGCATACACCATTATCCAGTCACTAATTTTGTGAGTACACACCTAGGGTGTTGGTGACAACCAGACGATTGTCATTTGATCCCACGCAGGGGCACCTGTGGCCTCTTTCCTTCTCCTTTTGTTTTTGCTACAGGATATAAATAAGTACATTAAGAACATTTGCTTCTCAGTAATTGATTGTAGGTCACCTACTTATTCATTCTTACTCATAGTTTTGTTCCAGAAAAAAGTACCGTGTTAGCAAGTAGAGTAGATGGGATTCATTGTAGCAAAAAACTCACAAGATATATAGGTGATACCTTTTAATGGCTAACTGAGTACATAGAAAGTGCACATTTTCAGGACACCTTCTTTAGGTGTGCTTTAATACAATAAAGCTAGAAAAACACGACATTTATATTTACAGAGTAGGCCATACATCTGAAACAAATTATATTAGTACACAGTGGGGGTTAATTAACATAGTAAACATACAGTCTGTATAGATATGAAATGATATGCATATGGTTAGATCAAAGGCCTGAGAACAAGGAAATGTTCATTAACACAGAGGAGTGAAGAGACTGTTAATCTGTGAGTTGAAAAGATCTATCACTATACAATCTCTATACCAAGATGTTCTATCTTTTTTAATGAGACATGAAGCCCATCTCCAGGTTCAGGCCTGTTTTATAGTTTTGCTAAAAGAGAATTGTACTCTACCAGTTCAGAATGCATAATAGTTTTGTGAAATCCACCACAGCAGTCTTTCTTCCTATTAAATGTAATTCTGAGTCAGTGCCTGCATTGTAATTGCCATTTGGCTTAAATATAAACCATTTTTTGTGACTCTTTTTGTTTTTATTTGATTATTTATAATAAGTATATTCTGCTGAGTCAATTATATACAAAGATGACAAGAGGAAGGGCAGGATGGTGCGGCCAAAGACGCAGACTAATGTCACACTTGGCATTTCTTTTTGACCTGAAGAAGGCGGACTGGCAGCAGTAGCAGCAGATACAGGCAGCTGGTCTGTGCTCCTGCTGGTGGTGGTGATGGTATTAATTCTGCGCCTGCTCTTCCCCAACACCAGTTCTGGTCTCTTTAGGATCATGTTCCACTTGGACACTGTAGTGAAGGGAAGGGGAAGAGGACTCCCAGAGCCAGAGGAATGGTATGGGCTCCCTTGACCACTAGTCTGGACGCTCTCAAATGCTTCCCCTACCACTCGCCTAACAGTAGTCCCACCGGCTGCTTCACCATTACTGCTAATACTACTAACGCAAACCACATCAAGTTCAGTCACAGAGTCTTCCTTCTCACAGTCACTAGAAATATGAGGATATTGATTACCCCCTCTTCACTCCTAACACTAACAAGCTGCTTGACCTTCTTAGTATTAGCACTGGCAGGACTGCTTGGGTAATGGCAAGTGTGAATTATGGTCCCCTGCTGTCACACTTGGCATCATCCTCTCCTTCCCCCCCTCCTGAGTATTACAAGACACACCAGCAGCTTCAGCATTGGTGGTAGCAGCTTCAGCACTGGCAGCAGACACAGCACTGGTGGCACTGGCAACAGGGGCAGCACGTCTGACAGCAGGCACAACACTGGTGGCAGCAGGGGCAGCACATCTGGCAGCAGGTACAGCAAGGGTGGCAGCAGGGGCAGCACATCTGGCAGCAGGCAAAGGCAGCTGACCTGTCCTGCTCTCACTAGTACTACCCTTTTCTCCCTCCCTCCCTTCTCATACCCTTTTCTCCCTCCTTTCCCATTAAATTCCTCACGATCCCTCAGGATGATGTAGGGGACTGGACAGCATTGGTTCAGCAGTGCTCACTTCCTCCTCCTCCTCAGACTCAGTGGACACATAAGGATCCTTCCAGTTCCTCCTTTGAAAATGTTTAAACCTGCTCATAGTGATAGCAGTCACTATGAGATTCTCCTGCCTGAATTTTTCCTCAAGATCACAGAAGAATAGCACAGCATGTCTACCTCTCTCTGTAGCCGCTTCTATTGTGTTTGACTTCCCAAATACGTCACGTTTTTATAGCGAAAAGGCGAAAAACACGTAAATCATTGGGAAGAAACTTTCTAGCCATTGAAAAAATGGCAAAAATTTTTGGCCAATGGGCGAAAAATGCGAACATTTTAATTTCTAGTTTTAAAGTGGATTTTCCCATGAAAAAGCAGGCAACAAAGTGGTTTTCACAGAATTTCTTGCAGAAACATGGCGACAACTTTTGCCCACCCTTAGTAGCCTCTCAGTGGTGCTACAACTTGTTATCAACCGGATCCAGTGTTTTTCTCCAACAGGTGGTGTATCTCCAAGCGGGGTGGATGGTTATTATCTGGATGTAGGGATGGGCGAAAATTTTTGCCTAAAACTGAAATCAAGGAATAATGGTACTTCCCGCTTGGCGAATAATTTCCAGCAAAAAGTGCAGTTTTTACACTTTTTTCACCTAGCTCATTCTGGGGGGAGGGTTCCTGACTGGTATTGGGATGACAGTTAATAGAAAAACTAAATAAATAAAATAAAATAAGAAATTTGCATGTAAAGTGATAGAGACAGGAACCCCCTGACATAAACTGCCACTGAGGTAGACTGATATTTGACGTGATAGAGTATTTTGTAGAGGATGATTTGTTAGATTTGTTGTTAGAGGCCCAAGCCCTGAGGAAACATTGATTTTTAGGACTAAGGCTTATTAGAAACAAACACCCCCAAAAGTATTTATGTGTTATTGTAGGACTATGGGGCTTTTTTTTGTATTTTTTTTTTTAAAGCCCAAGCCCTGAGCAAAAAAAGAAATGCCCTACTGGCCTAGTGCCAGCAGGTCATGTCCTTTTGGCCAGTGGCTACTGGCCATTGTCAAATATCCTGATGTATGTGCGGAATTTGTGACTGCTCTTCTTACTGTTGCTGAGTTGTTTAAGCAGCAGAATGATTAGGTAGCTCAAAGGGAATGGGATCAGCAACAGCAGTAACATGGCTGATTGATGATGAAGGTTCCACTTGCCACAACTAGCTCCAGTGATGTGACTGAGGCAGTAGCAGCACAATAAGTAGCCCCCAGTCTATGTGGAGAAAAGAAGAAGATGGCCAATAATTCTTCTCTACCTGCCCCTCCTCCAAAATCATGGGTGTGTTTTTATTAGAATATACATTTTTCCCTTGAGAGCAGGAACTGTGCCTCTCAACAGCAGCTGCAATGTGCACAGTGTATGTGGTAAATAACACCCGAGGGCAGAACTGTAGCCAAACACCATGACACCAGAAACCAAATACTGCTGTAGTCACTATACCCCTTGTCCAGACCCCACTAAGGACACATGACAACTTGCTGATAGGTTAATAGTAATGATGAACCCTCCCTCCCACCATCTTAGCATATGCTGTGGGATGGAATCTCCTTAGATGCCACTTGATGCCCTGCTTGCGATTCTCCTCCACCACACTGCCATGTGTGGTCAGTGCACCACACAGTGTACAATGGGTGGACACGAACTGCCATATCCTAACAACAACAGAGTAACTATCATGTGGTGGGGTAGGCAATGATGAATGAGGTAGATTGGCAGAAGATGTAGTTACCATAGAGGGAGAAGATGATGGTGAGCTAGTTATTTCGCTCATCATAGTACTTCCTGCCTCTTCCTGGGTTTCTCAATTCTTCCTCCTCTTTGATCTCCACCTTGCCTCTTGTTGCCTTTTTGGAGAGTCAGGGGGTACAGCAACAGCAGTGCTTGATTTGTGGTAGGTGTTTGGCTTTAACATGTTTGACAAATGTCATGGTGTCTGTGTTTCATGTGTGTTATCAGGGTGGTTGTGCCAAGGTGTGTTCCCACCTTTCCTCTTCTCACTGACTTGTCACTAATTGTGCACAGTGCTGTTGGTGACAACTGCACTGTACCTGCTCCAAGAAAAAAGTAGTCCCACACCCATGACTTCAGGGGATAGGGATAGGGAACAGGTGGAGAAGAATGACCTCTTTCTTCTTGTCCTCCACATTCCCCTCCTTTGTCTGGGGTAGAAGATGGTGTTCCTGCTGTTGCTGCTACTGCCTCAGAATCAGCAACTTGGACCAGGAGTACTGCTATTGGCAAATGGAACCTGTCTTAGTCCCACATCACTTGTTGACCTCATTCCCACTGTGTCCACGTTGGTCTGTGGCACACTAGCCTGCTCCTCAGCATCCTGCTGCCCTTGCAACTCAGCAGCATCAGGAATTAAAGCAGTGGCAAATTCCAAAAGCTCACTGCTGGTGGTGGTGGTGATGCCCATTCTCATCCTTGTCTCCCATTCTTTCTTAGTGTCTACTTTAAAAGGCCATAAATGTCTCTTCCACCCCAGCTTCTCCAACACCAGCACCACCACTAATCCCTATGTGCTGCTGCTCTATTACAGACATCTCGCTGCTGTTTGAAGGATGTGATGAGCAATGTGACAGAGGGTTCCCTAATGTCACATGCCATTTCTTGGTGATGTGAAGAAGGCAGACTGGCAGCAGTAGCAGCAGCACAGGCAGCTGATCTGTGCTCCTGGTGGTGGCGATATTATTTTTATGCCTGCTATCCACAACCAGTTCTGGCTTATTCAAGATAATTTTCTACCTGGACACTATCATGAAAGGAAGGGGGCTCCCAGGGCCAGAGGAATGGAGTGGGCTCCCTTGACTGCTAGTCTGGATACTGTCAAATGCTTTCCCCACCACTCCCCTAAAACTAGTCCCACCTTTACTGTTACTACTACTAACATCAACCACATCAAATTCAGCCCCAGACTCTTCCTTCTCACTGTCACTAGTAATGTGAGGATATCGATTACCCCATCCTTCACTCCTAACACTAACAAGCTGCTGGACCTTTTTAGTAATAGTAGTACTAGCACTGATGGGACTGCTTGGGGATGGCAAGTGTGACTTAGGGTCCCCTGCTATCTCACTTGGCATCATCTTCTCCTTCCCCCCTTTCTGAGTATTACAAGACACTAGCAGCAGGCTCAGCACAGGTGGCAGCAGGTTCAGCACTGGCAGCAGATACAGCACTGGTTGCAGCAGGGGCAGCACATCTGACAGCAGGCACAGCACTGATGGCAGCAGGTTCAGCACTGGAAGCAAGCACAGCACTGTTGGAAGCAGGGGCAGCACATCTGACAGCAGGCACAGCACTGATGGCAGCAGGTTCAGCACTGGAAGCAAGCACAGCACTGTTGGAAGCAGGGGAAGCACATCTGACAGCAGGCACAGTACTGGTGGCAGCAGGTTCAGCACTGGGAGCAGATTAAGCACTGGTAGCAGCAGGGGCAGCACCAGAAGCAGGCTCAGCACTAGTGGAATCAGGGGCAGCATGTCTGACAGTGGCACAGTACTGGTGGCAGCATTGGTAGCAGGCACAGCACTGGTGGCAGCAGGGGCAGCATGTCTGGCAGCAGGTACAGAAATGGTGGCAGCACCCTCTTCTCTTAATTCCCCAGGATCCCTAAAGGTGAATTAGGGGGACTGCCCAGCATTGGTTCTGTATTGCTCACTTTCTCCTCCTCTTCAGACTCAGTGGACACATAAGGGTCCTTCCAGTTCCTCCTGTTACTATTTTTAAACTTTCTCATAGTGATAGCAGTCACAATGAGCCTCTCCTGCCTCAACTTTACAAACAAATCACAGCAGAACAGCACAGTATGTCTCTCTCTCTCTCTGTCTCTGCTTCTATTGTGTTCCACTTCCTGGAATACATCACATTTTTATAGCAACAAGGTAAAAAACACGTAAATCAATGGCCAGAAACTTTCTAGCCATTGAAAAAATGGCGAAGAATTTTGGCCAATAGGCAAAAAATGTGAAGATTTTAATTGTTTGTTTTAAAGCGGATTTTCCCTCAAAAAAGTGGACAACAACGTGGTTTTTGTGGAATTTCTCGTAGGTACATGGCGAGATCTTTCTCCCATCCCTACCTGTATGCTTAAATATCTGCTTTATTGTTTACTAGTTGAACAGCCCGTTTCACGGGCCACAGTGCCACTGCCACCCGGTCGCGGAGCAGTCACGCGCAGTAGAGACTGCCCACGCCACGGCTGATTCAGAGCTGGACGCTCCTTTGGAGCGCCCAGCTCTGTATCAGCCGCAGTGCGGGCAGTCTCTACTGCACATGTCGCAGCGTTACACACAATTTAGCGATTATATAGGATATTACAGTGTGTTTTTTTCTGTTAATATTTCTTTTATCATACTTTCACATACATTCAGTTGTAATTTGCTCACCTTTTTGCTGCTGTTGTGTTAGTACTTTTGGAAGGTCTTTGAAAATCAGATATTGGTTGCTTAAACACTCCTCTCAATAATATGGTTGACAACAAGAGCCGAATCTTAGTTCAAGTGTATAATCTTCCTCCCACTGACCACGATGAATCTAAAATCTAAAGCTGATGAAAACATTGTAATGTGGCTTCTGAATGCAAGAAATTCCACCTTCTTTGAGATACTGAAGCAGAGACATTTTGGGGAACATTTATTCAGAATCTGGAAAAATAATATTGCCAATTTGCAGATGTTTTACACACTCATACTGCAGCCACAGTGGTTTACCAGTAATATTTAGTTTGCTTCATGAAAAATGTGTCACAGGTTTCCAAAATAAAAACAGTTACATTTGCAGAACTAAATTGTCATAATACATTTTTATACACTTAATAATTTTAGGAAAACCTATTTATTTTACTTTACATTAATTTCATTCAATATATTTAGCTAACAGTCTGTACATTACTGCAGGGTAATCATGACCACAAAAGAAAAAAAATATTCTTTTGATACCTATTTGGCATAGGCTGACATTCCATCTATGACTCTGATAGCATTTAAATATAAAAACACTGTACTGATACTGAGGTTATTAAACAATTTTAGAGATCTTACATTTTTTTTTATTATCTTACAATTTGAAGAGGAGCTATATAAAATGAAAAGGAGGTATATAAAATGAAGTGATATACATATAGTATCTCATACACAGTAAGCATCTGCAAATATTGGGGCATATGGATGACAGCAAAGGTAGCGTACCTTTAGGAGAAAATATGAAATTATCACACTGGATTCTAGAGAAGTCTCCAATGGATTGAGAAGTCCACACTTAAAGAGAGCCTATCATGCAGAATAAACTATTTCATTGGAAAGAACACTACATTTTGCTTGTACTTTATGTTGTTTCTTTTTCTCTACAATGTGTAGATTAAAAGAGACATATATTTTTTTAACAACCCTCCCTCTTTATTGTGACCTCAGTACTTTATTTAAATGCTATGCCCTAGGTTTAACATTTAAATATTCCTTCCCCGTCCCTCTAAGGTTACGGATATGAGACTATTTTTCTCTTGGGGCAGGCACAGTGCAGTCATCAGGGACGGCACTCTGCAGTATCTGTGATAAATCAGTGAAATGGGGAAAGGAAGGAACATACCTTGGCAACCACCCTGATAATACACATGAAATACAGACACCATGACATTTTTGTGAAGCAAGTTAAAGCCAAACCCCAAAAAAGGAAATTGAGAGCCTCAGTTGCTGTACCCCTGTCTCTCCCCAAAGACACTAAGAGGTGAGGTGAAAATCGACGCAAAGGAAGAATAGAGAAACCCAGCCTGAAAGTTTGATGGCTAGTGAAACACCTGTCACGTCATCACCTTCTTGCACTAGGGCTCAGGTGCAGGAAGACGTAGCAATGCCTTCTGGTTATCCACCTCTGTCATCGTTACCTCCTCCACCAGCTTATAACAATTCTGTAGATGCAAAGATGTGGAAGTTCATGTCCACCCATTGCACATTGTGTGGTGTGCTGAGCACACATGGCAATGTTGTAGAGACTAATCACAGACATGGAATCAAGAAGCATCTGAGGAGATTCCATTCCGCAAATATGCTAAACTGGTGACAGGGAGGATTCATCATTATTATTAAGACTGCAAGTTGTCATTTGATGTGTCCTTAGTGGAGTGGAAAAGGGGCATAGTAACAGCAGCAGTACTTGGTTTCTGGGGGGATGATTTCATATTGTGGACCTAAGCATCAATGTGTTTACTTTTAATTATCCCAGTTGCTTGATGTGAGTGCAGCTGTGTCCATTGTTCCCAGTCCTTCCCCTATTCCTTACACATACTGTGCATATAACGTTGCTGATAAAAGTCACAGATCCTTCCAGCTGTCAAAGGAAAACTTTGAATTCCAACACACCCATGATTTTGGAGGAGGGTCCGGAGGAGAAGCATCATTGGACAGCTTCTTTTCTCCACATATAACTGAAGTGGTGGGGGCAAGTTGTGGTGCTGCTGCTGCCTCAAGCGCATCACTGGAGCTACTGGCAAGTGGAACCATGATTATAATCACCCATATCACTGTGGTTGTTGATCCCATTCTCTTGGAACTTCCTATTCACCTTGCTGCTTAAACAACTCAGCAACAGCAGCAAGAACAGCAGCTGCAAGTGCAGCAATGACACTATAGAAAAATAGACAGGGACCCCCTTGTGTTGAATCCAATGACTTAATGACCACCACCAAAACACCACAGTGAGTTATACTCACAAGGATAAATGCTGCTTGACTATCTACATAGCAAACAGCTTTAGAACCTTTGGGGAATTATCATAGGCCAACCCAAACTCGGCCCCTCTCTCCTACAAATAAACTGGGCAGCTCCTTCTAAGTCCGCTCTCCCAAGCGTCAAACCATGTAAAGAAAACAATGAAAGGGCGCCCAATAGCGTGATAACATTATGCTACTTTATCATAGGTAATATTTAATGGGTTATAGGATCAGGATCCTGTAAAACAGACGGTCTCCCTTCAAAGTCACTCACTGGATGAGAAGACGAGTGGAGGGGACCCCAGGCATTGTGGCTAATCGTCTGAGTGAATCCGAATGAGGGACAAATCCAAATGCGCTATTTGTCAGCTGGTATTTCGCTGTCAACATCTTTTGTGAGTACCCATTGAATCATTCTACTTATTCTAAATTGTCAGCGTTATCACGCTGTTGGGTGCCCTTCTTCCTTGTTTTCTTTGCAGACCCTATGGAATTTGCCAGTGGCTAGTGGCCACCAAAACATGACCTGCTAGCACTAGTCTGGTAGAGTATTTTTTTTCTCTCAGTTCTTCTTCTTTAGATAAACCATAAATTTGCTGTATGATGGCAAGCCCACTTTAAAAGGGGTTCCTACTTTTTCTTTTGCAATACTTTGGAAACCTCATCATTTTTCTGCTTTGATGCAGTTGGTTTACCTCAGAATTACAAATAATGGATAGCAATGTACACCAGGCTGTTCTTCCAAAAATATGTAAAGTTCTTTATTCAACATTTCATTACTGTATAGCATCTTTATTAGGACACAGAAAATGCAATAGTGAGTCATACCATATCAAGTATTCGTCATATTCCTGTGGATTGTAGAGACAAAATAACAGAAAAGTACAATAGATTTTTAGATAGGAATATGTACCGAAAAAGTTGGATGAGGCATTGTTAAAGTACAAAATGTAAAAAAAAAGAAAAAAGAAAAAAAGGAAGCAGAGATATTTGTCCAGGAGTTTAACCTAGGTTTATGTTTATTGCAAAACAGGTCAAAGAGCTGTGGCCGATTTCACATCAGATAATCATTTAAAGGGATAGTAATACTTCATTTTAACTTTATTTTATTTTGTAGACATTAAAAAAACATGAAGAATGATATAAGTCTTATCTCTGAAACCTTTATGGTTTAAGAGATATTCACAAACAAAGTATCCCTTCCCTGTTCAACCAGATCAGAAGGGAGATGCCCAGGTAGACTGCAGAGAGGGACAATCTTCAATTAAGATAATGGAAAAAGCTGAAAAACTTGTCAAGGGGGGAAGGGCTTTCATTGTTTTCATACAAAGAAAATTGTCCCCTTCTGTTATCTGTCCTGTCATACAACCAGACTCACATCTGAGAAGAGATGTCTTACACTAGGAAAAAGGGGCGGGGAGGGGAACTTTGCTTGTGAATATCTCATAAACCATAAAGGTTTGAGAGATAAGACTTATATCATTATTCATGTTTTTTTAATGCCTACAAAATAAAATAAAGATAAAACGAAGTATTACTATCCCTTTAAATGTTGTGTCTAAAAGTATCTCTATGAGTGTATACAAAGAGGGGAGAAACTTGTTTAAAGTTTTAGCTTCTATAGACCCTGTAGTCAAATATGTTACTTTTTACAACAGAAAAGTATGTTACAGATGTGACACCTGTGTGCACTGTAACAGTCTGAGGTAAGGAGAATGTTTTAAACATCCCTCTTCAAGAAAAGTGTTCAAAATTTACAGTTAAGGTTGATGAAAAAGTATCCATTGTATATATATGTATATATATATATATATATATATATATATATATATATATATATATATATTGAAGTGCCAATGTGGAAAACTGTATGTAGGGCAGACCACATGGCATTCATGATTAGATTTCCGGAACACAAAAGAGATACGAGAAGGCAAATCTACAGGGTATTTGAGTATGGTAACATTGCATTTTCTTCATCATGCTCTGTACCAGCTGATGGCTGGATAGTTATCTAGTATGTTGAAAAATATTTCAGAAGGAATATATATCCTGATGCCTTTTACAAAGATAGGCATTCTGGATCTATACTTTTAAAACCTTGACACTAAGAGGTTTGGATACTAAATATTCTGTAATATGTGAATCCTTGTTTCAGGCTGTAATGAGAAAGGGTGTCACACTCCTGCAGTCCAGAGACCCCAAGTACAATCCCTTGATACCTCCCAATCTGTCTCAGGGATAGCCCTTTCTTATTCTTTACAAAGATTGAAAACCCAGAACACACATGGGTCCTCTTACCACAAGAGTTCTGGCATTATCTTTGGAAACGGGAATGACAGGGTGACTGTAGTGGTGGGTAGCATTATTGATTGGCAGACTGAGGGTTAAGTACGGGGGATCTGATTATCCACCCATACAAAAAATAATACATTGCATTTATTAGAGGAATCCCGGGACACAAAAAAAGGCCAAAAACTATGGGGAAATAAACAGGATATGGTATACTAATTAAGTTGCACAGATTTGCATAGGTTCCACTTAATATTCACAGTCCATTTTAGGTTTACTCTGAAGCTTGAACTTAGTCCCAGTAGAAGCAGGAGTGGGGCACACAGCCCATAGCATTTTCACAAGGTGCAAGCTTGCATGAAAAGAAATGCAAGGAGAGCTGTACTGCTGGTTATGACCTCATTCATGTATCCAAGTTTTATGATCAGATACTTATTGCATGTCAAGCCGGTTCCCACAAATGGCAAACTGGATAAAGGTTGGAGGAGATTTTGGATGTTGGCTCTCCTTGGTAGAAAACCACTATGACAGGCATCATATACCAATTAAAACGTTCCACGGTGTAGCTCTATGTATATGTTGATGTAGAAACAGCAGACTAGTTAAATCAAAATGATTAAAATTTATTATTAAAAAATACTACAGATTCCTCTACATGTTTCGTGGTGGGCATACCACTTTATCAGGAGGATTATAAAAATACTTAATACAAACTGGACTGCACCATAAGACACTCACATTATTGTCAGTATTCAACTGGGAATCTATCTTAATTGGACTCCGAAAATTCTAATGAACCAATCAAGAATATTAACTCAAGTGATCCCAATTGAATCACCTGACTTACAGAGTCAAATCGAAATATTAACATAAATGGTACCCATACAATTAACACCATATTCACATTAAAATGTACATCAATCATAAAGAGAAAAGAAAAAAAAAATAATAATAAAAATGATCAAACAGTAAAGTTTAAAATCCTGAAAATGAAAATAAAAATAAAGGCAACGCGAAGCACACATGCTGTACACTGAATATCCATAATAGAACAGCAGGTATGCTTTGCGTTAAATATCCCTTTAAATAATATATACACTGAATTGTCACGTCGTGATGAGAAGCAACTTCAAACATAAACCATATTAAATAAATATTTAAATCTCTCACTCCTAAAAGCTGATAGATTTATTCATATTTCACTTATTTGCATAGATCATTCATTACACAATTTGTCTACCATGCAAATAGGTTGGGAATATGCTACCTTATGTCAAAAATAATAAGTTCCCCTCTAATTCTATTCAGATCAATTAATAAATATTAATAACCAATAAATATAATGCATAACCCAAACTAAAACCTCTTAAAACACACCAAAAATAACATACAAATCATGTCTCATATGTATCACATGTTATATAAATAAAAATTTCTATCCAAAAACGATAAAAAATGTGTGTTATCTTATTCCCTCCCTAAATTGAGCTGGAAAACATCTCAAAGCGTCTCACGTTTACATAATCCTCCAACTCTAATGTGTGCTACTAAATATACTGTATGTTTACCTAGAAAATCCAACCCAAATAATAATGTCCACAAAAATATGTACCTAACCTATCAAAAGTATCCTAAAGTAAAATTAAATTTTAAGTGGAAAAAAAAATAATAATAAAACCTAATAAGTAAATGTGCAACTATATTCGCTGTTGAAAGGTGAGAAAGTGCTAAATCTGATAAATGAAAAATAACAGTGATATGATGTGTTTGCTATACAGTATTGAAAAACTACTGTGAAATATGTGTTGACAAACTATGGTGCCATGAAACAACTCATAAAAACCAAAATTCAATCTCATAGAATGTATTGTGTATGTTATTAAACTGGAAAAGCCCAAATAATGGTGTCCTCAAACATGAAATATACTGAACAATAAAATATACCCCAAAAACAAAGTTGAGTGTAAGAGAAAGAAAAAAAAGAAAGGCTACCCCCACCATGAAACATGTCAAGGAATTTGTAGTATCATAATAATAATAATAATAATAATAACTAGTATTTATATAGAGACTTTCTCCCAGTGGGACTCAAAGTGCTTTCAGCGCACGTTCTCAGAAGACCAAATTGGCAGCTGAAATAATAGGTGTTGTTATTACTCAATCAATGGTACTCATAGTATTTTTAATAATACATTTTAATCATTTTGATTTGACTGGTCTACATCAACATATATGTAGAATTGCACCGTGGATCATTTTAATTGGTAGACGATGCCTGTCATAGTGGTTTTCTAGCGGGGAAAACCAACATCCAAAATCTCCACCAGCCTTTAACCAGTTTGCCATTTGTGGAAACCGGTTTGACATGCATTGTGAGTATCTGATCATTATTTAAAAGTTGGATACATGAATGAGGTCATAACCAGCAGTACAGCTCTCCTTGCATTTCTTCTCTTGTCGTTTTTTTAAAGCCCCTATGAAGGTGATGATTCAGGAAGGATCGAGTGATATACATTGAATATCTGTGTGGATGCAGTGTTAATATCCTCCATAGGATCCAATTGTCATTTGGATCTTTATCCATAACATACTATAAATGTGAGTATAATATCTGTTTATATTGTGGATCTGGAAGTTTTTTTTTGATCTCTGCACTAGAAGTCTCTCCCCTCCCCTTTTTTGTGTTTTTGGTCAAGCTTGCATGAAGCTTCTTTGCACCTTGCAGTCATGACAGAGGGTTTGGAAAGAGTGTCTCAGGAGATCATCTTCAGTACACTTTTCTTATTCTTGGGCCATAGCCACGAGAGTTTAGCTTTAAGGCCTCAACCTTGGCATGAAAATATCAGGGCACTTTCGGTGGCTGCACCTGCTGTAGCTTGGCTTGCAGCTCACAACTAGAGGAGGGACCTGACCACTTCAGTAACCACTTGCACTATCTTTTCAGGTGAGGGCACTCATTGGTCCCAGCCCCTTCCCCATGCTGCCTTAGCAAGCATCTGGTCCAGTCAAAATCCAGACTGGTCCCAGGCCTCTCTCTATGGCAGAAAGGCTCTTCCTCTACTTCTATATCCTAATCCCTCTCTCTCAGTTAAACTTTCCTTGCTACCCTCGCCCCCGAGTATCTGATGTCATCGCTACCATTTACAATATATATTTTGTATAGCCTGCTCTATGGGAGGAAGGAACACACTTTCAGCTCACTTATCTATCCCCCTGTATCTGTCCAGGTGTTAAAGGGATAGTAATACTTTCTTTTATCTTTATTTTATTTTGTAGGCATTAAAAAACATGAAGAACGATATAAGTCTTATCTCTCAAACCTTTATGGTTTGAGAGATATTCACAAGCAAAGTTTCCCCTCCCGCCCCTTTTACCTAGTGTAGGCCATCTCTTCTCAGATGTGGAATGCAGTCCATAGACCAGACAGATAACAGAGGGGGACAATCTTCTTCCTATGAGAACAATGAAAGCCCTGCCCCTCTTGACAAGTTTTTCAGATTTTTCCCTTATCTTAATTGAAGATTGTCCCTCTCTGCAATCTACCTGGGCACCTCCCTTCTGCTCTGGCTGAACAGTGTTACATCAGTAAAAGGGGTGGGAGGGGGATACTTAATTTGGCCCATCTACCGTCAGGGCTTCTTGCTATGTAACATGCCCATTTTGATTTCAGCTGCATTACTCTTTCAATGGGGTCATAAACATTTGTTTGCTGACAAATCCATGAACACGTTTTTCAGTTTCAGTTTGTTATGTTTAGAATTTGCTGCTCCATACTTCTGTGCGTAACCTTAAGTTTTTGTATGGCTAAGCAGACTGTATTGTATGCCCTCATATCATAAGGAAGAGGAAGGGATGGAAGGTTACAGATTGTCAAGGTTTCAGATTGTGGAGGGAGGAGGTCACTACTTTCAGTGAGTCCTGGCAGCTGCCCACTCAGAAAACAGACTTCAAATCAGAGTGCTATAGGATCAGTTTTCTCTCCTGGTAATGGATTTATATTAGTTTCAGAAAATAATCAAAATCAAATCAAAACCGATAACACAAGAACCATTATCAGAAAAAATATATATAGAGAAAGAAAGTCTCAGTAGATCACCACTAGTTGACTTCAATAGATAATCTTTCTTAAAACTTTGAGTCGCTTGTATGACCAATCTGGGGAATGAATTCTCATTTTTCCTTTTACAGGGTTCTCTTTGGTCGCTGCCCTTCAACACACCAGTGGTTAGTGTGCAAAACAGGATATCAGCATATAACAGACAAAACAAAAACAGGGTGCAAACCATCTAAGAGCAAAACCTGTTTAAACAGTAAGGTATTTGCACCTCCCAGTCTTCAAGCTTCTCACCAAGGATGGTTTGAAATTTGAATAATAAAAAGAAGAATGTTTTTAAATAAAAATGTTCTTAAAAAAACTCCGCAGTGAATATAAGCTTGGAGACTGTGGGGTGCAAATTCCTTACAATTTAAACAGGTTTTGCTCTTAGAGGGTCTGCACCCTGTTTTTGTTTTTGCTGCCCACTCAGCCCTATTATTAAAATAGCCCTGAACCAATTTTCTTTTGAGCATAAGGCCTTTTGCACACTAAGGAGAATGAATGACAGTGCTGGGAATGGGGATTTTAATTATTTTATCCACCATGCTGCAGCTGTTTTGCTCTTGAATTACTCAACATCTTCTAAATACACCAGCCTCAGGGTGCAGTATTTTGTATGTGAGTATGTGAAGACATTCAGGAACAGGATGTGGTGCAGAAGGGCCATTACAATTCTCATTTAGATTGCAATTCCAAGTTAGTGGTTGATTAAAAGATTCTTCATGGATATAGGAGCGTGAATGTGAGAAAGAGAGATCTTTCAATATAAATGCAATAGCCAATGAATTGAGGATCTAAAACAGACCCATAGCACTCAGAGGATTTAAAGGAGAACTAACACCCCCTAATAATAATGCCCCACTTATCTTACTTTGGCCAGAAAAAGCCTAATGGTAACTATGAATTTTTCCGTTGTTCCTTGAAGGTAAATAAGGGATTATATTTAGAAGGTATTAGTTCTCCTTTAAGGGTCACTGTGTTGCTAACTAGTGATACTATTAGATGAGAAAAAAGAAAAGATCCCACAATAGACATTCAAATGTAGTTTCTATATCATGTAGAATAAAGCAATAGTTATTGTTTTTAACCCTTTGAGTGCCAGAGTGGTACGCCACGCATTGCTTTGCAATTAGGCTGATCGTACGTACCATTTTTAATGGGACAGTACCGTTTTTTTTCATATTTATAGACCGGCTGGTCTTTTTAATATACATGTCAATTTTGTCCCGTTTTTAATATAACTTATATATAGTTTTTAACTTTTTGTTAAAAAACTGAACGATATTTGTTTATTTCTCATAAGATAAAGTAAATCGGAAGTTCCTTTCGTCACACTAGTGGTTTTACTGTGATTTTACTGTACACATTGATTACCATAGAGTCTTATGACTTGAGTGACGCATAACTGTCTAAGACTCTCGAGTCTATGGTAAATTACCATAGAGTCTCTTAGACAGTGATATGATGACGAGTCATAAGACTCTATGGTAATCAATGCGTACAGTAAACACAGTAAAACCACTAGTGGGAGTGACGATATCACAGTACCTGTGATTATTCTGTCACTCTCATCTGTGGCAGACTGTGATTTGTTCACTTGGTTTGGCCCGCCCCTTGGTGACCTTTTTATACCTGACTCTTATATCTGTCAGATGCCCTTCCGTGGTGTTTCTGAGCCAGACTTGCTGTTGCTGTGTTCCTGTATCCGATTCCGGTGTACCGACTTTGGCCTGCCCTGACTACTCTCCAGTGTTCCTGATTGTGTATGATCCGGCTTGTCTGAGAATCTTCTACGTGCTACAACCCGGCTTGTCTGAGAATCTTCTACGTGCTACGACCTGGCTTGTCTGAGAATCCTCTACGTGCTACGACCCGGCTTGTCAGAGAACCCTCTACGTGCTACGATCCGGCTGGCCGACTTCCTGCTTCAAGATCATCACGGCCTGCTTGGTTGTTGTCGCCGCTGCGACATTCTGAATCCTGCATCGCTGTGCCGATCGAGTGTGACCATTAACCTCCTGGTTAACTCATCCATCAGTGCAGAGTCCCTTGCTGACTTGCATAAGCTGTGCCTCTTGTACCGAGCCTCTACACGCTGCAGAGCTAAGCTACCATACCGAGCCTGGGAGATTCAAACGTACCTTTGAACCCTTGCACTGCCGCTGCTCTCTGACCGGGCCTCCTTTCTAAATACAGAACCGTTACCTTGTAAGTCTACTGCTGCTGAGTTGGCCGCTACTTGGACGGCGACTCTCTGTTACGTTTGCAGAGTAGTCTATCCTGTTAGGCCGGTTGGGCATCGTTGGCTCTTGGTCTCACGGTTATCAACGGAGGTGTCCGGTGCGGCTATTGGTGGCAAGGTTAGGCTCCAAGCTCTTGCTAGATCCATATGTAAACGCCCTTGGGGGCTATTGGCTCGTGTTGTGCTCACATTGGTCTCCGGTTATACGCCCGTGGGGGCTAAAACGCCAGCTTCGCATCTCAGGCTAGTCTCGATCACGCCCGTGGGGGCTACATACTCTCGCACTTGCAGGCTCAGTGGTCTATTGACAAATGCCCGTGGGGGCTATTTTGGGTTACTGTGCTGCTATTACTCACATTGGTCACTGAACATCTACTACCCATCTTTATATGAACTCTGTGCTGTGCACATTTGCTCACTTGTTCACTACACCACACGGGCGTGCCAAACCCCACAGCTGAGACTGACTAATTGCTCTCATTCACCCTTTAGGGTCCAGTTCCCTATTTGCTGTTCCTATGTTGGGTGCCTTCTATCCATATTATTAAAGCTATGTGTACTGTGTAATAGCTTGCAATTGTTGCTATCAACTGTAGAGGGCGATCATTTGTATTTATTTTCTTTCAATAAAAGATTGTTTTATTTTACCTACTGGTCTGAGTGTCAAAACAAACCGTTACAGTATGGAAGGGCCATGACCTCAGACAGTAAGGGTGAAAGTAACACACAAAACATCCACTGGAGAATGGATGTCCATGAGCAACGCTTAGATCAATTGGCACTGGCTCTACAAACCCTACTTGAGCGTACGGTACACCTAGACAAGCCTAATCCGAATCCGGTGGTCTCCCCAGTCTTGACACCGGACAATCCGCCTCTAGCTCCTCCTACTTGTGTCAGAGGCTTAACGGCTACGGTGCCGTTACCATTGAGATATGATGGCGAGCCTTCCCTATGCAGGGACTTTATTAATCAATTAGAGATCTATTTGGAATTAACGCCTCAGGCTTTTCCTAACGACCGAAGCAAGGTCGGATTCATGATATCGCTACTAACAGGCAAAGCTTTGGCTTGGGCAAACCCCTTGTGGGTAAGTGCCAGACCCTGCACGCTGAACTTTAATGAGTTCGTAAGGAAGTTCCGCCATGTGTTTGAGGTTCCTGGCAGAGTGGCCTACGCTGCCAAAAGGCTAATGGAGATACAGCAGGGCGAACGTACATTGGGCAGTTATGCAATTGAATTCCGGACCCTGGCAGTGGAGGTGGGCTGGAACGATGAGGCATTATTGGCAGCTTTTGCTAAAGGGCTCTCTGAACCAATTAAAGATGAAATAGCTGCCCGAGATGTACCTAGTTACCTGGATGAATTCATTGATTATGTAATGCTCATTGACTCTCGTATACGGTTGGCACAAAGGGCAACATCCAGAAAACATGGGCAGGACAGCTCCTTTGACCCACCCTCTCCACCCTTTCCTACTGAGCGTCCTGGAGAGGCAGCAGAGCCAATGCAGCTGGGTTTTACTAGACTCTCCAAAGAAGAGAGGTCTTTTCGTAAAAGGCGAGGCCTATGTTTATATTGTGGCAAACAGGGGCACCTTTTGTGCAATTGTCCGGTGAGGCCGGGAAACGCACGCACCTAGGGTACCTTGGGGGACAGGCCCTAGGTGGTGTACAGCAGTCCCTAGATTCTAACATTGCTAAACCCACCATCCAGGTGACGTTCTTTTGGGCCGATAAGGGCGCAGAAACCTTGGCACTGGTGGACTCTGGAGCAGCCGGGTACTTTATGGACCAATCTTTTGCGGCTTCGCACAATATTCCTCTATGCAAAAAAGAATCTCCATTGGCGGTACAGGCCATTGATGGCAGACCATTGGAACCCGCATTTATTACAATGGAGACAATCCCTATTTCTATGTCAGTTGGGGCACTCCACAAGGAGGAGGTTCAGTTTCAAATTATTCTCTCACCTCACCATGCAGTCATATTGGGGTTCCCATGGTTGCTTCGGCATAATCCTCAATTTGATTGGCAAAAATGTGAGGTTAGTTCCTGGTCCGATTACTGTAAAGAAAACTGCCTATCTCTTCCTGTCAAAATTCTGTGTACCTCTCCTGCTGTGCCAGTTGAATATGGTGAATTCAGTGACATATTCAGCAAAGGGGAGGCTAGCGCATTGCCCGAGCATAGACCCTATGATTGCGCTATTGATTTGCCTCCAGGTGTGATTCCCCCGAGGGGTCGAACTTACCCACTGTCATGCGAAGAGAACAGGGCAATGGAGGAGTACATTGAGGACGCCCTTGGTAGGGGAATTATTCGCAAGTCTACTTCTCCGGCTGGTGCCGGATTCTTCTTTGTAAAGAAGAAAAATGGCGAACTTAGGCCATGTATTGATTACCGGGGGCTTAATAAACTGATGCCCAAGAACGCATACCCTATTCCACTCATCCCCGAGTTATTTGACAGATTGAAGGGCTCTTCTGTCTTCACCAAACTTGATTTGCGGGCCACCTACAATCTAATCAGAATCAGAGAAGGTGATGAGTGGAAAACGGCATTTAATACCAGAACTGGGCACTACGAATATCTGGTAATGCCGTTTGGCTTATGTAATGCACCTGCGGTATTCCAGGAGCTGATTAATGATATCTTGCGTGACATGCTTCAGTCCTGCGTAGTGGTATATCTGGACGATATATTGATTAATTCCGCCACTCTCTCCCAACATATTAAAGATGTCACGCAAGTTTTGTTGCTACTCCGGGAGAATAAGCTGTTTTGCAAATTGGAAAAATGCGAATTCCATGTGTCACAAGTACCATTCTTGGGGTTCGTAATCTCCAAAGATGGAATCGCTATGGACCAGGACAAGTTGGCAGCTGTATTACAATGGCCTCACCCTAAAGGGTTAAAAGCGATTCAGCGCTTTTTAGGGTTTGCCAACTATTATAGAAAATTCATACGTAATTTTTCTACAATTGTGAAACCTTTGTCTGACTTAACACATAAGGGCGCTACTCCCTCTCAGTGGTCCGAGGCCGCTGATAATGCGTTTGAGACCTTAAAATCTGCCTTTGCGTCTGCCCCAGTACTGTCCCACCCCAATCCCTCCCTGCCTTTTACTTTGGAGGCCGACGCCTCTGAGGTTGGGGTTGGGGCAGTACTCTCCCAACGTCCTGTGGGAGGTGGTACCTTGAAACCTTGTGGGTTTTTTTCTAAGAAATTGTCCAGCGCACAGAGCCACTATGAGATTGGCGACAGGGAGTTATTGGCTATTATTCTGGCACTGAAGGAGTGGCGTCACCTGTTGGAAGGTACCAAGAACCCAGTATTGATCCTGACCGATCATAAAAACTTGACATATCTTTCTGAGGCTAAGAGGTTGTCTTCTCGACAGGCCAGGTGGGCACTCTTTTTGTCCCGGTTTAATTTTGTAGTATCGTACCTCCCAGGGTCTAAGAACGTGAAGGCAGACGCATTGTCTCGTCAGTTCGCGTCGGACACTGACAGGGAGGAAGCACCGGTACCCATTATTCAGCCCGACCGTATATTGGCTACTATTCGCAGTAGTATAACCTCACCTCTGGGAGAGGAGATTTTGGGGTCTCAGCTAGGGCCCCACCTGAGACTCCAGTTGGTAAATGCTTTGTAGATGAGCCTTTTCGCACTCGTCTATTGGAGACCTATCATTCTTCTAGGGCAGCCGGGCACATCGGCAGGGATCAGCTGGTATGGTCTCTTTCGCAATTATTCTGGTGGGCGACGCTCAGAGCCGATTGTTCCACTTTTACTGCCGCTTGTGCCACATGTGCCCGTGTTAAGACCCCCAGGCATCTCTCAGCGGGCTTGCTTCAACCTGTGCCTAATGGAAAACGGCCCTGGTCTCATATATCTATTGATTTTCTGGGAGAGTTGCCAATCTCGAGGGGGTATACATTTATCCTTATGGTGGTTGATCGGTTCTCCAAAATGGCTCATTTTGTGCCACTCAGGGGGCTTCCATCGGCTCAGGAATTGGCTAAGGTCTTTGCTAAAGAAGTGTTTCGTTTGCACGGGGTACCCAGAGTGGTGGTCTCCGACCGTGGGAGTCAATTCGTGTCCAGGTTTTGGAGGGCATTCTGTGGCATGATGGGCATTCAATTGTCCTTCTCCTCCGCCTACCATCCCCAGACCAACGGAGCCGCTGAGCATGCCAACCAGGGACTGGAACAGTTCCTGCGCTGTTTTATTACTGATCATCATGACAATTGGGCCGACCTGTTGCCATGGGCGGAGTTTGCCAGGAACTGTGCAGTTAACTCATCATCCGGGAGCTCCTCGTTATTAATTAATTATGGGTTTCAGCCAGGCTTGCTCCCGGACTCGTTCCAGTCTCAGCAGATTCCGGCTTTGGATGAGCATATGGAGCAGCTCCGTTCCACCTGGGCACAGGTACAAAGGACCCTCAGTCAGTCTTTCCAGCGTCATCAGCGATATGCCAATCGTAGACGGCTGCCAGCGGTCTCTTTCCAGGTTGGGGATAGGGTATGGCTCTCCTCCAGAAACCTCAACCTGCAAGTCCCTTCGAATAAGTTGGATCCCCGGTTTATTGGCCCATTTAAAATTATTCGCAAAATTAATCCTGTCTCCTATGCGTTGGAACTTCCACCATCTATGGACATTCACAATGTGTTCCATGTGTCTTTGTTAAAACCCCTGGTTTGCAATCGTTACACGACCACTCCGGTGGTTCCTGGGCTGGTGGACGTCCAGGGGCAAGAGGAATATGAGGTTCAGAGCATTATTGATTCTAGGCGACTTAGAGGGAAGTTGCAATACTTGGTCCACTGGAAGGGCTATGGCCCAGAGGAGCGCTCTTGGATTGACCAGAAGGACCTCCATGCGCCCAGACTTGTGCGCAATTTCCACTCCAAATACCCTCAGAAACCTAAGCCTCCAGCTGGGAGAGGGGGTCTTTGAGAGGGGGGTACTATCACAGTGCCTGTGATTATTCTGTCACTCTCATCTGTGGCAGACTGTCATTTGTTCACTTGGTTTGGCCCGCCCCTTGGTGACCTTTTTATACCTCACTCTTATATCTGTCAAATGCCCTTCCGTGGTGTTTCTGAGCCAGACTTGCTGTTGCTGTGTTCCTGTATCCGATTCCTGTGTACCGACTTTGGCCTGCCCTGACTACTCTCCAGTGTTCCTGATTGTGTATGATCCGGCTTGTCTGAGAATCTTCTACGTGCTACGACCCGGCTTGTCTGAGAATCTTCTACGTGCTACGACCCGGCTTGTCTGAGAATCCTCTACATGCTACGACCCGGCTTGTCAGAGAACCCTCTACGTGCTATGATCCGGCTGGCCGACTTCCTGCTTCAAGATCATCGCGGCCTGCTTGGTTGTTGTCGCCGCCGCGACATTCTGAATCCTGCATCACTGTGCCGATCGAGTGTGACCATTAACCTCCTGGTTAACCCATCCATCAGTGCAGAGTCCCTTGCTGACTTGCGTAAGCTGTGCCTCTTGTACCGAGCCTCTACACGCTGCAGAGCTAAGCTACCATACCGAGCCTGGGAGATTCAAACGTACCTTTGAACCCTTGCACTGCCGCTGCTCTCTGACCGGGCCTCCTTTCTAAATACAGAACCGTTACCTTGTAAGTCTACTGCTGCTGAGTTGGCCGCTACTTGGACGGCGACTCTCGGTTACGTTTGCAGAGTAGTCTATCCTGTTAGGCCGGTTGGGCATCGTTGGCTCTTGGTCTCACGGTTATCAACGGAGGTGTCCGGTGCGGCTATTGGTGGCAAGGTTAGGCTCCAAGCTCTTGCTAGATCCATATGTAAACGCCCTTGGGAGCTATTGGCTCGTGTTGTGCTCACATTGGTCTCCGGTTATACGCCCGTGGGGGCTAAAACGCCAGCTTCGCATCTCAGGCTAGTCTCGATCACGCCCGTGGGGGCTACATACTCTCGCACTCGCAGGCTCAGTGGTCTATTGACAGACGCCTCTGGGGGCTATTTTGGGTTACTGTGCTGCTATTACTCACATTGGTCACTGAACATCTACTACCCATCTTTATATGAACTCTGTGCTGTGCACATTTGCTCACTTGTTCACTACACCACACGGGCGTGCCAAACCCCACAGCTGAGACTGACTATTTGCTCTCATTCACCCTTTAGGGTCCAGTTCCCTATTTGCTGTTCCTATGTTGGGTGCCTTCTATCCATATTATTAAAGCTATGTGTACTGTGTAATAGCTTGCAATTGTTGCTATCAACTGTAGAGGGCGATCATTTGTATTTATTTTCTTTCAATAAAAGATTGTTTTATTTTACCTACTGGTCTGAATGTCAAAACAAACCGTTACAGACGAAGAGAGGAAGACTGTCCTGATGGATTGCAGAGAGGGAAATTCTTCAGGGAGCATGAGGAAAAACCTGTCAAGGGGGCAGGGATTACCTTATGATCACTGTAAGAATATTGTCCCTTGCTGCGATCTGTCTGGTCCCAGGACCAGATTTCACATCTGAGGGGAGGTAGTTTACATTAGATAAAAGGGTTGGGAGGGAGATACTTTAATCAAGTACTCTTGAACTACAACTCTGACAGTATTGAAGATTAATTGCAGATGCTTTTTTTGTGAAACATTGTTATCCCTTTAATTAGGTAAAAGTGAAGTAATTCTGGGATAGAGTGATCTCTATTACATTATGAAGTAATGAAATGGAGACCTCTGGAATTAAAGGAGTTAAAAGCCCAATTCATGTCAAAAAGGATTTGGTGATTTGTATTTGTCCTCTGTGGTGCTGTTGGATTGCCCTGCAATTACTTCACTTTTCTTTTGGACACGGGGGTGGTGTATAAAACCAAAATATATTTTGAGAGCCTACACCTGCCTTATATTAGTTCACTAACCCTGGATGACAACCCAAGAAACAGCAGCTACTCACTGAGAACTGTAAATAGAGTAAGCGGGAAATTACCAGCAGTATTGTTGTCACTGTTGACAGACTAGAACAAGAACAACCTGAAGTTTTGACTTGACTAGGGGTCGATGGAGTCAAAGCTCGACTAGAAGTTGAGGGAGTCAAAGCTCAACTATTGGTCAAGGATGTCGAAGCTCGACTAGTCGTTGAGGGGGTCTAAGCTCGACTAGTGGTTGAGGGGAGTGGAAGTACAACTAGTGGTCAAAGGGGTCAAAGCTCGACTAGAGGGCGCAGACAGGAGACCCACAGAATCAAAGAAAATGGGAACTCTACAGGCCAAGTCATCAACAGATGGTCAATTCAGTACCAGAAAGGAGGAGATTAAGAGCAGACAAACAAGATGAGGTCGTAATCCAGTCAGGCACAGGCAGTACACAGGGAGAAGGCAGAAGGGAAGTTGAAGGAACCGAGCCAGGTCAAATACCGGAAAGCACAAACATGAAGCAAAATTGGAGTCGAAGGTAAGCTGGATTAATACACAGAAATCACTAGAACAAGGCATGACCTCAGGTCATGACAGGAATGCTTTGATCATGTGCCGACACAAAGTGTTGGTGTTTGATAAAGGCTCAGCAGCAAGTGCATCACAACAACAAGGCTGGGAATACCAAACCATGAGAAGCAAAAGAAAAAGCCAGCCAAGGAATGCCAAAAGCATGGAAACAGAGAAAGAACAGGGGAAGAACATGACAGCTACACTTGTAAATTAATGCATTCACCACATAGACCCTTAAAAATTATATGGGGCTACCAGATTTGATGGATTGATACACATGGAATGGAATACTATGAGCATATCCTCTAGATAGAAGTTAAGCCAGTGGGAGCCATACATCCAGTAATTAACTGACACATGAGCAACATCTTAAACCTTGAAAAAAAGCAAAAAAAAAGTTTATAAGCATCAAATGATCATTCTCTACTTTGTGTAGAAAAGGGTATCTGCACCTAAATCATACCCTATGTAAAAGGATGCCAGTTACATGCATGCTCTGCACATCTCACAAACAAAAAAAGCAAAAGATAATATTAAATAGACTTTTCATTATTGGAACTAATTTGCACATTTGAATGAGCTATGGAATTTTAATATGACTTTTCCCTTAGCCAAAGCCAATAACATGTATCATGAGTTAAATTATCTTGGCTCTGTTATTAAATTGCAACACAGAAATGGATTCACTTGAACTTAGTCAGAGCAAGAACATAAAAACATTGAAACCACACACTGTAGTTCATATTTGCCTATGGCTAAGTTAAACAGAACATCGTCTCCTGCAGCCCCATTATTCTTGTCCAAAAATGAGAATGTTTGATGCACAAATGCACCAATGCATTCATCTCTAAGAATCCATATGTTTATGTGTAGGTTAATGTTACTTTACATAAACATTTATTTGCATTCTTTTCAATTTTGTTGAAAAACATCAATCAAATACCTCTATGATATAATTATAATACAGGTTATTAATAATTTTCATTGTTGTAGCTGTTTAAGTATTTTAACCCTTTGCGTGTCAGATGCTCTGCAATGTGTTGTGTACCCCTCTGGTTCTCAAAGGATTAAGAATTTATGTTTTTACTAATATTGTCAGTAGAATACACTTGGACTTTCAAGGTTGAACAGCCATTCATCATGAAACTCAGTGGTTCATTCAGAATATTATTCAATGCTGTATGGCGCAACTCCCTGTTCAGGCAGAAGCTAGAACCCAGGACATTTCAAGGTCAGTGCAGATCTCTAGTCCACTGAGAATATTAAATTTTGGTGTACTTATATTAGTCATAGTTATTGTCAGTGTCTGATACATGGCATCTGACAAGCATCATGATGAACAATCAAACTTTTTACTTAAAACCATTGTAATGTGTAGTAATTTAAAGTTTAATTACAATTGGGGTTGTTATACCTAAGAAAAAACAAGCAAGGGTACCAATGCAAAAACATTGCCATGGTGTAGTATGTTTAATAAAACTGAATGTATTCGACATACAAATGAACACTCTCAAGAAAAGGTAACTTAAATGAAACATCTGCTGAAAACAACACAGCCATTCCGAAATGCAAGCTTCATCGATCTGCTTGCTCACATACTTTTCTTGAGCTACCCACTGGTTTCAGATGCTAGAGAAAAAACTGGACACTCATTAATGTGGCCTTTTTCCAGGTAAGGATGGATAGTTTTCAAAGGTAGATCATTAATTGATAAAGCTCTACCTCAACAAGTTTATTAGTTAGGCTTAGGCTTCATTACAGCTGATTCCCAAAAGCCATTTGGGATGTATTTTTGGCATTTCAGCTATAATATTTCCATAATGTGCATAGCATTTTCCTATGACTTTGTGAAAAACTCTATGTGGCGGCCACCATCACATTACACCAGGAGACACTCTTTATGATGGGAATTTGAAGTCAAATAGATTTTTTTTGCTTTTGGAGTCTACAGCCTGTGGAAGACCAATACAACTCTATGGGAAGCAATGTAAACTACATCCAAACACCAGCTGCCCATTCGTTTCAATAGGGCTTTTAATAGCTTCAATAAAAGAGACCCCTCATTTTTACTCTGCGATGTTTTACACACTTTTTCAGCATTCAGCTGTTAAAGAACAAACTGATACCAAGATGGCTGTAAAAAATTCACCAGCAACAGCATTCTCTGAACAACTTTTTATGCTTATTCATTCCTGTGAATCATGTACAAAAGATGTTTAAAAACTTAAAGATTACACTCTTTTCTCAAATAAAATAACTTTACACTTTAACTGAAGCTAGTGCTAATAAAAATCTACAATATGCACCAAAAAATCAGTTAGAAACCTTTAATGCACGTCAATCAAGAAATTTACTCATGACTCATGATTCATGGAGTGTAAAGAAAAAAAACAATAATAAGAACTCACAGTCACTCACTTTGGTATTGTTGTTTGACTCAAAATCTGTATTTTTTGCCACTAGAACACATTGTGTATTTTTAAGTCAGGGTGCCATCAGCCGTGGACTTGCCAATTGTTTGGCTGTAGAATCTCCCAAGAGTAACTGGTTACCTCTGAGCTCTATAGCATAGCAGCTGGAAATCCCACAGATGAATACATCTTATATTGGGCACTTAGCACATGTGGTCTATCCCAGAGTCAGGAAGTAGTCAGCTGTGGGCTCTCCTTATGTTTGGTGCCTACAGCTCACAAAATTCCCAACTAGACATTCACATCTGGGGTCTACCACTTCTAACATTCCCTAATAATCATGACTGTCTACAAGAACAAAAAATGTAAGTGTGGTGCTTCACTTGCCTTATTCACTTCCCTTCTGACAAGAAATTCACTTACAGGATAAAAAAAAATTTTTAAGCATATCATCCTTCCTGATTGTATCACCTTATGTCTGTGTGTCAGTGTTCTTTAGATAATGCAATTCATCCTTCCATAAAGCAGTTCATCTGGCGGACTTACCAGAGATGCAAAGTGTACAAATAAATTTTGGTAACTCACTCCTAGGGTTACCAGTATGCTTGCATCCATCCTCCTTCTCCTGGCTTATAAGTTTGAGGGTGATCGCTTTCTCAAAATTTCATAAAACCTCACACAAGCTGTCCTCAGGAAACACCATCTTGAATTAACATAATTGGTTATGCGGATGATAGGTAATTTCCCCACTCACATCACTGGTTTCTGTGCTGTCTTTTTCAACGGTCACTATAGACCCCTAGTAGGAATCCGTTATATCATCTGTTATTCAATTAGGATAATTACAATTAAAATCAATAAGCATTTAATACATATGAAATTACATTCAACCATTCTCCAATGTAGTTGGGTCCACAATCTATAAGAATATATTATTTACCCCTTGTGTACATTTTTAGTTAACCCCTCCAAAGCCAGAATGACATCTTCACTCCTGCATTACAAGTAGTTATACAATACGATTAACACATATATCAGACTAATTTTAAAATTGATAACACTGGTCTTATATTCTTCTTCATACATTAGAGGATGTCATTCTCGCATATTCTGATTACATTTAAAGCCAAGTCAGCCCGTTTTGAATAACTTGTCAACTCCATATATCCACATTATATAGATTAAATACATAATGTATTATAAACCGTTTCATAAAGAAAGAGTACAAAAAATTATAAAAAAAATATAAAAACTATTGCCGAAAAAGATTGAAAAAAAATTTAAAAAATGAAATTATAAATTTAAAAAGGAGGTTCCACAACATCATATAATCACAGATTATATCTGAGCACTGCAAAAAGCCATTTTTTAAAGCTAGAGACATTTCAGGATCACTGGACTATACATTATATATCTATATAAAATATTCTACATCTATATTTAACCCTTCAGACATCAAACACCTGAGTTCTTAGATCCAGAATGTCTCTAGCTGTCTCATCTTCAACACCAACAACCTTTCACCCCCTCTCCTATCTATCAGTACATAAGGATGTAACCCAGAATTCCTTTGTTTGCTTTCCACTGAATTCTTTTAAATGTTTAGGGACACTATCATTGTCTAGACCTCAAATGTTCCACAACTCTCATTTTGACTTTACATGTGGTCCTCCCAATATATTGTAAACCACAACACCATTCCAAAAGATAAACTACAAAAACAGAGTTACAGTTTAGAAGTTGACTGATATGATAATCTTTACCAGTTTTTTTTAATAAAAATGGATAATATAAATACAGAAGGTTTTGAAAACTCTTTCAAAATCACATATTTTGTCACAAACTGACTGTTCCACTTTAACTCCTATATTTATAATATATTAGCAGGAGAGTGAAAATTAATGTTACCTCCTGAAAATCAGTAAAATCAGTTCACTGTCTTACAGCCATGACAAGAGGGGTCTGTGGTACATAAAGAGTTAATAACAAGTACTTTATTGTCTAATGTCCACAGACTGCTTGGGCTTGATCGATCATATACTTTGTCATACATTTCTCATCATGTGATGAGTTCTGTAAACCCCTGAGTGATGACAACAGGACTTTCTCTTAGTTCTGAACTTGTAATTCAAGAAGGCAGAAAGATAAAATCTTTATTTAGTATGCTAAGCAGTAATAGAAAATAAAATGCTGCTTTCTATACATTGTTATTAGGTTTCATTCCTCTCAACCTAACCTCTAACATTTCATCACCATGTTTTTGCAGTAAAAACATTTTAATTGTAAAGGTAGACAACTAAGTATTACGTTCAGCCATGTTTTTTAAGCCAAATCTCTAAAACAATTAGAAACATTCAAGTGGTTAAAGGACCTTTTTAAATCAATGGAAATGTGTATTTATCCCCTATGATACAGATGGTTTGTTCCAGTTCTTTTTAGTATATCAGAATCAAGACAAATAAACATTCCCAAAATGTTGTATGTTGGAAACTTTGCTAGTAATTAAGGGGTTAATAGCCTGATTTAACTAGCTGAGGGTCTTTATTTCAATCCTACTGTACAGCTGGTTTGTTTCACAATTACTCCAGTTCCACTTAGTGCTTCACCCACAGTGTGTTTAATAAAATGATTATTTACTAAATATATCATATGCAGTTTTCATTATTCTTACTTGTCATTCATTATAAATGCGTATACTTGGAGATTGTTTAGAAAACAGTACAGTCATTTTTCCTCTCTCCTGTTGCCTATTATAATGCACAGTTCTAATATTTTCTAAGATGTTTGTTATTATTTAGGTTTCATTTCAATCGTCCCCAACACCAAAAAAATAAATCCGACGTTAGTTTTTCAAGCACAGTAAGCCATTTAATTAACTGTGCTATGAAAAATACTACAGGAAAAAAAGCATGTTGGGCGCTAAATTTTGCACCCATTTGAACCCATTAAAAAGAGTCTGAAATTCCCATTAAATTTCAGGCATTAGGCCGGAATATGCATTAATGGACCCACTTTATCACCATAAATTTAGAGGTATTCATTTTGGAATCTCCTAACGCATGTTTTAAGTTGCCAAATGCAGGGATTGAAGGGGAAAAAACCCTGAGAAAAAACATAAGTAACCAGTAGCCCCATATCAATACATCCAAAGTATGAAAAAAAATGTGTGAAATGTTAGAAAACGTAACCCTATTAGTGCCAGAAGGTTATTCAACGTTCTGCAATGGCACTCACAGGGTTAGTCCCACTAAAACTAGCACCATCCCCTGAACATAAACACTTACCTGTAAGTCTGATTCAGTACACTGGTCATCCAGTGTAAATTGTCTTCTTCAGTCTTCTATCTTGTGTATTCCTCTCCTGTCTTCTTTCTTCACATCTTCCTTCTTCCAATCTGTCACAAAAGTATGCCAAAATCAACACAAATAACAAATGTCCATAGAAACAATTCCCCCCAAAATGTCCATAGAAACAATTCCCCCAATTGAATAAATGCCCCCCAAAATGTTAATTGAGTAAATGCCCCCAAAATCCTTGTGAACTGTATGGTGCTGCTGCTACTAATGCTGCAGGTGGCGTCACAGTAGAAGAGAAGAGCAAACCCCCCTCAGTTACTTCTCTGGTCATTGCCCGAGCCATTCTGAGGAAAATTTGAACAGAGACTGGATTTTATATGGCTTGCACATTACCTCAGGGATCTTTCTTTACCACTGTTTGGGCCCATTTGGGTGTTGTGGTCAGAATCACTGCCTCCTCTATGAGTCAGGCATCTTGGTTTGTTCCTAACATGCTTGTCATTGTATCTTGTTTGCTGCGGTCCTTCAGCTGGATGCATAGGCTCTTTGGGGGTGCTGCGTGATGTGTTGAGACCCAGCATTGATCCGCCATGGGCTGATGGATCTCACCTGGTTCAACACACATGTAGTCCCACGAGCATCCCTGGTGATGTTGCTCCTAACAGTGTAGGATATTTCTCTTACACTTTACTAATATATTTCAGATTTGCTATTTAGCTTTATATACACATGTTCACCAAGTTTTACTCTAAGTACCATAGACGTCTGGATAGTTTTGGCAAAACCATTTGCACCATACGTGAGAGAATGGCTGGGCATCAATCAGCCATTAATACTGCAATATGGGATCAGCATACTGACAAACCAGTGGCAATACATTATTTAAGTCACAATCACGCGGCCTCAAATTTCAATTTCATTGATATTGAACACATCCCAGTCAGCAAACAGGGATGTGACAGAGGAAAAAGATTATTGCAATGCGAGTGGTACTGGATCCACAAAGTTAATACATTAAACCCTTATGGTTTAAATGAACAAAATGTTTACAATTTTTTCTTACCAGATCGTTAAAGTTGCCAGTTAGATAGAATACTTCTAATTATTTCATGCTACAATGTTTCTCTTTGTTTCTACCACAGGGTGGCACTGTTTGATCTTATGCCCTTTTGGTGCCAAGGTGCTTGGTGCTGGCTTTACTATCTGTCCATTCCCCTTATCTTTCTCACACACGTCATCAGCACGGGTCAATGGGGACACATGAGGTGAGTCTTCTTCTACAATATTTATTTATTTATTTATTTATTTATTTATTGTTTCAAAAGCTTTATTGAGGTAAAACATAGTCCCAGTCACAATAGAGAAGCATAGAATGCTATGCAAACTAACAGAGCTATGGTTACAGAACTGTCTCAGTCTAGTAGCTAACATGAAAAGGACCTATGTGCAAACTAGTAGAACAATTGAATCAGGTATACAACATAGAAATCCTAACATAAAATTTGCTCTCTCATATGAGATGTTGGTCATAGCTATGTTGTAGCAGAATGACTGAACAATTGGAGACAGGTGTATAGCATAGCATCTCTAATATGAATTCTGCTCTAACATAAGAGATAGTAGACAAAACTATACTATAAATGATGAGTAGAAATCATGAACAACTGTGATACAGAGTTGCATACATGAGCAAAACACCGGAAATGCACAAGTAAAGAACAAATAAGAGCTGGTGTCCGGACATGGGGCCTCTTAGATAAGTAGTAGCCAAAACAATATGTGAAGAGCCTAACCATACATCACAAGGCTATGGGAGCAGAAGTAAACTGGAGGCAGGACCTAATGAAGCAGAAAAATTAAACTGGAGACCGAAGTCTACAGTAGCAACAAATCGCAGATATCTGCTATGTTGGAGGGGGGATATTATTGGTCTTGCAGGAATCTGCAAATATGCTGTGCAAAAGTGGTAGAGCTTGAAGCCGCCTACCCAGGGGGTATAAATAGGACATCAAGAGAGCCGAATTCAGGGGACAAGGGGAAGAGTGTATCACAGCAACATATAGAGGAAGAGCAGAGACATTGGGTGTGAGGTAGTATCAAGCACAGGCCAATGTGCTTAATAAATACATACTGTTCAGACAGCTTTCAAACAGGAAGGCAGAAAGTACTCAGAGATATGAATGAGACATGGAAGGAGTATAATAAAATAAAATTAAGGCTATACAGCACAACAGGGACCCCGCATCCAAACCCATCAGAGAGTCCCCGGAGCTGGTTCCAGCCCATGCGCTAAGCTGGGAGAGCGGCTCCGGGAAGTCCACCCACAGGACAAGACACAGAGCCACGATCCAGGAGGAGACGGAAAGCAGCTAGGTGAGTCCTGTATTTATAACAATAGAGAGCTCGGGACATTGTGCTAGGTACTACTGTGGAACAATATAGAAAGATAAACTTCAATACAGTAGAGATCATCTCATATTGTAATAATATTGAGCTCAAGTCAGGTGACGGACCTCTTTCCTCTATCATAGTGCTCCACAAGTCAGAAGAAGCCCAGACAATGTAGGTCATATAAAGTATAGCTTAGACGAACCCCCCGGGCCCTGGGGGGTCATCTTCACCATAGAAAAGTCCGGTATCCCGAAGCGTAGTGAGTTCTCTCAAGACAGCCAGAAGTTCCAATGTCTACTATGGAGTGAAAGGCCGTGCATCAGGGCGTGGTTCCACCCGGACGGAGGAGGCACATGGCTATCCCAAGCTGGCCTCTGTACAGTCTATTCTATTACAGGATCTCAGGGTGAGTAGTCCCATCCAGGTTCTGCGGTAGCCATTGCAGGTAGCAGGTAGGCAGACTCCAGCCTAAGCGCCAATTTATCCCTGAATCCCTGGATCCCAGGGAGAGGCATCCCAACTAAGCTCCTCAGCTCCCCAGGTGGAAAGCAAAAGCGCACCCTTCTCTCGAAACAGCAGAACAGCACTAAACAATAATTGAAGGATATCTGCCTGGAACCCAATGGCATTGTGAAAGATAAAGGCCCTAAAGGTCTTGAGTTCCTTCCCCGGAACTATTGCAGGTAAATCACAAACATAGGGGTCAACAGTGCATCCCGTAGGTCTCAGGTCAGCAATGTAATCTGTAGGGTGATCAGAAGTGAACTCCTGCTGGCAAGCTGCATGCTCCGAGGGAGCCTGATGATGAGCCTCAGCACCCGGCTCCAGGTTCCATATCAAAGGAGATTGAGTGAACTGCCCAGACTCTAACCGCAAATTCACCAACTCCTCTCGAACCACGGCCGTAATTTCCTCCACCAAATCCCGAAGATCTGCCCTGGAGAAGAAATGTGCAGTATCCCCCTTCGTCAGGAGGGCTCCGTCTGCCATTTTGCTCGACCGTTGCTTCGTAATGCCCAGATGGGAACGCGACAAATACAACTGCTCCTCCACTTTATTTAAGCTCCTTCCTTCTTGAAAACATCCAGGAGAGTACAGGAGAGTTCCTCCAAAGACAGGACATAGAATTCAACAATATATAAGCGGCTAAATTATGAAAAACAGTGTCCCAATTCTGGAGCTGAACAAAAACGCATCCATCTGTTTTGGCGGTATGCCCCGCCCCCCCTTCTACAATATTTAAATGTTTGTTAAACTTTATTTGAACATGTTTGCTTGACAAAGGTCCCTACGAGGACCAAAACGTTGCTATTTATTTGTGAGAATAAATCACTTAAAAATCCGTGAGTGCACAGCTACTCCTGTCAAAATCTCTGCAAGATGTCACACTTTCAATAAAATGCTTCTTACACCATAATTTTATGTTCATGCCAACTCTCTGCATCTTCCACTGCTTCCTCCCCCTTCCTTTCACTGTTCTGTATTCTCCCCTGCTCCTCCCATCATCCCTCTCGCAGCTTTGTATCTTCCCCTGCCCCCCTCACTTTAGCTGCTGTGTATCTTCCCCTGCCCCCACTTCACCACTCTTCATCTTCCCCTTGTCTTTCTGCCCTCCCTTTCACCTCTTTTTATGTTCCCCTGCTCCTCTCACCCTCCACTTTTGCCACTCTGCATCATTCATTGTTCCTACCCCCACTCCTGTTCACCTCACTGTAACTTCCCCTGCAATGTGTTGCCTACACTCAAATGGTTAATATTGTCTATGCTGTTTGTACTGACAGATCAGAGTTAATTGATTGTGAATAGTGCCTACCACTCTTTTATTGAAAACGGTTGTTATCTTACCCTAGCCCATTTACAGATAATCCTGGACAATCAATGTGAGCCATGGAGACCTGGGCGATGATTTCTCCCTCAGAGCAGGTAAGACTACTAGCATGAAACACATTGGGGGAGGTGACTATGGGTTGATAAAGAGGTGAAGAAGCAAAGATGACTTCTCCAGTGATATCACATCTCCATTTCCTATGTTATTCTAAGGAGCCAATGCACTAAGATTTCTTAAACTTTGGAGATCTTAGTGCATACTGTAGGCTGTATAGAATAAAATAGGAACTGGATGCGATATCACTAGATAAGTCATCTCTACTTTATAACCTCTTTATCATGCCTTAATGCATATCCCCCAATGCTCTCTAATATGCATTCATTGTTGTACATTTCATACAGTTTGTTTGGAGAAATTATGTAAAAGTAGGGCAAACAGCCAATAAAAAAGCAAAAATAATTAAAATAAAAAACAAAGTTTTGACCTTAAAAGGGTTCTTCTGCATAAAAGAAAAATAATTTCCAAGAATGATTTGATTTATACTCAAAGGACTTTATGTAGACAGCAAACAAAAATAGCAATCTGATGCACACAAATTACACCAATGTGGGAAATAAACATTCCCCAAATCCCTTTTGATTTAAAAGAGGTTTTTAACTCTCTAAATGCTAGAGAGGTCTCCAATGCATAGATCTCTATATCAGTCAAGTGTTTTTAAGCCTCTTATGAAGCACTGAGAATTTTAATATGTCCCCATTGTGCAGCTGGTTTGCTCCATAATGGCAACTCTGGTTTCTGCATAAGACATTTTGGGATTTCTAAAGAGGTACACGTTTGGGAAAGGCATGCTTTCATGCAGTTGTTGTATTGCTATGTGGCAGGTTGGCCTTGTAAATTATGGAATGTACATTTTGATTTGTGCAAGTGGAAAAAAAACAACTTTCTGTTCTGCTGCCAATTTGCAATCTGTGTTAGTAATACTTGTATGTAAAGCTATACATATTCGGTATTATTGCACTCCGGAGATGCAGGGATTTTAAAAGTAAATTTATCTTAGCTACTGTACATGCTTGAATATTGTTAGACTAGTTTTAAAGCCCGTGTACACGAGCCAACACTGGCGGCTCTGCAGTCATGAACAGTACTGACTGCCTGAACATGCCACCGCTGATATGGAGCAGGGCGCTCCGAATTCAGACCGTGGTCCTCTCTGCACACCTTCCTGGGACCAAGCAGCCCTCAGAAGGTGTGCAGAGAGGACTCCAGTCAGAATTCAGAGTTCCCCGCTCCGTATCAGCCGCGGCATGGGCAGTCTGTACTGCGCACGACTGCAGTGTATGCAGCTGCCTCTACTGTGCATGATGGCTTCTGACAAACATCCGTAGCAAATTATAATATAGGATACGCACAGTATAAAAGAAAGCAAATTATACATTTTGAAGCCAACCAACTGCATAATAGGGAGACATTTTAGTCTCTTTAATGCCAGATTAGTTTAATTTATTTTAATGCTAGAGAGGTCTTCAACATATTATGATGTATTCAGGGCACTAAAATAATTTTTAAAGTCAAAGGGAATTTGGGATCTTGTTGTTTGTCCCTGTGGCAAAGTTGGTATACTGCAGAACTGCTTGTCTTTTGTTTTCTTATAATAATGTGCAGTTATAGGATTGAAAATATATTTATACACATTTAATTGAACTGGACATGCCACTTTGAATTCAAGTTTGCATATTGGAAAATGTTATTACAAACTGACTTTGTATCATGTTAACCAACAGACCAGCAGCTGCATATCTTTTAGATATTCAGATATTTATTTCTGTACTAGTTGAAAAGCGGGCCACAGTGCCACCCAGCAACCTTGGCTGGTGGCCGGATCCTCTCATCACTGGCGGCACTGCAGTCATGCGCAGTAGTGATGGCCCATGCCGTGGCTGGTACAGAGCGAGGCTTCTTGGTCCCAGGAAGGTGTACAGAGAGGAATCCGGTCTGAATTCAGAGCGCCCCACTCCGTATCAGCTGCTGCGCGGCTTCTGACAAACATACCTTAATGAATTATTATATAGGATGGTGAGCTCTCTGAATGGAACACCATATGCTAATGTATGCTAATGAAGTTATAACTGCTGCACATAGCTTAACCCTCTGACAGTCAAGCGGTTAAATAATATGTGCAAAGACACTTTTTTTTAGAAATGAAGTAATAAATGTCTCCAATTTATGTTTTTTTGGCTAACTTTTTGGCTAACAGGTTTGATTGATAGCTTTCAAATATGCATCCTTAAATTCAAGGTGATAGTTCTGCTTTAAATATCCTTGTATATGTTTGTATAGCTCTGTGTGATTTTGTGTAGTGTCTGTTGTAGGTATATTTTTGTCAGTATGTATTTTTAAGTCTGTCAAACGCTATAAGAGAGTTTGTGTTAATGAATATGAATAAAAAGATATGAGGGGCTAGATTTCTCATTGTGCAGATTAGGCAACTCTAGGTGCCGTATGTTCAAAAGAAAAGTGAGGAGTTCTGGGGTAAACCATTTTCACTATAGGGGAGAACTAAAAATGTCCATTCATTTAAATGTGGATTTTAATCCTTTGAATGCTAGAGAGGTCTCCAACACATTTCGAGGCAATATTTGGAGACCTATTCTAGCATTCAAGGGGTTAAAATCCACATTTCAACCAATGGGACTTTTTGGAAATTTAGTTTTCCCCTATAGTGCAAATATTTTGCCCCAGAACTCCTCCACTTTTCTTTTGAACACAAGGCCCCTAGAATAGGTGCCATACTCACAGAGTTGAGTATGTATCCATTTCACTCCCAGCTTATTTACTAGTCCTCTTATATAAAATGGACCTGCCATCCCTGAATTTAAATTTGCATATCTGAAAACTTAATTCCAAGCTGAATATTTATCTCTTTAGACAAAAGACCAAAAGCTATATACTGTAGTAGAAATGTTTTTTTCTCACAAGTGAAAGTCTCTTAATGGGTACCACTGTAGGCAAAGCTCTGTACAGCAATGAGAGCTCACTGGTATATTATACTGTACTCAGAGAGATCCTGTTTCAGAAACAAAGTATCCTATACTATGCATCTGTTGGTCTGTTGGCTACCATGGTGCACAAACAAATGTTTGCACAAGGACACCCCAGTGACTGTTTACTCCACTGTATTCAGAGGCAGTTTTGAATGAAGTTTTCAAGTAAGCAATCTTGAATTCAAGGTGACACTGGGCCCACTTTAACCCCTTAGATGCAAACACATGAATAGGAGACTGTTCTATCATCAAGGAAGTTAATACTTTTTGTGTGCTTCTTTGTTATAGGATAAGGTTTTTTTTCTGTTCCAGGCAACTTTCTTGAGCAAACCAACTGCTCCATAGGTTTGAACTGAAACCTCTTAAAATGCTTAAATGCAGCTTCCTCAATGTATTGGGGACCTTTTTAAAATTCAAGGTGTTAACTGCCCAATTTAAACCAATGAGAATGTTCATTTCCCTAATGTAGTGTAGTTGGTTTGCTCCAAAATTGCACCTCTTTAGATTGATGAATTAAGCCCATAATGAAAGATATAACTTTCAGTGTTTCAATATGCATTGTGCCATTCTCTTTTCTAAATAGGAACACAGAATTGCAAACCCTTTTCCTTGGTAACTTGTGGATGAATTGGAATAAGTGAGCACATTCCTGTTTAAGTTATCATTGAGTAAAATATGTTAGAAAAGAATGTACATTTGGAATTTTGTTGGTGTTTTATTTATTTATTTGCAATTATGTACACTGTGAACACAACTGAAGGAAAATAATGCTACAAATAGATAGGTGTAATTGTATGCCAAGACAAATACTACTGAGAAAAAAAAGATTCAACATTTTCATTTTTTGTGGATTATTGAAACCTTTATAGTTAGAGGAAGGATTTTAGAGACACATGCCACTGACCTTTTCTCGCTTTTACATAGTTAATTGAATTTGATGCATTGGAGGAAACATGTGACTTAAAGACAATTTACTGCAGTCCAGTATAACATGCATTAAGGCAGGGGCATCCATGTTTTTTGGACAAGGGCAACAAAATCCGAAATCTGTATGTATGGGGTCACATTCAATTTTACGGATACCAGTTGTAAATTGTAACCTGTTAACTGTTTAAAGAAAAGGTTTAATCAACTTAATTTGTGAAAAAATTAACAGTTATAGTCCTAGGGGTTATGCAATAAGGTGTGATAAAGAGGGGATAAAGTGGAGATAACTTCTCCAGTGATATCACTTCTCCAATTCCTATGTTATTATAAGGAGTCTATGCATCTCTTAGACTGGAGAAATCTTAATGCATTGGCTCCATACAGGGGCGTCTGCAGAAATTTCCTAGATGGGGATGATGTTGTGTTCAACAGTTGGAGGTCCAACAGCTGATTGTCTCTGCTGGAGGGTTTAGGTTACACAGCAATAGCAGCTGAGCTAGGCTCAGGTGGGGGCATGTTGGATGCCCCTTAATTAGGGTGAGGGAAGTATCACAGATTCCTATGCTACTGAATTGAGCTAATCCCCAGAGATTATAAACTCTGACAGGGCCCTCCTTTTTAATTTTTGTCTTGTGCCTTACAGAATTTATTAATGTTTTATTAATAAAAGTAAATAACTCACCACTGTCAAAAACATATCCAGAAACATGAAAAGAAGCTCTCTAGAATAATATAAACATATTGTATTTTAATATTACTAGTAATGTTAATACATAATCACAGGAAATGTATATATTTATGACAACACAGATGTGATATCATAGTTATAGTATAAATAAGTCTATTTTAAATGCAGATTTAAAAAAAAAAAAAGTTTATAACTTTTCAGCACAAATACAAATTAAGCTGAAAGTTAGTGCAATGCCTTCAAACTCTGCAAATCTGGTCCACAATCTATTGTTAAAAAATAAATAAATTAATGATTTAAAAAATTAAGGTATGAAATATTAGTCCTTTTCAATAAAACCTTTCATGTGGTCATGATATCTTTGCTAGGGCTGCAGCCAAATCTGCTAAACGGTTAACCATTAAATTTCACTCAGATGTCAACGGACTATTGACTTTCATTTACCTTATTTAAACGAAATGGACCCATGGTTGTTCTGCTGCAGTGAACTAGGTCATTTTTATTGGGATATATGTATGCTAGCAATGTAGCTACTAGCAATGTTATTTTTCATTTTAGGGTTATTTCTTCTACATTTTTTATATTATAGGTACTTATTTTTATGGTTATTAATCCTATATAACTGATTCTGGAAACATATACTTAACTATCTGCGTTTATGTTTTTGGGATAATTGGCTTTATTAACTCTATCGTGCACAATTTTGTTCTGGTACACATACTTTAGAACTAGCATTGGATATATTAATATATATTTTAGCTTAATACAGATGATCACATACACTTTTCTGAACAATTATTCTAGGTTGCATTTTTTGTGAAAATTTACTGTGTGTGTATCCAGGGCTCAAAATTTCCGCTCGCCACTAGCCAATGGCGAGTGAAAATTCAGCCCTGGCGAGTAGAAATTCAGCCCTGGTGGGTATGCTATGGCTTGCAGTGGCGAGTAACTTTTCAGGTCTGGCTAGTAGCAAAGGACTTCAACTTTTAAGCCCTGTGTGTATCTTACTAAATGTTTTTGATACACATACTCTTATAATAGTGGACATAAGGTTAATAATATATAGATATTTTGACAATATTTTTCTTCTGGTTATCTATATGTGTATATTGAGATGATATCCTTTAATATATTTTTATATGCTACTTTTTTGGAGATATCAGTTTATTTCTGCTTTTAGTTGTTTGTGCATGCATGTTGGGGTAATCACCTATAGTAAATTATTTGGTTTGGTTGTACTGTATGTCTTAGACATGTTCTGGTTGTGATATTGAGGGATAAGCAGGATTTCACATTGATCTGGAATGCACTCGAAACATATATATCCTTATAGGTTAGTACAGTTTTATTATAATTTTTAGCATTTGATATTGTATTATATATTTTTATTTCACTTTCATTTTAAGTAATAGAAATTGTAGTATCATTTCCTCTATCAAAGTACTGTTTGTCTATACAATGCTCACATTCCTTCTTGTCATATAGTGTATTGAGTTGGGATCCTGTGGCGGTTTATTTTTTTGATTGGGCTGCTGTAAATATGTGGTGTTAATCTTACTCTCTCCCATTCAGTGAGCAGTTCTATTTGCAATTTAATGTATTTTATATTGTTTCAATTCTTTCAAATAAATGTTTTAAATAATCTAACCAGCCATTAATTTTACACATTTAGGAATGATATTTTGATATAGAAAAGGTGGTTGACAGTACCTATACTTATAAACATTACAAATGTAACAGAAACAGTTTTCTTTCTCTAGAAGAACGACATCTGGCCTGACATAAATTGTCCTAAAAAATATGTCTGGAGGCTGAAGCAATAAGAAAAGTGGAGCAAATGTGGTGTAAACCAAATGTACTATGCAGAACAAATTAAATCCATATGAATGCTAGAGAGTTCCACAAAGCTTTGTGAGTTGTATACATCTTTAGCACTTAATTGCACCCTTTAATGGGAATTTAGGGAATTTTTATTTGTCCTCAGTGTTCAGTTAGTTTACCTCCTAACGAATCAAGTTCTTATTAGGACATTAGAATCAGCAAGGTAGATGTACTGAGGAGAACCGGATGAATTAGGGATCAAACTAAGTGCACCAGAGGGGACCAAATTGAAGTAAAAATGTCCATAGATTTCAAAGTGGCTTTTTACTCCTTGAATGTCAGATAGGACTCAGCTCATTGCTTTGCAATAAGTTGGAAACCTTTCTAGCGTTCAAGAGGGTTAAAAGTAGACTTGAGCACAGCAAAATGTTTTTGTCCAAATTATTCAGTACATTTTTTTACCCATTTGGATGAAACAGTTGGCTAGACGGAGGAGTGAACCCCCCTGCTAGGTGCTGATTCTCTGGGAAGGGTGGTTACTGTAGGGCACATTCAGTGCCCTACATAACCACTCAGTCCCAGCCTATGGGAGCATAGGAGCTAATGTTAACAGGGTTGATCATACCAAAGCCAGTCTCAGTTAATTTTTCCCTCATTCTGGCTTGGGCAACACCCCAGCAGGATTAAAGGAGGGAGGGGCGGTTATTTATCATAGATGCGGCAGAGGTGAAAATGGTGGTGGGGTTGTAGGTTGTTATTCTTTAATGTTTTTAGATATAACATGCTGGAGGACACAGCTGGACCTCCAACATCAAGGTTAGTGTTAAACTTCTTGTGGATGGGTTTCCAATCAAATATGCTCTCAGCTATATTAAACCTGTATGACTTCCTGTCAGCCAGGGTGTCAGTCAATGGTGTTCTCTCTGATTCTTTCCCAATTCAGAACGGCACCAGGCAAGGTTGACCTTTATCCCCTATCTTCTTTGTCCTCACATTAGAGCCGCTCTTATGCTTGATTTGTTGAGACCTTACCATCACAGGTCTGACCTCAGGTGACAAAACATACAAAATCTCGGCCTATGCAGACGACGTCTTATACTATATTTCCAATCTCTCCACTCTCTTCCCCCACTGCTGAGTCACTTCAAAGAATTCGCCCTAGTCTACCAAGCCCAAATAAACTATGGTAAATCGGAATTCCTTAACATAAACCTGAACCCTATAGAAGCACAGGATAGATTCCACTGGGCTAGCTCACATATTACTTATTTAGGAATACTTTTGGCCCCTACCTTGGATAATCTACCTCGGCTGAACGTCACTGCTATTATTGACTCGGTGACCACGGACCTTGATAAATGGGATTCCCCTTTCATATTATGGACAGGGAGGATAAATACAATTAAAATGATGGTCCTTCCTAAGGCCATCTACCAGTAAACATACCCCAATACCTCTTATCCTCTCTCCAGGCCACTATTCTTAAGTTTGTGTGGAAAGGGAAAAGACCCAAAATTAGTGAGGATATTCTCTTCAGGATATGTACACATGGCAGACTTGGCCTCCTGAACCTCACTAACTACTTCCAGGCAACAGCTCTTGCTAAGCTATTTGATCTCCACCCCAGGGACACTAAAAGGTGGACTAAGTCTTTCTTCCACCTGCTCCAAGGTACGGCCCCATTTCAATACCTTTGGTCTCCCGACAAACTTCATACTTCTGTCCATCCTGTTCTCTCTCATCTCTTCGGCACCTGGTCTAAACTTTCCTCTGTCTTCCATCTCTAAAATCCGTCCCTTCCTCTGACCCTCCACAGCTAAAAATCTTATACAAGCACTCATCCTCTCCCGCATGAACTACTGCAACATTCTTCTGTCTGGCATTTCTGCCTCCCATCTCCATCTTCAATCCATGCAGAATGCAGCAGCACAAATTACTCTTCTATCACCTAGGTTTGTCCCTGCCCTTCTCCTCCTCAAATTTCTCCAATGGCTGCCTATCAAACTTGGGATATCTTACAAAATTTTACTTCTCTCATTCAAGACCCTTCTCTCCTTTACTCCTTGTTACATTTCCACTCTGATCTCCCTGTACACCCCATCCTGCCATTTACCTTCAGCCAATTACTGTCTTCTCTCAGCTCCTTTTGTGTCTACAGCCCTCTCACATATCAAACCTTTTTCTCATGTTGCTCTGTATCTATGGAATGCTCTACCTCCCAGCCTGTACCACTGCACCTCTCTGATGGCCTTCAAGTCTCACTTGAAAATGCACCTCCTGGATAAAACCTCAACATGCTAGAAGGCACTGATGTTGTACAAAGAATGCTCTTATAACTGATTTACTTTACTTATGTCCCCTATTTTCATCAGAACTCTAGCACTGTATTCAGCACTTATGTACTCTGCATGTCTCCCATTACAACTTTACATTGTAAGCTTTTAGGCAGGGACCTTGCATCCAATGTTTCACTCTACAAAGCAATTGTAATCCTGTAATTGTCTAAAGCCTTCAATCATAAAGCACTGTGTACACTTGTGACGCTATATAAATAAACATATTCATTCATTCATTCATTCCTCCCCATTCACCTCTTAAGTCCATTATATGCAACCCAGGATTCCCACCGGACATACAGGACAACTCGTTTGAACTTTGGAGGATGAAAAGTCTGGATGATCTAGACTCCCTGGCTCACTTATGACTCTCTCTGAATCACAATCAGCTTAGTCAGGCAGTAGACGTTGATAGCATCTCATGGATGCACCTGCAACAAGGTTGGATTAGACATAAATCCTCCCAGGGGGACCCCACTAGACCAATAACCCCCTTCAAACTTCGATTACAGACTTTATACAATGCCAGAAGGCATTTGGCTTTTATGTATAGACTTCTTAATGACCACCCCCCACAAACACACTAGACTGCCTTACTTCCTCAAACAATGGAAGAGGGACCTAAACATATCCTTTGATCCGGGCACTTGGAAAAAGATTCTACAAATTAACTGTAGAAGATCCCTAGGTACTTCCACAAAAGAAATTATAAATTGATCTCACGCTGGTACAGAACACCTGTGAACCTGGCACAGGCCTATCCCCAATTGTCAGATCTTTGTTAGAAATGCCAGGCTGAGAGAGGTACCATGTTCCATATGTGGTGGTCTTGTCTAAACATCCATGACTATTGGACACAGGTTTCTGTACATAAATTCTACCCTGATTGTAGACATAGACCTAAGCCCCCTCGCATGTTTGTTTCTCTATGGACCGACCACATTAAATACAGGAATAAACAAGAAATATACCTTGTACACACTCTGCTACATCTGGCAAAGTATTTAGTTCCGCTATATTGGAAATATAATAAAACACCCTTGATTTCCGAATATTGTTCATATTGCTCTGTTGTGTCAGACAATCACTAGTGGTGATCTACCCTCTTTCCATTCTATGTGGCCACCATGGTATCTCCCTCAGGGCTCCACCAACATTCAACCTTCCTCCCCCCCAGTAGACCCTCTGTGTTGATGGCCCATGCAATTATTTCTTGCCGACTGAGCCGCCAAGAACTGTTCTATCAAATGATGCCCTGGGGTCTTCCCCCCTCTCCCTTAAGTTCCCCTTTTTTTCTCTCTTTCCTCCCTCTCACCTCCTCCTCCACTACTTCCCTCCTCACCCCCTCCTCTACCATTCGCCTCCCCCAAGTGCTTGACCTGTTTTTGGAGAAACCAGACTCCCTCTCTGAACACCCTTGCACACACGTCTCACTAGAGGAGTCTCCTTGTTTTAAACGTTAATTAGAATTGTATTTGTTCTTACATCAAGGATCCTGTGATGTCCTGTTATTTCTACTTGACTGACTATTGCTATATTGTCATTGTTCATGCCTTACTGCTGTCCATCTTGGTTATATCTACTGTGACTGTTATTACACACTGTTATTACAAATAAAACTTAAAATACAAAAAAAACCTTTTTGTGGATGTGTGTAAATGTGTGATTATGTATGTGAATGAAAGACTGTATGAACAAATCAAAGTGCATGAAAGTGTTGGTGTGTTGTTAGTGTTTCTTGAATTGCTTGTTCTGTATCATTCACTTCTTAATTAAGTCAGAATGTCACAAAATATGCAATTTTCTTAAAATGCTGCATTCATTTCAAAATGAATGCACAAGTCTAGATAAAAATCAAATTTTTATTAATGGGAGATTATAGTTTGTTCCCTAGGGTGCACTTGGTTTGTTCCATAATTGCTCTAGTACTTCTTAGTACATCGGCCTCAGTGTGCTTTTCTTTCTTATCTTACTTATGGTCACATTTTTTAACCTATTGTATGCTAGAGAGGTTCTCAAGGCCTCCTGGAAGCAATGCATTGGAAATGTCTTTAGCTTCTTCCCAAAAGACTTGGGGCTATCCCAAAACGTCATTGGACCTCAAATTTTCCATTACTTTAATGGGGAGTGGCACATCTACATCTGTTTTGAAAGGGTTAAGAATACAATGAGCAGTGGACAGAGTCTGAGGTCCTGCTAACAACTGTCATGTCTGCCTCCAGGGACTTGACATCCAGGACTGGTTGATGTTATCTCTAAGCCAAGGAGCAATGAAATAATTAATAGGGTTCATTAGGGTTTTTGGTGATAGTACATAAGTGTGTGTGTGTGTGTGTGTGTGTGTGGGGGGGGGGGGGTTAGGAGGTGCTCTCTTTTAAAGGGATAGTAATGTTTCATAATAAAAGCAGCTCTAATTAATCATCATAATATTTGGACTCTGGAGAGTGTTATTTCAATTCTGTCAGAGTTGTAGTTCAAGAGTAATTCAATGACAAAGTATCCCCCTCCTGCCCCTTCTACTGATGTAACACTGTTCAGCCAGAGCAGAAGGGAGGTGCCCAGGTAGATTGCAGAGAGGGACAATCTTCAATTAAGATAAGGGAAAACCCTGAAAAACTTGTCAAGGGGGGCAGGGCTTTCATTGTTCTCACAGGAAGAAGATTGTCCCCTTCTGTTATCTGTCTGGTCTATGGACTGCATTCCACATCTGAGAAGAGATGGCTTACACTAGGTAAAAGGGGCGGAAGGGGAAACTTTGCTTGTGAATATCTCTCAAACCATAAAGGTTTGAGACATAAGATTTATATCATTCTTCATCTTTTTTTAATGCCTAAAAATAAAATAAAGATAAAACGAAGTATTACTATCCCTTTAAGCATGATAAATGGGGTTTTATCACCCTCAAACAATACATAGTAATTTCCTTGCTCTCTAGCATTCAAGGAATTATACTTACAAAGTATGCCCAATGTATTCAAGTGAAGTCTCTATTAATTCCCCCCACTAATTTATCAAATAATTGTGCTGTATACTATTGCTAAAGGAATCACTGATAATAATAATAATAATAATAATAAGTATATTCCTGCTTCTATAACCTTACTTTTGGGAAAAAAAAAGAAAAAAAATCCCTACTTGATAGACTCCAAAAGCAAGAAAAGTTTCCATTATAATGTCGTCATGAGTTCTTGGCTTCAAAAGCTTCTGCGGCTTTTGAGTTGTCATTTATAACTTGGATCTAAAATGACCCACAATTCTCTGGACAGTTCTAGAGAAATTGATAACAGACTTTGAGCTTCTTTCATGACTTAGAGGAGGCAACTCCAATCACATCACTATTGGCAGTCAATATTATTTCTTGACATGGTTGTAAAAGTATAAAGGGGCTTATGGCATTTGTTTAGATGAGAAATGGGTTTTCAAGCTGCGCACAAGCTTACAAGTCCAGAGTAGGAAATAAACCAAGGGAATAAGATGTTTGCAAACAGGATATGGCTTTACATAAGTTTGAGTTTCTTACTTTGTCCCTAGGGCAATGCCCTGCAGACAGCAGAGAATTCCACTTTTATCAGAAAATAATATGGCAATCTTCCAATACCAAGTTTTACAAAAACAACTGGCTATATATACAAAGCTAAACCTTTACATTATAAAAGGAGGAGCTGTGGAGGAGTCAAAACAACACTCAGCGTGAAACAAGGCATGCACAGTATAAATCTCAAAGTTTTGGCTATCTGAGAAAAGCAGGCATATCCTAAATAATGTACATAGTCTGGGTTTCATTGGAAACACATTTTCTTTCTGCCATTTATCTTGGGGGAATATATGTAAGTACTTAACACATTTGCAAACTCAATACATAGACATATGACCATTTCTTTGTTTGCATTTATTTTGTTGAGCCTAATGTACTTAGAATAATAGTAGTAATTCTGGAACAAACCAACTTAAACATGGGGGATCAAATAAAAGTTCTGAAAATTGCCATTGTTTTAAATGTGAGATTTAACCCATTCAGTGCTATGATCTGGTGTTCTGTACACCACTTGTGCCAAGAGAGCTTTCATGTAGAAGTGGCTTGGGTGTCTCATGACAATCCTTTTCTCTGTGCATGTGTGAAACTATGTATTAGAAAGTTACAGTGGAACTAGTACATTATCCCATTTTCCTGCACATACTACAGAGGAGGTATTTAGGACTTGATCATATTAATCCTTTGGATGCCTGAGGGGTACACAACAGATTTCTTCACAGTACGTTGTGTACCCCTTTGGCACTCAAAGGGTTAAAGTCATAGTAATACTTACAATGGAAAAGAAAATATATGTAGTAGTGGTTATCCCCCTGAGTAAAAGAAGGGTACCCCCACTGCTGATTGTTGTATGTGCAGTATCACATTAGCCTGAAATTTTACAGTGACACTGTTGTTACACCATACTATGGAGGTTTATGGTCAACTGACAACAGTTGTCCATAGGATGTTGTAGCAACAGCATCACTGTACAGTTTCAGGTCACTGAGATACCACACGTATAAAATTCAAGTTTGAGCTATAAAAACTTTTGAATAAATGACCTTTAAGCAGTGGGAGTATCCTCATATTACTCGGGGATAACAATACAACATATATTTTTTCATATTTTACCTCCTTAAGGACCCATAACGTGTCAGGATCATCATGGGTAAACTTGCGTTAAGGACCAGTGATGGCACATCATGGTATTCAGGGATCTCTGTGTGGCTGCACGCCACTCGGGGATTCCTGAATCTGACTTGACTGTCTGTCATGTGCTACTAAAGGCAGGGGAAAGGAGTAAGAGGATTTCAGGGCTATGGTAGTAAAGTGGTAGTCCAAAAACTGTCTATGGCCATGGTTTCTTTAGTGTGTGCTATTAATGATGGTGATAACCTCCTGAGGAGGCTGTTTGTAAAACTGACATTAAATGTTGCACTACCAGTTGTAGTAGTACTAACAATGTTTAAGTCACATTCTAGTGTTGTTGACATAGAAAAGAAGGGTTGTAACAGTTAAACCAACTGCTCCATCTTACAGTAAGAGTAACAACACCCATACTTAAAGTAATGGTTTATCGTCTGAAAATCTCAGTAAGTGGAAAGTAAAAAGAAATTGCTTGAGATTTTAACTTATTAACGACCCTTGACGTACCAGGACCATCAAGGGTAAATTTGCTCCAAGGACCCTTGATGGTCCCGGTACATCAAGGGTTAAACTCGCGGGCTGCTTGTTACTAATTGCCACGGTACCGGGACACTTAGTGACAACCAGTAGAAACTTTGTTGCAACATGCGATTCGCTTGATGAGCGAATCACAGGTTGCAAATGCTGAATGACAGGAACAGTATTTGTAAATACTGTCCCTGTCATATATCTCTGCCTGCCTCCATCTTGCACACTGCTGAGGTGGAGAGAGAGATTGTGTTACAGCGTTCCAGATCGTGCTCCAGCGTTCCTGAGTTCAAATCTGTGAAAAAAAAGAGAAAATTAACCCTTTGATCATTGTTTTGCAGTGATCAATAAGATCCCCCTCATCTGATCACTCTTGGAGTGATCAATTTGCTGCAGATCAACATTTGCTGATCTGTGGGACACCCCCCATCCCCCTTGTATTTTTTAATTTTTTTTTTATATTATTTATTTATTTATTTATTTATTTTTAATTGAATAATAAATATAGTTTAGGTAAGTAGGTGGGTAGGTGGGTAGGTTTAGTTTAGACTTGTGTTAGGGAAAGGTTTAGGGACAGATTTAGGTTTAGAGAAAAAAAAAAACAACCCCCCTCCAAAAAAAAAATATATAATAAGTATAGTTTAGAAAGTTAGTTCACTTGGGTTAGGTAGGTTCAGGATATACGTAGGTTAGGATAAGTTTTAGGGTTAGATTTAGGTTTAGGGATAGCGTAAGAAAAAAAAAATTTTTTTAGTGGGCAAAATGCAGCACATATGCCTTTTTTGGCGTCTGACTCAGAGGCAACAGACACTGCGTCAGATTTTGACATAACGCAGTTTTCAGAAAGTGAGAGCAGCTCTAGTGACAACGCTGGGCCTTCTGTCAAGAAAAGACGCACTGCCCCAAGAGCTGCCCTGGCAACTGCCCCAGCACCAGCCACAAATCTTGCCAAAAGATCTGCCAAAAGACTTGCCAAAATACCTGCCCAAAGAAATGCCCCAAGTGCTGCTCCAAGAGCTGCCCTGGCAATGGCCCCAGCACCTGCCAAAAGGCCTGCCCAAAGAAATGCCCCAACACCTGCCACTCCTGATCATAATGAATGGGTATCACCAATAATTTATGCCCACAAATCCCAGAATTTACAGGCAACCCAGAGATTCAAATTGATGTGGAAGGATTTACCCATGATAATTGTTTTGATTTGTTTTTGGGGGAAGACATTTTAGGTGAAATTGTGTCCCAAACTAATTTGTATGCAACCCAGTATATTGCCGCCAGCTTTCGTAGTTAAGGAAGAAATATGGAAACCCATAGACATCACAGAATTTAAGCAATTCTGGGCCTTAATAATGGCAATGGGAATAATAAAAAAGCCAAGTATCCAATCCTACTGGAGCAAAAACACCATATGTGATACCCCTATATTCCCCAAGACTATGACCAGGTCCAGATTTGAAGTCATTTTGCACTTTATACATTTTAATGATAATACCCTGTGCCCCCCAAAAGAACACCCCCAGTATGATAGACTGTACAAAATTCGTCCCCTAATAAACCATTTACAGAAAAAGTTTGCCCAAGTATAAATGCCCCAAAAGAAATTAGTGTAGATGAATCCCTAATGAAATATAAAGGAAGGTTAGGGTTCAAGCAGTACATCCCCTCCAAGAGTTCCCAGTTTGGTGTAAAATTTTATAAATTGTGCGAAAGTGCCACAGGCTACACCCAGGCTTTTATAATTTATGAGGGCAAGGACAGCCAACTTGATCCTCCTGGGTGCCTTGAATTTATGGGAACAAATGGGAAAATAGTTTGGGATTTAATTTACCCCTTATTAAATAAAGGCTATCAGTTATTCGTTGATAATTATTACACCAGCCCCCTTTTATTTAAGTCTCTTTTTTGTTTTGACACCGTGGCATGTGGCACTGTCAGGTGCAATTGCAGGGAGTTGCCCAAAAAACTCGTAGATAGCAAACTAAAAACTGGGACGTCCTTATCCTTGTGCCAACAGGAGCTGCTGGCAGTGAAGTTTAGGGACAAAAAAGATGTCTACATGCTGACCACCATGCATGAGGACAGATCTGTGGCAGTCACTGTTCATGGCAGGATAGGGGTACTGAGAAAGCCAGTCTGCATCATGGACTATAATAAAATCATGGGGGGAGTTGATACCTCGCAATGAGAAAGTGTAGGGAATTATATAAAAAAGTTGCCATCTATATGATGCAGACTGCTGTACATAATTCATTTAACATTTTCAGACTGGCAAACCCCAATCAAAAATGTAGCTTTTTACAATATCAGCTACAACTTATTTCCCTATTTTTATTTCAAGGTGCGTCAGAAATAATTCCAGCAAGACCTGGGGTAGTACATTTTATTTATAAAATCCCCTCCAACTCCCCAAAAGAACAAACCACAGAAGCGCTGCAGGGTTTGCTACAGAAAAGGAATACGGACAGACACCACCACTTACTGTCCTGATTGCCCTTGCAACCTGGCCTCTGCCTTGGTGACTGTTTCAAGGAATACCATTCAGGCACAATGCAGTAGTGCTGTAACGTTTCTTTTATTATTTGGCCACTTTATCCTCCTGAAAAATTCTGTTTTTTATTTTTCAAAACACATCCCTCCTTAGATCTAACACTATCAAAATTTATCTCTGATAATGGAAACACACATGTTCCCTACTGGGCCTAGTAGCTCCCCCCAAACCCTGACAAACCTATGCATATGGGGCATTACCATACTCAGACTATGTAACTCACCACCAATGTAAAGCACTTAAAAAATCTGCAAATATTGAAATCCAGAGCAACACTAAAATATAAATGTGAAAAAATGGTGTTTCTCTGCCTTCCTGCAGATTTTGGGGGGGATAGGTGATAGAGTGGCAGCGAAAAAATTGATAAAAAGCAAATAGAATGAAAACCAGGGCTGTCTTCTGTTCTACAACATATACTTTTAGGGGTAAAATTAATTGTGGCATTGCCAAACAGACCAAAATGAGACAAGGCACCAGCTGTAAAAATGGCATGTCTGTAAAAGTAAACTAACATGTTCCAACTGGGCCCAGTAGCTCCCCCAAACCCTGACAAACCTATGCATATGGGGCATTGCCATAATTAGATGAAGGAGCCTAACACTAATCAATGCAGTTTATAAAATCTTCACCTATTCTGTGCTGAAATTCACATCAACACTGAAGTCTAAGTGTGAAAAACGCTGTTTTTTTTTACTTACGTCAAGGTTTACGAGGGATTGGTGGTAAAATGGTTGTGTACATAATTTGAAAACACACCTAAAATGAAAGCCTGGGCTGTCTACTTTCCAAAAATATATACTTTTGGGGGGAAATCTTAAAAAAGAGCACTGTTACACAGCCAAAATGAGAAATGGCACCAGTAACGCAAGCTGTGAAGATTCAAAGTGTGATCCTGGAAACGCAAATCTTCCAATTTGGGCCCCGTAGCTCCCCTAAACCATGAGAAAGCTATGCATATGGGGTATTGCCGTACTCAGAAGAAAGAGCCGAAAACAAATCCATCAGTTTATAAAATCTTCACCTATTCTGTGATTGAAATTCATATGAACATTGAAGGCAAAGTGTGAAAATTGCTGAATTTTTTTACTTACGTCAAGTTTTCACAGGATTGGTGGTAAAATGGCTGTGTGCAAAATTTGAAAACAGACCTCAAACGAAAGCCTGGGGTGTCTACTTTCCAAAAATCTACACTTTTGGGGGAAATCTTAAAAAAGAGCACTGTTACACAGTCCAAGTGAGAAATGGCACCAGTAACGCAAGCTGTGAAGATTCAAAGTGTGAACCTGGAAACGCACATGTTCCAATTTGGGCCCCGTAGCTCCCCCAAACCATGAGCAAGCTATGCATATGGGGTATTGCAGTACTCAGAAGAAGGAGCCAAACACTAATCAATGCAGTTTATAAAATCTTCACTTATTCTGTGTTTGAAATTCACATCAATATTGAAGGCAAAGTGTAAAAAATGCAGTTTTTTTACTTACATCAAGTTTACGAGAAAGTGGTGGTAAAATGGCTTTGTAAAAATTTTGAAAACAAACCTAAAATGAAAGCTGGGGGTGTCTACTTTCCAAAAAAATACACGTTTGGGGGAAATCCTAAACTGGAGCACTGGAACATAGCCCAAAATGAGCAATGGCACCAGTTAAGCAAGATGTGAAAATTGAATATTTGTTCAAAATTGGGCCCCATAGCTCCCCCAAACCTTGAGAAACCTATGCATATGGGGTATTGCTGTACTCAGAAGAAGGAGCTGAACACGAAACAATGCATTTTTAAAAATCTTCACCTATGATGTGCTTGAAATTCACATCAACATTGAAATTAAAGTGTGAAAAACTCTGTTTTTTTAACTTGCATCAAGATTTACGAGTGATTGGTGGGAAAAATGACTCCGTAAAAAATTTGAAAACATACATAAAATGAAAGCCTGGGGTGTCTACTTTCCAAAAATATACAGTTTTGGGGGAAATCTTAGAGTGGAGCACTGTTACACCGCCCCAAATGAAACATGGCACCAGTGATGCAAGCTGTGAAAATTCAAAGTGTGAAACTGGAAACGCGCATGTTACAATTTGGACCCCGTAGCTCCCCCAAACCTTGAGAAACCTATGCATATGGGGTATTGCCGTACTCAGAAGAAAGATCTGAACACTAAACAATGCATTTTTAAAAATCTTCACCTATCATGTGCTTGAAATTCACATCAACTTTGAAGTGAAAGTGTGAAAAACTCTGTTTTTTTTAACTTGCATCAATTTTTACGAGTGATTGGTGGTAAAAGGGCTGCGTAAAAAATTGGAAAACATACATAAAATGAAAGCCTGGGGTATCTACTTTACAAAAATATACAACTTTGGGGGGAAACCTTAGAGTGGAGCACTGTTACACAGACCCAAATGAGACATGGCACCAGTGATTCAAGCTGTGAAAATTCAAAGTGTGAAACTGGAAACGCGCATGTTCCAATTTGGGCCCTGTAGCTCCCCCAAACCTTGAGAAACCGATGCATATGGGGTATTTCCGTACTCAGATGAATGAGCTGAACACTAAACAATGCATTTTTAAAAATCTTCATCTATCATGTGCTTGAAATTCACATCAACATTGAAGTCAAAGTGTGAAAAACATTGATTTTTTTACTTACGTCAAGATTTACAAGGGATTGGTGGTAAAATGGCTGCATAAAAAATTTGAAAACATACATAAAATGAAAGCCTGGGGTGTCTACTTTCCAAAATATAAACTTTTGGGGGGAAATTTTAAGGTGGAGGCCTAGTATACAGCCCCAAATGAGACATGGCACCAGTGACGCAAGCTGTGAAAATTCAAAGTGTGAAACTGGAAATGCGCATATTCCAATTTGGGTCCCGTTTCTTCCCCAAACCTTGAGAAACCTATGCATATGGGGTATTTCCGTACTCAGAAGAAGGAGCTGAACACTAAACAATGGATATTTTTACATTTTCAACTATCCCGTGCTTGATATCAACAATAATATTGAAATGTAAGTGTGAAAACTGCAAAAAAAAACAAAATATTACCACAATTCTGAAAAATATTTCTGGAAAAATAGCTGCATAAAAAACTCCAAAATTCTTCTGATTATTTACCTTATGTTGTCTAGTTTTCAAAAACATATACCTTTGTTGGACATTTTTGGTTCTGGCACCGTCAACTAAGCTTTGATACTCACATGCCAATTGTTGAAAAATTACAAGTTGGAAATAATGGCAGCCATATTGTAATATTTACCTTGTAAATGTGAGAAAGGGACTGGAATACTAGGCATATGGGGTACTCATATATCCAGGAGAAGCAAATTAATATATTTAGGGGTATTTTTTGTCATAAACTAATTGTATGCAAATCCTGACAGGAAAATATAAGAAAAATGTTTTTTTTTTATTTTTTTCCTCTTTTTTTTCTATTTTAATCAAATTAAATGATCTGGTATTCATATAATTGTGGTATCAAAAGAAAGCCCTACTTGTTCTTAAAAAACATTGTATAATTTGTGTGGGTGTACAAAAGAAATTAAAGAGAAAATATGGTTGAACAAAGACATAGTCAAAAAAGTCAAAATTGCTCCAGTCCTGAAGTTAAATCTAATTCAGATTTTCCTGGTCCTTAAGGGGTTAAAGAAGCTTAGTGAAATATGAATTAATATATCCATCCAACTTCCTCCTCTTCTTCTGAAACAGATGTAGAGCGTGATGATGACTTGGCAATATAATTAGCTGAAAGGAAAAGGATCAGTCTTCCATTAATGAAATGGAGCACTATGGCTGTTTATAAACACTATGAGAAAACAATTGTTAAATCTGATTCTGGACAAGTAAAGATGCTTAAAACTGCACAGTCATCCTGTCAGTCATCATCAATGTCAGCGCTTCCAATTCCAACCCCCTTCCAGCCATGCACACACTAGTACTGGGTAAGCAGCAACATAAGTAATCATCAACATCCACAACCATAGCTATGGAGAGTGCATCTGCTGCTATTGTAAGTGCAGTGCCTTTGATAGTTACTTATAGTACAATTGTAATGTCTTGTCCCTGTGGTAGTAACAGCCCCTTAGGAACACTTCAGTCTATTAAATCTACATTAGGGAGATACTTCACTCATGATCCAGAAGCTAAAAATGTTACTTTCTATTGTTTGTGTAATATAAATACAAGCAGGGAGGATGCAGTATATCATCTAGGAACATCCAAATTGATATCCCACCTGAAGCAAAAGCACACACACACACCAGAGTAGCAAAGTTTTCCTTATGTGCAATAACACCCATAGATCCTGCTGCTGTTTTGGAAAAGTTATTGAGTGCCCACACCTGCAACAACCACCACAACCTCCACAAATCAAGTTGTTAAAGCAATAAAGTTACACAGTTCTGCCACTATGCACTAACAACCCACACTTGCTGAGTTCTTAAGAAGGACTGAAAACTTCACAAAAATAATCCAATAGTATGCCTGTGGAATGTTTTATAGAACTGTTGTCATGTGTTGGATGTCTCTGGCATATATCTCAATTTCTAAAGATGAAGTTGTATTTCATGGACAACTTCTGCAGAGCTGCATAAGCAAGTGGCTAGTGTGGTGGGAAGTAAATTGGAAACATCATATTGCAAGAATGTTCAACTGTCCACAGATATATGGACAGGTGGCTATAGTAAAGCTATATGACTGTCAATGCTCACAGGATATCCTTCCCATCAGCGGGCAGCAGCATGCTCTGGCATTAGTAGTAAAGGCCAGCTGTAGGGTAGCACATATAATCAATCTGCCACTTTATGCATGCAAAGCTTTGAAAGTCAAATCCACATGGTTGTTAAAGAAACTGCATCAGATGATAAAAATGACTGGTACTGTACTCCTAGAAAGCTAACTTTGAGTCTGCTGACAATGGCTTCAACATAATAGCTGTTTTGAGAATAGCAGATATGGTGCATGAACCTTGCTTGGCCAATGTCTTAAATTTCATTTTTACTCAATTCTTCTCAGCATTTTTCATGCTCAGTGAAATGCTAAATATTGCCTGCAAAATCTGTACACATTTTCGCTGCTCCTTCAGTGCTTGCAGTGCATTATATTTCTTACTGGAGCTTAACCACTTGCCCCAGAGTCTGTTTTCCAAGTGTGGCTTCTGTCCAGTATAAGAGCCAGTGAGTTGGCCTGAGATTGGACCTAGGAGTACACCTCTGCTGACATGCTTGACCCAGAAAGACTGATACTAAAGCTTGGAAAGGAGAGATAAAATCAACTTATCCTTCATCAACTCCGGACATAGGATCAGCAATGTTTACTTTTCTGACTGGTATTTAACCCTTCCATTGTCATCTTCTCTGTAGAGATTTCAACATTTTAATCAGAATTGGCTGCCGCTAAACTACAGATCACTTGGTCTGAGAACAAAGGTGTATTGCACATTTTCTAGACATCTTAAACAGTCTGCCTGAAAGTCACTGGAAACTCACATCACCACCCTGTCATCCAGTTGAATTTATATTTATTAATTATGTTTTTGGAACCAAACCTGTGAAAAATATCACAGTACATTCCACTTGCTCATCAATTTCTTTCTCCACCCTCCAATGATTTATTCACATGAGCTATTTTGGTACCTGAACTCTGTCTCCATTCATCAAGAAACACTTCACACCTTCACATATACAAATCCTCCTCTCCCATGCTTTTTCTGTCTGCAACTCTCCTCCTGGTTTTAAAAGAAATCTCTCCCAATCCTTGTCCTAGCTGCATTCCCACCTATGTCTATCCCAGAGTGTTGAATACCCACTCTCATATTCACTCCATTACCTCCACTCTACCCCTGCACATTATGGAATGCTTGGTCTCTATATAACAGTTTACAAACTACACTACTCACAAAAATCTCTTCCCCTCAAACTCGCTTAACATGTTTGCTATAACAGAAACCTGGCCCTTAAATTCTGACTCTTCTATCTCCTATAGTGGCTTATCTTTCTCACTCACATCTCACTCTGATGGTAGGGGTGGTCATCTTTTTCTCCCTCAGCTTTGTCACTACAGATCTCTGTCTCTTTGACCATCAGTCTTCTTCATCTCCTTTGAAGTTATGCAGTACAACTCCTTTCCCCAATTTCATCTAAAGTAGCTGTGATACTGGCCAACAAGCAAGCCTTCCTCCTTCTTGTCTGACTTTGAAACCTGTCTTTCTGTCCTCAAACTCTCCTACATTGTTCCTTTTGGCTTCATCTTTCACACTGATAATTCATCCACATCCAGTGGTTTCCGCTTCCTTTCTTAGGGTTGGTCACCCTAAGAGTAATGAGGGGAATCCAGACGTGGACCCCTTGCTCACAGTGCCTAGAGGGATCAGCTGCACCTCACCGACGAGGCCCAAAAAGGCCGAAACATACGTCTGGGGTTAGCTGTTTCCCTTGTTCAGGGAGGAATTGTCTGGCATTTCATGGCTGGACTGTCATTTGGCAGGACCTGTATGATATGCTTCAGAAGATTTCCTCTCTGTGTATGGCACTGGTGAGCTAAAAGAGATTGCACCCTGGGCGCGAGGACTCAGTCCCAGTGAGCTTTTTGCATGTATTTGCTAGCTCATGAGCCTAGTTGAGTATCTCTCACCTTTCTTTCTACTTTCTCTGACCCTGTCATAAGGCCTTCATCAGTGAACCGCTGCCAGCACTTGCATGGCAGGCCATTATCTGTACCTATTATTCATCAGTAACTTCTCCTTTTCAGACTTCACAATTTACACCTTTACTCTGATCACCAACTTATCTTCTTCATAATCTCTCACTGACCTTCCTCTTTCCCATCTAAAACACCTCTTCACTAGATACCTACACTCTCTTAACTTTTACACCTAGCATCTACCATGCAAACGTTCCTCTCTTTGCTCTTCTCTATGTCTAACCTAGACTCAATTGTCCAAGTATTTAACTCTTCACTAATTTCATCTATATGTCCGCATTCTTCTCTCCACATTCTACACCCCTGGCCCAGGAATCCCTGACCCTGGCAAAATTTATCATCCCAGATGCTCTTCACCTGTTGTTGAGCTGAAGGATTTAGTTAGGCAGTTAGTTAGGCTAGGAAAATAAAGTGAAACTGGAGTGTAGTTTAGTGAGTCTTGCAGACAGGACAATTGTTCTCTGTGTTAGGAGAGTCTGGGGGAGAGTGAAAGGAAAAAGGAGGTTGACCCAAAATACCTCAAACTCATGATTGCCTGAGACAGCCAGCTGTGATCCAAGATGCATCCTCATCTGCCTGTTATATGTGTTCTAGTGGGAGTTTGGACATGTGAGAAGGGAGCAAAGGAGATTTACCCCAAATATGCCAAACTGTTTTTTGACTGACTGATAAGACACAAGCAGCCTTGATGCAAGTTCCTTTCTGATCTGGTTGTTATCTCTGTGTTAGGTGAGTCTGGAGTACATGAAGGAAGCAATGGAGATTTACACCAAATACCCAAAAATATTGTGTGACTGACTGTGTCTTCCCAGTCAGTGATACAAGTTCCTTTTGATCTTTCTGTTATCTCTGTGTTAGGGAATTATGGAGAAAGAAGCAGTTGCACAGGGAATATTTATTTTTTAACACTGATAGGGACAATTAGTAAAATAATAAATAAATAAAACTTGTTTGATATAGATGACAGGGACCCTGATGTGAGCTGTAACTAAGACAGACAGCTACTAGAAGAGTTATAGTATTTTTTAAAGAGCAAGACATTAAACACAAATCAGTTCTTTTGTGTACTTCACTATTAAATAATACCCAGCAAACATACTAATGGCAAGAGTAGGGCAAAAAGAGTAGTAACAAAGCAGGGATGTGTGTGTATATACAGTGGTAGTCAATGGTTGCTGCAGGGTGTACAATAAATGATGATGATTCTTCTCCTGTTCAGGAGGCAGGTTTTCAAAAGTCCCATAAAATGTTCCCATTACCACCAGAAATATTTACAAAAATACATGCAAGAACACTGAAGATGAGAATGAATCAAATTCTAATGTTGATGGCATGATGGAGGAAGGTGTAGCAGTTCAACCAAATGTTGTCCCTGACAGACGCGCCGGGAGCCTTACACTCCATGACGTACCAGGACCGTCACTGGTCCTTAAGTGCCGGACCACCGTGACGGTCCTGGCATGTCAGTGGTAGCAAAGGGGTTAATATTTAGTTAGTTCTTGTTGATCCAAGGAGAAATCTGATTGCCATTTGTGATCAAGAAGTAATTTTTCCCCATTTTCAAAGCAGAAATTGAAATTATGTTACTATGTTTCATGTTTATTATTATGATCCATTAGTGTTTTTTACTGATTACAGTTGACATTCACTTATCAATGTAGTCTATATATGCATTCTTTGTAGATTAGGAAGGATACATGTGCTATCTGTAAACAATGTTTTTATTTGTCTCTTCATAATTTTTTTTTTATTTTCATAAATGGTGTCTGTTTTAAATTCAACAAATTAATTGTTTATATTATGTCATGCCATATATAATTTGCGGGCACTTCAGACATACTGATAGGTACTTGTTTTATTATATTTCTTTTCTTAATAGGAAAAGGAGGGTGCAAGAAAGAAGAGGTTTTTGTTGTTTTATATATATATATATATATATATATATATATATATATAATAGCTGTGACTGTGATTTATACACTCTATTGTTTATCATCTGTTTATATAATAGCCTACACAATTGTAAGCCATGAAACATTATTTGGAGGTGGGAAACTTTAAGCAAATAAATGTATAAAGTAAGCATAAAAATATGACTCATTCACACATTTTTTTTTAAAAAATAAATAAAAAATAAACAAATTAATAAAAATAGTGGACGTTCATATTCTGCAGGATGCAGGGTTCTTAGGTGCTCTGTTATGCCCTGCATCCTGTTTGTCTCCACAACACTAGCATGTGTAGTCATTTTGCCACACAGAGTATGTGTGGATACAATTTGCCATATTCAATCATGCTCAGAATTGCTGTCTGGAGGGATTTGGGACTGAGTAGGAACACTTTGGATGGGTGTGGAAGTTGGAAGAGGAGGAGTCACTGGTGGTGGTGGCTGCAAAGGCTGATGGGGATTGCTGCTGGATAATGGGAGGGGTTTCTGCAGCCAATTTGGTCTTCTTAATGGAGGTTTTCTTGTATCTACGTCTTTCACAAGCTGTAGTACAAGCACTAGCAGGATCAGTAGTAGCATCAGCAGTGGGATGGGAGTGCAACTTTTTTTGGCATACAAGTCAGCATGCCTATGAGCATATACTTAATCAATGCAGATGCGCAATGGTGTGATCCCTGATTTCACCCTTTTTACTCTTTGATCACACAGGGTACATCAAGCATTTGCAGTTTCCTGCACTGTTCCAGACCCTAGAGAGAAATATTCCCACACCCAGGACCTCAGTATAAGAGGAGGAAGAGATGATGTTGTTATGCCAGAAGCACATGCTTCAGAGCCTGAATCTGACCAAGCACCTGATGAACATTGGGCTCTGCCACTCTGATTCACCTCATCAGCTTCTCTCCCCAGTCCCACTGCCACATTGTCAGGCCTACTCACAAGAACCTGCCCCTCTTCCTGCCCTCTTACAGGAACCTGCCCCTTTTCCTGCCCACTCACAGCCAGAACCTCTTCCTCTGGTATACCCAATTGTAGTCTGTCGTCTGAATCCTCACTCCCTCCTTCTATTTCCTATCTGCACCACCCCATGTTTGTTTGGTGAAGAAAGCCTTGGATTGCACTGAAATACTCTGAAGAATCATCACTGTTACAATCTAAATTGATTGGTGACAAGGGTGGTGCTCCTTTCAACAGAGAGAGAGAACCCTGATTTAGGCATGGCCTATGAGCATGATTTTCCATTTCCTCTCCGTCTTCTCCAAGTCTTTTTGATAGACAATGAGCATGTCTCTTATTATAAACAAAAATAAATTATAAAGGAAAATAAGTATTAAAAACAAATTATTAAATATTAATTTTATTGTAAATAATGAAAAAATAGACCACTCATACTACACACTCCACTGACCCTTACTGCCCTAACACCAACTAACAAACTTTTAATGACCCTCACTACCCCAGCACTACCCCAAAACTAACTCACAATTTGAATGATCCTCCCTCACTGTCCTAACATTAACTTACACAAAATGAATGTCCCTCATTGCCTTAACACTAAATCTCACTTGACTCACCATCAATAACGTAATCCTAAGTTACAAACACACTTCACACACACACACTTCAGAAATTGCAAATTTACTTTTTATCAGCTCTGTCCTCTCCTAAATCACCTCTACTTCTCACTCACTAATAACAAAACCTACACTGAAGTGTGTAGAATTCAGGGCTTTTATAGTAGAAGCCAGCGGGAAATTAAGAGGTGGTTTTCTGTGAGGCAAGAAATTTCCACCTCCAAAAATCAATAGCATATGGAGGTGGAAAATTCTAATTTGCAGGAAATTTCCCCTGAAACAAATGATAGGGTGGAAATTCTCTGGAAAACATTATATATAAATGTATTTTTCTTGAAATTTCCCCCAGGAAATTTTTACCCTTGTCTACAAATGACCCATAGAACTTTTCTTCTATTCAATGCGTGATTCTATACTACATAATGAATTGAAGGACATTACATTAGACCACTAATGGTAATGAGGAAACAAATGTGGATTTGGAAACTGTTTAAGAGGCATTCTGAATATTTGTTTTAGGATGCTGAATTTGATTTTGAAGTGAAAAGAGAATAAGGGGGTGATGATTAAAGAGTGAGGTACATTAGTTTGACAGTAGCAATTTGGATTGAATGAAGTGATGATTGAGACGTTAGTGTGAGACCAAAGAGGAGAGGGAATAATAGCTAAGGCAGTGTTAGAGTGTTAGTTTTGTGTCATCTTGATTGAGAATGGGTCAATGGGCCATATCCCCTGAGGAGATACTGTATCATTAATATGGATAATGGAAACCCAAGGTAGTGGATAGATTGTGTACTTTTTATTGTGGAGCTGCTGACTTTAATATAGAGTTGTGAATTCTGAGAGGATGACTTTTTGGGGGGTTGGAGTTCAGTTTTGAATAGGTTATACTTCAGGTAATGGAGGTACATCTATGAGAAGACAGCAAAGAGACAGATAACTGAGTCATACTGAATAGAAATAGTCATGAGTTTATCCAGAGACAAGAAGTACAGAGAGAATAGAAGAAACAGACTCCATCCCCAAGAGCATAGGCCCACATACTGACAGCAGTGACACTACTATTTTACCACTATTCGCAAGACTACATAAATGTAAGCATCTTCCAAAGCTGATATAATAAGATGAATTAGAACAATTCTGGGGAAATCCACCTGGGCCTTAACGGATACATATAAATTACCTTTGATTTATATGGTGCATTTAACCCCTTGAATGCTGGACAGTTCTCCAGACCTCTTCATTAAAGGGATTTAGAGCACCATTTAAAACAAAGAGAACTTGGTTCTTTGTTGCTGCTGGTTTCTCAGAGAATCAGTTTCATCATCATTCTCTCTCTCTCTCACTCTCTCTCTCACTCTCTCTCTCTCTCTCTCTCTCTCTCTATTATATTGTATTAAAGTACAAGTAGGAACATTTATATGAACTGGAATCACACTTAGTTTTACATTATAATTAAGATTATTGCCAGTTTTTGACTTAACTACTTTGGAACTTCGGCACCTTCATATATTCTGTCAGGAAATTTTGAGTAGACTAACTTCATACGTCTGAAAAAATATAGCTTTTAGATTGAGTTTATGTTTTCTGGCACTCTGTATTATCTTGGGAATCCAACACATACCTTTTATTTAGCTAATTAAATCTTTGAATACTGTTGGTTCTTTGAAAAAACATATTGATTACAATGGAACTAATCTACAAATATTTAGTATGTTTGGCCAGACTTTTTCACACATATACAATAATATTGATTTTGCTTTGAATTTTATAAAATTACTAGTGTAAAAGCCAATGTACACGGGCCAAGGTCTGGGTAATGTTAACCCTTTGAGTGCCAGAGGGGTACGCAACACACTGTTTTGCTATGCTTTGCGTACCCCTCTGGCACTCAAAGGGTTAAGAGGCCGCTACCTCACTGCTGAACGCGATGCAGTCTTTCGTCACATCACTCACGCGATGCGATTATGCATAGTAGACACTTGCCGAACACAAGTAGTTTCTACTGAGCATTACTGCATTGTGACAAACATCCTAGCGAGTTATTATATAGGATTGATTTCAAACATTTCCATAATTCATATGTATATTGAAATGGCTTGAACTAAGCTACATTGCATCCAGAAAAAAACCCTGTGGGTCCCAGCAACTGATATTTTCTAGTACCCAGACTAGCCACGTCTCTCAGAATTACTTCCAAAATATGTGGTAGTCTTAAAGGGGAACTCTACCCTAGGAATAAGGGACTCTTAAGTTAAATGGAATAGTCAGGTACATATATATATATTTTTGGTGCATTTTTACTCTCTTGTAGACCAATGCTATTTTGTTCTATTTATAATCTGATTAACACTTGGGTCCCTTATAAAACATTCAGGTTTAATGAAGACTATTTTTTTTATTTTGTGTAGGTGTGACCTAGAGTTCAAAAGAGATTATTATATAAAGGAAACTGCAGCTATGATGCAAACTATATAAGTCGATATACCTGACTGCTGTATAGGACTGACAAAAAAGAGAATATCTATGGTTCTGTACCTTCCTCATACTAGTGTGGGGGCAAGGACTAACCACAGCATAGAAATCCATTCAGCTCTAATTATACCCCTGCATTTCTTTGTAAATTAAAACCAATAAAGTTTATGTTAAATAATTAAAAGCAAACTGTATGAATCCTCTACAGTAATCATTAGTATGACAGGATCATTTAAAACATGAGTGCATTTGCTCACAAGTGCATATAGTGTTAGTATAAGGAATTCCAGTAGTACATATTTGATTGCTTTGTGACATATACACTTCTGCTCTTTATTAGTATATGATTAAGGAACTAGACATATCAGATCTATTCATAATGTTAGAGTTAATCTAAAAATGCACGTATTTAGTTGAATGTAGGGATGGGCGAAACTTTCCACCTCAAACCGAAATCGGCGAAAAATGGCACTTACCACTTTGCAAAAAATTTCATGTGAAAAGTGCAGATTTTCTGCTTTTTTCGCCCATTGAAATCAATGGGAACATAGAAGTTACACACAACACATTACAAATAATATTTTTTCCCAAAGGCATTGTATAAAAGGAGCATGAGGGTGCCTGTGTTGGTGGGGTGTGGGGACAGAATTAGTTGAACAGGGAATGTTTTTGGGGGGTTGTTTACTGGAATTGGGGGGCACTTAATAAAAAATCGTAAATAAAATAAAAAGCATAAGACATGGTATAAAGGGGTCTGAGGAGGGTGCCTGTGTTGGTGAATGGATTAATCATTTGAACAGGGAATGTGTTTTGGGGGGGTTTCTTGACTGCTATTGGGGGGACAGTTAATAAAAAAATAAATCAATAAATTAAAATAAGACATTTGTATTTAAAGTGACAGAGACAGGAACCTCCTGACATAAGCTGCCACTGGACTTGATAGAATATTTTGTAGAGGATGATTTGCGCTGAAGAAACATTGATTTTAGGACTTAAAGGGATAGTATACTTAATACTTAAAATGTAAAAAAAAAAACACGTTGTAGGGTTTATCCCCCTGAGTAAAACAAGAGTACTCCCACTGCTGAACGGTGTTTCATTCAAAGGTTATTCATTTTCAAAGTTGAATTTTTTAGGTGCAATATCACAGTGGCCTGAAATTGTACAGTGGCGCTGTTGCTACACCATCCTATGGAGATTTATGGTCCCGGGACCAGAGGTGTCCATAGGATTGTGTAGCAACAGCGCCACTGTACAATTTCAGGCCACTGTGATATTGCACCTAAAAAATTCAACTTTGAAAATGAATAACCTTTGAATGAAACACCTTTCAGCAGTGGGAGTACTCTTGTTTTACTCAGGAGGATAAACCCTACAACATTTTTTTTTACATTTTAAGTATTACTATCCCTTTAAGCTAGTTTGGCACAAGCCCTAAGGAAACATTGATTTGTAGGACTTAGGCTTGTTAGAAACAACCCCCCCAGAAATTGTTTATTTTTTTGTAGGACTAGTTTTTTTTTTATTTTTTTTATTTTTTTTTCCAAAAAACAAGACCTGAGAAAAAAATAAAAGTGCCCTACTGGCCTAATGCCAGCAGGTCATGTTGGCCAGTGGCTACTGTCAAATATCCTCCTGAGCTGCAACTGCTGTTCGTACTACTGCTGTTGAGTTGTTTAAGCAGCAGGATGATTAGGCAGCTGAAAGGGAATGGGATCAATAATAACAGTAACATGGAAGATGGATGATGAAGGTTACATTAGCCATGACTGACTCCAGTGATGAGCCTGAGGCAGTATTAGAAGAATAAGTAGCCCCCAGTATATGTGGAGAAAAGAACAAGTTGACCATTAAATCTTCTCTGCCTGCTCCTCCTCCAAAATCATCATGGGTGTATTGTTATTAGAATATTTATTTTTCCCTTGAGAACAGGAACTGTGGCTTCCATTAGCAGCTGCAATGTGCACAGTGTGTGTGTGTGTGTGTGGTAAATAACATCTAGGGGTACAACTGTATCCAAACACCATGACACCCGAAACCAAGTACTGCCGCTGTCACTGTACCCCTTGTCCAAACCCTGTTAAGGACACATGACAACTTGCTGACAGTTTAATAATAATGATGAACCCTCCCTGCCTCTGTCTTAGCATATTCTGTGGGATGGAATCTCCTCAGATGCCTCTTGATGACCTGGTATCGATTCTCCTCCACCACACTGGCATGTGTGGTCAGTGTACCACACAGTGTGCAATGTGTAGAGACGAACTTCCATATCCTAACATCAAAAGAGTGGCTATCATTAGGCGGGGAGGTAATGATGAAAGAGATGGATTGGCAGGAGATGTACTTGTTACCCTAGAGGAAGAAGGGGATGTTGATGGTGAGCTAGTTGTTTCGCTCATCATGGAACTTCCAGTGTCTTTCTGGATTTCTTTATTCTTCCTCCTCTTTGATCTCCACCTTTCTGGAGAGTCAGGGGGTACAGTAACAGCAGTGCTAGATTTCTGTAATGGGTATTTGGCTTTAACATGTTTGACATAAATGTTATGGTGTCTGCATTACATGTGTTATCAGGGAGGTTGTGCCAAGGTGTGTTCCCTCCTTTCCCCTTCTCACTAACTTGTCACAAATTTTGCACTGTACCGTTGTTGATTATGACTGCACTGTGCCTGCCGGAAGAGAATAATAGTCCCACACCCATGACTTCTGGGGGGAGGGATAGGGAACAGGTGGAGAAGAATGGCCTCTTTCTTCTTGTCCTCCACATTCCCCTTCACTTTGTGGCAGCTGATAATTTTGCTGCTACTGCCTCAGATTTAGCACTAAAAGTAGAACGAGGGGTATTACTGGTGCTGGCAAGTGGAACCTGTCCTAGTCCTGCATTACTTGTTGACCCCATTCCCACTGTGTCCACGGCAGTCTGTAGCACACTAGCCTTATCCTCAGCACCCTGCTGCCCTTTCATCTCAGAAATTAGAGCACTTACAATTTCCGCTAATTCCAAAAGCTGATTGCTAGTGGTGGTGGTGATGCCTATCCACATCCCTGTCTCCCATTCCTTCTCAGTTTCTGTTAAAAACGCCATCAATTTCTCTTCCACTCCAGCGTCTCCAACACCACCACCACCCCTAGTCCCCATATGATGCTGCTCTATTCCACAAATCTCACTGCTGCTTAGAGGAGGTGACGAACAATGTGACAGAGGGTCCCCTGCTGTCACACTTGGCATAATTTTCTCTTTACCCCCTGAGTACTACAAGAAACACTAGCAGCAGGCAAATTATTGGTGGCAGCAGGTTCAGCACTGGCAGCAGGTACAACACTAGTAGCAGCACATCTGGTAGCAGGTACAAAACTTGTGGCTGCAGGTACAGCAATGGTGGCACTGGCAGCAGGGGCAGCACGTCTTGCAGCAGGCACAGGCAGCTGACCTGTCCTGCTCTCACTAGTACTACCCTTTTCTCCCTCCTTTCCCATTCTCTTTTCTCCCTTCCTTCCCATTCCCTTTTCTCCCTCCCTTCCCATTAAATTCCCCAAGATCCCTTGGGGTGATTTGGGGGGACTGGACAGCACTGGTACAGTAGTGGTCCCTTCCTCTTCAGACTCAGTGAACACATAATGGTCCTTCCAGCTCATCCATTGATTATTTTTTACCCTGCTTATAGTGATAGGCATAACTATGAGCCTCTCCTGCCTCACTTTTTTCAAAATACCACAAGAGAACAGCACAGCACGTCTATCTCGCTCTGTAGCTGCTTCTATTGTGTCTTCCTTCAGTGAAAACATCAAGTTTTTATAGCGGAAGTGCGAAAACAACGTAAATCAATGGGCAGAAACTTTCTAGCCATTGAAAAAATGGCAAACATTTTTGCCCAATGGGCGAAAATTTTAACCGCTAGTTTTAAAGCGGATTCTCCTGTGAAAAAGCAGATAACAATGTGGTTTTTGCTAAATTTCCCACGGGAACATGGCAACAGCTTTCGCCAAAGGCTGAAAAGTGCATATGTCAAGAAAATCCACCTGACAACAGATATGCGGACACGTGGGCAGGGCATAGACTATATGACTGTGACTGCTTACTACGTTTCCCTCTCAGCACAAACAGTGGACAAAACTAGCTTACATTTTTTTTTTGTCTCGTGAAAAATAATGGTTAGCAATGACATGGCAGCAGAATAATGGAAAGAAAAGTATGAATAAAAATTTTTGACAGGCTTATTGAAAGTGAAACTTCCAAAACATTACAACAGACAGAGCTCTAAAATAATTTATAGTGGGCTTCAAACAATTCTAGGCCTAAAAATATTTTTGCAGGCCTCAGGTGTGCAATAAACAAGTTTGGGAGTATTGTTTTATTATGGCATCCTAGGCATTCTCATCATCATGTCACTTTAGGAAAATACACATTCCAAAAGTATGGACAACTAGCATCCAACTATATATCCATACACATATATAAAATATATGTGTATGGACTTCACTTTATGTAACTGTGGTTATATTGAATAACAAATCAATGAGGAGTCACACATCTCATTTTTATTTTCCTTTTTTTTATCTTTAGTCTTTACTTTATTTTTATTAAAGCGGAACTTTCACTCAAATTAAAGTACCCACCAAATAATTATTCATATGCAATATGCACACCAATACTTGTATGATCCCAAATAATTCCAGCATTATTGAGAAATCCATCTTGTTTGGAGACTCACGGGCAGGCATCAGCGCAGACATCTTGCTTCTTTGGCATTTGTGCATCTGCAATGTCCATCCTGGTCTCCTCTATTATTGGTGAGGGGGAGTTGCATTGTACTTAAAGGTAAGGAAGTGACTGACAGAGGAGGCCCACAGATGCCACTACAGCAAGAAGCCTGACTGTGGGTCTTAGAACAAGATGGATTTTACAATAATGTTGGATTTATTCAGGATCATGCAAGTATTGGTATGCATAGCTCTACGTGAATAATTATTTGGAAGGCACTTTAAAAAGAGTTATAGTTTCATTTTATATTATGGTTTATCAAATTTGTTTACAATTAATTGAGGCATTAGCATTTAAAATATATGTTTGTAGTCATTGCATTTGCTACCTTTGTAATAAGAATAATGATGACAGTTGATTTCAAAGCAGATAGGATATTGAGCCACAGACAAATATGCAATTGACATTTGGAGTCAGGAAAGGATTTTTTTGGTCCACTTGGGGCTTAATTGGAAATAGAGTTAAAATTGTTTTTTCCTTCTTTTAGCTCAACAGTGGTGCTATGGTTTGGGCTAAACTTGATGGATGCATGTCTTTTATACAGCCTCATCAACTATGTTTCTATGTTATTATGTTTTATGATTATTATTATTATGATCCACTAGTGCTTTTTCTGACTGGAGTTGATTTTCACTTATCTATGTAGTTTATATGCATTCTTTGTGGATTAGGGATATATGTGCCATATGTAAACAATGGTTTTATTTATCTCTTGATAATTTGGGTGTTATTTTTTACACATTCAGCAAAATAATTGATTATATAATGTCATGCCACAGATAATTGTTGGTCACTTCAAACATAAGCAAAACATTTTTGACTAATGTATCCTCCCAGTTCTTACATATGGCTGTGAAACATGGACACTAAATGCCAAAGCCATATGAAAACATAATGTTAAACAGAGAAGTATGAAACTTTTTAAACATAGTAAGACCAAAAACGTGTGCTTGGATTCAACAGTTGATAAAGGTTTATGACATAATTGAAAGAGTAAAGCTCCTAAAATAGAAATGGGCAGGTCACATAGCAAGAAGACCTGACAGTAGATGGTCCAAATGAATTTTGGAATGGACAATGAATACATGGAGCCCTTACAAACACTGCACACCCCTATATTTAATCTCTAATTTCTAAATACAGCCCCACTTGCCATCTTTGCTCTGCGCATGATCTTCTCTTCTCTAAAGCTCTTATTACATCCTCCCATTCCCTCCTACAGGACTTCTCCTGTGCTGCACCTGAGCTCTGGAATTCCAATTCTTGTCCCATCAGATACTCCCCCAGCCTTCAGATCTTCAGATGCTCCCTGAAAAGTCATCTCTTCAGGGAAGCCTATCAACTGCCTCAATAACCATTATCACCAAGAACCACCTTTCCCTCGACCACTGCGCTGAACAGTACTTCTCTCTCCCACCCACTAACCATCAGATCAAGTGGCAGGAGGCACTTACACCCAATAGCATTTACTTCTTTAGTGTCCAACCTACCTTCCTCTAGACTGTAAGATCTCACGAGCAGGGCTCTCTGATCCTTCTGTTCACCACATTTTATTTCTGATATTTAATATGTCTATTCCCTATTGTACAGTGCCGCGGAATAAGTTGGTGGTATATAAATAAAGAATAATAATAATATTTTGTCAGCAAACATCATTAACAAATTTTGAAATGTATTCAACTTGATACTAAATAACCAAAAGGAAGACCAAAGACAAGATGGGTTCATGAAATTACCAAGTTTGTTGGTGCACAAGGCAGCAGAAAGCACAGGACAGAAGTTGCTGGAGGCTGGCTGAGGAGACCTTCATCCTGCAGTGGATCGACAATGACTGAAGGGAGGTCCACTCTAGGACTGAAAACATCTAACTATCTATGTAAATTTTTATTATATCTGCCTCATGTACCTATGTTATTATATTTATTTTGCTTATAGGAATAGGAAGGCACAAGAAAGAGGAGTGTTCTTTTATACATATATTAGTTTTTACTGTGATTTATATATTTAGGGCTAGAAAGAAAAAAAAAAGAAAGAAAAATAGAACCCAATAAATTAAACAAATGAATAAAAATTATTCACCCTCCTCACTAACAAGAGGTCATAATCTGCAGGATGCATGGTACTTACATGTTCTCTTATACCCTGCATGCTGTTTGTCTCCACTACATTCCCGTGTGTAATCATTGAGCCACATAGGATGCAATGTGTGGACACATATTGTCATATTCTCTAGACCGTAATTTCTAACGAGCAGAGCCCTCTGATCCTTTTGTTTTAAATGTTCCATTTGTACCATTTACTATCTCTGTATGTCTATTCCCTCTATTGTGCAGCACTGCTAAATAAGTTGGGCTATATATAAAGGAATAATGATAATAATAATAGTCGTGCCTGCACAGAGTTACTGTCTGGAGAGTGTAATGGCATTGGTGAAGGGGTTTGTGACTGAGTGAGAACACTTTTGATGGGTGTGGAAGTTGGGAGGGGAGACACTGGTGGTAGTGGCTGCAAAGGCTGATTGGGGATTGCTGCCTGATGGGGGGGGGGTCACTGACACCAGTTTGGTCTTATTAATGGGTGATTTCTTGTGTCCACATTTTTTAAGAGGGCTTGTGGAAGTTTTAGAAGAGTCAGCACCAGCAGCAGTGGCATGGAAGTGGTACTTTTTATTTTTATTTTTTGGCATACACATCAGCATGCCTATGCTGCATATGCTTAAGCAATGCAGATGTGCCAAGGTGGGATACCTGTTTTGCTATCTTTACTATTTGATCACAAAGCATTTGCAGTTTCATGCACTGTTCCAGACTGTAGGAAAAAATATTCCCACATCCAGGACTTTAGTGCAGGAGGAGGGGGAGATGATGTTGCTGAAACACGTGCTGCAGAGCCTGAGTCTGTCCCAGCACATTATGAACATGGGCTCTTCTTCTCTAATTCTACTCTTCAATCTCTAAAGCTACTGTCACCCCCAGTTCCACTATCATATCTTCATGCCCACTCACAGGAACCTGCCCCTCTTCCTGCCCATTCACAGGAAAATGCCCCTCTTTCTGCCCACTCAGAGTCAGAAACGGTTCCTCTTCCTCCCAGCCACTTAAAGAATCCTGCCCTCTTCTTGCCCACTCACATGCAGAACCTGTCTCCTCACTGAAACCTGCACCTCTTCTTCCTGTCCACTCACAAGATTCTTCACTATATCTTTCTGCTGCTGACTCACAAGAGAATCTCTCTAGACTGCTCCTACCTCAGACTGTATTCTGTCTTCCTCATCATTCCCAATTCTATGCAGTTCATGCTCGTCTAGTGAAGAAAGCTTTGGAGTGTACTAAAATACTCTGAGGAATCATCGTTGTCAGTTATCATCACTATCTAAGTTGGTTGGTTACAAGGGTGGTGCTTGTGGTGTTACCACCATTGTTGGTGAAGGTGACTGGGGCTCCATTGCAGACCTGTTGCTGATGGTACCAGTGGCAGCAGAACTGCTGTTAACAGTTGGTGCCCCTCCTTCCATCTTGGCAAGTGAGAGAGCACCCCAGTTTAGGCATGGCCTACGCCCCTTATGTAGATGATGCTTAATTTCTTCCCTGTTCCCTCCGAGTCTTTAAGGTTAACAAAGAAAAGAAATTATAAAAAATAATTTTTTGTAAAAAAATTAGACAATAAATTATTAAAGAAAATCAAATTACACACTTCATTGACCCTTACTTTCCTAACACTAACTCACACAATTTTAATGAGCCTCCATACCTAACACTAACTCAGTTTGACTGACTCTCATTTCCCTAACATTAACTTGCATTTTGAATCATCCTCACTGCCATAACACTAACTCACAAATTTTAATGACCCTCCCTCACTGTACAGTGTCGTTGGGATCATTAATATTTTCAAAGAGTGTCAGTTGTGATTGGAGATATGTTGTTTGTACTGACTGAAACTGTCATATGTAATGACAAAAGATGTCTTAACTAACAACAAAAATGTCTTTAAAAATGTCTTAACTAAAGACAAAAATGTAATTAAAAATGTCTTAACTAAAGACAAAATTTCTCACATTCAGAACACATTCCCTCCACTTTTTTCTTAACGTACACATTTTCTCTTTTGAAATACTTTTTTTGTCGTTAGTTACGACAAATTTTCTTTTCCTTTATACGACACTGGAGAATAGTTTAACCACGCCCTTGCCGCACCCCTTTGCCCATCAATTTTGGAGTTGTGTCGTACACAATGGACATTACTAATTTTTGTCGTATACTCTATTGAAAATATGTCATTCATGCATACAATTACTTATTTTTATCTTTCATACGACAATTTTTTTGTCATTATCTCTTTGAACATACAGCCCAATGTCTGTATAGAAAGTAGGAGTGAATGTTTGTGTGTGTAAAACAGTATGCCATGTTGTACCTGTTGTCTGTTTGTCTTGTCTTTAATGTGATATGTATTATATCTGTGTAGTATGTGACTGTCTTACGGTTTCAGTTAAGTCTCAGGCTCAGCTAATTCAGGTAGGAAGAAAGTATCACCTGCCTGTTTTATTGTCACTGTCACATATTTTTTTGACTCTCCTTTGACCCTTCCACAGATCATTCTTTCTCCCGAGCACAGAGTATAAAACTGACACTTTTATACTGGCAACTTAACACTGCAGGAATAAATGGGGGAAACTCTTCACATTGAGGGGAATTACATTATTATAATGAGTTTCAACGCAATGGAAAAAGCAGAAAAACTAAAGATGTGAATTCCTGAAAAGAGTAAGTACCATTTTTGGCATGTTTTGCTTTTGAGGCAAAAACATTTATACAGTTTGCTCTATATTCTGTTTCTGAAATCTTGTGATAGCTTTTTCTTAAAACCTATTGGATAAAACATTAAATCATCCACATTCAATGCATTATGAAAAAAACCATACACAATTAACAAAAATAGTTAATGCATCTCTGCTGAATTCTAGCATATATACATAAGAAATCAATTTATTTAGTATTTTTTCTTTTGTATGCATTCTCATGCTGATTTTGGAAGTGCTTTTCCTTGATTTTCTTTTTTTTTGTGCCTTATATTTTATAAATATGCAAGCCATTTGCTCTTTGATTAAAATGACCAATACTTTATGAAATACTGTATGCTGAGTACTAGAGCTGTGAATCAAATGTGTAAAACTGTAACATTCATCATAGGGCCTAATTTCCAAATAACCTGGAGTAAGTCTGGCCCATGGTTTGCAGTTCTAATTTTATAATTTTCATTGATTTAAGCTGTTAGCAACTTGAATATTAGAAAGATCCCCAATACATTGTGACTAAATGCATTGATTACCTCTTTCAATGGGGTAAATGCCCCATGTAAATCAATATATATATATATATATATTATACATTTATATCTGTCCCCTATGATGCAAGTTGTTTTCCTAGAATTATTCCATATTGTATTTGAAAATAAGGCCTCTGGAAAAAGCAACCTTAGAGAGTAATTCCTACACATATCCTAACACCAAATGACTGTAATTGTTAAAAAAGCATACAAATAGAACCAGAATTTGACATCTGCACACAAATGAAAATATATAAAAGATAGTACTAATCAAAACAAATAACTTAAATTATTACCATATAATAAAAAATACACTAATCAGATTGAATTTACTTTTGGTATTAGTATTGCTTTAGGATTATGTTGATAGTTTTGTTAACAGTTAATATTAGCTCTTAAAAGTCATAAACACTGAGCTGTTTTCAGGGTGAGAGCTTTGTGATTTTTCCTTAGCTAAATTAATCCTCATGAATGATATTGGAGTCGCCTAGGATGGTGCAGACAGGAAATGTGTAGGAGGAACAGAGTCCTCAGCCAAAGAACTACATAGGGAAATCCAAAAAAAATAACAATGTTATTTAAGGGATCCCAGAATAATATTAGAAAGTAGCAGCATAAAGTTAACTATCTAAAATGCCAAATGAAGAAAACCAGTTATATTCTTCACCTGCATTAATTTTTTTCCAAAAGGTTTATTTTTAAAAATGAATCCTTTTCGTAGAAACATTGTTATATTGTGCTGAGTCCTTTTATCATTTATAATAATATAAAGATATGTTTATAGCAGGGTAATCAATTGATGGACCTCCATATGATGAGGATGACAACTCCCATCTTTCCTAACCAGCTGTTGGCTTGTTGGAGATTATGGGAGTTGCAGTTCCCAATAGCTGGATGTCTGACAATTGATAAACCCTGCGTTATATGATATATAAACTATCAGCACACTACTTTTTTGTAATATGAATTTTACTGAGAAACAACAATGCATATTTCAACTGCACCTTTACAGTTATTCAAGCGATGGAAAAAATAAAAACTGATAAGAAGATAAGGGGATCAGTCAAATGATGTTCTTCTCAAAGGTGCCACATTCATTTTTTTTTGCTTGGTTTCTTGAATTGGCCCAAAGCCACTCCGTTCAGTAAACATAATTTAACCTGGTGATCGTGTTATCTCATATCATGTTAGGTTTCAGCCAGTTTAGACTATTATTAGTCCGGCAGTAGAACGTGTAGCTGATAAGTTGCTTTTATTCTTGGTTTAGCTCTTCAATGGACCATCCAATTAGAGCAGTTTCAGGGCTTAAGGAAAAGTGTGGTACTTGAAGAAACTCTAGGCTTGGAGAGATAGTGCTATCCCTCCAGGTACAGAGGAAGCTCTCATCGTATTGAAACCAAGTATCAGGATTATTGGGATAAAGTTTAGGAACCAAATTGATCTGTATGTATTGGTTTGAATGATTATCTTTAATGATTGTTTCCCAGAGGCTTATGCTGGGGTAGCCCCTTGATACCAATAAATGAATGCTTGTCCAGTCTTGCTCAGCCAAAGTTTCACCTAGAGTGGATTCAAAGTATTGGTTATTATCCACCCTTCGAGTGCCATAGGTGTTTTCAACATATGCCATAGGTGTTTGCAACACCTTGCAAAGCAATGTGTTGAGGATCCCTCTAGCACTCAAATGGCTAATACAATTTTCTAAATATGTTTTTCTTCTTAACATAGAAACAAAGAAATGGAATTTGACAGCAGAAAAGAACCACCTGGCCCATGCAGTCTGTGCATTTCCATATATAATAAAATGTACAGTCTTAAATACTTGTCAGAAGTCTGTCCTAGGCATTTTTGAACTCCCACATTCCAAAATTTGTCTGTATCACTTCTGTTGGGGCTCTGTTCTGTGGACTATGACTGCATCATTCTTTCTGTAAAGGAGCACAGAAAATTCTGAATTTTCTACCCTTTATTATCAGATCCTGACCTCTTGTTCTAGTATCCTCATTTTTCTAAAAAAACAAAAAAAAAAACCGTATGAACTATATCAAATCACTTAATATGTTTAAAGTTTTCTATCATACCTAGGGGTGGGCAAAAAGTGTGAAAAATTTGCACATGACTATGTTTCTCTTTTTTCTCAAAAGTTTTCTCCATTTCTCCAATGCAAAATTTTCCTCCTTTTTGCATGTTCCAGCAAATGTTTTGCCTATTCCAACACATTTTTCTCCTATTCTAACACATTCTTTGCCTATTCCAACACATTTTTCTCCTATTCTAACACATTCTTTGCCTATTCCAACACATTTTTTCCTATTACACCACAATTTTCTCCTGTGTTTAATATGGTGCAAAATATTGTGTCATCAGCACAATATTACTTCTTCTGATTGCTGTAGTGGAGAAATAAGTAGCTAGAAGTCAAAGTTACAGCAACATAAACCTTGAAAAATGTGTTGGCATGGAGAGTGCATTTGTTCTTTGCCCCACAACATTTACTTCCTGCTTAAGTGACACTGGCAAGTGATTAAAAAAAAAATAAAGTACAACCTACAATGTGGCAGATATGTATGGTAGGATGGGGGACTGCGTGGTGTGATTGGTGGAACCTTGACAAACTGCATCCACCCCAGGAAGGAGAGGGATCATCATCATTTACTGCACAAGCTGCAGCTAACATTTTACTCCCATGTCCCTGAATTTCCTCCACCTTTGCCCTTCCCCCTTGTGCATTTGCTAGATATTACTCAGCTACTGTATGTTTTTACTCTCTAGAGTACACAACTGATGGAGTGTGATGTCTTGCCTTGGCCTCCAACAAAATTCTCAATGTCTTCTGCTGTCTATCAAGTCTGCCTCAGTCACATAGCTCCCAGTCTGCTGTCTAATATATTTATTTGTTTATGTATTTTTTAATTTTAATTATTTTTTTTTAAGTTGTCCACTCTATCTTATCACAGTTAGTCAAAAAAATATATATAACTAAAAAACAAAATCAACAACTTTCCTAGCACAGAGCCAATAAAAATAAAATCAGCAAGCAAATAAGACCCCAGTTGCCTATGCCTTGCCAGTCTGTTGCAGCAACTGTTGGGGTATTTTGGTCAACCTCCTTCCTCCCTTCATCCCTCCCATTGTGTCCCCAGACTCCCCTACTACAGACAACAAATGTCCTACCTAAATGACTCCCTAAACGAAGCTTTGATTCCCCTTTATTTGTCAATATTCTGTAGCTGAAAAACATGCTGCTTTCTCCTCTCACAAGCACAGAATGGCATGCTGTGAGAACCTGACACCCTTTTATATGGCTGTAGAAAACTTTCGCTGGTGGAGAATACATTTTATACCCATTGATTTCAATGCAATGAGCTAGGTGAAAAAAAGAGGGAAAACCACATTTTTTGCAGGAAATTTTTTCTCCAAGCAGAAAGTGCCATTTTTCCCCAATTTTAGTTTGAGGGGAAAATTTTCACCCATCCCTAATCACAGGGCTTAAAAGTTGAAGTCCTTGCTACTAGCCAGACCTGAAAAGTTACTCGCCACTGCAAGCCATAACATACCAACCAGGGCTGATTTTCTATTTGCCAGGGCTAAATTTTCACTCGCCATTGGCTAGTGGCGAGTGGAAATTTTGAGCCCTGCCTAATCATATCTCCAAAGCTTGGCTTCATTCTTGTTCCTTTATAAATATACTGTATAGTGTTTGTTACCTCTATCCATCTAAGGAATTAAAAAATAATTCTATGTTTCACTGTTTGACATCTATGGACGTTTTCTGGTTACTGTATCATTATAATATTTTTCACAGTTCCCTAAATTTTGCCTAAAGAAAGTGGACAATAGTGCTTGAATATTGTTTGAATATGTATCAAACATCAGTTTTTCATAGGTCAGGAAGGTGCTCTTGTGTGTATGATAATATATATTTTTATCTATATTTTCCTGTCCATTCTAGGAATTAATGGTATTAAAGAATACAAATCTGAATCATAATTATGGGCTGTTACAAATTAATTTAAGCTTTTAGTTTAGATCTATTTGGGCTCCCATGGAAGCTAGATATCTCCATTGCATTGTGAAGTCATGCAATGGGGATGCTTCTGCCGTTCGTGGGGTTGAAGGGAAATATAGTTTTCCAATCTTACATTGTTACATATAGTTACATACTAAATTAGGTTGAAAAAATACATAAAGTCCAGAAAGTTCAACTGTTGCCTCAAAACCAAGAGAAATTATAATTATATAAGCTTGCCTGCTGCCAAATAAGTTAGTCATTATCAGACCTTCCAGTTTTGCATGCTAATACACAGTACAACCCTGTGTGTTCCCTATTAAAAGAAATGTATCTAATCTTCTCCTTCGTGTATCCATTGTATCTGCCATTAATATTTGCTTGGGCAAGGAATTCCACAATTTAACAGACCTTACTGTAAAAACCTCTTCCTCTGCTAAAGCTGAAACCTCCTTTCCACTAATCTTAAGGGGTGGCCTCTGGTGTTTTAACTGCCAATTTTATGTAGCATCTGAAACCAACAATTTTTTAAAGCTTTTTTCCTATTATTTATTTATCACGTTGGGAGGGTGTGACTGCTACGATGCTGGGTAGGGATGGGCGAAAATATTTTTCTCTACTTTTCTACAGCCATGTAAAAGGGTGTCAGGCTCTCATAGCATGCCATTCTGTGTTTGTGAGAGGAGAGAGCAGCACCTTGTTTGAGATAGAGAAGATAGGGGAATTGAAGTTTAGTTTAGGGAATCTTTTCAGTAGGACATTTGTTCCCTGTACTAGGAGAGTCAGTCGGGCATTCTGGTGGAAGGAAGGAAGGAGGTTGACCCCAAATACCCCAAAATTCCATGTGACTGACAGACAAGGCACAGGCAGCTGGGGACCTATTTTCTTGCTGATCTTGCTGTTATTATCCCTGTGCTGGGAAATCTGTGGAAAGAAGTTGTTGATTTTGTTTTTCAGTTATAATTTTTTTTTTGGGACAGACTGTGATAAGACAGGGTGGACAACTTAAAAAAAATAAAAAAATAAAATAAAAAAGAATAAAGAAATAAACAAAAAACGTAATATATTAAGTGACAGAGAGCTGACTGGGCTAAGGCAAGACATCATACTCCGTCAGTTGAGTTGTATACTGTAGAGTATAAACACAAAGAGTAGTTCAGTAATGTCCCGCAAATGCACAAGGGGCAGGGTGAAGGGAAGGGTGGAGCATTGCAGGGACGTGAGAGTAAAGTAGTAGTTCAAAAACTGACTGCAGCAGTGTGTTCAATAAATCATGATGATGCCCCTCCTCCAAGAGAGGATGCAGTTTGTCAAGTTCCCAGCAAAACCTCTAGTGCCACTAGTGCCAGTACAAATAAAGAATCATATAAGAAGAGATATAAGAAGAATACTGAAAACGACAAGTCACATTCAAGTGATGATGATGGAAATAGCATAATAGAGGAAGATGTGGCAGCTAAACTGCCTGCTATGTCAGATAGTGAGGCAAACAAGCACCAAAACATCTGTCCTCAAAGTAGCAGCGAACTTTGTTACATTTAAAAGTAAAAATACATTGTTTGAGATCTCTAAAAGCTTAGATGAATATAAGGGTAGTGGGCAAGAATAGGCAGGTGATGGTATTGCTGTTGAGGATGACTTAATGATGACTGATGATGATGCAGATCTAGAATATAAAGTAACATAGTAACATGGTAAATTAGGTTGAATAAAGACACAGTACTATCAAGTTCAACCTTTGCCTCATATTCCAGTGACATGAGAATTGAATAGATTTCCTGCTACCAATTAAGTTAGTAATTTATCAGACCTTCCTGATTTGCCTACTAATATACAGTATAACCATGTATGTTCCCTTTTGAAAGAAATGTATCCAATCTTCTCTTACATGTATCCATTGTATCTGCCTTAACCACATCCCTGGGCAAGGAATTTCATAAGTTACTGTAAAAAAAACCCTTCCTCTGCTGAAGTCTAAACCTCCTTTCTTCTAATCTCAAGGGGTGTCCCCTGGTCATTTGTTCAGACCTAGGAATGAATAGCTCACCACAGAGATCCTTGTATTGACCTCTCATATACTTGTACAATGTGATAAGATCTCTGCTTAGTCATCTTTTTCTCTAGAGCAAATAAACCAAGTTTGTCTAGTCGTTCCTCATAAGTCAAGTCCTCCATTCCCTTAATTAATTTTGTTGCTCTTCACTGTACCCTCTCCAGTTCTAGTATATCCTTTTCAGAACTGATGCCCAAAACTGTACTGCATATTCGAGGTGAGATCTTACCAATGATTTGTACAATGGCAACATTATGTTATCCATTCTTGCTTCAATACCCCTTTTTATGCAAGTTAGGATTTTGTTTGCTTTTACTACTGCTACTTAACAATATATCCCTCCAGAATCCTTCTCTTCCTCAGACACAGATGAAGTTGAGAGAGAGGGTGATGACATGGCTATAACGTTAGCAGAAAGGCAAAGGCTGAATCTTCCACCACTGAAAAGGAGCACTGTGCCTGTCTATAAACTGTTTGAGAAAAACATTTGAAAGTCTGACCCTGGATAAAGATGTCAAAAAGTACACAGTTACCCTATCAGTCATAATAAGCATTATTGCTCCCGCTCAGCCACACACATACCTGTGTTGAGTACCCAGCAGCAGCAGCAACAACAGCAGCAACACAGATTATTAACATCCACAGTGTTAGACATGACTAGTGATTCTACTGCACCTCAGGAACCCCTCATTCCATGAAGTCCACAGTATAGAGATATTTCACACAGGATCCTCAAGCTAAGCATGCTGATATCTGTTGTCTGTGCAAAAAACACATGAGCAGAGGGAAAGCAGACTCACACCTAGTCACCTCATCTATGAGATCTCACCTGAAGCACAACCACAGATCTGACTGGGATATACACTATCAGCAGGCCAAAGGTTCTGCAGCAGATGCATTCTAAAAGTTCCCAGGGCTCTAGGGCAGAAAAAAGTAGTAGTGAAGTTATTTATGTGTCAGAGAGTGTGCTACTGCCAACAGTTAGTTCACTTCAAATAACACTTGTGTCTCCTGCTACAGAGGAGTATGATGACTCTGGCTTTGCACAAATAACTCAAGAATAAATGCATTTATTAAACAAATAGAGAGGTAGCCAAAGGCTAGCAAAGAAAATCAAGTAGCATATAATACAACCACAATCAAATGCCCAAGAGGGTAGTCATGCGTAGCCAGGATCAGGAGCCAGACATGGTAGTCAGACGTAGCTAGGGTCAGGAGCCAGAGATGGCAGTCAGACGTAGCTAGGGTCAGGAGCCAGAGATGGCAGTCAGATGTAGCCAGGGTCAGGAGCCAGAGATGGTAGTCAGAAGTAGCCAGTATCAGAAGCCAGAGGTGGTAGTCAGAGTAGCCAGAGTCAGGATACCAACAAGCAGCAGGACCAGGAATAAGCCAAAGGATCAGCACCAGAAGAGAAGACATCCAAAGCACATATCATACACCAGGAGCACACAGGAGAAGACAGCCAAAGCACATATCACACACTAGAAGCACACAAATAAATGTTACTCAAATGGACACCACATAGGAGCAACTGCCAAGGAATCGAGTGAGCGTTATAAAGGTGAAGAGGAAGGAGGGGCTAGGCGCATGGCCAGCAGGGCTCCATATAAGGAGCGTGCGCATGTCCAATCAGAGGCCAGCATCAGTGACTCACGCATGAAGACTATGACGTGCACATACGGAAGTGACAGTGAGGATCGGCTGTGTAAGTCCTCACTGCATCTCATCTGGGAGGCTCGCAGGATGGCCAGGTAAAAGCGGTTAGCCCGCTGTACTGCCGGGGACCTGACAAAGAGATGGCAAGAGTCATAGACTGCCCACACATGCTGCCTCTAACACCACCACCTCCACTAGTCATGTTGTTAAAGCAATAAAGTTCCAGGGTTCTTCTGCCATGCCCTGCCAACTTACACTGACTGAGTTTCTGGGAAGGAGTCAAAAACTTCACAAAAAACAATTCCAAAGTACGATTGTGGAATGACAAGGTTGCCAAGATGTTGGCAGTGGACATGCTGCCGTATTCTTTTGCAGAAAACTAAGGTTTCTGAAAACTGATGTCATGTGTAGCTCCACGCTGGAATATCTCAAGCCGCAGTTACGGCTGTGCCTGAATTGTACAAGCAGGTGGTTAGTGTGGAGGGCAAAGGGCTGAAAGTGCGTATGGCAAGAAAATCCACCTGACAACAGATATGTGGACAAGTGGGCAGAGCACATACTATATGACTGTGACTGCTCACTCAGTTTCCCTCCCAGCACCAAAAATGGACAACACTAGCTTACAGAATTAGGTGGCAGCCAGCAATCATTCTTCTGGTTCTGGCAGTGTGATTAAAGGAGGCAACAGCAGCAGGATAGCCCATACCATCGTCACACCACCTTGAGCATCCAGAGTTTTGAGAGATAGTCCCAAAAAGCTGTATATGCTTTAAATAAGCTAGAGCAGGTGGTAGATGAATGGATTGTATCCCACTCCTTAAAAGCTGGTTTTGTGTTTACTGATAACAGCTCCAACATAATCGCTGTTTTGAGAATAGGTGGTATGGTGCATGTGCCCTGCTTTGCCCATGTGCTAAATTTAGTTGTGACCAGATTCCTGGCAGAATCCAAAAACCTCAGAGAGATGCTTACTATTGCCCCCAAACTCTGTGCACTTTTTAGTTGCTCCTACAGTGCACACAATGCTTTATATTCCATATTAGAGCATAACAACCTGCCCTATCATCAGCTGAAAATGGAGGTCCCTACCAGATGGAATGCCGCAATGTACATGCTAGATCGTTTGTACGAGCAGAATAAGTCTATTAGCGAGTACACCATGCAAAACTAGAAGGCTTTGGAGGGAGCCTCTTTGTCACCTGGCACATCTCTTTGAGACTTGTATCGTGAGTATGGGTTGGTAACTGACACACAGGAACACAGTGTAACTCCTAGAAGCGGTCCCACTGCATTTGAGATGGTTTCTGCATACTTGCAGAATAGCTAAGTTCTAGTTAGGAACAATGACACCCTTGGACTACAAACAAAGCAGTGTGACCAGCATTGACACGTACTGCAGTGGAAATCCTTTGTTGTCCTTCAGCAGACATTGAGTCTGAGAGAGTTTTCAGTGTGGCTGGTAACACTGTCAATGATCACAGGACGCAGCTATCAAGCAGCAATGTTGAAAGGCTAACATTCTTAAAAAAAACCCAACATCTCATACCCCCTGAGTATCAGGTAGCAGAAACCACACATGACAGGCAAAGCCAAGACAAATATATTAACAGCAGCACAGATGAGGAGGCGTAAGAGGGATGAGAAGAAGGGTTGCCAACATCTATCCCACTTGGGACCACTGCTATGACCAAAAAGTAATATGTGTTAATAATCTAAGTAAGATATCAATTTGACACAAACATGACAATGGTAAAAACTATATACATACACAAATCACACCATACCAGCCAGTCCCATACCACCACCACCACTACAATACACATCTGCCACATTGTAAGTTGTACTTTATTTTTGTTACTACTTGACATCATCATTATGAATATGTGCCAGTGTCACTTAAGCAAGAAGTTAGTGTTGTGGGCAAAGGACAAATGCACTCTGCATGGTAACACATTTCTCAAGGCATATGTTCCTATAAAACTCAAACTTGACTTTCAGCCACTTATTTCTAAACTACAGCCCTCAGAATAAGTAATATAGGGGAAATGTAGTACCCACAGGAAATATAGGCAAAAAAATTTGGTAAAATAGACAAAGAGGACGAAGATTTTGTATTGACTAAAGGGAGAAAAGTTTCGCAAAAAAAAAGAAGAAAATCGGGCAGTTTTCGCGAAAAGTCATGCAGGAATTTTTTTCCACTCCTAGTGCTGGGGGCATTCATTTGTCCATGAGTCATTCTCAAATGAGGGAGCATCTAGTGAGCAAGAGGTCCATTTACTGAAGGGAAAATTAGTAATATGCAAGGAAATGCTGCAATTTTATTTTACCAGGAAGAATACATTGAGATTCTCTTGTTTTCAAGTATTTCCTGGACTCATTTTATCTACCTCAGAAGGGTGAAAGGCTGAGCTGACCTTGCCAGGATGAGAACCTGCAACCTTGCAACTTCAACAGATTCTATAGCTGGTGCATTAACCAACTGAGCCATCATCATCAGTGAGCAATTGTAAGCATATGTCATTCAGATACACTAATAATGCTATCTTAGGTCCTATTTAGCAAAAATGTTTCTCCTCAAACCAAAATCAGCAAATAATGGCACTTTCTGCTTGGTGAATAATTTCCTGAGAAAAGTGCTGTTTTTCTGCTTTTTTCATTTAGCACTTTGAATTGAAATCAATGGGAAGAAAACATTTTCCCCAACACATGAACGTTTTCTCTATTTTTCTACAGCCATATACAAGGGTATCAGGCTCTCGCAGCATGCTATTCTGTGTTTGTGAACAGCATGTTTTTGATCTACAGAAAATAGTCAAATAAAGGGGAATTGAAGCTTTGTTTAGGGAGTATTTTAGGTAGGACATTTGTTCTCTGTATTTGGGGAGTCTAGGGGCACTCTGGGGGAGAAAAAGGGAGGAAGGAGATTGACCCCAAATACCCCAAAATGTGGTATTGTTTATTTGCTAGGGGAAAGAAGTTGTTAATTTTGGTTTTTACTTATATATATTTTTTTGGACTGTGTTAAGATAGGGTGGACAACTTAAAAAAAAATGAATAAAAATGAAAAAAAAGTAAAAAAATAAATAATTAAACAAATAAATATATTAGGTGACAGACATCTGACTGGGAGTCTGCTGTGAGCTCTGTGACCGAGGCAAACTTGATAGACAGCAGACAACATTGAGAATTTTCTTGAGGGCCAAAGCAAGACATCACACTCCATCAGTTATGTACTTCAGAGCATTAAAAACACATTGAGTAACATCCAGCAAATGCACAAGCAGGAGGGGGAAAAGTGGTGCAGTGCAGGGACGTGGGAAGTGGTAATTCAAAAACCTACTGCAGCAATGGTTGCTGCAGCATGTGGGATAAATGACGATGAACCCTCTCCTCCCTGGGTGGATGCAGTTTGTCAAGGTCACACCAATCACACCACGCCAGCCCCCCCCCCCCCCACACCACTACCATACATATCTGTCACATTGTAGGTTGTACTTTAGTTTTTTTATCACTTGACATCATGATGAATACTTCCCTAATGTAGAGCACGTTGCACTTGAATATATCCTCATTCCAACTTAATGCCAGCTACCACTAGCCTTAATGCCACAGGATTTATGACATTTCAGCTATCTTGTGATTCAATACTACTGAACACTATTCTGACTACCACTCTGTGTTTCTCATTAAAGGTTATGTTCCCAGTATAGATTATTAGACTAGTTATCTAGATACAACATACCAAGTGACCAGTATCTCTTACTGACTATTATAGTTAGATTAATAACTAAGCTAGTCTAACTACCACTAATTTTCTCAAAGACATTTTGTTAATCTAATCAGCCTAATTACCTTTAAATATCTAATACCCTTATAGAAACAGGTATCACTACCTGACAATAATAACTGTTATAATTTAAAATGTGCAGCATAAAGCATCTACAAACTCCCAGCATGCACTCCCACACTTCCTTGACTGCCTTGAAGGCAGAGAATGGCTCCTCTATTCACCTGAGTTACTGAACCCAGTACTGAACCTCATGCCTAGGCAGCTTACCATTATTGACTATGGCTGGACCTTTGTCATCTTGGCCAACAATGGCTTAATACATATATGAGAGAGGCAGAGAGAGGGACTGATGAACTTCTCTTTGTCTTGATAATGTGCTGGTTTGTTATGGTGGTTATAACCAGGTGTGACTTTTAAAGTGAGATATATAAATATGCAACCTTAAGAGTCATTATAGATATGGCAACATCATAGGCATGGGTAACATAAATAAGACCTTTGAAATGGATAAAATAAAATGTAAGAAATATAAACTTTACTTCATAAACACTAAATCTTAAATCTGAAATTATTATTTAATGTCAAACAGAGACCATTATTAACTTTATAAACAACATACCATTGAGTATGACCAGTTATTATTTTGTTGAGCAACATGCCAGTGTGTCACTATATCAGTTTGGCTGCCCTTCCCAAAAAGGCTATAATTTATTTGCATAACTGCCAGCTGAGGGAAAATACAACTATGGTTTATGAATGTTCTAAACTGTATACTGCCTACATCCTCTGATATATGAGTACGGCAAGGAAAGGGATTCCTTGCAGCTGAGACCTGTGGGTGTATGAGTTGCCAAGACCATTCACTGGCACTGTCTACATTCTACTAGGAGGAGTCAGACTTGGAGCAAATTTCTGTCTCTCTTAAAGGAAATTGGCCATAAGTGTGTGTTCTGTCAAGGGAACCTGCATACCACATAGCTTTCTGTAACAGAGTGATGAAATACAAATAGAACAAAACCCATGTTTCCACTAATATATTAATTTTAGCTTGTCTTTGTTGCCAAGTTGATAACAGTATTTTTTCTTTTGCGACTGAAATCATTGCATTTAACCTCTTGGATGCTGATGACATCTCCATTGCATTTTGGAGATACCTATAGTATCCAAGAGTTAAACGATGTTTTAAATGGCAACGTACTTATGCAAATAATGTCGTGTTACCAGTCCTCTGCTATGAGGGATCACTAAGATTAAGGCCTTATACACAATTTTTACATTAATTGCTCAAAAATAAAATCAGGCTGTTCACATGGGCAGTCATCACTTTGTGTGAGAAAGCCTATTGCAATTTCACTGAATCTAACCTAGAAAACATGGATGTTGAAGTAGCTATAATATGCATGGCCCCCTATATACTAACCACTTTGCAGATCAGTCATGTGGATATATTTGGAGGTTTTACTGCCTAGGCAACCTGCACTAGATGGTGAACCCATATGATACCTTTCAGTCATCAACGGCTGATGCAAACATGGCTAGTCATCTGTCCTGTTTACCCCAGCTATGGGATTACCAAAGCAGGGCAGGAAATTAGGTGATTGCAGCTTGGTATTATTGCTCAACTGCTAATATGAATATAGCACAATGCTAAAATCCAAATGTATTTTACATGAAAAGGCATGTTTTAATATTCCGAAATATGCATGAAAAGTTTTATATACCTTGATACAACCTTAGATTTATGAAGTTGCACTTTCTGGTTTTCATATAGACTGGGGGACGCAAAAATCCCTTTCCATGCCTAACTTTCTGCTGCGTCTTATATGCAGATTTTATCTTTTTTGTCCAGGATATGAGGAGTGCAAACGAATATTGCTTCCCCCCAACCAGAGGAAAAGCAGATATTGTAAGATAATATTGTTTACAGCTACAGGTAAAGCCTTAAACAAGTGTTTTATGCCACAAGGCACCCTGAAAATAGTGCAGGAACTTCTTATACAGTCATGACAAAAACTGGACATGCTGCACTAGTTTCAAGGTTGTTGGAAGGGTATTTTTTTCTCCTCATCTTGTATTGGTGACATTTAATAAATGAGAAATTGGTGTTTTTCTCAATATTCAGAGGAATATGTACATAACTGCTTTGTACTTTGTAGGCTATCAGATTTCTTTGTGTGCACCATTTTCACAAAATTTCAATTATGATAAAATAATTTTAACTCATAAAAAAACAATACTTTTATTGCAAATATTTTCATCATTTTTAGTGATTAAGGGATTTTTTGGTGATAATTAATTAGAGAAGAGGCACAGATATCTGCAAACAATTTTCAAGATTACTTTCTCCCCTTAGTAAATCACCTCTATTACAGGTGATAAATGGGCATCCTTTAAAAATGTTGAACGCAAAAGAGCATGTGACTACATGGTGCATTAACTATGACACCATGATTAAAATGGTGACATGAGAATCTTGCACTGCATGAAAGCGTAAGATTCTCAAGTCGCGGCATGAAATTTCACCTGCATGAATGTGCAAAGCAGCCTTATTTGTAGACTGATAAATTACCGCTTCCCCATACTACAGTTGCTTTGGGCTGAAGTGGAAACATCAGCAAGTCCTGATAGCCACAAACTGCCTGCCCTTTCTTATTCCGGTACTGTTCTCTCCCCTTCTCTGCATGAAGAATGATAGGGTAGAGTGGAGTACACAGAGAAGGGGAGAGAGAGCCCGGAGTCAAAGAAATCTATATTACCAGCGAACAGTACCGGATGAGAGAGGGCAAGTAGTTGGTGGCTATCAGGACTTGCTGATGTGTCCGGTTCAGCCCACAGCAACTGTAATATTGGGAAGCTGTAATTAATCAGTCTCCAAGTAAGGCTGCTTTGTGCATTCATGAGGGGTGACGCTTCATGCCGCAACTTGAGAATCTCTCACTTTCATGCAATGCGAGACTCTCGTGTCGCCATTTTAATCACTGGACATGGTAAATGATCCATGTAGTTGCATGCTGTTTTGTGTGCAACATCTGTAAAGTGAATCAGACAAAGGGAGCTTTACTGCGCTGCTACTGAACATAGCCACATATAACATTTCCATTCTGGAATATTAACTCTGGTCCCTGAGGATCTTTGGTGGTGGCAGTACTATCAGCTCGGCTGAGTTTTTTCCCGCTACAGCTGCACCCAGGGGGGCACCAATATGGGTCATGATGCCCCCCGCAAGGTCTGATTTGATTTTAAAATCAGGACCCCTCCTGATACCCTCCTTGCATTGATCACTTATAGGTGATCAATACCAAGTTGGCATCAGGAGGAATCCCAATGCCCCTGCGAGGTCTGATTTGATTTTAAAATTTAATTCACAGCACTACTTTTTTTAAAAAAACATATTTACTCTGTATAAAATGGATACCCTTTGAGTATCAGAGGGGTATGCAATGCATTGCAAAACAATGCCTTGTGTATCCCTCTGGCATTCAAAGGGTTAATATCTGCGATGTGCCCCACAAATGCTAGCTTGTGATTGTTCAGTGGCGCAGAGGCAGGATTACAGGGGAATCAGGGCCAGTTCAAGATGTGTCCTATCTAGTTTAACCCTTTGAGTGACAGAGGGGTATCCAGCGCATTGCTTTGCAATGCGTTGGCTACCCCTCTGGCACTCAAAGGGTTAAAGGGATGCATATTGAGTAGCAGATCCTGGGACAAAGCCGCATGACAAAATGGCAATTCCACACTGTACCTTCCAGGGCTTTTATGTGAGCAGAATAAGGCCATTATCGAGTACACCATGCAAAACTGGAATGCTTTGGAAGGACCCTCTTTGCCACCTATCTAATGTCACAAGCTGATAAAGGACATGTTAGCATGCTTTGAACAAGATCCTCGCATAGTTCCCATTAAATGTAATGGGGAATATATTCTTGTTACTTTGCTGGACCCCTGCTTTAAAGGGTATACTTTAGAAATGGCACAGTTAAAATGTTGCGTCTTAAAGGAGCAGTAAACTTTTTTTATGAAAAAATATATATTGTAGGGATTTTCCTAATGAGTAAAATAAGGGTACTTTCACTTCCAAGAGATTCATATTTCCAGAGTTATTACAGTTTTATACCCATATTTTTTTACATTAGCAGTGCCCTCTAGTGGTCAAATTCTAATTAGTTTTTCCTGTTACATTCTAAAGGAGAGAAAAGTCAAGAAAGTCAGTGACATACAGTTCTCCATAGAATGTGATAGAAACTGACTGTCACTTCCTGTCAGGACAATCAGGAAGTAAACACAGTAAATTCACTTCATGATTATTTGAACTATTATAAATTTTGAATAGAACACCTGACAGCAGTGGGAATACCCTTGTTTTATTCAGCAGGAAAAGATCTACAAAATATGTGTTTTCATAAAAAAAGTTTACTGCTTCTTTAAAGTGTCGCATTTGTTTGGCCGCATCATTCCAAATACCGCATTTAGTATCTTGCGCCTTAAAATGTCACAAATTCTACATGTCGCGTCATTCCGAATGACACATTGACCATGTCATGCGTTAAAGAGTCGCATAAGGAGGCATTAAGGACACAATATGGGTGCAATAAGGACGCGTTAAGGAAGCAATAAGGGAACAATAAGGACGTATTAAGGACACAATATGGGTGCAATAAGGAAGCATTAAGGACGCGATATGGGTGCAATATGGACGCAATTTGGGTGCATTAAGGATGCAATATGGGTGCAATATGGGTGCAAAACCAACCCAAAACCCACAAAACCTAACACAAAAACCCACTAAAACAAACCCAACCCAAAAACTCACTAAAACCAACCCAAAACCAAACCAAAACCCACAAAACCCAACCCCAAAACCCACTAAAACCAACCCAAAACCCACAAATCCCAACTCAAAACCGACCCAAAACCAACAAAAAACAACCCAAAAACCCACTAAAACAAACTCAAAACCCACAAAAACCATAGTAATACTTGATTTTTAGAAGGCTTAATGTTGTACACATTAAAAAAAAATGTAATTATGTAAGTCGGATTGCTCAAACATTGATAGTTTTAGAGTTATAAGCATCTAAATGTCTCCCCTCAAACCAGGCACAGTTTGTAGACCGTACTAATGAAGAATTTCCTTGTTATTTCAGCTCTGCAGACGAGCAGTCTGGTCCCAGGACCAGAATCTTAGTTTGTCAGATAGAAAACTGACGTGTGTAAAAGGGGCAGGAGGGGTGGACTTTAGAAGCTTATTATTCTAAAACTAGCAAAGTTTGAGAAACGGGACTTTCATAATTCTATTTATTTTTTTAATGTGTACAATATTAAACCTTCTTAAAATCAAGTACTACTATCCCTTTAAACATAAAATTTTAGAATGTCTGCCAAAGGGCCATCAGCAGTTTGTCACATCAAGGAGTATAGTCAATCAACAGCAATTCTGTCAAGGAATATAGAGATATGCTTATAAATAGAGTGGAGGGATGCATTGTAAAGTACAAGAGGGAGAAATTTAGGGCACAAAAAACATCTAGACAGCATAGTGAAAAAGAAGGCAATGAATCATTTCAACCAGCATTATCAGCAGGAGCATCTACATCATCAACCAGAACCTCCCATTCTGAACACAAGGCAATTCATGAGTATGGGTTGGTAAATGACACACACAGGAACATACCATTTCAAGTAGCAGAAACCACACATGACAGAGAAAGCTAGGACAAAAGCATTAACAGCAGCACAGATCATGATTATGAGGAGGAGGGAAGTGAAGAAGGGTTGCTAGCACACTCTACAACACTTGGGACCACTGCTCTGACCAATAAGTAATGTGTATATGACAATGTGTATATGACAATGGTAAAAACTGCTGTAGGAATCTCTCTCTCTCTCTCTCTCTTTCTCTCTCTCTCTCTCTCTCTCTCTCTCTCTCTCTCTCTCTCTCTCTCTCTCTCTCTCTCTCTCTCTCTCTATATATATATATATATATATATACATATATATACACACATACACACACGTGTCAAATCAAACCATGTCAGTCCCCCACAATGGTACCATGCACATCTGCCAAATTGTAGGTTGTACTTTTTTCTTTTGTTATCTCTTGACATCATCATGAATATGTGCCAGTGTCACTTATGCAGGAAGTTAGTGCTGTGGGCAGAGGATAAAGACACTCTGCATGCTATCAAATTTTTCAAGGCATATGTTGCTATAGGACTCACAGCTTTAACTTCCAGCTACATAGTTCTCCACTGCAGCCCTCAGAAGAAGTAATATTGTGATGGGAAATGTTGCAGCTTACGAAACATAGGCAAAAAATATGTTGGCAGTGGCAAAAGGAGAAAATGTTGCATTGGTGAAAAAGGAAAAAACCTTTGTGGAAAAAGTGAAAAATCATCTGTTTTTTGTGAAATGTCATGCAGGAAATGTTTCTGACTTTTCGCCTGTCATGACCAATAAGAAGTATGACCCATTACACAACATCATCCACATAACCATGTAGTCCATGTGTCATGATGTCACTTCTCTTCCACAGGTGATGCAGTGTATATGGCTGCAAACTGTGGTCCTCACATCTGTACCATATCCACAAACACTTGCACAGGACCACTACAATGAGGCTCATGTTAGGACCAGGAATGCTACAGAACGTACCTTTGGCTTCCTCAAAAACAGATTTTGGTGACTGGATAACTCAAGGGAGCTCTTCAATGCACCACAGAAAGTCTGCAATATCATACTAGTGCTGCTATGCTCCACAGTATCGCAGTGGACACACGTTTAGTGGAGGGTTTGGATCCTGAACCAATTATGGAGGTACCTGTTCCCCAGCCTGAGGATTAGGAGAACCTGAGAGGGGAAACAGGCTCATCAGTCACTACTTTATTTGTGAGTACAATAGATGAATCAAACACGATGCATGTATGACCATGATGATGCATGGGGAATGTGTGGAAACACACACTATACATAATGATATGTTTCACTCCACAGGATGACATAGATCTAACTAAGCCTCCAGCCTTAAAAATGCCTGCTTGAACACCCCAATGGCAGCTGTCATGCAGCCTTTGTGTTGGACATGCAATCAGTTTGTGTTTGTTCAACTAACATGGGGTGATGACCCCTGTAGAACTGAAACGAAGCATGGTGAGGTAAAAAAAAGGTGTTTGTGTTTGTGCGGCCTACGCTCATTGTCCATTCTGATAGGCGGCTTATTGAATAGCTGCTCTACACAGACATGAATAACGTTCGGTAATGCTTTTTTGCCTTACTGTCTGTTTTACCGTGCCTTACTGAATTGAGCCCTTAGCCTTTCTCTCTGTCTATGCCTTTTTCTTTCCCAGTCTGAGAATGATAAAAGTTGAAGTGTTATCAAACACATATACCAGATCTCCAGCTGTAACATATATGCCTTTCTAAACACTTAACGTTATGGTAATCTAATCTTATCAACAGTATCTAATGGATGGAAAGTGTGACTGTACTTCTTTACTTTGCTACATTATCTGCATTGTTCATTTTTTGTATTTCTGTTTATGAAATTCAATAAAATTTTTCCCAAAAATAAAAAAGCGTAAGTGTCGCAGATTATAAGTATGTATGTGCTTATTATTAACTTTATTTTTCTGGTATTGCTCTTTACCTTAAATATAATCTAGCTAAAAAAAAAGAAAAAAAAAGAAAAACAGATTTTGCTGTTTATTAAAAGTGACTATAGCAAATACTAGAGTCATATAAAAAGTGGTTTACTCATGAGTCACTCAACACATGTGTAACTGTACATCATAACTTTTATTACACAGCAGTTCAAATGTAATAAAAACTATATTTTTTTATGTAATTGTATTTGATTTCAGTTTAAGGACCAAAGGGATTTGCAGATCTGCAATTTATTCCAAAGCAATGAATTCTATTGATAAATAATATATATATAATTTTTCATAACTTTAATTATACTGAGTAATCAAAGCTCTCCACTAAATTCTCTATTTACCATATGTTGCTGTTGCTTTGATTCTCATTTCTGTTCTCCTTTCTCTCTTCTTACTATTGTCATTCTTTACCGCTTACCCATCTCCTTCCATTCCTCACTTTCTCTCTCATAGACAACAATTATATGCAGTGGAGCGTCCAGCTCTATATCAGCCGCGGTGCATACAGTCTTTACTGCGCATGACTGCCCCGCGACCGGCTGCCAGTGGCACTGTGGCCCGTGTAACGGGCTCTTCAACTAGTATATTTATAATTTGTTCATACCCATTTGCCATTTGTTGCAGCAGATTTTCTTTTAAGAACTAATGAGTTTTTTTACTTGGAGACTCGGATAAGCCAAGATACTATGCAAGCTATACAAGCATTCCTTTAAAATCAAAACCATGATTGTGACGTTTGATTCTGAACAATACACTACATTGTAAGATAGAAAAAGTCTAACTGTTTAAATATAGTAAAGTGTCCTGTTGAGACCATTGTTGAAGTTAAAAAAACAGTAAAACAAAAGTAAAAGGGAATAATAAGCAGTCAACTTGCTTACTATTTTTCAATCACATTTTGATTATGCACACATTTTTTATCATTATGTTGTTCTGGCACTTCAATGATCAGGTTAAAATTCTAACTCAAGCTGAACATTACATCGACTACTGTGGGCTTGCATCTGATGGGGCTGTGAGTATGCCAGTTCTGGCCTATGTAATGCTGTTTGTAATGAGAAATCTAAACAGGGAATAGCAGTGAGGCATGACAGGAATGTGTTTCCATTGGAGAAGTCTGTGTAAAGGAAAAGTATAAGCAAAGACATGTCCAGAAGGGCCTTTCAGCTGGCCAAGACGGAAGACTAATGTTATTGTACATTGGCTGTCACCCTGCCAGCCCTCCCTCACAGATTTGTTTTCTCTTATACTTTCTCTCTTTTTTTTCTTTCTTCACTGACTGTTTGCTCAGGTGGACAGTGACACCATTTAGAATGAGTTGCATTCGTCCAGAGCTGCACGCATGGACGTTGGCTGTGTCATCGAACTGGCTTCCAAAGTGGCCTCAGGAGAGCTAAAGGTGAGGTCTGGGTTGCAGTGTGTGTGGGAAAGTATGGGAAAAGTAAAGAGTGATATACTATTATTCTTGTGCTTTAGGGTCCAGTGAAGGTCACAGTGTGGGAAGATGGTCACTAAGGTGTGGCAGTAAAAAGAATATTGCTATGTAGTTTGTGGATATAATACTAACAAAATAGGAAATATCATGAAAATTGTCCATTTACCAAAATTAGATAATGGGCTCCCACAAATGTAATTAATAAACTTTCACAATGGCTTATCAAGGGCCTGTTGAAAGCATAATATTGCAAAGAAAAACATAAAAAGTTTAAATAGTTGCAAAATACCCTTTCTATATTGCATAGAAGGCATATTGCCTTGAAATGTTGAAGAAAAGAGTGAGCATCTACCTCAGATATCCTATATAATAATTTGCTAGGATGTTTGTCAGAAGCTGTCATGCGCAGCAGAGACTGCCCGAACGCACAGAATGCTGGGAGTTCTCTGCTGGGAACATTCTGTGCTTTTGGCCAGTATCTACAGTGCATAACTGCATCGGCGGCAGGAAGCAGAGCACGACCGGACCCGGACCTTGGCCCGTGTACACGGGCTTTTACACTAGTATGCATATATTTGATCACAGTGATTTGACTTATTTTCTTGCACATACAAATGTTTAATCTCATGATACACTTACACTTTCCTCTTCAGTACAAACACACATCACTACATCTTCAGTATGTACAAACCATTCTGTGTTTGACACTCAAGCATACAAAACATTGTCACACAATATACATTTTCATATGTACATAAAATATGGTTTTACACAAAAAACGCATATATATCCTGGTACAAATGCACATATACACATCTTGTTACACACATACATACACACACTCACTCTGTTTTAAAAACAAATCTACATCCGGTTGCACACAAACATATACACAAACCCTGTAACAAACATATACATGCACATACCCTGTTTCACACACACACATGTACTGGTACATACCCTGTAACACACACAAAAGCACACACACATGCTCACATACACAAATAACCTTTTAGACATAGACAATAAAGCACATAAGTTATTACACTCACAGAAACACTTCCTGTTAAATACACACATTGAAATACCCTTTTATACATGCAAACACTTGCATGTCCTCTTACACACACACACACACACACACACACACACACACATATGCACACATACAAATAAATACAAACACACACTCATACCCCATCACACACATGCAAACACTCACAAACTATGTTACACCAACACACATTCCCTATTATGCACACACACACACACACACACATTGTAACTACAGATGGTTGCAAACAAAGTTACTTTTTTTTTCCTCTGGAAAAACACAATTTGCCACTTTTTCCATGAACATTTTTGGACATAAAAAATGCATAATGTTTCTGCCTTTTTGCTGCCATCAATATATTTCCAGCAAGAACTTTTTTGTTTCCCACCTATTCTTTCTATGGCTGCAATAATTCCTTCTGTAATACTGCTGCTGCTGAGAGGGGAAGTGGAGAAAACCACAGTTGAATGTAAAAGCTGTTATCAGTCCTACAGCAACATAAGCCTTGAATAATGTTCAGCAAGCTGATTGCCTTTACCTATAACATTAAGCACCTGCTTGTACAACTAAGGCACAGAAGTTCTTGGAATGTAACTGCAGTTTGAGATATGCCAGTGGGATGCCAAACCTTCCATTTGAACCTCTGCTTCAAACCAACGAATAGGACAAGGTTTCAAACACATGTCACAGCCAACATTTTTGGTAAGCTTTTCCACAGGTGTAAGTGTAAGTGTGCATTTTTGACTTTTTTATTAACTCAGTGATTGTCGGGTGGCAGCACATAGATGAATAACTGTGTAACATAATTGTTTTAACAAAATTACTAATAGTGGTGAGGGTGGGCCAGACAGTCTGTGTGGGGTCTCACTTACTTTTGTCACTTCCAGTTAACTCAGAGTCATCTCTTCTGTGCTCTGCACTGACAAAACACATTTATATTGATGTTACAGTCCAGCAGGGTCCTCAACACACTGGTCCTTGTGTATCTTCTCTCAAAAAGACAAGAATAACAAGAAAAAACTCCTGCTCATTTTCCAATTGTCCAAAATGAGCAAAAAAATTAACAGGGATTGTCTATTTTTATGGGCCTGTTCAAACTAGTTCCTATGCACCCACTGGCTGGCAGGGCAGGATGTGACCTGGAATTACCTCAACTCCCAGCCAGTCAGCATATAGTTTGACGGGACATGGATGTGTGTGTGTGTGATGTTCCAACTCCAGCTAGCCACATATACGAAGTCCTGTTACACACGTACATATAAACACATACTTGCACACACATACTCACATACCCTTACCCCAACTTTGATTCAACTGTACAACCTCTCTCCCTGGCTGCGTAGTTTGTGTGTGTATCAGACTCCAATATTTTGACATCCTCAAAGTCTTCATAAGTTGGGCTTTTGTGTTAACACCTGAAAACATGAATTATTAAATTTTATTAGTACTATGAGTGCACCTCTTTAAGTGGGTCAGGCGGGTGTGTGTTTATATGTTTGTGTGTGTGTCTATATATATATATATATATATATATATATATATATATATATTTGTGTCCTAAAATATATAATGATATTAGTTGAGCAATTGAGAAATTCAAAGTTCTTCGTACATCCAAGAATTATAATCATAATTAAAAAATGAATAGGTTAATAGAAAGAAAGGTACTATTGTAATGTAATGACTAAAATGTAATTTTCTCAAAAAACTGATAACATTTAAATGTTCTTCTTTCCTTCTGTTTTATCTTTCCTTCATGATCTGGAAAAGTTAATGTATATGACCAGAGTATTCCAGTCTAAATTGTTTATAGAAGCTGTAGACTTGACAGAATACTGACAATTTATTTGGTTATGTTAGCTAGACCAAGGTATACCATTCATGTCGCTAATCTACTGAAGCAAAATAAAATTGCTTAGAGAGAATCTATTACTAAAAATAAGCAAGGCATATTAAAAAGTGTGTGCAGTCTTTTGATATGTTTTGATATTTAAAACTGAGCAGACTAATTTGGATTGCCTTCCTTTATTAAATTTAATGTCTGATTTAATTTACTGCAAGCTGCCATTTTATCTTTTCCCCCTATCCTACCTAGAGTGTTTAGCCATTAAACATTATGCATTAAAATGGACCTGTCACCTTGAATTTTTTACATATGTGAAAACTTCATTAAAAACTGCCCATGTGTCATATTAATCAACTGCACAGATATCACAACTAGCATACATTAGCATGCAGTACCAGATGTGACTATCTACTGTACATTTGTTTGTCTTTTGATTAACATGACACTTAGGCAGTTTTTAATGACATTTTCAAATATTCAAACTTCAATCAAGGTGACAGGTCCACTTTAAACAGTGGAAATAGCATAACTTTAATCCATTTGCTGGTGCACAGAGGAGGCATTCAGGGCTTGCTGGCACTAAAAGTCTTTACAACAACATAGAATGCGCTACGTTATACCCTCTATTGCATGTCCTGAAGTGCAGCTGCTGGAGTTGTGGGCTAACACCTGTGGAGCTAAGCTAACAATTTTGTACATTCACATTCAGGTGGTAATTGTATGGGGAGCAAGTGCCCCCCCATGCCCCCCTCTGGACGCTGTTGCATATTATGGTGATAGATACTGCTATAGTCATGCTAACAGTATTTAAATGTTTTTCTATTCAGATGTGTTATTTTATATTAAAGATAATTAAACATATTCAAGGTATGTATGAATCATCAAATAAAAATACTAACGAAATGTTGTTTGCATGTCAAGAACTACACTTCTCAGTTTTCCTTCTCACTTAAAGAACTTTCTGTAAAATAGAATTAATAATCTGTTTGACAAATGGATGCTTGTGCTCCACTATTATGATTACTTATACCACTGATTGTTTTCATTTCTGCATTGATATATCAAGATCCATGGCTTTAAAGTCTATTTTTATTCTGTTATTTAAAAAATGTAATTTCCTCATAAAGAAATATAATTAAAGTTGTCAAGAAAGTAATGATTTCCTTATTTGTAGCTCTGTAGTCAAATTAAGTTGCTATTAAATGCCAAACATTGTAAGGTAATTTCCACAATCAATGTCAAATGTATGTTTTAGGGAGAAACGTTTTGCCTAAAAAGAGTAATGGGTAAAAATTGCACTTGCTTTCTCTCTAGAGATTTTCTGCTAAAAGAGTTTTTTCCACTTTTTCATTGCTTTGAAGTGGGGCACTACGAGTGGCAGTATCATAGAGATAATTGTCTCTTCTTAAATCATAATCTAACGGTGAAAGTATTAAAACTTAACTTTTATTAAAATAAATAAAACATTGCAATACTTAGAATCTCCAGATTCTAAACCCAAACATAGCTGGACTCAGATATATACATCAAGCATTTGGCTTGATATATACCAATCACCAAAATACTTGAAGAAGATGTATGGTAACAGAGATGTTTGCTTTTTATCTTTTGATTCTAGATTGAAGCTAAGGATAAATTAGGAAGCATTAACTGGAATTGCTTCCTAAAATACTGTAGGTGTAAGTTAAGTGATGAACACATCTACTTAGTTATAATACCATGACAGTAGACTCTGTAGTCATGATATTACCATACGTCTTCTATGTTTGGGTTTAGAATCTGGAGATTTTAAGCATTGCAGCGTTTTAGTTATTTTACTAAAAGTTAAGTTTTAAAACTGTCACCATTAGATTATTATTTAAGAAGAGACAATTATCTCTATGACACTGCCACTTGTAGTGCCCCACCAAGTATCTATAATTTCAATTTTTATTTTTTTGGCTGACAATATCAATTCATTAGATATGGGTGCAAAGTGACATTTTCACTTTGGACAAATTACTGGTCACTTAGAGTGGGTTACCTAGTCAGTGCCCCAGTTCTGTTTTTTTTTTGGTTTGTTTGTTTTTTTAGAAATGCATCTAACCTTCTCTTAAATGTATCCATTGTATCTGCCATTACCACATGCATGTGCAAGGAATTCCACAATTTAACCTTACTGTAGAAAAAACTCTTCCTCTACTAATATTGAAACCTACTTTTCTCTACTCTTAAAGGGTAGCCCTTAATTATTTCATTAGGACTTGAAATGAAAATCTCACCAGAGAGATCCTTGTAATGACCTCAAATATATTTATACAGTGTGAAAAGATCTCCTCCCAGCCACATTTTCTCTAGAGTAAATAAACAATGTTTTCTAGGCATTCTTCATACTTCAAGTCCTCCATTCCCTTAATTAATGTTGTTGCTCTTCGCTGTGCTCTCTCCAGTTCTAGAATATCTTTTTTCAGAACCAGTGCCTGAAACATCATAATTGAGGTAAGATCTTACCTATGATTTGTACAGTGGCACAATTATGTTATCCACTCTTGCTTCAATACCCCTTTGTTTGTCTTTGCCACTAGGGATGGGAGAAATGTAAAAAAAAAAAAATCACATGTTGGAATTCTCATGGAAAATTAACAATTTCCTGCATTCTCTCAAAAATTACCACAAATAGAAAATGTCTGCCTTTTTGCTACTGTCAATAAAATTCCTGAGAGAACTTTGCTATTTTTCACTTATTTCCAGGAATTCCCACATACATGCAGACTCAGTGTGTGGGTGGTTCTATTGCTACCAAGACTGATACTCCTGAGAGGTCAGCATATCCTGTTCCCTGGATACCAGTACAGTGAACAATGCTGGAACAGTGTGTGTGTTGTTCTGTGGCCACCATTGCAGTGGGACAAGACTAGGTAGTCAGTATGCTTTGTTCTGTGCAACCACTAGACAAGGTTGGAATGAGGGACAATGAGAAACTCTCTAGCTGTTTCTAGACTGCAACTCCAATCACCCCTTCTAGCAAATAGCTGACAGGGAATGATGAGGTTGTAGTCTAACAGCAGCAGGAAGTCTGGAAATCAATAAGTGTTTTTACATCTACAAGTGATGTTTGACAAGGCTGTATGGTCAGTATGTGGTTTTATAACTACCAATGCAGTGGGACAAGTCTGAGGATGGTTATATTGGCTACCAGTGCAGTGGGACATGTCTGAGGGGATAAGTATGTGCCATTCTATACCTACACAGGACAAAACAGGGGGTCTGTATTTGTGGTTTTATGGCTACAAGTGCAGTGTTGGGAGACGTTAGAAAAGGGGAAAAGTCATTACTTTTTGTGGGAAATTTCCCATTCAGTGGGAAGTGCCATTTTTCTCCTGTTTTGTTTTGAGGTTATAAATGTCACCCATCCTATTTGGTGACATTTAACACTGGTCACTGTTTCCAAGTTTGTAGTTTACAAGGACTCTAGCAATGAGTCTCCTAAAATGATTCCATTACATTTATAAGCAGTACTGAGACTTTCTTCCCAAATGCATCACCATTATCACCACTCATGATGGGCAAGAAGGATACAGATGTCTCTGTTTTTAATATAACATATTCAAACGAATCATTAGCAGGATCTAAATCTCATAAAACACTATAATGTCAGAGAGGGGTGACATATGTTCCTGGCTGGCACTAATGACATACTACAATGCAAGCCTGCTCATATTTTATCAAGGTTTGTAGTGCTATGCAAGCCTGCTCCTAATTTATTGCAAGGTTTGCAGTATTTTGTGAGCCTGCCCATAATTGTTTGCAAGTATGTGATTCTGCAAACACTTGTTCTGAGGGCTTTCCTATTATAGCTAAGCTTGCAAAAAATAGATATTCTGGATTGCCTTATTATGAGCCTGCAGATAATATCCATATAATGTCTTGAAGAATAGTTATTCCCTAATTCTTAATCTAAGTACAAATTAACCAAATCTCAATGTTATGTAATTTAGAATGGCCTCACACTTTTATAAGAGAAATAGTAAGCACAGTAAAAAAGGGGTCGAATGTCAGTCATAAATTAAAGCATAGAACTATATTTATTATAGCATAACTAATATAGTATCATTTATAATACAACTAGAACAACAGTTACAAAATCTAGTATCTAAGCAGAGTACACATTTTAAGCAGTGACTGCAATAATAAAAATGACTATATACCAACCCGTCTTGATTCTCAGTCTCTCAGTCTCTTCATTAAATCAATCATTCATTCATTGAATCAATCCTGTTCTTATATACTTTCTCAGCCAATAAACATTTGTATCCTCCCATATAATAATTTGTTAGGATGTTTGTCAGAAGCTGTCGTGCGCATATCTACAGTACATGACTGTGTAGGCGGCAGGACGAAGAGCAGGACTGGCCTCTTAACCCTCTGAGTGCCATAGGGGTATGCAACACATTGCAAAGCACTCAAAGGGTTCACATCACCCGGACCTTGGCCCGTGTACACAGGCTTTTACACTATATTCAGTATAAGCAATAACCACTAACTTAGTACAACCAGTAATTTTTTGGTATCAGTTTAGTACACTCAACAGCCATTCGCTATCAGTCTAGTATAACCAATAATTACCTCTTGTAGCTCAGTACAATCAATAGCCATATAAATTTATTGCAGCCAATAATTATTGGCTACCACTTTAGTATATACATTAATTTCCACTAATCATTTGCAGAAGTTCATTTGGGTTTTACACTTCCTTAAAACTATGATGGTGATTCTATTTTATGACACCTCGAGGTGTGAGATTCATCCTTAAAACTAAGGTCTGTGGTTATGTTTTGACATGTGTTTAGGCTCATGCAGTATACATATAGATATATGTATGCCCTGTTGGCAACAGATACAGCTGAAAGGATCAGAAGACCTTACTGAACAAATGTAACAATATAATCCCTGTAAAATGTTATAGTTCCTGTAACAGAGGAAAAGAATGAATGGGCTAAAATTCTGCATAAGAACAAAGGGACCCAAGGGGTGATGTCTCTCTTATGCTTGTCATATTATTATGATATATTGATAGGGAGGTAGTTGGCAAATGGAAGCTTTTCACAAGTGATTTTCTGTGTCTCATGTGGGGATAATTCTAATGGATAATGTTGGTTGGTAGTGCCTATCTTTATGGTGGGGCTATAATACAATGTATAATGAGATGTGTTAGCTATCTTGAGCTGTATAGCCAGGTGCCAAGAAGATTCTGTGTTTTCTTTATTGATGTGCACAAGATTGGTTTATTTGGTTAATTCAATAAAGTTGTGGCATTATTACCACCTGTTAAATAAATACATGTTTTTGTCTTATTTATGGTTTAGAAACATGGAAAAATAGAATCTGATGGCAGATAAGAACCATTCAGCCCATCTCGTCTGTCAGTTTACCTACTGTAAAAACCTCAAGTCTTACTTGGTCCTTGGTCTTGTCTTATGTTCAGGATAGCCTTATGCCTACCCCATTCATGCATAAATTATGTCACTGTATTAACCCCTGCCACGTTACTTATCTACTACTTCTCAGTGAAGTAAAACTTTCTTACATTACATGTAAGCCTTTGACCCTCAAGTTCTAGACTATGACCTCTTATCCTAACATTTTATCTTCTTGATATGTACTTTCTGTACTTTGTTAAATTCCTTTATGTATTTGAATATTTCAATCATATCCTCTAGCTATACTCTCCCCCAAGCTATACATGTTCAGATCCTTTAGAATATCCTAATAATCTTTATCCTGTAACCCATTCACCATTTTATCCATCTGAAATACTTTATCGTATATTTTTACATGTCCACACCTACATACCCAATGGATTTCCACTACTTCACAATGAACAAAATAAAGATTAAAACTGTGGTGTAGCAGCAATTTTGCAGTCCAGCTCATAACAGAAAAAAATATGAATCACCATACACAAAGGTAACTTCGGGAAGCAGAGGGAGAGAAACATCTGGGAATTTAAACGGTTATGATGACACATTAAAAATCACGCCTATGGTTTTTATGCCTCATTATGATAGAGCATTTTGGGTTATTTTACTTTGCATATTTAATTTTAAAGAACCCTGAGTCTCTCCATCTCCAAAATTAACAAGCTCTTCACAACTCTATTCTAAAAAGCATGTGTTTGTTCCCAGTACTTTGATATAATTCTTCTCAAATTATATAATTTCTTTGGAAACCTTATGTTCACTAAGTAAATGCCCCCTTGGACAGTTAAGCTATTTTGTTTGATGTAATTCTTCTACTTTTATGCTTAGCAGATCACTTTCACCAATGTTCATTTTATAAATGTGCCTTATATTGCATAGATTGGTTTGAAAGACTCATGTTTTCTCATCAAAGCCCTCCCCCCAAAAATGCAAAGCTACTAAGGATCTTTTTCACTTCTGTCATCATTCTCCATCTTCAGATGGATCCTTGGAGAGTTCAGTGTGCAGCTGTGAAGCTGCTCCCGTGACTGTTCAGCAGTCAAAATCTTATCTTTACACTTTTGCTTTCATAACCTTTAATGAAAATCACATGGGTTAAAATGATATTCCTCCTGATGTAATGTTGATGACTAGCCCCTTTGATGCAAGAGAGAGCTTCAATGTGTTTCTTCACAATGTGTTAAAAACCTCTCTAGAATCCAAGGGGGTAAGGATGCTAATGTCCTTATGTTTTAAGAGAAACATATACAACCTTTTTGTAATGTTGACATCTTTGTGTAAGTGTGATCAATGCACGATTGTGGAAACTGACATTCAGCTGCATGCCACTGAGAAATATGTCATACCAATGTATCTGCTAATTGCAACCATTTGCTGCAGCAGGGCTGCTAGCTTGCACAATAATTGTCAAGAACATAAATTCAAATGTCTACACAGTAACATTCAGAATAATATGGAAACAGATAATGTTTGGAAACTAAATTATCCCCACTATGCTGTAGAATACAATAGAATAGTTCCCCAGGGTTCCCTTTAGAAGTACAAGGGTTCCTTGGACTAAGTATAAAAATAATAAGGATGATGTGGTAGTCTATGTGTGCTGGTGTTAACTCTATGGTGATCAAATGTAGGCAAAAGGGACACAATCACTTATCACTACTTCCAATGAACTTACCATGAGAATATAATAATTTTTGACCAAATGTCAGCCTATACTTTCTATGAATTCTCATTTGGATACTATTGCACATGAGTACTGAGGTGGAGAAATCCACAGATGAAAGTAAAAGTTGTTAGTTAGTTAGTTGTTGCCTTAAAAATTGTCAGAAGGTTGAGGCCTTTGGAAACATCAATAAACATCAATAAACCTTAATATAAATTGTTGTCCGAGTGAGTGTGACAGAGACGTACTGTATGTCTCAAATAAATTGTTAGCAGTCTGGTAGGGATGTCCATTGTAAGCTGGTGATGGGGCAGGTAGTTAAGCACTTGCAAGTAATTTACAACTGCAACATAATTTTTGAAAAAATTATAAACAGGCTGATAAGGACCTCAATTTTGCACTTGTGATGGGAAGGTGGTAATGCTGTTGCAAGAAATGTATTGCCTTTTTAGATAGTAGAAGGGTTAGTATGGCAACACAGACCTTGAAAAAATTAGTTAGTAGGCTGGTAAGCTATCTGCCACTCAGTAGACTCTTGGGCTCACCTGGCTTGGGAAGTAAGGATTACCTGCCTGTCTGACTGTCATGTATCAGTGAAAAACACTATAATGACTGTCCGTGCATTAAGGATCAGTGATGGTTCTGGCACGTCATTAATATTTTGATCAAAGAGCTCCTGCAGGCGTGCTGTGATCACCATGGGAGTCTGAAACTGACTACTCATATCTATCGGCTCTCCAAACAAAATGGCCTTAGTTGTCCAGTGCACACAAGCCCTGGTCCACCTGGTTCTTAAGGAGTTAATCTCTTTATTGACATTTGGCAGGGCTGCATGCTATATCTGTTACTCTAATGCATCCCTGCATAAAGTCATCTTTAACTCTTTCATTGCTGGGTTGGTCAACTTTGCTCCCTTTAGACAACCAGTGGATGTGTAAGAAAACTTTAATATTTCATAGAATACATTTTTTTAAAAATATGATAACAATACAGGCCCATCTAAGAAGAATAATTTATATATATATATATATATATATATATATATATATAATTTTTATGACTTAAAACATTTAGTTTAATAATTTCATTTTAAGTTAACTAGTATTAATATCATATGAATTCTATGTTGACCCCTTGGATACTAGAGAGGTCTCCAACGCATTGAGAGACCTCTAGAACATCCAAAGGGTTAAATGATTTCATTATTAACATTTTTGGAGGTTTTACATAAAAATTAAAGGTTCCACCACTGTAATACAACATATGCTGACAATAAATATATTTGTTTTAATTAATAGTTTACTTTAACCTCTCAATGTATTTCATTTTTCCTGTCCATTTATTTCTTTACTTTCTTCACATTTTAAGTTTGTTCTTTAAATTAATGAACCGTCCACCTGATTCAGATAGATATACATGAAAGTGGACTATTTTCCTCAATCACTGACATGCAAAGAAAGTTTAAATAACTATTGCTTGGAATACTTTGTAGTGGATAAGGATTTATCTCACAGATTCCAGTTGAAGTCTAAGGGGAAAAATATAGATAAAATCAGTGATGACATTATCAACTGTAGTGTAATTCAGTCCTATATTTTTTAGAGGTCCAAAATGTGTGCATTCATTGCATATGTTTAAAAAAATTATGTCTGTCTATATATCTATATCTATCTATTTATCCATCTATCTATCTATCTATCTATCTATCTATCTATCTATCTATCTATCTATGAATATGTATAAATATATAACTGCTTCAGGTACACTGTCTTCCCCTACCCATGGTGGCAGGGGGACAGAGTTCAGCCTCACACCAGGGAATCGCTACAGAACATTGCAGCAAGATTCACAGGGGAGGTGATCTTGACAGAAGTGGCCAGGGAGGCTTTATTCCCCCTGGTCACTCCTGTCCAAATCACTGCAGCTAGATGCATCTTCATCAGGTTACAGCGTCTGCCAACATTCACAGGGGTGGTCATTTGGACAAGATGGCCAGGGTGGCAAAACTCCCTGGCCACTCCTGTCCAAATCATTGCAGTGAGATTCACCACCACTGAGTTGCAGCATCTGCTCTAAATCAAAGACAAAGTGCCAAATCCCTCAGGCAATGCCTGTTGTTGTTTTAGAACATATGCTGCAATTCAATGGCGGTGAATCTTGCTGCAATCGCTAGGATCTTTGTCAGAAGCCGTCATGCGCAGCAGAGACTGTGCGCATTCAGGCAGTCTCTACTGTGCAAGACTGCATCGCGTGAAGCAGTGAAGTGGAGGCAGCTTAACCCCTTGAGTGCCAGAGGGGTACGCACCGCATTGCAAATGAATCATGTAAGTGCCTGAGTCCTAGTAAAGATAATTATAATAGCATATTCAATAATTGCACTCACAAGGCTCAAGAATGTATTTAATATTTATTCAATATTCGTCTTATCAATGTTTCTTTCCTTATTGGGATGTTTCTCAGGATCGACTGAAAACATGATGGCATCCCATTGCGTATCTTGTTGGCAAAATAGTTCCATCACCATAAAAACACCAAATTCTAAAATTCCTGTAAAAAATAAAAATTGAGACCAAATAGAAAATTTCCTTAACCCCTTAATGACCGGCCGCGCGCACACGTGGCTGGCACTTAACGCCCGTAGTACTTTTTTTTTTTTTTTTTTCAAATGATTCTGGAGTCCCCGAACACCGTGCAGCCGTGCGGGGACCCGGATTTCCGGGACGTACCTGGTACGTCCATTGTCACTAAGTGACAGATTTTGCGGGACGTACCAGATAAATCCATTGTCCTTAAGGGATTAAGTAAGTGAGGCAAGAAAATTATAGCCAACCAATCCTTGAATCTGAATTAAATAATACATGTTCCACATGAACCTTTCAGCTACTGGCCATCCAATGACCACCACATATCATTTTAGACTTCTCTACATTTCCAAAGCACAGCCCCAGTTCATATAAATCTATCTATCTATATACTGTACTTCATTCCTAGAGGTGTTGTACACCCTGTCCTTATCGCACCCTTATGGGCTTCCAAGTTCTTACAGTAATAACCATTAATTCATGAGTTATGTGATATACCTTTGCAGGGATGCTTTTAGTATTCGGCATGTGAAGCACTGCAGAAACCACCTGATGTCCACATGCACAGCATCTCAGTGTAACATAGTTACTCATATATAATTCTGACCCATTGAGGCACACAGGCATCCACTCTGCAATAGGGGTAGGTGAAAAGTCCCATTTTGTTTCCGCAGGAAATTTCTAAGAAAAAGCATGGTTTTCCTCTTTCCTGGCTAAAAAGTTAATCCATAGAGAAACACGTAGATCTGCTGCAGTTTCACTAAGAGCACAATACATTTCAAGAGAATTGCTCCATTTCCCACATATGTTATTCGGGCTTCCCACCCATATACTGTCTAAACTCATTATTTCCTGCAATGTAATGTGGTGTATTTTAGGAGAAAAGCAGAGTGGAAGGAGACAGAGTGAGAGAAAAAAAGAAAAAATATTACATCTAATATTAAAAAAATAAAGTGGTTAGTTAGTGGTTCATAGTGCTAGCTAACACTATCAGCACCACCACTGATGAAAAAAAAGAGATGCTGAATGGACCCTGAGGCTAGTGACTCTGTGTGGTGTATTTTAGAAGAAAAGCAGAGTGGAAGAAGACATAGTGAGATACTTAATGGTTCATAGAGCTGTCTGAAATTATAACTGCCACATCTGTTTACAAAAAAAAGAAAAAAAAAAAAAAAGAAAAGCTGGATGGACCCTGGGGCTAGTGACTCCGAGGAGGATGTCACTAACAGTAGCAGTGGTACCCCCAGTACTAAAGAGACTGGGAGCCCACAGTCCAAATACCCAATGAGTCCCAACATAGTCCCTTGCGATATAGGGGCACGTTTTGAAGGCAGAACTGGGTAGCTGTGTCAGCAGCAAGGGTCAGCTGCCCATGCTTGATAGCAAGGGAACCTCAGCCACACTTCACCATTCCCAAGCAGACCCACCATCATAGAGCAGCCTAGAGCCTGGTGGGGGTCTTGATGCAGTGTAGTGGAGCAACTGGTGTGGAGAAGAGCATGAAGGCTTTTTTGGTGTAAAGTGAAATGGAATGAGAGAAAAAGCAAAGGGGGGTGGGTATCACTGCCACCACCAGCAGTGGTATTGTGGCATTTTTGGCAGACTCTCATCTGTCTAAGCAGCAGAATGGTGATGAGAGGGCTAGTGTGCCACAGTCTGAATACCATGACCACCATGGGACTGGCTCCTTCAAGCAGTGATATGGAACCATGGCCTGTTTCACTTGCCATCAACAATCCTGGACCTAGCTGTAATGATGATATTGAGACAGCAACATCATCTACCCCAGTCAGGGAAAGTGATTGCGTAAAAGAAGAAGGCTATTCTTTTCTACCTCCCCCCTCACTTAAATCATGGGTGTGGGAATATTTTTCCCCTGGGGAAGGCACAGTGCAGTCATCACTGACTTTACTGTGCACTATTTGTGCCAAGTTTGTGAAAAGTGGAAAGGAGGGGACACACATTTGCATAACAAACCTTATAACGCAAAAAAAAATTCCACTGGCCTTATTTATGTTGCAAGCCTGAGTCCTGCAAAAAAAATGTACTCAGGTCTTGTGTTGACAAGTCTGAGGACTGAAAAAAAAAAGATTCAGGATTTTTGTTTGACTAGCTTGAACACACAAATATTTCTCAGGATTTTCTCTGTGTAAGCCTGCTGCTATTCTGGCTAATCAGTATTTTAAAAGAGATTATAAATAAATAAAAAGGGCACAGCCTACAATTAATGTGGCAGATGTACCTGGCTGCATTAATTATTACCATTATCATCTAATGTATGTTAATACTATTCTTAGATTACTGATACACATTAATCAGTGGTCATAGCAGTGATCCCAACAGTGGTAGATTGCAGCAACCCTTCAAATTCCTCCTCATCCTCTGTGCAGCTGTTAATATTATATGTGCCCAGACTTTCTCTGACTTGTGTGGTTTTGTCCACTTCTGCTACTTGATACTCAGATTGTATTACATGTTGGTTCATTTTTGAGAATGTTAGTCTCCCAACAGTGCTGCTTGAAATATCCTATGGGCATTTACAAAATAACTAATTGCACTAAAAACATGCTGTTCATGTTAGTGCTGGCGACACCCATTGCTTTTGTTTTCCAGTAGTCCATGGGGTCATCATTTCTGCTGAGAACTTGACATTTCACCTGCAGTGGGACCACTCCTGTGAGATTCACAGTATTTCTTTGTATCAGTTACCAATTTATACTCTGTGAGCAAGTCCCATAGAGATGTGCCTCCACCAGTTCTGCCACCAGCACCACCACAAATGTTGGATTGCCTCCCCTGGAACCCCTGAATCCCCCTGTGTTCATAAATATGTCGGGAATGGTATGTTCTGGTTGATGTTGTTGCTCCTGCTGCTGATGGTCTAATCCTTTTGCTGCCTTCATTTTTACTATGTTTTATAGCAGTTTTTTTGGCCCTAACTCTCTTGCTCTCATCCTCCACAACATAACCCTTGATATATTATCATATTTTTATATTCCATGGCAGAATTAAATTCCTCGGAAAGATGTTGCTGATTATCATGCTGTGACAAACTGATCATTCTTTGGCAAATATTTTGTAAGTTTGTGTTTAAAGCAGGGGTACAGCAAAGTACTAAGAGTATTCCTCACTGCTTTTAATGGACACTATGTTAGGATCTTGCTCAAAGCACTATGTCCACAATTAGATGGTGCATGTCTGTCTTGTCATTATGGTAAGATTAATCAGCCATGCTCCTAAGTTTTTTTCTGCAATAAATATATCAGTGGAAGAATTTCCCTAATTCCTGCCCCTACGTGACTAACCAGCTAGTTTGAGTCTTCAAATGGTTTTGGCAGCTTACATACATCACACATTAGTTGCCATTTTCCAGGTAACAAAGAGGGTCCCTCCGAAGCCTTCCAGTTTTGCACTGTATACTCACTAATGGCCTTATACTGCTCATACAAATGATCTAGCAGAGTGTGGGATTCCACATGGTAGGGACCTCCATTTTAAGCTGTTAATGGGCAGCAGATTGTTATGCTCTTATACGGGATACAATGTGTTGAGTGTACTGTAGAAGCAGCTAAAATGGGCACAGATTTTGAAGGCAATATGCAAAATATCTCTGATAGTTTTGGATTCTGCCAAGAATCTGGTCACCACAAAATTTGGCACATAGTCAAAGTAGGGTACATGCACCACATCACCTATTCTCAGTGCGCTATTATGTTGGCACAAAACCAGATTTCAAGGATACAAGCCATTCCTCTATCATCTGATCCACTTACTTAATACATCTATGGCTTTGTCAGACTGTCTCTCAAAACTCTGCATGCAAAAGGTGGATGCCAATGGTATGGGCTATCCTTCTGTAGCCTTTTAATCATACTGCTAGAACCAGAGGCAAGATTACTGGCTGTCATGTGATGCTGGAAGTACTGGTGGTGGGTGGGAAACCCAGTGAGCAGTCATAGTCATATAGTCTGTGCTCTGCCCACTTGTCCACATGTCTGTTGTCAATGATATTTTCTTGTCGTATGAGCTTCCAAGCCCTTTGCCCAACACACTAAACACCTGCTTTTACAATTCTGGTACAGTAGTCCTGGAAAAAAACAACTGCAACTTGGGATATGCCCATGATGAGCTACAAATGTAAATCCTCGGTTTTCAACAAAAGAATATGGCAGCATGTCCAATGCCAACATCTTGGCAACCTTTCCATTCCAGAAGCGTACTTTGGGATTATTTTTGTGAATATTTAACTCCTTCCCAAGAACTTAGTAAGTGTGGGTTTGACAGTACATGGCTGAAGAGCCCTGTGACTTTATTGCTTTAAAAGCATGACTAGAGGAGGTGGGGGAGGTGGTAGCAGCATGGGTGGGCAGTCTATTACTCTTGCCATCTTATAAAGCAAACTCAGGGTCAAACTCTGCAGCAGAAGCCATAAGTGCTATTTCAAATGACCAGACTCCTGGCACAATCTCTTACACAATCTTGATATACCACTACTTCTATTATGTTCCCTAGAGCTCCAGCTAATTTTTTGGAGTGTTTCTGCTGCTGCAAGTTGTGGCACCTCTGAGATGTTGATAGTCTGTCTCCCATGCAGACCTGTTGTTGTGCTTCAGGGAAGTTTTCATTAAGGGTGTACTTAGGTGTGAACCTGCTTTTCCTCTGCTCACATGATTTTTACACAGACAACTGAGCAACAAAATGCTTCGCTTTTAGATGAGTAAAGTATCTCCCTACTATCAAATTAATTGACTGATGGGTAACTAAGAGGCTGCTACTACTACTAATGGAGCTATATCTTGCTGCAATTGTACTACTACTAAGTGTCACAGGTGCTGCACTTCTAAAAGCACCAGAGGCATTCATCATAGCTGGGGTTATGGATGTTTATAACCTGTGTTGTTGCTGCTGATTATTCAACACTTGTAGTATGTATTGTTGAGTAGGTGGACAGGGAAGCCATGACAAAGCTGATAATGATTGACAGAATTACTGTGTATTGTTTGGCATCTTTGCTTGTCCAGGGTCAGACTTTCCAATTGTTTTCCAAAACAGTTTATAGACAGGCACATTGCTCCTTTTCAGAGATTGAAGACTGAGCTTTTGCCTTTCAGCTACCTTTCTGGCCATGTCATCTCTCTCAGTCTCAACTTCATCTGTATCTTAAGAAGAGGAGGATGTTGGATGTTATCATTAGTATGTAGGTCATCGTTAGCATCACCTGCTACTTCTTGCCCACAACTTTGATATTTCTATACGCTTTTACAGGCTTCAAACAATTTCTTAAACTTTTCCCAACTTTACAACATTAACTATTACTTTCAGAACAGATGTTTATGTTCTTGTTTGTCTGTCAGATGCAGCAATTAAGTGAGCTGCTATACGTTCATACTTTATGCAATCAACAACAGAATGTGACTTGTTGTCGTCTTCAGTGTTTTTAGATGGTTTATTAATAGTACTAGTGCTTTTGGTGGGACTGCATTCTCTTCAGGAGGAGGAGAGGGATCACCATAATTGATTGAATATGCTTCAGCAATATTGGCTGCAGTCAGTTTTTGGACTACCATTTTAACTAATTGTCCTATCACTCTCAACAAAAAAAAAAAAACACTGCCTGTTCAACTGCTTCTTTCCTCAGACTCCCCTAGCACAGATATAACAGTCAGATCAGGAAGGAACTTGGATTGCAACTAATATATGCAAAAAAGACAAAAATGAAGAAAGCGCAAACAAAGCACAGACTGTAATATTTCAATGGAATTCAAACTCCACAGTGTTGTTTGGACAGTTGTCCCCTTCACCGTGCTCACCACACCTTGATTAGTGGGCTATATTCCCACTCACCTTTTACTGAGGCAAGATCCCGCCTCAAGGTGTAAGCGTCTGCACTGGATCAAACCCCAGTAGTGGTATACTGTATCTCACCTCCACTACTCCTCTTTGGACATCCCAGTAACTCATGCAGTTTCAGCAGTCTCCCTCTATCCAGGGATTCAATAGGACTCTGTATACCTTTGAGGCCTAACTACAGCTATATAGTTAGACAGGTATCACCACACTTTTGGGCTAGTATATAAATGTTTTATTTAAAATAAATTAAAGCGATAATCACTATTAAACTACAGTATCACTACTATGTGAACATACAGAAATTTCTGTCCTAGGGCGTTTGATTGGCAGAGGATTTTAGGACAGAAATAATATAATGTCCACCAAAAAAAGTTATCGATAGGCAGGATGGCCTAGTGACACTCTAGGAGTGAACCGAGTAAGGCTTGCTCTGTTAAGGATGTTGCCCCCGATGAAGTGCACGGTGAACACTGAAAAGCCGGTATGGGGCCTGACAGGGACAAGGGGAAACTTGCAAGAGATGTGGAGGAAACCCGGTACAGACTAGGCAATGAGCCACCTATTCCAAAACATTTTTGCAGACACTCTGTCTGCTTCTTCAGAGGCATGAAAAGAGAGCAGGAACTGTACCTCTTATCAGCAACTGCAATGTGCACAGAGTATTTGGTAAATAACACCTGGCACAACTGTATCCTAACACCATGACACCAGAAACCAATTATTTCTGCTGTCATTACACCCCTTGTCCACACCCCACTAAGGACACATGTCAGTTTAATAGTAATCATGAACCCTCCCTGCCACCAGCTTAGCATATTCTGCAGGATGGGATCTCCTCTGATGCAGCTTGATGCCCTGCTTGCGATTCTCCTTCATCACACTGCCATGTATGGTCAGTGCACCACACAGTGTGCAATGGGTGGACACCAACTGCCACATTCTAACATCTACAGAGTGACTATCATTTGGCAGAGGAGATAATGATGAATGAGGTGGATTAGCAAAATATGTAGTTATCCTAGAAGAAGAAGCTGATGGCGAGCTAGTTGTTTCACTCGTTATTGAACTTCCATACTCTGCCTGAATTTCTTTATTCTTCCTCCTCTTTTATCTCCGACTTGCCTCTTGTTGCCTTTCTGGAGAGTGAGGGGGTACAGCAACAGCGGTGCTCAGTTTCTGTGGTGGGTGTTTGGCTTTAACATGTTTGACATAAATGTCATGGTTTCTGTGTTTCATGTGTGTTAACAGGGCAGTTGTACCAAGGTGTGTTCCCCCTTTCCCCTTCTCACTGACTTGTCACAAATTGTGGACAGTGCCTTTGGCGATAACTAGGGATGGGCAAATATTTTTGCCTCAAACTGAAATTGGTGACTAATGGCACTTTCCGCTTGGCAAATAATTTCCCTCAAAAAGTGCATTTTTTCGGCTTTTTCCTGCCTTTTCCTCCCATTGAAATAAATGGGAAGAAAAATATTTCTCCACCACACAAAAGTTTTCTCCAGCCATATAAAAGGCTGTCAGGCTCTCACAGCAGCAATTCTGTGTTTTTGAGAGGAGAGAGCAGAGTGTTTTTGAGGTAGAGGAGATAGGCAAATAAAGGGGAATTTGTCACGGTTCCCAGGGATAAACCAGGAGTCAGTACAGTAAAGTAAAACAATTTTTATTAGAAAAATCACAGTAATGCACATAAACAAATAACACACAGAGGGTGATCAAAGAGACATGCACCGTATCAGAAATAGCAGTCCTCCAATAGATCCACCACACTGTCCGAGACTGGGCCTTAGCCCACTGGAGCCTCGAGTTAATTAGGAATGCCCAAAAGACTAGCACTGATTCAGCCTGCAGTCAGTCTAGGAGAGAAGCCTCCAATATCTATGCAACCAAGATGACTACTGACTCCCGTCTGCACTCAGTAAGCTAGAAGTCTTATAGAGCCCCAGGTCCGCACTAGGATGGGTGTCTGTGGAGCGGGGACCAACACACAGAGGAAACAGACAGAGCCCCCTAGTCAGCACCAGAAAGGATAGTCAGACAAGCCGGGTCATACACGGAGCGGGTAGTCAGCCAGAACCACAGGTTTGCACCAGATAGGATATCCACTGAAGCGTTGGTATGCTGGATGCGCAGTGGATAGAGCCCCAGGTCAACACCAGAGTGGGTAGTCAGATAAGTCAGGTCATACACGGAGTGGGTAGTCAGCCAGAGCTACAGGTTTGCACCAGAAAGGATGTCTAAGCCAAATCGGAACACACAAGGAGAATGGTCAGACAGAGCCACAGGTCAACACCAGAATGGATGGACAGACATGTAGTCAGCCAGAGCCACGGGTCTGCACCAGATTGGGTGTCTACTACACAATGGGAGCAGGCAAAACAGTAGTCAGACAGAGCCACAGGTCGGTACCAGAATGGATGGTCAAACTAGCCAGGTCATACACAGAGCCCAAGGGAAACAGAATTGTATTGTACAACAACGCAAGGGCCACTGAGTCAGGACTCAGTCTGCCCTTTAAACCCCTCCTCAGGAAGTAGGTAGGAGGAGTAGCTCAGGGGGAGGAAGTAGGTAGGAGGAGACTACAAGAAGAAAACACATAAAACAGAGGCCTTCTGCATGCTTGAAGCCTCCCGTCTGCAGATGACGCTGAAACCAAGGTAAGCTGTAACAGAATTGAAGCTTAATTGAGGGAGTCATTTAGGTAGGACATTTGTTCTCTGTTCTAGGGGGGGTCTGGGGGCACTCTAGGGTATAAGAAGGGACAAAGGAGGTTGACCCCCAAATACTTCAAAATTCCATGTGACTGACTGGCAAGACACAGGCAGCTAGGGACCTACTTGTTGATCTTGCTGATATTGTGTCTGTGCTCGGTGGGGAAGTCTGGGGAAAGAAGTTGTTGATTTTGTTTTCAGTTATAATATTTTTGGACAGACTGTGATAAGACAACAGGGTTATTTTTATAAATAAAAATAAATAAATAAAAAAGAATAAATAACTAAATATCTTAGGTGACAGTGACAGACAGCTGACTGGGCTTAGGCAAGGCATCATACAGCTCCATCAGTTGTGTTGTGTACCATACAGTAAAAAAACACAGTGTAGTTGCGTAATGTCCAGCAAACGCACAAGGGGAAGGGGGAGGGGTGGAGCAGTGCAGGGACGTTAGAGTAAAGTAGTAGTTGAAAAACTGACTGCAGCAATGGTTGCTGCAGAGTGTGAAATCAATGATGATGATCCCTCTACTCCAAGGGAGGATGCAGTTTGTCAAGGCCCCAGCAAAACTAGTTCCAGCACCAACAGTGCCAGTAGAAATATAGAACCATATAAGAAAAACACTGAAGACAACAACAAGTCACATTCAAGTGTTGGTGACGCTGGCAATAGCATAATAGAGGAAGGTGTAGCAGCTGAAGCACCTGCTGCATCAGACAGTGAAGCTTAGAATAATATAAGGGTAGTAGTGGGAAAGAACTGTCTGGTGATGCTGATGCTGCTGAGGATGACCTAATGATGACTGATGATGATGATGCAGATCTAGAATATACCCCTCAAGCATCCTTCTCTTGTTCAGATACAGATGAAGTTGAGAGTGAGGATGATGACAGGGCTATAAGGTTAGCAGAAAGTCAAAGGCTGTATCTTCCACCACTTTTAAGGAGCACTGTGCCTGTCTATAAAGTGTTTGAGAAAGCCATTGGAAAGTCTGATCCTGGACAAGTACAGATGTCAAAAAGCACACAACCACCCTATCAGTCATCATCAGCATCATCTCCTCTTCAAAGTCCAAGTCCCATTCAGCCACAAACACCTGTTTTGTGTACCCAGCAACAGCAACACAGGTTAACATCCACAGTGTTAGATATGTTGAGTACCTCTGGTGTTGCTGCTGTAAGTGCTGCACCTTTGACACCTAGCAGTAGTGGCAGTAGAATTACATCAACATCCAGCTCCAGTAGTAGTTGTAGCAGTAGTAGCAGAAACCACACATGACAGACAAAGCCAGGACAAATATATTAACAGCAGCACAGATGAGGAGGTGGAGGAGGGTTGTGAAGAAGGGTTGTCACCATCTTCCTCACTTGGGACCACTGCTATGAGCGACAAGTAATGTGTGTCACTAATCTGAGAAGGAAGATAGAGATTTGGTGCAAAAATGGCAATAGTAAAAATGATATACATGCACAAATCACAACCATACCAGCCAGTAACCCATTACTACCACTACAATACACATCTGCCACATTGTAGGTGTATTTTGTTTTAAATCTCTTGAGATCATCATGAATATTTCCCAGTGTAATTTACGAAGGAAGTTAGTGTTGTGGGCAAAGGACAAATGCATTCTGCATGCTAACACATTTTTCAAGCCATATGTTGCTGCAGGACTCACAGTTTTGACTTTCAGCCATTTATTTCTAAACTTCAGCCCTCAGAAAAAGTAATATTGAAGTGGGAAATGTAGTACCTATAGAAAATATAGGCGAAAAATGTGCTAAAATAGGCGAAAAATATGTTAACATAGGCGGAAAATTTGTTATGATAGGCGAAAAGGAGGACATTTTTGCATAGACGGAAAGGCAAAATTTTTCGCAGGAAAAGCGAAAAATCGGCATGTTTTCACGAAAAGTCATGCAGGAGGTATTTCACACTTTTTGCCCGCCCCTCGTGATAACTGCACTGTGCCTGCCCCAAGAGAAAAATAGTCCCACACCCATGATTTCAGGGCATAGGGAACAGATGGAGAAGAATGGCCTCTTTCTTCTTCTTCTCCACATTCCCCTTCACTGTCTGTGGCAGAAAATGATGTTGCTGCTGTTGCTGCAATTGCCTCAGAATCAGCACTGCATCTAAGACCATCAACTAGGAATATTGCTCCTGCTGACAAGAGAAACCTTTCCTAGTCCCACATCACTTGTTGACCCCATTCCCACTGTCTCCATGGTGGTCTGTGGCCCACTAGCCTCCTCATCAGCATCCTGATGCTGTTGCAACTCAGAAGCAGCAGGAATTAGAGCAATTGCAAACTCCAAAAAATTCCAATAGCCCAGTGAGGTGGTGCCCATCCTCATCCCTGTCTCCCATTCCTTCTCAGATTGGGCTAAAAAAGCCATCAATATCTCTTCCACCCCAGGTTCTCCACCATCATCATCACAACCATCACTAGTCCCTACAGGCTGATGCTGCTCTAATACATATATCTCACTGCTGGTAGGAGGAGGTGACTAGAAATGTGACAGTGGGTCCCCTAATGTCACACTTGCCATTTCTTGGTGACATGAAGAAAGCAGACTGGGAGCACTAGCAGCAGGCACAAGCAGCTGATCTTTGCTCCTGGTGGTGGTGTTATTATTGCTGCACCTGCTATCCACCACCAGTCCTTGCTTCTTCAGGATCATGTTCCACCTGGACAATGCCGTGGGGGGAAAGGGACTGGCTGCTTAACCATCACTGTTACTACTACTAACACCAACCACATCAGTATCAGCCCTTGAGTCTTCCTCCTCAGAGTCATTAGTAATATGATTACCTTCTCCTTCACTCCCAACACTAACAAGCTGCTGGACCTTCTTAGTAGCAGTACAAGCACTAGTGGGACTGCTTGGGGATAGCAAATGTGACTTAGGGTCCCCTGCTCTCACACTTGGCATCATCTTCTCCTTACCCCCCTCCTGAGTATTATAAGACACACTAGCAGCAGGTTCAGCACTGGTGGCAGCAGGTTCAGCACTGGCAGTAGGCACAGCACTGGTGTAAGCAGAGGCAGCACATCTGCCAGCAGGCAGAGTACTGGTGGCAGCAGGGGCAGCACTGGCGGCAGGCACAGCATTGGTGGCAGCAGGGGAAGCATGTCTGACAGCAGGCATGGTACTGGTGGCAGTAGGTTCAGCACTGGCAGCAGGCACAGCACTATTGGCAGCAGGGGCATCATGTCTGACAGCAGGCACAGCACTGGTAACAGCAGGGGCAGCATGTCTGACAACAGGCACAGCAATGGTGGTAGCAGGGGCAGCATATCTGACAGGAGGGACAGCACTAGTGGCAGCAGGAGCAACACATCTTGTAGAAGGCACAGTAATGGTGGCAGCAGGGGCAGCACTGGCAGCAGGCACAGACAGCCTAACTGTCCTGTTCTGACTACTACCCTTTTCTTAATCCCTTGACATTCATTTCCCAAAGATCTCAACAACATAGCACTCCCCCCCTCTCTCTCTTTCTCTCTCTGTCTCTCTAGTTGCTTGAATTATGTTTAACTTCATAGAAATGTCATGTATTTATAGCGAAAATGCCAAAAAATGTAAGTAAAGGGGCAAATAGTTTTTAGCCATTGAAAAAAATTGTGAAAATGTTTGCCAATTAGTGACAGCAGCGACGATTTTACTCATTTTCTTTAAACAGGATAACCATGGTGTTTTTGTGGATTTTATTGTGGAACACAATGGGACCTTTTGCTTGGGCCATACAAATCCAAAGACAGAATACAGTATTAAGGATACTGTGCTGTTGGTGACAACAAAGGAATGGAACTTGGGAGTAATTATTTCAGATGGTAATTATTTTTGATATAGGCACTGGGCAGGCAATATAACAAAGTGGTGGAAAATGCAAGCAGTGTGCTGGGTTGTATAGCTAGAGGTATTAGTAGCATAAAGAAAGCCATTCAACTCTACTGATCTCTGGTCAGACCTCACCTAGAGTATTGTATACGGTACTGGAATCCTCATCTCCAGAAAGATAAAGATATTCTGGATAGAATTGAGAGAAAGGTTACTAAAATGGTGAATGGTTTACAGGATAAAAAAATTATCAGAACTGACTAAATTTTCTGAACGTATATCACTTGGAGGTTAGTAGAGAGATAGAGGGTTTATGACAGAAACCTTCAAATACATAAAGGGATTCAGCAAAGTAGGAGGGAAGAACATTTCAAAGGAGAAGAAATGTTAGGACAAGAGGTCATAGACTATAAGTAGAGGGACAGAGATTTAGACATAATGTAAGAAAGCTTTACTTCATTGAGAGGGTGGTAGATAAGTGGAACAGCCTACCAGCAGAAGTTGTAGAGGTTAAGATTACCATGCGCAAAGAAAAAATGTCTGTGGTCCTGTGGTCCTGACATTAATTATTGTGTCCACCTTCACTGACATGACATCCAGCACTGATTAAATATGTTGGGGGTTATGCACTAAAGTGTGATAGGAAAGTGATAAAGTGGAGATAAGTTCTCCAGTGATATCACTTCCTTTGTTACTCTATATAGCCTATGCCCTAAGATCTCCAAAGTAGGAGAAATTGTAGTGCATTGGCTCCACTTTATCACCTCTTTATCATACCTTAGTGAATCTCCTTGTTGATCTCTTTAATGTAGGAGCAAGGGAAAACCATAGAGGACATTAGGATTTTCTGGCCATTGCAATGAAAGTAGGGGTCATTATAGGTTATTATAATGGAATGTTAGTTTTCCTTTAGTGTTGTAATGAACTACAATAAAATGCTGGGTATCCCTATATTGAGTTTTTTTTTAAATAGTACTGGAACATTAACTGAAAAATGATGTATTATCGACATGTGCGTGGCACAAAATTTCATTTTGTTCAAGTCATTTGGTACATTTTTCTGTACCCATTTGGAGGAAATAAAATTTGCTTGTCATCATGTTTGGTTAGTCAGAATTTCAGTTAATTTTATTGTCAGATTAAATTTGTTCATGCAGTGCCCTGATTAATCCCACTTTGCAGCCAATGGAAGCATGGGAAATAATTTGAAAATAGATTGACTATATAAAATCTAATCCCTTTTCATTTGTTGTTGAGACTGGCTCGGGCAACGGACCGAGAAGGACTAAGGGAGGGATGTTTTTTTTAATGTTATTAGAGGTGGTAGCGGTAATGGTGGCAACAGGTATAATGGTTGTTTTAATTTTGAGATTAGTTATACTGAAGTTGCTGGAGGACAGGGGTGTCAATGATAATGTTGGACCTCTGACATCTAGTTATGTGATTTACTTATGTGACACCTGGTGTAAGCTTGTAAAAGAACAAATAAAACAATGAATGTGCATGAAAGAATAGAATGGAGGTTATGCACTAAGGCATGATAAAGAGGTAATAACATGGAGATAACTTCTCCAGTGATATCACTTTCCATTTCCTATATTATTCTATAGTATATGCACTAAGATCTGGAGAGCATGGCTCCATAGTGATATCACTGGAGAAGTTATCTCCCCTTGATCACCTCTTTATCACCTCTTAGTGCAGAACTCCCTATGTGTGTTTCTTTATTCTGAAATGTTGTGTTTTGGGCCATAAGTTTGTCGTTTTAATCCAAATATCATAAAATGTAATAATTGTTAAATTTTGCTTTTGTTATTAAATGAATGCACGTCTAATGTATTCCCATACTTTTCCCCTAAGATAAAAAAAAGTTATAGAGAACGGACACTTTTTTTTCTGAAGAAGAGCACTGTCTATATTGAGCATTATATCAAAAACTCAGGATAGAACTTCAGATATCTCCTCAAAATGCAACATTAGTGTTCCCTTTTATGTTGCAGCCATTGACATCGGTATGAGGCATGGATGTTATATTTCATTGGTCCCGGACACTCTCCTGTCATAAGCAAATTGTTAATTTTTACTCAGTCGCATCGATAAAATATGAAACCCATTTATTTTACTATCTATTTATTATACCTTAAAAGAACACTAGCACCTACACTGAATGTGAATTTTATCGATTTACATATGGATTCCAAGCTAGTATTTGTAATGAAGAAATAAATAGATAAATAAATACATGCATAAATAAATAAATAAATATATACATAAAAGAAATACATAAACTGTGCTGATTCATTTTGTTTAACCACCTTTTAATGAATCGGTGGCTTAACTAATCATTGGAAGTCCCTGATACTAACTTTTTTTGGTCCCTCAAATGCAAAAATATTTTTTACTAGAACCTGTTTGACCCTGGGGCAAATGGGACACCTTTAGAGTCTGGGCCTCAGTGCAACAGCATCCTCTGTAACTCCAGGATGTCCCTATAATGAATAACAAGAGCTAAGGCAGTTCACTTATTGAAAATAGTTAACCCATTCTTTTTAAATAAGGATTTTCTATGTTATCTGACAGTTTACAGACAATGTTATATCACTGGGATATACCTATCAAGATTGCTTGCTATAGTGGTGAGGTTGTTCTGCTCAAGGCACAAATGAACACCTCCACGGCGGATGTGTGAGACTAGATTTTAGGATTCAGGTGGCAAATAGGGATTTTTTTAAAGATGCTAGCTTTAAGTACACAGCACTTAAAGGGATAGTAATGTCAGAAAAAAGTATTAACTATATGGTATATACAATTAAAAGAGAGTATTTGCACTTATTCGTATCTCTCAAACCATTATGGTTTGAGAGATATAGGAAAATAAAGTTCTCCGCTCCCTCCTGTTTCTGCTTGACGAGCTGTAAAGCTGTCAGAAGCAGATTCTGGTCGCTTGACCAGATGTGGCTCTTCAGCAGCGCCAATAAAATGATATCTAAAGATAAAATACTTAATTTGGAATGGTCTACAAAATGTGCCTGGCTTGCAAGCACACTTTGTAGACCGTTACAATGAAGTATTTATTTCTAAATAGTGTGATTTCAGCTCTGCTGAAGAGACTCTCTCTGGTCAGATGACTGGAATCTGCAGCTGTCAGCTAGATGGCAGACTTGAGTAAAATAGCCAGGAAAATGTAACTTTAGCAAGTTATATCTCTCAAACCATAAAGGTTTGAGAGATAAGACTTACATTGATGTTAATCTTTTTTTAATGTCTACAATATTAAATCAACTTAAAATTAACCATTACTATCCCTTTAAGTGCACATTCTTTTAGTTGTTTATGACTTAACCAAAACCCTTATATCTCTCTCCTGTCTGCAGTACTGCAACTTCCAACTCTGTGGCCTCCTTGCCTCTCATCATTATCTCATTTAATAATAGCTCTTACTAGAGCCAATGTCCTCTCATTCAAATGTAGTTGCTAGAGTTTGTTTTCTCTCTTTCAAACCCAGTAACTAGATACAGTTTTCTCATATCTAAATACATGTTTTCCATAGCTGCCTGAAATCATAACCTGCACTCTTCTTCTCCTCTTTGACAGGCTAATGAGTTCTTCTGTCCCTCAGAAAATTGTGTGTTTCACAATATCCAGTATTCACTATAGCATTTACCAATACATTTATTTGCTTTAAATGACCTACATCTTAATGCTCTATCATACAATCTCATTTTATGAGACCAAGATTCTACTCTCCAGAAGAGTGTTTCTGTAGATACATTAGAACACATACCTCTAAACAGGGCTTATAATTTTAAGTCCTTTGTTACTAGCCAGACCTGAAAAGTTACTCGCCACTGCAAGCCAAAACATACCCACCAGGGCTGAATTTCTACTCGCCAGGGCTACATTTTCACTTGCCATTGGCTAGTGGCGAGTGGAAATTTTGAGCCTTGCCTCTAAATATGTGGCTGTCTACTTTGGTGCTTTGACATATTAATTTTCCATTGGCACCTGCATAATTTTCCACTTTTGTTTCTATGAAGACTTTGACAATGAATGCTGAATTTCAATTGTATATCTTTTAGCTGGTTGTGTTTTTAACAACAGCCCTCATTCTCTTCTGTCAGCCATACTTCAGTCACTCAGTCAAAGGCCTTCTTGCCTCTAATAATTTTTATATATAGTAATAGCAGGTACTAGAGCCAATGTACTGTCTTCTAAGTGCATTGAAGTTATTAGCGGGAATTTGTGCTTTTCTAAATGTATATTTTCCCTAGCTTTCAAGATTTTTATCTTTCAGCAGACGGTCTAGTATATACACTTTCCATTCAGTGATTCTAAAATACAGTGCCATGGCATGTCCATGTACCGCAGGTATGATTTTGGTGACAATTCTAGGACAGGAGCATAGAAGAACCAAAAGAATGTTCAACCCTAAAATAAATAAATACATAAATATATAAATAAATAAATTATTATTATTATTATTTCTGTCAATATATATAACTGTTTAAAAAAAAAATTACGTCATTTTCTTCTAACAGAATTGTATACCATTGTGAGGCTGAATGGTCATCATGTAGAAGAATCAATAGCCATGTAAGTACCACCAATCATTACCCCTTATGCAGAGGAAGAGCTGTTGGCAATCACCTGCATGTACATGTCCCTGAAGCATATCACTAATTATTCTCAGATGTCTGTAAAATCTTTCTTGGTACTCCCAGAAGCAGATTTATAGCTTCAGAGATCATATAGCATAAAAAATTCCCTGAATATTATTTATAACTGTTTTCCTGACTGCTTTACTTTTTATTTAATATTCTTCTTTGTTCCATAGGGAATTCTGCTTTTTTAATTCTGTTGCAATTACTGCCAAATACTTGAGAGAGAAGCTAAATATAGGAAAGATATTCATTGTAGATCTGTTATACATGACCAGCACCACACTAGTTTGTGTTATATCTGTGGTCCATAGGGACAACGTCTGTTAAATTAATGTATTCGCATATCATGATTGTAATGAATGCAGTTGTTAACCCATTGGATGGTGCAGAGTTATAACTTTTCAGCATGTTGTAAAGAGGTTGAATATTGCTTGCAAGAATACTCACTCATAGTTCTAATAAAGTGGACCTATCATCACATAGCTTCTTGTCTTATTATGTGTTTGTTATTACATGTAGCTATTTAAACTGACATTACTACTATAATTTAAAGATGAGCTGTACCTATAGGAATGAATAGCTCATAATCTGCATTGCATAACCATATATCTGTGTAGTTATCCTTCATACAACAATTGGATATATATTTTTGTTTTTGAATTGTTGTAATTGTAATCTATTTCTAAACAGTAGTTTTTTACTAACTGAAAATGCTTAAATATTATTTCAATAGGCTTATTGTAATCCTGTATTAAGGACCCCTATTTTAGTAAGCATTTCTGTTAAAAAGTTCTTCTAGGTGTAGTTAGACACAGATATGGAGACGTTTGCCCTGTTTGTGATAGCTTAAAGGGATAGTAATATTTAAGATGTAAAAAAATATATGTTGTAGGGTTAATGTCTCTGAAAAAACAAGGGTACTCCCACTACTGAGAGATATTTTATTAAAAAATTATAAAAGCTCAAACTTGAATTTTTTAGGTGTAATATCACAGTGGCCTGAAAACTTACAGTGGAGCTGTTGCTACACCATCCTATAGAGATTTGTGGTCTACAGACCAGAGCAGTCCATAGCATGGTGTAGCAACAGCGCCACTGTAAATTTTCAGGCCACTGTGATATTGCACCTAAAAAATGCAAGTTTGAGCTGTTTTTTAATAAAATATCTCTCAGCAGTGGGAGTATATTTTTTTTACATTTTAAGTATTACTGTCCCTTTAAAGTCTAATATAAATGTTTCATACTTACTTAGCCATAGTCATCTTGGGCTGTAACTATTACATAATTACCACTGAAATATTTTACACAATAAAAAATAGACAAATATTGTATTATGCAAACAAAAACATTTAAGTTATTAAATCAGAAACAGCACATATAACCCATACATATAACACTACAGAAACACAATGCATATAACTTCAGTAGGGAAAGCAGGAAATGCATAGATATTACCCTTTACATACAGTAGACATTGCAGTCCTTACCACTAAAAATTATTCCTTGCCAGTATCCTTATTTATGTATAGGTGGCATCACTGCTGTGAGAGTAGCATCTGGGAACATTTTAAATAATATGTTGTAGTGCTTCAAATTTTAAGCTGCTTAAAATTTCCTTTTAAGTACACATATTTTTTAATTTAACAGTTAGAACTAAAATAATTGTTACATAAATGTCACACTGTTGGCTACACAGTCACATTTTAAGACTACTGGATACTTTAGTTTTACTGTCTCTCTAATCAACAGGCTTTGCCCACTACTTAATAGTCTTTTATTTACCCTTGTACTTGCTAAACAGTCTTCAGTATAACAAAGGACTGGTTGGGAGTAGTACTATACTACATTACTGTACTACTAAACTAGCATATACAAGGCAGGGGTATTAACCAACCTCAGCCAGAGAAGCTATCAAATCAGGCAGACAAGGAAGATCATTAGAGAGTGAAAAATAACATGCTAAGAAACTATATTTCTCTATTGCTATAGTAGCTTCATAAAGGACTGAATTTTATCAGGAAATGGCCTTCATGTTGAGAATGCCTGGTCTAATGGCTATGTAAATGAAAATGCTCTTCCGTTACTAACTAGTTAAGTCCATATCTGTATGTAATTAATTGGCATTTAAATATTTAGCGACCAAGTAAACTTATTACTCTCATCAGCATATTTTGCATATATTATTTAAAGTGAGTATGTGAGTTAAGGTAAAAAGTGAAAGCAATGCTTAAGAACAAGCTAGTATTATATATATAGGATAGTATTTCCTTTGACTTGTTCCGGTTCTTGGCTTTGATAGTGCTGTACTGCCAGTCCCTGGAATGCTTTATGCGGCCATGTGTTTTCATCAGACTTGAATGCTTGGACCATAACAGCAGTCCATGACAGTTTAGGAAAGTATCCAGGTGATTCCCTGCTTTGATATATAGAGGAAACTCTGTAATAGAGGATACCATAAGTAGTAATGACAGACATGTGGCTACAAGTTTACTTACATTTATTATGCTCTGTTTTTGTAACCCTTTAAGGACCAGACAGGTGTTAAGTGCATTAAATAACAATGTGTTGCACACCCCTTTGGTCCAAAAAGAGTTATTGTATTGCCTGATTTAACCAATAAATGTTAAGCCATTTCTTTTTCTTCTTAAAGAAGCAGTAAACTTTTGTTTTCAGGCTTTACTAATTGAACAAAACAAAGGTACTTCCACCACTGTAAGTTTTTACTCAAACGTTATAACTGTCAGGGCATGATTAAGCTGCCACTATTGCATTCTATGGAGAACTGTTGTCAGTGACTCACCCCTCCCACTGGCATAACTAATAAGCAGAGGGCCATGGTGCAAGAAAACATGTTGGGATCCCCACTCCTCACAGCATCAGTGGTCATGTACTGCCCCTGGATTGTGTAAGACAGGGTGGAGGATAAAATGATGGAGAAGGATAGAGAAATAAGATTGGAAGAGAAAGACAAGTGAGGAAGGTGAGAAGGGGAAACACAAGGTAAGATGGGGAGTGATAGGAAAAGCATGGGGTTGGAATAAGTAGGGAAAGAGGAATGGAGGTGGAGAGGGAAATGAGTAGAGAGAGCAAGAAGGAATGGGGGAAGGGGAATGTGGAGGTAGTATGAAAGGGGAAAGAAGGGAAAGAGGGAAGGGAGTTAGGCATGAGGGGGTATAAAAGAGGAAGAAAGAGAGGAGATGTACAAGAAAGACAGAAATTTCTATAAGCGACTACTGTGATTATAGCAAAATGAAAACACATGGAAATTCACTCAGCTGAGACTTATCTGAGCCTGTCCTAAGAGTGACAGGTGTACTGTGGGCTCCCTTTCATTCTACATGGCTACATCTGCCAATCACTGCTCAAATCATAGATTCAGATCCAGTACAGCCTTGCACTGGCTGGACTGAGAATTCTGAAAATGAGCAAATGAGACAGGATGAACGCAAGACTGGGGTCCTTTAAATAAAGATGAAAGGACCCAGAAGGACAGAATAGTTTTTGGACTACTTGAGTGGCCCATCAGTCCTTTTAAATGATGCCCTTCCCCCCACCTTAAGCTCTTGGCCTGCATGAGGGAACAGACGCCTGGGTGAAGGTGCAGAGATGGTGAGTTCTCTGGGTTACTGAGCACATTCATAGCTTCTCCCTTTGCACAATGTAGTTATAGAATACTATTACATACATATCTGAGCTCCAGAGGAACTGTTGTCAAACTTTCTGGCCACTAGAGGGCACTCTTAGTTTGAAAAACGTTTCAAAAGTAATAACTCTGGAACGATGAATCTTACATCAGTGCGAGTACCCTGTAATATATGTTTTTCATAAAAAAAGTTCCTGTCCTTTAACTTCTGTTCCATTGCAACAGCTTTTTAATTCACTTTGCAAATGTGAGCAGAGTTTTTACATAAATGGCTATATTATAAATGTAACTCTTTATACCCTTGCATGGTATTTACCCTTTGAGTGACGGAGAGGTATCCCATGCATTATATTACAATGCATTGGATATCTCTGGTATTCAAAGGATTATATACAAGAATCTCGCTTTTAAAATAAGTGCACATTAAACTGTTTAAAACAAAAGTTTACATTTTCTCTTTTCTCCAATGACAGTTCAACTGACAGTTAATTACCCCTAGCTACTGCCTGAAATCCATATGATTTAATTTAATTTGTACCAACCGCCCAATGTAAAACTGATGAGAATTTGAGCAAGAACTTTTAAACCAAAGCATTTTTGCACCAGAAAGCAACAATTTGTCTTACAAATGGTTTATTTCAATTTAAATAACACTTGGCATGTTATCTGTATAGTATTCATGAATAATGAATATACATTTTGCCTTAAAGTAAAAGGGTCAGCACAATACACAGCCTGGGGAAAGCTGCATGTTGATTTATGAGCACCATTTTGCTTTGCCTACATTTCACAAAAGGTGTAAGAGGTTGTCTGACAAAGCATAGACAGGAAATGAACCCTGGCATCAAATCCTAACCTGCTACATTTGTTCTTAATTATTTTTTGCAGGTGATAAAAGATTTAAAGACAAGCTATGGTAAATGATTTTCAGGTCTATAGATGTAAGGTTGAAAATATTGTTTACTTCAGACTCTACAAAAAAAAATCTAGTGCAAACTAACAACACCTCAAAGAGGTCCCCAACTCATTGCAAAAGTATTTGAAATCTCTCCAGCATTCAAGGGGTTAAAAGCGCCATAAAAATCAGCAGGTAGTTTTATTTGCCCCCTATGATGAAGTTGGTTTGCTCCAGAATGACCATCTTTAACTTACTGAATTCATAAGCAATTAACATCTTACAATTGTGTTTGGACAGAAGTGACATAAATAAGAATAAAGTGACATACAGTTGTTTAAGAAATATATTGAATACAATATTTGGTATTATGAACACATACACAAGATGTATATGTTTAACCCCTTAACTCCCGTATGCCGTGCTATGACCGTCACACGGTTTTTGCGATAAGGACTGGTGACGGGAGCGCTGTAAGTACAAACAGAGAGTGAAACTGACCACTCCAAGACTGGAGCAGTCTCTCTCAGTCCCCAGCGCGGCATGCCGGTATGCATCATAGGTCACATGTACCAGCACGTTGGAAACATCAAAGTGGTCCTTAAAGGGATAGTAATACTTTATTATTACTATCCCCCGTATTGTAGATATTTGCAAAATAATTTAATAGCCTCCAGGTTCATCTCTCAAACCTTTATGGTTTGAGAGATAACCGAAGACAAAGTTCCCCCTCCCTCCCCCTTCCCTGACGTCAGCGTTGTACTGACTGCAGGGATATCTGGCCTGACTTTCATCAGGGGGCTCTGCAGCAGAGCCGCGATCGCGTTAGTGATAAATAATTATGTCACTGAAACGGTCTTCTAAGTGTGCTTGCAAACCAAGCACATGTAGAAGACCATTTCAGTGAAATAATTCTTCTTCACTAACGGGATCTCGGCTCAGCTGCAGAGCCGCAAGCCTGTCGTACGACAAACTGCCCCTGCAGTCAGTTAAATGCTGACTTCAGGGAAGGGGGAGGGAGGGGGGAACTTTGCCTTCGGTTATCTCTCAAACCATAAAAGTTTGAGATATGAACCTGGGGGCTTTTAAATTATTTTGCAAATATCTACAACATGGGGGATAGTAATAATAAAGCATTACTGTCCCTTTAAGGAAATGTTAGTTCCCAGGACCATATTTCTTTTCTTAATGAAACAATGATTTATTCCATTAATAAAATACTAATTGTATAGGAAAACTTGCAAAGGGGAATTTATTTGGTTTAAAAAAATGGCATAAGATTTCTTCCTAAAACGTATACATTAGTAACAATTTAAGTGAGTGACATAAAACAGGATTACATTAATTTGTAAGTTTGGCAAAAGGTTGTATGGGTAAAAATTCTCACCAAATGGAAAGGGCATGGAAATATCTTCTTAACCAGATGTACTGAGTTTTTAATGTAAATTTATATTCTTTGTTATATCTGATCTCATACAATTTATACTAAAAGTTTGATTTAGAGCATGTTCTGTTTCCTAATTTGCTGGGGCATTCATTTGGAATCTGAGTTTTCCAGGTGCAGATGCAGGCAGACGTAATTCACCTTCACAATGCATTTGAAGATCACCACATTTCCTGCCTTGATAACTAGTCAATGTTTATGTTCTCAACATTTCAGGTAATATTAAATAACCCCCCCCCCCCACACACACACACACACTTACATTACTATAGCCAGGAATTTCTTAAAAAAAAAAAAAATAAAAAAAAAAATAGAGAAATTCCTAATGATATTTAGTGATATATAACTTTACATACCATACTTGCAATGGTCACTGCAATATTACTTTGCCTACAACGCTGACCACTTGCTTTTATAACCCTGTCATAGCCTTTAAAAATAATTGAGGCTTTCGGTATGTCAATGGGGTGCAAAACATGACAACAGTTCTTTAACCCTCAAAGGGTTACAACCTCTGTTTTCAACAAGAGAATAGGGCAGTTGTCTGAGAACTTAGCACTGGTTGTATCTTGTATTGGTGGTCCTGGCAGTGGGTGTGGGGTATGGCTTGTGTCACCTGCAAATATCATTCTCAGTGATTTGTGTTTCCACAACAGCAGCAGTAGGGGACTAGGGTGTTATTGTTACTGAGGAAAATTTTGTCCCACTTCCAGAAACATCTAGAACTCTAGCAATATGTGCCCCTTGGCCCCAAGGCACTTTTTAGGAGTGCTTCTTCTGTTGCAGGTTTGTGGTTTTGCTTAAACCTAATGGGGATGTGAATTGATGTGATTCTCCTTTCCTCATACTCACATGTTTTTTTTTTTTTTTACTGAGGCTATAGATAAGAATGTGTTTAGATTTTAGATCGTTATGGACATATCTCCATAACTGAGATTGTATTGGCTGAGGGGTTCCAGAGGGGCTACTACTACTACTACTACTACTACTACTACTACTACTACTACTTTGGTTAGATGATGTAATAGCATTAGCAATAGGTGTCAGTGCTACTGCAGGGCTCAGCAGTAGAAGCACCCCCTGGATGTTGATCAGTGTTGCTGCTTAGTTATTAACAGTGAATGTGACAGGTGGGGGTTGAACTTGCTAGCGGAAGGTGATGATGATGACCAAGATTATTTGTTGGACCTAATGATGGTTTGTTTTGAATGTATGGTGTACTTATGACTGTCTGCATTGTATCCACCACTAAATCTCAGTAGAGTTCTAGGCTCAGCCAGCCAGCTCAGGTAGGATGGATCACTTCACATGCCTGTCTGATTCACTTATCAGTCAAAAGGGCTTTTTGTGGGGAGGGCTGGGGTTAACCATCATTATTTTATTCCTTCACATCCTCATCAAAAGAACAACTGTTAGTTTCTACCACCAATACTCCTATCGAGGAACTACAGCTCCCTCTCTTTGCCAGTCTGACTATATAAGCTAACTTAAAACATGCTTCTTCTTTCTATCGCTCTCCCATGCACAAACTGACAAAATGCAGAACTTATAATTAGGGATTAGTGAAAGGTGATGATGATGACCAAGATTGTTGGACCTAAAGATGGTTTTGTTGATGTTTACTGTAAAGCACACAACAGAGCTGTTAGGGTCTGGATGGATATGTTGTCTGACGGAAAATAATATATAACATTGATCTCTGTCACTGTTACTCTCGGTTTCTGTTCATGTGTAGGAATATGATCTGCTGCCTATCTCTATCACCTATCAATTAAAAATATTTTTAAACTGTCTCTGACACTGTCATTGTCACTGTCTACAAATCACCCACACACACACACTCTTTGTAACTATCCAGAGAACTGGCTGGCACAAATACTTCTTAAATCAGGAACCTCAGAGCAGGTGGTGAAGCACCAGCACAATTCAGTATGTGATTGTTCTTCTTGTTCTTGTGGATTTAAGAGGGAAAGTATGTAAGTAACACAGTATGTCATTTTACTGTACGTCTGTTTGTTTTGAATGTTTGGTGTACTTATGACTGTCTGCATTGTATCCACCACTAAATCTCAGTAGAGTTCCAGGCTCTGCCAGCCAGCTAAATTAGGATGCATCACTTCATATGCCTTTCTGACTCACTTATCAGTCAAAAGGGCTTTTTGTGGGGAGGGCTGGGGTTAACCATTATTTTATTCCTCATCAAGAGAACAACTGTTAGTTGCTACTACCAATACTCCTATCAAGCAACTACAGCTCCCTCTCTTTGCCAGTCTGACTATATAAGCTAGCTTAAAACATGCATCTTCTTCCTATAGCTCTCCCATGCACAAACTGACAAAATGCAGAAGTTATAATTAGGGATGGGCAAAAGTTTTCACCTTAAAGGGATAGTAATACTTCATTTTAACTTTATTTTATTTTGTAGGCATTAAAAAAACATGAAGAATGATATAAGTCTTATCTCTGAAACCTTTATGGTTTAAGAGATATTCACAAACAAAGTATCCCCCCCCTGTTCAACCAGATCAGAAGGGAGGTGCCCAGGTAGACTGCAGAGAGGGACAATCTTCAATTAAGATAATGGAAAAAGCTGAAAAACTTGTCAAGGGGGGAAGGGCTTTCATTGTTTTCATACAAAGAAAATTGTCCCCTTCTGTTATCTGTCTGGTCTTACAACCAGATTCACATCTGAGAAGAGATGGCTTACACTAGGTAAAAGGGGCAGGAGGGGAACTTTGCTTGTGAATATCTCTCTCTTAAACCATAAAGGTTTGAGAGATAAGACTTATATCATTCTTCATGTTTTTTTAATGCCTACAAAATAAAATAAAGTTAAAACAAAGTGTTACTATCCCTTTAAAAGTGAAAAAATTTTTCAGCGAGAGACAAAATTTCACACCTGGGGAAAGAAGTAGATGAACATGTTATTTTTAATTTTTTTTTTTGTTGACAGTGATAGGGAAGGGGGCAGCAATCAGATAAAAAAAGGACCCTGACATGAGCTATGTGACTGAGGCAGACTGATACTAGATGAGATCAAGTATTTTGTAGAGGGCCAAGGCAAGACATTACTCACTATCAGTTTTATTGTGTACTTTACAGTAAAAACATACATACACACAGTAGTTGAGTAATGTCCAGCAAATGCAAAAGGGGCAGGGGAAAGGAGTAGCAGCAGTGCAAGGAAGTGTGAGTAAAGTGGGAGTCCAAAAACTGACTGCAGCAATGGTTGATGCAGCGTGTGCAATAAATGATGATCCTTTTTCATCCTGATGAGGCACTTTGTCCCACCAAAAGTTCCAAAACCACCAGCACTAGCATTTTTTTAAAATCCCATATAAGAACACTGAAGATAAAAACAAGTTGCATTCTTTTGTTGGGATAATAGAAGAAGGTGTAACAGATCAACTAACTGCAACATTTGACAATGAGACAAACAAGCACAAAAACACCTGTCCTGAAAGTAGTTGTGAATATTGTGAAAATAAAAGTAAAAATAAATAGTTTGAGTCCTCTAAAAGCCTAGAGGAATATAAAAGTAGTGGGCAAGAAGAGGCAGGCGATGCTGATGCTGAGGATGACCTAATGATGACTGATGATGATGTAGATATAGAATATATCTGTCCAACATCCCTTTCTTCTTCAGATACAGATAAAGTTGAGAATGAGTGAGATGATGACATGGCCAGAAAGTTAGCTGAAAGGCAAAGGCTCAATCTTCCAAGACTGAAAAGGAGCACTGTGCCTGTCTATAAACTGATAAAATAATTGGAAAGTCTGACCCTGACCAAAAATCCACAGTCATCCTCAGTCGCCATCATCAGCATCGTCACCACTTCCATGTCCAAGCTCGACTCAGCCACACACACTATGCTGAGTAACCAGCAACAACAACAACACAGGTTATAATGAGTGCCCATGCTGCTGCTGTAAGTACTACAGTTGTAGTAAAATTGCATCAACATCTATCCACAGTTGTAGTAGCAGCCCCTCAGGAACCCTACAGTCTAAGTCCACAGTATGGAGATACTTCACTCATGATCTAAAAGCTAACATGTTGCTATCTGTTGTATGTGTAATAAGCACTTAAGCAGGGGGAAAGCAGGCTCACACCTAGATACCTCCTCAGTGAGATCCCATCTAAAGCACAACCACAGGTCTGACTGGGAGACACATAACAGGTCAGGTGCTACAACTAGCAGCAGCAGAAGTACTTCTAAATGCCAGGAATATGGGTGCACAATATAAGTGCTGTCAATGTCTCAGAGAGTGTGCCAAGATTTTCTGCTCCTGCTGCAGATGAGTATGACTCTGAGCTTGTTTTTGGAGATGACAAGAGTCATACAGTGCCCATACATACAGACACCACTTCCACAAGTGATGGCATTAAACAATAAACTTACACAGTTCTTCCACCATTTACTGCCATTCCACACTTACCAAGTTCTTAGAAAGAAGTCAAAACCTTCACAAAAATCATGCAAATGTAAGCCTGAGGAATAGTAAACTTGCCAAATGTTGCTGGTTGACATGCTGCCTTTTTGTTTTGTTGAAAACAGAGGATTTAAAGAACCAATGTCAGGTGTTGCTCCCTGCTGTAATATCCCAAGCCCCAGTTATTTTTCAAGGATGGTTATGTCAGGGTTACATAGGCAGGAAGTTAGTGTTGTGGGCAAAGGACAAAGGCACTCCTCCTGCTTACAATTTCTTCAAGGCATATGTTGCTCTAGGACTCACAGTTTTTACTTTCAGCTAATTATTTCTCCACTTCAACCCACAGAAGAGTTAATATTACAGCAGTAAGTTTACTGACAGTGGTGGGAATTGTATGTATTTTCTATGGGCAGGAATTTTCACACAAAAAAAATGAGAATTTGTTTTTTTGAGAAAGTTCCGGAGGGAAATTTCTCTGACTTTTCACCTATCCCTATTGATAACCCCTTTTACACTTTATTACAGTGGAAATACAAAAGGAAACTTTCCACTGTGAGGAATACATTGTTGTTATTATTAATATAAATGCAGTGAAAACAGTGGGAAAAAAGTGGAAAAAACATTATTTTGCATGAATTTACAAAGGGAAGTGGTGTTTTTCACATGTTTCACTTTTGAGGTAAAAGTTTCACCCATCCCTAACTAGAAGGATCACAGGATACAGATTCCACCCACTGAAAATTTGGATGCCTTTAACCCTTTGAGTTGCAGAAAGGTATCTATCGCATTGCAACACAATGCATTGGATACCTCTCTGGCACTCAAAAGGTTAAGGACTAGAGTGGTGTGCAAAGCATTTCTTCACAATGTATTGAACACTCCTCTAGTCCTTAAAGAGATAGTAATACTTAAGATGTAAAAAAATATATGTTGTAGGGTTTATGTCCCTGAATAAAACAAGGGTACTCCCACTGCTGAGAGATATTTTATTAAAAAACAGCTCAAACTTGAATTTTTTTGGTGTAATATCACAGTGGCCTGAAAATTTACAGTGGCGCTACTGTGCACCACCCTATGGAAATTTATGGTCTACGGACCAGAGCAGTCATAGGATGGTGTAGCAACAGCGCCACTGTAAGCTTTCAGGCCACTGTGATATTGCACCTAAAAAAATTCAAGTTTGAGCTGTTATATTTTTTAAATAAAATATCTCTCAGCAGTGTGAGTACCCTTGTTTTACTCGGGGATAAACCCTACAACATATATTTTTCTACATTTTAAGTATTACTATCCCTTTTAAAGGATAAGTAGGCTTACACAGTCTGCCTGCTTTAGATTGAAAAACTGCCAGTAACTGCCATGACTGCCTCCATGGAAATGATATCCTGGACTGATTGAAGATGTTATCTCTTGAACAAAGGCACAAGACAAAATGTATGGGAGCTATTAGGATTTTCTGGTCATAGTAAGGTAAGTGGGGGTTATTATTAGTAGATGTTACTTCTTTAACACCTTCTTCAGTAAAGTTTTCCTTATGCTTTGAAACAATGATAAAAAATAATAGGCCATATGTACAAAGACAAATATAAAGTAATACTGGGGCTAACCAACTGCACCATATGTATAAAATATACATTTCTCCCACCCATCATTGATTTAAATAGTGATTTTAACACTTTGGGGGAGATAACTTCTCCAGTGGTTTCATTTCTCCAGTTCCTATGTTATTCTATGGAGCCTATGCACTAAGATCTCCATAAATAGAGAACTTTTAGTGCAAGTGATTAGGGATGGGCAAAAAATTCCACCTCAAAATGAAATCGGTAAAAATGGCACTTTCCGGTTGGTGAAGAATTTCTAGCAAACAGTGATGATTTCCAACTTTTTCCCGCTTTGTTCGCCTAGCTCATTCCATTCAAATCAATGGGACTATAGAAGTTACACACAACACATAGCAAATATTTTATTTCCCACAGGGTGTCTGTGTTGGTGGAGTGTGGGGAAAGAATCAGTTGAACTCGGGATGATTTTTTTGGGGGGTGCTTACTGGGATTGGGTGAGTAGTTAACAGAAAATAAATACTACATACAATTAAAAAATGGGTCTGAAGAGGGTGCCTGTGTTGGTGAATGAATCATTTGAACAGGGAATTTGTTTTGGGGAGTTTCTTGACTGTTATTGGGGGGACAGTTAATAAAAAAATAAATCAATAAAATAAAATAAGAAATTTGTATGTAAAGTGATAGAGACAGGAACCCCCTGACATAAGCTGGGTTGGACTGATACTTGACTTGATAGAGTGTTTTGTAGAGGATGATTTGTTAGGTGTGTTGTTAGAGGAAACATTGATTTGTAGACTTAAGCTTGTTTAGCACAACCCCTAAGGAAACATTGATTTGTAGGACTCAGGCTTCTTAGAGGCACAAGCCCTGAGGAAATATTGATTTGTAGCACTTAGGCCTGTTAGAAACAAAACCCCCCAAAATTGTTATATTTTGTAGGACTATGTTTTTTTTGTTTCTTCAAAGCACAAGCTCTGAGAAAAAAAATTAAAATACCTTCCGGGCCTAATGCAAGCAGGTCATGTTGGCCAGTGTCCACTGTCAAATGGCCTCCTGAGTCCTGAGTTGCAACTGCTGTTCCTACCTCTACTGCTGAGTTGTTTAAGCAAAGGATGATTAGGCAGCTGAAAGGGAATGGGATCAACAATAGCAATAACATGGAAGACGGAGGATGAAGTTTCCACTTGCCACAACTGGCTCCAGTGATGCGCCTGAGGCAGTAGCAGCACAATAAGTAGCCCGAGTCTATGTGCAGAAAAGTTGGCCATTAAATCTTCTCCAAAATCATGGGTGGGTAATTATTAGAATATATTTTTTTCCCTTGAGAGCAGGAACTGTGTCTCTCATCAGCAACTGCAATGTGCACAGTGTGTGTTTGTGATAAATAACATCTGGGGGCACAACTGTAGCCAAACACCATGACAGCCGAAACCAAGTACTACCGCTGACTATACCCCTTGTCCAGACCCCGCTAAGGACAGATGACAACTTTCTGACAGTGTAATAGTAATGATGAACCCTCCTTGCCATCATCTTAACATACTCTGCAGGATGGAATCTCCTCAGATGCCGCTTGATGCACTGCTTGCGATTCTCCTCCACCACACTGGCATGTGTGGTCAGTGCACCACACCGTGTGCAATGGGTAGAGACAAACTGCCACATCCTAACATCAACAGAGTGGCTATCATTTGGCAGGGGAGGTAATGAACGAGGTGGATTGGCAGAAGATGTAGTTACCCTAGAAGGTGATGGTGAGCTAGTTGTTTCACTCGTCATGGAACTTCCAGTCTCTGCCTGGGTTGCTCTGTTCCTCCTCCTCTTTGATCTCCACCTCGCCTCTTGTTGCCTTTCTGGAGAGTTCAGGACAGCAAAAGCGGTGCTTGATTTCTGTGGTGGGTGCTTGGCTTTAACATGTTTGACATAAATGTCATGGTGTCTGTATTTCATGTGTGATATCAGGAAACTTGTGCCAAGGCGTGTTCCCTTCATTCCTCCTCTCACTGACTTGTCACAAATTGTGCACAGTTTCATAGCTGATGACTGCACTGTGCCTGCCCCAACAGAAAAATAGTCCCACATCCATAATAACTTCAGGGGAAGGGAACAGATGGAGAAGAATGGCATCTTTCTTCTTCTCCTCTATATTCCCCTTCATTGTCTACGGTAGTGGATAATGTTGCTGCTGCTGTTGCTGCTACTGCCTCAGATTCAGCAACTAGGAGTATTGCTGGTGCTGGCAAGTGAAACCTGTCCTAGTCCCACATCATTTGTTGACCCCATTCCCATTGTGTCCACAGTGGTCTGTGGCACACTAGCTTGCTCCTCAGAATCCTGCTGCCCTTGCAACTCAGAAAATTGTACAGGTTGAGTTTCTGTGGGTGTATTAGGATCTGTAGGGGCTCAGAACACTACACTTTTTCTTGGATTATAGTTACATTTTGTGTTTAACCTGCGGCGGACATAAAATTTAGACATATAAATACAGTATCATATAATTTTGAAATTAGCCCTTGCAACTCAGCATCAGAAAGAATTAGAGCAGTTGCAAATTCCTCAAATTCTAAAATGTCACTGCTAGTGGTGGTGGAGATGCCCATCCTCATCCCTGTCTCCCATTCTTTCTCAGTTTCTGCTAAAAAGGCCATCAATGTCTCTTCCACCCCAGCTTCTCCAGCATCATCATCACCACCCCCACTAGTACCTACGTGCTGCTGCTCTGTTCCAGACATCTCACTGCTGCTTGGAGGAAGTAACGAGCAATGTGACAGAGGGTCCCCTAATGTCACACTTACCATTTCCTTTTGACCTGAAGAAGAAGGCAGAGTAGCAGCAGTAGCAGCAGGCACAGGCAGCTGATCTGTGCTCCTGCTGGTGGTGGTGGTATTAATTCTGAGCCTGCTCTCCTCCCCCAACACCAGTTCATGTTCCACCTGGACACTGTAGTGAAAGAAAGGTGAGGAGGACTCCCAGAGCCAGAGGAATGGTGTGGTCTCCCTTGACCTCTAGTCTGGATGCTCTCAAATGTTTCCCTAACCACTTTGGCTGCTTCGCCATTACTGCTACTACTACTAACACCAACCACATCAAGGTTACCCGTAGAGTCTTCCTCCTCACAGTCACTAGTAATATGAGGATATTGATTACCTCCTCATACACTCCTAATGCTAACAAGCTGCTGGACCTTAGTAGTAGCAGTAGTACTAGCACTGGCGGAACTGCTTGAGGATGGCAAGTGTGACTTAGGGTTCCTTGCTGTCACTCTTGGCATCATTTTCTCCCCCTCCTGAGTACTACAAGACACACTAGCAGCAGGCAAAGTATTGGTGGCAGCAGGTTCAGTACAGGCAGCAGATATAGCGCTGGTGGCAGCAGGGGCAGCACTTCTAGCAGCAGGTACAGCAATGGTGATTGCAGGTATAGCAATGGTGGTTGCATGTACAGCACTGGTGGAAGCAGAGGCAGCACATCTGGCAGCAGGTACAACACTAGTGGCTGCGGGTACAGCAATGGTGGCAATGGCAGCAGGGGCAGCACGTCTTGCAGCAGGTACAACACTAGTGGCTGCAGGTACAGAAATGGTGGCACTGGCAGCAGGGGCAGCATGTCTGCAGCAGGTACAACACTAGTGGCTGCAGGTACAGAAATGGTGGCACTGGCAGCAGGGGCAGCACGTCTTGCAGCAGGCAAAGGCAGCTGACCTGTCCTGCTCTTACTAGTACTACCCTTTTCTCCCTCCCTTCCCATTAAATTCCCCAGGATTCCTTGGGGTGATTTAGGGGGACTGGACAACATTGGTTGAGTACTGCTTATCGCTTCCTCCTCCTCCTCAGACTCAGTGGACAAATAATAAGGGTCCTTCCAGTTCCTCTTTTTGCTGCCCATAGTGATAGAAGTCACTATGAGCCTCTCCTGCCTCAATTTTGCCAAAATATCACAGCAGAACAGCACAGCACGTCTATCTCGCTCTGTAGCTGCTTCTGTTATCTCTGTCTTCCACAAATATGTCAATTTTTATAGCAGAAATGCAAAAACAACGTAAATCTAGCCATTGAAAAAATGGCGAAAAACTTTTGCCTTTGGGTGAAAAATGCTAAAATTTTAATCGCTAGTTTTAAAGCGGATTTTCCAGAGAAAAAGCAGATAACAACAGGATTTTCGCAAACTTTCTTGTGGGAACACGGTGACATCTTTCGCCCATCCCTAGAAGTGATATCATGGAGAAGTCATCTCCACTTTATCACCTCTTTATCATGCCTTAGTGCATAACACCCATTGAATGTTAGCACTGTTACTGTAGCTATTGTAAAAAAAAAAAAAAAAAAAGAAGCAGTGAGTTGTTTAACCCTTTGAGTGCCAGGGGGGTACGCAATGCTTTGCTTTGCAATGCATTACATACCTCTCTGGCACTCAAAGGGTTAAGATGCTTCTTTTCTGGAAAAAAAAGTGAAGCTTTGCAGTAAGAACTGGATCAGCTGTAGGGAAAATATCTGTAGGTAGGGCACTATAATAATTTTATTTAAATGTGGCTTTTAACCCTTCGAATGCTAGCAACAGCTCCAAAGCAATGAATTGGAGATCTTTCTAATATTCAATGAGTTAAATGCCCCATTAACCCAATAGGAACAAAGGACACACATGTATGTCATGGAGAGAACGTGCATAAAGGATGCATGGCATACATGTACGTCCTGGAATTCAGGTGTCCGAGCGCGGCTTGAACACCATTCAGGGACCTCTGATTCCAATATAAAGAGAAAAAATTCAGTGTGGTCCTTAAGTGCCAGTTACACAGCCATGCATCTGGTCCTTAAGGGGTTAAATCAATGGAGATCTAAGGAATATTACTGATTCCCATTGAAATGCTAAACACGTCTCCAGTGTGTTACTTTACAATGAGTCGAAGACATCTATCGCTGTTAATGGGATAGTTCATATTTATGAGGGTGCACTTATGTCACTGAGGCTGATGTAGTATGAAGAACTTGAACAGTTCTGAGTCAGACCTATACAGTTCAAATTAATATTCGTTTTGATTTAAATGTGGTTTTTAATCTCATGAAAGCTGGAAAGATAAGCAATAGATTGAATTCAAAGGATTGCTTTGCAATGTGTTGTGTACCCCTTAGGCACTCAAAGGGTTTATTTCCCATTTAAATCAATGAGTTGGTGTTTTAGGATATTTGTATTGCTCCAGTACAGCTTAGGTGCCTTATTATGGGAAATCCAGTCCTTATACTAGCTCTTGGGGAACAGGACTGATCATCTCTTCATATGGACCCACTATGTAGAGCAAACAAATGTTATATCTGTAAAATAATTCACATAAAGTGCCAAACTGTATCACCAACATAACAGTTTCTCAAAAACGATTAACCAAACATAATCTTAAATTGGCAAGTCCATTTTAACCCCTTGAATGCTAAAGAGGTCTTCCAGAAATTGCTTTGTAATGCGCAGAAGATATCTCTTGCATTCAAGGGGTTAAATATCCAATTTAAATCAATGAGAATTTTAGGAATTTGTATTTGTTCCCAACAAAACAGTTGCCTTGCCCTAGAATTGCTCCACTTTGAACACAGAACATTAGTGCTACTGGGACGTTGTTTTTCTGCATTGCTGGCCATTAATGGGAAATATATACAAAAATAGGGGAACCAAAAATTCCTTCAAACATTATATTCGTCTTCCTAAACATTATTAAACTGTGAGAAAATATGACAACGTTGGTTGAGAAGTAGCCAGTTTTAATATATTACCATGAATTAAATATTTTATTAGATTTTCTTTTCAATCAGTCTCACATTTCAGTGGCTCTATTACAAGTCTTTAAATAATACAGTTTAGCCATATGTCTCAAATTCAGCCTCTGACTTTGATTGTGAAAATCGTGGAAATATCTATGTTTGGAGGCTGAGTTGCCATTCTAATGAGATCATACTGTACTTAAATGTCTTTAACTTTTGCCGTCATGATTTAGCAAAAATGAAGTATGAAGTTCTCTTTGCATCTGGCATGCCTTTTGATGTCAATTTAGCTGCTGTGGAACTGCTAACAGAACTGAATACTTTAAGAATGCCAATTTACTCTGCTGGTTGCAAATACATTGACCTATGTAGTAGAACTTGGCAAACCAATGAATACATTAATGTTAAGTATTCTGTTGAAAACTAGAAAAAAACGCTTCATTTCTGAGACTCAAGAGAAGCCCTTATTCAGCAAGGTAAAACGATCTAATTCTGGAACAAAGAAAAAAAGAGACTCACTGGAAGAAAATCAAGGGCTAAAGAATAGGGATGAGCAAAAATTCTCACCTCAAAACAGAATCGGTGAATAATGGCACTTCCCACTTGGTGAATAATTTCCCAAGAAAAGTGCATTTTTTTCCGCTTTTTCCGCGTAGCTCATTGCATTGAAATCAATAGCAAAAGTTATTTTTGAAAGGGGTCTGACAGTGCCTGTGTTGGTGTAATGTGAGGAAAGAATCAGTTGAAAAAGGATTTTTTGGGGGGGAGGGTTGTTGACT